>OV656708.1:14800000-16259054 GCA_927399405.1 Agonopterix arenella | reverse complement strand
CTCGTATGTTAGTGTCGTTGATGTCTTTGGATTGTTCTTGGCAGAATGTATAATTGAATGTCACTATCAATGTTTTTTTTTCAGTGTCAAAAATAGTTTGTACTGCTACAAGTTTATTTATTCGTTTCTCTTCTATCCTGCACGGCTAGCATGCCACCCACGACAAAGCGTTTAAACGAGACAAACGTCATGCGCGCTCTCTCTGGTATACGTAAAATAATAAAGATGGAGGCACATCTCGATTTTTATCGTTTTCTCGGGGGTGGCATGCGAGGCCTACTGGATAGTTATTCTCATTATTAATCAAATTGAACTAATTTGACAATGGAACCAACCATAGGAAACGCGACAAAAATTAGATGTTCCACACAAACCTACTCAACTCTTTATGAAACAGTTGCTTATTTTTGCGTTTCCTGAGGTTGACTTCATAGTGAATGTTGTTCAGTTTGATGGTCTGAATTCGCCGTTTCAGTATTTGCCAGGCTCTTCCTAACAACCGGTATAATTATTATCTTGACCATTAATTCGAGAAGAATAGCGATTTATACAGGGTGTTAAAAAAAGCATCATTACCCTACCATCAAACTAAACAAATTTTATTATAGGAGCAAAACTGTCAGAACAAAAGAATCTGCTATTTCATACATTTGAGTCGTGCAGGCATTGCAGTTTCGTATGGAACAGCGGATTTTTTTTCGATCTGATATGTTTGCTCTCATAGTAAAAGTTGTTCAGTTTTATGGGT
Source organism: Agonopterix arenella (assembly GCA_927399405.1). NCBI lineage: Eukaryota > Metazoa > Arthropoda > Insecta > Lepidoptera > Depressariidae > Agonopterix > Agonopterix arenella. Next base: position 16,258,306 of record OV656708.1, on the reverse strand, counting down.
AGAGTATGTGGTTTAAAGGTTAATGATACTTTTCCTTACACCCTGCATATGCCAATGTTGCTATGTTTGCGTTTTATTTTTACCCAAGTAATCATGTTTTAAGTACAATTTGTGACAATCGCAGACGCAATTAATCAACTGGAACACAAAAAGGTCGCCCCAAAATTTATTAATCAATTAACATAAGTATGACATAAGTCTGTGGTGAGCTCAAAAAGAGTCCGTTCAACTCTAGTGTCAACCTATTTGAATGTCAATATCAATAGTAGTGTTACAGTACATTAATCTTGCAGTACCATACCTCTACTATAGTTAGTAGAGGTTGGATTCAGCTCGTCATTCTAGGGCCACATTGTTGTTACGTTGACACAGAGAGGCAAAAACCAGAATGCATAAAATCATGAAAAATGTACTTCACCACAGTCATTATCCAAAAGTCTCCTGGTGGACTGATACTCTTGTGTGTGTTGATGTAGATTGGCTGAAAAATGAATGCATATTAAAAGTAAGTGTAAGTCAGGATCAACAGCGGCGACCATTCACAACACTAGGCAATGAAGTCCAGCGAGCCCGGGGGATGACTCTAATCTATCTTGGAACCCGCAATGAATGGTTTAGTCCTTTTTCGCCGGATTCCTTATTGGACGGATAAACTTTTTAGTCGCCTAACTGATGGTATAATTTAATTGATTGCTATGTATCATGAGTACAAACCAAATACCTTTGCCAGCTTCCTGATTTGTATAAATTTCCGATGAAAAATAAATTTGTCAAATGAAATCACTAGCGTTTCCAAACAAGAATCTGGCCAAAACGGAATCCGTCCAATAAGGAATCCGGCGAAAAAGGACTAAACCCAATGAATTAATCAAAGAAGATAGGAGGAGTAGGAAAAAGAAATATCCAGGTTGCAGGTTAGAGTTCCACGCTACAAAAAATTTTAATCTGTTATTTGACCATTGGTAATTATCTCAACCACGTGGACGTTGTATCGATACTGCTCGACCAGTGTATTGTAATAATGTCTAGACGGATAATGAAAGTGCAATTTATTTCATACAAGAAAAAATCCCTTGAAGTGACTCTTACATTTATGGATTAAGGATCGAAATAGCTTGTTTCACGGGCCTTTAAGGAACGAACTATAGGTATTTTTGATGTCATATAGCAAATTTGAATCGTGACCGACAAGAAGTGAGATAAGGATCTTGTAAACATCGTTCCTAATGGGTTTCGAATGATTTTATACAGGGTTACGTAGAATTCGCTGTGGAATTAAAAACAAACCTGTTTTCATACTTTTTATTCGATTCAAGTAAACCCATCAAGGTTTTTAAGTACGATTTGTAGCACTACTGGCTTTTAGTTAGTTGAAAAAGTGAGGAAAACGGCATGCTTCAATCAACAACTATTTACAAGCGTAGTTGCAAAAGAACTGCACTGAATATTGACATTGGAAATGTCTTTTCGTTCGCTCCAGTATAGGCCCCGATTTCACGAAAAAGTGCGATTTCCTTATATACCGGAGAGTTGTGAAGATATGATATTTAAAAAAGGAGAGCTGTAAGGTGCAAAAAGAATTATTTGAGAAAATCAAACACGAATAAAGTTATGGCCGAAATAGTAAAAAAAAAAATATTGTTTTCAGAATTTTTGATTTTGGAGCTCGATATTTTAGAAACGAAAAATGATAGCAAAATTTTGAGAAAAAATTCCTGTGATCAATTTAGCCAGCTACAATTTGAGCCTAAAACAAAGACGATCGAGTTAAGGGTTTGCCCTGTAGCCTAACCTTTTTGAGACAATATTTTTCGAATTCCGTAGATTCATTTCCAATGTGCTCGAAAGTCGTGTGAGGCACGAAATCTGTGAATACTTTTTTTAATATAACCAAAATTTAGTGATTTCCAAACAGTTTGGTAGCACATAACTAATGCAATTAGAATATATTATAATATAATATATATTTAGAATATCTTTGACTATGCTAAGCATCGTTGAACACAAAGCGTTTGGTAGCGTTGTGGAGAGGTATGGACACTTAATTATTAGGTCCGGGTTTGAATCTGCACGAACAAGATCCCATGTACTATACGTATAGTGTACGCATTACCGACTGTTCTCAAAACTGTGAAGGAAAACATCGTGAGGAAACCCTGTATACACTAAAGGAGAGTTTCTGATGCGGATTGGTAGACTGTGAAGTCTACCAATCCGCATTGGGCACGGTGGTGGACTAACGCCGAAATATCCTTTATGAGGGTAGGCTTGTGGCCTGTCGGTCGTGCATAGGCTAATGATGATGTTGATGATACCGAACATAGTCATGAGCGAGCATAATATTGTCAGAAAACACTACGAAACCGTATGCAACGAAAATAAAATTATATGATTTTCAAATAACACGCTATGTGCTTAAGGCGGTTGCAGAAGGGTCAATTTTATACAAAACTTTGATGCACAATACGCGTAGACGGACGGTATTAATATAAGTAACTTTGTATATATGGAAAAATAGTTTAGAAAATCTAGATGCCGCGTAACAAATAACATTTGCAATTTATAAAATAATTACGAAGATATAAAGCTTTGAAACTTTTCATACAAAATTTTAAAAGCTTTATATCTTCGTAATTATATTATGAATTGCAAATGTTATTCGTTACGCGGTAACTAGATTTTCTAAACTATTTTTCCATATATAAAATATTACTTTTATTAATTCGGTTTACGCGTGTTGTGCGTCAAACGTTTGTATGGACTGAAACCACCTTAACAGCCATTACTTTGGCTAACTTTAGACACCGTTTATCATTGTCAATGTCAAAATTAAGTACATTTAAATTACTGAATAACTTAAAGATATCTTTTAATCTAAATTTGTATTATATCCGAAAATAGTCCCATATTAATTTTTCCTACTCCTCCTATCTTCTTTGATTTGCCAGCATGTACCACAACTTGCTCTCACATGCTGCAGGGATATCATTGATGTATTGTAACTGTTATGTGTCAAATAAGTGTTTATTTTTTATTATTTATATTTATTTATTTATTGTCTTATGTGTCAAAAAAGTGTTTATTTTTTATTATTTATATTTATTCATTTATGTCAATTTATTGAACAAAATACATCACTCATATCCACAACATGCTTCGTCATAGGTATATACATCACTCACATCCACAACCGGCTTCGTCAAAGAAAATACATTACTCAGATCCACAACACGTTTCGTCAATAAATACATCCTGAATATCTGCAACAAGCTTCGTCAACTTCCATATTAAAATGTAAAAAAGAGGGGGGGACCTAGAACCTATAAACCTCCTCCAAAGCCTCTCCCTGAGGGACGGTTCCAAGAACGCTGGCAGCATTCCCCCTCTGTATCGCTAAGCTTATGCGCTGACGAAGGTAACTGCCAGTCCTTTTATCACCAGTGGTCTCTATAAGGCGCGCTGAAATCTTTTTAACAAGCTGTTTTGCATCGGGTCCCCATGGTCCCAGGGTCTCCACTCCCAAAGGAACAAGCATATATCCCTCTCCAATATCAACATATTTCCGGCGCTTCGATGACTCTGCCGATGCCGCAGCAGCACCCGCGCCCAACGATGTCCGACCAATATGTGACGCCGTGTATTTATATATTTTTATTGTGGATTCTAAGACAGATTAGAGTCATCCCGGGCTCGCTGGACTTCATTGTCTAGTGTTGTGCATGGTCGCCGATGTTGGTCCTGGTTTACAGGAATTACACTGGTGGGAATGTGTGGTATCATTTAAATATAGTATAATCGAGCCTATGCCCGATAAAGAAAAACTTTAATAGAATAATATATAATAGGAAAACTGCTTAATGAATGAGTTAATTCCTTTTAGAAATAATAAAAAATAACATCGATTATTTATTTTCTTAATCATCAAAAAGAGTTCAAAACACATATTCTATGAAGACATATCGTAAATATGAGATCTATTAATCGTCTATAGGATTAAAGGTATTTTAAAACCAAAGCGTATAGCGATTATAGGTGACGTTTTTTATTTACACGATCTTTACTTAGGACGAATTTAGGCGGATAGTCCTAATAAACGAAGTTAGATCCTATTTTCAAAACTAACCAATTACTTCACGAGTTAATGATTTTTAAACACGATCTACGTACTAACAAAAAATGGAAAATTGTAGTCTGAAACATTTTTAAATCAAATTAAAGATTGAAAAATTTGTCTCGGGCGGGCATTTTTCAATCTTTAATTTGATTCGAAATGGCTGTGGCACAACATGGCTGTAACATGTTTAAAATCAATAATATTTGAAATTGAAATATTTTTATTTTATTTGTATATTTAATCTCTGATTTGTTTGTTTGCCAGATTGCTGTTTAAATATGCAGTTTCAATGCTAGGATTAATTTATGATTTATGTATGGATTCATAAATTTTGGTTTCATACATTTTTGTCGAGTTGCTGATGAATTTTTCTATTGAACAGCTATTTTTTTTTGTTCGCGATTTCATTTTTGGTCCCATAGTGAAAATGGTTCAGTTCGATAGTCTAATAGCACAACATGGCTGTAACATGTTTAAAATCAATAATATTTGAAATTGAAATATTTTTATTTTATTTGTATATTTAATCTCTGATTTCTTTGTTTGCCAGATTGCTGTTTAAATATGCAGTTTCAATGCTAGGATTAATTTATGATTTATGTATGGATTCATAAATTTTGGTTTCATACATTTTTGTCGAGTTGCTGATGAATTTTTCTATTGAACAGCTATTTTTTTTTGTTCGCGATTTCATTTTTGGTCCCATAGTGAAAATGGTTCAGTTCGATAGTCTAAAGCACCCCTTTAAGTATGTAAATCATTTAAGCTTACACCCTGTATAGGGTCCTTCAAAAATAGTGTAATTTATTTTAAGGTGGTTTCAGTCCATACAAAAGCTTGACGCACAATACGCGTAGACGGAATTAATAAAAGTAATATATCATATTTGGAAAAATATTTTAGAAAATCTAGTTGCCGCGCCATGCGCCACAAATAACATTTGCTATTTATAATATAATTGCGAAGATATAAAGAATTTTGTATGAAAAATTTCAAAGCGTAATTTCTTCGTAATTCTTTTATAAATTGCAAATGTTATTTATGACGCGGCAACTAGATTTTCTAAACTATTTTTCCATATATAACATATTACTTTTATTAATTCCGTCTACGCGTATTGTGCGTCAAAGTTTTGTATAAAATTGACCCCTCTGCAACCGCCTTAAGAGAATCTTCAAAGTCTTTCTTAATATTGCTGACGGTTTTTTTTTGTGGATGTTGGTTAATGTTGGTCAGTTGTTTCAGTTTGATGGTCTGATCATCTCCATAAAAATCCTTCATACCTAGTGGTTTTGGCCCAACTCTTCGAATACAAGCGACAGACATGTCCGGCCCAGTCCTACTTCAGCAGAAATGTGTCAATCCGAAATTCTTGGAAACTATGATCGGAAGTATTATGTCTTCAAACTATTTGAACGTCTGTCTTTCTATGAAATGATTATAGAACGACAAGAGATTTTGTATTTTCGTTATAATACACGAATTCTGCGAAAGGATCAAAAGTGTTGTTTTATGTTTGGAGAGTTAAAGGTATAATTTTAATTCAGTTTGTTTCAAAGACGGGTCAGGTTACAGGGACTCGTGTACAATGGTGTTTTTGTTCTGACAATCACGACGGTATCCCTTTTTGGGGTGGTCAGAATTTTTACTATGTGACATGTTAACATTCAATTCAATTCAATTCATTTATTTATCCAAAAGGTAATAATCCATTACAAAAAGGTTTCTTTACATTAAATCTGCCAAACTGCATGACAGTTTGTTGGCAGATGTAAGCTCTCATTTTTTACAGTTTTAATTCTAATACTAATGCCAACTAATACAATACTATACTTATTTATATATACATATTATATGCATTTATAGGTACCATATGTAATTTTACTTGTTATACTCTTTACGTTTTGCTTATTTAAGAGTACTAATCCAATGTGTTATAGTTTTCCAAGAGTATCTTATATAATTTTGATTTGAAAGTATATTTTGTGATTTTATCTTGTCTAAGTTTAAGTTCTAAAGGAATCTCATTGTAAATTTTTGGTATCAAATAATGTCTTGTTCTTTGGCCGAAATAATTACAGATTCTAGGTACACGCAAAGCTCTTCTTGTGACTGCTCTAGTTCTATAGGTATGAGATACAGGTATTTTAAATTTGTGACTGTTAAACATTTCTGCAGCTAGCAGAAACTTCACTTTATCCTGGATTGTTGACATGTTTAGATTATTTTTCAATACTAAAAACCTGAAAATAAGATAAAAATTTACGAAGCCTGTCGTGGATACGCACTTTGTACTGGATTAAATAAATTATCTAGTTTGTAGATAAAAATTATCTAAAAATTTACACCGGCTACGAAACTCGAGAATTTGCAAATAATATTACAACAGGCCCCGTACCCGGACTTTCGATGTTCGATATATCACGACCGTTTCGGTCCCACTTTATTGTAATAGAGTTAACATTAGAACGGAAACGTTCACGCAATTGAGAAGTTTGAAAGTCCGTGTAGACCCCCAGTATCTGTGATGTCTTTTACTATAATTTTGAATGTTAAAAAAGCTCTAGTAATATTCTACGGAGCTAACCAGGAAAACATCGAAAACGCGAAAGGAAAATCTGTTGTTTCATATAAAACTTTAATACCTACTCTCCTCCGCTACTCTTAATTTACATATATTCATACTACGTATCTACATCAGCTGCGCCAGTGGGCGTTGGGTTCCAGACTTTGGGTGCGTTAACATTCAAAGGAATTAGTGCACGTTTCATATAATAATTTTTTATTAGGGAATTGCGTGAATATTCTCGTAATACATCTTTTCCCATCAAGGAAATAATACGAAATAAAAAAAAAATATATATATATCGACTTTCGATATATTAAGAAGCACCCTGTCTATACAGGGTCCTTCTTAATATGCTGACACTTTTATAAGGGGGTGCTCAGACCATCAAACTGAACAACTTTCTCTATTGCACCAGGCAACAACATCGAAATCTCGAAAAAAATATCAGCTCTTCCATACAAAACTGCAACTACTCGAGCCAAATGTATGAGGCAGCAGATTTTTATTTTTGCGATTTCGATGTTGGCCCCATGAAGAAAGTTGTTCAGTTTGATGGTCTGTACATCCCCTTAAAAAAGTGTCAGCATATTAAGAAGGACCCTGTAGGTAAATGCAATCACCTGATCACACGTTTGTATGAAAAGCTGATTTTTTTTTTACTATTAGAGTTTTACAGTATTGTTCATACAATGTATTCAATACAATCACTCTTTTATTTAATGCACAATTACACCCTTTATACACATACGAAAATGAATAAAATGAGAGCCAACAAAACAAAGTCCAATAAAGACCTTTACCTGACGCATTAAATATTCCAGTTATTCCTTAAATTGTCTCGTTCTCGAGATATATCGACTATATACCTACCTATTGTCCCCCGAGGAGTTACAACTGACTCTGCACACAGCCTATTATTTAGAAATTTATCCTCACAATCCAAAACAGACCTTACCTCCTCTAAAATACACTTCAAACTTCTATGAACCAATTTGTTAAACCCACTAGTATGTTTATCATTTAAAATTGAACGTAATATAGTTGAAGATAAAGTTGATTTTGGATTGGTTTAAGGAGTTGTTTGTAACGTTTTGTTTATCAATGCTTATCGACATTGGATAAAGGGTCGGTCATTAATCGTACTAAGATAATATCGGTTTAGTAATCGCGGATTGCTAAACGATCGGTTAGTGTTGTTGGTGTCGATGGCCCTTTTAGTCGTGATAAGGATTCTGGATTGAAAATTGCTGGTTTCACATTATACTATTCGCGCATCACAAATGTTTGCGGAGGCGCATGTGGATGGATGCCATGCCCTAGTACGCAGAAGTGTCGCCTCAATGGTCACTTGAAGGCATTGGGGGAAAGAGTCGATGGTCCAATGATGAGACACTCTACCAGAACTCATGAACTCGTGTAATATGTTTAATGGGTATGTGATTTAATTTATATAATTCAATTTACTAACTTAGTTCTAAGGCAAATTGTTACTAACATTTTTTCTATGGAGTAGTCCATAGAAAAAATGTTAGTAACAATTTGCCGACCGATTTTGCAGACCGCAGGGTCTGAAATATTCTGCTCTGCTCTGCTCTGCTCTGCTCTGCTCTGCTCTGCTCTGCTCTGCTCTGCTCTGCTCTGCTCTGCTCTGCTCTGCTCTGCTCTGCTCTGCTCTGCTCTGCTCTGCTCTGCTCTGCTCTGCTCTGCTCTGCTCTGCTCTGCTCTGCTCTGCTCTGCTCTGCTCTGCTCTGCTCTGCTCTGCTCTGCTCTGCTCTGCTCTGCTCTGCTCTGCTCTGCTCTGCTCTGCTCTGCTCTGCTCTGCTCTGCTCTGCTCTGCTCTGCTCTGCTCTGCTCTGCTCTGCTCTGCTCTGCTCTGCTCTGCTCTGCTCTGCTCTGCTCTGCTCTGCTCTGCTCTGCTCTGCTCTGCTCTGCTCTGCTCTGCTCTGCTCTGCTCTGCTCTGCTCTGCTCTGCTCTGCTCTGCTCTGCTCTGCTCTGCTCTGCTCTGCTCTGCTCTGCTCTGCTCTGCTCTGCTCTGCTCTGCTCTGCTCTGCTCTGCTCTGCTCTGCTCTGCTCTGCTCTGCTCTGCTCTGCTCTGCTCTGCTCTGCTCTGCTCTGCTCTGCTCTGCTCTGCTCTGCTCTGCTCTGCTCTGCTCTGCTCTGCTCTGCTCTGCTCTGCTCTGCTCTGCTCTGCTCTGCTCTGCTCTGCTCTGCTCTGCTCTGCTCTGCTCTGCTCTGCTCTGCTCTGCTCTGCTCTGCTCTGCTCTGCTCTGCTCTGCTCTGCTCTGCTCTGCTCTGCTCTGCTCTGCTCTGCTCTGCTCTGCTCTGCTCTGCTCTGCTCTGCTCTGCTCTGCTCTGCTCTGCTCTGCTCTGCTCTGCTCTGCTCTGCTCTGCTCTGCTCTGCTCTGCTCTGCTCTGCTCTGCTCTGCTCTGCTCTGCTCTGCTCTGCTCTGCTCTGCTCTGCTCTGCTCTGCTCTGCTCTGCTCTGCTCTGCTCTGCTCTGCTCTGCTCTGCTCTGCTCTGCTCTGCTCTGCTCTGCTCTGCTCTGCTCTGCTCTGCTCTGCTCTGCTCTGCTCTGCTCTGCTCTGCTCTGCTCTGCTCTGCTCTGTTCTGTTATTTGAAATACTATATATAATATTAGAAAATTAATGAACCTACCTGATAAAACTATTCTTCCAGAAATTCCTCTCTTTCTGTTGAGTCTTTCTCTCTCTTTCTCATATGCTGATGGTTTTTAAGGGGATGATCAGACCATCAAACTGACAATTTATTCAAAATCGATCAATTTTAAGTACCAACCAACAATTTTTACACCAAAAAAATTGTTTACAAAAAGTAAACAAACAAGAAATACAGAAGGTACAAAATAGGTGGTCTTATAGCTAAAAAGAAATTTCTTCCAGACAACCTGATTTTTATCTCATGGGACTAACATTTGCTCGCTCCAGATTCAAGTGGATTGTTATTTGCTGGTCATTTTATCGCGACCACCTGGACCTGCCCCCGCCCCCCCTATTGGGGAAAAAATTGCTACGCCCATGGGGAGAGGGGCCCCGGGGCTGAATCCAGCCCTAAGTTTTGTATGGCTAGATTTTTTTTGTGATTTTGGTGTTTGACCCCAAAAAGAAAGTTATTAGTTTCAGAGTCTGATCTATCAACTCCTTAAAAAACCGACACCATTAAACAATACACCCTAGTAGGTAGGTAATATTTAAAACTTTCACTATGGAGCCAAAGTCTAAAAAAAAACTGTTTCATTATAAAACTTCAGTACTTACCTACTCGACTCAAAAATGAGTGGGAGATTTTTTGTTTTTTTTTTTCTACGTTGTCTCCATAATGAACGTTGTTTAGATTAAAGGCACACAGAGTGCAGCTGCAGAACGGGTGCAGGCTGGCTGCAGACCGGCAGTAGTTGTAAACTGAGGAATTATATGCGAGGTGTCACACTGCGGTTACCGTTCCGCGCCGGACTGCATTCAGTGTGACACCTCGCATATAATTCCATAGTTTACAACTACTGCCGGCCTGCAACCGGCCTGCACCCGTTCTGCAGCTGCACTCTGCCTTTAATGGTCTTAACCAGCGTTTAAATATTTCTAGCCCGTTTTGTTATACCTTTTATACCTAGCTCGCCCGTTTTTCTTTCTTTTCTTATCGTGTGGGCAGAGCCCTGGTGTCAACGTTTTTTCAGAACGCCTTACGGCCTCTGACGTGGTTTTTATGTAACGACTACTACCACCAGAGATAGTAGCCGGGACTAACGGCTTAACGTGCCATCTGAAGCACGGAATCATTTTTCTTTTCAGACAATCAGGTGATTCAGCCTGCAATGTCCTAACCAACCTGGGAAAAAACGCTCAAAGTGACTTAACACTAGGCGTCCCCCGTGGGAATCGAAGCCACTACCTCCGTGTCAAGAGCCAATGCTCTCAACCATTAGACCACGGAGGCAGTTTCATGCTGAAACTGCAGTATTTACCTACTCGACTCAAAAATAAGTGCGAATCTTTTTGATTTTTTTTCTACGTGGTCTTAATAGTGAAAGTTGAAATTTTAAGTTATTTTTTTATCTTCTACTATGACTCCATAGTGAATGCTGTTTTGATTGAATGGTCTTAACCAGGGTTTTAATATTTCTAGCCCATTATGTTTTACCTTGTATACATAGCTCATAGCTAATATAAAGTAAGCTGGATACTAGTACCTAGATACAGGCAGTGAACATAGCCTAACCCTTATTAAACCGCAATGCACGACCCGTAAAATCACCGTCCATAACTCACAATCGATATTTAAGGCGACTTCATTGAATATAACTTGGTAGAGCGAACACTTAAGCCCCTTAAAAGTTTTATTCTATGGAACTTTGCAATCAAATTTTAGTATAAAGTAGGGATGCTTTGATACGGATATGGATACGGATATTTTGAACATCAGATTGTGTATCCGCATAAATTAAATTAAATAATTCTTTATTTCGGACAGTAAGTCCATAAAATGAATGTTACTGGAAAGGCTTCAAAGGTATTGGGTTTTGTATTAAGAAATAGCAAGGTTTTTAAATCGCCCTCTACTCGAATTTTACTATACAACAGCTTAGTAAGAACTAGAATGTACTCTATGGAGTAGGGAGACACAACGTTTTCGCATAATAGCATAAAAATCATAGCATAGCCGGCTGCAACAATGGTTCAAAATCAAGGTAAAGTACTGCCAGGAAAATAATTCCGCTCGTGAATCTGCGTTTGCGCAGAGCAGACCCGAGTCTCCGACAAAACCCGAAGTCATTTAGTAATCAAAGGGTACAAAGTCAGATAGCAGCGAAAAGGGCACGAAAACAAAAAAGCATCCTGATTGGTGAATATAATTTCGCTCGGTATTAAAATTTGTCAACTGCGCAGGTACATCGGTATGACTTATAAACCTGGTACCACTGTAGTGGAGTAGATTTTAATTACGCATATTTAGCTACCAACGCGTTACGCTAAGGACTATATAATCACCCGAGAACTCGAGAAGGTTAACTGTTTTTTTTTTAATTTAAAATCTCTACATTTCTCTAGCTATGTAAACTCTCAGATGAAAAATAATACCTCGTTTTAAATTATGTTTCAAACGTACCTACTTTTTTTTATGAAAATGCCTAACTTAACTACAGAAAACATAGCCAATGCTTTTCATGAATTAAACACATAGGTACATTTTTTCCTTTCGTTTAAAAAAGTTAATTTTTAAAATTTTCATTAAATATACAAACTTCGGTAACAATTATGAAATAGGTTATTTAGGATTTATTTGATAGGTAGGTACTATCATTTTATATCCGCTCATTTCGGATACGGATATGCAGCTCAATAAAATCACTAGTATAAGCTAATTGAACTTTAGGCGAGTGAAAAAGCTTTTGAACGTTAAGCCCTGTTAATAAGTTTTAAAGCTAACGTTATGGTGTATGAGGGGGTGGGGGATGAAGGGAGTCCCCTCCCTCTCTCATTACGTAATATTTGACCAGCTCTTTAAGCCTTCCATATTAAGTTCTGTTTTTGATTGGCTAATTAACGGTTTTTGAAATATGAAGTGTTTTCTTGCATGCTCAATTTTTATTCGGTTTTTCATTGTGTATTATTTTTGTCCGTTGCAAGTAACTAAAAAAAAGTTAGAAGCATATCTTAAGACTATATTCCCCATAAGGGTAGTCAGAATTACTTACGTAACTATAAATTATTACAGATATCCTCATTGGCAAGATACACAGATACATCCGTTTAAAATTCAGGTCTATAAATAAATAAATAGCAAAATAAATACATAATTATAGAAATAACGCCAAGAGGTAGGTATGCACAGATCTACATGGGCTTATATTATATATTTTTTTATAATTGAAACCATGACCATACCAGCGATATCGTAGAACATTTTTGAAAAAAAAAACATTTGAGTTCTAAAAAGTACTGCAAAAGTACGATATTTTACTCAATCTATGATATCGGTGCCATAGAAAGTCGTACAAATATAGCTAGTACATTGAATATAGATATTTTTGAAGTCGGTTATCAGTATTGTTAATATACAGGAAAAAACAATTTTAGAAATGAAAATTGAAGAAGGGCAATTATTTTTGACCAGCGAAAATAAAAACAATACATACATAAATGGAATCTCTCTTTTTAAAAGTCGGTTTATATCATAAATTAAACAATAAGTCAGATCCAAGTTAAAATAAATTCTGTTGCAAAACCAATGCTAGATGTTTTTACTTTTAAAGTACAGGTTGATCTTTTTTCCCGGAGCTCAATAATGCGATTTCAGTGTACGAACTAATTGCATCCGAGAGCAGGTTCGGTGTTCACTTCAATAACGTTTGTTTTTGCTTATACAGGATGTTGTTACATTTTATTATAGTGAAATAATTACTTTAAGTATGCTTCCTTTCTGATTTAAGTATGTGTTTAAATGTTACTAGCTTCATTATAAAAATACTATATAATAATCAACAGCAATAAACATACATGCTTTTTTAACATCGAAAATATTTAAATGTCATTTGTGGTTCCGGCTTAGAATGACTCACCCTATTTCAACAGGTCGGGGTTAGTGTCATATGCGGCGACTAAGGGATAATTTATCTTAAAGGTGAAGGTTGGCCCTCTGTTACATTAATAACATTATAGTGCGTCCAAGATAGCTTGATGATTTTGACAGATCGTTTTAGTGTTTTATAATTTACTAGAGTTAACCCGCGAGATTACTAGAGTTAATCCGCACAAATTATATACCAGATTTTAAGTCAGATCATAAGCTATCAAACAAAAAAGTTTCATCAAAATCGGTTCAGTAGTTTTTGCGTGATACTCGTTCAAACAAACAAACAAACAAACAAACACACAAACAAACAGACAGACAAAAAATCCAAAAATTGGTGAAATGGAATCAGGGACACCTAAAAACCATATCGTAACTTTTTTTTTGTTAATATCTTCAACGTACAGACACACTTCCTGTTACAGTTTTATAATAGTACGAGCGTTAACCCGCGACTTCGTCCGCACAAATTATATACCAGATTTGAAGTCAGATCATAAGCTATCAAACAAACTAAGTTTCATAAAAATCGGTTCAGTAGTTTTTGCGTGATGCTGGATCAAACAAACAAACAAGCAAACTGACAGACAATAAATCCAAAAATTGGTGATATGGAATCAGGGACACCTAAAAATCATATCGTAACTTTTTTTTGTTAATATCTTCAATGTACAGACACACTTCTGTTACAGTTTTATAATAGTTTAGATAAAGCTTTCACGGCTCAAAACGCTTTAAAAAGTAAAATAAAATCTCTAAAATGCCTGTATGAAATAGCCTGTAGCCCAGTCATTTTACGATTTTGAGCCGGGAGGGACTAATTATTAATTGATATTTTTTTCGGTAAATAATTTATATTGCTAAATCTAATCCAAATGAGTGGATTGGAATTAATATTATTAATTTAAAAGCCTTCTGGAACTCACAATTTTTATTTCAATGTTGCGTACCTACCAATTTTTTTTTAATTTGTTTTCAGATATTCTTTTTGTCAGTACATGGTGCCGCTTACAGTTTAAAAGTCCAATTAATAATTATTTCCCACCTCTCCTAACAAAACTCCGTAAAATGACTGGGCTACTGTCAAAATCACCAAGTTATCATGGACGCACTATAATCTGTGCCTCTGTCCCCATGGCACGGCGGACATTTGCGAGTAGGTAACATACATGGTGAAATTGATATCATTAGCATCCTTTTAAAATAAGAGTAAACCCATCAAACAGGAGCAAAAAAATGCAGTTAAGTAATAATTTAAAATTATTGTTCTAGGTTCGTAGCCTAGTCTAGAACGAACCTTACTTTGGTTTTACCTTACCTTAATTTCGTTCGGTAAATACTAATTTAATTGAATATGAGGTTCAATATCATCCTGTAGGAAGGAATCGTCGCCACCTGCGACAATGGACTTGAGAGTGGAAAAATAAATAACATTCAACCCCCAGACCGAACCAGTCGAGATTGTATAGAAAACATACATTTCATGGAATTGCACTTTTCACATTCGATTTTCAATTTTCAATTTTATTGATTTAGGGTTTCCGTTTGTTATTTTCAGCTTCAAATAGCACAAACGCAGACGGATGTCAAAAAAGGCAAGTAATTTCTCCATGGCGTCATCATCATCATCACTATCATCAGCCTATAAACGTCCCACTGTAGGGCACAGGCCTACCCTCAGGGAGGGTGTATGGGCATTAGTCCACCACGCGTGCCCAACGCGGATGGCTTCATCAGAAAGCATCAGAAGAACTTCTGATGCGTATTGTGAATTCTACAAATCCGCACTGGGTACGCGTGGTGGACTAACTGCATTGGGACGTATATCGACTGATGACGATTAGATAAATCTGCTGTCTAAAAGTTGTATGAAATAGCCGATTTTTTACTTTTTTTTCTGTATAGGATGAATGAAATATACTTCAAATATTATTGATTTTTAAACATGTTACAGCCATGTTCTGCTATTTCGAATCGAATTTTTCAATCTTTAATTTGATTTGAAATATAATTAAATTATATTTCAAATCAAATTAAAGATTGAAAAATTTGTCTCTGGCGGGACTTGAACCCCCCCCCCCCCCCCCCCCTCCCCTTGAAGTGTGGGTTCAAGTCTCGCCTGAGACAAATTTTTCAATCTTTAATTTGATTCGAAATAGCACAACATGGCTGTAACATGTTTAAAAATCAAATTAAATTTTGAAAAATTTGTCTCTGGCGGGACTTGAACCCACACTTCCCCCCCCCCCCCCCCCCTTGAAGTGTGGGTTCAAGTCCCGTCAGAGACAAATTTTTCAATCTTTAATTTGATTTGAAATATACTTTATTTACACCAAAACAAAATACAATGCACAATAGGAAACAAAACTGATAATGTTACAAATAAGGCGGTCTTATCACTTAAAAGCGATTTCTTCCATACAACCTTAGGGTAGAGGAAATAGAACATAGAACTGGTCGGTGTTATAAAAAACAAAATTATAGATGAAAAGAAGAAACACGTTTCGTAACATTTGAGTGATTAAATTGTAGTTTCATTGATCGCACAAAGCAATTTAACTAATTAAAAAACGGAATCAAACTCAGGTGTCGCAAACTCGTAAACGTAGATACCAAGCAACATTGATTGTAAAAATGTCCAAACAACTTTCTTTTAACTTTGTAAATACAATGAAGTACCCAGAGCCCGCATATACATTTTTGCGTTACCTATACGATATGTTTAAAACATTGTAAACTTTTAGTAACAGAAGACAAACATCATATATCAAATGTTATAGAGCCGAAAGTTATCGAGTGATGACCGCGTACCGGAAAGCGCAGTGTGGGTGCCCCCACAAGGTGGACCGACGACCTGGAGTGCGATTTTTGAATCTCATTCGCTGAATTCAGCAGTTGAAAATGTCAATATTACAATGGAGATATGCATCTTTCTACTGCTGATTTGACATTCAAAATTCATACTCCAGGAGTGCGATTTTTTAAAGTCTAATCAGCAGCAGTAGAAAGATACCTATCTCCATACATTTTCAACTGCTGAGTTCAACGTATGAGATTCAAAAATCGCGCTCCTGGTGATGGCGATGGGAACCCGTTGGATGAGGGCAGCGCAGGACCGGTCGTTGTGGCGATCCTTGGGGGAGGCCTATGTCCAGTAGTGGACGTCCATCGGCAGAGATGATGATGATGAAGATGATGATCAAATATTGATTATTTACTTACTATGTTACACTAAAAAACACAAATTACCCAACTAACAATTTGGTCGTATAGGTGTCGTATAGTCGAACAATAGACGCATAAAGCACCAGTATATGACGAAATTACCGTAACATAACTTTTATAAGTCAAAATAGTCCTATAAATGTGGGCCTTATACGACCAAATTGTTTGCTGGGTAAAGATTTAATTATTTTTAATCGTTCTAACAATTTTGGATGGGAATTGAACCCACAACCTGTCAATCAGATGCATAATTCCAATTTTAACATTGGTTTTGCGAATTGGTAGTATGAGAAAAAAACGCCTGTAGATAGTGCCACGTAGCCAACTTATTAAAATAAAACCGGTCAAGTGTGGGTCGGGCTACTCGCGCACCGAGTTCTGTACTTCACCACCACACAAAATATTAACTTACAAAAAAGTGTTGTTTTATCCGGGACCTATAGCGCGAGACCGACTGACCGACTTAGCCGGTTTTTATTATTTAGTGTTATACTCTAGAGTTTATTCTATAATCACACTAAGTTCGACGCTTGTATGTATTACCGTTTTACGCCAGAGCGAGAAGAAAAAAACGATGATAAAAACTAGTTTCTTGTATGAGGACCCCTTTAATTTGTCAACTTTTTGTTATTTTTATTATTTGTTGACAAATCCGCCGTAATAACGCACACTCTGTGAAAATTTAAACTAGCTAGCTATTGTGGTTCAAAAGTTACAGTCCTGAATAGGTAGGTCTATAAACTTAATATTTCTACCGTAAGTAGACCAACACAGTGTGCGAATGAGATTCCGACCTTACCGAAAAACCTACGCGTGCGAAAGAGATTCTACTATAATAGCCGTTAAACCACTTTTAAATGAAGTCTCGTTTGGTATTCTGTCAAAGAAGTTTCAAAGGTTATAAAATACCTTTAGTATAGTACTACTTTCATAATACTTTTTTTGATAAATGTTATTCTTAAAATTATTTCGTAATACATTCATTACATGCAGTAAACGTCCTATTTTCTAGATATTATATTATTTCAAATAATTATGTATAAGATTAAAAAAATAATGTATACGTGAAAAAGAAACCGTTTCGCATAGAGATTGATTTCCAAAATATATCACTAAAACTCACACACGTATCAATTTCGCACATATTGACATTTCGGTTTTGGTGATGCGATCATGAGGAGCTGGTTGGTCTATTACGATAGTATATTATGTTTATGGGTAGGACTGAGAGGCAGACGGACGGACGGTTTACGTAGGCTTACGAATAGGGTCCCATTTTCTCCCTTTGGGTATGGAACCCTAAAAACTAATTTAGGCGAGAAAGAAGAATTGTGACCAGGTGAAAGGATGGTCATCATTATCAGTTAACTGCCTCCGTGGTCTAATGGTTAAGAGCATTGGGCTCTCGACACGGAGGTCGTGGGTTCGATTCCCATCGGGGACACCTAGTGATATGTCACTTTGTGCGTTTATCCCCAGTTGGTTAGGACATTGCAGGCTGAATCACCTGATTGTCTAAAAAGAAAGATGATTCCGTGCTTCGGATGGCACGTTAAGCCGTTGGTCCCGGCTACTATCTCTGGTGGTAGAAGTCGTTAAATAAAAAAACAACGTCAGAGACCGTAAGGCTCTGGCCACACGATAAGAAGAAGAAGATTATCATTTGCACAGAAATCGTTAATTATCAATATTGGGGACACTACTTGTGAAGTCGCGTTACTTTTAATCACCAAAGAATTGTAGGTGATTTGAGGACAACATTTTTCAAGTCAGGTTGCCTTTAGTCACCTAAAATTTACATGTGATTTGGGGATACCAAAAACTGAACTGACAGTCGAGTTGACTTTAAACACCTGGGTGATCATTTGGTCGGGTGATCATAGTACACAGATGAGTCGCCTATGATCACCCGGGTGATATCACCCAGGTGATTAAAGTGGAATACACCAATTTGATACGAATTCTCACCAGTACCTAAATAAGTCTCTAGAGTTATAAAATTTGTAACACCTTGAATGCTGGAGTGCAATTCTCTAAGGTAACATCCTTCAGATAGTCGAAATTTTTTTTTTTTTGAAATTTATCGAAGATTTCATATTAAGTTTGAGTTTGAGTTTAAGTTCATGCCCTCAATGATATTTCACTATGGAGCCTACCTCAGGAAACGCGAAAAAAAATCAGCTGTCCCATAAAAAGCTGCTGTACGCTGTAAGTGCTGTAAGTGTAGGTATAGCTGATTTTTTTTCGCATTTCCTGCGAAGGCTCCATAGTGAAAGTTGTTCAGTTTGATGGTCTGAGTTCACCGTATCAGTATTTGCTAGGCTGTCACTTACATCCTGTATTAAGTTTGACACAACCTCGGAGCGCGTAATGTCTCTATGGACACAACGCATACCTAATTGACAGCTAGCCGATGTTTCATCCGATTTTTGCGCTTCGGATTGCTCTCCTGATCACATTCATTTGTGCCAAAGATCTAAAAAACAAAAACTCTTAAAAAAGCAAAAGAATCGTCGTCAAAGCCTTTTAACAGATGTCCACAGAATAAGGCTAGAAGTGACGGGCACTCCAATTAACATTTTCTTGGACGTATCGATACCGCAGATCACACGCTGGGACCACGGAATATGATCTAAACTGAACGTACTGGATGCGACAGGAATCAGGATAATAAAAATTAAATACACATTTTTGAAAAGATGGATGGTGTGAAAGATGATATTTGTGTAAGGTCCGCCACATACGGAATTCCGTATCAGGATTACGATTTCGTATGGATTTTCCCCATAGAGATCTAGAGAAATGCCAACCAATGCGCTGAGTACGAAACGTAGTGTCGCATTACCACCAGTACCACGCGATAGAAAGTATTTTGTTAGCTTGAATGTGCTTATTATCCATTGCCCATCCATCCTTTAGTACTTCGCAAGCATTGTAAAATATTTGCACATAATATCTCGACTGGCTTTCAGCCTCAAATATACTGAATCCTTACTGTCGCGAGCAATGTGTTCCGTTTTTGCGCATATTGCTGCGACACTGGCCCCGCCCCCTTTTCACATCTTCCTTTAGTTTTTGTGATCTGTGATTTTCCCCCTCCATAACTGCGTTCGGAATTGCAGAATCGAAATTCTGAGGCTGATCGAAAGGCACGTCTAAGAACGGAGTGAATGCTGGGTTGCAATCGCGGTAAATATATGGTGATTGAACCGTTACTGGACTACGTACGAACCATAACTTTTGACACATTTGGTATTGCGCTAATCGCGGTACAGCCGTTAGAGCCGTTTTGACAGATCGCTCAGACGTTATTGGCTGTCAGTTACATAGAGTTTAGCGCGATGCGGAATTCGGCACAGTTGAATAGTAATTGGATTGCAATGTGATTAGAACTGAAATTTGATAAGAATAGAACTTTGATGTTTTAACTTAGCGCATTTGGGCACCTGAAATGAGGGCTAGAGAAATGAATGGAAGGGAAAGCAAGGGAATGATGATGATTCCATTATATAGGCTGAAACTGAAAATATTTAATAAACTTTTAGGGGTGGCTATTAATATAGTAGACAGTGTTTTACTCAAAGAGGGCTTCGCGGTGCAGTTTCTATGAAATCTCAGTTTTTTAATTAGCCTCAAATGTATTTTGAACCCTGCAGTGAAAATATTCGAGATCGACCGCTTAAAATTTTTCGAATAATATCACCCTATATTTTTACAATAAAAAAAACCCGACATTTGTACAAAATGATTAAATTTTCTTCTAGATTATTTCATTTCTAGTACAGCGATAGTAGCATAGCGAGCATAGCATATTGGGAATCAAACGGACAGATCGCGTCAGAAACACCACAATACGCGCAAAAACGAAAATAGCCGATGTCGGTGAGAAAACCGCCAAGTTGAAATGGGATTGGGCCGGCCATGTCTATCGATTGCACCCGGAAAGATGGGCCAAAGTCTTATCACCTTGGATACCGGAGAATGGGCGTCGCCGTCAGGGTCGACCCCGAAAGAGATGGAGAGACGACCTGGATACATTCGACGAAGAGTGGATGGAACTGGCTCAGGACAGGGTTGCATGGAGGATAAAAGGGGAGGCCTTTGCCCAGCAGTGGGATGAAATAGGCTAAAAAAAAAAAAGTACAGCGATAGTCTATTACGAAACGGTAGGCAGAACTTTAATTAATGCACACATAATAAAAGAGTGGTCAAAAAAATTTATTGCATACTTTTGTATAAAACTCTGTTTTTATCAAATAAAAATCCCATCCAGTGCAGTATATCGGGGAACAGTAGCCCCGAGGCCAAGGACCTAGGTTCGATGCCCGCTGAATATCATTACATACTGATCGGTGATCAACTGAACTGGGATCGAGTGATGTATTCAATATTATGCCATTTATAAGCGGCCTTGATAGTTACCAGGAATTTAACTTTCTATACTTATTCGGATAAAAAAATTTACTTTGAATTTACGTTTATCCTAAAGTATCTTTGTCAGTATATTTTTTACGAATTTAACGTTTAATTTCCGAAGTTTTGTGTTCAGCTTAGAAAAACACCACTCCTAAACTCTTCAAGCACTAAATGAATGGACGCGGGTTTCGGTTCAATTAATAAATAGATTTTGTTTACTATGATAAACGGATCGTCGTGGTTTCCTGCAATGTTCAACTTTAGAATACCTATACTTAGTTATTTGTTTTATACTTATAGGATGAAATTGATATCATTAGCATCCTTTTAAACTAAGAGTCTACCCATCCAACTGAACAACTTTTATTATGGCGGCAAACCGAGCGGAGCAAAAAAAATCTGCTGTTGCATACATTTGAGTCGCCAACTCGCGCGTCGAGATTGCAGTTTAGTATGGAACAGCTGATTTTTTATTTGCTCCAATCGGTTTGCTCCCATAGTAAAAGTTATTCAGTTTGATGGGTAGACTCTTAGCTTAAAAGGATGCTGATGATATCAATTTCACCCTGTATAAAAATGATGAAGATGATGGATTCCTAGTCGACTTCGACTGCAGCAACTGCTAATCTTAATAGAAAAGCAGTCAAGTACGTAGGATATTTTAAAGTGCAACACTCTATTGCAGAAACACTCATTAGAGTTAATGCTCCATTAAATCTCTCGTCGTCACTTTTTACATTGTTGACGTAGTTAAAGCTAGCAAGAGTTTAAATGGAGGATTAACTCTAATGAGCGTTTCTGCAACTGAGTGTATGTCTGATAGAACGGGGGACAAATACGATCAGAAGTAGGGTCAGATGCGGTGACTATCACCGACAGCCACACGGTTTGGGCGTCAAAGATGTGTGAGACGCCTGAAGGAAATAGTGGCCTCTGTTGGTGCTATTCTAACTTGGACGCCATACACCAAAATTGACAATAATATCAAAATAAGTACTTAACTGTTTTATTTTCCTGTTTAAAGAACTAAATGTTACTTTACCAGAATATAATTTAAAAGATAAGAAACAATCCACAGGACAAGTTGAACAAGCGCTCGGGGCAGGCGCCGGCGCAGCTCTGACAAGTCACGACTTGTTGCGACTATCTACGAACACGTAGGTATAGTATACCTTCTACGTAAAGGTAGTAAAACTTGATGAAATTTTTAAAGTCGTTTTGAAACATAATAATAACCATGTAGTTTATATGTCGTGCATGGATTATACAATTATTTTATCTGCACTATATGGACACATCGTCTATATGGTCGTTCACTCAAGGCCTCATAAAAAGGCTGAAAGTCACCCAAAGGGCAATGGAGAGGGCTATGCTCGGAGTTTCCCTGCGAGATCGAGTCAGAAATAAAGAGATCCGCAGAAGAACCAGAGTAACTGACATAGCCCAAAGAATCGCTAAATTAAAGTGGCAGTGGGCGGGGCACATTGCTCGCAGAACCGATGGCCGATGGGGCCGAAAAGTGCTGGAGTGGCGACCGCGTACCGGAAAGCGCAGCGTGGGTAGGCCCCGCACGCGGTGGACCGACGACCTTGTGAAGGCGGCGGGAACCCGTTGGATGAGGGCAGTGCAGGACCGGTCGTTATGGCGATCCTTGGGGGAGGCCTATGTCCAGCAGTGGGCGTCCATCGGCTGAGATGATGATGATGATATGGACACATAACCTATAAAATAGTTCCGTGACTTACTGACTTGATATATACCCCTACATCGTCTGTTGAATTTATATTCCAAATTGTATGGTCTATCTTCAGCGGTTTAGGCTGTGAGTTGTCTTTCAGTCAACCATTCAGTTAGTAAGTAACGGAACTTTTGAACAGTTGTAGCTCCTTAACCGACTGGATTTATGCAGGCAGACCTGGTCCATCTCTATCACAGAGATGCTTTTCATCTTATGAATACTGATACTGAATCACGATGATAACAAAAAGTGCGTCTATCTCTTAGACTCTCTTACTGCCTCAGCAGCATAGAATAACTAATAACTACACTTTATTCTTATGTCAGCAGTCTCCGATCTATCTAAACAATGTGGCGTGATTCAGACCAAATAGCCCAGTCGTTTTACGGTTTGAGCCGGGACTAATTAATAATTGTTTTTTCGGTATAGTATTTGAGAGCCAATTTGAGCTTGGAAATGTACTAAAATTAAAAAAATATCGCATCGGCAACAGACCAAATTTTAAATTTAGCATTTATCTCGTTCTAAAAAAACGAATGGTAATTTTATTTTTTGCAAACTTTTAAGTCTTTTCCATTATATATGCTTCAATTATGGTGTTAATATTTTTGTCTACTTAGAAGGCTTTGAAAAATACATTTATGTTTTTTATAAAATATATTTTTTTTTTTAATTTCAATGCCTATTTTATTACTCAACAATTATTTATATTGTTAAATCTAATTAAAATGAGTGCACTGGTATTAATATTATTAATTAAAAAACCTTCTGGAAGATACAATTTTGATGTCCATGTTTCGTAGCGATTTTTTTTAAATATGTTTTCTTATAGTCTTTTTGTCACTAAATGGTGCCGGTTACAGTTTAAAAGTTCAATTAATAATTACTCCCTACCCCGCCTAACAAAACTCCGTAAAATGACTGGGCTAAAATAGATGACTAAACGATAGAGATAAATCATTTAAGTACTTTATTTAGTACCATTGAGTCTGCAGTAAAACAAATTGAGTTAGATTATAAACTAGGCATATTGAAGCGATAAAAACATAACGGGAAGCGTTAATAATTAGGTATCTAACTTCAATGCGTTACATTCTACAGGGTGTAAGGAAAAGTATTATTAACCTTTAAACCACATACCTACTCTACACATCAAACTAAACAACTTTTACAAGGAAACTTGGTCCGAACCAATCGTAGCAAAAAAATCAGCTGTCTCACATACATTTGTGTCGAGTAGGCATTGCAGTTTAGTATGGAACAGCCAACGACGTTTCACAAATAGACGCGCTATACGCTAACATAACTGCACTTTAAAATGGCTCGATTTAGTGACGTGTAGCCCGTACACTAGACGGCGCGTGACTATGAGAAAGCCGGGCAATTACCTTGCTTTTTTGTTGTCATTTTGAAGCGCGGGCAACGCATCTACATTATAAAAACATCTTAGGGAACAGGAGATTATTTTTGCTCCGATCGGTTTGCTCCATTAGTAAAAGTTGTTCAGTTTGATGGGTAGAGTATGTGGTTTAAGGGTTAATGAACTTTTCCTTACACCCTGTATTATAAAAGGGGAAAACTTTCACTATGGAGCCAACATCGAAATAGAGAAAAAAAAACGCTGTGATATATTATTTTAGGGTCCTTAATTCTTAATATGTGGAAGGGGACGATCAGACCGTCAAACTGAACAACTTTCTCTTAGGAATCCAGGTCTAAATCGCGAAAACAACTACCTTCCTACTTGACTAAAATGTATGGGACAAATGATTTTTTATTTAGCTATTTTTATGTTGGTCCCATAGATGAAGTTGTTCAGTTTGATAGTCTAATGATCCTCTAAAAAAACTGTAAGCATATTAAGGTATACATTTTATTTTTCATATTTGGGTAGTCATAAATATTTTTTTATTGGCTCCTTAGAACAATTTTAAGTTCATCTTGAAGGTCTGAACCATGTTTGAAGCACTCAATTTAATATGCCACGTATTATATTTTACACCCTGTATAGTAAGTTGCAATCCGTAATAAAATATGGCGTCATTGGAGGTGACGCATGCGTACAACAAGACGCAGCTTTGCAGTTGATAATAAAAATAATTAGATACGCCTCATATTAAATTACTTTGGCATTTAGTTCTCTTCTTCCGTGTAGATTTTATATTTATGTAAATTTTTATGATGGATTCGTAGTAAGCGATAAATTCATCAACTTTTTTAGGGTTTCGTACCCAAAATGTGTCAACGGGACCTTATTTATAAGTCTACTACGGTGTCCGTCTGTCCTACATATTGCAGTTTTTGACTTTGTGAATTGAAGGCCCGACCACCAGCGACCATCAATTATATCTATGAGAATGGTGTCCTAACGTGCACTCACTGTGCACGTACTTTCTCGAATAAAATCGGCTATATAAGCCACATTAGGGCGCACGAGCGCCAACAACGACAGAATCAGAGGCAGTCGCCGTAGCCGACATCGGCTAGGAGGAGTAGCAAAGGGCTATAATATCTCTTGAAACATAAAACCATAATAGCTAGACGTTTGAAATGTTCATAGAATAAGTTACTATGGCGAATTTACTAGCAAATAATATTTAAAAAAAGTTATGAGGGGACCCCATACATGAAAAGTTATTTTTTCAACTTTTGTTGTATTTGCTATATCGTAAAAACGGTAAAAGATACAACCATCAAAATTGGTGTAATTATAGTGCATAGGTAAAAAACAATAAATGATAAAAACCGGTAAAAGCGCTATGCGGATTAAACAAATTATTTTTGTAATATTAATAAATAAATAAATAAATAACGCTCACAGGCACATAGACTGTTTATTATGGAAACCATACAACAACGGCACAAACATATAAAAATCCATGACCGAACCGGGATTCGAACCCAGGACCCTGGTTTGGCAGTCCGGCGTGGTAATATTGTACTTGTACTGTGGTACAGAACCCTCTGTGCGCGAGTACGATTCGCACTTAACCGGTTTTGTTATTATTATTAACTTAAGGTATCAATTTTGCGTGACTGCTTATAATTGGCGATCGTGGTAGATTATTGTCTTTTTTTCTCATATCTTATTTCACGTACAACTACTGTTTCTATCCAGCTTTACTTTTGCTTTTGCTTTTGCTTATTTGAAAAGATATTTTTGTTTCATTTTCTTTAAAATTTATTTTCTATTTTTTTTTTGATAAAAGTACTTAAGTACTTACTATAAAAGTCTTATGAAATATCGCCAAATTCAAATTGGTTGGTGTACTATTACCTAGTTTTGCACCCAGTTGGGACCCGCGTCAGCCCGCGTGTCTCCTAATTTCATTGACCTTCTGTAACGCATATACCTTTACAATAATGGTGCCAGTATTATTACCGATATTATTATTATATTTCTACATATTAGTCTCTATATACGCCTAATTAAAGTGTACATCTGGAGCATTGCATTGTACGGTAGCGAGACGTGGACATTGACTAAACGAGATCGAGATAGGCTGGAAGCTTTTGAGATGTGGTGTTGGAGGCGAATGGAGGGGATAAGTTGGACGGAACGCATAACAAATGAAGAGGTGCTAAGAATGGTTAAAGAAAAGAGAAACATTTTAATAACAATCGAAAACCGGAGGGGAAAAATGATCGGACACTTGATACGAAACGACAATTTCTTTAAAACCATACTGGAAGGGAAGATAGAGGGGAAGAGAGGCAGAGGAAGACCTAGACAGAGTTATCTGGCCCAAGTGAAGGAAAAGGTTGATGTCGTATCGTATCAAGAACTCAAGAGACTAGCGGAAAGGAGACAGGATTGGCGAAAACTCCACCGACAAGAGCGTAGCTCTTAAATAAGATGATGATGATGATACACATACATACTGTCTCCCACTGGGGTAGGCATTATGATATTTAGTAATTTGGGTAGGAAGAGAAAAAAACGCCGCCTTCTACTATTCTGAATGACTTCTCTAGCCTCCTCTACATTCATTAGTCCTTTCATGCATGCTCATCTGACCTGGCCCTTTTTAAGCACGTAACCAATATGGTCTTGTTCCTCCAATTTTAAAACATTAGTAATCCAGCTCAAGAACATCGGGAAAGAACTGAATTAAAAAAAAACCTTTTATATTTCCAATTCATCAACATAATGCCACCCCGGATTAACTTTAGCTTCTAGGGTATTCCCCTACATTTATCTACACCTTACAAAACGTTTGCAATGACATCATCCGTTCATACGTCACGTCGCTAGAAATATAATCTTGTTTTAATACTTCTTAATTATCCACGCTCTTTTTTTCTATCAGCTACTACAATATCTTAATCAAAATCATGCAGATCGTTTTCAAGTATGTTTTTGTCGATGCGTTCTTTATACCACCTGCAGGTTTCCAGTTAAAGGCATCTGGGTACAGCAGTGAAGTAAGTGATATACCCAGACCTACTGATCTGTATCAGATATTTTGCTTACCTACTTCACACCAAAAAAATCCGCTTCGTCAACATCAACGTATCAACTACGGAATTGATGAGAAGGGAAGGGAAAGGGATATGCTCGGAGTTTACGCGAGATCGGATCAGCAATAAAGAGATCCGCACGAAGCAGCGCGTTTGGAAGCTACTTGTAATTGTTATGCAATATTTTATAGTCCTAGTGTAATTTGATTGCATTTTGCGTAATATACTGAGTTGTACACTGGGCAGCGTTCGGGAAGCTACGTAGTGTCTTCACGTGTCGCAAATACCGCAGTGTCTAAAGACGAAAGTCTTTGACCAGTGTGTACTGCCAGTGATAGAATGGATATGGAATGGAGACGTGGTCGCTCACTCAAGGTCTCATAATAAAAGGCTGAAAGTCAACAAAAAGTCAATGAAGAGGGCTATGCTCGGAGTTTTCTTGCAAGATTGAATCAGAAATGAAGAGATTCGCAGAAGAATCAGAGTAGCCGACATAGCCCGAAGAATTACCTAAACTAAAGTGGCAATGGGTGGAGCAAATTGCTCGCAACCGATGGACAATGAGTTCTCGAGTAGCAACAACGTACTGGAAAACGTAGGTAAGCCCCTCAGAAGGTGGACCGACCTGGTGAAGGCGGCGGTAACCCGTTGGATGAGAGCAGCACAGGACCAGTCGTTGTGGTGATCCTTGCCTTGGGGTAGGCCTATGTCCAGCAGTGGACGTCTATCGGCTGAATAATGGTGATTGATGTGAAACGTGGAGAAGAAAAAAACTGCTGGTCTTCAAAAAGAACTGCGTATAGATATATAAACAAGTTTTTGAACGATGTTTGGATCATTTGATTCTGACACATTTCTCCTACTTGTGAGCTCAATCAAGCATAAACAGCTGAATGGATTTGGATGATATTTGGCCGACATAATTATGTTCTTTATGAACTCTGAATCTAGATGAAATGCAGTGCAGCAGCAAAACCATAATCGTTTTAAAATCAAAGTAAGAAATCAATGCTACAGGTGTACAACTAACCTAAAACTAATTCATAAAACCAATCCATTCTGTGGATTGTCTTACCTTAACAGTGGCTCCGATTTAATTTATACCATTCGTTTCGATTCAAAGGATAAACTAACTAGCAACCTTATGCATTGAGTTGAAATTCCTTTGCGAAAAGACATCGTAAATGTGCCGATGCTCAGTGCATACGATGCAAAGATTAGGTTATTAAAGATTGTCAGGTCGGATGTATTATTAATTTGTCAGGTGTTGATGTTTTTTCCATCATTAATGGATCATGCATAAGTGAACAAGTTGTGATTCATGCAATACTTTTTTTGCAACATTTTGTTAAAGTTTTTATTGGTCAAACAGGTAAAAAATTATACTTAAATAGGTGTGAATGTCAATGTCACCTTACACTACCTATAAATACAGATTGTTAATAAAATTGGGTGTGTCCTTAGAATAAAGAGCAGATCATACTCTACAGATTTGGTAAAGGTAAGTTTATTAAATTGCTTACAAAAATGATACAGAATAATTTTAAGCATGAATACACGTTAAAATTTAATGGTAATGTATTGTATTGTAATTTAATAAAATTACACACAGGGTTCTTCTTAATTTGCTGACACTTTTTGAAGTGAATGATCAAACTATCAAATTGAACAACTTTCTCTATGGGACCAACATCAAAATCGCAAAAAAAAAATCAGCTGTCCCATACATTTGGCTTGAGTAGATTAGCAGTTTTGTATGGAAGAGCCACAATCTGTGGGAAGAGCTGATTTTTCCTTCGCGATTTCGATGTTGGTTCCATAGAGAAAGTTGTTCAGTTTGACGGTCTTCAAAAAGTGTCAGCATGTTAAAAAAGAACCCTATACTACTAAACAACTTTGTGTAAGAAACATTGGTTGAGAAACGTAATATTTTTTAGACTTCCCATACAAAATCGATTGGCTGAAGCGCAATTTTGTACGGAGGATCCAAAGAATTTTCTCCTTTTTCAACCCATGTTTCTTTGGAAATTTTCTTAGTTTTATTACTGGATACACCTTTTAAAGTTTCTATCTATAATAAAAAAAAAATAAAGGTAGAAAAAAGAGAATAAAAATAGAGGTGTATATTTAAATACAGGGTGTAAGTGACAGCCTAGCAAATACTGAAACGGTGAACTCGAACCATAAAACTGAACAACTTTCACTACTCCCTACCTCAGGAAACGCGAAAAAAAATCAGCTATATTCAGTTTGATGGCCTGAGTTCACCGATTTCGTTATTATTATTTTTTATTTATTATTATTATTATAGTTTTACTCTTATAATAACTATATTCTAAGATTATAGGAAAGTTCCTGATTACGCCCATATATTAAGGTGGTTGCAGAGGGGTCCATTTTATACAAAACTTTGACGCACAATACGCGTAGACGGTATTAATATAAGCAACTTTGTATATATGGAAAAATTGTTTAGAAAATGTTGATGCCGCGTCAGAAATAATATTTGCAATTTATAAAATAATTACGAAGATATAAAGCTTTAAAATTGTTCATACAAAATTTGAAAAGCTTTATATCTTCGTAATTATATTATAATTGCAAATGTTATTTGTGACGCGGCAACTAGATTTTCTAAACTATTTTTTCATACATAAAATATTACTTTTATTAATTCCCATTACGCGTATTGTGCGTCAAACTTATGTATGGACTGAAACCACCTTAAGAAGAAAAAAAAAAGAAAATTAATAGAAAAAAAAGAAAACGCACTATCTTATCCCTTCGCACCTATTCCAACGGCAAGTAGTAAAATAGTCTATCTTAAACAAAGTTAAAGTAATAATAGGATTTTACAAGTAAGTAATAAAAATACAATAAATTACAAACGCGTCTTTATTATTCATTTAATGAGCAGTAAACCTTGCAGACGTATCATCAAGCTGCGTCAACGAGGCGAGGGGTCGCAGACGGAAAACAATTCTAACATAATATGCATTTCTTGCATTGCATTACCATGTCTGGCGACAAATACTTATTGTTGACTAGACCAATTGTAATGCCTGAGTCATAGAGTTTGCTAATAAATAAACGCTAAATCTGGACAGTATGTGACCAACAATTCAGCAATAACAACACAATTGACACTATATTTATGAAATGAAATCATTTATTTGTTGACTTTTGGTGGTACTTAGGATGTTAGTAAGTTCTTACAGAGACTACAAAAATCTGCCGTGATTACGTACAAATATTTTGTTCAAAAGTATACACTTTTGGCAGTTTTAAGGATATTAAATAAATAAAATCCGTAATAAACCGATAAATTGAAAATAATTAATTACTAAAATGAGACACCCTTGTTTTTTGGAAATTTAGAAATAGAGAAAATACAATTGAGGACAGCACTGGAGGCTTGGTGCCGCCTTTAATAACTCTACAGGTGGAATTTTTATCACTTCATAAAAAGTGTATCAAATCAAGTCAAAATTATGTCAATACTGTGCCTGCATTTGTTTCATAGAAGGATAAAGTATTGATCCCATACAGTTATGTCATATGTTAATAGTTTCTAACTATGGAATTTTATTTGAGCAAAATATAACTTGGATGTTGATGAAAAAATTTTTACAAAAACGTACCTATATTTGTTCACCATCATCATATCAGCCGATAGACGTCCACTGCTGGACATAGGCCTCCCCAAAACGGGGAGATTTGCCATAATAGCCACGCTTGGCAAGCGGGTTGGCGATCGCAGTTGGATTGAATGTGTGTACTCAGAGGATGCTGCTGCCCATCCTCAGGTAGATCCCTTAGTCGCCTTTTACGATACGTACGAGAGGAAATGGGATGGTGCTATTCTTAGCCTAAATAGAAAATTTAAATAGATTTTTTCACATTTCACACAAAGACCAACTATAAATATATTGTTGTTATTGGTTTGCATATTAGATGCACTTACCTAACAGCGATGGTTTACAATACTTAATCATTTATTATCAATTATTATAGTGGTTTGTGGTTAGTGAGTGAAGAAACCTGCATACGCTTAAGAAGAAATTCTGATTTGTATGTGAAGTCTACCAATTGCATTGGGCACGCGTGGTGGACTAATGTTCATATACCCTAACGGAGGGTAGGCATGTGCCCTGTAGTGGGACGTATTTATAGGCTGATGATGATGATGAATAATTTTATTTATTTTTGCTAAAAGGAAGCCTTGATCCAACTGAAACGCTTATTAGCAGTTTAAAGCCAATATTCTACCCATCCAAAAAGGGGATTGCAGTCGTGAGTTGTTTTTTTACACAACCAAGGTTCCCCGACCCGTATTCCAGCCACGTTGCGTCTCGCCGCCATACAAACTTTCTGACAAATAAACGAACAAACCTGTCGTTTTCCATATACGGAGCAAAAACACCACTAGCCAAGATTTATGGAACCAATATCCCGTAGGATCCAGCTTCGCAGGATGGCTTAAAAATGTATTAGAAAAGTTGTTTGATTTATTAGTTAGTTTTATTGAAGCGGTTTTTAGGACCTAGATAGATATTAATGGTTTCATTGAAGGGTTGTTGACAAATTTTGTAAGCTAAAAAGCTAAAAACGATATTCGTGTAATTTGTAAACGTACATACATATGCTCACGCCTATGTCCCACTACTGGGGTAGGCAGAGACAACAGATCGCCACAAGCTACGATTCTGACACACATCCTTCGCCTCCTCAACATCCATAAGTTTCTTCATACAAGCTCGTCGGTTCCGGGTACATTTTAATTGGCCCTTCTTCAGTACGCATCCGATTTGGTCAGCGTACCTGCGCCTAGGGCGACCCCTTTCAACCATTCTATTCACACTTGCCTTGTAAATTTCATACGTCAACCTACTGCCGCTCATTCTTTGCACATGGCCAAACCACCTCAACATGCCTTTTTCAATCCTGATCATTACATCTTCTTTCAGACAATGAGGACGACAAGATTTTCCGATTCCGATCTTTCGGGCTAATTCTGGTCCTGTACCAGGAAATTCGATTTTCGATATATCGAGACCGTTTCGGTCCGAATTTCATATAATATAATAGAGTTGACATTGGAACGAAAATGTTCACGCAATTGCGAAGTTCGAATGTCCGGGTAGACCCCCAGCTTTGCAAATATAATTTATTTATCAGAAAGGTAATAATATAAAATATCTTGGACGTTAATAAAGCTATTCTAAGAATAAATGAGTGAAAGTATTTCAAATCTGTATCTAATTCAAAATAGCCTTAAAATTTCGTTGCTATTTTTTATGGGTTATAGAGTAATAGACATAATCACTTCATCATCATTTTTTTTTTCAAGCCAACCATAAGCAAAGCATAGATAAGATAATGTTTATAATTCGTGTGACTTTCACATTTTTGAGTCGCGTTTTAGGTCTGCTATTAGGTAGGTCGCGTCGCGTGTCGGTCGTTGGTTGTCTCCTACCCGGCCTACAACGAAGCTCCGAAACGTGGTGACTTAAGATAGTGTTCT
This sequence comes from Agonopterix arenella, assembly GCA_927399405.1. Taxonomy (NCBI): domain Eukaryota; kingdom Metazoa; phylum Arthropoda; class Insecta; order Lepidoptera; family Depressariidae; genus Agonopterix; species Agonopterix arenella. The sequence goes on along the minus strand of OV656708.1, from coordinate 16,225,673 downwards.
TTTCCAAAAACAGTCACCAAAATACTTATATAACCGTACAAAGTCAAGCACTTTTCCTACATAAACTAGACACTGGCAAAATCATCAAAACCAAGATGACAGACATTTTTTTTTATAATTGCTTAGAATAGTAAAGTTATGTTGTTGCCAGTGTGTGTTGCCAGTGATGACATACGGAACAGAGACGTGGTCGTTCGTTCACTCAAGGCCTCATAAAAAGGCTGAAAGTCACTCAAAGGGCAATGGAGAGGGCTATGCTCGGAGTTTCCCTGCGAGATCGAATCAGAAATGAAGAGATCCGCAGAAGAACCAGAGTAACTGACATAGCCCAAAGAATTGCTAAATTAAAGTGGCAGTGGGCGGGGCACATTGCTCGCAGAACCGATGAGGCCGACAAGTTCTCGAGTGGCAACCGCGTACCGGAAAGCGCAGCGTGGGTAGGCCCCCCACACGGTGGACCGACGACCTTGTGAAGGCGGCGGGAACCCGTTGGATGAGGGCAGCGCAGGACCGGTCGTTATGGCGATCCTTGGGGGAGGCCTATGTCCAGGAGTGGACGTCCATCGGCTGAGATGATGATGATGATGATCAGTAAAGGTCATCATCATCATCATCATCAGTAAAGGTATAAGATATAAATGCCCAAACCATAGATTTTATCATTTTTAGTGGGATAGAACTAAACGTTTTTACTTTTTGTATAAAACCTGATAGCTTTACTATAGTCACCAGTCGTCACCAAAGTGAAAAACTATTTTTTGCAAACAGATTTCACACTGAAATGCATGAAAAATAATTACTGCATTAATTGATTGTTTCTTAAAACAAACTGCTATATAAAAAGGATTGAAAAAGTTAATCATACGCACAGCTGGCAGAGGTTAGTGACAGACGGACCGATGACCTGCCTGTCCTTTATATTATAATAGAAAATCAATCAATAACGACTCCATTGTTTTCTATTTGATTATGTGTTTTGAATATAGTAAGTATTTTTATAATCACGTTACGTTTTGTTTGATGTTTGCGTTGTCATTTCGTGCTCTGAAATGGTGAATTTCTTGAAAATTACACAATTTTATCTCATTAAGATTCTTAGTTCCGTTGACCTGGGCAATAAACTCCAGAATAGGTAATCCATGATTTTTTATATAGAAAATTAACTAAGAGAGCAATTTTACCAGGAATTATATTTTAAGAGATAAGTGTACTTTTTGCAACAATCAGCAGCAAGGCTGATTCAGTGTTTATGGGGTGTAGATCATCTCTGTGATGGGGATGGACTAGGTCTGCCTGCATAACTCCAGTCGGTTTAAAAGTTACTGATGTTTAAAGGTAAGCAAACAATTAACGATCAGCTGCAAGGCTGATCGTATGATATTATTGTAGAGTACACTGTAGCTATGTGAACAGTTCAAAAACTGACATGGTTGATGAGTCGGTTTAGGAGTTACAACCGTTCAAAGGTCTGACCTTTGAACGACGGTATCTCCTTAACCGACTGGCAGTTCATGTCAGTTTTTGTACTGTTCACATAGCTACAGTGCACTCTACAATAAAATCATACGATCAGCCTTGCAGCTGATCGTTAATTGTTTACTTACCTTTAAACGACTGTAACTTCTAAACCGACTGGAGTTATGCAGGCAGACCTAGTCCATCCCCATCACATAGATGCTCTACACCCCATAAACACTGAATCAGCCTTGCTGCTGATGGTTGCAAAAAGTACACTTATCTCTTAGTCTATTAATTGATAGGAGTCATTTTGGGCTAAGTTGGTAGCTATTTGGTGACCCCTAAAAGGAATGATTTCATGAACTTTGAAATAAATTTGAACTAAATACAGTCACATTCATTTTTATAAAATGGCAACTCTATTACTATTAACATAATTTATTTCAATTTCATGTCAAAAAATAATCTATACTATTATAAAACTGTAACAGGAAGTTTGTCTGTACATTGAAGATATTAACAAAAAAAAAAGTTACGATATGGTTTTTAGGTGTCCCTGATTCCATTTCACCAATTTTTTGGATTTTTTTGTCTGTCTGTTTGTTTGTGTGTTTGTTTGTTTGTTTGTTTGTTTGAACGAGTATCACGCAAAAACTACTGAACCGATTTTGATGAAACTTTTTTTGTTTGAGAGCTTATGATCTGACTTAAAATCTGGTATATAATTTGTGCGGACGAAGTCGCGGGTTAACGCTCGTACTTAATAAAATTAAAATTGAATTAGACCTAACAATTTAAATACTTAATTTACACTCTCCATACATTTAGTTTCTATAGAAGATTTGTTCCATTAGACAAGACCTATCCAACGAAACCTCACTCGATTTATTAAAAAAAAACATTTTTTTTCCAATTCCCTTGCTGTATGGAAATGTCGAAAAAAAAAATAGTTTCTTCATGACTACCTCATTTTTGTCTTTGGGTTACTGTTATCTGACGTCATGTCAAATTGTCATGTCGATCCAAAAGTGCAAAAATGAGCGAATCATCGATATGGGGCATATAGACAGACAGACATAATGGACGAAAGGGTTTCTTGTTTGACTAAGGAACCCTAACAAAAAAGAAGATAGTTTAATTACCTATATTATAAATTACCATCATAGCATAGTCTAGTTCTCTACTGAAAAAATAGGTCGCTCCCAAAGTAGTTTACAGAACCTAGATAAAAATTAGTTCTTTGAAACAACAGTGTGCCCAAGAGCTACATGAGCTCATCCCGCCTTCCCCTTTCTACTATCGGACTTCCAGACGCACCGCGGGATATCACTCCTTTTTGGTTGACATCCCACATATCCGCACCAAGCGCCTGGGCTGACGTAACCTCAGGGTTAAAAGCTCCAAAAAAAAACAAAAGAATTAAAAAAAAAAAAAGCGCCTTTCTGAATCTTTTATAATGCCCACAGCCAAGGAGTGGAACGCCCTGCCTGCGTCAGTATTACCGAGCGCTTACAACCTAAATTCCTTTAAAGTACGAGTGAATAGGCTTCTTCTGAGTGAGCTCGCTACATCTTCGACCCCATCTTCGTCCTGAGGACTAGATTGAGGTCAAGAGCAAACCCATAGGTAATAAAAAAAATTATATTATTGAATTACCTATTTAGTCCATCCAGTACCTACCTAAAAGATAAAACAATAACAAACGGTAGCGAGTGATGACACACGTACGATAAATCGCCGTTATCGATAAGCTTATTGAAACAGCATGTCGACTGCCGACAGTCTCAACGTGAATACAATTTGTAAGATAAAATAATGATTAAGCTTGCGAAACGTTGCGTCACGAGCAGGCCGCGAAGCATGATTAAACTTGCAAAAGCAAAATACAGTCGAGTAAAGGTTAGTCGGTGGGTAAGTGGTGGGCTTGGAAGTTATCGATAGTTTTATACAACAAGAAATTGTATTATTTGGTGAAAGCAATCGCTCAACTGGCCAGATCGTGATCTGCCTGGGCATTTCGTGATACGCCTCTATTTTATGATATGACCGATTATTTGACGACGTTTATCGCTATTTACTTCGCTACATCGTGATATAGCTGGACATAATTGTAAAGAAGTTGTTTTCGCGCTACTAGTGACGCTGTATAAGCTCTGCCTGTTTAAATAATTGGAATCTGTTATTTTTATTTTTCTAGTAATTAAAAAAAAATCACAATTTTTTACTCTATTTACTCTTCTACTGTCGGCCATTATAGTTAAAATATTTTCCAATTAGCATTAAAGATTAATGATTACGATTATCCTCGCTGGCGTGCCAAACGAATCGCATTTATTACAAAATTAAATGATTTAAAAATCCTCTTCGAAACTAACATGTTGACTAGGATATATCAACGGATGTATTTCAGTCACATCTAATTCGATGTCAAGCCGGTAGGATTCGCAAATAGGCGTGAATTTTTTTTCCTTTACAATAACGTACTATCGACTGAAAAGAAATTAGATTGAATAAGTGCAGTCGATACAAATAGAATAATATCGACGCAACGACATCACTACAATCGCTCAGTACCGATCATTGTCAATTGGTTCGTGACCAAAATATACGTATCCGCTTATTATCTTAATAATTTTAGTATACAATCTCGAGTTACTGACTCATTTTTAGCAGATCCAAGGATTTCTAACAAACGATCTGTTTTAAACTGGGTTACTCTAATGGTTTTTGTTTTACTCAATGTTATTCATGTTTTAAGCTCGCTATAAGTATTGGGGCTAACACAAAAGATCCCACTGGGTCGAAGTGTTGCTGGCTTGCCAGCCCTCACAACAAGATAAGATAAACTCGCTATATGATCGGGTTTTGTATAGGAGAAAAGATCAAGCAAACTGTGACACCGAGCTTATTTTATTTATGCGACAAGAATTAAAAAAACAATGCTGGTTTGGTCACTTATACAGAAGGATTATAGATTGCGGCATCGTTTAAAATTTTCAAATTTACAATTACAGTATTACTCAGGGAGCTACTGCTTATTACTGTGGACTATTGGAGGGACCACGGAAATTAAATAAGGATTGAACTTCGATGTTTCAAATTAGTATCGATCAAACTTCGTAGGGCAGCTCACATCCTTAACCTTCTCTACTCCATCCTCTTCAATCCCATGACTCCTAATTACCTCAAGGCACGCTTTGTTTTCTGTTCCTCCACCACTGGCTGTCATCTGCGTTCCTCTGAAAACCTCTCCCTCAATATGCCCATCCACTCCACTAATTTCTACACCTATTCCTTCTCCGTGCATGCCGTTCGGCTTTGGAACTTGTTGCCAGAGTCGATCAGACGTGCACCTTCGTTGAATGTTTTTAAGTCGAAAGTTAAGTCTCATTTCCTTGATCACTGAACTGACCCTCGATCTGTTTTCCGTTGGTACATCTTTTCCTATGCCTGTGGTTCATGTTTTCCTATAGTATTTTGTTGTGTAGTACGCGTATTTATGTATGATGTATGTGTGTATATATATATATATATATTTATATGAGTATGTATATTATATATGTATTTATAATAGGTTTATTTTGTATACTTACATTTTGTTTTTTACTAATAACTGCTCATTTATGAAAAAAATTTCTGGAAACACCGCCTACCTTTCTTCTTTTCACCGTTTCCTCTACCCTAAGGTTGTCTGAAAGAAATCGCTTCTTAGCGATAAGACCGCCTTATTTTGTGCCTCTTGTATTTTATTTCTCTATTTTACTGTTTATGTTTTGGTGTAAAATAAAGTATATTTGATTGATTAGTGCGATCGGATCCCTAGATTCGGTCGGTCACTGTAACTGTAAACATCAAACATTACCTATACTTGGTAAGGAGCGCATTTCCACTGCATTCACTTGACTTTAATTCCTTTTATACAACGAAGAACATGCATTAACTTTTCATTACGTACTTACATATATTCACGCCTGTGTCCCATTGGGGTAGGTAGAGACAAAGGATCGCCATCGGCTACGACCCTGACACACCTCTTTTGCCTCTTCCACAGTCTTACGTCGTTTCATACAAATGCACGACGACTGCCAATTTGGTCTGCATACGTACCTACGTCTAAGGCGACCCCTTTCTACTGCTCCATTTGCATTCGCTTTATACAGGGTATAACAAAATACCCTAGTAATACTTTAAGGGGTTGCTTCAGACCATCAAACTGAACAACTTTCACTATGGAGCCAAGTCGCGAAATAGTGAAAGTTGCGAAAGGGTGTTTTGTTACACTATATTTATTTCATACCAGTGGTCTCGAACGTCAAAATGTGAAATCGGTAGAGTTGCCCACAAATTTCGGTAGATTGGTACCAAAAATCGGTAGCTATTTAAAAAACAATATTCAATCAAATTTCTTTCTTTTTAAACATTAACGTGGTTAGATGTACGTCCCCAAATCACCAAATTTTTTTTTCTGTCTTTTTGTTTGTTCGAGAAATGCGCAAAAACTACTGAACTCTGTTTTTTTTTTCACCTATAAAAAACGAAGAAATACATCTGTAAAACATGTGTTGTTAGAGAAAGTAGGCAGTTGGCAGTACAAACCAACATAAAGAAATCGGTTCTTACTTATTACAGAGTTGTTATCTCAGTTGATGATCAATTCATCCATACAGTTGTGAACATTAAACTACTTTTCTCAACGTGGGGAGAATCTAAGGTGAAACATAAATGAAACGAACAGGGTTTGCACAGTGTTGCCAACTTAGTGGATTTTCCACTAAAACTGGTGGTTTGCCCCCCTTTTAGCGGAGAAATTTTGCGTTTAGTGGCTGGTGGTTTTTTCTAGTGGTAAAATTTAGTTTCAAGAGAGCTATTTTTGAAGTAAAACTTCTTTAGGCGCGACTCGGGAGTACCTAATTCCGATTTTTTTTTCTGACGGACGTAACGCTCAGTTTCCGCTATTCAAAAATACAAAACGTCAAAGAAGTTTTGAAGTAAAACTTCTTTAGGCGCGACTAGGGAGTAAAGGGCCCTTTAGACGGGCAATCGATTGTAATCTTCCTGCCATGGCCGAATCGCGCGGCACCAAAATTGCTCGTCTAAAGTCCGATTGTACGATCGCAAATCCGGTCTCAGCCAATATTAGTGGAAAACTTAGTGATTATGAGAGTGGGCCACTTTCTGTTAGTGGTTTTCTGGTGGTTTCAGGAGTTGAATATGGTGGAGAGCTAATTTAACTGTTGGCAACACTGGGTTTGCAGTTAAGAAACGTAAAATCGGTAAAAAATTCGGGAGAATTTCCTGTATTCTCAGAAATCGTGGAAAAATGTTTACATTTCGGTATTTCGGTAGATGAGACCCCATATCGGTAGAAATACCGAAAAATCGGTAGGTTCGAGACCACTGTTTCATACGTCATCTCATCAGTCCTACTATCACAACAAAGTGTTACTCAATATACTATCATATTACACTAGCACTATATTGCACAATAATTACTAGTAGCTTTCCAACACGCAGCTTCATGTTATCACGTGTTGGATACTATTAATAAAATTTGTCATCCACACGTCAATTAAATCCAAAACCACATTTATTATTTCCATAAAACTTCAATCCATTACCGCACATTCAATCTTTCTAATCCAGCAAATTCAATATTAAACACGCAATGTATTTTGATTTAAAATAAGTCTTTTAATAGTCGCTGTTAGGAGGACGAAGTCCCATAAATTAAATAAATTTCAATCTTCTGTCATCGGAATAAAATATCATGTTAAAGAATTACGTACATAAATGTGTGATATTGGTAGAAGGACGTATCTCGTACCTGTTCAGACTTGCTTCGAACCGGGCCGTCTGGCACACGCATGATCGCAATCAAAATACAGTCGAGTAAAGGTTAGTCGGTGGGTAAGTGGTGGGCTTGGAAGTTATCGATAGTTTTATACAACAAGAAATTGTATTATTTGGTGAAAGCAATCGCTCAACTGGCCAGATCGTGATCTGCCTGGGCATTTCGTGATACGCCTCTATTTTATGATATGACCGATTATTTGACGACGTTTATCGCTATTTACTTCGCTACATCGTGATATAGCTGGACATAATTGTAAAGAAGTTGTTTTCGCGCTACTAGTGACGCTGTATAAGCTCTGCCTGTTTAAATAATTGGAATCTGTTATTTTTATTTTTCTAGTAATTAAAAAAAAATCACAATTTTTTACTCTATTTACTCTTCTACTGTCGGCCATTATAGTTAAAATATTTTCCAATTAGCATTAAAGATTAATGATTACGATTATCCTCGCTGGCGTGCCAAACGAATCGCATTTATTACAAAATTAAATGATTTAAAAATCCTCTTCGAAACTAACATGTTGACTAGGATATATCAACGGATGTATTTCAGTCACATCTAATTCGATGTCAAGCCGGTAGGATTCGCAAATAGGCGTGAATTTTTTTTCCTTTACAATAACGTACTATCGACTGAAAAGAAATTAGATTGAATAAGTGCAGTCGATACAAATAGAATAATATCGACGCAACGACATCACTACAATCGCTCAGTACCGATCATTGTCAATTGGTTCGTGACCAAAATATACGTATCCGCTTATTATCTTAATAATTTTAGTATACAATCTCGAGTTACTGACTCATTTTTAGCAGATCCAAGGATTTCTAACAAACGATCTGTTTTAAACTGGGTTACTCTAATGGTTTTTGTTTTACTCAATGTTATTCATGTTTTAAGCTCGCTATAAGTATTGGGGCTAACACAAAAGATCCCACTGGGTCGAAGTGTTGCTGGCTTGCCAGCCCTCACAACAAGATAAGATAAACTCGCTATATGATCGGGTTTTGTATAGGAGAAAAGATCAAGCAAACTGTGACACCGAGCTTATTTTATTTATGCGACAAGAATTAAAAAAACAATGCTGGTTTGGTCACTTATACAGAAGGATTATAGATTGCGGCATCGTTTAAAATTTTCAAATTTACAATTACAGTATTACTCAGGGAGCTACTGCTTATTACTGTGGACTATTGGAGGGACCACGGAAATTAAATAAGGATTGAACTTCGATGTTTCAAATTAGTATCGATCAAACTTCGTAGGGCAGCTCACATCCTTAACCTTCTCTACTCCATCCTCTTCAATCCCATGACTCCTAATTACCTCAAGGCACGCTTTGTTTTCTGTTCCTCCACCACTGGCTGTCATCTGCGTTCCTCTGAAAACCTCTCCCTCAATATGCCCATCCACTCCACTAATTTCTACACCTATTCCTTCTCCGTGCATGCCGTTCGGCTTTGGAACTTGTTGCCAGAGTCGATCAGACGTGCACCTTCGTTGAATGTTTTTAAGTCGAAAGTTAAGTCTCATTTCCTTGATCACTGAACTGACCCTCGATCTGTTTTCCGTTGGTACATCTTTTCCTATGCCTGTGGTTCATGTTTTCCTATAGTATTTTGTTGTGTAGTACGCGTATTTATGTATGATGTATGTGTGTATATATATATATATATATTTATATGAGTATGTATATTATATATGTATTTATAATAGGTTTATTTTGTATACTTACATTTTGTTTTTTACTAATAACTGCTCATTTATGAAAAAAATTTCTGGAAACACCGCCTACCTTTCTTCTTTTCACCGTTTCCTCTACCCTAAGGTTGTCTGAAAGAAATCGCTTCTTAGCGATAAGACCGCCTTATTTTGTGCCTCTTGTATTTTATTTCTCTATTTTACTGTTTATGTTTTGGTGTAAAATAAAGTATATTTGATTGATTAGTGCGATCGGATCCCTAGATTCGGTCGGTCACTGTAACTGTAAACATCAAACATTACCTATACTTGGTAAGGAGCGCATTTCCACTGCATTCACTTGACTTTAATTCCTTTTATACAACGAAGAACATGCATTAACTTTTCATTACGTACTTACATATATTCACGCCTGTGTCCCATTGGGGTAGGTAGAGACAAAGGATCGCCATCGGCTACGACCCTGACACACCTCTTTTGCCTCTTCCACAGTCTTACGTCGTTTCATACAAATGCACGACGACTGCCAATTTGGTCTGCATACGTACCTACGTCTAAGGCGACCCCTTTCTACTGCTCCATTTGCATTCGCTTTATACAGGGTATAACAAAATACCCTAGTAATACTTTAAGGGGTTGCTTCAGACCATCAAACTGAACAACTTTCACTATGGAGCCAAGTCGCGAAATAGTGAAAGTTGCGAAAGGGTGTTTTGTTACACTATATTTATTTCATACCAGTGGTCTCGAACGTCAAAATGTGAAATCGGTAGAGTTGCCCACAAATTTCGGTAGATTGGTACCAAAAATCGGTAGCTATTTAAAAAACAATATTCAATCAAATTTCTTTCTTTTTAAACATTAACGTGGTTAGATGTACGTCCCCAAATCACCAAATTTTTTTTTCTGTCTTTTTGTTTGTTCGAGAAATGCGCAAAAACTACTGAACTCTGTTTTTTTTTTCACCTATAAAAAACGAAGAAATACATCTGTAAAACATGTGTTGTTAGAGAAAGTAGGCAGTTGGCAGTACAAACCAACATAAAGAAATCGGTTCTTACTTATTACAGAGTTGTTATCTCAGTTGATGATCAATTCATCCATACAGTTGTGAACATTAAACTACTTTTCTCAACGTGGGGAGAATCTAAGGTGAAACATAAATGAAACGAACAGGGTTTGCACAGTGTTGCCAACTTAGTGGATTTTCCACTAAAACTGGTGGTTTGCCCCCCTTTTAGCGGAGAAATTTTGCGTTTAGTGGCTGGTGGTTTTTTCTAGTGGTAAAATTTAGTTTCAAGAGAGCTATTTTTGAAGTAAAACTTCTTTAGGCGCGACTCGGGAGTACCTAATTCCGATTTTTTTTTCTGACGGACGTAACGCTCAGTTTCCGCTATTCAAAAATACAAAACGTCAAAGAAGTTTTGAAGTAAAACTTCTTTAGGCGCGACTAGGGAGTAAAGGGCCCTTTAGACGGGCAATCGATTGTAATCTTCCTGCCATGGCCGAATCGCGCGGCACCAAAATTGCTCGTCTAAAGTCCGATTGTACGATCGCAAATCCGGTCTCAGCCAATATTAGTGGAAAACTTAGTGATTATGAGAGTGGGCCACTTTCTGTTAGTGGTTTTCTGGTGGTTTCAGGAGTTGAATATGGTGGAGAGCTAATTTAACTGTTGGCAACACTGGGTTTGCAGTTAAGAAACGTAAAATCGGTAAAAAATTCGGGAGAATTTCCTGTATTCTCAGAAATCGTGGAAAAATGTTTACATTTCGGTATTTCGGTAGATGAGACCCCATATCGGTAGAAATACCGAAAAATCGGTAGGTTCGAGACCACTGTTTCATACGTCATCTCATCAGTCCTACTATCACAACAAAGTGTTACTCAATATACTATCATATTACACTAGCACTATATTGCACAATAATTACTAGTAGCTTTCCAACACGCAGCTTCATGTTATCACGTGTTGGATACTATTAATAAAATTTGTCATCCACACGTCAATTAAATCCAAAACCACATTTATTATTTCCATAAAACTTCAATCCATTACCGCACATTCAATCTTTCTAATCCAGCAAATTCAATATTAAACACGCAATGTATTTTGATTTAAAATAAGTCTTTTAATAGTCGCTGTTAGGAGGACGAAGTCCCATAAATTAAATAAATTTCAATCTTCTGTCATCGGAATAAAATATCATGTTAAAGAATTACGTACATAAATGTGTGATATTGGTAGAAGGACGTATCTCGTACCTGTTCAGACTTGCTTCGAACCGGGCCGTCTGGCACACGCATGATCGCCAATGACTAAGGAATTTTATTAGCGGTGTGTCCACTTGCATGAATAATCGGACACACCTTCTATTATATTGTACTTTACTGCATCGTCTCTTTAATGAAAAGAGTTGACTTGTAGTAATCATATCCGCCAGCCTTATGGTCATGAATTTTAGAGCAAATAAATTTAAAATCACCGCCTAAAAACAAAAAATGCTTAGTCGTAATCATAGCGCCCTCTGCCGTATTTTCTCATATTTCATTTTCGTCGCCTAACGGTCGCTACGCTAAACATTTTTTATTATAGTTTATTTTTTATTTTATAAAAGACGAGTGTTAACCCGCGACTTCGTCCGCACAAATTATATACCAGATTTTAAGTCAGATCATAAGCTATCAAACAAAAAAAGTTTCATCAAAATCGGTTCAGTAGTTTTTGCGTGATACTCGTTCAAACAAACAAACACCCAAACAAACACACAAACAAACAGACAGACAAAAAATCCAAAAATTGGTGAAATGGAATCAGGGACACCTAAAAACCATATCGTAACTTTTTTTTGTTAATATCTTAAATGTACCGACAAACTTCCTGTTACAGTTTTCTAATAATATAGATAGATGGGTTTGCTCTTGACCTCAATCTAGTGGCAGCACAGCAGGAGTCATACGTGGTAAAACCTATTGACATTAAGGACCTCCCCTCCAAAAGCATAACACGGTTCATGAAGTCCGTGGGCCTAGGAATGACCTTTAGGTCAAGGACGACAGCTACAATAGATTTTTTCAGGTCGCGGTAGCTATTGGTCACTGACCAAGTCCTTACAACGTAATAATGACCTCAATCTAGCCCTTTACTCGTATTTCACAAAATTATTTGTTTTATGTTCTTGTGTTGGTAGTGGTTGTAAAGCGAGTTGAAGCTAGAGAGGTTTGTTGGGATCGTAGTAGGTGGCGTTCCGTTGTTTCTGCCTACCCCAGTGGGAGATAGGGGAGAATATGTATGTATGTACGTTGTTAGTGAATAGGTAACTGCAAAAAAAAAATTGGTATACCTACCTAACTGTTTCAGACAATTTAGGTCGCGCGCTGCCTCTCTCTTTTCTCATCCCACTGCTGGGCAAAGGCCTCCTCCTTTAACCTCCATACATCCCTGTCTAGAGCCAGCTCCATCCACCATTCGTCGAAGGTCAAATCAAGGGAAATCTCTCCATCTCGTCCGGGGTCAACCCTGACGGCGACGGGAGCGGGATCTAAACTTTGGCCCATCTTTCCGGGTGTAATCAACAATGTATTTAGAAGTGGATGAACAGATTCATGACATAATGATGATGATTTTATTTTATTGAGGTAGTTTTTAGGTAATTGCCGCTTTTTCAGCATCTGGTGCTTTATAAAAAAATATAGCAAGGTTATTTTATTATAATCTCATCACTTTTTACCAATCTCCATTACCTACAGATATTTTTTCCTAAAAAACCCACGGAATATCAAAAGTGAATCATAAAGGTTTTTCTAGAGAATAAAATCGTTTTATTCATTTAACACAAAATAAAAACTAAAAAAAAAACCTAACGATCCTTCCTAAATCAATGATCGTAACTGACTCACGCCTGACCGTTACCAATGACTAAGAATTAATTAAAACCAAAGATACCGATTAAATAAATTGTAACCAATTACACACTTACCCACCTTATTTCTTTAGTAACTAAGTATATTTTCCAATAACACGAAATTTACCGTTAGGGGTGTTAGCGAGGATTCGACGAAAATCACGCCAATTTTGGGATTCTGTTTTAGTTATAACTGTAATTTGAAATATGAGTTGCCCTTTCGAAAAAGGATTTTTTTCATTGAGACCGTTGTAAATTGATTGGGGTTGAGGACCATGCTGGGCATATCGTTTGTGAACCGTGTACCCAATGTAGAAATCCGTCGAAGTACAAAGGTCGGTGACGTTTGGAGAGCGGATTACAAAATTGAAATCGAGATGGGCTATTCATTTTGCTAGAAGGGAAGACGACTGGTGGACTAAGGCAATATCGGAATGGTGGCCAAGATATGGAAGGAGGTCTGTGGGTAGACCACCGATGCGTTGGGCAGACGACATTGTAAGGGATGGGGGTCAGACATGGATCAGATTGGCACAGGACCGTGAGGAGTGCCGCCATACAAAGGAGGCTTACGTCCAGTAGTGTGTTGTGTTGATGTGGGTTGAATTGAATTGAAGGGGCGTTTGCTTTTCTTCTTTCTTTGATACATTTCTTTCCGTGGGTGTAGTAAGACGCGATTACAAGTTAAGTTTCTATACCTATTAGGTCTGACACATACATACGGAATTCCCCGCAAAATTATGGATTTTCCCCCTCCATAATTCAGTTCGGAATTGCGGAAGTATCAAATCCTATACAACATCACAATCCAGGCCCTGTACCCGGACTTTCGATTTTTTATATATCGCGAAGGTTTTGGTCCGAACTTCATTGTAGTTTATTTATTTATCTTTATTGGTTATCAAGCAGCAAATTTCTGAGTAGACAAGAGAGAGAGAGAGAGAGAGTAATAGAGTTGACATTGGAACGAAAACGTTCACGCAAATGCGAAGTTCGAATGTCCTGATTCGGAATTTCGGAATTCCGTATGTGTGTGGCAGATCTGAAAGTGTTTTTATAGGCGATAAGTTAGCTGCATTTTCACGCATATTGGTAGTTAGTATTATTTCTGACGATTGATCCCGAAAGGGGATCATAAGTTTATGTATGAAAACGGGCAGGAACATTTATACAAGGTGGTTCAGACTCGTATGAGTGAATGAATTATTTTTAACACTGTTGACTTTTTTGGTTAAAAGAAAATATTGTAAAATGATAAAATCATTGAAGGCTTATGAAATATTTAGAAGCCGCCTTTGACATAGTACTTTCTAAAGAAGCTTAAACATACATGCAATACCCTGGTATGTATATTTGTCTCCAATTCAATACATTATAGTTACTTAATGATGTAATATAAAAAGGTTTTCATGCTAAAAACCTTTCAGACTTTATCCTTTTATGTCGAATGCAGCAAAATTCCAAACGGTGCCCTGCCAGCCCTTTTTTCAACAAAAAAGCTGGATTGAAATTGCCCAGCAATTTCAACTCATGAATAGGTTAACAACTTAAGTACATGGTAGGCGTGAAGTACCTTCGATGATCAATATTTACGACTTTGCAAATTGAACTTAATTAATATTACTCGAGAACACTTAGATTTGAATGTATTATTAAATAAAAGAGATGTGTCCTGGCTGATTCACAGATATGATTTTAAAATGGCGTATGAAAAATTGCAGTTTTTTTGTTTCAATATTGACTAAAAATAAAGGGAATGAGAGGCAAGGGCAGATAGAAAGACAAGCACAGGTGAAAGAAAACATTGATTTCGCATCGTTTCAGGAACTCAAGGTATACTTACAGAAAGGAGAGAGGATTTTGATAGATGGCGTAACATTCGAAGTAGTTCAGTTCAGCAAGCCAGCCTAAACCATCAAGTACTATAATTACGATAATTACCCTAAACTATTACACACTACTGTGCAAAGACCTTCGCTCACAGGATGAGATTGAAAAGAATGAGGTATTCCCGAACAACACCCAATCCGATTTTGTATAGCAATTGAATTTTGCACCTAAGCTATATTCTACGAAAAATACCTGGATTCGGACCAGACTATGACGCGGGCCTATTGCAGGTCTTTGAAGGAAAGTTTAGTACAGTTTGGGTCAGACTTGTAAAAATAAGTTTCCAGGAAATTAAGAGCGATTTCTAACATGATTCCTCTGTGAAGGAAAAAATTTTGAATTTGAATTTTTGCGGCATAGGACATAAGTCTACCAATCCAAAAGGGTTAGGCGTGATGGACCAACGCCAATACACCACAGATTACTAAAGTGCTACTGAGTAACAGATATATCACTTCCTTAGAAAACGATTAATTCCCACGCTTTTATCTCTTTCCAGATGCAAGAGTGCGAGTGCGTCCCGGCGCAGCGTTCGTTCTAATGACAACTGACTGGCTAGCGCATTGCTTACGATGCGCCAAAGGTTTCGGCATACATTGCCGCGATCAAAGCAAGCAATTTATGCTGAAATCGGCCCTTAATGTTGGGTAATGCAATCAATGCTTTAATTTCGGTACCTAGGCCGAGTGATGGAAACCAGAATCCACCGTGACTTGGGTATTCTTGCGTCCCAGCTAGGAATATACAGGCTGATAGCGACAAGTTTAATTTAAATACAAATTAAATTATTATTACTTTTTTAACATCTTTATTTTTATTTATTTCCCAAAAATTTATGTGCAATACATTGATTACAAGTAAACAGGAAAAAAAAAATAAAAAAAAAAAAAAAAAAAACAAAAATATTTAAATTTAAAAAAAAATTCTTTAAAATTTCTTTTGAATAAATCCTACTACAGTATTTTAGAATTCTTTGACGATAAACTATATACCTAATTGCTTCGATGACTATACCTACGACTAGCATTAATGTTGACTTACGATATTACTTATTAATTTTAATTTATCACAAGAATTTTTAACTTCTTAACATTATAATTAAAACGTATTGACTTGTATTGAAATTTGTAAAGCAACACCAACACAAATTTTTTAAACTCGGAAAAGGTATTCGCGCAAATACTAGATATCCAAATGATATAGTCCTCAACGAAGTACCTCATACAACACGGTTTCAAAAAAACTGTTATGGCATGTGCAAAACTATTTATAACAAACTACCAGAGAGTTTGAAAGATTTGACATTAAAGGCAGGTTATCCCAGTGCAAGCGTCTCTTTCTTACAAGCATACGTTTGCAATTAGCCATCCCACTTTAATTGAAAGCAGGATCACAGGATCTTTTATATAATTTGATATTTAAAAATATTAAAACATTTATTTAAAAAAGTAATCGTTAAATATTCTTTGATATGTTATTACCTATTTTTACATGTGATTATTGTTACTTAAAACCTGATAATCTTCAAGTAAAACAAGAAAAACAATCAAAAACATCCTATCTTTGTGATTTTTTTTTTATCGAGGCAAGTTGCAAGTATCGTGTTTTGAACCGTTGAATAATCAAGAAAGTATATTAAACTAAAACATATATTTATTGCGAATTATAAAAACGAATATTACTATGTTTACAGCTTTATCAAAAACAGGTGGTTCGGGATATCCTGGCCTTAACTAGATTTAAGACCGCCTTGTACACCTGGCTCTTACAAAATACGTTTTATTCTGTAAAAGAATTTTTAACTAAGGATGACAATGTTATATGAAAATTAATATGTAAAATTATTGTACTATTATGTAAATACCCTAATATGAATTTGACTTATACTTGTACTAATATTTTGCATGCCGTTGTTAATGGCTGATCTAGGAGAGCCACAATGTTTGTACCTACCATCTGTAATACTGTACCCTAATCAAGAGCAAATAAAGATTACTTACTTACTTACTTACTTACTTGTGATTTGAATTGACTGGTACTAACACCTAATTTGTTATTGACTAATTTTATTAATATGATGGCAACTAGTAGCCTTTTATGTTTTGCTGTGCCCTCACAGGGCGTCACCTGTACCTATTTTATATTATACGAGCGATAACCCGCGACTTCGTCCGCACCAATTATATACCAGATTTTAAGTCAGATCGTAAGCTATCAAACAAAAAAAGTTTCATCAAAATCGGTTCAGTAGTTTTTGCGTGATACTCGTTCAAACAAACAAACAAACACACAAACAAACAGACAGACAAAAAATCCAAAAATTAGTGAAATGGAATCAGGGACACCTAAAAACCATATCGTAACTTTTTTTTTGTTAATATCTTCAATGTACAGACAAACTTCCTGTTACAGTTTTATAATAGTACGAGCGTTAACCCGCGACTTCGTCCGCACAAATTATATACCAGATTTTAAGTCAGATCATAAGCTATCAAACAAAAAAGTTTCATCAAAATCGGTTCAGTAGTTTTTGCGTGATACTCGTTCAAACAAACAAACAAACAAACAGACAGACAAAAAATCCAAAAATTGGTGAAATGGAATCAGGGACACCTAAAAACCATATCGTAACTTTTTTTTTGTTAATATCTTCAATGTACAGACAAACTTCCTGTTACAGTTTTATAATAGTACGAGCGTTAACCCGCGACTTCGTCCGCACAAATTATATGCCAGATTTTAAGTCAGATCATAAACTATCAAACAAAAAAGTTTCATCAAAATCGGTTCAGTAGTTTTTGCGTGATACTCGTTCAAACAAACACCCAAACAAACAGACAGACAAAAAATCCAAAAATTGGTGAAATGGAATCAGGGACACCTAAAAACCATATCGTAACTTTTTTTTTGTTAATATCTTCAATGTACAGACACACTTCTGTTACAGCTTTATAATAGTATAGATAGATAACATCCCAATAACTTGTGATTTGCAAATAATTAAATAAATAATGTATTTTTAAATTCACCCGTCTTATCAACAGAATGCGATGGAAAAAACAAAGTCATCGAAAAACAATGTGCATTTTGACTAATTGATCAGTTATGCGGGCGACCTTCCGTGATAAGATAAAAGCCGTGTTCAACATGAATAGCTGCCGATAACGTACGGAAACGGAAGATATTAAATACAGATAATACATTCAATTTACTACTTTATTATCGTTGTTATAGGTATTGGAATAACTATGCATTGCTGCTGCAGAGTTTCAGCTTCCTATGTCTTACAGTCTCGGAGAAAAATGCCTGAGACGGACGGACCGACACCGAGCTGATTCCATAAGTGTTCCGTTTTTCCAATTATGGTACGGAACACTAAAAAGGAATCTGAAAAGAAATGGTGACGTTCAACAATCAATTAATAAATAAAACCTTATTAACCCACTGCCGGCTGGCCTGCTGTGGCGGCGCACCGTCGTCGACGCCGAGCTACGGGCAGCCGGGTTGAGTTGGCGCGTCATAGAACACCAGGCGCAGGACAGGGATAGGTGGCGGCGTCTCACGAGGGCCCTCTGTACCATCGGGGTACCATAGGACAACAACAACAACAACAACCCACTGCTGGACATAGGCTTCCGTATTATTGCATTGCACCACTTGTGCAAAAATAATCTAATACGAACATATCAAGGTTAAAATAAGTACCTACCATGATTCGACGAAATAGAATTGCTAATAATATGTAGGTACGTGACTTCTGTCTTGTAATCACAATGCAGGTGGTCGGCTCGCAGACTGTTTGCCGCCGTTTTAGTTATCAGTGCTTCGGGAGGCACGTTTAAGAGGATATTATTATTATTGTATCTCTTATGGTATTTCTCGGGCCGTAGCTCGGACCTTTAGAAGGCTTGCGTGGGGACACAGGTCCAACACGTAGAGGCCCTTTTGAGACACTTTCTGTGAATGCATTATGGAAATGCACCAGAAGACATACCACATTCGGTGCAGATACTATTGTAGAAAGGACAGAAAACTACTAGGGTTATGGGGAGTGAACTTGGTGGGCCGGGAAATCTGGGTTATTGCGGAGAGACTCGGGACGCCTGCCGTAACAAATGTCTCTAAGTTTTTCAAAAATGGCAGACGGTGACTTGCCAACTCATTTTGATGGGCCCTCCAAAATGGCCGCTCGCAAAGTAGCGACAAGGCGGCAACATCTAGTGAGCGGCTAAGGTTGTAGAGAGGCGAGTCTGCGGGCGCCGGTTCTGGTGCTAAGCGCACCAGTCAGCAGGTCCCGGCGTTATGACATTTTACACTTCCAACCTGGAGCATAGGTTCCGCTCTTGCGACTCCACTCCTGGCCAGCCGGTTAAGACAGGAGGTGAGGGCCAAATCAATCCGGGCCCTCTAGAGAAACGGATCTGTGGTGTCGCCAATTACCAACAGCTCGCCACAAGCTGCCCTTATTATTATATATGATACACTAGCAGCTCAAAGCTGATGCGTGTATATCACTGCACTTGTTTAGTTTTTTAAATATTTGTCCAGTCTATTTTTGAAAGAGTTCACTGAAGGCGCACTTATTACAGTCTCGGGCAATTTGTTCCACTCGCGAACTATACGGTTGGGCAAAAAATGTTTCCGGAGGTTGCTTGTACAAAACGTGCCATAAATTTTGACAGATATACCTGATAAAGTCAAAAAAAAATTACGTCCTAGTTTGAACACATAAAACAAATTTTGTTAATACAATCTATAAACATCTTCTATTTAGCATTAAGCCGAATAGAAGATGGATCGATGGAGCTTCATTCTGCCTTTGTTTATTTTTATTTTTAAATGTTTTGTTTTTTATGTAGTTTGATTAGGTTAGCACCTAATCAAACCACCATTACCATGACCATTATAGATAAAGAATTTTGGCGGACGGACATGTTATTTGAGACCCAGACTTAGAGGTCCAGTACATGAATGAAACTTAGTAATACGTGTAGAGCGAAACAAAACTAACAAAAAAATTTATTGGTTGTAACCTGTAGAAGTTGGGGGAAAGGTATTTCTCCTTATGATATACTAGCCCAGTCATTTTACGGTTTGAGCCGGGACTAATTAATAATTGATATTTTTTTCGGTATAGTATTTAAGAGCCAATTTAAACTTAGAAATGTACCAAAATTATAAAAATATCACGACAGCAACAGCCCCAAATTTTAAATTTAGCATTTACCTCGGCCTAAAAAAACGAATGGTAATTTTTTTAAACGATAAGCTATCAACTTACTCAGAAGTGGTGAAACTGGCCCTTAATCTTCTTCGAATTCATTACGTACCGTACAATATTATGGTAATGGAAGAAAACAAAATCGTTCAGCCAAGCCAAATACGTTCAGTAAAAAAAAAATCTGCTGTCTTATACATTTGAGTCGAGTGGGCGTGCGCGTGGACTCTCATACATGTGAGTCAGTTTAGTATGGAAAAGCACATTTTTTTGCCATTTCATCAAAACTAAAAATATACTCGAGCTAAATGTATGGCATAGATAATTTTTTTTCGCGATTTCTATTTTGGTCCCATAGTGAAAGTTGTTCAGTTTGATGGTCTCAATAACCCACTAAAAAGTTTTAAATGTTTATTTTTATTTTTGTTACATTCTGTATGCTTTTAAGGTGGTTGCAGAGGGGTCAATTTTATACAAAACTTTGACGCACAATACGCGTAGACGGTATTAATATAAGTAACTTTGTATATATGGAAAAATAGTTTAAAAAATCTAGATGCAGCGTCACAAATAACATTTGCAATTAATAAAATAATTACGAAGATATACAGGGTGTAAGTGACAGCCTAGCAAATACTGAAACGGTGAACTCAGACGATCAAACTGAACAACTTTCACTATGGAGCCTACCTCAGGAGACGCGAAAAAAAATTAGCTGTCCCATACATTTGAGTCTTGTAGGTACAGCAGTTTTGTATGGGACAGCTGATTTTTTTTCGCTTCTCCTGTGGAAGTTGTTCAGTTTGATGGTCTGAGTTCACCGTTTCAGTATTTGCTAAGCTGTCACTTACACCCTGTATAAAGCTTTGAAATTTTTCATACAAAATTTTAAAAGCTTTATATCTTCGTAATTTTATTATAAATTGTAAATGTTATTTGTGACGCGGCAACTAGATTTTCTAAACTATTTTTCCATATATAAAATATTACTTTTATTAATTCCGTCTACGCGTATTGTGCGTCAAACTATTGGACTGGACCACCTTAATGTTCGCAGTTTTACAACGTACGGCTTGCAATGCAATAGACTTCTCCCAAATAATAAATGCCTCGTAAGATATTCAAATGATCAAAACATAATAATTCAGGCTTCCATTTTAAGCTAACTTAGAAGCCATTTGCACAAAACACATTAAGCCATTCAATTGAATTCGCCCTTAATAAATCTTTTACGCAATATTCCAAATGCACTCTCAAATGGTCTGAGAACTCTGAGAACTAGCAAATAAATTAAACAAGTTAATGTAGATATAATATAACTATATTATATCTATCTATCTATACATAAAAAAATAGTAAAAGTTGTGTGTCTGTAAGTACTAGTGAATTTGCGCAAAACAATTATTTTTTTAGGAGATGATGGTTTTCTATATTTGTCAGTTTGTGTGAATATCATTCAAAAACTACTAGACTGATTCAGATTAAATTTCTAAATAAACATAAAACGTAGCTTGGAGTAATAAACAGTTTTTATTTCATCGCAATTGGATTACTCAATCAAAAGATATACAATTTTCAAAACTATGATTGCGATCTCATAATCGTATCGATAGGATACATTTAAAAATACGTAATCGCGTCGGTAGAAAATCGAGTCGATCGTCGGTCGTCGTCGATTTTCGTCGTCGTCGTCGCATACAGAAAAACATTTCAACTTTCTATAATAGGATATCGCATCGGTGTACACATACATAGAGAATATTATTCAAAAATACAATAGATATCGTATTGGTACACACAAGGATATTATTGTTACTAACTACAAGCTACGAGAAATGTAAATCAAGCTCAAAAAGTGGCACCCAATTTTTTTTTACAAAAAATTAAAACCGCCTTAAAAAAAACGTAAAAAGTAAAAAAATAATATTGCAGACGATGACTTTTTTCGTTCGCATCATATTGGACATTATGTTTTATCGAGTCGCTGTCAAGCCGATACGATTCGCGACAGGGCTTGCATAAGTTTTTTGGCTTGGCTTGACACCGACTTCCATAAAAAAATATTCAATATGATGCGAACGAAAAAGTCGGCGGCAATAATCGGCTGCAATAATATTTTTTAACTTTTTAGTATTTTTGTAGGCGGTTTTAATTTTTTGTTAAAATTTTGATTGTTTCACAATTTTCAGTGGCGAATTCATTAGTTCAATTTAACACGTTCCGGGACAGTGTCCGGCTATAGACGTGATAACAATAAAAGTTCTATTGTGTCTCGTTCACTGTCCCGGAACGTGTTAATAGTAGTGCTTTAAATTAACAAACGCACTAGCCGGCACTACGATTTTTAAAAGTTCGCCTCGATTTCTCTGGGATGCCATCATCAGATCCTAGTTTCCTTATCATGGTACCACCCTTGGAATAGCTTCATTCCAACAAAAAAAGAATCATCAAAATCGGTTCATAAACGACAAAGTTATGAGCGAACACAGATAAAAAAAATATATATTTATATATACGGTCGAATTGAGAAACCTCCTCCTTTTTGAAGTCGGTTCAAAACTGTATCATGTTCTATATTTGTTCTTTAAAAACTGTACCTTGCCGCCAAAACTCAAACAACATGAAATTTTTCGTTAGGACCAAAAATTATGTGGATTTTGTTTAGAGTTATTCTTATTCGTAGACTATAAGTATTTAGTGGTCTGCGCGTACGAAGTCGCAGGCAAAGTTAATGTAGATATAAAATGTTAATTTAACTTGTCCGTCGTAAGCATCGTTAGGCGTGGTTTAATGTTCTAAGTTACATGGTTTTAATGGATCTCTTTAAGTTAGGAACGCACTTATCACAAGCAACGCGCAATTCGAGTTTCTTTGGAATTAAGCAGAATAAAATATTTCTGACTTCAAAAAAGGAGGCGGTTCTCATCATCATCATAATCGAGTGGCAATTTTTAGGGTTCCGTAGTCAAACAAGGAACCCTTCGTCCACACGTTACGTCGTCGTCGTTGTTACTTTCGTCTATTCTGTCTGTCTGTTCGTCTGTCAGTTTGTATCGACGTGCAAAAATGAGCGAGTAACCGAGGTGTTTACTCGCTCATTTTTGCACCTATTTTTATATAAAGGGTGTAAGTGACAGCCTAGCAAATACTGAAAAGGTAAACTCAGACCATCAAACTGAACAAGCCTAGCAAATACTGAAATGGTGAACTCAGACCATCAAACTGAACAACTTTCCCTATGGAGCCAACCTCAGGAGACGCGAAAAAAATCAGCTGTCCCATACAAAACTGCAGTACCTACCCGACTCAAATGTATGGGACTGCTGATTTTTTTTCGCGTCTCCTGAGGTTGGCTCCATAGGGAAAGTTGTTCAGTTTGATGGTCTGAGTTCACCACTTCAGTATTTGCTAGGCTGTCACTTACACCCTGTATACGTGCGTCAAACTTAGTGCGATTATAGAGAAAAGTCTACAGTATAACCACAAATAATAAAAAAACCAGCCAAGTGCGAGTCGGTCAAGCGCTAAAGGTTCGGGAGAAAACAAAACTTTTATATAAGTTTATATTTGTTGTAGAGAGACTCAGGAGACTAGCGGAAAAGAGACAGGATTGGCGAATACTCCACCAACAAGAGCGCAGATCTTAAATAAGATGATGAAGATGATATTTGTTGTGTGGTGGTGTAGTACGGAAGCCTCGGTGCACGAGTAGCCCGACTTGCACTTGACCGGTTTTTAATAACGTGTAATATTTTTTAGTTTTAGTGTGTAGCGACAATCCGCTACTACTTAAACCAAGCCCTAACAGATGCAAAAGTAGTTGCTCGCTAGCAACTTGGGCCACACACCAATGCATCGAAGATGCACCTACTACACCGGTTGCACCCTTCCCGCTCCTCGAGCTTCGTCCCGCGGACACCCAGCGGCTCGGGCGCACTGTTGCTACCGGCGGATGCATTGTCGACCTATCCTTCGCTTGACAACTACTTGCGCTTGCGTAATCATCTGTTATAGTTTTTAGTTTTGCTTGTTGCTTTTGTTGAATACAGTTATTTTCTATCTTTAATAATATTCTTCCTTTATCGCCTTCCGTGTTGTACATTTCTACCTATCATTCTTCCGCTTTCGTATTAGTGTTAATCTATTTACTCGTGAGTGCTAACTCCGAGTTGGATAGAAAGGGACATCAACCCTTTTCTACAGTGGTGACCCCGACGTGATCACAACGGTGGATTGGACTACGCATTTCACCGTGTGGATAAGGAAAGTGGAAATCAATTTTTCTATTAACGAAGAAAAAAAGGATTTGGCGGTGGCCTAAGTCACGAGCGGTGAGCGATTTTAAACTTTTTTTTAAAAATGAGTCAAGATGACACCAACGAGCCTAAAGAAGAGGTTGCGCGAGTGGGTGTTCGAATTCCACCATTCTGGCCCGAAGAACCAGCCTTATGGTTTGCGCAGGTCGAAGGCCAGTTTACTTTATCTAAGATAACGAAGGATGACACTAAGTTTTATTATATAACTTCACAACTCGATCATCAGTACGCTAAGGAGGTGAAGGATATAATTACAAACCCTCCGGAGACTGATAAGTATCAGAAATTAAAAACCGAATTAATAAAACGCCTCTCTGCATCCCAGGAAAAGCGTGTCAAGCAACTTCTGATGCACGAGGAGCTGGGTGATAGGAAGCCTTCCCAGTTTCTACGGCACCTGGCAGGCCTGGCTGGCCCAGACATACCGAAGGATTTTCTGGCTACATTGTGGTCTAGCCGATTGCCACAAAATATTCAAACAGTGATTGCTTCACAGATGGACTTACCTCAAGACAAACTCGGTGAGCTGGCAGACAAAGTTCACGAGATCGCTCCGTCTTCTCCTCAGGTGGCCAGTACTTCATCGGCATTCTCATCTGAAATAACTAAGCAGATAAGTGAACTCACCAAACAGGTCGCTTTACTTACCAGTCGTTGGGACAGAGGAGAACAATCACGATCCAGTACTAGGTCCAGAAGGAACGATCGCTCACGTTCACGCTCACGCTCCAGACCAAAACAGCCACCAGCAGATCATCCCCACTGCTTTTACCACTTCACCTATGGAGAAAAAGCCAATAAGTGCAAGGAGCCCTGCAGCTACAAATCGGGAAACGGTCAGGGCGGCCGGAAGTAGCGACCAGCGGCTGCCCCTCATCATATTCAGGTCGTCTTTTTATAACAGATCGCGCTACAAAGATGCAGTTCCTCGTGGACACTGGCTCTGACTTGTGTGTCTTTCCGCGAACTTCTGTCACGACGCCCTGTAAACAATCAAAATACGATCTGGTTGCTGCTAACAATACCATCATACATACTTATGGCCAGGTCACACTTCATCTCAATTTTGGACTCAGGCGAGATTTTGAATGGAAATTTACGGTAGCTGATGTCTCAAAACCCATAATAGGTGTCGATTTCCTCAGCTACTACAATTTATTAGTTGATTGTAAGAATCAGCGTATTATCGACAACCTCACAACGCTCACTACGGCAGCCACTTCCTCCGGTATTCGTGAGGACTATGCTTCTGTCAAGGCTGTCTCAGGTGGATCTGAATTTCACAAGCTGCTGCGCGAATTTCCTGAGATCACTAGACCAGCAGGTATGTCCTCGCCACCTAAGCACACTACCCTTCATTATATCAGGACAACCTCTGGACCTCCAGTTTCCTGCAAACCCCGGCGTTTGGACCCAGTCCGGACACAAGCTGCTAAAAAGGAATTCGAAGACATGATCGCTAGAGGTATAGCCAGGCGCTCTGAAAGCCCTTGGTCGTCTGCTTTGCACCTTGTGAGGAAAAACGATGACGGATGGAGGCCATGCGGAGACTACCGCGCGCTAAACTCCAGGACGATTCCCGACCGGTACCCCATTCGTCATATTCATGACTTTTCTCATCAGCTCTCAGGGTGCTCCATTTTCTCTACGATTGACTTGGTAAAGGCATACAATCAGATCGCTGTTAACCCTGAAGACATTCCGAAAACGGCCATGACGACACCATTCGGGCTGTATGAGTTCCCTTTTATGACCTTTGGGCTTAAAAACGCAGCCCAAACCTTCCAGAGGTTCATAGATGAGGTCCTGATAGGTTTCGACTACTGCTTCGGATACATCGACGACATCCTGGTATTTTCATCGTCACCGGAGGAGCATAAGGAACACCTGCGCCAGCTTTTTGACCGCTTGAAGAAGTACGGTATCTTAGTTAACACTTCTAAGTGCACGCTAGGACAACCAGAGGTCACTTTTCTTGGGTATAGTGTATCTGCTGCTGGTACAAAACCCCTGGATACTAAAGTTCAGGCTATCAGGGACTTCACTACACCTAAAACTGTTAAAGAGCTCCGAAGATTCTTAGGAATGCTAAATTTTTACCGGCGCTTTATTCCTAATGCTGCACAGCTCCAGGCTCCGTTAAACTCAGCCCTAGCAGGACCGAAAATCAAAGGTGCTCATCCGGTGGAGATGACTCCGGAAAGGCTGAAAGCCATCGAAGACTGCAAGACTTCCTTAGCCCAGGCAACACTCCTCGCTCATCCGGACCCTTCTGCTGATCTGGCGATAATCACGGACGCTTCTGACTCTGCTATCGGTGCTGTCCTACAACAGCGTCAAGGTAAAATCTGGCAGCCTCTTAGTTTCTTCTCGCACAAACTCAATACGGCGCAGAAGAAATACAGTCCGTACGACCGAGAGTTGTTAGCTGTGTACGAAGCAATTAAATACTTCCGTTACATGGTGGAAGCGAGAGCCTTCACCATATTTACGGACCATAAGCCTCTCACCTTTTCTTTCTCCATGAGTAAGGATAAATGTTCTCCCAGGCAATTCAGATACCTGGACTACATTTCACAATTTACAACTGACTTAAGGTACATACCAGGGAAGGAGAACGTTGTCGCGGATGCCTTATCCCGTGTGGAAGAGGTTACCTTAGCCATTAGTTTTGAGACCCTCGCACGTCTTCAGGAACAAGATCCTGAACTGCAGGCTCTACTTCAAGATGGCTGCGCTCTGGAGCTGAAAAAAGTTAAAACTAAATACAGTGACTTACCTGTTATCTGCGATACTTCTGTACAGCCTCCTCGACCCTATATCTCACCTGAGCTCCGAAGACAAGTTTTTAACTCGATGCACAGCATTCACCATCCCGGAAGCTCAGCTACTGTACGGCTGGTTACACAAAGATTTGTCTGGCCAGGGATCCGTAAGGACTGTAGAGAGTGGGCTCGGCAGTGTTTACAATGCCAAAGAAGTAAAACTTCTCGACATACCTTTTCTCCTCTTTCTGCATTCCTTACTCCTTCCTCGAGGTTCGCTCATATCCATCTCGACCTCATAGGGCCCTTACCAACTTCATCTGATTTCAGATACTGCCTCACGATCATCGACAGGTTCACACGGTGGCCGGAGGCCATCCCACTAAAGGATATAACCGCTGAGGCCTGCGCTTCTGCCCTCGTGTCTGGCTGGATTGCCAGATTCGGCTGCCCCTCTCGTGTGACTACAGACCGTGGTCGCCAGTTTGAGAGCCACCTTTTCAAGGCCCTCACTGCCTTGGTCGGTGCGCGCCATTTTCGCACTACCTCCTACCACCCAGCAGCCAATGGGATCGTCGAGCGCATGCACCGCCAGCTCAAGGCGGCTATCATGTGCCACGCCTCCAGCCGTTGGACTGAAGTTCTTCCGATGGTTCTCCTGGGCATGCGAAGCACCTGGAAGGATGACCTACAATCCTCCCCTGCAGAGCTTGTGTACGGTGAGCAGCTACGCTTACCTGGACAGTTCTTGTGCCCCACTGATGACTACACTGCGGCCGACGTATGCGAATACGTAACACGACTGCGATCCTGCATGGCCAACCTCACACCAAAACCTACTTCGTGGCACGGTAACTCCCCCTTCTACCTACCACGCGATCTGCAAACGTCTACTCATGTTTTTCTGAGACAAGACCACGTGCGCCGATCGCTGGAACCACCCTATGCCGGCCCCTACAAGGTTATCAAGAGGACGCCAAAATTTTACACCATAGATGTGCATGGGAAAACACAAACTGTTTCCATTGACAGGCTCAAACCCGCCTATACTATGAAGGAAGCCCAAGCACAAGAACCACCATCTACACCAGAGAGCGACCCTCCCACTGCTACACGAAGTGGCCGAAGAGTGAGACTGCCTAATTTTTATCGACCGTAGTAACGGTCTGGGCAGGGGAATCATGTAGCGACAATCCGCTACTACTTAAACCAAGCCCTAACAGATGCAAAAGTAGTTGCTCGCTAGCAACTTGGGCCACACACCAATGCATCGAAGATGCACCTACTACACCGGTTGCACCCTTCCCGCTCCTCGAGCTTCGTCCCGCGGACACCCAGCGGCTCGGGCGCACTGTTGCTACCGGCGGATGCATTGTCGACCTATCCTTCGCTTGACAACTACTTGCGCTTGCGTAATCATCTGTTATAGTTTTTAGTTTTGCTTGTTGCTTTTGTTGAATACAGTTATTTTCTATCTTTAATAATATTCTTCCTTTATCGCCTTCCGTGTTGTACATTTCTACCTATCATTCTTCCGCTTTCGTATTAGTGTTAATCTATTTACTCGTGAGTGCTAACTCCGAGCTTTACTGTTTATGATATACAGTTCAGTAGGTAACTAGTCGATTACATCTGCGATATGTATCCTTGACATTATAAAAGAGAATTGTTATATCAACCTATTGGACTACAGCTGCGATGTTTACATATTCTGTTACCCGACTTTTGACCTTAAAAGGTGGGTCTGAATTTGTTTTGATGAGCTTTGTTAGAAAATTTTCTTTTTTTTTTCTCATGAAATTATTTTTAGTCCGCAGTTATAAAGAATGTAACGAAACACCATAGCAATATTCAAAAAGTTGGTTTAGACCGGAACCAATGTCAAAATCGCGAAAAAAAATCTGCTGTTCCATACAAAATTGCAACCCTACTCAACCCAAATGCCCCTTTTTATTACCTTTTCTCATTCATTTTATCAATTCTATTTGCCTATATTCTGGGTGTACAAATAGGTAAATACAAGATAATTTACTCATAAAATCATTAAGATTAACACAGAAATATAGCAGTCAGCACAAGCGTCGTCAATAATAAGAATACACAAACAGACAAATCAGCAACATGCTTCGTCAAAACAATGAAATATAGGCAGAGATCCATCGTCAATATAGGAGCCCGAACATGCTCAGTCCGTTGTGTCGATAGGTAAATAATGTTTATTGTTGTTATTGACTTTTATCGTAAAAATTTACAAAATAAATTTTAATAGTATACATTTGTTACAGCTTTAACAAATGCTAAAATTTTACGCCCGTTTAGAAATCAGCGACGAGACTGGTGGCCCGATGAGTGACAGGGATATGGCTCGTCTCC
Source organism: Agonopterix arenella (assembly GCA_927399405.1). Classification (NCBI taxonomy): domain Eukaryota; kingdom Metazoa; phylum Arthropoda; class Insecta; order Lepidoptera; family Depressariidae; genus Agonopterix; species Agonopterix arenella. The sequence goes on along the minus strand of OV656708.1, from coordinate 16,196,193 downwards.
ACTACTCCACAATAACCTCGTTACAGGTTGGTAATACTCAAATTATACCCCTACACTCCGCATGGTCCGACACGCATTTGACTGGTTTTTTAATTGTCAATTTTTAGGGTTTTTTAATTTAAGGGGATGGTTAAGACCATCAAACTGAACAACTTTTAAAATGGGACCAATATCGAAATCGCGAAAAAAAAATTCCATCATTATCATCCTATCAGCCGATAGACGTCTACTACTGGACATAGGCCTCTCAAGTTGCTCAGTTTGATGGTTTGATCATCGTCTTAAAAACCGTCAGCATATTAAGTTGGACTCTGTATAAAATGTTTATAATCATCCCAAAACTCCCCGAAAAGAAATCGTGAATTGATATACGTATCTCTACGAATTGCAATATAAATTTATTGACTCACATCAAATCATTTACCTCCATTTACAGTGACTTCACCTAATAGGGAACGCAATTATGATTTATAATCATCGTAAAATTATGGTTTAAATTATTAGGTACGCGAGCTTATCCAAATTGGCAATCAAATAATAATCAAAGCTATGAACCATTATACTTACAATAAATGTAAACGTAGGTATATTGACTGTACAAAGTAATCTAGCCATAAATGGTTACTGCTTAGACTGTACTACTTCCTTCTTCCTGTGAGCGTCGTACGAAGCGACTAAGAGATTTGGTTTCTTATGCAGTATATTCATCAGTAAACTATTGTGAAATCTTGAAGATAGTTTAGTCCATACAAAAGTTTGACGCACAATACACGTAGACGGAATTAATAAAAGTAATATTTTATATATGGAAAAATAGTTTAGAAAATCTAGTTGCCGCGTCAAAAATAACATTTGCAATTTATAATACAATTGCGAAGATATAAAGCTTTTTAAATTTTGTATAAAAAATGTCAAAGCTTTATATCTTCGTAATTATTATACAAATTGCAAATGTTATTTTTGACGCGGTATCTAGATTTTTTAAACTATTTTTCCATATATACAAAGTTTTTTTTTTTTTAATTCTTTTTTTTTTGAGCTATTAACCCTGAGGTTACGTCAGCCCCATCATTTATATTAATACCGTCTACGCGTATTGTGCGTCAAAGTTTTGTATAAAATTGACCCCTCTGCAACCACCTTAATATCGTTGATTAAAAGTGAGACTTTGTGTTGCCATGTACCAATGATTTTTTTTTAACTTATGTACATAATACCGACTACTCTCAAACAATGAAGGAAAACATAGTGAGGAAACCTGCATACGCTGAAGAAAAAATCCTGATGTGTATGTGAAGTCTACCAACCCGCATTGAGCACGCGTGGTGGACTAATGCCCATATACCCTCCCTGAGGGTACGCCTGTGCCCTGCAGTGGGACGTTTATAGGCTGATGATGATGAAATATACAGATCGATAGAGGATGAAAAACTGTGTAAGACTGCTTTCAAATATCTTTATCGTTAAAATGGTGGTAACACCCTTTAATAATAAACATATCCATATAAGAATTAGATACACAGTCTCATGTAAAATTCGCAATGTAGGTACCACAGATCACAAAAACTAAAGGAAGATGTGAAAATGGGGCGGGGCCAGTGTCGCAGCAATATGCGCAGAAACGGAACACATTGCTCGCGACAATAATGATTCAATATATTATGAGGCTGAAAGCCAGTCGAGATATTATGTGTAAATAGTTTACAATGCTTACGTAGTACTAAAGATTATTCGACCGTTGAGTTCTGATACTGCAATGGATAATGAGCACATTCAAGCTAACACACGACACTAGGTTTCGTCCTCAGCGCGTTGGTTGGCATCTCTCTAGATCTCTATAGTAAATTCCTATCTGTATTAAAACCAGATTTTCATTAGAATGACGTTTACGACCTTTTTAGCGTAAAGGATCGTCTTATTTTCGTTAACACCTTGTATAGCAGTCAAAATCGTCGCAAGCGCATCAACTGAACATAAAATCGTTTCAACAAACAGACCTATAATTTCAAATTTTAATACCGAATGGTAATTCTGTGTAAACGGTAGTAAACATTCGTCACGTCGGTGCATCGTCATAATTAGATCGTAAATGCGCGAGAGTCGCCATTTTGCGATGCTTTGATTTAAAAGTTTGACTGGAAGTGGCTTAGCTAATATAGTATCTAATAAAAATAAATTGTAAATTAAAAATAAAAATCATATAGGATACAAAGTCCCATCCACAAGCATTACCTACATTTGTCAGAAAATTAAGTTATAGATAAGAATAAATTAAATTTAATTACATTTATATTACATTACATTACACTCTTACAATATATATATTATAAGTCAAATTTCTCTTCATACAATGTCAGTGTCAATTTACATTCCTACACATCTCATGTGAGTAAGATCACTCACCAGGATCGCAGTCCAGTACCTCAGGATTTGGACACTCCCACCTATCACCTTCAGGATGCTGTTAGAACTTCCACGCACTCTGTTCGTTAGAGAGGCTATTTTTTTTCTCATGATAGCATGAAAGCCATCGACGCGTGCCTTTGCAAACATTCCTGAAGCGCTACAGAACCGTGGCAGTCCCAACAACATCCTGAAAGCCTTATTATACTGGACACGTAGGACGCTGTAGGCATTCTGCTTATATCAAACCCACAGGCTGCTCGTGTAAAAAGATTGACTTTGTATAAAGTAATCTTTACTTGTACATAAAACTACATCCTGGAAATTAGATCCAAACGGGCTCGCACAGACAAGACTCTAGCTACAGCAAATTTTTTTTTTCTTATATCTATAGTAACAGTTGTTCATTTTGATGGTCTGAAGCTCTGTTTCGGTTTCAAAACAACCCCGATATCACGGTGTACTGTGGATAGCCTAGTATTGTATATCTTTCGACTAAAAGGAATGTAAAATCTAATAATAGCAGTGAAATTGTGTGCGTGTTTCATTCTAAACATATTTTATAGAGCTACAATTACACGTTCTCGACTTAGTACCCGCCCCAATTGTTAATAACCTTAATCTTAATCATCATTATCATCGTCTACTGCTGAACATAGACCTCTTCCAAGGCGCTTTACAAAACTCTGTCCTCGGCCTTCCTCATCCAGTTGCTCCCCGCTACTTTTTTTAGGTCGTCTGTCCAGTGGGAAGGAGGGCGTCACACACTACGCCTGCCAGTTCGCAGTCTCCACTGACACCCCACCGGTTGCCAGTTCTTCGGCAGATATGACCAGCCCATTGCCACTTTAGTTCTCTGACATATCGTATCATTTAATTTCTGATGTGATCCCCCAGAGAAACACTGAGCATAGCTCTCTCCATAGCTCGCCGAGCGACCTTGATTTGATGAATTAGTCCTATCGTCAGGGTCCTCGTTTCCGCACCATAGGTCATCACTGGCAAGATGCACCTTCTTTTTGAGGCATATTGTGGTAGGGCCGAGGAGAATATATGACGTAGTTTCCCGAAAGCAGCCCATCCTAGTTGGATGCGCCTAGCGGCCTCCATGTCGAAGTTGTTTCTACCAAGTCTTATAGTCTGTCAAAGGTAGACAAATAGTCTTGTAAAACTTCTATCGCCGTCTCACCGACGTATACCGCCTATGGCTCGACATGAGAATTAAGCATGACTTTCACTTTAATTTTTAATCCTAATACCCTTAAAAAATTCGTTCATATAAAAATGAAACCTTTTTACCATAATATAAATAAATGACCTGCAATTGACAGTAAATATATGTCTATGTCTATACTTACTATTTTATATTGCCCAAAATTTTACGATTTCAATCCACTATCATAAACATCAAACTGAAAGTTCAAACGAGCTCAGCTTTACGCCGCCAGATGCATTTTATCGCTGACATATGACGGCTATTTATTCAAATTAGAATTATTTATGCAATGACTGGAATATTACATTCAAAATGTGATTGCTTAAACTCTGACGTCACATATGTTTCTAAGGGTATTACTATAACAATAATATGTACTAATCGTGATACGAAATACTATGGTCTGTGAATAAATATATGCTCTATACCTATAATAGGGACCCACTCAATAATGCAACTACGAAACCAGCAACGAAATCGAAAAAAATCAGCTGTTCCACATCGATACAAAACTGAAATCCTGCTCGATCCAAATGCCCATATATTTGGATCGAGCAGGATTTCAGTTTTGTCTGGAAGTGGAACAGCTGATTTTGTTTTTGTGATATCAGTCTTGGTCCGATAGAGAACATTGTACAGTTTAATGGTCTGTTCATCCCCTTAAAAACAGTCAGTATATTAAGTAGGACCCTAGATATAGGGAGTGCTCATTTTATTTTTCGCGATTACGACGTTTGTTCTATAGAGAAAGCTGTTCAGTTTTAAGGTCTGATCACCCTCTTAAAAAACTGTATGCATTTATTAAGTTGGACCCCGTATTATGATGATCCTGGATTTCGATCCGAATATCACGATAAATATCGAAAGTTGCATTTGCCTTCCAAGTTGTTACAGTACCTACATATACAAAATTCACAGATTTCATGGCTCATACGACTCTGGACCACATTGGAAATGAATCTACGGAATTCGTTTACGTTTTGGTTTTCAGTTACGCCATTTAACGACACGAAACATAGATGCTCATGAGTTGAAATACATCTAAACCGGCCAAGTGCGAGTCGGACTCGCGCAAAGAGGGTTCCTTGCCAACACAATATAATATAATTATTTGGTTTATATATTTACTAAATAAAATTTTCTTTCGGTCAGTTCGGGATCCTTAGCGTGAGCTCGACTCACACTTAGCCGGTTTTATTCATCATCATCACATCAGCCATTAAACGTCCACTGCTGGACATAAGCCTCCCCCAAAAATGGGGGGATTAGCCATAATCGCCACGCTTGGCAGGCGGGTTGGCGATCGTTGTTGGATCGAATCAATGTGTGTACTCAGAGGATGCTGCTGCCCATCTTTCAGTAAATCCCTTAGTCGCCTTTTACGACACCCATGGGAGGAAATGGGATGGTGCTATTCTTAGCCGACACCACACGGACACGGCTTTTATTATAATTACTCGTATGTTGTAATTGGCTGAGTTGGCACTATTTGGAAACGAAAAAAGTCGAACCAATAAGTAAACGTCTGAATTATTAAAATTATCAGAACTACGCTCGAGCCGCATCTAGTACTCAACTTCTACGTCATCCGCCATTTTCAGCGGCCATATTTATTTATTTAGGAGCGCAGTTCGTCGGCCGGGCGTCGTCCGAGTATAACCTTCACCCGAGCTATTGGCTCCAAGGTCTTGCATCTTGGCTTGCGCTTGCCACTTCCTGGAAACAGAGGGTGATCTGTGGTGATTAATTTGTGAAGCGTGAGAGGAGTATGACTTTGAGGTGATACTGGGTGTTAAATAGTTTAATTATTAGTTAGTTGACAAATTTAATAGCCTTGTATTGGTAACAACTTTTAATTACCTATGTTAAGGCGGTTGCAGAGGGGTTAATTTTATACAAAACTTTGACGCACAATACGCTTAGTCGGTATTAATATAAGTAACTTGGTATATGTGAAAAAATAGTTTAGAAAATCTAGATGCCGCGTAACAAATAACATTTGCAATTTATAAAATAATTACGAAGATATAAAGCTTTGAAATGTTTCATTCAAAATTTTAAAAGCTTTATTTCTTCGTAATTATATTATAAATTGCAAATGTTATTTGTGACGCGGCAACTAGATTTTCTAAACTATTTTTCCATGTATAAAATATTACTTTTATTAATTCCGTCTACGCGTATTGTGCGTCAAACTTTTGTATGTACTGAAACCACCAAGAGTTAACAAATAAGAGGATTGTGCAACATCCACATAAATCTGTTAGGTTTAAGGATTTGAAGAAAATGTTAAAATAATTTTTGTGTAATAAAAGAAAATTAATAAAATACATAAATAAAATTAAAATAAATAAATAAATAACGCTCACAGGCAATAAATGAGGCAGACAAATAATGAAAAAAGACAAAAAGTAGAAAATTAAGGGGAAAACCGTACAAGAAACTAGTTTTTATCAATGTATCTTCTTCTCGCTCTATCGTAAAAACGGTAATACTTACAAGCGTCAAACTTGGTATAATTATAGTACAAACATTATGACAACAAATAATAAAAACAGGTGTCGGGCTTGCGCTAAAGATCCCGAAGAAAAACAATTTTCTTTGATAATATTTTATTGTGGTACGGAACCCTCCGTGCGAAAATCCAACTCGCACTTGACTTTTTTTTTACCTAAACCTAAATTAAAGCCTGGTGTACGCCCCCTGCCAGCTAAACGGTTGTTTCTAGATATGTGAAAAAATTCACGGCGCAGTAGTAACGAATTAAAAGGAAAACTATCACCTCTATGAAGGCTTTACAAGTTTACGAGTAATAGTGGACCACCTTATAAAATTTAGGTTTTAGACTTTATTTGCCGTTAAACCGTAGTTAGTGATGTGCGTAATCGATTAATCGATTATAATGATAATCGGTTGCAATCGATTATTATTTATAATCCACCGATTATAATCGATTTTTAGGAGACTGTCAGTCTTTGGTTCTGTTTTAATCTGTGGTAGGTAACCTTACAGTGTCACCAACTTATCTGTAGAATGAGCGATGGCGCCACTTTCTGTTCAATCGAATGATTTCATTCGATTGAACAGCACAGACTACATTGACTGACAGCAACAAAATGACGTTTTCAAAAGCAGTTCCGTTTTTGGCCATTCTACAGATAAGTTGGTGGCACTGTACAGAGGAACTCCCGAAATGGTGTTTTAGTTTGGTTTTTTGTAATTATTATGCTCAAAAATTGGTTAGTTAACTAATTTGAATGTATCATTATGTATTTTTAAACGCAAATTTGGCACTGCTTGACGATACCATAATCTGAATAGGTGGGTATTAATTTAATAATGAATAATTATTGTACCTAAGTGTCTGTCTGTCACAATCATCTTTTTTTTAAATCGTACTTAACGTACAAGAAAATTATTATGAAAGCACAAAATTAAATAAAAATAAAAATGTTGCTGTTAATAAATTGTCCTAAAAATATACGTTTTTTTTTTAAATACTTAAGTAAATCTCAATCAGTAATTTAACATACTAACTCTTATCTATTATTTTCCTTATCTTTTTTAATTCATATTTTTATTCAGGATGCCTAGACATGAGATGATGAGATTTCCAATATATTTTGACTATTTTTATTCCCATTTCAATAATCGGGTAAAATCGATTATTAATCGATTAATGATCGATTCCGATTATTTTCAGAATCGATTCATCGATTAGCAAAATAATCGAATCGGCACATCTTACTAGTACTTCTACCCTGCACCTGGCCCGATACGCACTTGGCCAGTTTTTTAAATGTGGTTTAGGTGTGCTATTTTAGGCTGTGTTCCAATTAACCTCTATCCCCCTTGGAAATTCTCCATTCAGCTAACCTATGACAGGTATTACGCTATTCATGCCAAGAGTTGACTGCGTGCCACGGTAACTAGTGACCTTGGAACGGTTTAATAGTCCCTAATAGACCACCGTGGCTGTCTCCTTGACCTTGAACATGAGCAAGGTTAGTAGCGCTTGCCGACAGTTGTTGGGCTGTGAAAGTAGCGTAAGCATTTCTCTTTAGGTTTTGAAAAGAAGCGGATAGGATATTCTTATCTTGTTGTGTTGTGGGGGCTGGCAAGCCAGCAACACTTCGACCCAGTGGGATCTTTTGTGTTAGCCCCAATACTTTTTTGTTTTCTTCACCCTTCAAATACATGGTCAATGAAGGAGGCAACACCATTGAGGGGAAGAAACCTAAGATCTCCCGGTTTCGGGTATCCATCTACGAGGAGGCACATGCGTTTTACCGCCAGGACTTCACAGTCACAAAGAACATGCTCCATAGTCTCTTCATCCTCTCCACATGCTCTGCAGCTGGGATCCAGGGTGAGTTTCATTTTATTATGTTTCATTGAGGATAGGATATTAATAGGAAATGAGTTAAAATCTGAAAACTCAGAATATTCAAGTTTCATTTAGTAGTAGTACTGGTGAGAGCGTCGGTGGTGCATTGCGAAGAGTAATGGACAATCAATCATGAGGGTATGAGTTCGAATCCGTACGAATGACATGTGGCAATATGTTTTTTTTAACTTATGTACGCAATACCGACTGCTCTCAAACGGTGAAGGAAAACATATACATGCTGAAGACGAAATTCTAATGCGTATGTTTAGTCAACCAATCCGGATTGGGCACGCGTGGTTGACTAACGCCGATGCACCCTTTCTGAGGGTAGCCTTGTGGCCTGCAGTAGGACGTATAAAGGCTGATGATACTGACTAGTAGTACCGAAATTCTGTCCAGTGTTTCGGGTAGCTAGCCCGTTGCCACTTCTTAATGGACAGTGGGTACACTTCATACCTCGAAATTGAAGCATGCAGGTTAATCAATTCTACATGGCTATTCAATAGAAGTAGTCAACGCCCAAACAGAAGATGATAAATGCGTTTTTACGTGATGATATCAAGAGAAAACAGAAGCCACCAAATAGATAAAATGGCATAGACTGGAGGAGGCCCTCACTAATACCCCTTTCACACGAGGGCAGGGTAGTGGGGCAGGACAGTGGGGCAGGGCAGTTGGAAAGGCAGTTGGCGTTCACTCTTCGGACCACTAGAAGAGGCAGCTCAGTCCACGAGCTAATATAATTTGAGTTTCGTTTTGATAACTTTCACAGTAATATTCAGTATTTCTAATTAGTTTTCCTCTAAATCTGAGAGTCCCACAAGAGTATATTTTTATATCCTCTCTTCAGTGGCATCACCGGCTCCTGGTTACAAGTTAAAACCCCTGTCTGCGGAGTAACCGGGAGCCGGTTTCACTGATATGGCAATTGGTGGATGTAGGAAGCCCACTGACGAAAGGGTATTCAATAATTCCACTTTTTTATAAAATCCAGTTTTCTTTTTAAACCTTTGTCGGTTTTATGTCAGGCTGTAACGCATTCTTAATTTTTAGGGATGTTTTTGTATAGTGCCATTAACTTATCTGTAGAATGGCCAAAAGCGGAACTACTGATGCCATTTTGAAAACGTAATTTTGTCTTAAATACGTAATCTCTACGTAAATTCTACGTAATCTTGTAATAATTCAGTCGATTTAGTCTCTCATTCTTTGATACAGAAAGTGGCGCCATCGCTCATTCTACAGATAAGTTGGTGATACTGTAATTAAAAAAACCAATCTGGATGACCACAAATTATAAAATATTTTGCTGCACTGTACCATAGACTGTACTGCCCTCGCGTTCACACGGGGGCAGCTATGACGCAGTCGAGAAAAATAAGTGGAGGTGAAAGCGAACTGCCTTCGAAAAATAGACCGCTGGTCTATCCATCCGGTCACTGCCATGGCAGTACTGCCCTCGTGTGAAAAGGGCATAATTGCGATGAAGAAAAAAGAACATCAGCGGAGTGAAAGGAAACTTTTTGTCGCGCTTCCCGCTCTCTCCTATGCTTCTGGCCTTTCTTTAAACATGTTATTCTTAGAAAAATTATCAACGTAACAGCTCGAGACGGCTTTCAGTGTGATACCGCTGAAACTTGTGACAAATTAGTCTTGACAACTTTTCTTTGAAATATTGCTCCTTTGATGTAGTCGGGTCTCATTATTTTTTCCTAAAATCAATTATCTACATGCCAGGTTCACTGTTACTTCACTCAAAAATATGTTTCACCTTTAGTCCCGGTTGTTTGGTCCGACGTTGATAGAGTGTTTTTATTTGTTTAATTAATTACAATGACATTTAAATCTTGTTCTAAATGATTAAATTTGCAACTTAAGGGCCAAAACCTATCGATCAGGGTAAAATGCAACGCGCGATGTTGGCATCTTGATCCAGTACAACGTCGCCGTGATCCGATACGACGTTGGCATCGTGATCCGGTATGACGTTGGCATCGTGATCCGGTATGACGTTGGCATCGTGATCCGGTACGACGTTGGCATTGTGTTCCGATATGATGTTGGCATCGTAATCCGACATAACATCATAAAATCAATGTGATCCAATACGACGTCCTCATTTTTGATCTTTTTTTATGGAAACATCGCCCACTTTTCTTCTTTCACCGTTTCCTCTACCCTAAGGTTGTCTGGAAAAAATCGCTTCTTAGCGATAAGACCGCCTTATTTTGTACCTCTTGTATTTTTATTTCTGTATTTTACATTTTATGTTTTGGTGTAAAATAAAGTATATTTGATTGATTGATTGACGTCCGTCGGCATCGTCATCAGATACGACATTGGCATTGTAATTTGATATAACATCAGAATCCTGATCCAATATGGCGTCAGCATAGTGATACGATACAACGCAACGTTTGCATCGTGATCCAGTACAATGTCGCATCCAAGTTCCTATAGCGACATCGGATGTTATCATAATGCACGGGATGTTCCTCAATCAGTTATACGTATACAAATACATTCGTCGTACAAATCTGACGTCGGTACGGATCGATGGTAATTTGTACGGCGAAGGTCCAGCCTGGCCAAGATGTTCGAAAAGTAGATGTCAAATGAACGCAATAAGTGAGCTATACCTACAACGTGAGTTATATCAGTCGCAACGGGAACTATCACGTGTTTTGACCCTACGAGATCACAATCCCAAATAGATTCGAGCGAGCAAGCAAGATATGTTTTCACCGATCCCCACTACCCAATCCGCCGCGTAGCCCTAGCAACGTCCTATGCCGAGGTCCGTACCCCTCTGGGCGCCCCTAGATCGGTTGCTTAACACGTTCCGGGACAGTGACCGGCTATAGCAGTGATAACAATAAAAGTTCTATTGTGTCTCGTTCACCGCCCCGGAACGTGTTAAGTTCATTCATTTGGCTCGGTAGACCTTTCGTGGTCCCTCCAATAGCCCGCAGTAAAAAGCAGTAGTTGCTCCCTGAGCAGAGCTGTGTAATAGTAAACGCAAAAAAAAAAGAAAAAAAAAGTTAGCTGTGTAGTGGTAAGTGATAATGTACAGTTATAGATCTTTTGTGCTACTATGGTTTATTCTCACTTTGTCAGTTCTGTTCTACACATCAGGAGTATTTAGCAATGCAATTCACTAAGCGCAAACATCGTCTTAACCTTAAGTTCGTCGTTGAAACATCGGCGAGCTGATTTGCTATTTACTATGGTTATAATCATGAGTCAAACTCATATAAAAACTCAGACGATCTGAAGGATGTAAGAAGGATGTTACATTTGTGAGCTCGTCGATGTTGTTGACAGCTATGTGGCGCTTAGTGAATTGCACTGCAAGACCCCTAGACAAAATACTTACGATTAGCGTTAACGACAGTAGAAAACGTAAAAAATGTATGGACTTGACGTATGGTGACGAAAGCAAACGTCAAAATGTTTCGATCGCCAATGTCAAAATGTTCGTTTCTACTAGCGTCGACGCCAATAGAATGTCACTTTGTCCAGGGCCCTCTGGTCTGAAAGTTGACTGAGTTTCTATCACAGACATTTTCGTTAAATAATACAGATTTTGACTAACACCAGTAAAAATCGCATTTAGTTAAATTTTTAACAAATATTCGTCACACTTTTTATGTCACCTCTAGTATAATAGGTAACAAGTTATTTTTAACAATGACGTGTTTCATTTTTAATAAAAATCATAGGTTTTAGTTAAGTCGTTGACTATCGATACTCAAGACAGCCTTGAGCGAAAAATTCTTCGTCTATGATTTCGATACTATTTCGCCACTCTTGCGTCACTCAGCCCATCGTCAACATATCCATCCTAGCTTCCTTCTACGCGTACAAAACAACAAACCAACGAACAAAAGTACCATAGTTTAACAATAACATTTTACAAACATGGTTTTTGCGCTCACTGCCTTTAATTTCCCGAAGGTAAACTAGTTGTCACCCAAACAAAAACGGGTCTAACAAAACGTTTATCTCTGACCTCAATTTCAATTATTATTTAACCCTACGGGGTGTAATCACCCGAAACTGATTGTAAAATTAAAGTGTATTTTATACTATAGTGCACCTATATAGTGATTGGTTCTGTAATAGGTTTGATCGTAAACCCAGTTACAACTCCGATGCTGAATAATCCCATTGGGCGTGAATTACTGCGATGTAAGTTATGGGGTAATAGCGACGAGCGGAGCGAGAAGCGTAGCGTAAACTTATATACACGATCATCATGATCTAAGCCGATGGACGTCCACTGCTGGACATAGGCGTCTGCCAAGGATCGCCACAACAACTGGTCCTGCGCTGTTCCATCCAACGGGTTCCCGAGGCCTTCACCAGGTTGTCGGTCCACCTTGTGGCAGCCCCCTGCGCTTTCAGGTACGCGGTTGCCACTCGAAATCTCTTCGGTCCCATCGGTCATCGGTTCTACGAACAGTGTGCCCCGCCCACCCTTGATAATATACACTATACATTATTATATTTAACTCACACTCACGCTCACGCTCACGCTTTGAGTTGCCGTCGGTGCTCGGGGAGGTTTCCTCGCCACCATGTCCTTAATGATATCGTCAGGAGGGCTCTCGTATCTGCCAACGTCCCGTGCGTACTGAAGCCGCCTGGTCTCAGCCTTGCCGACGGCAAGAGGCCAGATGGCTTGATTTTGGTGCCCTGGCAGAAAGGCAAGTGCCTTTTATGGGACGCGACGTGCGTTAGCACTTTCGCCGCAAGCTACCTGAGTCGCACGTCGCGGACACCTGGAGCAGCCGCGGAGCTGGCTGCCGTTAGGAAGTGGGACACGTACTCGGCCCTGGTGGCCGATTATCTTTTTGTGCCTGTCGCCGTTGAGACCACGGGGGTTTGGGGTGCCGAGGCTAAGACCTTCGTTGCGGAGGTTGGCCGTCGACTGAGGGAGAGAAATTGTGACCCCCGTTCCGGGTCGTTTCTGGTGCAGAGGCTAGCCATAGCAATTCAACGTGGCAACGCTGCTAGCATTATGGGCTCCTTTGCGCCGGGATCGACAAGGGGCGGGTTATTTGACTGAGTTTGTATTTCATTGTTTTGACGAAGCATGTTGCTGATTTATGTCTGTATTTTTTTTTTGTTGCTTTATATTTGACGACGCTTGTGCTGACCTCTTTTTTGTGATTAATCTAAATGCTTTTATGAATAAATTAATTTGATTGTTTTAACTCATTATCCTAATACGAAGAGAAGAGTCACCATTTTACACTACGCTGTAGCTTACTCCGAAACCAGTGAACGAAGTAAATTTTAAAGCTTTCCTTTATTAATTGTGTGTAAGAGACTGGTGTTTCAAATAAGATTTCGACGTTTATCGCCATCAGATGACAATACATAGAGTTGTGGTGAATGGTCGCCGCTATTGATCCTAGTTTACAGACAACGTGTTATGCTTTTGGAGGGAAGGTCCCTAATGTCAGTAGGTGTTATTATGTATCCACCTAGATGGCGACTTCTGCTGTGAATGAGCACTTCGCATTCGCAGAGGAGGTGTATGGGCGTTTCCTCTGCTTCACAGCAGAATCTGCAAGTGGTTGAATCTACAAACCCCATTCTGTGTAGGTGTTTGTTTAACTTGCAGTGTCCTGTTAAGGCTCGTTCTAAGAGCCTTAAGTCGTTGCGGTTTGAATTGATGGCATCCGAGGTATGTCTGTTTGAAAAGCCGGTCACAAGTTCTTTCGCGTGCCTCAGTCCTGGTGTATCCGACCAGAGCCTGCGGCTTTGGTTCACAGCCCATTCCTTTAGCACACGTCTAGAGGTGTTGCGAGAGATGCCGCAATAAGGCTCGGGGCCTATGGCGTCCTCTTCCGCCCCTCTTCGTGCCAGCTCGTCAGCAGCCTCATTTCCATCAATACCGCAGTGTCCGGGCACCCAGCCTAGGGTGACAGAGTTTGTCAGTCCTAGCTGGTTGAGTGCTCGGGCACATTTTAATGTTAGTTTCGACTCTATTTCGTCAGATCCTAGCGCTTTCAGAGCAGCCTGGCTATCTGATAAAATAACAATATGTTTCCCCTTTGGGCATCTTTTCAGATTCTCATGTACGCAATCTATGATAGCGTACATTTCAGTCTGGAATACTGTGGCATGCTGTCCAAGGTGAATCGCCTTTTTAATGCTTGGATTGCCGCCACATACTCCAGCTCCAGCACGGTTGTCCTTCCTGGAGCCATCTGTAAACTAGACGACATCTCCAGCGCTGAAGGATTGTGGGGTATTCCCGTTCCAGTCCTCTCTTTGGGGTAGGATTACCTTGTATAACCTGTTGAAGTTATATTCTTTGTTCATGGTGTCTTTCGGCATACACATGATCGGAATTGTTAAGAGAGTTTCATGTAAAAGAAAAAGTAAGTGCTATAATCACTTTTCCATCTACGGTTTATTTTGGAGCAACGCCCTTTTCAGCGGTGCTATCGCCAAATATCTTTCCTTTTAGTATTTTGACATCCTGAACGATACGGCACCGATAATCTATCACTTGTATTAAACCGGATTTTAGCAAAGTAATTTGGTGTAAAATAGTGTTTCGATCGCTAGTTGCCTATAAATTGTAACCAAGGAAATCAAAGTAATATGTCAGCCATTTTGTAATGGTTATTATGCTAAATTTATTAGCTAGGATAATTTTATTGCAACATTCTGTATTATAGAAAACTAATTCGCATGAAAATATAACGGTTATAAATACAAGGTTTAAGTATAATTGATTTAGAATTTATACAATGATTTTTTACATAGTAAATTATTGTTGCATTGATTGCGTGCGATCCCTAGCGCAACTAATACATCTACTTTAGAAGAGATGACTCAACAATCAGCTATATTATAGGGTGTAAGGAAAAGTATCATTAACCTTCTTTTTTTTTTTTTTTTTTAATTCTTTTTTTTGGATATTTTAACCCTGAGGTTACGTCAGCCCCATCGTGCCTTAACTTTAAACCAATACTCTACCCATCAAACTGAACTACTTTTACTATGGGAGCAAATCTGTCAGAACAAAAAAATATTAGCTGTCCCATTCTGAACTGCAATACCTACTCTATTCAAAGGTATGGGAAGCTGTTTTATTTTTTTCTGACAGAGTTGTTACCATAGTAAAAGTTGTTCAGTTTGATGGGTAGAGTATGTGGTTTAAAGGTTAATCATACTTTTCCTTACACACCAAAAAATATGATTTTTGTATACTATGGTATACAGACCGGATATAAAGAAAGTACTCAGTTTGAGTACCTATATATTATACAGGGTTGCAAAATTAAATGCGAACAGAACAGGGTGTTTCAGGCCATCAAACTGAACAATTTTTACTATGGGTCCAAAGATGATATTGCGAAAAAATACAGATGTTTCATACACTTTTGGTTGAGTATATTATACAACGTGTTAATGAATTAACGCAAAACCTCATACACCCCCACTGATTTATTACAAAATAATTAGATTGAAACAATAATTTCATTATTTTGATAGTTAAAACTTAAAGTTATTCGCATTTTAAGTTTTGAGCCAAAAATGATTTGTTATCATTTCAGCAATGAATGAAAGCGCTAACGTACTCATGGATACATTTTAAGAAGCTTGTTTTGGTAGTGAGTAAGGTGAGTGTGCCCGTGGTGTGCGTTGACATCGGGCTTAGAACATTTTAAATTTTACAAACAAATTATTTAATATTTTGAAAAAAATTACCTATGTTGAAACCATGATAATTCGATTCTGCTCTCGATTCTAAACAAACTACTTTCTAGTTTTGCGTTAATTCATTAACACGTTGTACAGGGTTTCAAAATTAAATGCGAACAGAACAGGGTGTTTCAGGCCATCAAACTGAACAACTTTTACTATGGGTCCAAAGATAATATTGCGAAAAAAATACAGATGTTTCATACAGTATACACATAAATTTTAGTGGAACAGTAGATTTTTTGTTCGCTATTTCGATGTTGCCTCCATAGTGAAAGTTGTTCAGTTCAATAGTCTAAAACACCCTGTTCTGTTCGCATTTAATTTTACAACCCTGTATAATACATAGGTACTCAAACTGTAAACTGTACAAACGTTCATACCGTTTTCTGTGTGTAAAAACGGGACCCCATTACTAAGCATACGTTGTCCGTCCGTCTGTCCATCTGTCCGTCTGTCCGTCTGTCCGTCTGTCCGTCTGTCCGTCTGTCCGTCTGTCCGTCTGTCCGTCTGCCCGTCCGTCCTACCTATTTAGGGCTGTAACTTTTGAACCGTAACAGCTAGAAAGTTGAAATTTTCACAGAATATGTGTCATTACGACGAATTTATCAAAAAATAATAAAATGCCAAAAAAATAAAAATTAAGGGGGGTCCTCACAAAAGAAACTAGTTTTTATTAACGTTTCGTTTCGCTCTATCGTAAAAACATACATACAAGCGTCAAACTTGGTGTGATTATAGAACAAACTCTACAGTATAACAACAAATAATAAAAACTGGCCAAGTGTGATTTGGTCTCGTGATAAAGGTCCCGTAGAAAATAAAACTTTTTTGTAAGTTAATATTTTGTGTGGTGGTGTGGTACGGAACCCTCTGTGCGCGAGTAGCCCGACTCGCACTTGACCGGTTTTATTTGATGACATCAAGATTTCTATCCCCAAATATTTTATTAGTCCATTACGTACTCAGCTTCCAAAACCCGACACCATTAACTACCTCCACCTCAGAGTTAAAACATAAATTTGTTTTAAATCGAAAACAGTTGCAACTTGCATTCGTTTTATATTTCGCACCGCGTTTATTTTGATCGGCGTAAAGATCGACGCGTCTGGGCGGTTTACGAGCAGCAATGCGGTGACCATAATTCTGCGGTTCAAATAGGATACCTGGAGCACAGTCTAAGAAAGAGTCTATGGTACTACATACAGTACAATAACTCTTTACCCTCCACTAATATTGACCTCACTTCGAACATAGCAAAAAACAATATAAGGTCTAACAAAATTAGCTGAAACTATTTTAATGGGATTATCAAAACTGAACAACTTTCTCCATGGGACCAATATCGAAATAGCAAAAAAAAATCAGCTTTCCCATACAAAACTGCAAACGTAACTCGAGTCATATGTATTTGTTATGTATGGGATAGCTGATATTTTTTTCGCGATTTCGATATTGGTCCCATAGAGAAAGTTGTTCAGTTTGATGGTCTGATCATCCTCTTAAAATAGTTTCAGCTAATTTTGTTAGACCTTATATAGTGGGGGCTCAGCATTCGCGAAAGGTCAATCGTGGCCTGCCTGCTGTGTTGAGGGTCGCGGGTTCGATTCCCGTTCTTCTTCTTACCGTGTGGGCAGCTCTGGTGTCAGAGTTTTTTCAGACCGCCTTGCGGCCTCTGACGTGGTTTTTATGTAAGATTCCCGTAAGGGGCAAGTATCTGTATTATGAATATGAATATTTTGTACCCGAGTCATGGATGTTTGTATTTCTATATCGTCGTCTAATCATTATAATATTTATAATACAAGCCCAGGCCAAATTCTGGTACTTTAAATCTGACAAGATAATTTGTGCGATTGTGTCCAAGATATTTATATTTAAGCATGCATATGCTCACGACTATATTCCCCGAGGGGTTAGTCAGAGATATTCTAAAACCTCAGAACATCCACGTTTCACTAGTAGTACCAAAACTGTCCAGTGTGACGGGGAGTGAGCCCGTCGCCACTTATAATGGACAGTGGGTACAGTACATGCCTCGAAATTGAAGCATGCAGGTTTCCTCACCATGTTTTCCTTCACCGAAAAGCCAGTGGTGTTACAAATTATATTTAGGATATTTATTTTATATCTTTATAGGTTGTTATCCTTCTTAGACGCCTTCTAGTATAACAGTAGAAGTGTTATTGTGTTTTAACTAGTTACCTTACGGTTTACAATACTAATTTACTATTAAGATAAAAACAGACGAAGGCAAATTAAGGAAAACGTAGACAGATATTTTGCACAGGTAAAGGAATAGATTTGTGTCGTGTCGTGTCGAATCAGAAAGTTAAGCAGAAAGTGAACAGAATTTGCAATTGCTCCACCAGCAAAGAGTGTAGCTCTTAAATAAGATGACCTTGGTATTGCGCATGTTTGCGATTGATTGTATTATGAAGGTGCTATTGGGAATGTCCTCCATTGAAAAGGGAAGATCTTCCACCAAGCTATGTGTGAAGCCTGGGGGCCGGCCGTGGTCCAACAGTTCTTAGTTGGACCTTGCATTTGTCGAGAATCTCTGTGATTATTTCTCTTGCGCGATGTACATGCATTCGATTGTGAACCCTATTTGTAGTGGGTTACGAGTTACGTATTCAAGGTGAACGTTGTCTATGTATGGAGCATATTTTCGAGAGCGATGGTATCGCCATCTGTTGGCATCTTTGCTATAACTTGTGGGTGCTGACATCGTTAGCAAGTCCCCACAGTATCATGTGATTCAAACTATCCACACGAAACCGCAACGCTTAGTCACCCCAGTAGGTACGAGGTAGGTATACCTAACGGTTGAAGGTTAGGGGTCAACGATCGACGCGATGATACGGCGAGTGGCCGCGGAGGCGTAGAGGCTTCAAATTATATGCTTTAGTGCAATATTCAAATACGAAAACTAACTTCGTGGTTTAAGGTCTGCAGCGGAAACATTTTGGTCAGCGCATTAAAGTTGGATAATAGAAAAATTTCGTGGAGAAGAAAACAGAAGGACGGTTTGTAACCGACTTCAAAAAAGGGGGATGGGGGGATAAGGTCTAAAAAAATTAGGTGAAACTATTTTAAGGGGATGATCAGACAGTCAAACTGAACAACTTTCTTTATGGGACCAATATTGAAACCGCGAAAAAAAATCAGCTGTTCCATACAAACCTACTCGACCTAAATGTATGGGACAGCAGATTTTTTTTCGCGATTTCAATATTGGTCCCATAGAGAAAGTTGTTCAGTTTGATGGTCTGATCATCCCCTTAAAATAGTTTCACCTAATTTTGTTAGACCTTATATAATTTTTTATGTGTGTTCGCGGATAACTTTGTATGAGACGATTTTGATGATTCTTTTTTTGTTGGAAAGAAGCTATTCCAAGGGTGGTACAATGATAAGGAAACCAGGATCTGATGATGGGATCCCAGAGAAATCGAGGGGAACCTTTAAAAATCGTAGTGCCGGCTAGTGCGTTTGTTAATTTAAAGCACTACTATTAAATTGAAGTAATGAATTCACCACTGAAAATTGTGAAATAAACAAAATTTTAACAAAAAATTAAAATCGCCAAAAAAAAACTAAACTTTGTTTTATAGAAGTCGGTGTCAAGCCAAGCCAAAAAACTAATGCAAGACCTGTCGCGAATCGTACCGGCTTGACAGCGACTTCGATAAAACAAATTAATGTTCTTATGATGCGAACGAAAAAGTCATCGGCTGCAATATTATTTTTTTACTTTCTAGTTTTTTTAAGGCGGTTTTTATACCTAAAAGACAAAAAAAAATTTGCTATTCAATTCTCTACATTCGAGTCGAGTAGGTACTGCAGTTCTTATTGCAGCAGATATTTTTAGTTTTTGGTCGATGTCACACTTGTTGAACTAACATCAACAAAATCTGAACCACCCCTTAAATATTACTAGCAAGTTTTGTTACACCCTGTAATAGGTTGTGAACCTTTAACTGATACAATATACTTACCCACATCTTGAAAGCAAGGCAAGTTCCTCAAAAATTTCCTTCACCGAAAAGGCTGTGGTATCTTGGAAATCTCTAAAAAAAAAATGAGCATTACCAATTACCATCAACTACATCAACGAGTCACCAATGTGGAAGATCTACGACGAGTCTAAAAATCCCGGGAGCTTTTACAAATCAGGAGAAAAGTCGCCTACCACCTTGGTCTTACCATCTTGAGGAATGCGTAAATGGCTTATCAAGCAGTCCTTCTACACTCATAATTAATATTTACTTAAAGTAACCATAAATTGATTATTTTTATATCTGACATTATTAAATATTATTGATTTTTAAAAATGTTACAGCCATGTTGTGCTATTTTGAATCAAATTAAAGATTGAAAAATTTATCTCGGGCGGGACTTGAACCCGCACTTTTCCAAACCGGGGAACTGCGTCATCCAATTTCGCCACCGAGCCCACTACCCAGAGAACGAAATTTTCAATCTGTTGCGTCTTAAGGAGACGTGAGCGCCATCTACTGGTAGTTATTACAAACTAACCAACCCCCAAGTCCAGCATTACAACTGGAATTCATACGATATAGATGACAAACCACGTTCCAATTTCAAATATTATTGATTTTTAAACATGTTACAGCCATGTTGTGCTATTTCGAATCAAATTAAAGTAATTGGAAAACGCAGTTCCCCGGTTTGGAAAAGTGCGGGTTCAAGTCCCGCCCGAGACAAATTTTTCAATCTTTAATTTGATTTGACATTATTACTTTTGACATTTATAATTATCATCTTTGTTTAATTGTATTTTTTTTGTGACATGTAATTAATATTACGAATAAATAATGATTATAATTATGCATGAGCGATACCAGCTGCTCTAGATTATAATAATAGGCAAGAAAAACTTTGGTAGGCTACAAAATTAAATTGCGTGGCTCGCCAACCGGAAAGAGTGGACAAGCATCGCAAGCACAGAACATTATAAGAGAGGTTAGAAATGCAAAGTAGGCGTGGAACGTGTCGCCATAGGTTATGCAATGATTTCCATAACACCATAAGGCGCGCGGCGTGTTGAGAGCGAGAGGGCATTAGTAGTTGTAGCAGCGTGAGCGGGAAGACAAGTGGCGACAGCCGTCTCCGAAGCAAAAGCGCTACTTTGCATTTCTATCCCCTCTTATAATGTTCTGTGATCGCAAGCATCCAGCGTTGAAAAGCTATTTCGTTTGGCGAGAGTTGGGTATGCAGAGCTGAGTGCCAACCTCCAGGAATAGAGAGGAACTATGGAACCCGAAGGAGAAGATTACCTATTATCACCGCCAACACGGGGCGTTGGTTAACTTCTCTGTGAATCTAGAAATAAACATATTTTAACGGGTCCTTACCGCGTTTTGGTATATTTGAGTTCCCGATATTTCGGCAGTGTTACAACTGCCATGATCACGGGATGACTGAGGAACTGCAGGTAGATGTTTAAGAGCAGACAAATCTGTTTACCCTCACTCTTCATCGTTTGCTCTGCACACCACTATCGGAACTCACTCGATTGTCATTGTCACTTTTGTCACTTCTCTGTGAATGTTTCCAAAACTGAAGCTTCGCTTCGCCAACGAACGCCAATTAGAGCCTCAAAGTTCAAGAAAAGAAAAAAAATCCTCTCCAAATCGATTATCTTCTTATCGTGTGGGCAAGCCCTGGTGTCAGAGTTTTTTCAAACCGCCTTACGGCCTCTGACGTGGTTTTTAATGTAACGACTACTACCAGAGATAGTAGCCGGGACCAACAGCTTAAAGTGCCATCCGAAGCACGGAATCATTTTTCTTTTCAGACAATCAGGTGATTCAGCCTGCAATGTCCTAACCAACTTGGGAAAACGCACAAAGTGACATTTCACTAGGTATCCCCCGTGGGAATCGAACCCACGACCTCCGAGTCGGGAGCCAATGCTCTCAATTATTAGACCACGAATCTAAACTATTATAAAACTGTAACAGGAAGTTTGTCTGTACATTGAAGATATTAACAAAAAAAAAGTTACGATATGGTTTTTAGGTATCCCCGATTCCATATCACCAATTTTTGGATTTTTTGTCTGTCTGTTTGTTTGTTTGTGTGTTTGTTTGTTTGAACGAGCATCACGCAAAAACTACTGAACCGATTTTGATGAAACTTTTTTTGTTTGATACCTTATTATCTGACTTAAAATCTGGTATATAATAGGTGCGGATAAAGTCGCGGGTTAACGCTCGTCGATTATAAAATAATAGTATTGTATCATCTTTTTCGTGTTCCCATTTAATATGAACCCGAAAAATAGATGTAGCATGTCATATAGTTATACCTGTGTCATATTTATAAGGAGATTCAATTTATTTTACCCAATAGACGAGCGGAAATTGGAATTTATCTTTGCTTTTGAGTTATTTGCTGTATGTAATATTGGTTTTTGTATTCGTAGGTATATGTACGAGGAAAAATACGCCCAAATATGAATAGTGATATTCATATGAGCATAATAGTGGGAATCACGTTCAAATATCCAATATACATATTAATCTATGGTTCAAATTACGCAGCATGCAATTTCTCTTTATTTGTCCCTATACCGGAAGGACATTAACTTCTTTTAATTACCTACACTCAGTTGCAGAAACTCTCATTAAAGATAATCCTCCTTTAAATCTCATGCTGTCACTTTTTATCAGGTAGAGAGTCTGTAGACGCTAGAAGAAAAAGGAGCGGGCAGAGGTCTTAGCTTATTATGGTGGCTGGCAAGCCAGCAACACTTCGACCCAAATGTATCAGAGTCAGAGGGCAGAGGTAGCGGCTATCCCCTCCGGCGGGGACGTCCATTACTGTGACGACGCATTTTTATCGTGTTAGTCGTGTGAGTTTGCGATTGCGAGTCCTGTCTGTTAGGAGTGGCAGTGGCAGTCACTCCGTGAGAGCATAAGAGATGTTGACGATGAATAAAGGAATTAGTTGTTGTTTTACGACACCCATCTGTGTGGGTGCTATTCAAAACCGGATACCACACAGCACAGCAATATGGAAAGTTTATAGCTCATTAACACTACAGACTATACCATACCCACGATGCACCAAGGTGATTTTGAAATCGCATGCAAGCGTAATGTAAACTATTGCTAAATAAAATAAACACGACGTGTTAACGACTTGCTTACATACCCGTATATAAAGCTATAGTTATATGTACCTATTAAATACAGGGTGACGTGTTAGTCAAACAATAAAGACTGACTTCACAAGGTCAAGTCATAGTGGTGAATTGTATCACATTTTATAAGTCAACTAGCGACCCGCCCCGGCTTCGCACGCGTGCAATGCTGATCTATAAACCTTTCTCTTGAGTCCTCTATCTATTTAAAAAAATCGCATCAAAATCCGTTGCGTAGTTTTAAAGATCTAAGCATACATAAGGGACAAACAGCGGGAAGCGACTTTGTTTTATACTATGTAGTGATGATAGTGATGATGCCGGGATCTCTGCTCTGTGTTTATACAGGGTGTGACAAAAACCCGTAGTAATATTTAAAGTTGTGGTTCGGACCATCAAATTGAACAACTTTCATTATAAAACGAAGATCAAAATCGCGAAAAACTCGATTAACTTTTTTTATGTAAAAACATATCTTTTTCGCGATTTCGATGTTGGCTCCTTAGTTGTTCAGTTTGATGGTCTGTAGCACCTCATTTAATTCGAAACATAAAATTTTACTAATAATGATGAATGAATAATTTTTATATTTCAACAAAAAAAAATACCTAATCAAAAAGAATATCCCACAAAATACTTAACTCGAGACCCAAATACCCTTTTCACATTCTTTCGCAACTCAATTATATCTCGACAATACCTAACTAGTGATAAATTGAGATAAATTAAATATAAATGTCATTCAAAAAACAGATTACCTGCCAAATACGATTATGCCAAGTAATAACGAAATTACAGGGTGTTCAAAATTCAAAAGTTCATCCCTAATCTCTTACTACTTCCGAGCTGCGTCAGTCGCAAATATTTACTGGGCCCCAGCTGAGGTCAATTTTCTTCTACCACATTCTGAAAACGTCATAAAATCGGAACTTATCGCGCGGAAAAATATTCCTTCTACGTTGCTTTTTAGGTTCCAAATAAATCGGCAATATAAAAGCTGTAAAATTGAAGACTCGAATCGGTGCACAATCAAAAACCGACTCTCTTCTTTTCTATATAAAGTACATTTTTATAAATTCGAATTGAAATGTGGCTGCCAGCTAAAAAGTTGTATAAACCGAATTGAGACCAAACTGTTTTACACTCAGTTTTAAAAGAGTTAAAGTCCAATTTCGTTTGGAATTAATTTCTTTAAGTGCACTGCACTTTGCTTGTGGTTCAGTGATGCACCTCAGAGCATGCAGACTGATTTATGGATATAATAAATATATGGGTGTTTAATGTTCGGGATTATCTACACGTATACTGAAAGATGGCGTCTGTTTGAAACTCAATGTGTTTACAATTTTGTTTGAGGTGACAAGACACGTTTGAAATATGATTTCATTATTTTCATGCAGAAAATTACTTACCGACATGCTTTTCTCTAAAATAGAATCGTCGAAGACACGCCTGAAAGTGAGACCAATCGCTTACTTCGAATTAATTTCCCAAAATACTAACTCCCTGAAGGACACCAGCAAAAGCTTTATGATCAACTAATCAGGATATACATAACTGTCCATAAACAAGACATAATCCGAAAATTGATTATTATTCTCCTCAATAATTTCTGCTTTGTTTTCAGAAGGACCTCGCCCAACGATCGGTACATATTGATATTAAATTTGTCTGCTTACCGAGTCTAGCCAGTTTTTTTTCATAATACGTACGTAAGTACCACGGAGTATAAAACAAGTGGAAGAGACATCACTGTGAACGGAATGAAGTGATAAAATGTCGCGACGCAACAATTATCTTTTTTTTAAATTATGGATGGGTTTTCTGTTGACCTCAATCCTCAGGAGGAAGGTCGAAGATGTAGCGAGCTTACCCAGAAGAAGCCTTTTCACTCGTACTTTAAAGGGATCGGGTTTTAAGCGCTCGGAAATACTGACTCAGGCAGGGCATTCCACTCCTTAGCTGTGCGCACTTGCATGAGATATTTATTTCGTTTTGCCTTGTATACCAGCTTTTGCCCGTGTTTGAGTAATCGATGATTGATTATTCGCGAAGATCCTAGCGCCATCTATCGCCCCATAGAAACCCACAGGAAAAACCGCTCATTTCTCAAATGTTTCATACTGACAATTTGCTACATATCCCTTCCAAATATATTATATATTCCGTGACAGGGACCGTTGGCTATAACCCAAAGATATTTCCAACCTTAGAACCCAAAATAATATGAAAATATTGAAATTGTGTCGGAAAATCGAATCGTAGCCAATTGATTATCGTTTCATTCGAATTGCACCAATAAAAGTTATTTTCGATGCTTTTCGATCAGTAAAATGTGTTTATGGAAGGCGTCCGGGTTAAGAGCCGAAAGTCCGGACACCCGGATGGGATAAAACTGAACTGTTTCTTGGTTTGAGAATTCATGCTGACAAGGCAGTTTGTAGGAAAATTGAATATCGAATTGTAAGTCGCCAGTTTTGAATCTTGATTTTTAAAACGTGGCTTTTATATGAAGGTGCCAAGTTGTCTAGTCACGGATTCTTTTCGAAATGAAATCATCTGAGTACTTTCGAGCGAGCTTACTAATATTGGGATATTTACTGCGATTGTATAAAAACTATAATATACAGTGTGTAAGTGACAGCCTAGAAAATACTGAAACGGTGAAATGGGACCATTAACCTGAACAACTTTCACTATGGAGCCTACCTCAGGAAACGCAAAAATCTGCTGTCCTATACAAAACTGCTGTACCTACCCGACTAAAATGTATGGGACAACTGATTTTTTTTCGCGTTTCCTGAAGTAGGCTCCATAGTGAAAGTTGTTCAGTTTAATAGTCTGATTTCACCGTTTCAGCATTTGCTAGGCTGTCACTTACGCCCTGTATATTCACTCATTTGTACTTACCATTATAATTTGGTATTACTTTGGTTGATCGAATCAAGAACAGTGTGATAAGTGATTGGTGTAAGATGAAGGATGATATTGTAACAAGGATTGAGAGGGGTATGCTTAGATGGTTCGCTCACGTAGAGAAAATGAATGAAAGAAGACTTACGAATGAAATTTATCAAGCAAAGGTGAGCGGAAGTGTTCGGAGAAGCCGTCCGAGGAAAACATACCACGATCAAATCAATGATCTTTTCCAAAAAGGACAAGTGCGTAGCACCCTCAATCGACGGAAGTGCATGAAAAGATGTATGAATTGATTGAGGCTAAAGAGGTGTGTCAGAGTCGTAGCGTGTGGCGGTCCGTGGTCTCTGCCTAACGCCATGGGACAATGGCGTGAGCTTCTGTATTATAATTTTACAAATTTCAAGTATAGGTATTTGAGTCTTTGAAGTAAATAATGATATATAATCGTATGGCTTTATTCTTTTCATTCCTGCGGAGACTACAAATTGATGTCTATGGATATGTCTATGGGTAGTAAATATGATGAAAGGAAGAGATGCAGATGGAGACAGAGAAATCTAGCACAGGTGAAAGAAAAGGTTGATGTCGCGTATCAGAAAGCATTTGCAGAAAAAGGGACAGGGATGGCTACCTTCGACAACCGAGCGTAGCTCTTAAATAAGATGATGATGATGTAAATATTAAATTTCATTTTCGTTTATTGAATTATATGGCAATAGTGTAATATTCGCTTTTGTAACATGTTTTTTGTAGAAGGAACACATTGTGAGGAAACCTGCATACACTGAAGCAGATATTTGATGCGTATGTGAAGTCCATCATTGGGTGCTCGTAGTGTACAAAGCCTTACATCTTCACCATTAATCGGGAAGGTATGTGCCCCAGAATTGGCTCTCACTGATTTCTCCGATATCTGATCCACTTCTTTGTCCCAACAACGCCCTATATCTAAGTCTGTGCTTCTTATTGGTCGGTTCATAGAGATCTCGAGAGATGCCAACCAATGCGCTGAGTACCAATTTCAGATAATATATTGAATCCTTACTGTCGCGAGCAATGTGTTCAGTTTTTGCGCATAATGCTGCGACACTGGCCCCGCCCCCTTTTCACATCTCCCTTTAGTTTTTGTGATCTGTGGTTCGGTTGATCTTTCATTGCGAAGTACTAATCAGTAGCTGCCCCCTAAGCGACGCTGTAAATGTCGGTTCAAAAGTCAGTTAGTGACTTATTTGTGTTGACCTCTATAAATTGTGACTTAGAAATGAAAGAAAGAAGTGTATAAGAAAGCTAAATGGTGGTATATTAAAAATGGG
The DNA here is from genome assembly GCA_927399405.1 of Agonopterix arenella. NCBI lineage: Eukaryota > Metazoa > Arthropoda > Insecta > Lepidoptera > Depressariidae > Agonopterix > Agonopterix arenella. Next base: position 16,169,050 of record OV656708.1, on the reverse strand, counting down.
AGAATGCAAATAATACATCTACTCAATGCACTAGAATGTACAATTTATTCAAAATTTGTTCTAATGATGTTTTTTTGAATTTGTAAAATATTTTCGCAGTCTTGACGTATGAGATCATTACAGAAACTATGAGGAAAATTATCACACTTTTTGTCGTTCTAACGTAAAACTATGGAAGCTGTTGCCAATTTTACAATTACGTTGAAAAACGGTGACACTTGGCTTATAGAAAGGTGAAGTTCAAATCGTAGGTACCGTTGGTACGAAAACGAATATTTTATTTATTTTTCCATAATGTGTTTTAAAATAAACAGGAATCCTTTCAAATATCATAATTTTAGATAACTATTTAAAATGTCATAATTTGTGATGTAAAAATTATAATCATGTTTTTTTATAACGAGAGAATAGCTAAATTTTAAATTTGGAACTGTTGCTGACGGGATTTTTTTCAATTTTGGTACTCATTTTGGTTTCTTGTCTCAAATTGGCTCTTAAATACTATACCGAAAAAAATATCAATTATTAATTAGTTCCGGCTCAAACCGTAAAATGACTGGGCTAAAACCAATAAGCAGACTATCAGGTTCATACGTTCCAACTGCATTGCGATAAAATTGATACCTACACAAAAAAACACCAAAATTTAAGAGCAATAATGTTTTTCCTCAAACTCTATCACTAACAGCGAATAAAACAAGTTCCGGGAAATAATTAAGATAAAAAATTGCGTGGTGTCACGCCAGACGAGTTCACTACTGACTCATATAGTCTGCAACACAGATTTCAGACTCAAAATTATAAATCTCTCTCATAATATTCAGAGAGGAGACCACGAACTAGCAGGCTTATTGTGGGACAGCCTGCGGCCTGCTGGACTGACGACCTAAAAAAAGATGGTGGCAGCGACTGGACGAGGAAGGCCGAGGATAGTTTTGTGGTACGCCTTGGGAGAGTCATGTGTTCAGCAGTGGACAATGATAGGCTGCTGATGATGATGATCATGAATGACAAATATAATTGTCAACCACAGTAAATGCTTATGTTAACAAAAGTGGTCAGTCAGGTACGCTGGATATTATTTAATTACATAAGAGTCTTCACGAAAGTCACGAAACACGAACGTCTTCGATCAGTGTGTGTTGACAGTGATGACATATGGAACAGAGACGTGGTCGTTCACTCAAGGCCTCAAAGTCACCCAAAGGGCAATGGAGAGAACTATGCTCGGAGTTTCCCTGTGAGATCGAATCGAAATCAGAAATAAGGAGATCCGCAGTAGAACCAGAATAACTGACATAGCCCAAAGAATTGCTAAACTAAAGTGGCAGGGGGCACATTGCTCGCAGAACCGATGGCCGATGGGCGAAAAGTTCTCGAGTGGCGACTGCGTACCGGAAAGCGCAGCGTAGATAGGCCACACGGTGGACCGACGACCTGGTGAAGGCGGCGGGAACCCGTTGGATGAGGGCAGCGCAGAACCGGTCCTTATGGCGATCCTTTGGGGAGGCCTATGTCCAGCAGTGGACGTCCATCGGCTGAGATGATGATGACATAAGTGTAATCTCTCATCCTTATCTTCCTGAATCTGATGAAACGGTAAACCTTGTTTTTACGATCAGAGGTGAATAGAAACTCTCTATTGGTCGAAAGATACAGGCATAAAAAATGTTGACTATGTTCGTCCACATATTCCTCTACTCCTGTATGCTAGGATCACCAGCGACGACCACTCATAACACTTGGCTTTGAAGTCCAAAGGAGGATGACTCTAATCTGTGGAACCCCCAAATGAACTTTATCAAAGATGATAGATAAAAGAAAGATAGAAATTCGACTTCCCTCCATTGTGAACGGATTAGCACGGTAGCAACTTCAGGAATCATTTATGGCAAGGTTCAAGACCCTTGACCTGACTTTGACAATATTTGAAAAGATTACTCTTCTTTTACGACACCAGTCTGGGTTGGGGATTAAGTCGGACACCACAGCCATAACGTATCTGTCTATAACATCACGCCTCTTTCCCAATAGGCATGGCAGAGACTAAGGCGCAATCTACTACGATCCTTATATACCTCTATCGCTTAATTCACATCCATACATCTCTTCATACATGCCCGTCGGTTTTGAAAACTCCGCATGTCCCCTTTTTGTAGGACGTAACGTCCTACGAGGGCGCCCTCTGCCGTCACTTTCTCTCACTTTAGCTCCATATATGTCTTTCGTACATCATCTGTCACTCATCCTCTCCACATGACCAAACCAACGAAGCATACCTTTTTCAATTCTAGTCAGTCAAAATCTAAAACAATCTATTTTTTTTACCTTCAAACACTCCGCATAGTCATATAATATCCACTAAGCAGTCTCTCATAACACAAAATTGCAGCACAAAACACGAATAATAAACACTATAAAAACGTAGTGACATCAGTACTACTGGAGTCTTTCAGCCGATCTTTTCTACAAATCCCCCGATATACGTAATTTTCAACTTTATTACGAAGTTAGAAAGATTTTGTCATGCGATTTCTTAGGTTGAATAATTTTCGGTCTTGTATCCCACCGGAAGTCCGTCATTAAGGCCGGATTCTAGTTCGTTTTGGTACATAGCCAAGTTCACGGTTGTCTATTTGCGTAAACTATGTGAAGATAGCCGCGTAATGTTGTTGTACTGTAATTTGTATCTTGTAACTAGGTGGTGACAGGTTATTTTTGTGTGTCCTATTTTATGATTAAGATTTGTATAGGTAATTTATTTGTTATGATATTAATTATACCTAAGATATGTCCAGTGACACTATGCACTTGCCCTGTGGTTTCAGTTTCTAGGGATCCGTAGTCAACAAGGAACCCTTATAATTTTGACATGTCCGTCCGTCTGTCCGTCTGTCCATCTATCTGTCCGTCTGTCCGCGGCTTAGCTCAGAGTTAGTAATAGAAAGCTGTAATTTGGCATGGGAATAATATTAATCACGCCTACAAAGTGGTAAAATGAAATCTTGAAAAATATTGTTGGGTGTCGTCAGGACGTTTACAGGCTGATGATAATGATGACACCCTTTCTGGTCACAAAACGCACTATTTTGTATAGATTAAAAAGGACACTTGCAATGCCTCTAGCGGAATACATGTAATAAAAATAAATAACAAAAAGCTTTTACGACGCAGATCGACATGCGCAGATCATGTTAATGCTCCATTCTTTTGGTCGTGGTACTTTTAATGGCCAATTAGCGACGACCTATGAGAGACAAAACAATAAAACATGACTTATGTCTCGAGTGACAGTTAATGTTGGTTGTAAAAGACACGTGGATGTAATTTGTAGGTTATTTTGATGTTTGTTGCAAAACGATGGCACATGAATAAATATCCCTACAGAATGAAAGCTACATACAAGCGGCCGCTGTTGGTGTACTCACACAGCGCGCGTTAGAGGACGTACAAACAGGCCGTAGTGTGGCAGTGTGATATAGCGCTATCACATCTTAGCTCTCTTTCTACTAACGTGCGAACGAACTAGATAAAAGACGTGATGTAGCCTTATCGCGCCTGTCTTGCCTTAACCAGCCGGCCAGGAGTGGAGTCGCAAGAGCGGAACCTATGCTCCAGGTTGGAAGTGTAAAATGTCATAACGCCGGGACCTGCTGACTGGTGCACTTAGCACCGGGAACCGGCGCCCGCAGACTCACCTCTCTACAACCTTAGCCGCTCAGTAGATGTTGCCGCCTTGTCGCTCCTTGCGAGCGGCCTTTTTGGGGGGCCCATCAAATGAGTTGGCAAGTCACCGTCTGGCATTTTTGACAAACTAGAGACATTTGTTACGGCAGGCATCCCGAGTCTCTCCGCAATAACCCAGATTTCCCGGCCCACCCAGTTCACCCCCCATAACCCTAGTAGTTTTCTGTCCTTTCTACAATAGTCTCTGCACTGAACGTGGTATGTCTTCTGGTGCATTTCCATAATGCATTCAGAAATAGACCACGCTTGGTGCATCTCATCGCATTTAGATAAAAGTGTCTCAAAGGAGCCTCTACGTGTTGGACCTGTGTCCCCACGCAAGCCTTCCAAAGGTCCGGGCTACGGCCCGTGAGTAAGCCTTTTACAGAGATACATAATAATAATAATACCTCTTTCGTCTCATTCACAGCCACATATTCTCTGCAGCATCTTCATCTATTGAATACCTCTCAAATATTTTATCAATAATAAAAATGAATCACTATTTCCCTTGGTCACGCCATCACCTGAGAACGGCTGGACCGATTTGGCATTTTAGTTTTGAAATATTTGTGGAGGTCCAGGCAGTGTTTATACAGTTTGGATAAAAAAGGTGCATTGCAACGCATGCCGGGCAGAGATATTAGAAGATTGATATTATGCGCATTACATTCACTTGACAATATTTACGTCTTCTAATTACTGATGACAGAGACGACAGATTTCATTTGCAGCAATCCTAGTTCTGAACCAAGTTTGACACACATCGCGAGATTCTTCCATATTCATGAGCGGTTGGCGGGGCTCGTAGTTGCATAGGAATTGTAGTTTTACCTATATGCCCTTCGGCAAACATTGCGCGGGAACTTGCAAACGCTGAAGAAGAAATTATGACGTGTATGTGAATTCCACCAATCCGCTTTGGGCAGATAGAGCGCGCCTATTTGAGTATGAACTATCCGCACAGGTATGAACAACAAAAAGTGTCAATTTCTCGTTCAACTAACCTAACCAAAATAAAACGCGTCTTGATTGTATGACCGAAACAGGAATAAAGAAAGAAAGAAAAATTATTTATTTGGATCTCCGACACACATCAATCTTTTACATTATCACGGATACATTTTTGTAAAATATTTAAAACAGAATACCTATTAATAAAAGAGATTGTTTGTGCGCCGCAGTGGCAAAAAGGTTCCAACTCAGCAAACTGCTCGGCTCGGAAGCCGAACTCTGAATTTATGTCGGGGCCTGGCTTAAGCTTTGAATCAAACATTATATTATGTGCAACGAATCCAATAAACACTTATTATTATACTGTAACTTTATAATATTGAAGAGCAATATTCAACCATCTGTATTTTTCACCTATCTATCCTTGATAATTTATATGTCAAGATAGACAGTGGAAGCTACGAACGCGTCGAAAAAAATTGCAACCCCTATTCATATACACGAACACTGACATAATTTGTATGATGCCTCACTCACACCAACCTAAGAAAGTTGGCCCCTTTTGTTTTATACGGTAGAAGCGTGAGGCTCATTCTAGACATATACTTTTCCTAAGCTGTCTATCATGGAAATTTTTAAGTAAATTCGAGATTTGCCGTTATACACAAAATGTTCTTGTTGCGCTCGGTGTCAAAGGCCGTAACCGATCATTTGAAGTAATGAGAAATAAATACGTTTCTTCCAACCATCCAATAAACCAAAACCAACCAAGCAACCAACCCTGCAACTTTTGCAGGTCACAATTTTTTTAAGCTAGTTTTATTCTATTCTATAAAATACTTCTTTTTATAACTGTTTTTGTATTGTACACGTATTGCTAAGTTTCATTTAAGTTGGTACTTCCACTGAAAACTCCAGTTGTGTTTTAAAATACTACACACACATTTTTAAATGGTTACTCTACCGAGAACATAGTTTCATGCCCGTACAAAAGGTTAGGCCTCATAGATAGACGCACTGATTGGTCGCTCGTAAAATAAATCACATTAACTTCACAATGCGTCGCTTGGACTCTGACTATTTTATTGCACTACGGTCCGTTTGTTGCATTATGCATTGTATTATATTTGAGTTACGTTCTAGTAATTATTTGTTTCCTGTTTTTATTTTTATTTTATGTCAGTGTCAGGACAGTTGTGGAAATTATCTAGTTTAATTAGTACATAAATATATACGATTATCTTATTTTGGGTTTGCTTCAGCTAACAACTTTCTATTCATGAGTGGTGTGTGTCAGAGTTTGTTATTCATCTTCGGATTCCTCTCCATTACTGGAGGTTGGCAAAGAGCTCTGCAAATCCCTGTCTATCTCTCGCCAAATGAAACATCTCTTCGACGCTGGCGATGTCTGTCCACTCCTTTAGGTTCGCGAGCCATGACATTCGAGGCCTACTGACACTTATTTTGCCCTCTAATTTGCCCATTATTATAGTCTGAAGCTGTGGTATCGCTCGCAAGGTTTTTTTAATGAAATAAATGATCAGACCATATTCGAAGGACCATTTTATTGGAAACATGATAAGAAAATATAAAAACCGACTGTCGAAACGATTGGTCTGTGGGGTCCCGGTCCCCAGGCGCTTTTTAAAGATCTGGCAAAGCGCCTAGTAGACTCGATCAGGGATCCAAGGGCTGGCGCTTTCCTCACTCAACGGATCAGTTTAGCCGTTCAGCGAGGAAACGCTGCCAGCATCTTGGCTACCCTCCATCTCCTCCCTCCCCTCCCGCGCGGTCCAAGCCTGCACCATATTTTAGGTTAAGATGTTTGTTCATGTATTTGATAAATAAAGTAAAAAAAAAAAAAAAAATTAAATTTTATTCACAATTTTTTTTTATACATACCTACTTTCCTTCCTTTAAGTATACCTTCAACAATAAAAAAGATGAAAACCGACTTCAAAACTCAAAAATAGAAATATTAATTTACAAACATTGTTTTTTCATACAGACAGGAAGTACTGTGTTTTTTAAATTCACATTGACAAGAACATTTAATCGTTTTATCGCAGTTGCTGTCATTCTGGAACGATTCGCAACTGGACTTTCGCTCTGAATTTTTTGGGGCTTGTCGTGGGTTTGAGAGTTTAGTTTAAACTTTCCCAATTCCAAAATAGTATTTCTATAGAAGTCTTACAGAGAAAGATTCCTTCCTATGGCCACAACGTGAAACAAATAAAACAAATTCCATGATCCACATACCTACCGTTGACATCGACATGCTTCAGTCTAGACCGACCAAATATCTCAAGACTAAATTCTAGTCCAATTCTATCGAAATAGGTGTCTGAATGTTTGTGTCAGCTTTCTTTCTTCCAATAAAACTGTGAACTTTTTAGACAGTGATGTGACCTGACTTGGAGTTGATTGACAAAAGTTCAATAATGCACTGCTGGGCTTCTGTATTGGAAACGATCAACGAAATTACAGCAACATCAGGTCCGATCCGATTAGTCTTTGGATGTGTGACCGTAAGTACGTATGAGTTGGTGTTCGTAGGTTGTTAAGGGAATACAATTCGGAGCGCGCTTCATACAAACGGAGTCTGGTTATATTTTCAATACTAACCAATTAAAGTCAATGGAATTTTTCAGCAACAATCTAAAAACTAATCTCTATGTTTATTAAGTCAGATTTTCGTTAAATTGTATACATTTAAAGTTTTTAATTGAGTTTATGCAGGGTGTACCAAACCCTTTTTTAATTTAGGTACTTTTTTAGAGCATGAAACTGAACAACTTTCACTACAGAGCCAAAATAGAGCAAAAATTTAAAATATCAGCTGTTTCATAAAAACTACAGTTCTAAAATTCACATGGATGGGACAGCAGATTTTTGAAGAAATATGAAAGAAAATGTAGAACAATAACACGTTTTACAACAATAACAATATTTCTGTTGAAAACATGTTATTTAATTGTGACCTTTCCCTGGTCTTGACCTTTACAGATGACGGAAAAAACTGAGGGTCCTTCTGAAGTACTTTTCTTTCTTTTAGGTGACGATGACATGCAAAAGTGTGTCATTGTTTGTTTACCTTTTAATTTGGATGAGAACAAATACGGCTTCGTTGGTTTGGTCATGTGGAGAATATGAGTGATAGCAGATGTACGAAAGAGATATATGTTGCTAATGTGAGTGAAAGCGTCGGCAGAGGGCGCCCTCGTAGGACGTATGCTGATCAAATCAGTTGCGTGCTACAAAAAGGGGAGGTGCGGAGTACTCGAAACCGACGGGCATGTATGAAGAGATGTATGGATGTGCATGAGGCAAAGGAAGTATGTAAGAATCGTAGTAAGTGGCGCACACTGGTCTCTGCCTACCCCACTGGGAAAGAGGCGTCACGTTATAGATAGATAGATAGAGAACAAATAATTTCTGTCTCTTGCAGACTAAGGCCCGACTCGACCAAACGCGAGTAAATTTTATTCTTAGATGTCACCGGTTACTCCAGAGAAAACTGATTTTGCGTTTTACCAACCCTAATCTATGAATAAGTTGAGAGTAAATTTTACACGGCCAATTTTGACGGTGTAAAACTTATAACGAGCCTAATGAAATGTCACATAATTCAAAAAATAAGAATAAAAAGAAACCTAACAAATTAAAACCGTATAACCTCACATTGCAATAAGTACGGATACAACGACCTCTTTCTTTAGGTGGATTATAGGTACATTCGTTCTTTTAGTATGGGTTTAGTGTGGTAGATGTCAAATGAAATTATTTCGGAGTTAACCCTAGGAGTAGAATTGTTCCTTGTGTAGTTACTCTTCTATAAATCGAAGTTTGGTCGAATCCGGCTTTAGTATCACTTCGACTTTGTGTAGATTTTTTTGTGATCTCTACTATAATTACAGTTCACTGCTAATACCCACTTCCTTTAGAAATAGAAACATCGTGAGGAAACCTGCATGCTTCAATTTCGAGGCATGTATTGTACCTACTGTCCATTACAAGTGGCGACGGACCGTCACACTGGACAGAGTTTTTTTACTACTAGTGAAACATGGATGTTCTGAAATTTCAGAATATCTCTGGTTACCCTATCGGGGAATATAGTCGTGAGCATATGCTTATGCTTATGCTTTAGAAATTGTAGGATTTCTTTAGTTAAAAATTTTGTTCACTCGGGTTAACAGAGTGTTTACCCAAGTGAGTATATATCGTTTGTGCATTAGTGAGCCATATTCACACAGGATGTGTATAAGACTTTCGTCCTCGTCCAGGAAAAACCTGCTGAGTGTGATTTCCCGAATGCCTAGGGTCGTAAAGTGTTTGTTCATTCTACAGTAACCCTTTCGTCGTCCTCAGCCAGGTACTAACTAGATAGCGGCAATAGATGGCGCTAAACATTTTTAAATCGCACTATTGGTTGAGTTCTCTTGAAACTATAAGGAGATTGAATACTTGTTTAGTGATATGCAATTAGTAGAGTAAATAAGAAGTTCATACGTACTTCCAATTGTTATTTTTGAAGTCATGGTCATTTATGTAGCCAATGACATCATCATCAGTAAGATTATACGTTCCATCCACTGCAGGGCACAGGCTTATAAGGTGATGTGCCGATTCGATTATTTTGCTAATCGGTTATGAAAATAATCGTAATCGATTTCACCCGATTATTGAACTCAGTGTTGACAGACGTGCGATAATTATCCTAGATCCACGATATTTTTGAGGGACAAGCGATAGAAAATAAAAGTCGGGTATCGCACGATAATTCACCAAAATTCCAGGTTCATCCACGATAATTTTGTAATTTAATGAAATCTATGTATCAAATCACTATTTTCAACCATATTATCCGTCAAATTCCAATAATATACATCATTTTGGCGTTAATTATCGCGTCAAATAGTTTTCAAATACCTATTACTAAAATTGAAGTTCTAATGAGAACAATTGAGATAGAAAATATTTCCTCACTGTGTCTTTTCAATCAAGAGTTTTTACTAACATTCCCCAAAAACCTCGTACTTTTGCCTACCTATAAATGGGTAATATTAAAACATTAAATAGTGGCATGCAATATAGGTAAGAATAATTACATTTCACGTATCATTTCACACTCTTTTAGGTTCTAAGATACGAGAATTTTTGGAATTTTTGGTGCGATAAAAACACGATAATTTTTTTGTCAATCTGGGATAATTCTTAAGTGTGGATCTGGCAACACTGATTGAACTAGAATTAAAAAATATTCAAAATGTATCGAAAATCTCATCATCTCATGTACACACGGCGACACATCAAGCTATACGAAACCAAAATAAGCTGGCCGCGCGTAGGTCGTGTAACGTAAAACGTCGCGCAGCCAGCTTATGTTGGTTTTGTATAGCTTGATGTGTCGCCGTGTGTACGGCCTCATTTACGGAGACGCGGGGCGTCGCGGGTCGCGTTCGGCGACGCTAGGCGCGGGCAATAAATCTGTGACAATTTGACGCGTGTGACAACGCTTCTCCGTAAACGCACTTATACAACGCTATGTGTTTGAATTTCCGTAAATGAGGCCTACGTCTTACGTCTAGGCATCCTGAATAAAAGTTTGAAATAAAAAAGATACTTTAGTTGGTATGTTAATCACTGATTAGTTGTACTTTAAGACAATTTTGTACTTTCATGATATTTTTGGGTAGGTACAATAAAATTAACACGTTCCGGGACAGTGACCGGCTATAGACGTGATAACAATAAAAGTTCTATTGTGTCTCGTTCACTGTCCCGGAACGTGTTAAAAAAGATGATTGTGGTGACACACTTACATAATTATTCATTATTAAATTGATACCTACTCAGATTATGGTATCGTCAAGAAGTGCCTAGTTTGCGTTTAAAAATACATAATGATACAATCAAATTAGTCAACTGACCAGTTTTGGAACATAATAATTATAAAAAAACCAAACCAAAAGTTTTTCTGGAGATCGTATAAGGTTACACAGACAACTTACAGCTTACAACTTAAAATAAAAGTAGAGACTGACAGTTTCCTAAAAATCGATTATAATCGATGGATTAGAAATGATAATCGATTGCAACCGATTATCATTATAATCGATTAATCGATTATTAATAATGGGTTAGGCACATCACTACCTCGAAACGTACGGGTGCTAGACCACAACGCGAGCCCAATTCAGATTGGTAGACTTCATATACGCATCAGAATATCTTCTTCAGCGTGTACAGGTTTCCTCACGATATTTTCCTTCACCGTTTGAGAGCAGCCGGTATTACGTACATAAGTTAGAAAAACTAGATTGGGATTATTATTATTATTATTATCTTGTTGTGGGGGCTGGCAAGCCAGCAACACTTTGACCCAGTGGGATCTTTTGTGTTAGCCCCAATACTTTTTGTTTTCTTCACCCTTCAAATACATGGTCAATGAAGGAGGCAACACCATTGAGGGGACTCCCGGTTTCGGGTATCCATCTCCGAGGAGGCACATGCGTTTTACCGCCAGGACATCACAGCCACAAAGAACATGCTCCATAGTCTCTTCATCCTCTGCGCATGCTCTGCAGCTGGGATCCAGGGTGAGTTTCATTTTGTGCATCATCGCGCCTGTAGCGTAGTGCCCAGTGAGGGCTCCGACTATGGCACGAGGCTTGCTCCTGCTATTATTCAGTATGAATCTTGAGACGCGAGTTGTCACATTGCTGATAAAGTTTTTGGAGTGTGTTTGGCCTACAAGGCTAGACCACTCCAGTTTGTGTGCTTTATCAGCCCAATCCCTAATGGCCATTATTATACTGCATGCCGGGATTCCCACACTTGGTTCTGGGCCAACCATCTTTCGTTCTGACCCAGCCCTCGCTAGCTCGTCAGCATTCTCATTACCCTGGACGCCGGTATGTCCCGGAACCCAAACTAATCTTACGGTATTGTGAAGACCAAGCTTGTTGAGGGTCTTCACTCCGTTCAGAATTAGCTTGGAACTTACATAGTAGGAGTTCAAGGCTTTGAGAGCTGCTTGGCTGTCACTGAGGATATATATAGTCTTGTTGGTTACCTTCCTATATATATTCTCCTGCGCTAGATTGGGCTTACACATACACAGTAGTGTTAACCTTCACAGCAAATATTTCAAGTCATCACCCGCATAAGCATTATTTATATCAATAGTGACAGCTACTATCATTCTGAAACGCTAAATGAAAAACCTTGACCGAGTGGTCGAGTCAACGACCCCGTTATGAAATAATCTGCGTACGCGCGTATCTATCAACATTGACTGAAATGGAGCGAATACTATTGTGTATTTTTTATGCACGTAATTTAATATACCTAAAGGAACGAAACTTAAATGCATTACATATTTAAAGGGGGGTGCCAGACCATCAAACTGAACAACGTTTTAGTAAGGGACTTTGGTTCGTTGTTTGGCTTTGACTACTTATATTTGGACTAGTTACGCGTGTAATTCTACTAACAAACATTTCTGCCACTTTTTGCGGGGGGCGAGGTAACATGAAATCCGCAACTTTGGATTTTATTCCCATAACCATAGATTCTAATTTTGAACGTTAAAAATATTGAAAAGTAGTCTCGCGTGAACCACAAACGTTCTAAGTTCAAAATTATTTTTTCGCAATTATAGGCAGTCTCGTTTAGTGATAAGGTATGAAATTGAATGTAAATGCACATGATTAATTGGTCTTATATCGTGGCAGAGGGGAAATGCTGCCGCAAGGCTAGTCCTTATAATAAATCTTCAAAGTTCTTTGGTCATAGTGAAAAGAAGACCACCTGAGTATAATAGGCGACAAAGCAATTGACCTACTCTACCAGGTCAACGTGGCTTAAGCAGACCAAAGCTCTGGTCTGGTGTTGTAAAGAAGGAAATGGACAGCTGCGAGCTCTCCGTTGTTCATTTTCCATGTTCAGGATAGAGCGAAGAAGAAGAAACAAACTAGGATATTTAGAGACTTGAGCGTAAATTACAATTATTATTATTTGTGGTTGGGCTATTGCAAGCAAGGGTCTGTCGTTATGTAACACTGCGACCATCGCTGGTCTTTTGTGTTCGCCCCAAGCTCGCCTATAATTTTACGCATACCTCCTAACTTATGGTATTTTCTTTTCATCCTCGTTAATGCAGGTTTCCTCACGTTATTTTCCTTCACCGCCGAGCTAGTAAGTGATAAATACAAACGTACATAAATTCCGAAGAACTTAGTAGTATAAGCCAGGAATCGAACCGTGGCCTCGTAATCGCTCTTTTTAAAATTACTATGGACTGGGTCCTCCAGGATGTGTCGCCAGCTTCAAGACAGGCCCAGAAAAAATGTATAGGTACATGACTTCCTCAATAATTAGCCACTGTTTTCACTAAATATCTGCCTCCGTGGTCTAATGGTTGAGAGCATTGGCTCTCGGGGGACACCAAGTGATATGTCACTTTGTGCGTTTTTCCCCAGTTGGTTAGGACATTGCAGGCTGAATAACCAGATTGTCTGAAAAGAAAAATGATTCCGTGCTTCGGATGGCACGTTAAGCCGTTGGTCCCGGCTACTATCTCTGGTAGTAGTAGTCGTTACATAAAAGCCACGTCAGAGGCCATAAGGCGGTCTGAAAAAAACTCTGACACCAGGGCTCTGCCCACACGATAAGAAGACTGAATATCTAGAATTACGTTGAGAAACTTTGCACAGTAGTGGGATACTGAAAAGGCTACATAAAAAAGTTAAGTTACATAACACAACCTCAGTTTGTGTAAAGGATGATATGTACAATTCACATATCAAACCACAGGGTCATTAACCTTCATCAGTCTAAAGCATTACACCATAATGATGCCAGAATAACTATAACAGAGTGAAATCATCAATCAGTATAATATCATGCAGATTGTGTCAAATTCAACTTAAATAAATCCGAATAGGACAGGACAGAAGGCCGATAGTAATTACTAGAAAATTATTCTTAAGCAACTGGGTACAGTGGCAGACAAAACTGTTGGTGAGACCTTTCACTTCTGTAGGATTTTTTAGGAAGTGCTGGCAGATGGAGGCCGAGATTAGACCAAAGAGGAGTAGGTCGTCCGATAGCCGGGTGATTTGAAGTCATCTGGAAAAGCGTCTGTGTAAAACCTGGTCGCGATTAGTAAGGGACTGAGACAAAATTGGTGTGCCTTGTAAATACGGTCTGATGGTGATGATGATCATGTTTATATTGGGAGGAAAATAGAGGGGAAAAGAGGCAGCGAAAAACCTAAACAGGGTTAAATTAAAGATTGAAAAATTTGTCTCGGGCTGGACTTGAACCCGCACTTTTCCAAACCGGGGAACTGCGTTATCTAATTTCGCAACAGAGCCCACTACCCGGAGAACGAAATTTTCAATCTGTTGCGTCTTAGGGGACGTGACGTTGGAAAAGTGCGGGATCAAGTCCCGCCCGAGACAAATATTTCAATCTTTAATTTGATTCGAAATAGCACAACATGGCTGTAACATGTTTAAAATCAATAATATTTGAAACTAAACAGGGTTATTCAGCACAGGTGAAAAAAAGCTTGCGGAAAAGATACAGGATCAGTGAATACTCTACTGACAAGGGCGTAGTTCTAAAATAAGATTATGAATCTGAATCCATCTGATAGTCTGGGAAAACGAAGGGTTAATATCGTAATTTGAGTAGATATTTAATATTTTGTAAGTATTCAAAAATTCTAACCTCAAAACTTAATTCTTTACCGTTTCTTTGTACACAATAAATTTGCCTTGTGATAATTAACTATCTCTTTTGCTGGTATGCTGGAAGAAGAAGGTGAAGTAATAATTATCTTCAGCAATGGACGACGAAAGGCTGATAATAATAAATTAGCGTATGCAGGCTTCCTCACAATGATTTTCTTAACCCTTAAAACGTACATAAGTTAAAAAAATCAATTAAAAATATTCTTTACCACATCACAATATAAAACAGTAACAGTATTGTGTATTCTATTTATTTTTTATTTTTCATTGTATGTTTCTGATTATATCGTTTACATGATTGGTAACGCATTATGACTGTACTAGTTAATTTTTAAGTAATATTTTGTTTCTGTGATTATTATTATCCTTTGTCTGAAATTAATTAACTTAACGATGTTCGTTCAGGGTCGCATCTGGTGCAGAGGATTTCGTAAGGTATCCAGCGCGGGAACGCAGCTAGTGTCATGGGATCCTTTGTACCGGATACGATTTATGACGATGCCGTTTAGTGTAGGTTTATTTATTATTTTGCTGACGAAGCCTGTTGTGGATTTTTATTTGTATACACTTGTGACGAAGCCTGTTGTGGATTTTTGACTGTACGTTTTTGTGGACGAGGCATGTTGCCAATTTTATAATTAATTCTTATGTAATCGTTTTTAATTAAAGCTTGAATTAACTAAATATCATCATCATCATCATCATCATCGTTTCAGCCAATGGACGCGTCCACTGCTGGACATAGGCTTCCCCAAGGATCGCCATAACGACCGGTCCTGCGCTACAGAATAAGAATTGCTAAATTAAATTGGCAGTGGGCGGGGCACATTGCTCGCAGAACCGATGGCCGATGGGGCCGAAAAGTTCTCGAGTGGCGACCGCGTAACTAAATATTAAAGAAGCAGAATCGCTAAGAACTGTCAAAAACACCATTTCAATTTGACTGACTCGGTACACAATAAAACCCCGGGGCACATACCTTAATTAAACCATCCCTCTATCTCTGTTAACCGTACTCTAAGAAAACCAATCTATTGTTAGCAAAATATCCCAAATTCGAAGGCCAAAATAAACAAAACAAAATACATTAAAACTTTATCAAGCGACAGTCCACAAACAAACCGTCCGTTCCTCCGTCGGAATATTTAAATTAAGCGTAATGATCTAATGATAGTCATCAGTGGTCGCTACATCTCGTTTGCTTGATTTGAGAATTATATACTTTGCTACAATTTGTCGAAAATATCTTTTTGATATCATAAAACAGTGGTTTAATGAATTACCGATTTGATTCGTTCGTTGAATAGGTATTAATTGCTAATTAGGTTTAAATTGAAAAGAAGAATGAGTTTAACTTTTGACCTCATCGGTTTCTGTATGAAAAAAAGGTAGTGTCTATTTTGGTAATTTATATTAATAAATATTTTTGATTATTATTATTCGTATGGCTTTCCATTTCTGCGGTGATTACAAGTTTAAGTCAATAGTTTTAAGCCATAGTTTGGTTCTCGGGGTCAGTTCGTTTTGTTCCCGTGTCCCACCTTTAAATCTTCTGCCAGGGCACTCATTCACTATGTGCTTGATAGTCTGCTCTGGAGCACCACAGCCACAGTCGCACTCGGGTGAACTTTTCATGCCCCACTTGTGAAGATGGTAGATGATGATGGTATATTTGATAAATGATAATGAAAAACTCAGGTGTAGGTACAATCTTTTGCATGTTTATGTTGTGCGTTTGCTTTTATTTTTTATGTGTATTATACACATTAGTGGAGACTGGCACCTGTGAAAGAAAAATTGATGTCAACTACGACGACTTATTGGAAAGCAATCAGTCAGGTACACATGATATTTTAAGGTGCATAAGTATACGAGCTAAGCACAGATGTACTCTCTGGTCCGTACGCTCCTATGTCTGATGGAACTGGTGACCGATACAATCAGAGGTGGGGTCAGATCACAGAATAGATCACAAAAACTAAAGGGAGATGTGAAAAGGGGGCGGGCCAGTGTCGCAGCAATCATAGATTAATATGTATATTGTATATAGATAGGTAACTCGCCTTGACGTCCTTAAATGTCATAATTGCGTTGCCGCTTATTAGCACTAGGGGGCGCCACATTATGAAATAAATTGAAAAAGACGACCGGCCGACACGAGGATCGAACCTTAACTACCAGGATCGTAAGCCGGTTATCTAGACCGCTAGACCAACAAGTATAGTGATTGATATGGGCGAAATCTCTCACTACTACAGCGCAGCGCGTGAGGTGTAGTGCGCTGTTACTCCGATATGAACCCTAGTTCAACACAGAGTGCTTCGAAACATAACCGATAGATGGCGGAAGCTGACTATGGAAAATCAGCGTTCCACTTAGTTTGTACTAAGATAACATAGCATGGCAGCAATATGCGCAAAAACGGAACACATTACTCGCGACAGTAAGGATTCAATATATTATGAGGTTGAAAGCCAGCCGAGATATTATGTGTAAATAGTTTACAATGCTTGCGTAGTACTAAAGATTATTCGAACGTTGAGTTCTGATACCGCAATGGATAATGAGCACATTCAGGCTAACACAATACTTTCTATCGCGTGGTACTGGTGGTGATGCGACACTAGATTTCGTACTCAGCGCGTTGGTTGGCATCTCTCTAGATCTCTGTGGGTCAGATGCAGTTGCTGGATTAGCAGCCTCACGGTTTGGGCCATAGGTTTAGATTATCTTAACTAAAAGGCTAAAAGCCAGCTCTGTTATAAACAAATCATCACATAGATTTATCAAAACGGGTGTAGGGCTATTGTGTATATTTCCGATTATAAGATACAAGATCGATAGTGTATTTGTGACTATACTTTACATTTTTCAAGTGATGTGATGTTTCTCGATATCCATTATTTGAGCTAAATATTAGGAAAGCAAAATCTCCAAGAACTGTCAAAAACACCATATCAATTTGATATAATAAGGGTACAATTGCACCCCTGGGGTCTTGTTGTGTTGGATATGAATTCCAAATTGAATCGGTATCAAATCGACACGATGTTTTGTGGCAGTTCTCAGAGATTCTGCTTTAGTTTATTAATTTTAGACATTGTTGATATAGTTTTTAAGAGTTACGTGATTATTATTTAATCTAGAATTACTTAATTTCTTACCGCAGTATATTTGTGCGTTCTTGTTACCCGTGAACCCCGCTCGTTAAAATATTTTATTTTATATTAAATGTATGATGATGATGATGCTTCATGGCCGTGTTCGACCACAGCGACTGATTGTAGCTGTTGACTTCGTGGCTGATGTAGCCTAACTTGGCTTTAAAAGTGCATCCGCACTGGCTACAAATGTATATGAAGATCACAGAAACAAAATATTACTTGACTAGATGACCGTGGCGAACTTCGTACCGCCTTAGAATCTTCCCGACACACACTTTGACGTTTTTTAATCCATATTCATGTTCATCATGGATAATGTAGCATTCTTATGGTGGAAAGAATTATTCAGATCGATCCAGTAGTTTCGGAACCTATTACAAACAAACAACAAATCAAATATTTTTCCTCTATAGTATTAGTACAGATTGCCTATTATATCTATCTATCTATACTATTATAAAACTGTAACAGGAAGTTTGTCTGTACATTGAAGATATTAACAAAAAAAAAAGTTACGATATGGTTTTTAGGTGTCCCTGATTCCATTTCACCAATTTTTGGATTTTTTGTCTGTCTGTTTGTTTGTGTGTTTGTTTGTTTGTTTGTTTGAACGAGTATCACGCAAAAACTACTGAACCGATTTTGATGAAACTTTTTTTGTTTGATAGCTTATGATCTGACTTAAAATCTGGTATATAATTTGTGCGGACGAAGTCGCGGGTTAACGCTCGTTTTATATAAATACGTTACCGATCTCGTAAACGATATAATCGAAAACTTTAAACACTAGAATAAATAGGCTGATTAGTGTAACTCTGATCAAGGTCGATATGCCATCCCCTGCTTTGGAATTCTCAAAAGCCATTCAATAAATCCCTAAAGATACTTCGGACAAAAAACCCTTTTCATCGAAACCTTTAATAGCCTTTAACAAAATTTGTAAGTAAATTATTCACGTACCAAACATTTTCTGTAAAACGACACACGAAATAAGGAAAGGGTAAATATTTGCCAAAGAAACAATATTATTTTCGTTCGACTCGGAACGAAGTCCGTGCAATTTGTAGTCGATATGGGTTCCTTCGCCAAAGAATAAGTAGGAAGATTGTAAAATAATGGTTCTATTTATGCCTACTGTCCAATAGTTTAAGTACTGAACTTTCTTAATGGTTACATCAATACCTTTATTAAGAGGAATAAAATGTTTTGTTTCCAACCAGTAGAGTTTTTAATTTTGCCTTTACCGTATCGAAAGCTCGGGTTTCGGAAAGTTTCTCGGGGAAAGTTTGGGGTCCCAGTTTGAGTTGATTTGATCGGTTGAGTTTCTCCCTACCAATGATGATGAACCAACCGAAGATCTAGTTAGTGAGATAAAGACGCCTGATTGCTGAACCAAACCAGGAGTGCTCTTTCTTTAATTCACATTATCCTAATTCTTATACGAAAGTGCTATTCGTATAAATACGAATTATTAGAATGCGTGAAGTTCAAAATTGGTAAATACAGTTTTTGAGAGTTACGCGGTTATTATTTAATCTAGAAATAAACACAATAACACACACATCGGGAACTCAAATATACCAAAACGCGGTACGAACCCGTTAAAATGTTTATTTCTAGATCACAATTGGTACTTCTGAAGAATCCGTTATTGTCTGATTTATTTGCTTAAGTTTGAGATCAGAAAAATGTACGTGCTTGTGAGCATCATTTATTTATAACGTTACAACCTGCTGTAAAGGTCAACCTCAATTCAAGGATACGTAGGCAGAACTAGGATACACAACATTGCTAATAAAATTGTTCTTTGAACATTTACGTCATTTGTATCAAACTTAATTACCAAACACAAAGTTCCAGCCAAGGTCAAGGAATATAATTCGGAGCGCGCTCCACACGAACTAAGTCTGGTGATATTTTCAATACTAACCAATTAAAGTCAATGAATTTTTTTAAAAACAATCTAATAACGAATTTCCATGTTTGTAATATGTTTTTTTAAAGTTACAGATTTCCATACAAATCTTTAATTAATGGCATAAAAATTCCACGTATACAGAAATATGCACTAAATTTTTAAGGAAAATTACTCTTTAATCATGCGTTAGACATCAAATGTAATTACCAAATACACAGCTTCTGCCAAGGTCAACTTAATCTCAAGGCCACGTAGGCAGACATATTATCTTAATTTTTAAGGAAAATTACTCCTTAACCATGCGTTAGACATCAAATGTAATTACCAAATACACAGCTTCTGCCAAGGTCAACCTAATCTCAAGGCCACGTAGGCAGAAATCGGCTCTTAATTTTTAAGGAAAATTACTCCTTAACCATGCGTTAGACATCAAATGTAATTACCAAATACACAGCTTCTGCCAAGGTCAACCTAATCTCAAGGCCACGTAGGCAGAAATTGGCTCTTAATTTTTAAGGAAAATTACTTTTTAACCATGCGTTAGACATCAAATGTAATTACCAAATACACAGCTTCTGCCAAGGCCAACCTAATCTCAAGGCCACGTAGGCAGAAATATGTACAAAATTGTTAAGAAAAGTTATTCTTTGAGCATAAGTCTGTTAGTCCAGTCACGTAGGCCAACCGACCGACCACCGTAAGCTCGGTTAGAGCGATGCATAAAAACTAAGCTTTGCTTTGAACTTTGAAATTCAAATGTAAAATATCGATACTGCACAAATAGATCTTGGAGTTTGTTTAGATACTGTTTTGTTTTTGAGTAAATTTAGTTTGAATTCAAAAATCAAAATTGTGTAGAATATTAAACTGTGTTATTACTTTTTATGTGAAAGAGAACACGTCTATAAGGCAAACAGTTGAAAGAATGTTTCTAACCAAATGTTCTCTACAACGTAA
Organism: Agonopterix arenella; assembly: GCA_927399405.1. NCBI lineage: Eukaryota > Metazoa > Arthropoda > Insecta > Lepidoptera > Depressariidae > Agonopterix > Agonopterix arenella. Next base: position 16,148,567 of record OV656708.1, on the reverse strand, counting down.
TCTTCCGAAGCTGTATGGTAGAGTCAGAAAAATACGTCAATAAATAAATTCAATAGCTACGCTATCTTTGTGTTATTATTATTTTTAAGAAATTTGAATCATAATCTTTTCCGAAACGGACAACTGCGTAGCACCATCAGTCGAGGGAACTGCATGAAAATAAATAAATGTCTTGGACATCGTCACACAAATTATCTAGTCACATTTAAAGTACTAGAATCTAGCCTGGACTTGTATTATGATGACTAGACAATGATATAAAATACATATACATAGATACAAACATGACTCGGGTACAAATATTCATCATACAAATATATCCCTTACGGGATTCGAACCCGCGAGAAGATGTATGAATGTGAATGAGGCTAAAAAGGTGTGTCATTTCGTAGCATGTGGCGGTCCGTGGTCTCTGCCTGGGGACCCCCAGGGGACATTGGCGTGAGCTTATGAATGATATTTGATAGAAAGGAAAATCAATTATTTGGATTTCCGATACACTCGTAGGCGTAGCGAAGCTTCGGTTATAGAAAACGATTACCGGAGCAACATAAGCTCCGGTCAGTCTTTTGATGGGTGACCGTTTCGTGGTACTTCATCTAAAGTGACTCCGTCATAATTTTTAACATGAAAAGAAGCCTCTGCGTTGCAATTATCAATCATTCCAAACCTTCCATCAACAACATAACATCCATTACAAACAGGAATTCGAACGAAAAAAATGTAAAAGAATACAAGCTTTAAAACCGTTCCCAATAAATTAATTAAAACCAACAAAAAAGCTCATTCATCAAAATCCAATGCACTTTCACAAATAAAATAAACTCCGCGTGCGTAAAAGTTGGCAATTGCCAGCGAAAAATCATTGGTAGGATATATTCCTAACAGAATGTGGCACTTTTCCCAAAACTTGCCGCGCGCCCTCGTAAATTCTCATTACTAAAAAAAGCGGTCAAAAACGAGTTGGGTCCAAGATTCAAGGGTTCCATTTTGTTTTAAAAAATCACTATAGGTACGGGGCCGTCTAGGTGGAAACATAATATAACACCTACTGACATTAGGGAACTCCCCTCCAAAAGCATAACACGGTTCATGAAGTCCGTGGGCCTAGGAAATGACCTTTAGGTCTAGGGTGACAGCTACAATAGATTTGTCCAGGTCGCAGTAGCTATTGGTCATTGACCAAGCCCTTATAACCAAATAATAATATAGGTACGGGACGTGACTCTAGAAAAAACAACAGATACTAATATTTTGAAATAATCTTGACTTGATTTTTAATAGTTTAGAAAGTCATTAGATTATGGAAACAAAATCCATTTGCTACACATTATGTAGCATAGCGTTCCCGTTTAAGTATTTTAGCTTAAAGCTAAACATAAAGTGCCCCTGGTGCTATCGACACTATAAATTATCCATATCTAATATTCTAGATTCTAGATGATAATGCTGCCTCCATAACTATAATCGTTAGTGGCGCGTGTCCTGGCGGCAAAACACATGTGCCTCCTCGGAGATGGATACTCAAAACCGGGAGATCTTAGGTTTCTTCCCCTCAATGGTATTGCCTCCTTCATTGACTATGTATTTGAAGGGTGAAAAAAGCAAAAAGTATTGGGGCTAACACCAAGATCTCACTGGGTCGAAGTGTAGTGGGCTTACCAGCCCTAACAATAAGATAAGATAGTGGCGCATTGCAGAGAGGAATGGGACTCAATCATGAATTAGGATTTGGGGTTCAAATCCGCACGGACTAATTGCCATGAACTAATGAGTTTCTCTAATTTATGTACCCTTATACTGACTGCTCTCAAACGGTTCAGGAAAACATCGTGAGGGAACCAGCATGCTTCAATTTCGAGGCATGTGTTGTGCCCACTGTCCATTACAAGTGGCGACGGGCTCACTCCCCGTCACACTGGATAGAGTTACGGTACTAGTGAAACGTGAATGTTCTGAGGTTTCAGAATGTCTCTGACTACCCCCTCGGGGAATATAGTCGTCAGCATATATATATATATATATGTGTGAACTCCATCAATCCGCATTGGGCACGCGTGGTGCACTAATTCCCATATACCCATAATTAAGAAGGACCCTATACTATATATATAGGGTGCTACAAAAGTAAAAATAAACATTTAAAACTTTTAAGGGGGTTGTTGAGACAATCAAACTGAACAACTTTCACTATGGGACCAACATCGAAATCGCGAAAAAAAAATCTTTTGTCCTGCCTATGTTTTGTCCTACATTTCGCTCGAATAGTTCGCTGTAGTTTAGTATGGAACATCGCAAACGCATCGCATCATGGCGATTATGGCAAATCTCTCCATTTCGGGTGGAGGCCTATGTCCAGCAGTGGACGCCTATCGGCTGATATGATGATGATGATGATGGAACATCAGACTTTTTTTCGCGATTTCGATATTGATCCCATAGTGAAAGTTGTTCAGTTTGATGGTCTTAACCGAGTGGTTGGTTGGTTTAATGTTTATTTGTATTTTTGTAACACCCTGAATATAGGATGATGAAGATCTTAATAATAATAATTGTTAAAGAAACTGAGGTTGTTAAAACAGTGAAAGATCATGAATTTTATGTGTTTTTATCATCAGTACCTCGTTAGCGAAGGAAGCAATCGTGAGAAAACTAATGAAATTACTGAATGTGTTTCAACCAATCTAAACAGAAACTTTCAAGACCCTACCTCATTTAGTTTAAGAGGCCTGTGATGGACAGGAGAGAACGGTTGCCATGGGGTGCAAAGTTTGGACCTTTCCCATACGGAACCCCAAAAGAGAAAACTTATTCAGGGCAATACAGCTTTATAAATTTATCACAGTGAATGCAAAATTAAGATTAAATTGCCTAGTGTATAAAGGTTGACATGTTTTAGTTTGTTATGGTATTAAAGAGGAGATCGTTTGCTTAAAATTTGTTCATCCTTTTTAGGGTTCCGTACCCAATGACAACCGGTGGGGTGTCAGGGTTCTGGAGTGGAGACCGCAAACTGGTAGACGTAGTGTGGGACGTCCTGCTGCCCGCTGGACAGACGACCTAAAAAAGGTAGCGGGGAGCGACTGGATGAGGAAGGCCGAGGACAGAGTTTTGTGGCGCGCCTTGGGAGAGGCCTATGTTCAGCAGTGGACGATGATAGGCTGATTATGATGATGATGATGTACCCAAATGGTGAAAACGGGACAGTATTACTAAGCCTACGTTGGCCGTCCGTCCGTCCAACCGTCTGTCTTACCTATTTAGGGCTGTAACTTTTGAACCGTAAGATATAGATAGTTGAAATTTTCACAGAAAGTGTGTTATTACGGCGGATTTGCTAACAAATAATAAAAATGTCAAAAAGTTTAAAATTAAGAAGGGCCCTCATACAAGGAACTAGTTTTTATCAACGTTTTTTCTCCTCGCTCTATGGTAAAAACGGTAATACATACAAGCATCAAACGTGACATAATTATAGAACAAAGTCTACAGTATAACAACAAATAATAAAAACCGGCCAAGTGTGAGTCGGTCCCGGAGTAAACATATTTTTTTTTTACTTTAATATGTTGTGGTGGTGTGGTACGGAACCCTCGGCCTCGGTGCGCTAGTAGCCCGACTCGCATTTGACCGATTTTTTTTATTTTAGAATGGTTGATGCGCGTTGACTCCAATTAGGTTCTTAAATGGTTATCTTTTATTGGGTTGGATCTTCATTCTAATTATTTTTGGATGGTGTATTTTTAAATTTTTTTCTTTATGCACATTTTTGTGGTCCACCGTACAGCATTTTTTTTCGCGATTTCGATATTGGTCTCATACAGAAAGTTGAAATGAAATGAAATGCAAATTATTTATTCGTAAGATTTTTGGTGCTGTTAAGGTGTTAGGGGTGTTAGCTATGAGTTACAAAGGTCTACAAAAATCTGCCATTTATGGCGTACAAATATTTTGTCAACAGGTAAGTACGTATATATCAATGATTACAAATCAATTCATACTAGTATTTATACTACTACTATTATACTTATTTATTATTATTATATTATACTTGTTCTGATGTCACATCTCGTTATGAATCTGATGTAAGTATTACCTCTATTAATTTTCATAGTCAATTACATATTAGGTATAGTTAACGCTGCAAGTTATCTATAATTACAATTATGATGTCAAAAATTAATATATTATAAGTTAAATAGTACAAAACAAATCAATAACACAATAATTTAATCCGTTTTAATTGTTCAGTTTGATGGTCTGATCATCCCCTTAAAATAGTTTAAGCTAATTTTGTTAGTTAGTAGGTAGATTGATTCTAAAAATAAACCTAAAATAGTTAGTTAAAGGTGGTTGTTGTAGCTGTGCTTAGTTTCTGATCATCCCAAAAGGGATATGGGTGGCGAATTTATATTTATTGTTCACGACTATATTCTCCATGGTCTCCAAGCTAGAAATCTGACACTTCATCGGTTCGTGGAGAGGAGACCACGAACTGGCAGGCGTAGAGTGGGACGCCCTGCTGCCCGCTGGACAGGCGACCTAAAAAAGGTAGAGGGTAGCGACTAGATGAGGATGGCTGAGGACAGAGTATTGTGACGCGCCTAGGGCGAGGCCTATGTCCAGCAGTGGACGATGATAGGCTGATGATGATGTTCCCCGAGGGGCCTAAGAGACATTCGCGACTACAATTTTAATAAAATATTGTGTTATTGTATTACACTCAATATACAGTATACACAAGAGCGTCGCCGTCGGTGGCGCGTTGCGGAGTGGTATGGACACCCAATTATAGGGGTCCGGGTTCAAATCCGCACGGACAACATGCCATGTACCAATGAGTTTTTCTAACTTATGTACGTAATAGGCCTCCCCCAAGGATCGCCATAACGACCGGTCCTGCGCTGCCCTCATCTATCGGGTTCCCGCCGCCTTCACAAGGTCGTCGGTCCACCGTGTGCGGGGCCTACCCACGCTGCGCCTTGGGGGAGGCCTATGTCCAGCAGTGGACGTCCATCGGCTGAGATGATGATGATGATGATGATGTACGTAATACCGACTGCTCTCAAACGGTGAAGGAAAACATCGTGATGAAACCTGCATACGCTGAAGAAGAAATTCTGATCTGTATGTGAAGTCTACCAACCCGCTTTGGGCACGCGTGGTTGACTAATGCCCATACACCCTCCCTGAGGATAGGTCTGTGCCCTGCATTGGGACATTTATAGGCTGTTGATGATGATAATGATGACTCACATGAGTAATTATTATCATCACCAAATTAGCAATACCAATTAACAAACTCAAAAAACTGGTCGAAAACAAAATAGCGCGTCTTGTTTTGCTTTCGTTTCGTACATCGTCCTAATTTGCTGTGACATTGACTCTGCGTCGAAAACGTCGCCTCAAATAAACCGACGCGACAATGTTATATCGCTTGCGAAATTACCGCGTTTATTGTCGTACTAATTTGGTCTTGTGCTAGTATGTATGACCTTGAGTGTAGCGTAAAACACTATTTTAGAACATTTAGGCCCGCTTGCGCCTAGCAGAGTTATCGTTGTTAACTCGGATCTAGACGCTAATTTGGAATTAAATTATAATTATGTCTTGCACCATCCTGTTTTAGGGGCTAAACTTGTGTTATATTTAAACCGCCGATGTGGTAGGTTTAAGTCACTTAACTACGTGCTAAATGTCAAAATTGAGGCAACAGCTGTTTTTTTAGTTTTGTTGTAGGCTCGCGCAACTCTCTAACAAAAAAAATTATATGAAACGTGCACCACGCCATTTAACTTCTTTGAACGGTTGCTCACGTTTCATACATTCTGGATAATCGGTCACGACCAGTTTTTAGTATGGAAGTCCCGACTCATAACGTAGTGTGTTACATGCTCTTTGATAACATGAATGATCGATGAAAACGAAATGTCATTGCCAAAGTAAAATAAATGAGACAGATAAATACAAAGAGGTGCAGTGTAAAAGAGACGTGCATATATTATGTTCATTCATCATTCACTTTTCATATTTTGTCGGATTACATAAACTCTATGGTAATTTAGGATGTTGCCAGCGAAAAACAGAGAACTGTCAGGTTAGTTAACTATGAACTAGTTTTCATTGGCGCAAGACTATCTTCGATAACACTTGTTCAATCTTTAGGTCGGTGCTACTAAAGACGGGGTTACGCAATTTAACCCAGCATTTGGCGCAAGTGGGCCTTAGTGTTCTAGAATTTTGTGTAGCTAAATTGGGGATTAAAAATAAACGACGGTAGACAGTTGCACAGACTTTATACTACTGATATATAAGTACTGGGAAGTATGCTGAATCAGGTGGGTGGAGTTGTAGAGTGGGTAGAGAAGATAGCCCAACCATTTTACGGTTTGAGCCGGGACTAATTAACAATTGATGTTTTTTTTTCCGTATTGCTTTTAAGAGCCAATTTGAGCTTAGAAATATACCAAATTAAAAAAAATCACGTCAGTAACAGCTCCAAATTTAAAATTTAGCATTTATCTCATTCTGAAAAACCTGATGTTTTTTTTTATTTACACATTTTTAAGGCTTTACCATTATACATACTTCATGGTGTAAGTATTTTCCTCTACTTAGAAGGCTTTGAAAAATACATTTAAAGCATTACCATTATACATACTTCAAACATGGTGTAAATATTTTTGTCTACTTTAAAGGTTTTGAAAAATACATTCGTATTTTGTGACAAAAATCTAATTTTTTAAATTTACATGCCTATCTTATTGCTCAAAAATAATGTATATTCTTAAATTTAATTCAAATGAGTGCATTCGTATTCATATTATTAATTTAAAAGCCTTCTGGGACTTCATTTTTAATGTTTTCAGATAGTCTTTTTGTCACTAAATGGTGCCGCTTACGCTTTAAAAGTCTAATTAATAATTACTTCCCACCTCTCCTAACAAAACTCCGTAAAACGACTGGACTATTTTGCGGGCCCTGCGACCTGGCCTCAGAGCGGTGGCGAGAGTCCCGGGGAGTTTAAGTTGGTAGGTACATCCTTTCGGTTGGGAGTCCAAGATAACCTCACCAGCTGGTGAGGTATGCATGGGCATTTCTTATGGTCAAAAAAAAAATTAGGTACGGTTAGGTTAATAAATCAAATGTTTTATGGGTGAACTTTACGTATACAGGGTGAAATTTATATCATTATCATCCTTTTAAACTAAGCGTCCTAATACCTAATACCCATAAAACAATTGAGTTATTTCAGTTCGGACATTACACGACGGCAAAGATATAATTATACTATCACACACACACACACACACACACACACACACACACACACACACATACACACACACATACACACATATACATATATACAAAGTCACGGATAGAAATAGGATGTATATGGGCTGATGATGATGATGATGATGACTGAAATGTACTTTGCGATTATGACAATATCTGTTGATCCGCATTTTAAATATGTCTTATATCTATTGTCAAGAACCGCTTTACGACAAAATTGTAGCTACATATTTATTGAGTTTGTTTTTCTTTTATTTCTTTTTTTTTGAGTTTGTTTTTGTTAGTGTTAAGAACCATTATTGTTTTTACACTCACTGTCACTGTAGTGGGTAGGAACTGGCTCCGGACCTTCAGACTTGACTAGTTTAGGAGCCAGTGCCGCGATTGTTGGTTTACATGTTGTAAAATTTCAATAAAGGATTTTTTTATGTTTTATGTTTTTTTTATACTAAGCCGCTATTAAATTGTCTATCTATCAAATAATGACAAGTACGTTGAGCGATCGCAATAATAACCGCAGTTTTATTCAATAAGTCGAGTTCCTATCACTTATTCAGATTCGGTTTTGCATAAACACCCCTCAAACCATCTTTTCATATTATGAACCTTACACTAATAGATATAGAGCACACGTTCTTGCGTACTGAAAAACTTACCGCTGACTAGAAACTGTTTCTTTACCCCTGCGTCTATTTTAAACAAACTTAACTAGTATCCGTTGACAAAATTCTTATTAGCTTCTATTTTCTAAGCTGCAAAGTGGAAAATTGTACAGTGGAGGTGTAGATTCTCTGCAAAATGTATGTTAAAAAGATAATTGCAACGGGAAAAGTACCATGTGTACATTTTCCCGCTTGAATGCAGTTTTAAGGCTTGTATTAAATAGAACGCTTGATGGTAGGTACGAATTTAGGTTTAAATTTATTATCAGTTTTGAATTTTGAGCATAGACTGAAATCAGTTAAGAACTATAGGACATTCCTATACAAAGTTTTTGTAACCCATTTATTACTGTCTATTCTTTTTATAATGCGACCTTAGGTTGTTGTTCAAGCTATAAACTGTTGTGGTCAAATTTGTCATTTATCTATAAGTAGGTATTAGTTTTTTGGAATGTATTCTTAAATATATGTATTTTGGAATGTATATAAAAATGTTTGTTTAGGGTTCCTTTCTTCAAAACGAAATAATGAAACCCTTAAAAGATCACTGTGTTGTCCGTCCGTCCATCTATCAAGATCAAAATCCGCAAATCGCTAATTTGTACTAATGTCACAATAAATAAATAAAAAAAACGCTTACAGGCACATACATTGTAATGATCCCAAGCAAACACTATAGGCTTTATTATGGAAACCAAAAAACAACGGCACAAACATATAATAAACAACATTTGTTTTGTGATTCCAACTTATATTTGCAATTGGAGCATCGAAGAGTGATGAAACTGATGAATAGGAGCACATTTTTTTCACTGCAAAGTTTTGTTTTTCACATATGAACTCACGACCGTAATCCCGAAAATTTTTCCTTCATAATTAAGTTTGTACTGAACCTTCGGGGCGCGAGGCAAACTCGCACTTATCTAGTTGTTTTTTCAGTCTCGTTCACATCCTTCACAAAAGGTGAGGCGAAGTACTCATAACGGGCATGTGACAAGATATATGTTAGCCGGAACCACAGACTACTAATATTTAGTTCCTAACAGAAACATAACTTCCTTAGAAAACGATAAATTTTCACGCTTAAGGGCCAGGCCACACAGAGGCGGTTTTTCGGGAAAGCGGGCCGGAGGAGGCGCTAAGCGAATATCTCCAGACCCGCTTGGTTTTCTGTGTGTTTTGTTGTGTATGGTGTGGTATGGTGCTAATGTTCGAGTTTGTATGTACCCTACCACACAGAAATACGCGCGGGTCCGGAGATATTCGCTTCCCACAGGTCCGCCTCCGGCCCGCTTTCCCGCAAAACCGCCTCTGTATGGCCTGGCCTTTAACCTGTTGATAGACGGAACGCGCAAAAACATACCTAGTAAAGCTTGCCATAGCGTTGTTATTACTTCTTACAGCGCGCGGGGTATGCGACATTGCAAAGTGGCAGAAATCAAGCAAGTGCATAGCTTAACGATGCGCCAAAGTGTAGGCATAGAGTATCTATTCGGTGATGTAGGTACTAATCTTGATACCTACACGGTCGAGTGACAGAGGCCTGCTAGAAACCTTAGAACCTCATCTGGCATCACGGAAGCGTATTTTTTCACGCTCCATCCTTTTCTGTCGTTCGAGAACGTCATTTGCTAGAGTGAGAAAGATAGCGGGAATGCGATAGCACGCGGCAGCACCGGCAGTGCTGTTAATTTTCTCGCTCTAGCAAGTGACGTTCCTGAGCGACAGATAAGGATAGAGCGTGAAAAAAATGCGATTCCGTGCTGCCAGATGGGGCTCAACCCTTAGAAGACAAGTCGCAAATCGCAGCATTTTCCGTTAAACAAGCGACAAATGATAAATTATAGGCTGTCTGTCGATTTAATTAGACATATAACTATGTTCGATCAAAGTGTGTATGTTCGTATGTATTTTTCGTCTTTTTTAATAATTATGTTGACGCTTTTTAAGAGGATGTTCTTACCATCAAAATGAACAACTTTATGTATAGAACTAACATCAAAATTGCGAAAAATTCTGGTATCCCAAACATTTTGATTGAGTACGATTGCAGTTTTACATGGAACTATTGAATTAAAATACAACGTAAGTACTTATAGAACGAGCAAAAAAAAATCTGCTGTCCCATACATTTGAGTCGAATAGGTACACTGCAGTTTTGTATGGGACAGCTGAATTTCCACATTGGCTCCATAGTGAAAGTTGTTCAGTTTGATGAGTAGAATACATGCTGAATTTATCCGCAGTGATATACAATTTTTCCTGTATTGTTTTTGTGATGTCTTTTTTAAGACAAATAAAGAAATTCTATTCTATTCTAACGCATTTAAGTTTACACCCTGTATATTAGATATACAAAATACATAGGTAGTTTTAACCCACTATCTGCAGAACACACCCACCGGGACCTTTTATAGAAATTTCCTAACAAATATCCGTATTTGTACGCCGAACGTTTTCCTGCTGTGAAGACACGCATTTATACATTAGGTTTGTGTGTGTGTGCGTTTCTTTGTGTGTATGAAAAAGGTAAAGTATGACATTGAAATCATATTTCAATATACCTATAAATCGGGGCCTTTTTGAAGCTGAAAGACCATCAAACTGAACAACTCATCATCATATCGTATGGCAAACAACTTTCACTATGAGATTCCTATATGGTTATTGAAATATTATTATAGGTATCTAAAATTAACTCCTTCAGCCCCCCAAGACTGCCACTTTAAAAAGAAATTCAACTTTTTAAAATTATTTTATACAGGATGTTTGGGTAAATAGTTGCATTACTTTAAGGGGTGATTGTACCCATGATACTGAACAACTTTCCCCAAGAAACATAATATGAAATTCCTTAAAAAAATGTGGGCTTCCCATACTAAATGCAATCAGCTTATCGAACTTTTGCGAATTTCCTACATGTTTCCTTGGGAAAGTTGTTTGGTATCATGGGTACAATCACCCCTTAAAGTAATGCAACTTTACCCTAACTCCCTGTATTTTAAAATAATTTTAAAAAGTTTAATATCTTTGTACAGGGGCAGTTTTGGGGGCTGAAGGAGTTAATTTTATATACCTATAACTTTTGACTTATGAAGAAAGAATAATATTTCAATAACCATACACCGCGGTATAGGAAAATCTCATAGTGAAAGTTGTTCAGTTTGATGGTCTGAAGCACCCTCTTTCAACTTACAATCACCCCTTAGATTAATGGAACTGTTTACACCCTGTATAGGTAATTTAGCAATTAATTGCTATAATTCAGCTTCTACAGTTATAACGTTTTGTAAGAAATTGGCTTGTGACAGACGGACAGACTTAACGATATCGAGATGATACCATAAATGTTCCATTTCGCCAATTTCATACACACACACGAAAAACGGGAAAAGAAAAATGCTTAAATAATAAAAACTTAAAGATAGTGCAGACAAAATGTCGCTATGCTTTGGCAAAAACTTCATTTATTTAAATAGAGGATTAACTCTAATGAACTGAGTGTCAGATGCAGAAACACTCATTAGATTTAATCCTCGATTAAATCTATTACTAAGGACGTCAATAAGACAAAAAGTGACAGCAAGAGATTTAATGGAGGATTAACTTTAATGAGAATTTCTACAACTGACTGTAAGACAACAATAGAAAAAAAAAATTACAGCCTTTTTTTTTCGGTGCCACAAAATATACAAATCCGCATTTATCATGAATTTCTAGCATTTCATATTTCATTTTCAAAATTACCTGCTCCGGTTTCCTCAAAAAAAAAGTCACACGATTGTCAAAAAAATGTGTAAACGTTGTCAAACATAAAACATCAAACAAATCGTCAACGCTTCATTATTTTCATCGGGAAGTGTTGAAAAATGCATCATTAGTGTATGAAGCATGCAACAGACCCGATCATAACATCTGGTGCACTAACCTCACCAAGGTTTCATGGAGGAACGAACTGTGCGCCCGCGCGTTACCTTCTGCCGGACAATGAACGAGAAAATTTACTTGTAGCTATAGGTATTTAATAGGTATAAGTATAAGTAGGTATAAGTATAATACACGTCGTATTCTCAGGCCAGAAACTTTGCTATAATATAACCAAATTAAAACTAGGGGCTGCCCAACAAACAATTTAGTTGTATTAGGTGTCGTATATAAGGTCTAACAAAATTAGGTGAAACTATCTACCCGACTCAAACATTTGAAACGGATCATTTTATTTTTGTTCTGAAGGTGTTGCTCCCTTAGAAAAAGTTGTTCATTTTTTGTGTCTAAGATAATCGGAAAGCAGTCTGTGAGGCAGAAAACTCCAGTACAGATTGCTGATCTACTCACTATGTATTGTAAATGCATGCGTTTTTGAAAATAAATGTTTTGATGGGTTGAGAATGTGGTTAAAAAGGTTTATGATACGTTTCCTTACACCCTGTATTATAGCAAAGTTTCTGGTCTGAGAATACGACGTGTATACAGGGTGTAAGTGACAGCCTAGCAAATACTGAAACGGTGAACTCAGACCATCAAATTGAACAACTTTCAGTATGGAGCCTACTTCAGGAAAAGCGAAAAAAATCAGCTGTCCCATACAAAACTGCTGGCTCCATAGTGAAAGTTGTTCAGTTTGATGGTCTGAGTTCACCGTTTCAGTATTTACTAGGCTGTCACTTACACCCTGTGTGACTATTTTGAGTTATAAAAGGTAAATTATTGTAATTTTCGACATATACTGGTGCTTTATGCGTCTAATGGTTGACTATATAAGGAAATTAGCTGAAACTATTTTAAGGGGATGATCAGACCATCAAACTGAACAACTTTCTCTATGGGACCAATATCGAAATCGCGAAAAAAAATCAGCTGTCCCATACAGTTGGGTAGACTTAATATTTGCAGTGTTGTATGGGACAGCTGATTTTTTTTCGCGATTTCGATATTGGTCCCATAGTGAAAGTTGTTCAGTTCAATGGTCTGATTATCCCCTTAAAATAGTTTCAGCTGATTTTGTTAGACCTTATATAGTAACAAAACATCCTAGTAATATTTAAAGGGATTTAAACCATTAAATTGGCCGACTTCTAACATCAAGAAAAATTTGCTGTTTCATAAAAAACTGCAGTAAATACTCGACTCCATTATCATGCTATTATGAAATGATAAAAAATGAATAGAAGCGCCAAGCAATTATATGACGTCATTATTGACTGCATTTCATATTCAGGTCAAATGAAGGCAAATAACTTGTTGTCGAGGAAATGTTACTGAAAATCGTTAACATAATTCTCTTCCGTACTTATAAACTCGAATTGAGTTCGAACTAGGTTCGAGTTCTAGAATAGGGACATCGAACGGGCAGGCGTAGTGTGGGACACCCATAGAGAAATAACACGACCATTTATAATCTGCGTTGTCAAGATTCACTACGAGATCTTTTTAAAGATATCAGTATCTTGACTTTCTACAGTCAACACATTTACGAAAATATTTTATACGTTCGGAAAAATTTGTATCTCTTTCCCAAAAAGAGTGACGTTCATAATTACAATACAAGAAATAAAAATAAATTAGTATCCCCACATTTTTGACTCAGTAAGGTCAACACATCTTTCATGGGGCACTGTATACGCTATTATAATAAGATACCAGAGGATATTCTAAACTTGCCAGACAAAAAGTTTAAGTCCCATGTTAAACAAGTCCTCTGTAAAAAAGGTTTTGTTTTGTTTAAAAGATGTGTGTTGTAGAGTTTCTGGCCGCATCTTCTCTCAACGAAACACCTTCCGACGCGGTGGTAGACTCAAAAAATGACGTCAAAAAGCTATCTATGTGATATTATTTTGAATAAAAAATTTTTGAATTTTGAATTTTTTGAATTTTTGACACGACTAGGACACCTTTCGGCGCTGGACAGGCGAACTAAAAAAAAAGAATATAGAAAAAAAAAGAAAAACCGGCCAAGTGCGAGTCAGGACTCGAGCAATTAGTATTCCGCGCTACCTGTCAATACTTGGCTTAGCTTTTACCTATGACCCATGAATAGATCGCAGATAAAAACTAGCATATAAGGTCTAAAAAATTAGGTGAAACTATTTTAAGGGGATGATCAAACCATTAAACTGAACAACTTTCTCTATGAGACCAATATCGAAATCGCGAAAAAAAATCTGCTGTCCCATACATTTAGGTCGAGTAGATTTGTATGGAACAGCAGATTTTTTTCCGCGATTTCGATATTGGTCCCATAGAGAAAGTTGTTCAGTTTAACTGTCTGACCATCCCCTTAAAATAGTTTCACCTAATTTTGTTAGACCTCATATATACTGACAAATAGCGAAGTATTGATTCACATAGTAACTGAAGATAATTTTACACAGGTGGTAGATTTTTTGTATATAAAAATAAGACTATCTAAGTCAGTGCCAACCTTATAATTTCCCCGACATATACGCCTTATTTTAAATTTTCAGGATTTTTTTCAAATTTTACTTGGCTATAGTTTTTAAAATACAGGTGGTGACAACAAGTGGTTATTAACAAGACTTTTGAAAAATTTGTTTAAAATTTTAATACATACATGTAAATTTTCGGACTCTAATTTTCACAAGCTTTCAATTGATACCTCCGATATTATAGAAACATTATAATTTTATTTTTTACCCATTCTGCCTGGCCCCTTAAACTTTCTCCAATATAAAAACTAAAGTCTTTTGACTTAATTTAATTGGATAATTAATTGCTATTTCAGCTTTCTATGTCGTTAGACACAGTAAATAGACTCAAAAGGAAGCATGCTTAATAATTACACCCTGACCTGCTGAGGAAAAATATCTGTCCACCCTGGATTCAGCCCTAAACCTGTCCATGCGACTAGTAGAGAGCCTATCGCCACTTTAAAGGGACAGCGTATACTAACATTGAATCAAACAATTGAAAAATTGAATGAAATGAAAGCATGTACATCGTTTTCCTTCACCGAAAAGCCACTTAAACTACAAAGCTAAATGTCACAATTTGTCACCAGAGAAGTGAGAACGACCCAGTGAAACTGTACACTAGCTTCAAGTACCTATTAATGTACACAGATGTGCTAAGTTCATGACATTTCCTTTCTGCGTTTGTAATAATTTATGTGCATAAGTTAGGCTGTGGCGTGACAAATACAATGTCCATTTAACTTTGCTGCTTTAGCTTGCCTTTTGTTTGCGACTATGTCTGGGTTTTGTATTATTTTTCTAGCTGAACTTTCTATGCTTACAATACATAAGCTCAGGACTCGATTCTTTTAGAGGTGATCAGAAACAATCATCATTAACATAAGGGAAGGATAATAGGTGAGATTGCTTTAAAAGTGCCAATTTTGTTTATAATTAAAGATTATTGTTTAAACTGCATAAAGAAACTGTTTTTCCATTTGTTTAAGTACCTAGCATAAGCATCACAGTCTTTAACCGACTTCAAAAAAGGAGGAGGTTTCTCAATTCGACCGTATAATATAATATATTTATATATTTTTTTTATGTATGTTCGCGGATAACTTCGTCGTTTATGAACCGATTTTAATGATTCTTTTTTTGTTGGAAAGAAGCTATTCCAACGGTGGTACCATGATAAGGAAACAAGGATCTGATGATGGCATCCCAGAGAAATCCAGGGGAACCTTTGAAAATCGTAGTGCCGGCTAGTGCGTTTGTTAATTTAAAGCACTTCTTTTAAATTGAACTAATGAATTCACCACTGAAAATTGTAAAATAAACAAAATTTTAACAACAAATTAAAACCGCATTCAAAAAAACTAAAAAGTTAAAAAATTATATTGCAGCTGATGACTTTTTCGTTTGCATCATAAGAACATTAATGTGTTTTATAGAAGTCGGTGTCAAGCCAAGCCAAAAAACTAATGCAAGAACGGTCGCGAATCGTACCGGCTTGACAGCGACTTCGATAAAACACATTAATGTTCTTATGATGCGAACGAAAAAGTCATCAGCTGCAATATTATTTTTTAACTTTTTAGTTTTTTTGAAGGCGGTTTTAATTTTAGATTTAGAGATTGTTATCTCGAGAAGGTCGGGTTTTTTTTATCTTTATTTATTTATAAGGGGGCTTTTAAACATGAGGTTATATAAACCGGTGGATGTTCTGAGGTTTCAGAATATCTCTGACAACCCCCTCGGAGAATATAGTCGTGAGCATTTGCTTATGTTATGTTAACCCGTAGCACAGAATAGGTAAAAGTATATCCCGTAGGTTGAGTTGCCATTGATATTTCCTGCTGATTTTATACATTACCTTACATTGCAATACATTCACAACTTGAGTTGGTTGCGGGTTCAAATCCCATTAAATATCTGATTTTAGACACTACCTACTAAGCACAGCCCAAATACGTTTATTGACCAAAAGCTAGAGCCCAACAAACTCAGGTATTTGTAACCAGCCGATTGGTAATTCGCAGTTGCACCGAATCACTCATGCAGCATGACTCTAACCACAATCAATCCAACCAATTAGAACGTTCATTTGGCAAATGACGAACGTGCAAATTTCACACTTTATACCTGGTGGCTAGTGGATATGTTTTCTTATACAGGTTTTTTTGATAATTAAAATGCTGTAGGTTTTGGGATGTTTAAAACCTAGGAAAGAAAGAAAGTTAGAAGGAAAGAAAAATATTACTGGGATATGTTTTGTTACACCCTATGACTTATGCCTTTAAAAAACCACAAGTCATAGGGTGTAACAAAACATATCCTAGTAATATTTTAAGAAGTGCTTTAGACGATGAAACTGAAATGGAATTAAATTGTTTATTTGCAGATACATGGTTAAATAGGTGGCACAAAAATTTTAAGGCAACGCTGCCAGCCTCCTATAGGCACTCTGCTCCAAGTAGGGGCTTTAGAGGATATTTTTAACCTATAATTAGCCTAGGTATTTAATATTTTTTCTATTCGTTGTGCTATTATTTTTATATTTATTTAGTTGTACATATTGAATAAATATTATAAATTTTTAAAGAAAATCAAAATTTAAAAGCGGTCAATATATTTCGCACGGACCTTTTTCACCAAACTTTGCAAAATTGTAACTTTATAATGATTACTTGAAAAACTTTAACAATGGCGCCAACATCGTGAAAAAAAATTCTGGCGTTTCATACAAAACTGCAGCACCTACTCGACTCAAATGTATCGGACAGAAGATTTTTTTTTTCTTCATTTTAGCTCCATAGTGAAAGTTCTTTTTGCTGGTCTTACTTAACCACCAGTTAGAATTATTACTAGGGTGTTTTGTTACACATTGCATAGGTAGTTAAAATATTGTAGGTATTTAATTACATACGAACATACAGACAGCAGAGTTAGTAGATAAAAAGCATTGGCAATGAACGTTCAATGCCATGCGGGCTGGAATTCCGCGCAACGTTTAGTAATTGTAAAAAAATCCGGAAGACAATTCTAGTGTTTACTACGGCATGCTCGGGCGCATGTTTTATGTTAATTTTATGTCGTATGACAGAAAGCATTTCTTTGTATCCTTGCTGTTCTTGGTTAACGTTGGCATAGTGCCTTCTTCCGGGTATGATCCGACGCATATCTAATATGAGTCTGTATTTATATATAGTAATAAAACCTTAGGTGCTGTTTATACAGAAGAGATGTGCGGCGGTGGCTGATTGTCAAAGTAAAACCAATATAAATCTTATAATACGTAGCATAGCGTCGTTTTTGTCGTAAAGGAAAATCGCGCCCGCGCCTCCAGGCGACGTCGCCTGGAGGCGCGGGTGTAATTCTTCAAACGACGCTATGCTACATACTATAAGGTTTATATTACTTCAACCCGCCCGCGCACGTGGCGCTCTTCTATATTATAGAGTGCGCATTTTCTGCTATAACGTAATCAAAAGCGGTATACTGTGGTACTTTTGCAGATGATATAGTCCAAATCACTACCATCAGCCTGCATAGAATAGAGTCTTTGTTATATCTGTTTTTATTCCTCTATGGGTCCTACGTCGAAATCGTGATAAAAAAACTGCGGTTTCATAAATGCAAACTACTCAAATATATGGGACAGCATATTTTTTTGGACGTTGTCCCCATATTGAAAGTTGTTCAGTTTGATGGTTTAAACCAACCTTTATAATTATATTTCTAGGGTATTTTGTTACACCATCTTGTAAACCCCACTGCATGGCACAGGCCTACCCTAAGGAGGATGTATGGTATGGGCTTTAGTTCACCACGCATGCCAAATAAGTTTCAGTATGGCACTCACTGCTCTCAATCGATGAAGGAAAACATAAAGAGGAAACATGCCTTAAAACATGCACATGTATACGTTTTTTTTTACTAGCCCACTTTCTCCCACTGCTGGGCAAAGGCCTCCCCTTTCATCCTCCAACCATCTCCATCCGGGGCATGCTCTGGCCACGCATCATCGAAACCATCCAGATCGTCCCGCCACCTCTTCATAGGACGACCTGGACGCCGACGACCGTTTTCTGGGTATTTTAGAAAGCATATAATGTTTTGATAAATTGAAAACCAGCACTGCAATGACTATTCTATTCTTGTTTTTGGGAAGTTTGCAGAAATGTTTCAGTCAGAAATATAAAAAGCAGCCAAGGGACTCGCTGCCCTCTTAAAAAATGAAAATCGTGTCTGGACGAAAATAAACTTAGAACAGTTTATGTTGGTTAATCTGATTAGCCATAAGCTGCATCGCCCGTTTAAAACGCATAAACTGTTTAACTCTATATCAGCCTTGGCCTTCTCATTGCGGAAGTTTATCTCATTAGATGTCACTCCTTTAACGATTATAAATCACACACTTACGACTGTATTTATAAATTAATCCTGAGCACTTCTGTTTTAGTACCTATACAGGGTAAAAACTTTAATGCGTTAAATATATTCATGGGGATGTTCCAAATTTTGTACGAAGACGTCAAGGTCAAAATCTAGATACATCCTGAAAAAGTTACAAGTGGAGGCGCATACGCTTACTTATGCTCACGAATCACGACTATACTGGGTGATTTTGTAAACACTTTTCAAATTTTCAGGTTGGTTAAACCATCAAACTGGACAATTATTACTATAGGAACAAACCTGAATTCGAAAATAAAAAAAATCTGTTTCAAACATTTAGGTATGGAAGAACAGATTTTTTATTTTGCAATTTCAGGTTTACTCCCATAGTAAAAGTTGTTCAGTTTGATGGCCTGAACATCTCCTTAAAAAACCAATAGCATATTATCTTAATACGCTGATGAGGACAAGAATACCTACTCTGTGGTTAAAAAGGACCCTTTATTCCCCGAGAAGGTCTAAAATATTCTGAAAACTCACTTCCTCCTTTTTATTGACAACCCGGTTGGTGTTATGGTTACCACCCAGGACTGCCAAACCAGGGTCCTGGGTTCGAATCCCGGTTTGGTCATTGATGTTAATATGTTTGTGCCGTTGTTGTATGGT
Organism: Agonopterix arenella; assembly: GCA_927399405.1. Lineage (NCBI taxonomy): Eukaryota > Metazoa > Arthropoda > Insecta > Lepidoptera > Depressariidae > Agonopterix > Agonopterix arenella. The sequence continues at coordinate 16,129,129 of OV656708.1, read as the reverse complement.
TTCCATAATAAACAGCCTATACAACGTGTTAATGAATTAACGCAAAACCTCATACAACCCAACTGATTTATAACAAGATAATTAGATTGACACAATAATTTCATTATTTTGATATTTGAAATTTAAAGTTTCGAAGTTTTTTAGTTTCGAAGGGAAAATGATTTGTTATCATTTCAGCAATGAATGAAAGCGCTAACGTACTCATGGATACATTTTAAGAAGCTTGTTTTGGTAGTAAGTAGGATGAGAGTACCCGTGCGGTGAATTGACATCGGGTTCAGTAAATTTTAAATTTTACAAACATATTATTTAATATTTTGAAAAAAAAATACCTATGTTGAAACTATGATAATTCGATTCTGCTCTCGATTCTAGACAAACTACTTTCTAGTTTTGCGTTAATTCATTAACACGTTGTATATAAGGTCTAACAATATTAGGTGAAACTATTTTAAGGGGATGATCAGACCATCAAACTGAACAACTTTCTCTATGGGACCAATATTGTAATCGCGAAAAAAAATCTACTGTCCCATACATTTAGGTCGAGTAGGTTTGTATGGAACAGCAGATTTTTTTTTTGCGATTTCGATATTGGTCCCATAGAGAAAGTTGTTCAGTTTGATGGTCTAATCATCCCCTTAAAATAGTTTCACCTAATTTTGTTAGACCTTATATAGTGCTTGCTTGGGATCATTACAATGCATGTTCCTGTGAGCGTTATTTATTTATTATTTGGATAAACAATGATATACCAAGGCTGCAAAATACAAATGAATACTTCACTTGAACATTACTCGCAGATTTTCTGAAGACACAATTAACAATTGTAATAAATAACTTTTTATAATAAATATAATTACTGCAAATGCATTTAATTCTTGATGCGGAAAGATTGAAGAAGGAAATTGCGACCAAGGTCTTTACTCATCCGTCCATATTTTAGTACTCAAGGTCTTCCTCTAGATGATACTGCGAAATAAAAGGTACAATAACAAACAACGAAATGGGATTATCGTGTTATATCGGTGAACCAGAATGCCGGTTGAAGACCGAAGGTCATCAATTGGCTGGTAGAATAATCAAATGATACATTATGTCTATAGATTTTACCAAAACTTTATTTATCAGTGATGGAGATATACGTCTCAATGTGGGATACAGACCTACTTGAAGCGGTTAGTCCACCACTCGTGACTAGAATGGTAGACTTCAAAATGACATCAGAATATTTTAGTTTCTACTTCAGCGTAAGCAAGTTTCCTCACGATGTTTCCTTCACTGTTTTAGAGCAATTGTGGGTATTATGTAAGTTTTTTATTAAGCCTCATGTTTTGTGTCCCACTGCTGGACCTTCTTCTCCTCCAATCCTGCCTATGCAACGCAAACTCAAGCTTTCCCTTCAGAAAGGTATCCAAGTGATCGCTCCATTTTCTTTTATGTCTTTACCGACGTCGGCAACCATCTTGTGGAACCCATTCTCTAGCCATCTTGGTCCACCTCTACAGATAAGTGAGAAAACCTCATTGGTACATGGCATCTGATCTGACTTTGCAAGATGATGTCCAGGGTATCACCCTTGACAGATGCATCAATGACGATATCATCATTATCATCTTCAAAAACTACATCAGACCATCAGATGCCTAAACCTGAAGTTGACTGGATTTTGAAGAACGTGACAAAATTCGGTCTAAACACCCATCTGACAGTTTGTACGCATTTCTCCCTCTGAGCAGTATTAACCTGACAAACGTCAAAAACGACTAAAGAAAATGACCAAAATATGAGCACTCGGAGAAACCTTGGCAGCGGTGCGCGCGCGCAGTTTACATTTTGTTCCAAATTTAAACGAGATGCACTTCCTTTTGATCTCGGAGCGACATGCGCACGCTTGTACAACTCGACCGAAGATTACTTCGTATCCGCCATTATAATAATAACACCTTGAGATTTTAGAGTACCTACCTAAACACTTCAGCGCTTGAAGAGTTAACGTTATTGGATTCAGTTTGATGTAGTACTTACAGAACTAGTACAAACCAGTTTACTGATCGAGTTCGTATCAGTAAACTGCGCTCCAAAACACAAAAAACCGATGCTGGGGAAAAACCGCCAGATTAAAGTGGTAGAGACCATTTAGAATGCACCAGAAGAGGTTTGCAAGAATTATTACGTTCTATATCTTTAAATTTTACCAGAATGATTGGACAGAAGGCCATTGCCCGGCAGTGTGATAAAATGATGTAGGCTAAGAAAAATATAATTTCGTACAGTACGACCAGGAAAATAATGCCGCTCGGCAATTTTCGTTTGCGCAGAGCTGGATCGAGTCCCCGACAAAACCCGAAGTCATTTAGTAATCAAAGGGTGCGAAGTAACAAATAAGCCAGTAGCGTAAACGAATTGAAGGTAAAATTTTTCAACTGCGCAGGTACATCTGTAAGACTGTACAGACTTGTACAGGTACGTTAATCTTTGTCTAGTATGTAACAACCATTTTTATTTTGATGTTTACTGGGTCCATGGCTTATATTCAACATTCAGTCAATTACTGATTTTGATAGTACAATAAAAATCATAATTGTCGAGTACACTTCTTCAGAGGGTAAATAACAATACAGTATTTCACTAGTTGTTACACACGGCAACTGGTGGATGCAACATCCGCTCGGTACAAGGAGTAGATTAGTAATGATGGCGGGTGTTGCCCCCACCACTTACAATGCATACATTTATTTAGATCAAGACAATAACCGATATTATTTATTACAATGATCTTATTACTTGATATAATATGATTATATTTATAATTAATTATAGGTAAACACCACAATAATAAACTTGTTGTTTTTTATTTAAATGTAGATAATAGTCTTTCCTTTCTTGTGTCAAGGCACAGTATAAGAAAGAGTATCAATTACTACATGGTCAAGGTCATCAAACTTTGTCATTCCAGTACTTGGCCACTTCTGTTCCTCGAGAGGAAGCCTCGATTAGGTCCTAGAAAGAACTAGATCTAGGGCACAAAAGCTACATTAGTTAGATAATCGCTTTAAAATATAGTTTTAAAAACATTATTTTCACTTCATAAGGAAAAATACCTACGATCGTGAATTTTAAATGTTTTTGTGTAAAGCCATGTTGACTCATCCTGTCATCACAAATTGTTTAAATACTAGAGGTCAATGTTAATGCAATACAATACAACAATGCTGAGGAAAGTTCGGTTTTACAAGGTCAAACAAGGTCAGTACATGTGTCATTTTAAGATAACTAAGACGTGATTTTACAATGTCCTTCTCCTTGAACTTGCGTCGAACAGAGCTGGGGTGACGTATCATTATAGCCTGTACTAATAGCCGAACTCAAGTGCTCGCTTGTTACCTCCTATCACTACTTAGCACGTAATTCCAGCTTGAAACCATAAATAAATATCTTGGACCTTGCAACAGATTATTTTAGTTCTACTGAAAGATAGACTAGACAATGCTAAAGCATACATATAATAGAGATAAACATTCATATTCAACATAAATAAATATTTGCCCCTAACAGAATTCGAACCCGCGAAACTTGGAATAGCAGACAGGTTCAGTACCGACTGAGCCCGAATAGGCTAAAAGTAACCATTGTTAAAAGATAGTTGTTAGTTGTAGCAAAGCTTCTGAATACCCTGAAAGGGATTGGTTATAAGTTTATGTATTTTAGTGTGTAACTTTGTGTCAATTCACATTCAGGATTAATCTTTCTCGCTTCATTTGTTTCTGATCCCATGTCCGATTCCTGTACCTAAGGCGCCATAGGTTCAGGCAAAAAACTTCTGAGCGACTCCGTTCCAGCCCTCCGAAAAGTGCGTGCGTCCTCCGCATTTTCGATAAACAAGAATTAATTGGTGTTTTTTTATGATTTGACTAAATAAACGATTGTAAGTTATTCTAGTTTAAGAAGGTAATGTTAAAATGCGTTATTTTCGTCATCTTATTGTAATTTTTTTTCTATTCAGTGAAGTAATTCCAATCGTGCATTCAATTTATTTTGCACTCGATATACTCGCCAAAATGACTGTATATTTTTTCCATTGCGGTAATTTGGATTAATCTATTAGTAAAATGAAAAATAAGAGAGCCTATTAAAGGTACTGTCATTGGTTAGATTTTTATTTGCGTGCGCACGGATTTTACTCACACAATCCACACATCGATTCCTCTCACCTCACTCAACGATTTACTGGAAGAAAACTCTTTCAGAGTTAAGATAGCATTTGTACATCACGAATTTCTTTTATCTTTTTTTGTCCCAATAGAGAATCTTAAGAATCTACTTTTGGGACTTATGGTCTCTTAAACCTATTAATCTTTTGACGAGCTGCCCACCTCACACAACCCTGGTCAGGTCAGCTACCCTCCAATAAAAGCCGCTTGTCTGTCTCCCAAGGTCGTTTCACTTACGAACATTTACGTCGTAAATGTTAATAAGCTCGAATACTTTTTTTATTTCGTGTTTTGTCTGCCCTGTTTCCTGTGTGAGCTATTGATCAATTTACGCTTGCTTGATAGACTTGTAAGTCTGTTTTTCCTTCAATTTAATTGGTTTTTCTGGGAGAAAAGTTACTCGTTTTATTAGTTCTTCCTTTTTAGTCATTTTTATTATTTGTAGCTCAAATAGTTATGATACAATTGTCGTTTCAGAACTCAAACGTGAATCAGATTGGTCTAAATATAATCATTGCTTAGCCGCTGTTACATTATTGCAAATAAATGATTTAATTGATTGGTAGATTGTTTTTTTTTGTTCTGCATGTCAACATGTCATGTCGTTTGTTTAGTTAAAACTACTGTTCATATTTGCATGCATTTTTTTAATGAAAACGGTCGGCGGCGTCCATGTCGACAGAGGAAGAGGTGGCGTGATGACCTGGACAAATTTAACAACCAATGGCCAGAGGTGAATGGCCAGAGAGAATGGCCCACAACAGGAACGAGTGGAAGAGCAGGGGAGAGGCCTTTGCCCAGCAGTGGGATGAAATGGGCTAACAAAAAAAAATATTTGGCCACATCGGGCCATCGCCTTTTCAGTGGGGTACGAAAGGATAAACTTTTATGTCCAATTATGATAGCGCAATTCAGATCTGATTTTTTCTTTCCTAGTGACTTTTAGTCTTTTTTCAGTGGCATTCTAATCTTCTGGGGAAGAAATCTGTAAACTCCCGGTTTTTGATATCCATCTCCAAGAAGGTACATGCGTTTACAAGACTTCGCAGATAGCAGCGCATCAATTAAAACTATATTTAGTAAGATTATAACTTTAAGGTTTTGACAGCAATACTAAGACCGAATTGTCGTCAGATATTTGTTGGAGGCCACTTTGAAATTCTCGAATTTTTGGAGCATTGATTATGTATCTAGTTTTTATTACAGATCGAAGACTCTCGGAGTCGCCAGCGATTCATGACTTGGAAAATGTGCAAATGAATCTTGGCTGCTTGAATTAGAATTTACTACTGTTCTTTATTCATGCTGTCTACTGGACCCATAAAACTGACGAGATCTTTGACAGACAGCCAATGACAGACTAACTTATGTAAATAAAAGCAATTTACATACATCAGATCATGTTTATGGTTAGTATTTAAGTTGGAACATGAGATAAATCACTTACTTAAAATTTTGTAAGTGTGTTTATTAACATTTCCAAACGTCTTTTGACAGCACTGGTCTAGTCTGTAGGTAGGTAGATCCGTAGTCTCTGCCTACCCCCGTTGGATGGTGGCGTGAGGTGGGTATGTATACAACTTTTACGTCAGCTAACCAGATAGCGTAAAAAAAAGTTTGATGGTCTGAACAACCCCTGAAAGTTACAGAACGGTAGAAAAAATCATCCGGTAGGTACTAGGTTATAGGAAAGATTTAGGTAAAGGTTGAATCAAAATATTCTGTATTTCATAAAAAATAATTCGCTTGAAAACCTACTGTATTTTTATTTGTTTTCTAGATGGAAAAATGTTGACGCTCTAAACAAAAGGCACCTTTATATTAAAGGTGCCTTTCATATTTCTTGAGTCTTTTTAACCCTGGACGCAAAAAGAGGGGTGTTATAACTTTGACGCCCTTGTCGGTCTGACTGTTTGTGGCATCGTAGCTCCCAAACGGTTGGACCGATTTCGATGCGGCTTTTTTAATAGAAAGCAATTGTTTGCGAGAGTGTTCTTAGATTTGTTTCATGAAAATCGATTCAGCAGTTTTCATGAAACTTTAAAAATTTTACGCCAAAAACAAACATTAAAAAAATATACATTAATTAGATCACCTATTAGTTTTGATGTAAGCAAACGTATAAATAATAATAATAATAATAAAAACGTTTATTTCTCACCACAAACCAGTGTGTACATAATAACAAGTCTTAAGCTAGGAAGTGCACAGAAATTTATGGTTGTGGATCGCTGGTGCCTGTGATGGGTAATAAAAACCTATGATACAGGTCACCAGGCCTCCACTCTCGGTGTGTGTTAACAGTTCAATACTTATTACATACGACTATAGATGGGAAAATCGGTGAGGGACAACAAACAAAAGAACAAAAATGAAAGTGGAATAAAACAAAATTGGTAAATAGTGTATGTAAGTGTGTGTGTTTATGTGTGTATGGGGTGAGAGTGTGTGTGTTTGTGTGTGTGTGTGTGTGTGTGTGTGTGTATGTGTGTGTGTGTGTGTGTGTGTGTGTGTGTGTGTGTGTGTGTGTGTGTGTGTGTGTGTGTGTATGGTGGTACGCGTGTAAGGAGTTATGGGTAACGATGTAAGTATTTATTGTCCCTAGCCCTACGATAATCAATCTTTGGGTCACTCTAAGAGCACTAGGTTAGTAGATTTACAAGTGTGTATGAGTGACTAATTGAAAATTTTGAAGGAAATTAGGAATTTGGAAATTGTCAGGTGAGTAAAATATAACGTATTATTAACGCTTGTTTTTAATGTAATTTATTTCATTAATGTTATTAAACACGAAATAAAGTAAATGATTTCAAACAAAACATGGAACCAAAACACGACCACATCTTGATAATAATCATGCCTCTACTCAAATATTCACAACCATTGGCGTCCCCTCACTCTTAGGTCCGCCACATACATACGGAATAAACCTGATTCGGAATTAGTTCCGGATATAGTGTTGCCGCTTTCAGACACTTTTTCACTAGTTCTAGTAATTTGTTGATGTCTTAGGTGGCATTTTTTAAAGATTTACATTCATATCTCACAAGTGATTTTTGAGCGTAGGCGTTGATGGAATGATACCGTATCGTGATGGTGCAGTTGCGACGTCGTTGCGGTATAGTTGCAAAATCGCCTACGCTCAAAAATAGCTTGTGTGACTACCGATAGTAACGATAGTATTTTGATATAGTTACATAATATTGGAATACAATTTACAAATCATCATCGTAATGTCATGACCTCATCACATGATAGGAATTATCATGTATAGAAATTGTTTGTTTCGTTTTAATAAATACTTAAAAATGCAATTGTCATCCATTTGGCGTTTCACACATTTTATTTTTTAAACAGCGCACTCATTTGCATATACACTTTTGATATAGTTGCATTAATATTGGAATACCATTTACAAACCATCATCGTAACATTCGTAACGTCATGACTTCATCACATAATAGTAATTATCATGTATAGAATTTGTTTTAATAAATACCTAAAAATGCAATTATTGTCATTCATTTGGCGTTTCATACATTTTATTTTAGGCATTTTTAGTAACCATAGTTGACAACACTGAATCCTGAATCAGGATTCCGGATCGCAATTCCGTATGTGTGTAACGGACCTTAACTCTTTCGCGGACACTGAACGAGACACAATGGAACTTTTATTGTTATAACTGCTATAGCCGGTCACTGTCCGCGAACGTGTTAAAGCTATACTAAAACAGTCGCCTTGTGATCCTTCTAAGACCAGGCATTTTGTGCCAACGTCATCTGAATTCTGAATCGTAAAGTGAGCCAAAGTTAACCCCCCTACGTCCGAAACTGTAATATTTGCTCCGATGGAATTCAACCCGCTGTGCACTAATGCGGCATCAAGTTGCTCTTGCTAACGCTTTTGGCAAACTTTCAACTGTCACACGCATCGTGCTTGTTGGTTCTTTAGGTTTGTCTTCTAATTAGAGATTTAAGATTAGTTTAGGACTACGAATGCGTAAGCTATATTAAATTTTGTTTTATGGCAGCAAAACGTTATGATGATGAGGATAATGATTTCTGATACCCATTTTGAGCTATAGAGTTACATTGTTTATAGTTCTAATGTAATTAAACACGTTAAATATCTACTTTAGATTTGAATTCGTCACAGATATTTTTTGAAGAGATAAGTATTTCGGGATTTAAAAATTAAAATTAAATTAAATTAAAAAGTGTTTATTTGTCTCTTATTTATACAAAAGTACATAAAATTTTATTAAATTTTAAAAATAACAGAGACAAAATGGTAAAGGACTCAGTATAACAGTCGGGGTTGCCGACTGCCACTGCTATTCTGTCCCTCCCTTAAACATGAATAAATAAATAAATAATATATTCTTAATAACTATAAACAAACATTCAATATTGACATTTTAATTTAACAATAAAAAATTTAATTTAAAACACCTGAAAAATATATACAATTACAGTTTTATTTGTAGGCATTTAGGCTACAAGGTCCTAAGGAGGGATGCCAGCCGCTATTATTTGCTGCTTCATAATCCATTTCGATTCGCTCCATCGAATTTGTTCAGTTTGATGGTCTGAAGCACCCCTTTTAATACTTTTTTTTTATTAGGGATTACAAACAGTCAAATATAAACTTAAGTATATTACTTAATGCATTTAAAACCCCTCGTATACAGCTACTATTTGTTTTCAAAAACACTTTAGTACGCAGCTTATGTTCTGGTGCATGAATGTGTGCGTTAAACACAGTTTTACCACACCCATATAAGTTGGTCCGATATGATCAGTCAGACCATCAAACTGAATAACTTTTTGTATGGGAATAACATCGAAATCGCGGAAATAAATTAAAATTCTTTACCTACAATTTATACGCTAATTATATTTAAGCCTTCTAACACAAAAAGAGTTTCATCAAAATTGGTCGAGTCGTTTTCACGTTATGCTCGAACAAACAGACAAACAAAAAATTAATGAAAAAAATTATTATTTGGTGTAGGGACATCTAAACAAGTTTTTTTGTTTAAGTATCCAATGTTCTTCTTTCTGTCACAGTTTTAAAATAGTGTAAATTAATCAGGAAATTAAGCCTAAGAAGCTCAACCTATAGCTTCACCTACAACACAACCCTAAGGCGCGTTGCAAAGGAATTCCTATTCGCAGCGGGTCATATTAATCTCTTTCACATTTCCACTGAGTCCCCGGCATTATTGCTTAACGTTCCGTTTAATAGTTTAAATTGTTAAACTTTAATTAATGCGTTACGCTGTGATTGCTCCGATAGTTTCTTATGTGTATTGAGTTTGATTTTGGACAGATTGGTAGACTTCATATGTGAAGCATTGCACCGGAATTTCTTCTTCAGCGTACACATATTTCCTCATGATGTTTTCCTTCTCCATTGCAGAGATGTAACTACATTACCTACTTGTGGGTAGTATTTATTATTATTATTTGGCTACCTGGATAGATCTATTGTAGCTGTCACCCTAGACCTAAAGGTCATTTCCTAGGCCCACGGACTTCATGAACCGTGTTATGCTTTTGGAGGGTAGTAACATTTAAAAAATCTGTGTTAGTGGCATTTTGTGTAGAGTATATTGCTACAAATAATAAACTTGTTGCTACAAATAATAAACTTGTATTTATTTATTATTATTTTTTTTTTTATTTATTACATGTACAGTATACGATTTCTATTAAGGCAACGCCGGGTTCTCCTGTGATTCAAAAGAAGCATACTAAGGTGACATTAGAGATATGCCATTATTGGGGTGAACCTGGACGTCGTACGCAAAGCATGAGAGACGAATTAATTACTTCCACATTCCTGGAGGATCGAGTGACAAACGAGAAAGAGCTAGAAATCAGACCACGTCTCCCCTTTAATTAAGGACTGCGTAAAGCGTGACATGTCCACGTTCTCAATCGACACCACCAGCTGGGAAGATCTCGGTGAGAACCGTGACTTGTGGAGGAAACATTTAGCGAAGGGAAAAGCTGAGCACGATTGGGCGTAGTTTATTTCCTTGGCTGAAAGCGGGAAAGGAGGCATGATAGAGGCGGAATTCCAGCATGATCGATGAATACGAACCAAAAATAAAAGCGAAAATAAATCAAACCAAACCACACTTTTACTGAATCGTAACAGAAACAGAATTAAATAGTTAGTTGGCGTGCGTACCAAACCGCTAGCGAATGGAAAACGTAGGAATAACCGATATAGAAGCGATAGATGAGCCATGGGGACACCAAGAGAACAGAATAACGAAACGCAAGAACTTACAGAACTCTCGTATTCTCGGTCGCTTTTTCAACCTCAGTCAAGAAAGAAAAAACTCACTGCTGTGCACACGATAAGATGGTAACTGTGACTATTTATTATAAGGACTAGCCTTGCGGTAGCATTTCCCCTCTGCCACGGTATAAGATTAATTAATCATGTGCATTTACATTCAATTTTATACCTTATCACTAAACGAGACAGCCTATAATTGCGAAATAATAATTTCGAACTTAGAACGTTTGGGGTTCACGCGAGACTACTTTCATGATTTTTAACGTTCAAAATTAGAATCTAAAGTTATGGGGAATAAAATCCAAAGTTGCGGACTTCATGTTACCTAGCCCCCAGCAAAAAGTGGCAGAAATGTTTGTTCGTAGAATCACAAGCGTAACCAGTCCCTATATAAGTAGTCAAAGGATGGTAATGAAGTTCAAGACCCGTATTCTCGGTCGCTTTCTCAACCTCAGTCAAGAAAGAAAAAACTCACTGCTGCGCACACGATAAGATGGTGATGAAGTTTAAGACCCGTATTCTCAGTCGCTTTCTCAACCTCAGTCAAGAAAGAAAAAACTCACTGCTGCGCACATGATAAAATGGTAATGAAGTTTGAGACCCGTATTCTCAGTCGCTTTCTCAGCCTCAGTCAAGAAAGAAAAAACTCACTGCCGCGCACACGATAAGATGGTGATGAAGTTTAAGACCCGTATTCTCAGTCGCTTTCTCAACCTCAGTCAAGTAAGAAAAAACTCACTGCCGCACACACGATAAGATGGTGATGAAGTTTAAGACCCGTATTTTCAGTCGCTTTCTCAACCTCAGTCAATTAAGAAATAACTCACTGCCGCGCTCACGATAAGATGGTGATGAAGTTTAAGACCCGTATTCTCAGTCGCTTTCTCAACCTCAGTCAAGAAAGAAAAAACTCACTGCCGCGCACACGATAAGATGGTGATGAAGTTTAAGACCCGTATTCTCAGTCGCTTTCTCAACCTCAGTCAAGTAAGAAAAAACTCACTGCCGCGCACACGATAAGATGGTGATGAAGTTTAAGACCCGTATTTTCAGTCGCTTTCTCAACCTCAGTCAAGTAAGAAATAACTGACTGCCGCGCACACGATAAGATGGTGATGAAGTTTAAGACCCGTATTCTCAGTCGCTTTCTCAACCTCAGTCAAGAAAGAAAAAACTCACTGCCACGATAAGATGGTGATGAAGTTTAAGACCCGTATTCTCGATCGCTTTCTCAACCTCAGTCAAGAAATTCCTCTAAATCTGTATCAAGATTCCTCCACTGGGTTGACTTGAGATCAAATAGAATTGTGGAGTTTTACGCCCTTTTCTTTGTTTTTAGTGTTCCGTACCAAAATTGGCAAAACGGACCACTTGTGGAATCAGCTCGGTGTCCGTCCGTCCGTCCGTCACAGGCATTTTTCTCAGGGGCCGTAAGACATAGGAAGCTGAAGCTTGGCACAGATATAGCAATTACTGGATCAATATCATAAATGAAGTGAAAAAAGCTTAATTTATATATTAGGGGGCAATAGGGAGGTAGAAAGGGAAAATAAAAAAAAAATTACCCTATGGTGTGGAGTATCAGTTGAAAGCTTATAAAATACGAGTCTATAAAATATAGCCGTATACAAAAATCATGAACATCAGAAATAAAATAAAGATGGCGGGAAAATTATCAGGATGGCACTAACTTAGATAGTTTTTTTTCTATATAAAAAAAACTACCTCTAGTGTAAAATGATCTTCAGTTACTATGTGACCAGATACTAAGTAAGTGTCAATTTATAGTGGTTGTCATCAATGACCCATGTTAAACAACTGGTAGTACGGAACACTAATTGCCCGAGTCCCGACTCGTACTTGGCCGGTTTTTTGGTGGTGTTCAGAAAAGGAAAAATATAACGACACCGTTTGATTGAGGGTGATTGTATCGGATCACCCTTTAAAGTAATGCAACTGTCTAAAGTTACACTCTTTATACCTTTTGTATCTGTGGTAGATACTATTGGGCACGCCAGTTCACGCTACCCTGTCAGTCAAGGTGTCCCCTGCACTGGTTTGAAGCCAAAGCTTGCATGGCAGCGGTTTCTAAGAAAACTAGTCTGCTCTTTTGCGGTTTGATTTCGAGAAATGGATTGTAAATTAGGTTTGAAAGGGGTTAAATCCTGGCACGGTTTATTTTTGAACGGAAATAGGTTTAGAGAAAAAAAGAAGGAATGTTGATTAGAATTTTATTCAGGAAGGCATAAATTAATATGTATATTGGATATAGATAGGTAACTCGCCTTGAATTTTAGGACGTCTTAATTGCGTTGCCGCTTATTAGCACTAGGGGGCGCCACATTATGAATTAAATTGAAAAAGACGATCGGCCGACACGAGGATCGAACCTTAGCTACCCGGATCGTAAGCCGGTTGTCTAGACGACTAGACCAACAAGCCAGTGGTTGATATGGGCGAAATCTTTCATTACTACAGCGCAGCGCGTGAGGTGTAGTGCGCTGTTACTCCGATATGAACCCTAGTTCAACACATAGTGCTTCGAAACATTACCGATAGATGGCGGAAGCTGTGTATGGAAAATCAGCATTCCACTTAGCTTGTACTAAGATAACATAGCATGCAGGAAGGTACAATTTAGCTTAAAGCTTAAACTAAGCTATAGGTACAATAACGAAATAAAATGCAATTAAGTAAAACAATTATTTCGAAATCGCTTTTACAACACCAATTACCTTATTAAGTCAAATAAAAAATCCATTTCAAATTGTAAAAAACATCAATAAAAACTTTTTAAAATATTTAAAAAAATTCCCTGGTCAATTTAAATGAAAGCCCCAATAAAGGCTTCATAAATATAGCAATAAAACCAATAATATACCATAATTTGGTCACATACAATAACACTTGACCTACTTTGCAGTTTTCACGCCAGACAAAACATTCGCCTGCCTATCGTCACAGAAAAAAAATTTACAGTAGAGCAACTTCATGCAAGCGCTCGACTCGACGCACGCACGGCACATCAAGCTATACAAAATAAACATAAGCTGGCCGCGCGATGTTATACATTACTCTAACTACGCGCGGCCAGTTTTTTTTTTCGTATCTTGATGTGTCGCCGTGTGTATACTGCCCGTCTAAAAGTAACCATCAGTAACAGTACTAAAATACCTTAGCGGCCCTTCCGTAGCGCTCGTCTGTGTGCAATGACATTCTATACAAAAGGATTTCGCATCAGCGCGTTGTTTGCTTGATTGTTTTACATTACTGCTTAGTGACCGAGGACACTTGAAAGGACCGGCAATTTATGACAGCAGAGCACAGTACAGAACTGAAGCATACAACGGTGACATTAGAGATATGCCATTATTGGGGTGAACCTGGACGTCGTACGCAAAGCATGAGAGACGAATTAATTACTTCCACATGCGCTGTCTCTGAAGAATTCTTGGTATAACCTGGAGGGATCGAGTGACAAACGAGAAAGAGCTAGAAATCAGACCACGTCTCCCCTTTAATTAAGGACTGCGTAAAGCGTGACATGTCCACGTTCTCAATCGACACCACCAGCTGGGAAGATCTCGGTGAGAACCGTGACTTGTGGAGGAAACATTTAGCGAAGGGAAAAGCTGAGCACGATTGGGCGTAGTTTATTTCCTTGGCTGAAAGCGGGAAAGGAGGCATGATAGAGGCGGAATTCCAGCATGATCGATGAATACGAACCAAAAATAAAAGCGAAAATAAATCAAACCAAACCACACTTTTACTGAATCGTAACAGAAACAGAATTAAATAGTTAGTTGGCGTGCGTACCAAACCGCTAGCGAATGGAAAACGTAGGAATAACCGATATAGAAGCGATAGATGAGCCATGGGGACACCAAGAGAACAGAATAACGAAACGCAAGAACTTACAGAACTCTCGTATTCTCGGTCGCTTTTTCAACCTCAGTCAAGAAAGAAAAAACTCACTGCTGTGCACACGATAAGATGGTAACTGTGACTATTTATTATAAGGACTAGCCTTGCGGTAGCATTTCCCCTCTGCCACGGTATAAGATTAATTAATCATGTGCATTTACATTCAATTTTATACCTTATCACTAAACGAGACAGCCTATAATTGCGAAATAATAATTTCGAACTTAGAACGTTTGGGGTTCACGCGAGACTACTTTCATGATTTTTAACGTTCAAAATTAGAATCTAAAGTTATGGGGAATAAAATCCAAAGTTGCGGACTTCATGTTACCTAGCCCCCAGCAAAAAGTGGCAGAAATGTTTGTTCGTAGAATCACAAGCGTAACCAGTCCCTATATAAGTAGTCAAAGGATGGTAATGAAGTTCAAGACCCGTATTCTCGGTCGCTTTCTCAACCTCAGTCAAGAAAGAAAAAACTCACTGCTGCGCACACGATAAGATGGTGATGAAGTTTAAGACCCGTATTCTCAGTCGCTTTCTCAACCTCAGTCAAGAAAGAAAAAACTCACTGCTGCGCACATGATAAAATGGTAATGAAGTTTGAGACCCGTATTCTCAGTCGCTTTCTCAGCCTCAGTCAAGAAAGAAAAAACTCACTGCCGCGCACACGATAAGATGGTGATGAAGTTTAAGACCCGTATTCTCAGTCGCTTTCTCAACCTCAGTCAAGTAAGAAAAAACTCACTGCCGCACACACGATAAGATGGTGATGAAGTTTAAGACCCGTATTTTCAGTCGCTTTCTCAACCTCAGTCAATTAAGAAATAACTCACTGCCGCGCTCACGATAAGATGGTGATGAAGTTTAAGACCCGTATTCTCAGTCGCTTTCTCAACCTCAGTCAAGAAAGAAAAAACTCACTGCCGCGCACACGATAAGATGGTGATGAAGTTTAAGACCCGTATTCTCAGTCGCTTTCTCAACCTCAGTCAAGTAAGAAAAAACTCACTGCCGCGCACACGATAAGATGGTGATGAAGTTTAAGACCCGTATTTTCAGTCGCTTTCTCAACCTCAGTCAAGTAAGAAATAACTGACTGCCGCGCACACGATAAGATGGTGATGAAGTTTAAGACCCGTATTCTCAGTCGCTTTCTCAACCTCAGTCAAGAAAGAAAAAACTCACTGCCACGATAAGATGGTGATGAAGTTTAAGACCCGTATTCTCGATCGCTTTCTCAACCTCAGTCAAGAAATTCCTCTAAATCTGTATCAAGATTCCTCCACTGGGTTGACTTGAGATCAAATAGAATTGTGGAGTTTTACGCCCTTTTCTTTGTTTTTAGTGTTCCGTACCAAAATTGGCAAAACGGACCACTTGTGGAATCAGCTCGGTGTCCGTCCGTCCGTCCGTCACAGGCATTTTTCTCAGGGGCCGTAAGACATAGGAAGCTGAAGCTTGGCACAGATATAGCAATTACTGGATCAATATCATAAATGAAGTGAAAAAAGCTTAATTTATATATTAGGGGGCAATAGGGAGGTAGAAAGGGAAAATAAAAAAAAAATTACCCTATGGTGTGGAGTATCAGTTGAAAGCTTATAAAATACGAGTCTATAAAATATAGCCGTATACAAAAATCATGAACATCAGAAATAAAATAAAGATGGCGGGAAAATTATCAGGATGGCACTAACTTAGATAGTTTTTTTTCTATATAAAAAAAACTACCTCTAGTGTAAAATGATCTTCAGTTACTATGTGACCAGATACTAAGTAAGTGTCAATTTATAGTGGTTGTCATCAATGACCCATGTTAAACAACTGGTAGTACGGAACACTAATTGCCCGAGTCCCGACTCGTACTTGGCCGGTTTTTTGGTGGTGTTCAGAAAAGGAAAAATATAACGACACCGTTTGATTGAGGGT
Organism: Agonopterix arenella; assembly: GCA_927399405.1. NCBI lineage: Eukaryota > Metazoa > Arthropoda > Insecta > Lepidoptera > Depressariidae > Agonopterix > Agonopterix arenella. Next base: position 16,112,747 of record OV656708.1, on the reverse strand, counting down.
GATTGTATCGGATCACCCTTTAAAGTAATGCAACTGTCTAAAGTTACACTCTTTATACCTTTTGTATCTGTGGTAGATACTATTGGGCACGCCAGTTCACGCTACCCTGTCAGTCAAGGTGTCCCCTGCACTGGTTTGAAGCCAAAGCTTGCATGGCAGCGGTTTCTAAGAAAACTAGTCTGCTCTTTTGCGGTTTGATTTCGAGAAATGGATTGTAAATTAGGTTTGAAAGGGGTTAAATCCTGGCACGGTTTATTTTTGAACGGAAATAGGTTTAGAGAAAAAAAGAAGGAATGTTGATTAGAATTTTATTCAGGAAGGCATAAATTAATATGTATATTGGATATAGATAGGTAACTCGCCTTGAATTTTAGGACGTCTTAATTGCGTTGCCGCTTATTAGCACTAGGGGGCGCCACATTATGAATTAAATTGAAAAAGACGATCGGCCGACACGAGGATCGAACCTTAGCTACCCGGATCGTAAGCCGGTTGTCTAGACGACTAGACCAACAAGCCAGTGGTTGATATGGGCGAAATCTTTCATTACTACAGCGCAGCGCGTGAGGTGTAGTGCGCTGTTACTCCGATATGAACCCTAGTTCAACACATAGTGCTTCGAAACATTACCGATAGATGGCGGAAGCTGTGTATGGAAAATCAGCATTCCACTTAGCTTGTACTAAGATAACATAGCATGCAGGAAGGTACAATTTAGCTTAAAGCTTAAACTAAGCTATAGGTACAATAACGAAATAAAATGCAATTAAGTAAAACAATTATTTCGAAATCGCTTTTACAACACCAATTACCTTATTAAGTCAAATAAAAAATCCATTTCAAATTGTAAAAAACATCAATAAAAACTTTTTAAAATATTTAAAAAAATTCCCTGGTCAATTTAAATGAAAGCCCCAATAAAGGCTTCATAAATATAGCAATAAAACCAATAATATACCATAATTTGGTCACATACAATAACACTTGACCTACTTTGCAGTTTTCACGCCAGACAAAACATTCGCCTGCCTATCGTCACAGAAAAAAAATTTACAGTAGAGCAACTTCATGCAAGCGCTCGACTCGACGCACGCACGGCACATCAAGCTATACAAAATAAACATAAGCTGGCCGCGCGATGTTATACATTACTCTAACTACGCGCGGCCAGTTTTTTTTTTCGTATCTTGATGTGTCGCCGTGTGTATACTGCCCGTCTAAAAGTAACCATCAGTAACAGTACTAAAATACCTTAGCGGCCCTTCCGTAGCGCTCGTCTGTGTGCAATGACATTCTATACAAAAGGATTTCGCATCAGCGCGTTGTTTGCTTGATTGTTTTACATTACTGCTTAGTGACCGAGGACACTTGAAAGGACCGGCAATTTATGACAGCAGAGCACAGTACAGAACTGAAGCATACAACGGTGACATTAGAGATATGCCATTATTGGGGTGAACCTGGACGTCGTACGCAAAGCATGAGAGACGAATTAATTACTTCCACATGCGCTGTCTCTGAAGAATTCTTGGTATAACCTGGAGGGATCGAGTGACAAACGAGAAAGAGCTAGAAATCAGACCACGTCTCCCCTTTAATTAAGGACTGCGTAAAGCGTGACATGTCCACGTTCTCAATCGACACCACCAGCTGGGAAGATCTCGGTGAGAACCGTGACTTGTGGAGGAAACATTTAGCGAAGGGAAAAGCTGAGCACGATTGGGCGTAGTTTATTTCCTTGGCTGAAAGCGGGAAAGGAGGCATGATAGAGGCGGAATTCCAGCATGATCGATGAATACGAACCAAAAATAAAAGCGAAAATAAATCAAACCAAACCACACTTTTACTGAATCGTAACAGAAACAGAATTAAATAGTTAGTTGGCGTGCGTACCAAACCGCTAGCGAATGGAAAACGTAGGAATAACCGATATAGAAGCGATAGATGAGCCATGGGGACACCAAGAGAACAGAATAACGAAACGCAAGAACTTACAGAACTCTCGTATTCTCGGTCGCTTTTTCAACCTCAGTCAAGAAAGAAAAAACTCACTGCTGTGCACACGATAAGATGGTAACTGTGACTATTTATTATAAGGACTAGCCTTGCGGTAGCATTTCCCCTCTGCCACGGTATAAGATTAATTAATCATGTGCATTTACATTCAATTTTATACCTTATCACTAAACGAGACAGCCTATAATTGCGAAATAATAATTTCGAACTTAGAACGTTTGGGGTTCACGCGAGACTACTTTCATGATTTTTAACGTTCAAAATTAGAATCTAAAGTTATGGGGAATAAAATCCAAAGTTGCGGACTTCATGTTACCTAGCCCCCAGCAAAAAGTGGCAGAAATGTTTGTTCGTAGAATCACAAGCGTAACCAGTCCCTATATAAGTAGTCAAAGGATGGTAATGAAGTTCAAGACCCGTATTCTCGGTCGCTTTCTCAACCTCAGTCAAGAAAGAAAAAACTCACTGCTGCGCACACGATAAGATGGTGATGAAGTTTAAGACCCGTATTCTCAGTCGCTTTCTCAACCTCAGTCAAGAAAGAAAAAACTCACTGCTGCGCACATGATAAAATGGTAATGAAGTTTGAGACCCGTATTCTCAGTCGCTTTCTCAGCCTCAGTCAAGAAAGAAAAAACTCACTGCCGCGCACACGATAAGATGGTGATGAAGTTTAAGACCCGTATTCTCAGTCGCTTTCTCAACCTCAGTCAAGTAAGAAAAAACTCACTGCCGCACACACGATAAGATGGTGATGAAGTTTAAGACCCGTATTTTCAGTCGCTTTCTCAACCTCAGTCAATTAAGAAATAACTCACTGCCGCGCTCACGATAAGATGGTGATGAAGTTTAAGACCCGTATTCTCAGTCGCTTTCTCAACCTCAGTCAAGAAAGAAAAAACTCACTGCCGCGCACACGATAAGATGGTGATGAAGTTTAAGACCCGTATTCTCAGTCGCTTTCTCAACCTCAGTCAAGTAAGAAAAAACTCACTGCCGCGCACACGATAAGATGGTGATGAAGTTTAAGACCCGTATTTTCAGTCGCTTTCTCAACCTCAGTCAAGTAAGAAATAACTGACTGCCGCGCACACGATAAGATGGTGATGAAGTTTAAGACCCGTATTCTCAGTCGCTTTCTCAACCTCAGTCAAGAAAGAAAAAACTCACTGCCACGATAAGATGGTGATGAAGTTTAAGACCCGTATTCTCGATCGCTTTCTCAACCTCAGTCAAGAAATTCCTCTAAATCTGTATCAAGATTCCTCCACTGGGTTGACTTGAGATCAAATAGAATTGTGGAGTTTTACGCCCTTTTCTTTGTTTTTAGTGTTCCGTACCAAAATTGGCAAAACGGACCACTTGTGGAATCAGCTCGGTGTCCGTCCGTCCGTCCGTCACAGGCATTTTTCTCAGGGGCCGTAAGACATAGGAAGCTGAAGCTTGGCACAGATATAGCAATTACTGGATCAATATCATAAATGAAGTGAAAAAAGCTTAATTTATATATTAGGGGGCAATAGGGAGGTAGAAAGGGAAAATAAAAAAAAAATTACCCTATGGTGTGGAGTATCAGTTGAAAGCTTATAAAATACGAGTCTATAAAATATAGCCGTATACAAAAATCATGAACATCAGAAATAAAATAAAGATGGCGGGAAAATTATCAGGATGGCACTAACTTAGATAGTTTTTTTTCTATATAAAAAAAACTACCTCTAGTGTAAAATGATCTTCAGTTACTATGTGACCAGATACTAAGTAAGTGTCAATTTATAGTGGTTGTCATCAATGACCCATGTTAAACAACTGGTAGTACGGAACACTAATTGCCCGAGTCCCGACTCGTACTTGGCCGGTTTTTTGGTGGTGTTCAGAAAAGGAAAAATATAACGACACCGTTTGATTGAGGGTGATTGTATCGGATCACCCTTTAAAGTAATGCAACTGTCTAAAGTTACACTCTTTATACCTTTTGTATCTGTGGTAGATACTATTGGGCACGCCAGTTCACGCTACCCTGTCAGTCAAGGTGTCCCCTGCACTGGTTTGAAGCCAAAGCTTGCATGGCAGCGGTTTCTAAGAAAACTAGTCTGCTCTTTTGCGGTTTGATTTCGAGAAATGGATTGTAAATTAGGTTTGAAAGGGGTTAAATCCTGGCACGGTTTATTTTTGAACGGAAATAGGTTTAGAGAAAAAAAGAAGGAATGTTGATTAGAATTTTATTCAGGAAGGCATAAATTAATATGTATATTGGATATAGATAGGTAACTCGCCTTGAATTTTAGGACGTCTTAATTGCGTTGCCGCTTATTAGCACTAGGGGGCGCCACATTATGAATTAAATTGAAAAAGACGATCGGCCGACACGAGGATCGAACCTTAGCTACCCGGATCGTAAGCCGGTTGTCTAGACGACTAGACCAACAAGCCAGTGGTTGATATGGGCGAAATCTTTCATTACTACAGCGCAGCGCGTGAGGTGTAGTGCGCTGTTACTCCGATATGAACCCTAGTTCAACACATAGTGCTTCGAAACATTACCGATAGATGGCGGAAGCTGTGTATGGAAAATCAGCATTCCACTTAGCTTGTACTAAGATAACATAGCATGCAGGAAGGTACAATTTAGCTTAAAGCTTAAACTAAGCTATAGGTACAATAACGAAATAAAATGCAATTAAGTAAAACAATTATTTCGAAATCGCTTTTACAACACCAATTACCTTATTAAGTCAAATAAAAAATCCATTTCAAATTGTAAAAAACATCAATAAAAACTTTTTAAAATATTTAAAAAAATTCCCTGGTCAATTTAAATGAAAGCCCCAATAAAGGCTTCATAAATATAGCAATAAAACCAATAATATACCATAATTTGGTCACATACAATAACACTTGACCTACTTTGCAGTTTTCACGCCAGACAAAACATTCGCCTGCCTATCGTCACAGAAAAAAAATTTACAGTAGAGCAACTTCATGCAAGCGCTCGACTCGACGCACGCACGGCACATCAAGCTATACAAAATAAACATAAGCTGGCCGCGCGATGTTATACATTACTCTAACTACGCGCGGCCAGTTTTTTTTTTCGTATCTTGATGTGTCGCCGTGTGTATACTGCCCGTCTAAAAGTAACCATCAGTAACAGTACTAAAATACCTTAGCGGCCCTTCCGTAGCGCTCGTCTGTGTGCAATGACATTCTATACAAAAGGATTTCGCATCAGCGCGTTGTTTGCTTGATTGTTTTACATTACTGCTTAGTGACCGAGGACACTTGAAAGGACCGGCAATTTATGACAGCAGAGCACAGTACAGAACTGAAGCATACAACGGTGACATTAGAGATATGCCATTATTGGGGTGAACCTGGACGTCGTACGCAAAGCATGAGAGACGAATTAATTACTTCCACATGCGCTGTCTCTGAAGAATTCTTGGTATAACCTGGAGGGATCGAGTGACAAACGAGAAAGACCTAGAAATCGGACCACGTCTCCCCTTTAATTAAGGATTGCGTAAAGCGTGACATGTCCACGTTCTCAATCTTCACTAGCAACTGGGAAGATCTCGATGAGAACCGCGACTTGTGGAGGAAACATTTAGCGAAGGGAAGAGCTGAGCACGATTGGGCGTAGTTTATTTCCTTGGCTGAAAGCGGGAAAGGAGGCACGATCGACTTGCAAACGCAACTGACACAGCAAACTCTAATTTTACTTGCCGTACATGCGGCCGTAACTGTCGCTCTCGTATTGGGCTTTTCAGTCACGAGCGCAAGTGCCGCCAAGACGCTGCTTAAATCTTTATAGATTTTATAGATGTGAAGGCCAATGATGATGATATTGTATGACTTGGTGAGTCCATGTGTAAAGAATGTTATTGTGTGCGTGCGTCGATTCGAGCGCTTGCATGAAGTCGCTCTACTGTATATCTATTTTCTGTGTTATCGTAAACACGCCAATCAGCGGTGCATTGCTCTTGTAACAAACGCTACCATCATCCTCGCAATTGCACTTCCTAATGCACGCGCTTTTATCCGACTGCGGAGTAGATGGAAGGTAATATTTTGGACATTGTAGAAAACATCATGCGGTGACATACTTACATATCGCCACTGTCTTTTAAGAGGCGGCATTACCTGTTACCCTGGACCAAAAATTATTAATTTAATTGTTTCCAACGTAACAGATACTAGACTCAAACCGATTTCGCGCGTTTTTTCGAATTTTGAATTTTGCGTTTCAGGAAAAATAAGGAACAGGACGGCCTACATCTTAAAGTATAAAAAGTTAGTATTACTTTAGTGGGTGATTGTAATTATACTCATACTACACAACTGAAAAATTTACCCAAAGGTGAATACGCAAAAAAAAACTCGATTTTTCATACAAATGTTCGATCGGAAATTTAGTATGGATAGTTCAATAATTGGTTTGCTTATTTCCTGGTTTAAAGGTTTCTTAGGGAAAGTTGTTGCAATGTTGTTTACGGTTTTGTTGTTACCCTAACACCCTGTACATACATAAACACAATAATCAATCACAATCAATAGCAATCAACATATTCCTTAAACTTATATTCATAAGTATAATAATGAAAATATAGGATCCTTTTTAATATGCTGAGACTTTTTAAGGGGATGATCAGACCGTCAAACTGAACAACTTTCTCTATGGCTGGTGCCATAGAAATCGCGAAAAGAAAATCTGCTCAAATCTGCAAATACAAAACTGCAAATCTACTCGAGCCAAATGTATGGGACAGCTGATTTTTTTTCGCGATTTCGATGTTTGTCCCATATAGAAATTTGAAAAATAATTGAAGCGAAGTGGGCGTGTGATAGCTTATATTACTGCCTGATGCGAGAGAAAGAGATGGGGCGGCGCGCGCTCCTGAAACGACGCAAGCGTAAAACAAACATTATTTAATTGTAATTGTACTATTTATGTAAGTTCAATTCTGCTCTAAACAAAATTTGTAAAACATCAATCTCTTTTTTTAAATCAAGTGTTTCTATTATTCACAGTTTAGTAGGCCTAGCATGCCACCGCCGAGAAAACGATAAAAATCGAGATGCGCCTCCATCTTTATTATTTTATGTAGGCCAGAAAGAGCGCGCATGATGTTTTTCTCGTTTAAACGCTTTGTCGTGGGTGGCATGCTAGCCGTGCAGTTCCAAGCGTTTATCGATAAAGACGGAGGCTACTTTGGCTTATTTTTCTATCGAGAAAATGTGTCTTAACCGTGTTTTGGCTATAATCAAAACTTTAATTATATGTTCAATTTACAAATATCCGCTAATCATACTCCTACTGTTAGTACTTCATGATATATGACACTTTGAGAAATCCTATTTTTTCACATAGCCTCTTAAAAAGTGTCAGCATATTAAGAAGGTCCCTGTATGTACATACATAAACTCATAAATTCGCGACATAAGATAAGATTATGAAGATAAGAGAGACCAATGACATTAGACACAAATGTGAAGCATGTATAATTTCTTCCTGGGTGTTTTCCTTCACAAAAAAACCAATGGTGTTACATTTCAAACGATAACAATAGCTTTACTCACTGGGAAGCAAAAAGTATGCCATTTTCAATACCGTTGTGTACATTTGAATGAAAATGTATAATTATTTAGCATCCTGCATTATAACACAGTTAACGGTGACCCATTGTGCTTGATGGACAAATGATTGCAAATATTTTTTTTTCATTTTTTTTGTGGTCTCACAAAAGAGTCGTTTTGTACCACTGTGCGTGAGTTAAACACGGGTTCGGTTTCTCAGAATGATTGTCATGTCACCCAAAACGTCAATTATCTGCTTTCATTGTTATAAATATCTGAATACTGAGTAGCTTACTGTAATACGGAGCAAATATTGTTCGAATAACTTTTGTTGGTTATGCTAAAAAGAGGTAATTTTGAGGGTTCCGTATCCAAAGGGTGCCAACTGGGCCCTGTTTATAAACTTCCGTTGACCATCCGTCCGTCCATCCATCCTAGCTACATACATTGAGAACGTCGGTGGCGCGTTGCGGAGAGGTATGGACACCCAATTATGGGGGTCCGGGTTCGAATCCACACGATCAAAATGCCATGTACACACGGCGACACATCAAGCTATACAAAACCGAAATAAGCTGGCCGCGCGGAAGACGAGTAACGTATAACTTCTCGCGACCAGCTTATATTGGTTTTTTATAGCTTGATGTATCGCAGTGCGTACCAATGAGTTTTTCTATCTTTTGTACGTAAGCAGTCGGTAACTGCTCTCAAACGGTGAAGGACAGCATCGTGAGGAAACCTGCATACACTGAAGAAGAAAATTCTGATGTGCACCCGTTTCACCCTCCCTGAGAGTAGGCCTGTGGGACGTTTATAGGCTGATGATAATACCTATATTGAAGGGTAATAGGAATTTAGCGAGTTGAAATTATTACATAGTTATATTGTGTTATTATTTTTTATTTGCTAACAAAAAAATGTCAAAAAGTAAAAGATCGGCCATGTGCCAGACGGACTGGCGCACCGAGGGTTCTGTACCAACATAATTTACAAACAACTGTATTGTTTTCTCCGGGATCTTTGCCGCGAGCCCGACACACACTTGGCCAGATTTCGTTATTCGTTGATTTACTTGAGAAAGTAAAAGAGAGAGAGAGTGAGTGAGTGAGACAGTAAGAGAGAGATAGGTAGAGTACGAAAGAAAGGGAGAATTATAAGATTTATAAGGAAACCTCCAGAAACTAATGAAAATATCTTCATCAACTTCGTAATCTTTATCCGCACTAAGCGCTTTTCTGATTCTTTTATAATGCGCACAGCCAAGGAGTGGAATGCCCTGCCTGCGTCAGTATTTCCGAGCGCTTACAACCCGAATAACTTTAAAGTACGAGTGAATAGGCATCTTCTGGGTTAGCTCGCTACATCTTCGACCCGATATTTGTCCTGAGGACTGGATTGAGGTCAAGAGCAAATCCATTTGAAATAATAAAAAAAAAAACAACGACAACTTTTTCCACCAAAATTCCACACATTGCTCTTATAAATAAAAAAATGTATTATCATCCTTAAGGATGTAAGTATGACATTGGTTTAAACCAATGATATAATAAATCAAGCCAAATTTTCAGGTCATGCACAATCCCTACAACGCAGCCCATTCACCTGGTTATCTGCCGACCTACTCTGCAAATGCGAGTGTTGCCAGTTTTTAAAAATAAATTATACCTACTTGAAATTACATCGAATACCTCGCCAATTTCTTCAACATCATCAAAATAGGTTGTGGGATTACAAAAGGATTAGAGACTGCAAGAATAGTTACATCACAATACTTCAAACTCCTCGTATCTTATTGACGACACGTTTGGTGTAATGGTTACCACGCCGGACTGCCAAACCAGGGTGCTGGGTTCGAATCCCGATTCGGTTTCTCCGACGTGCGACTGCGGGGCACCTGACCAGACCCTCTCCCATGTGGTAAATGAGTGCACTCTGCGCTGTTTCCCCGGTGGAATCGAAGAACTTAACCGGCTAACCCAGGCAGGAAGGAGGCGGAAGACTGGCTGAAAAACCTCGATCTCGAAATCTGACCCCCCCCCCCCCCCTCGGACCCAAGCAGGAAGATAAAAATGCCATACGATATGATGATGATGATCCCGGTTCGGTCATGGATGTTTATATGTTTGTGCCGTTGTTGTATGGTTTCCATAATAAACAGCCTATAGTGCTTGCTTGGGATCATTACAATGTATGTGCCTGTGAGCGTTATTCATTTATTTACTTATTCCAGCTAGACTATGATCTGCTCACAAATGTTTAGGCAATGATCATCATCATAGTTAGCCTATACACGTCCCATCACTGCAAGGCACAGGCCTACCCTCAGGGAGGGTATATGGGGGTCAGTCCACCACGCGTGCAGAGTGCGAATTAATTCAATTCAATTCATTTATTGCTTTCATGTACAGTATTAAAGGTCTTAGTATATGGTTAGGTTAGGTTAGGTTAGGTTAGTACATGAACCCTGTTGATTAGGGTCATGCAAGATAATTAATATCAATTACAAAAAATAACATTTAATATGGATAAATTGATTTATAGATAGCCTTGGAATTATAAAATTTTAGTATACATTTAAAATGGAAATAAAATATTGTTAGGTATATTAAAAGGAAATTACATTAAAGATTAGACTATAACGCTATAGTTTATCACACATAAACTCATCAATCGTATAATAGCATTTGTCGACTAATAGGGTCTTAAGTTGTCTGTAGAAAGGTTTGTCTCCGGTTTCAGTTTTTATATCTTTTGGGATTTTATTATAAATTTTTACCGCCGTATAGTGGGTGCCTTATCTAAACAACTGCATATTTCCTAGACTTTATTTAGTAGACTTCACATAGCATCAGAATTTCTTCTTCAGCGTATGCAGGTTTTTTCATGATGTTTTCATTCAACCTTTGGTACCTACATAAGTTATATAAACTCATTAGTATAACGCATGCAATCCGTTGGATTTGAAAATTAGGCAATGATATTTTTTTTTATATCAGCAGAAATGTTGTTCTTTCAGGATCTTTATTAAATAGGGTCGCTACTCTCAAACCTATTTATTTATTTATTTATTAGGTCAGCCTACAGGTATTACATCTGACACAAGTTTAAGTCCATTACACAGTGATCTTAGGCTAAGATGTATAACTAATTACAGGCAAACACAGCATGCAATGTAACTAGGGTTAACTATAAGATTTAAGTAGTTATATAAAATAAATGAGCCTTTTCAAAAAAGTAATAACGAAGAGATTTTACAATATAACAAAACAAAGCAACTTACTGGAAACATTAAGTAGGTAGGAAGGTAAAATTTCGAACAATTATGCATAAACGGAAACATTTTTTCGGAATCTGGCCAACGAGTCAAAGTTGATGTCGCAAATATCACTTTTACTGTTAAGTAGTCTACTTAGGCGTGAGACGGGTGAGTTAGCACCTAGCACCGTTCTTCTAAACAATGGGGCGAGAGGGTCAATTTTGAAACGAGGATACCGGAATGGAACTCTTATTCTAAATTTTTCCAGTAGTTGAGGGCAATCTATTTTATTTCTAAATAATTTATATAAAAACAATAAATCCAGCATGTCTCTACGATTATCAAGAGAGGCGATTTTAAATTTATTTAGCCTGTCGACGTATGACAAAGATCTCAGAGCGATGCCACCTATTGCCACTCTTTGATAGCAGATTACAATAAATAACTTTCTCTGAAAAGAAGAGGTTGTATCAAAAACTGTTTTTCAGTAAATCTTGCCAATTCATTCTTCCTCTTACGACACCAAAAAGGTTGTTGCTATTCGAAGTACCAACATGGCAATAAAATAACTAATTCTGTAACCTCAAAGTCTCTAAAATCCCCCTTTATAGTCGGAATCTCGCCAAAACGGCCACACAGTTCTCTGATCTTGGCCATCATTCAGTTGGCCTAGTTACTTCATAAATAATATGGATTAACAAGTACTTGCAAGACGGTCGAGGTCACTCAAAATCACGAATGCGCTCGAGTTTATGAAATTGTTTACAAGAGCGATGCGCAATGCATTTTAATTTTAATGTAAAGGGTGGTTTCCACTATGTCTAAGGGCCCAGACATACCTGTCATCCCTTTAACTCCAATTGACGCGATATTTATGATAGAAACACTGTTTATTTATTATTACGTTAAAGCTGGGTTGCGAGCTGTTAAACTAAACTTGAGCAGGCAATACTCAACCATGTGAGCATAGAGTGTAAGCTATTAGTCAATTTTCTATCACAGTATTTTCAATTTGCCATAAATAATGTGACCCTGTTGAACGACTAAGTCACTTGAGTGAATAACAAACAGAGACAAAGTTTCATACATTTGCCCTACGATAAGTACCTACAAGGTGTGGTAATCTTTTTTGAGCGTAATTTTTCGCTTACTAAGGTCCGCCACATACATACGGAATAAACCTGATTCGGAATTAGATTCCTGATGGAGTGTTGCCGCTTTCAGACACTTTTACACTAGTATCTAGTGATTTTTTGTTGTCTTAGGTAGCACTTTTTTAAGATTTACAGTCATATCAAACAAGTGATTTTTGAGCGTAGGCGTTAATGGAACAATACCGTATCGTGACGGTGCAGTTGCGACGTCGTTGCGGTATAGTTGCGAAATCGTCTGCTTTCAAAAATAGCTTGTGTGATAATGGTTTATACCATTTTATATGCAGATTATGTCTAATGCTAAAACTATAGATAGATTTCGTTTCATAATATTGAAATACAATTTACAAATCATCATCGTAACGTCATGACATCACATGATAGTAATTATCATGTATAGAAATTGTTTGTTTCGTATTAATAAATACCTAAAAATACAATTGTCATTAATTTGGCATTTCATTCATTTTGATTTTAGACATTTTTTAAACAGCACTTTAAGTAATTTTTATAACCATAGTTGACAACACTGAATCCTGAATCAGGATTCCGGATCGCAATTCCGTATGTATGTGGCGGACCTAAGAGATAGCGCGCACGAGCAACTTTTGTCTCCGCAACTAATTTGTCTCTCACAAGTTTTGTATGAAATGTCACGTCGCTACATGCGCGCACTTTCATTCAAACCGATAGACTTGATGTGAGAGACAAATTAGTTGCGGAGTCAAAAGTTGCTCGTGCGCGCCATCTCTATTACTTTTCCCTATGCCGCCTATGACGGCGACACAACAGTCTACCAGTCCAGTACGCGCCATTTTTCCTAGTACACGCATAAAGTACTCCGCATAAATGCGGTAGCGTGTGTCATCACATCATACTTGTGCCGGTGCGTCACGTCACGTCATTATCGTATGCTCTCCTTAGCAGTTTTGTCTCTGTGTGATATTTACTCATACTGTGTGAATGCGAACAGTAGCTATACATACATAAACCCACGACCATATTAATCCCCATTAGGGGCCCATAAATGCTAGTTTTTTTGTTTTTTTTTCACAGATGGGTTTGCTCTTGACCTCAACCCAATCCTCAGGACAAAGATGCTGGCTTGATGTTGGTCCCGGCTACTATCTCTGGTGGTAGTAGTCGTTACATAAAAACCATGCCAGAGGCCGTAAGGCGTTCTAAAAAAACTCTGACACCCTCACGATAAGAAGAAGGACAATGTTTGGGTCGAAGATGTAGCGAGCCTACCCAGAAGAAGCCTATTCACTCGTACTTTAAAGGAATTCGGGGTGTAAGCGTTTGGAAATACTGACGCAAGCAGGGCATTCTACACCTTGGCTGTGCGCATTATAAAAGACGCTTAGTGCGAATATTTGAGATGTCAACCAAGTAGGGGTGATATCCCGCGGTCCCTATAATTCGAATTTCAACCTGAATTTCATTCATTAAACTGTCCAGCTACTAATTCAATGATTATCAACCAACAACAAAAATCATTCCCGACCTAAAAAGTTAACTCCTAACTGCGTAGCTCGATGCGCGGGCGTCGCTCATTGCACTCATTATTAGATAATTTGTCATAATCTGCGCTGCACGTATGGTTCGCTGAACTGTACTGCTAATAAATTGATTAAGGGTACTCTAGTGATTTGGCTTGGAGTTTGCTGTTTAAAAAGCTGGTTATAACTGCAATGCAATTCTGCATACGTCTGTATTGTGTTATTGGATGAGGTATGAACACTCTATCAAGAGGGTTTAGCATAGATTAATATGTATATTGGATATAGATAGGTAAGTCGCCTTGAATTTTAGGACGTCCTAATTATTAGCGTTGCCGCTAATTAGCACCAAGGGGAACCACATTATGAAATAAAATTGAAAAAGGCGATAGGCCGACACGAGGATCGAACCATAGGTACCCGGATCGTGAGCCGGTTATCTAGACCGCTAGACCAACAAGACAATGATTAATATGGGTGAAATCTAGCACTACTACAGCGCAGCAGTGAGATGTAGCGCACTGTCGCTCCGATATGAACCCTCAACACATAGTCGAAACATAACCGATAGATGGCGGAAGCTGTCTATGGAAAAACAGCGTTCCACTTAGTTTGTACTAAGATAACATAGCATGGGGTTTAGGTTCGAATTTGCACAGACAACATGCCATGTAAGTTCCGATGCCTTTTTTTTTACTTATGTGCGTAATACGAACTGCTGCCAAATGGTGAAGGAAAACATCGTGAGGAATCCTGCTTATGCTGAAGAAGTCTACCAATCCGCATTGGGCACGGGTGGTGGAATTAGGCCCAGGTATCCACCTTGATGGTAAATCTGTGCCCTGCAGGGCACTGGCCGAACCTGATGATGATGAAGCGTTAGACCATCAAACTGAACAACTCTCACTATGGAGACAAAGTAAATTTTTTTTAAAGTCAGCTGTCCCTATACATTTGTGTCGAGTAGGTAGGTAGATATTACAATTTATGTAAAACAGCAGATATTTTAACTTTTTTCTCTATTTACGCGCCATTGTGAAAGTTGTTCAGTTTTATGGCTTAAACCACCGCACCCCTTGAAACAATTCCTACTGAGGTATTTTGTTGTACCCTGTATAGTGTCCATTGGCTTACCAATTACACGGACGTTTGGTCCGTGCTCAAAAGTGTCGGAACCAAAAGAGTAACAAAACTCAAATAAAGAGTAACAATTGCGCGCCAGTCTTCGTTTGATCGACTGACTCTGCGCACGTCTATAGTTCCGTGCCGCTGATGTAAAAACTACACAATCAAAATGAAAAACTAATTTAAACAGTTTTATTTTATTTATAGTCTGTTAATATTACTAAAACGTTCTTACGTTTACGTAAGTTAGTCCGGGACACTTTTTTCGATAATTTTGTATGAGACCCGGCGTCCATTAGTTTGTACATACATACATACATATTCTCACGCCTGTCTCCCACTGGGGTAGGCAGAGACAACAATCTCTAGCTTCCTCCACATTCATAAGTTCTTCATGCATGCTCGTCGATTATTTCAATGTAAACGTGAAATAAACCAAGAGCAGTCCCAGCCTAGTCCTAGTATGTAGGCTAGTAATGGTCACGTCGTCACGTGTGCCCTGTGGTGTGGTTTGAGAATTGTATGTAAAATAATTGACCTGCTTCACAGATTCTAGTGTAAACAGGAAAATGCTTAGGGAAACCAAAATCTGGCTCGACATGCATTAATAGAGTGAAAATTTTCCTTCAGCAATAGCACTTATAATATTACGCATTGTTTCCTTGTTGTTTTTTTTTTTACGAAAAAATTTCGTTGTGTGGTCAAAAAAAGTGTTCTTTTTAACTATTAAGTAGGTATAGTTAAAAAGAACACTTTTTTGACCACTGTAAACTTAAATGCGTTACATAATTTATGGGGCGATTTAACTGAACAACTGTATGTAACGCACTTTCGTTTCTACACCATGTATAATTCTAAATTTGGGTTATTATCGTCATCATGCCAAATCTTGTTTCAAAAGGAGCTGTAAGCGTGACCTGACCTTAGGTTATGACATTTTGGTTCTATTCAAAATCTGTACTCAAGTTGGAATAGAAAATTCCACGAAGAGCTTCAAATCCAGATGCTCTTCTTAGAATAGCTTGAATGCTAAAATTGATGTGATATTCAAAATTGGTGCTCAAGTTAGAATAGAGCTAGAGCCAGGTTCTCTTTATGAAATGTTGTTTTTTGTGTACCTTAAACAGTTTTTAAAACGTGTTATCATGTAATTGGCACTGTAAAATTTAAATGTTGCTGTATTAGAGATTAAGTAATTTGCAGTTTCGCATAACCAATAAAGATAAAATAAAATAAATAAATGGCTTAAGTGCTTAAATTGAGGCGCTATTCAAAATTGGTGGTCAAATTGAAATTTGATTAGAATAATTTTAAATATAAAATCCAGTTGCTCTTCGTGGAAAAGCGTAAGTGTTGAAATTGAGGTGCTATTCCAAATTGGTGCTTAAGTGGGAATAGAAAAATTCAAAATACAAAATCCTGGTGCTCTACGTGAAATAGCTTCTGTATTCAAATTGTGGCGCTATTCAAAATTGGTGATCAAGTTGGAATAGAAAAATTCAAAATATTAAATTCCACGAGTACCACCAATCCAGGAATCCAGTGCTCAAATTGAGATGCTATAAAAGTAGTGCTCAAGTTGGAATAGAAAAATTCATAATATAAAATTGAAATGATAAATACAACCGTACATAAATACTAAAGAACTTAGTAGTACAGGCCAGGAATCGAACTGCGGCCTCATGATTGAGGCGCTAGCTCTCTTCCATATGGGCTATCATCGCTCCTGTGGAATAGCTTAGGTGCTCAAACTCAGGTCTTTCAAAGTCAGTGCTTTTCGTGGTGCTTTTCTCCCTTGTTTGACTGTAGAATCCTAAAAAGTACTCAACAATCGTCTATTAAATTATCATCCAACTAGTAAAATAACATTCTAGCTCAACCAAATGCATCTAATTTCATCTAACTTTGAACACGACCAGCAAAATCCGACCGCAAACAAAAGCAGAATCAGTATAAAACAAAACAGCATTCACTAATTATTACGAGTGCTAATAACGTTTACGGAAACTCCGTTCAAATCTACGTTTAACAAACGACTAGTTTACAAATTTAACTCCCTACTGTTAAATACGGGAGAGAGGAAGAATAAGTAGACATGGCACGTCTGTTAGGTCTGTCAGTAGATTTAGTTTGCTAAAGATCTGGCACTAATTTAAAGACTAAACATAAAATAAAAATCAGTAAACAGAATATTGGTTGATGTAATATTTCTGACCACTCCTAAAGTTATTACGGTCGTCAATTTATGTATGTAAAAATCAATTAACAACGATCACAGTCTTTTTATTATGGAAACCATACAACGACGACTTTCGCATTCAAAAAATCAGCGGTTCCCACACAAAACTGCAAACCCACTTTACTCAAATGCGGACACCTAATTTTAATTTTGTGGCTTTGATATTGATCTCACAGAAAAACGCATTGTCAACGCAACACATTGACCATAGATAGTGGTTAAACCACAGATCACAAAAACTAAAGGGAGATGTGAAAAGAGGGCGGGGCCAGTGTCGCAACAATATGCGCAAAAACGGAATACCTTGCTCGCGACAGTAATGATTCAATATATTATGAGGCTGAAAGCCAGTCGAGATATTATGGGTAAATAGTTTACAATGCTTGCGCAGTACTAAAGATTATGCGAACGTTGAGTTCTAATACCGCAATGGATAATGAGCACATTTAAGCTAACAAAATACTTACAATCGCCTGGTACTGGTGGTGATGCGACACTAGGTTTCATACTCAGCGCGTTGGTTGGCATCTCTCTAGATCTCTATGGGTTAAACCAAACAAGAAAACGGTGTTGTGTCGGTCTAGTGCAAAAGCAGTGCATATAAATTGTGATAAACATAGAATACTTAAAAATAGTGTATTATTCTAGGCTTGATAAAAATAGTACCATAGTAGGAAAGACGAAAATTTGCTGGAGAAAAAAAACTAGAATCTATACTATTATAAAACTGTAACAGGAAGTTTGTCTGTTTGTCTGAAGATATAAACAAAAAAAAGTTACGATATGGTTTTTAGGTGTCCCTGATTCCATGCCACCAATTTTTGGATTTTTTGTCAGTCTGTTTGTTTGTGTGTTTGTTTGTTTGAACGATTATCACGCAAAAACTACTGAACCGATTTTGATGAAACTTTTTTTGTTTGATAGCTTAAGATCTGACTTAAAATCTGGTATATAATTTGTGCGGACGAAGTCGCGGGTTAACGCTCGTAGAAGAATAAAATTATAACCCCAAATGAAGAATTCTAAACATCCTTATTATCACTTGTGAACAGAAAGAATACTTTTGTCACAAAGCTATGCTATGTAGTACATAATGTTGGTGTGTGTTACATCGTGCATCACATCAAAGATATTATCATGTATAAAAATTGTTTGTTTCGTTTTAATAAATACTTAAAAATGTAATTGTCATTCATTTGGCGTTTCATACATTTTTTTTAGGCATTATTTAAACAGCACTCCAGTATTTTTTGTAACCATAGTTGACAACACGAAATCCTGAATCAGGATTCCGGATCGCGATTCCGTCTGTGTGTGGGGTTACCTGCAGTTCCTCGGTCATCCCCATGCTATGTTATCTTAGTACAAACTAAGCGGAACGCTGATTTTCCATAGACAGCGTCCGCCATCTATCGATGATGTATCGAAGCACTATGTGTTGAACTAGGGTTCATATCGGAGTAACAGCGCACTACACCTCACGCGCTGCGCTGTAGTATTGAGAGATTTCACCCATATCAATCACTGTCTTGTTGGTCTAGCGGTCTAGGCAACCGGCTTACGATCCGGGTAGCTAAGGTTCGATCCTCGTGTCGGCCGATCGTCTTTTTCAATTTATTTCATAATGTGGCGCCCCCTAGTGCTAATAAGCACCAACGCAATTAGGACGTCCAAAAATTCAAGGCGGAGTTACCTATCTATATCCAATATACATATTAATCTATGGTCATCCCGTGATCATGGCAGTTGTAACACTGCCGAAATATCGGGAACTCAAATATACCACAACGCGGTAAGAACCCGTTAAAATGTTTAATTCTAGATTACATTAAATGAAAACTTTTAGTTGGAAACTTTTAGTTGGCAATGTTGTTTTATAAAAATGTTCTATCCTGTAATTAGTCCGTTAGCTTTCCTAAAATGAATAAAATAAAATAAAAAATAAAATAAAATATCTGGCAACGGGGAATTATTCGAGAAATATTATCGTGAGTATGATTATTATATGCTTAATTAAGTAAATTATCCAGTTCAAAAAGAATGTGTCAGTTGCCATTTACTGAACTGCTTTCAAGATTTAAACTTTCAAACAATGCAATGAACGAAGAGATAATTATTTAAAAGAGAAAACACTGCAACTGACATCTTGGCATTAAAATTAAAAGTCTTGAAAACTAGCATCAGTATAAATCGTTTAACTAACATGCTCTTTACTTAAAGTTGGTAAATATTAATTTATAACAATCAAAATCTTGCAAACGTCTTTTTTCCTTCCTTATTTTATTTATTTATTTTTATTTTAACTCTTTATTGTACACACGGAAATATACATGACAACAACATAATAGGCAATTACAAAGGGCGAGCTTATCTATAAAGAGATTTTTTCCAACAAACCCGAGACAGAGAGAGAGAGAGAGAGAGCATAGAAAGTGAGGCAGGCATAGTGTGCACATTTAACTGATAAAACAGTATTTAAGACTCATAAATATATATTATATAAAGATACAGGTATATGTATACTTACATACATACATACAAATATATACAGTATGATAAATAAATAAATGTACTTGTTTATTGAGGAGAGAGATAGTGATCTTTGACTTGTTTTTTAAACGAAGCAATTGTTTGACAGTCTCTTATATTAAATGGGAGAGAGTTCCAGAGCCGGACTGCATGGACAGTGAAGGAATAGGAATAGAAGTCAGTAGTGTGGAATGGGATATTAAGGAGGGTCCGAACATGAGATCTACAGAGTTCCTTCCTTCCTTCTGGTTACGGTTGTAACTATTACATGGTCTGTGCTAGTGGCCTTGCTAGCATCTGCTAAGCCATTTGGTGTGGAAAATTCACAAATATCCTAAATCCGCACGTAGGGAAGTAGATCAACATGCATCATACATATCAACCCTACTCTTACCAGTATAATGCAGTTAATCCAGTGATCCGTCACTCGCGTTTGACAGCTATGATAAGTACCAACGGCCTTAAACCAAAGTTGGATCTAAGCCTTGTATTATAAAATCTGTGTACGGCACATATTATTTAATAGTTACCCTACGGGCGCATTTTAATTACAGTAGTACCAGGTTTATAAGTCTTACCGATGTACCTGCGCAGTTGACAAATTTTAATAGCGCACGAAATTATAATGACCAATCAGGTTGTGCTACCTTCAATCCGTTTACGCTATTGGCTAGTTTGTTTTCGCGCCCTTTTCGCTGCTATCCGACTTTGCACCCTTTGATTACTAAATGACTTCGGGTTTTGTCGGAGACTCGGTCCTGCTCTGCGCAAATGAGGCTTGATGAGCGGAATCATTTTCCTGGTCGTACTATACATCATTCCTGAAGCGCAAAGTTCGAAATTCAAAACATCGGGCGAAATCAGAAGAGTGCGGTATCTATTACAGTCAATGAAGTAACAATTGAATAAGCTGTGGTTAAATTGCAAGGCAGAGGCCTTTTTCACATTGGCGGGTTACGGGTTCAATGCGCATCAGATTCGCTGAAGCCAGTTGTTGAAACAAACGCCATTTGGTGCACATCCATGAAAACAAATTATTTAAAAAAAAATTGTGAAAGATTTCTAACCATTCTCAGTTCTCTGGACAAAATGGCAGAGAATTAAAAGCGAAACTTTAACGTTATCAAAATGAACGTAGCGACGGTTGTCAAAGGGTTAATTTAAAACAAAATGACCCGGTGGTAGTTGGGCGGGTCATGAAACGCTATTAGACTCAAGCATGGTGCATTCAGTTCGACTGAAATTAAATTCCACTGAACGAAACTCAATGCAATGCAGACTAAAATAACAAAGTAAACAAATGTAGTGAGGTGAGCTTTTGATTTGTCGGTTTTGGGTTTGGTATGTTGTAATTTAATTACTTCTATACGTATTATATTGTTATGTGTATATTGGAGAGTATGTGGCGCGTTTCGGAGATTATACAGGGTGAAATTGATATCATTAGCATCCTTTTAAACTAAGAGTCTACCCATCAAACTGAAACACTTTTACTATGTGAGAAAACCTATGCACAAAAAAATATGCTGTTGCATACATTTGAGTCGAGTCGAGTCGGCCTGGCACGGCACTGTAGTTTAGTATGGAACATCCGATTTTTTTTTGCTCCGATCGGTTTGCTCCCATAGTAAAAGTTGTTCCATTTGATGGGTAGATTCTTAGTTTAAAATGATGCTAATGATATCAATTTCACCCTGTAGACAGATAGGATGGATCATAGGGACCCGGATTTGAATCCACATGGGCGACGTGCCATGTACCAATGAGTTTTTGAAACTTAATTATGTACGTATACTGACTGCTCTCAAACGGTGAAGGAAAACATCGTGAGGAAACCTGCATACGCTGAAGAAGAAATTCTGATGTGAAGTCTACCAATCCGCATCGGGCACGCGTGGTGGACTAACGCCCATATACACCCTCTTTCGCGGTAAGCCAGCGGATACATAAGCTAATGATGACACATATATACATTATGACACATATATACATATACCTTACAAATGACTATGACGAGAATACTTATGTGAATGTTCTGTTGACAGTAACGAGTTCGAACAGACCGCTCATCATATTCTTTGGGAGTGTGAGCTCTGGTACGCCGAGCGCCAGACCATGCATGACTCAATAAAATCGTTTTCTGGTGTCCCTTACTACATGGATCTTGTTGCGACTAGGGATAACTTCCGTGCGTTCAGATGTTTTTGCCATACTTATTACTGGAAGCAAAATAAGTCATAGTTTCAGTACAATGTTAGGTTCCTATTGTTTTATTTTGTATTTTTGGTGCTTTTGCGGTCGTGTCTTCAACACTGCCATAAATGATCTCTTGAATTGGCTCTCTAATAGCCATGTTTTTTTCCTTCTTATTGCTGTCTCCCGCTTGCAATGGAGGGAAGTCGGATATTTCGTTTTCCTACTCCTCCTATCTTCTTTGATTAATTCATTGCGGGTTCCAAGACAGATTAGAGTCATCCCCCTGGCTCGCTGGACTACATTGTCCAGTGTTGTGAATGGTCGCCGCTGTTGATCCTGGCTTACAGGAGTTACAGCGGTGGGAATGTGTGGTGGGCCTATGCCCGATTAAAAAAAAAATACCTTACAAACACTATTCTTATTCTTTTAAAGCATGCAACAATTTAGTTAAAAATATTGTCAAATTTTTTTAAAAATCTCAAATTTAAAATGTAAAAAACTTTTGAGTTAAATAAATTATTTTATTTCTTAATTATTATTTATTATATTGTAATCGTCTCATCTCTCTAAAATTTAAAATTTACTGAACCCGATGTCAACCCACCGCACGGGCACACTCACCCTACTTACTACCAAAACAAGATTATTAAAATGTGTTCATGAGTACGTTAGCGCTTTTATTCATTGATGAAATGATAAAAAATCATTTTTGCCTCAAAACTTAAAATGCGAATAATTTAACATTTTAACTATCAAAATAATGAAATTATTATTTCAATAAATTTTTTTTACTAGCCTAATTCATCCCACTGCTGGGCAAAGGCCTCCCCTTTAATCTTCCAACCATCTCCATCCTGTAGGCCTCGCATGCTACCCCCGAGAAAACGACAAAAATCGAGATGTGCCTCCATCTTTATTATTGTACGTATGCCAGAAAGAGCGCACATGCCGTTTTTCTCGTTTAAACACTTTGTCGTGTATGGCATGCTAGATGTGCTGGGCAAGCTCTGGCCACTTGTCGTCTATTCAATCTAATTATTTTGTTATAAATCAGTTGGGGTTTATAAGGTTTTGCGCTTATTCGTTAACACGTTGTATATCCTAAACAAAAGATCAACTTTTTGTTTCCATTATTTTCTCAACTCTGTACCACAATCTCAGTATACTTCAAGTATCTGAACTTGACAGAAAGCAAACACTAATAGATCACGTCTAAACCCCAATAACATAAACAAACCAAAGTTCGTATTCACTAACAAGTTAACAATTTCCCACCACTAAACCCATAACGTAAATTCATCGGGTTTACGTTTCGCAAAGGTATAAATCTAAGGAGTTGATACTGTTTATGCTATATGTTTCGTACACGAACGCGCGCCGCATTTGTTCTCGTCTCCCTTATGATTATTTATCGCATACTCAAATGAGGTACGTTTGGTTTGAATTTATGACTGTTTTTGGAGCTTGCGGTTTCTATTAGAATCGATGTTTTAGGTTCGCATTATTTTGATGTTATGAACGCATTGTGTAAGCTTTTGTAGGTCGATTGTGTTGATCAATCTTATGATTCTAGAGTAAGATATTTTTGATTGTTTCCGAGAATTTTGAGTTCGCCGTAGCTTTGAGATAAGATGTTCTTCTTATTACCTGAGTTTACTGTTATTTAACAAATTTTGTAATAGTTTCTGAAGTTTATTAAAACAATTTCGAGTGTTCTTGGAAAGTATAGCAGTTCAATGCTGTTTTCCATGAAAATTCGAATTTTCACTAACAATATTTATAGAATAGTGATGGGTTGAAATTCGTAGAGTATAAACAGTTTTGTGTAGTTTTTCTTCTTTAATAGTATTATTAAATATATAAATGGTCTAGTGGTCTGATTCGACACTGAAACTACTGAAAATAACTACTCTATGATAGGCTGTTATCCATAGACTAGTTTTATTTTTTTCTTCTTCAAAGCGTTTTATCAAATTTTTACCTTATTTTATGCATATACTAAGAATTTCATATTCCCTTTATGCTAGGCTAAGTTTTTTTTTAATTACTCTTTTGTCTGATGGAAGGGGTTTTAGAAAAAAAAAAATTAAGTAAAATTATGCTGTACCTAGTTATACAGTGGTGCCAACATCAAAATATAGAAAATTTGTTGTTCCATAGAAAACGACAATGACTACTACATAGTATGTATGATACTCCATATGCTAACCCCGGCAGCGGAAGATTGATTGAAATATGAAACCTATTGACCTCGAAATTTCTCTATACCTGAATCCAAGAAAGAAAACAAAAAAGTCTTACAAAATAAAGTTTTAAATTTTTCTTCTTTTTTTTCTTCTTTTTTTTAATTTTTCTTCTTTTTTTCTTCTTTTTTTTCTTATTTCTTTTATTTTCTTATTTTTCTTTTCTTTTTCTTTTTTATGTTTTAATTTTTTTTTAGTGTAACTGATTGATTGATTTTAAATTTTTCGCGATTTCAATGTTTAACAATCAAATCAAAGTGTCAATTAACGCATGAAAGTTTTTTATTGATTAGTATATTCGAGATTTTTAAACATCAGCTCTCCCATACAAAACTGTAGGTTTTTTTTCCTATATTTGATTCGTACATAAATGCAGTTTAGTTCAGATGAAAAAAAAATTTACAGTTATATTGTTTTTTTTTACATTTACTTATCTTTCATATTATTATACTAACATTTTGTCACATTATCATCATCATATCAGCCATTAAACGTCCACTGCTGGACATAAGCCTCCCCCAAAATGGGGGGGGGGGGGGGGGATTTGCCATAATCACCACGCTTGGCAGGCGGGTTGGCGATCGCAGTTGGATCGAATCCATGTGTGTACTCAGAGGATGCTGCTGCCCATCCTTCAGTAGATCCCTTAGTCGCCTTTTACGACACCCACGGGAGGAAATGGGATGGTGCTAATGGTTCATAGCCGACACCACACGGCAACACACACATACTTTTTGATAGTTACCCTACGGGCGCATTTTAGTTACGTCATTCCTGAAGCGCAAAGTACGAAATTTAAAAAAGCGGGCGAAATCAGAAGAGTGCGGTATCTAACAGGCCGGATTTGACCAAACTTTCGATTTATAGAAGAGTAACTATACAAGAATCAATTTTACTCTTCGTGTTTACTCCGAAATAACTTCACTTGTCTTCTACCACACTAAACCCATACTAAAAGAACGAATGTATAATCCACCTAAAGAAAGAGTAGCATAATAGGAGTAACAAATTATCTAAAAATCTATTACAAATTTTTCTATTCATTCCAATAAAACCTACAACATTAAATAGTTTTGTTTCCAAAATGCACAATTCTTTAAATCGATTAGTTATCCAAACTTACTTAATTTTCGCGGAGTCAGACGAGAACAATTCCAACATAAGTTTAATCCCTGCTCCGTCGGACTCAGGACTTTGATGGATGGCTTCGCGGGTGCAATGCACTGCTAATGCGTTTAACTGCACACAAAACACGTCATTTTCAACTTTAACGTTTGCGCTTTATAATTATGCCTATTGATGTTATTAATGTGGTTTTGTTGAGGAACAGTTTTATTTAGCATGGACCTTTTTAGTTTTATAATATATTACTGTGAAAAAATTGATAAATATATAAGGAAAGGAAATAAAAAAAAAACTTTTGAAAAATCAAGACTCGGTCGGAACTTGAACCCGCAACCTGTCAAAACGAGGCTGTGCTTTTATCCAATTAAACTATCGAGCCTACTTCATCATAAAACGAAAATCCAAAGTCTTTAATTTGATTTGAAATAGCACAACATGGCTTTCACAATGTTAATAGTCAATAATAATTAACAAAAAGAAAAAATATGAAGATTGATCCTTGTCAAAGTCAAAGCCAATATTTTTTATTCAATATAGGTGCTTGAAGACCACTTATTAAACGTCAAATCTTTTATTGAAGCTACCACCGCGTCGGAACGTGTTGTCACTGTAGAGAAGATGCGGAGAGAGACTATACAACATGACACGGTGTCTTCGTGTGAATAGACTATGTAGGTCTTGAACATGCCTGCCGCTAATCAAGATCGGTTCGCAACAACACTTTTACATTTAGGTAAAAATAATAGTGGATAATTGTTTAAACACCAAAGTAGTGTGCTTTTCTAATAATGTGTGCACTAAAGCCAAATGCATTCTTTCTTCCTTAAATCCTGACGGAAAGGGAAACCTAGACGAACAGAGGTGCCAAACTGACATTAGCGACTCTACGACCAACTTACGACGACTGATTTGATTGGTTGCCTCTTACGAAACTCCTTGACGCTATTTCAACCCAGATAGATACACGAGACCCGGTCATTATATAATATTAACTATTTTGTAAAACAAACATCATAATAATTATCTCTCAGCCCAAAGACTTCCACTGCTGGACATTTGCCTCCCCTAAAGATCACCACAACAATTGGTCCTGCGTTGCCATAACCCAATAGGTACCCACCACCGGCCGACCATCGTAAAAACCATGAGTCACGATAATTAACCGAAATGCACCAAAATCGCCACCTCACTTCATTACCACTGCCATAAATAACGTACAAAATCTCGATCATCGAGACAGAGGGGCCATTATCAAACGTATTAAAAAAAAACAAGCATTATTTACGACGAGGCACACGTGGTACGACAATATGTTGAAATGAAAACGTTACTCGTATCGTAATATGGATACGCGCGATACTGAATTTTTTTTTGCTCTTTTTTTGTATATTCTCTCGTTTGTTTTTTGTTTTTAACTGTTGTTTGGTTATTTTATTTGCTGTTTTAGGGTTTCGTACCACAAGGGTGAAAACGGGACCATATTACTAAGCCTACGTTGTGCGACCGTCCGTCCGTCCGTCCGTCAGTCCTACCTATTTAGAGCTGTAATTTTTGACATCACATAATGTGTGTTATTATGGCGAATTAGCTTACGAATAATAAAAATGTCAAAAAGTTTAAAATTAAGGGGGGTCCTCATACAAGGAACTAGTTTTTATCAACGTTTCTTCTTCTCGCTCTATAGTAAAAACGGTAATACATACAAGTGTCAAACTTGGTGTGATTACAAAGTAAACTCTACAGTATAACAACAAATAATAAAAACCGGCCAAGTGTGAGTCGGTCTCGGGCTAAAGGTCCCGGAGTAAAAAAAAATCTTTTTTACCTTAATATATGTTGTGATGGTGTGGTACGGAACCCCCGGCCTCGGTGCGCGAGTAGCCCGACTCGCACTTGACCGATTTTTTAGGATATTTTGGTGAAATAAATGAAAGTGAAAG
Source organism: Agonopterix arenella (assembly GCA_927399405.1). Lineage (NCBI taxonomy): Eukaryota > Metazoa > Arthropoda > Insecta > Lepidoptera > Depressariidae > Agonopterix > Agonopterix arenella. Next base: position 16,085,845 of record OV656708.1, on the reverse strand, counting down.
CTAAGAAGACTGAATGCGAATGATATTTCGGAATCCAAAACTATTGGTGATATTTTTTGTAATTTCGTATATTTTCGCAAAGATCTAAAATTTTCCCATAAGGATGTGTGTTTTGTGTTTATTTGTTAGCGATGTTTAATAGTAATTGGAGACAAATATGTATCTAGTGGGTAATATATTATGGAACAACTGTTTACATTAGCAGATTTGACTAGATTGGTACACAACCAGTAAACTCTATTAATATAAATAATTGACATATTATATATTTACAGGCTGGATATTTTTCTCCGTTTAACTATCTATCTATACTATTATAAAACTGTAACAGGAAGTTTGTCTGTACATTGAAGATATTAACAAAAAAAAGTTACGATATGGTTTTTAGGTGTCCCTGATTCCATTTCACCAATTTTTGGATTTTTTGTCTGTCTGTTTGTTTGTGTGTTTGTTTGTTTGTTTGTTTGAACGAGTATCACGCAAAAACTACTGAACTGATTTTGATGAAACTTTTTTTGTTTCATAGCTTATGATCTGACTTAAAATCTGGTATATAATTTGTGCGGACGAAGTCGCGGGTTAACGCTCGTACTATTATAAAACTGTAACAGGAAGTTTGTCTGTACATTGACATTATTTTCAAAAAAAAAGTTACGATATGGTTTTTAGGTGTCCCTGATTCCATTTCACCAATTTTTAGATTTTTTGTCTGTCTGTTTGTTTGTGTGTTTGTTTGTTTGTTTGTTTGAACGAGTATCACGCAAAAACTACTGAACCGATTTTGATGAAACTTTTTTTGTTTGATAGGTTATGATCTGACTTAAAATCTGGTATATAATTTGTGCGGACGAAGTCGCGGGTTAACGCTCGTATTTTATAAGATAGAAGAATATAAGATGAGCAATTTAGACCTCGATGTTTATAGATATCATTCAAAATCTCATAATTTGGTTTACTGAAACTAAATGACACTCATTTAGTAGAAACATGAATTATTTTGGACCCAGTCTTGGGAACAATTCATACAACTATTTTTTATTGGAGCGCAGCGAAGATAAAAAAAATCGTTGGTTTCATACATGAAACTAAGAAATACACGGAGAGTAAAATAAAACTAAACATAAAAGTAATTTGTGTCTTCCCACGCTGCGCTTTCCGGTACGCGTTCACCACTCGAGAACTTTTCGGCCCCATCGGCCATCGGTTCTGCGAGCAATGTGCCCCGCCCACTGCCACTTTAGTTTAGAAATTCTTTGGGCTATATCAGCTACTCTGGTTCCTCTGCGGATCTCTTCATTTCTGATTCGATCTTGCAGGGAAATTCCGAACATTATCCTATGCTTCCCTTATTTATAACTTTAGAAAAGAGAAAACGGTGAACGAAGACAAAAACCCACAAATGACAACATATCAACTAATCCACGTTAATTAACACCAACATTTAATTTTACAAACAATCGACCAAAATTCAAGAACAAAAATGTCTTAAAATAAACGACCCTCCAGCAGGAAGAGGCGAAAATTATTTGACAGTTTCGAATGTAAAATTTGACTTGAACACATAATAAGTGTCGGGTTTTCGTCAAACGGCCGTTCCGAGAACCGTGTGACAAAGGAAATTTATACTTTGTGCCGAATTCTGTTTAGCGGCCGATTTATTTAAAGGTTTTGATGTTTCAGACACTGAAATGTGTGAAAACTTTGTACAATAATTGAAGTGTTGAGTGATAGGGTTTTTTGTATATTATAGGGAGAAGAGATGGTAATGACACTGAAGCTGTTAAGAAACGAAGTCTACCATTGAGATTTCATAATGGATATATGTAATGAAAAAACAATAGATTCCTTTAGTAGAGGACCTCATACGAAAACAGGGTCCTACACTTTTTAAGGGGATTATCAGACCATCAAACTGAACAACTTTCTCTATGGGACCAACAGCGAAAACGCGAAAAATAAATCAGCTGTCCATACATGTGGCTCGGGTAGATTTACAGTTTTGTATGGAAGAGCAGTTTTTTTCACAATTTCGACGTTGGTGCCATAAAGAAAGTTGTTCAGTTTGACGATCATCCCCCTAAAAAAGTACAAGAATAATAGTTATATACAACTATTATTTTTTAAGTCGCCGAACAAAAAGTGGTCCGTTTGAAGAGCAGAAAACATAAGTTTTATTTATGAATCAATGAATCAATCAGAAAACGATTCGATCAGATCATGCAGAATCAATCTGGACCCTATTTCATAAACATGACAACCTGTTATTTAAAATGACAATTGTATTCAGGGTTGCTAAATAACAAAATGTTTGTACTAACATTCTCAGTAATGAAACTCAAATTCTCATTGTAAATTACTATTTCACCCCCGTTTCACGTCCCGCTGCGCTAAACGAAGTTGCCGCTTTCCGCCTCAGTCGGGGGAAAAATATTGTACTAACCTCGGGCAGTAAATAAGAAATCCTCAGGTCACATGTTGATGAGACCTGAGACTTTTCTTACTTTCCTGTCCTCGGTGTGTAATCTACTATTGTCATGTTTGTCAAATAGGCTCTAGCTCTAGAAGTTCGTAGAACACCTTGTATTAACACCTTCGAGAGAAAAGAATAGGTTGATCAATAGGTACTAGACAGGAAGCACATAATGTAGAATTCAACATTTTAACCAGTTCGTACCACATTTAGTTTAATTCTAGATTAAATAATAACCGTGTCAATCTCAAAAACTGTAGCACAACAACTATGAAATCGATTTAATTTAAAAAAAATTATACAGTACACACTATAATTTATTTAGCATTAAAGTACACACGGCGACACATCAAGCTATACAAAACCAACATAATATGCTGGCCGCGCGTAGGTCGAGTAACGCTTGATGTGTGGCCGTGGGTAGAAAACCCCGTGGAAATATCCTTCGTCACCTTCATTATAGATATGAAAATAAATTAATAAACATTAAAAACAGTTCCTTGGAATTCGACGGTTATCATTAATTTCATTTCCAATATTGACAAATAGGTTTTACTTTGCGAAAATGACATTTCAATATCAAAGTTTCCCCTGGCACCTAAAGTTAGGTATAATTTATCAATTTCAGGTTCAGCTTAGCATTTCCATTGACCTAAATTATCAGTTGAATGACTACAAGTTATTGATTATGGATTTCAAAAGACAAATTGATGATTCAGTATTTGAGAGGTAGGTAAGTACGTACGTGGCCAAGAGCGTGTCGGATTTACCTACGATAGGATACCGTAATCATAACATGAAAAGCTTATCCTGAATTTTCTTATATAACGTCACGTTAATTTCATTCGCCATCTATCGCCACCCCAGAAAATAAAATTTTAACATTTATAAGCATAGCATAGCATATGCTCACGACTATATTCCCCGAGGGGGTAGTCAGAGATATTCTGAAACCTCAGAACATCCACATTTCACTAGTACCGAAATTCTGTCCAGTGTGACGGGGAGTGAGCCCGTCGCCACTTGTCGTCAACATTTATAATGCAGGTTTATATTTGATTTTTTAACCGACTTCAAAACAGGAGGTGGCTTCTCAATTCGATCGTGTATTATATATAAGGTCTAACAAAATTAGGTGAAACTATTTTAAGGGGATGATCAGACCATCAAACTGAACAACTTTCTCTATGGGACCAATATTGAAATCGCGAAAAAAAATCTGCTCTCCCATACATTTAGGTCGAGTAGGTTTGTATGGAACAGCTGATTTTTTTTCGCGATTACGATATTGGTCCGATAGAGAAAGTTGTTCAGTTTGATGGTCTGATCAACCCCTTAAAATAGTTTCACCTACTTTTGTTAGACCTTATATATATATATATATATATATATATATATATATATATATATATATATATATATATTTTTTTTTTTTTTTTTATTCGATGCTGCGTTCGTTACGAAAACTATAGATTACGATCACGTTATCGACAAAATTACTGAAAAGTTATTCTACATACTAGGGAGTCATCCAAACAAATTAAAAAAGACACTAACAGTCTAAATAAGACATCATCTTTGTCGGAATATTTAACGACCGCTTACGCATAAAGTCGTAAGTAATTAAATTTTTTATTTCCGACTTTATAATAAATTCACCCCGTACGTGAGATAATGCGAATGGGGAAGATTATAATAATATAAAAAGTGTATGTTTCGCTTTGTTAAGAGTTTAATTGTGCCATCAAAAATAACTGAAAGGTCAAATCACTCAGTTTTATTATTGTTTCGAGAAATTTTTCGTCTTCAGCGTATGTCACAAGCACTTAAAAGTAAAAGTTAAAGAATATGTCTTTTGTACACATATGCTCATGACTTTATCACACGAGGGGGTATTCAGATATATTCTTGATTTAATTAAACATATTCAGAATATTCGCATTTCATTAACAGTGTTACAAAAAAACAACTTCCGAGGCCGTAAGGCGGTTTGAAAAACACTGACACCAGGGCTTGCTGCCCTCACGATAAGAAAAAGATTTTGTAACGTTGCAGGTTCTGACACAAGCACTTGTCTCGCGTGGTATTCGCGCGTCGCGTTTTTGCCTGCCACGAGGCTCCGCAATCCTCAATCTCTTCTTGTTCTTCATCAAAAACAGTCCTTGAGATTGGGATAAATAAATAAATTACGCTTACAGGCACATACATTGTAATGATCCCAAATTAAGCCTTAAGACTTTTTGTTATGGGAACCATATACAACAACGGCACTCACATATAACATCCATGACCGAACCGGGATTCCAACCCAGGACCCTGGCTTGGCAGTCCGGCGTGGTAACCATTACACCAACCGGGTCGTCATAGATACTCCCAAACTACTTGACACTGGCGGAAATGCAGTGCTAACGCACAAGAAAGAGCCCATTAATTATAAATAAAAAGTATTAAGATTATTAGTATCAGTATTTAGTCCATTGTGGCAGGTAGCAGTTCTTCGCTAGTTTTAAATAATGGATAGTGGACAAAATTCAAAAACAATGCAGAAACACATTATCCCTTTAGTCATCTCGTACGACACCCACGGAAAGAAATGGTGGTCCCTTCGAAGCCAGAACTACAAGGCAACACAATTATTATTATTGCACCGTAAACAAAGTTAGTAGTTGAATACAGTAAGGGACAGGTGGGTGAATACTGAAACGGTGAATTCAAACCATACAAGGTGAAATTGATATCATTAGCATCCTTTTAGTCTAAGAGTTTACCCATCAAACTGAACAACTTTTACTATGGGAGCAAACTGCAATGCCTACTCAACTCAAATGACTGTATGCAACAGCAGATTTTTTTTTTGCTCCGAATTGTTTGCTCCCATGGTAAGTTGTTCAGTTTGATGGGTAGACTCTCAGTTTAAAAGGATAATGTATGCAAATGAAACAGCAAATTTTTTTCGCAATTACCAAGGTTACGAAGGGTATATAGAGAAAGTTGTGCAGTTTGATTGTCTGAATTCACCTTATCAGTATTTACCTGACTGTCCATTACGCCCTGTATTGGTATTTGATATACAGGGTGTAATGAACAGCCGGCAAAACCTTTGCTAAAGGTTAATTAATAATATTATACTATTAAAAGACAGAAAACATGTTTAACGTTCACAAAAATGCGGCGCTTTTGAGGTTTTAAAATTATTGTTTTGTTTTATTGGCCGTAAATTCTGTTAAAATGACATCTGAAGTTATTATTGTGGGCCTGATAGTCAGTTTACTGTATTTGTGGAGTAATAAAGAGGAAGGTATCCTTTAGACGCCATTTTAATATTGTTGGAATTATGTTTTGCGGTTTACAAAACAGATTGGAACCATAATAATAATTGTTCTAATAACCATAATATAACCCATCATAGTATGGTATAAGTAAGTAGGTAATACCAGAAATAACATTATTAATTTAGTAGAAAATTTGGTTCAAATAAATACCTAGAGTGATTTCTTTTTCTTTCATTGTATAAGTATCTCTCTTATACCTAGAAAGAAGAAGAAGCAAATTTTTTTATTTGTTTATTTATCCAATAATAATTAAATATATTTTGTATTTTTGTGAATAATAATGAAATCCAGTAATTACGGGTCAGTATTTATTAAAACAAAATATAACAAAATACTCAAAAATTCACAGTAGAACAAAAAAAAAACAAAGTGCTAGCGTATTTATTTAATAATACAACATTTTTTCTCGGATTTGTACGTTATTTATTGATAAAATAATGAATGAATGAAATATACTTTATTTACACCAAACAAATATGTAATTCATTATTGTATTCATTTTGTAGTTGTATACACTTTGTGTATTTTGTTTTGAACAAAAGAGAGTAGAGTTTCTGGGCGCATTCTTCTCTACACCGGGACACCTACTGACGCGGTCAAAAAATTACGTAAAAAAGCATTGTTTGTGATATTATTTTGATAACAATTTTTTTGTACGTTTGCGGAATTCTTTACAATAATCATTTTTCTTCACCGCCAAGTGATAATCTCGAAAAAAGCTGTAAACTAGGGTTTGTCGTTGTGGTGAAAGGATTAACCAGTCAGAGTAGGGGGGCTCGGTGACTGCCCAGGGTGCGCCGGACGTATGACGAACAGTAGATACGTCACTAGGGGACTTAGATTAGAACTAAGCAGTACAGTACAGAAATCTATACCCATCCGCTGCCGCCTTGTAATTGAAATTGAAGTCTAATTCACCGCTTTTAAGTTGTTGTTTAACAATAATAAAGTATTATTGGTTAATCATTTTAATTTTCGCCGTGTGGTGTCGGCTAAGAATAGCACCATCCCATTTCCTCCCGTGGGTGTCGTAAAAGGCGACTAAGGGATCTACCGGAGGATGGGCAGCAGCATCCTCTGAGTACACACATTCAATCACAACTGCGATCGCCAACCCGCCTGTCAAGCGTGGCGATTATGGCAAATCCCCCCATTTTGGGGGAGGCTTATGTCCAGCAGTGGACGTCTGTCGGCTGTTATGATGATGATGATTTTAATTTTAAACTGTTTTTCCTTAACACGTCCGGGGCGGTGAACGAGACACATCATCATTGGCCTTTCCATCTTTGAAAGATGATTTAAGCAGCGTCTTGGCGGCACTTACGCTCGTGGCTATAAAGCCCGATACGAGAGCGACAGGTACGGCCGCATATACGGCAAGTGAAATTTGAGTTTGCTGTGTCAGTTGGGTTTGCTAGCCGATCATGCCTCTTTTCTCGCTTTTCAGCCAAGGAAGCAAACCAGGCCCTGTCGTGAACAGCTCTTCCTTCCGCTAAATGTGTCCTCCACAAGTCGCGGTTCTCAGCGAGATCTTCCCAGCCGCTGGTGTCGATTAAGAATGTGGGCATGTCTCGCTTTACGCAGTCCTTGAATCGGAGACGTGGTCTCCCGACATTTCTCTTGGCATGCGCTACTTCACCTAGAAGAACTTGACGCGGCAAACGAGAGTGATCCATGCGATGCACGTGCCCCAGCCACCGTAGACGTCTCTGTTTGAGAATTGCCGTTACGCTGGGCAGCTGCGCCATTTCTAGCACTTTCTCGTTTGTCACTCGATCCCTCCAGGTTATGCCAAGAATGCCTCGAAGACAGCGCATGTGGAAAAGGTTAACACGTCTCTCCTGTTTTGCGTACGACGTCCAGGTCTCCGCACCGTACAAAAGTGTGCTTAAGATGCATGCCTGATACACGTTCATCTTGGTTTTAACTGTTAGATGTTTGTTGTTCCACACTCTTGCACTTAGCTTACCGAACGTCGTAGCAGCTCTACCGATACGAGTGCCGATCTCTCCATCGTTGGAGAGATTCTCAGACACTGTAGACCCCAGATAACAAAACCTGTTAACCACCTCCAGCGGTGTGTTCTCCAGTAGAATAACTGGAATCGAACTACAACCCTGCGCCAAAACTACTGTCTTCTTAGCATTTATCGACATAGAAAAAAGTGCGCACCCTCTGGAAAATTTGTCGATAAGACGCTGAAGTTCTTGAGGAGTGTCGGCGACAAAAGCTGCGTCGTCAGCGAACAAAAGACTGTCCAAGTATAGATCCTCGCGATTTCGCTTGGATTTCAGTAAGGAGATGTTAAATAGTTTCCCATCAGTCCTTGTGTGTAGATGAATACCTTGTTTGGCTTCACCGAAAGCAGTTTTGAAAATAAGTGAAAAAAAGATGCCAAACAAAGTAGGAGCCAAGACGCAACCCTGGCGCACACCTCTCCTCATTTCAAACGCTTCAGATGTCTCGCCATCGAAAACAACCGATCCCTTCATACACTCATGGAATGACTTTACCATCCTCAGCAATTTGGGTGGGCAACCTATTTTGTCAAGGGCTATGTAAAGACCCTCCCTGCTGACGGTATCGAAGGCCTTATTTAGGTCGACGAACGCGATCAACAAGGGAGTGTTCTGTTCCCTACACTTCTCCTGCAATTGCCGAAGTGTGAAAATCATGTCTACTGTGGACCGCTGAGCCCTAAACCCGCATTGAGACTCAGGGTACACGCGCTCAGCAAGGTTCTGCAGTTTGCTAAGAATTACTCTTGCAAACATCTTACCAACGATGCTGAGCAGGGAAATTCCACGGTAGCAGTTGCAGTCGCCGCGGTCACCTTTTCCCTTATATAAAGTGATGATGTTAGCATCGCGCATATCCTGAGGGACGGTTTCTTTTTCCCAACATTTGCCGAGAAAATTATGCAAAGTCACCAAAATGCACCTGGCTTTGATGATCTCTGTGAGGATTCCATCCTCACCGGGACTTTTACCGCCTTTTAGCTGTTTTACAGCTTTATGCAGCTCCGCTATGGTTGGCAGCTCATCTAACTCGCTCCAGACTGGTAGCTTGGGAATTTCATGTACTGCTTCCGAGCTAATATTAACAGGAGAAGAGTAGAGCCCGCTGTAATGTTCCACCCATCGACGGAGCCGACGGCTGTTGTCGGTGATGATTGATCCGTTTGATTCTTTGAGAGGTGCTGTCTTCTTTGGTATGGGACCAACAGCCTTTTTGATACCAGCGTACATACCGCACAAATTACCCGTAGCCGCGCATGCTTCAACACTTTTGCAGAGGTCGGACCAGTACAGGTTTGCATAGTACCGAGCACTACGTTGAATAGCCGCCTTTGCTCTACTGAGTTCGTCCCGCGTTTTAACACACGGGTTTGTACGGTAGTTCAAAGCTGCTAGACGCTTTGTGTTTATTAAAGGAAGTAGGTGTTCTTGGTTTTCTGCAAACCAATCCCTCGTCTTTGCTGTTCGGTATCCAAAGACCTCGCCAGCCGTTTTAGTGAGGAGAAGTTTTAACTTAGCCCACTCCTCTTCTACAGATGCGTCCACGCTCCACGAGGCAATCTCCTTGTGCGCCATGTCGCCAAAAACATTCATGTTATCCTGTATCCTCATTTTAGATACATCAATCTTCTTTTTTCCAGGAGGCTTAGAGGAATGAATCTTCTTGGGGACAAGACGCACCGCAGCTGCTACTAGAGAGTCACTGTCACTGTCGCATTCTGGGCTATGGTAGGATCTTGTGTGGAGAATATCACGGAGGTTTTTCCTCCTTGTTAAAACGAAATCCAGCTGATGCCAGTGCCCTGAACGCGGGTGTCTCCAGGAAACTTTACGCATCGTCTTGCCTTTGAAGTAAGTATTGGTAACGCACAGTAGGTTCTTCGAACAGAACTCTAGGAGACGTTGTCCGTTCTCGTTCATGTTTCCAATACCGTGGTTACCAAGGCAGTCTGGCCAAGAGGCGGTATCTTGACCTACGCGAGCATTGAAGTCACCCAGAATCAGCAACCGATCAGTGGGGCGCACATCGTGGACCACTTCATTTAGCTCGTCATAGAACTGATCCTTGGCTTCGGATGACGACATCAGTGTTGGGGCGTAAGCTGACACTAAAGTTATGAAGCCACTTACAGTGGACACACGCAATGTCATGAGGCGTTCTGATACCCCTTGAGGAGACTCTGTAGTCCTTAGGAGGTCGTTTCGAACAGCGAACCCGACGCCATGTTCACGCTTTTCAGAGCCTGGCTTACCCTTCCAGAAGAAGGTATAGTGTTCTTCACGTACACGACCCTCATCTGGCAACCTTGTCTCCTGGAGGGCCGCTATAGAAACACCCAACTTTAACAGCTCGCCATCAATGACGGCGGTTTTGCGAAGATCTTGATCGCAATTGATGCTTCCATCGGTGTCCTGGAAGCCTGTCCGCATTGTTCTGACGTTCCAGGTTGCAAAACGTATGGGAACGAGAGCAAAGTTTTTTGTTTGTTCCTTTGTATTCACAGGTGTCTAATTTACAGCGCCGATTTCTTCGGTTCACCCTTATGCTCCCTACACCCTACGGGAACAGACCGACGCTGAGGCGGACCAGTACCTAATTGTCCGGGGGCTGCCCAGATTACAGCGGGCGGTAACTGGTCAGTGGATCTACGATGGATCCTCCCACTGTCGAGAACGACCCCTGGCGCCCGCAATTACGCCTATCAATGCGGGCTTATAACCGGTGACTGCCACTCCCCGTGTTTTTTTCCACATAGCTTGGCTAGTGGGTGAAGTGTCCTCTCCACAGACGCTGCATCGCCTGGGACGCGCTTTGATAGTATAGGCTTGCCCAGCACCTATAATACCCTCTCGACCTTGCTGGCTGGGCCCCCAGGAGTGACAAGTCACCACGTGGGGAGCCAGTTCGGCTGCAGGCATCTGCCGCTTATTTCGGATAGGATCCTACTCGCGCCCTACGGAGACACCACTTCCGGGATTTTATTTCGGAGTTTCCTTCTCCTATGCAGATTGCAAGCCAATGCTAAGAGGTCTGCATCCCCATTTCGGAAGGAAAAAAACACTAAGATTGTAGAGGGTTTAATCACTTCCGCCAAAAAAAAAAAACTACCTTAGTCGCCTTTTACGACACCTCGGTTAGAATGAGGTTGGTGCTATTCCTACAGCGGCCACCACACGCCAATTATTGGTTAATCATTTTAATTTTCGCCGTGTGGTGTCGGCTAAGAATAGCACCATCCCATTTCCTCCCGTGGGTGTCGTAAAAGGCGACTAAGGGATCTACCGGAGGATGGGCAGCAGCATCCTCTGAGTACACACATTCAATCACAACTGCGATCGCCAACCCGCCTGTCAAGCGTGGCGATTATGGCAAATCCCCCCATTTTGGGGGAGGCTTATGTCCAGCAGTGGACGTCTGTCGGCTGTTATGATGATGATGATTTTAATTTTAAACTGTTTTTCCTTAACACGTCCGGGGCGGTGAACGAGACACAACAGAACTTTTATTGTTATCACTGCTATAGCCGGTCACTGTCCCGGAACGTGTTAAGTTGTTTTCTTTGATAAATGAACAATCGAATTAAAAATATAAATATTACATCTTAGACTATTCATATGTATACAAACAAACTTTTCTGACACTTTTTGCGGGGGGCGAGGTAGCATGAAATCCGCAACTTGATTAAATCACTTTAGTCTCTAATTTTGAATGTTAAAAATTATGAAAAACCGTCTTGTAGGCTGTCTGGTTTGTTTGGAATATACATGATTAATTAATCTTGTACATTGGCAGAGGGGAAATGCTAACGCGAGGCGGGTTCCCAATACAGGGTGAAATTGATATCATTAGCATCCTTTTAAACTAAGAGTCAACCCATCAACCTGAACAACTGTTAATATAGGAGCAAATCGATCAGACCAAATAAAAAATTTGCTTTAACATTACAAAAACGTGAGGCAGGTGGAAAACGTTCTATTGTATTATAAGTTAGTCAGTGTAGGATTTCCCCCGTAGAGTTTTTGCAGTCAGTAAATTTTTCAAACAGGAAAAATGTGTTGAATTTCATGGAAACGTGTCTGATTATATCTTTTGATCTCTGATTTGTGTGCTATAAAGCAATAAAGCAATAAAGCAATTTGTCCACTGAAAGGGCAAAGTTACTGCCTACCCTGGAAGAGATAGTCGTGTGGTTATACAGGGTGTAAACTTAAATGCGTTACATACTTAAAAGGGTGATTCAGACCATCAAACTGAACAACTTTACTTTTATTATGAGACCGACATCGACAATGAAATCGCGAATAAAGATTTGCTGTTTCATACATTTTGGTCGAATTGCTATTGAAATTTTTCTATGGAACAGCAGACGAAGGGCTCAATCCCCGTCACACTGGACATAGTTTCGGTACTACTAGTGATACGTGGATATTCGGATTTTCAGAAAGTCTCTGACTGCCCACCCCCTCGGGGAATATAGTCGTGAGCATATGCTTATACTAAAATATTTGTCAAGTAGATAGCCTATACAGGATGTAATAAAACACCCTGGTGATATTTATACGTGTGGTTTACATCACCAAACTATTTATGTTATCTCGATGTTGGCTCCATTGTGAAAGTTGATCAGTTTGATGGTCTAACAAAACCACCCCTTTAAATATTACGCAGCGTGTTTTGTTACACCCTTTATATCCTTATTTGGACCGAAGACCTATGAAATGTAGCGGGGAACGACGATTTACAGTGCTAAATCCGCTATACGCTTCGTCAACATTTAAAGACTAACGCACAATCAAAGGTCCTGCCCATAGAGATCTAGAGAGATGCCAACCAACGCGCTGAGTACGAAACCTAGTGTCGCATTACCACCAGTACCACGCGATAGAAAGTATTTTGTTAGCTTGAATGTGCTCATTATCCATTGCGGTATCAGAACTCTACGTTCCAATAATCTTTAGTACTACGCAAGCATTGTAAAATATTTATACATAATATCTCGACTGGCTTTCAGCCTCATAATATATTGAATCCTTATTGTCGCGAGCAATGTGTTCCGTTTTTGCGCATGTTGCTGCGACACTGGCCCCGCCCCTTTTTCACATCTCCCTTTAGTTTTTGTGATCTGTGGTCCTGCCCCACGCAAACCTGGCTCTACGGTCCCCATGCCACTAGTGGAATTTCCCCTTTGGATGGTCAAAGACAACCTCTGCACCAAAAAAGCGACAGAGCGCGGGTCGCCGCCTTTCAAATAAAAATATAAAATAATTTGCATCTGGTAGTTCATTTGTACTAATTAATCTAAAGTTGTGTAATAACAATGAACAGCTGTTCCATTTTACTTATCGTACTCGTGGACATGATATTTGTACTACGCAGAAGCGATGGCGTAATGCTGGGACGTAGTATTCTACATTACTATTTGCTATCAAATGACTATACCTTCATATTCAGGTTTCACTATTTATACAACGTGTTAATGAATAAGCGCAAATCTCATACACCCCAACTGATTTATAACAAAATAATTAGAATGAAACAATAATTTCATTTTGAAATTTAAAATAAAAAAATAACGCTCACAGGCACATACATTGTAATGATCCTAAGCAAGCACTATATTATGCTGCTGTTTATTATGGAAACCATACAACAACGGTACAAACATAATAAACATCCATGACCGAACCGGGATTCGAACCCAGGACCCTGGTTTGGCAGTCCGGCGTGGTAACAATTACACCAACCGGATCGTCGTAAAGTTATTCGCATTTTAAGTTTTGAGGCAAAAATGATTTGTTATCATTTCAGCAATGAATGAAAGCGCTAACATACTTTTAGATACATTTTAATAATCTTGTTTTGGTAGTAAGTAGGGTGAGTATGCCCGTGGGGTGAGTTGACATCGGGTTCAGTAAATTTTAAATTTTACAAACCAATTATTTAATATTTTGAAAAAAATTACCTATGTTGAAACCATGATAATTCGATTCTGCTCTCGATTCTAAACAAACCACTTTCTAGTTTTGCGTTAATTCATTAACACGTTGTATATCGTGTGGCTTATTCTATTATTTTACACTTTACAAACAAAACACAATACAAAACACTAAAATACAGGGTCAGGAACAGCCCTCCGCATACGAAAACGGTGAACTAAGATCATCAAACATTAAACTGAACAACTTTCACTATGGAGCCTAGCTTAGGAAGCGCGAAAAAAAAATCTGCTGTTTCGTACAAAACTGCTGTACCTACTCGACTCAACATGTATGGGACAGCGTTTCTATAGTAAAATTTGTCCAATTTGTTGGTCTGAGTTCACTGTTTCAGTTTTCGGAGGGCTGTCCCTTACACCCTGTATAGAGCAGCAAGTCATCAAGTTGGTCTAAGACGTCACAGCTTCCGGTGTCAGGATATCCTACACGTGACCCCTGCGTGGTGCTAATCGAGCAACAACTTGGCTGCAGTGCAACTTACTGAGACCTCAGGGCTCTTACACTAATATTATAGTCAGGTTGAATTAACTGTGTAGGATCAATTGACTGGACAACAATTTTCAATTAACTTTCTGAACTTTGAAAAATAAGTTTCCCACTAGACCGACAGCCGGAATAGCCCGAAGAATTGTTATATCCAATGAGGCATATTGGGGACGACCTGGTGGAGGCGGAGGGAACCCGTTGGATGAGGGCAGCGCAGGAACAGTCGTCGTGTCGATCGATTTTGGAACGCATATGTACCGCAGGCGGACGTCTATCGGCTGAGATGATGATGTGCGGTAAAGTATGGCTTCTACCAAAGCTTATTCGAAGGTAAGTATGTGCTCTGCTGTGGGACGTATAACATGATGATTGATATTATCGGTTGGTTAACGAGCTATGAAGAGACTTATGGATGTAGTAGAAGCGAGAATTTTTTTCATAATTATAGCATGACAATCTATTGTAAGAGAGCGTCTCGGTGGCGCGTTGTGGAGAGGTATAGACACCCAATAATGGGGGTCCAGGTTCGAATCCGCACGGACAACATTGCATTAACCAATGAGTTTTTCTAACTTATGTACGTAATACCGACTGCTTTCAAACGGTGAAGGAAAACATCGTGAGGAAACCTGCATACGATGAAGAAGAAATTCTGATGCGTATGTGAAGTCTACCCATCCGCATTGGGCACGCGTGGTGGACAAATGCCCATACACCCTCCCTGAGCCTGTGCCCTGCAGTGGGACGTTTATAGGCTGATGATGATGAATCTATTATCAATGTCTTCCATAGTAGGATATTATGCGTGAGCAATTATGTAATTAGGATACTTCAGATCATCAAACTGAACAACTTTATAGGACCAATATTGAAATAGCTAAAGAAAAACCAGCTGTCGTATACATTTGGGTCGAGTAGGATTGCAGTTTTGTATGAAAAAGTAGATTTTGGTTTACAATTTCGATAATCCTCTTACAAAAGTATCTTACTTACGTATCCCCTGGACCCTGTATAAATAAGAGTCGTATAAAATATCCTCATCACGACATATCCTGTCATCGCAATCATGTCATCCGATGGTGACTCATAGACGTTTTCAAAGGAAATTGTAGGTATGATGTGATTTAATAGTACACAATTTGATGACGCTAATACGGAAATTACCTAGACTGATTTGTATGAATTCTGCAGTCATTAGAAAAAGATAAATGGTTTAGGCTTGTGTTCGATTCCACACTGACGACATGGCATGTACCTACCAATGATTTTTTCTAGCTGAAGTCTAATACTCTCATACGGGAAAGGAAGGAAAATATCGCGAGGAAATCTGTAAAGAAAAAATTCTGAAGCGTATGTGAAGTCTACCAATCCGCATTGGGCACGCGTTGTGGACTGTGCCCTGAAGTAGGGACGTACATAGGCTGATTATGATGAGGTTATACATATACAGGATGTATTAAACTAAACAACTTTTAGTATGGGAACAAACCAGTAAGAACAAAAAAATCAGCTGTTCCATACGCTTCAGTCGAGTAGGTATTGTACTTTAGTATGGAACAGCGGACTTTTTTTTTCGTTGACAGGTTTGCTCTCCCACAGTAAAAGTTGTTCAGTTTGATGGGTAGAGTATGTGGTTTAAATGTTAATTACAGTTTTCCTTACACCCTTTATATTTAAGATTTACGTTACGATTAGACGCAACGTTTCAAACCGGACACGTTGAAAGAATGGAGGAAAAACAGCGCCCAAAACAGTGACCCACTGAAAACAGCGCCAGAACAGAGCGCGCGAGAGGTCGAAGAGGAGATGGATCGTCTGCGTAGAAGATCTGAGGGCCATGGGCAACATGACTATCTGGAGAAGGAAATCCAGGGATTGTGACAGATGAAATTGAGGATGAAAGAATAGAGGAGGTCTGCCTTTCAGCTGGATCCACTCGCAACCACGCAAGCGCACCAGTCAAAAACGGTAAACACTCTGGGCTGCACTAGACAGATTGTGAACAGGTGAGGAACGCTCTACCAAGGGTTAACCCTCGCCTCACCAGGAGCCTCTTGCGTCTCAGGCTCAACTACGCCTAGTTACTGGAGCCCTGACTGGTCACGGTTTTAATATTGGTGTTACTAACAGTCCTCTGTGCAGGGTGTGCCTGGAGTTGGAATCCAACGGGCTAGTACACTATCGGGCTCAACACCTCGGATCACCGGGGTCTCTTCCAGAAGTATTCGGCAGCATTAAAAAGCTGGTAGGCTTTCTGGAGGAGCTGGGATGGCAGGAGTAGTCATTCCCACCTAAAACAAAATAGGCGCCTAAGTCGTGGAGTTGCGGAAAATGAGACCGATACCAAGAGGAGGCTTGGTAGCCCAGGACCCACCAAGGGTTGTATCGCCGCCAAAAGTAAAGCAAATTATGTACATACCACGTTTAAACTAAAAACTAACTAACGAAACTAACGAAATATTTTTTATTCTTATGTCTATTATTTTATTGTAAACAAAGTGTTTTTCAAAATTTTATGAAAACAAACTGAATCACGCAATGGAAACTAGTAAATAGATTTGTGGTTTAACAATTTAATACAGATCGACGTAACCGCAATAAATATTTACTGTAATATCTATAGGTTTTATACATTATATTTTCCTTCCACTGATGGCGTCGGTCTGTCTGTTTGAAACAGGAAAAATTGTATCGTTAATGTGCGGATGCTGAGAGCATAATGTTATAGATTAGCACCTACTAACATAAATAGGTGATGATTATACATGATGTAACAAAAGACTAGTAATATCAATGACATTCTAATAGGTCGGGAAAAAGTTTCTTCGCATCTTTTAAGAAAATTCAAAACATTTTTTTACACAGTTTATTTACATTTAACTGAAGTGTACCATTAGTACCATGTATACCATTACCGTAGTAGTACCATTTTGTCCATTTTGAACTTTTTGCCATCTTTTAGGTAGGGACATGATCCCATTGCTATAGAAATTTTGGGGCTTCTGATCAAAATACCGCGACAAGTAGTTTTGGCAGTCCTCTCGTGATGTTCACCTGACACTGCCTAAAGAATTCTGAAGAGACCGAAGCAGGTGGAAATCTGGAGGTGCAAAGTCAGGACTATACGGCGGATGCATTAACACCTCCCAGCCAAGCTCTCTTAATTTTTGCTGAGTGGCTAAAGATGTGTGAGGTCTAGCATTATCATGATGAAAAACCACATCCATTCTGTTGATTAATTCCGGCTGCTTTCTCTCAACTTCTAACTTTAATCTCATCAGTTGTTCGCAGTAGAGTTCAGAATCGATGGTCCTGCCTGGGGTAACAGCTCATGATGAATAAGGCCCACCTAATCACACCACACACACACAGCATCACCTTGTTGCGAGTTAACCCGGGTTTCGCCACAGTCTGTGAAGCCTGACCGGCCTTTGACCACGATCTTTTTCGCACGTTTTTGTCGTACGTGATCTATTTTTCATCACCAATTATCAGCTTCTTCAAAAATAGTTCGGTTTCATTACGTCGTAATAAAGAATCACAAATGAGTACACAGTTCATTAGGTTTCTTTCAGTGAGCTCGTGAGGTACCCAAATATCGAGCTTTTTTGGTTACCCAGTTTTTTTTCATATGCGCCAAAACTGTTTTGTGGTCAATTCCCAGTTCTTCAGCTACGTCGTAACTACTGATATGCCGATCTTGCTGCACTTTTTCAAAAATGGCATCCATTTTATCCGTAATAGGGAATGCGAAGAAACTTTTTCCCCAACCTAATATATGGGACTAGTTAGACGTATGGACGTAGTTACGTCATACAATAACAAACCAAAAAATAGCACATGTCTCCAATGTCACCTTTGTATGCATCTGTTATGCTTCGCTGTCATACATTGCTGCTAACATTCCAGCTTGACATTCCAGTCCTTTCAACTCTTTCAAATGTATTCGGTCACAAAACAGCAATGTACAACAATTAAGCATAAAGTTAAAGATTGAAAAATTTGTGCCGGGCGGGACTTGAACCCGCACTTTTCCAAACCGGGGAACAGCGTAACAGGCTGTAACATGTTTAAAAATCAGTAATATTTGAAATTAAGCATAACTTAGCGGTCCCGTTAATAGCGCACTGATGCGAAGTCCTTCCATAGAATGACTTTGAGTAATATTTAAAAGAACATCAAACTGAACAACTTTCACTATAGAGCCAACATCGACATATAAATAAAGTCAGCTGTGCCAAAGACTGGAGACGAGTCGGTAGTATAATTATGTCTGAAACAGCAGATTTTTTAAATTTTATTTCGATGTTGGCTGGCTCCATAGTGAAAGTTGTTCAGTTCGGTGGTCTAAATCACCCATTTGAGAGCAGTCGGTATTAAGTTACGTACATAAGTTAGAAAAACGCATTGGTACATTACATGCCGTCCGTGCGGATTCAGACCTGGACTGGACCTCAAGGTTGAGTTTCCATAGCTCTCCGCAACGCGCCACCGACGTTAGAATTGAATAAACTTAGGTACATAAATAATTTTAGTCTAGGAAAAATACGGGTTGAGATTGCATTAAATACACTTTAGTAAATTGTGTTTGAACTAATATTACTGTTAGTTTATAACACTATTGTCGAGATTTCGTGGTTATATAGGCTGAGGACCCTGAGAAATACCTTAAAATCGATATAAATGTACAAAAGGCAAGTTTATTTCTAAAGACACTTCTTCCAGCATACCAGCAAAAGAGACGGTTAATTATCACAAGGCAAATTTATTGTGTACAAACACACAGTAAATAAATAATTAAGTTTTGAGTTAGAATTGAGAGAGAATGTTTTTTATAATTTTATTATACTTACAAAAATACTTACAAATATCTACTCAAATTTACGATATTAACCGGGAATTATTATTGTTATAAGTAAAACGTATTGAACAAAACCATCCTGTAAAAAATCACCAGTTATCCATTTTTTGTTCATACCTTAATTTAATGTTTTGTAAATGTCTTAATTTTTCCATAATACACAATACAAAATCGGGGATTATTTAGAATTTATGTTTTTCAGATATGAATCTACTAATATTTCAAACTATCACCTAAAGTGCAATTAATGCAACCTACTCCATACAAAAATCCGTAGATTTCCCCGACTATTTGAATTAGTAAACAAACGACTAACTTCAACATAATAATACACTTGTAGTTATAGTACAAAACCATAAGATACAGCCTAAGATCTTCTAACACATAGTCGGCTAAAGCAATAATACTTGCAATTAGAGAGCGCAGCAGCTGCAAGTGTCATCGCAACTGTCTCTAGACACTGCAGTAACGTGACACTCGTGCACTGTGGTTCAATTTACCTTGTTGTTGGACATATTATGTTTATTTTTATCACTTTAACTTAATTAATTATTTCTTCTTAAAGAGGGCCAATGAGTTTACATTGACACTGTTGTAATCTACAGTAGTTTGACGCCCATTTATTTATTCCAGTTTGGTACAAGTGACGTCAAAAGGCGATCAATGTGATATATTTTGAACAAACATTTTAGAATTTTACTGTTCTCCTACAAAATGCTCATAAAAATAGCAGTAATACATAGGTATTTTAACCAACTCCCACAAGTTCAAAATGTGAACATTATATCCAAGTTAATGTCTACATCTCAAAGAAACTGCTATTGTACTTCTATTCATCCTGAGGATGCTCCTTGGTGGAGCGAAACACGTGTAGAGTAGAAATTATTTGGTGGGCAGGTTGTGTTGCATAACGTAATACAACTTTGTCTACTAGGTACTTGGAAGCGGAGGTCTTGATACAATCGTGTCATCTACATATTAGTCATGGATTTCCGCAAAGTAACGCCTGATTCAATTAATTCTATTCAAATGTTATTTTTGACGTTCAGTATTTTAAGCAGGTTTTTCTTTTTTTTCCTCAAAAGAATCAATTAAGTTGTTGACAATATATCTTTGTGGATTCTAACATAAATCTCTTTTGTAACCGAGAGGAGAAAATTATGCTGTATATTTTATAATTAAGCAAATAAGTATTTTGGACAGTGTCAACAGATTATCTAGTCCCAATTGGTCCCAACCTAATATACAACGTTTTAATGAATTAACGCAAAACTAGAAAGTAGTTTGTTTAGAAACGAGAGCAGAATCGAATTATCATGGTTACAACATTGGTAATTTTTTTCAAAATATTAATTAATTTGTTAGCAAAATTTAAAATTTACTGTACCCGATGTCAACCCACCGCACGGGCACTCTCATGGATATATATGCATGGATACATTTTAAGAATCTTGTTTTGGTAGTAAGTACCCTACTTACTACCAAAACAAGATTCTTAAAATGTATCCATGGGTACTTTAGCGCTTTCATTCATTGCTGAAATGATAACAAATCATTTTTGCCTCAAAACTTAAAATGCGAATAACGTTAAATTTTAACTATAGAAATAATGAAATTATTGTTGCAATTTAATTATTTTGTTATAAATCAGTTGAGGTGTATGAGGTTTTGCGCTTATTCATTAACACGTTGTATACAATAAAAAAATCTTATTCAGCATACAAATATATGCCGCTTTGCGAGATTCGAACCCTCGCTGCCAGCTGAGCTACCAGACCATCCCTAAAACATGAAAATTTACAAAAGTAACAAAAAATTATGATGTCCTAAAACTCAGAACAAAGAACCAGTGTGCACAAGATCTCGTGAGTCGACGCTGTAATCTGTGGCGGCATTCAACGTAACATCTTCAGGTGAATTCTGTGAGAGCTGCATCTACGAGAAGGCATGAAACGCTTTTAGCTCTTTTGTGTTTTGAGGTGGTTTCAGGGTATCTCATTCAATTTCTCTTTGTCTGATGAGACAATAAAAGCAGATGAGCATTTAAGGCAGTGTACACCTTTTTTCAGGTTAGTATACAGTGTTTACTTAAATGGGGATTTTTAGACCATCAAACTGAGATGCTCATTGTAGAACACCAAAACCACGATTTTACAAAAACCCGTCTAAAAACTGAAAAAAAAAATATACGGTCGAATTGAGAAACCTCCTCCTTTTTTGAAATCAGTTAAAAAACAAGTCCGCAGTTTACGCAAATTATCATTCCAAATGAAAAATGTTAAAAGAAACCTAAAAATTATTTTCAAGTACCCTATTCAATGATACCCTTATATGATACCCCACTCAGAATAGTACGTAAACTTTCATTTTTTTATTATTCAAAATATAGCGTCTGGTTTTTGCCATATTGAATTTTGATTACTGTCGTGTCTTGACGTAAGAATCATCAAAATCGGCCAACGCGTTTGGTCTCTAGAGTGCCACAAAAGAACAAGCTTACAGTACGACCAGGAAAATAATTCCGCTCGTCAATCTTCGTTTGCGCAGAGCAGCCTAGCTAGCATGCCATCCACGAGAAAACGAAAAAAATCGAGATGTGCCTCCATCTTTATTATTTTACGTAGGCCAGAAAGAGCGCGCATGACGTTTTTCTCGTTTAAACGCTTTGTCGTGGGTGGCACGTGGACCGAGTCCCCGACAAAACCCGAAATCATTTAGTAATCAAAGGGTGCAAAGTCGGATAGCAGCGGAAAGGGCGCGAAAACAAATCAGCCAATAGCGTAAACGGATTGAAGGTCACACATCGTGATTGGTCAATATTATTTCGCGCGGTATTAAAATTTGTCGACTGCGCAGGTACATCGGTAAGACTTATAAACCTGGTACTACTGTACGTATTAGTAGTAGTAGCCTATGTATAGGCAGATAAATACAAAGTTGGGTGTTTATCCTTCCCTTTCTTTGCGTCGCGCTTTCGGGTAAAAAGGCTGCTCGATCCAAAGTGTAAAAAACAAAAGATATCGTAAATATGGTCTTAGTAAATAGGACACAAACAACAAATAAAAAGGTAAACTTTTTAATATAATAATGCAATGCGATTGCGGTTAATGTAAACTCATTGTACGCGTATTCCTGGTAGAGATAATTATTATGAGTCAATAGACGGTGAGTTCAAACGAACTGAATTCAAAGAATATTAATTAGAAGTTGTACCTATAGAGACTTGTAGTTAAGGATAAATCGAGACTTAATAATAAAATTGTGAACTTTGTGTGTCTGTAAATAATTGGAGGGAGGAGATAAGCTGTTGTAGAATTCACTGTGATACATTTTAGTCTGTTTGTTTGTGTATGCATCTTTTAAAAATTGTAGGTCCAATTTGACTCCAAAATGTTTCCTTCTGAACTATAAAATGTTTGATTGAAGGTAAAGATTATTAGCCTTCAAGAATATTATGTTGAATTGATTCTTTGATGTTTAATTTAAAATGGAGCATACTAACACCACACATTCCCCTCACATTACCTCGTGTAAAACAAAATAAATAGGATTGGGGAATACAGACAGACAGTCAACGAATTCCAGGAATGCTATTTGTCATTAAAATACTAAATAATTTTAATATGAAAACCAAAAACTAAAATCTTCTAGCGTAATGGCCAGCTAAAACAATAAATAAATAAAAAATTTAAATAATGTAATTCCAGCAAAATTGATTTTTTAGGGAACGTTTTTCAGTGTCCTGGATAAATCTCTATGGCTCTAATTAAAACTTCAATTATATGCTCAATTTACACATATCCGCTAATCATACTCCTACTGTTAGTACTTCATGATATATGACGCTTTGAAGAATCCTATTTTTTTCACATAGCCTCTTAACACTTTATTGTACACATGGAAATATACATGAAAACAACATAATAGACAATTACAAAGGGCGAACTTATCTCTAAAGAGATTTCTTCCAGCAAACGAGACAGAGAGAGAGCATAGAAAGTGAGGCAGGCATAGTGTGCACATTTAAATAATAAAACGTCCCAATCTTTATATTATATAAAGATTGGGACGTCCTGCTGCCCGTAACAGAGGACCTAAAAAAGGTGGCGGGGAGCGCCTGGATGAGGAAGGCTGTGGACAGAGTCTTGTGGCGCGCATTGGTAGAGGCCTTTGTTCAGCAGTGGACGATGACAGGCTGATGATGATGTTGATATAAAGATACAGGTATATATAAGGTCTAACAAAATTAGGTAAAACTATTTTAAGGGGATGATCAGACCATCAAACTGAACAACTTTCTTTACCTTCATACACTAAATGCGTTCCCATGCACATGCTTATTGTATGTAGTTGTATAGCCCATTAAAATACGTGAATATATAAAATAATATAATAAAATAAAAGCCTAGATAGAGCACGTCTGTAAATTATTAGTCTAAATGAGTCACAGTCCATTCGGCACAGCTGCGGTCGCAGTATAACGCTCATTCACTGATAAGTAATTTAATTTGAATCCGTTTTAATTATCACTGCAATTGAACTCATTTTAGTATGTTTTTTTTTTACTTGTCGGTTCTTGTTTGACAAGGGGTGTAGCAAAACACACGAGTAATATTAAAAGGGGTAGTTAAGGCCAGTAGCCCAGTCATTTTACGGTTTGAGCCGGTACTTATTAATAATTAATATTTTTTTTCGGTATAGTATTTAAGAGCCAATTCGAGCTTAGAAATGCACCAAAATAAAAAAAAAATCCCGTCAGCAACAGTTCCAAATTTAAAATTTAGCTATTATCTCGATATATAAAACCAGATGGTAATTTTTTTTTGGGCATATTTACGGCATTACCATTATACATACTTCAAACATGGTGTAAATATTTTTGTCTGCTTAGAAGGTTTTGAAAAATACATTCGTATTTTCTAAAATTGACCCCTCTGCAATCACCTTAAGTAGGTTTGTATGGAACAGCTGATATTTTTTTCGCGATTTCAATATTGGTCCCATAGAGAAAGTTGTTCAGTTTGATGGTCTGATCATTCCCTTAAAATAGTTTTACCTAATTTTGTTAGACCTTATATATACCAGTATCTTTATATCAACATCATCATCAGCCTGTCATCGTCCACTGCTGAACAAAGGCCTCTACCAAGGCGCGCCACAAGACTCTGTCCACAGCCTTCCTCATCCAGGCGCTCCCCGCCACCTTTTTTAGGTCTTCTGTCCAGCGGGCAGCAGGACGTCCCAATCTTTATATAATAATATGTATTTATTAGTCTTAAATACTGTTTTATTAGTTAAATGTGCACACTATGCCTGACTTTATATGCTCTCTCTCTGTCTCGTTTGCTGGAAGAAATCTCTTTAGAGATAAGTTCGCCCTTTGTAATTGTCTAGTATGTTGTTTTCATGTATATTTCCATGTGTACAATAAAGTGTTAAGAGGCTATGTGAAAAAAATAGGATTCTTCATAGCGTCATATATCATGAAGTACTGACAGTAGGAGTATGATTAGCGAATATGTGTAAATTGAACATATAATTGAAGTTTTGATTAGAGCCAAAACACGATTAAGACACATTTTCTCGATAGAAAAACAAGCCAAAGTAGCCCCCGTCTTTATCGACAAACGCTTGGAACTGCTAAACGGTGATTATATTAGAAACATGAGAAATGAGAAAAAAAAAGAGATTGATATTTTGCAAAATTTTGATATTTTACATAAATGGTACAATCACAATTAAATAAAGTTTGTTTTACGCTTGCGCCGTTTCATTCGCGCGCGCTGCCCCATCTCTTTCTCTCGCATCAGTCAGTAATATAAGCTATCACACGCGCATTTTGCTTCAATTATTTTTCGACATATGCCCTTAAAATAAATTGGATAAAAAGTGTTCATTAAATCACCCGGTAGAGTTAGGTACCTATAAGCCGGTAGGTACCGACCTAATGTAATATTATTATCATTATGTAAACATTGCCGATAAGTTTTGTTTTTATCGTTATAAAACATAATAATTATAAACAAACGACTCGAACAAGGTGGCCTGTTGTATCGAAGGGTCAAAACCGACCGATACAGAATTGCAATCGATAACCTACGGTTTTTACTTACAAAATATAATATATTTTGCTATATTTTGTGTCAAAACGGCTTTTGCTTCGATTTCGTTCGCGTTGAGAAGAAAACCCCTTTATAGGTCTATTTTGACGCCTATGTCGGTCAGTCTGTCTGTGGCATCGTAGCTCCCAAACGGGTGGACCGATCTCTATTCAGTTTATTTAATAGAAAGCTAATTTTTGCGAGATTGTTCTTAGCATTGTTTCATGAAAATCGGTTCAGCAGTTTTCAAGTAACTTTAAAAATTGCAAAATAACATTAAATTACAAATTTAAATAAACCCCAACGCGAAAAACAAACGTTTAAAAAGTGAAATCAATCAGTTTACTCTAGAGCAAACGGCGACTTAATCTAAGAATAAAATTTACTCGCGTTTGCTCGAATCGGACCTTAATACTGCTAAAACAAATAGTAGGTACAGTCGCTTATCCCCCAGCTAAGTAAATTAGGAGTACTAAAAGTGGGTAACTTATGGCCTGGGTCAACTAACATCCTCGGGGGTGACCTAAGTCAACCGCACAGGACTCAGAGCGCTGGGTTTAAGTTTGCCCCGGGGAAATCTATCGCTGGGGGAAATCTGGGTTACACTCAAGGAAGTATTTTTTGTTTAGTATTTAGTTAGTTGTTAAGAAAGGTTGTTTTTGCTTGGTTTTTAATTATTATTTTATGTATCATCATTTCCCATTATTTGGGGTCGGCGCAATATGTCATCCTCTTCCATTCATCTCTCTTAGCCATCGTTTCAACACTCACTCCTTTTTTACACATATCATCCTTCACACAATCCATCCATCTTTTCTTCGGCCTCCCGGCCTCCCTCTCCTACTACAGCCATCCACATTCATACTTAACACTCGTCTCGTAACATGACACTCTTCTCTCCGCATTACATGCCCATACCACGATAATCTATTTCCCTGCAATTTTTCCGTTATAGGTGCTACTTTCAAACTTCCTCTAATATACTCATTCCTAATCTATGTATACAGGGTGTTAACTAAAATGGGTTGTAATTAATTGGATGCTTCAGACCATCAAACTGAACAACTGTGGGACCAATTTATAGAAAACGCGACAAAAAATCTGCATTGACGTATTCCATAGGGACAGTTGTTCAGTTTGGTGGTCTAATGCACTCTGTTAAATATTTAAGTTTATAGTTTTTCTTAAAATCAACATCATCATCAGCCTATAAACGTCCCACATCAGGGCAGAGGCCTATCCTCAGGGAGGGTGTATGGGCATTAGTCTACCACGCGTGCCCAATGCGGTTTGTAGACTTCACATATACATCAGAATTTCTTCATCAGCGTATGCAGGTTTCAAAAATTAAAAAAACAGGTTTTTCTTACAAAATACGAATGTATTTTTCAAAACCTTCTAAGTAGATTAAAATATTGACACCATGTTTAAAGTATGTATTATGGTAATGCCTTAAACATGTGCAAAAAAAAATTACCAACATGTTTTTTTATAACGAGATGATAGCTACATTTTAAATTTGGAACTGTTGCTGACGGGTTTTTTTGACTCTATGGGACCAATATCGAAATGTCTAAAAAAAAATCTGCTGCCCCATACATTTGAGTCAAGTTGGGTTTGCAGTTTTGTATGGGACATCAACATTTTTTTTTGGTCCCATAGAGAAAGTTGTTCAGTTTGATGGTCTGAGCATACCCTTAAAATAGTTTCAGCAAATTTTGTTAGACCTTATATATGAGTGTAGGTAAGGTCAGCGTGGAAGGAAATAATATTATTGAGTAATTATACATATTTTTTATTCGTAAGCAAGGGCAAACATATGAGGACGCACCCTAGACCACATTGGGGACGTCATTTAAAATGTCTGGTTAAAAAAAGTCTCAAATCAATTCAAATTGATTTTAGGAGCGGACCTGGTGAAGGCGGCGGGAACCCGTTGGATGAGGGCAGCGCAGGACCGGTCGTTATGGCGATCCTTGGGGGAGGCATATGTCTAGTTGTGTACGTCCATCGGCTGAGATGATGATGACGAAGGCTTTTAACAGCTCAGTGGAGGCAAGTTAGGTGTAACCATGCTTTGGTAGAATTTTCAAGCGTCATCATCAAGCCTCAGACCAGACTTGGCCCTTAGTTAGTAACGCCATCTATCGCCTATATCTGGGCAACTGCCAACATGTTTTGAATGTGCTCAAATATTGAAAACAATTTCCTATTTACTTTAAATTATTCAGTAAAATGAACTTTATAACAGTAATAATAAGATCAGGAAGCGACATTAAAAAGCGATGAGTTAAGAAATCCAAGGAAACGTACGCATCGGGCAAAGACTCTACCAAACAAATATAGTGGCGCGCGAGTTGAACACTCGCGAATATTTTATTATCGTAAACATTACTCACACATGCACCGGTGTATATGTGTTATGTGTAGTGACAGTGTATCGCACTAGTGTGTTACGGAAAAATTGATGATGAGGCTTAAGAAAATAATTGCTGTCGTAAAATGTGTCAATACATTTAATTTTGATGATATTTTTTAAAGTACTAAAATATGTTGCAGTAAAGATAATAGTGCGAACACTAGTTTTAAGTGTAGTTCACTAATAGTACTAGTTTAACTTTAATGTATCAAGAATATTGACTTTTGGAAAATTTTAGGTTAATTAATACGTCAAAATTTTATGTAATCTACGATATAATTGAACTGAAGGAAACATTTTGAATAAATCAGCTTCTTATTACTCAAAATATATATCTTGACAACTATAGTAGAATGCAAACATTTATGTGACTCGGGTGCAAAAATATACATCATGCAAATAATTTTTCCTTTGCGAGATTCAAACCCGCGACCATCGGATCAGCAGGCAGGCTTACTAGCAAATGAGCTATTGGATCGATGTAGATTGTAGACTATCGATATTGACCGCGGAAAGTGGTAATAGTGTTTCAAATTATCTAATAAAATGACTGGCTGCATGGCAACTTGTAAACTATAATACGGGCACAGTATTACTATAAGGCACCAATACATGTTTTAAATTAATACCTCTATTATAAAAACCACGGTCCCGCGTCTACCCTAGTTGGTCAATCCCAACTTCTACATACAGATGTCGGGATGCGACCCGCGCCGACCGCTTCTCCGAAAGCTCCCCTCCGTTGCTCTGCGCAAGTACATCCGTTATTATACATTTATGATAACTTCTAGATGATAACTCTCTCTAGCCGTGGCTTCGGTGTAAAGAGACTTTTATTTCGCCATTACATGATCCACATATCGCAATCCATGATGTTGATCCAGATTGATTAAGAATATCTTGTTTTTTGTAATCAATCGCGATCCGAGGATCTAAAACGGTATTGATCATTTGTTACGAGTACTTTAGGACTCTCTCAAGGCGCACCACACGACTCATGAACGACGAATTCAGGTCGTCAGTCCAGTCCAGTTCTGGAGCATGCACCTTCTAAAAGTACAAATGGTGCAAACTTAACTGGGTTACATTCTTAAGAATTTGCTTCCGATTCAGACAATCAAACTGAACAACTTTCACTAAAGCCCAACATTTAAGTTTGCACCCTGTATAATTAAATAAAACCTAAAAAACGGATAAGTATCAAAACTGTGCAGTCCTTTCTCCCGCACTGATGTAAACAACTTTCCACTAGTGTGCGTAACTCACACTTTTTGATCGTGCGCCTTACTTTGCATGTGTGCGTATATTCAGTGTATTCACATCGAAATCGTAGCATTGAGTCAGGTCATGGCTCTCGGCGCGTGCGCTTGTTATTTGTATGTTTATAAGTACTTATCTATATTGTTACATATATTATAGGTAGTATATCGGATTTGCAAGGAGGTGAGTTATTTTATTTGAACTGCGAACGAGTTTTTTTACTTATTTACGTAATACCTCGCTCTTATCTTTGCCTCCAAAGGACTTGGTTTGAAAAATTAACATGAAACACTCCTGGAGCGCTATTGCGATAAATAAATAGCAACAAAACCATGATTGCACCGCGTGCAAAGCTTAGCTTTTTAAACATTTGGTATTGCGCTAATCGCGGTACAGCTCATGATGGCCGTTAGAGCCGTTCTGACAGATGTCTCAAACGTTAAAGGCTGTCAGTCAAATAGTAGTATTTTCTCGTCCAAGATACCGCAGTGTCTCAAGACGAAAGCTTTTGACATGTGTGTACAGCCAGTGACGACAAACGGAACTGACACGTCCTCACTCACGCTAAAAGAAAGCCAAGCTCACTGGTTCTAATGGTTCAAAGCATTGGCTCTCGACAAGGAGGTCGTGGGTTCGATTCCCACGGGGGACACCTAGTGATATGTCACTTTGTGCGTTTTTCCCTAGTTGGTTAGGACATTGCAGGCAGTGCTTCGGATGGCACGTTAAGCAGTTGGTCCCGGCTGCTATCTCTGGTGGTAGTAGTCGTTACATAAAAACAACGTCAGAGGTCGTAAGGCGGTATGAGAAAACTCTGACACCAGGGCTCTGCCCGCACGATAAGAAGAAGACTCACTCAAGGCCTCATGTTAATGCTGAAAGTCATCCAAAGGGCAATGATGGAGAGGGTATACTCCGTATGCTCGGAGTTTCCCTGCGAGATCCAATCAGGAAGAGGTTCGCAGACGAACCAGAGTAACCGGCATAGCCCAAAAAATTATACACATATTGCTCGTGAAACCCGAAGGCGCAGGTAAGGCTCTCACAAGTGCGTTCAGATGTTTTTACCATACTTATTACTGGAAGCAAAATAGGTCATAGTTTCAGTACAATGTTAGGTTCCTATTGTTTTATTTTGTATTTTTGGTGCTTTTGCCATAAATGATCTCTGGAATTGGCTCTCTAATAGCCATGTTTTTTCCATCTTATTCCTGTCTCCCGTTTGCAATGGAGGGAAGTCGGATATTTCGTTTTCCTGCTCCTCCTATCTTCTTTGATTAATTCATTGCTGGTTCCAAGACAGATTAGAGTCATCCCCCGGGCTCGCTGGACTTCATTGTCCAGTGTTGTAAATGGTCGCCGCTGTTGATCCTATCTGACAGGAGTTACAGCGGTGGGAATGTGTGGTGGGCCTATGCCCGATTTTATTTAAGCCTCTCACAAGGTTGACCGGTGACCTGATGAAGCCGGCGGGAACCCGTTGGATGAGGGCAGCGCAGGACCGGTCGCTGTGGCGATCCTAGGAGAAGGCCTATGTCGCAGTGGACGTCCATCGGCTGAGATGATGATGATAATGAAAGTATAGTGATAATTTGTGTGACAATGTCCAAGATATATATTTTTTTTATTTATAGAAAACGTATGATAAAACACAAGTGCAATGTTCGTTACCTGGATAAACACTTTAGCGATGTTTGTTACGTCGAAAGAACACAGTGATTTATCACTGTCCCGTCCTGTTTACATCGTCAATGCGATGTAAGTTTAGTTCGACGTGCGACAAGGGCACTAAAGCCGGATGCAAAATCCAACTTAGACAATTTCTACACCACACTAGAATCCTTTTAAACGGTTTATAGCATGTCTAAATGACGAGTTACATTATAGTTTAGGAGCTGGTAAATAAAAATTCACACAAAAAAACAGCAAGTATTTATCGATGCTTTCTGTCAAAAAGATGCGATTCCTATTCCACTGAACATAGTAGGACAAATTATAGTTCACAATGTTATAAAAAGCTGTAAAAAAATTAATGCGCACAATAGTTGGATACATTGTACTGGAAGCTAAATGGCGTTTAACTATGCATACATAATCTTAATCTAGATATGTCATCATCATCAACATCATTGGCCTTTACGTCTTTAAAAGATGATTTAAGCAGCGTCTTGGCGGCACTTACGCTCGTGACTTTAACGCCCGATACGAGAGCGACAGGTACGGCCTCATGTAAAGCAAGTGAAATTTGAATTTGCTGTGTCAGTTGGGTTTCTAATCTAGATATGTAACTGTATCTCTTGCAGAGAATAAAATTAAATGTCGTGGCCTATAAGAATTTCTTCAACTTTTGATAGCAACCTGCGCCCGCGGCATGACGGCGCGATAAAGCGCTATCGCGCCCTCTTTCTTTTTGCGCGCGAACGAACGAGTTAGCAGGCGCAATAAAACGTTTATCCAGGTGTCATGCTGCGGGAGCTGATTGTTTTTCAATATTTCTTACGATTGATGGTAATTTTTATTGTGTAATTTAAACAACAGAATAATATATGATAATTATGTTCTTGAACTCGTGACATAAAAAAGTTCAGCAGTGTGATTTTTGAAAGACACCAGCGAAGTAAAATGGCCGTTATTTTTACCGATTTTCTAAAGTTCACATTTTTTAATCTCACCGGTGACTAAAATTCTCATACCAGATCAATACGAGTGCCCCTTCCCATTCGTATTGATCTCATGGGTAAATATAAGGAGACTTTTTTTATGAGATTCAAAAACAGCTCAAGCTCACCGGTGACATTCAAAAATCGCACCCCAGTTTTGTTAATGGTGTAGCTAATCGTTCTCAGATACAATCCAACACATTAAATAACCATCTAAACGAAATGTATCCGACAGCTCTTAGACTACGACGAGTAACTGACATACGCGGAAGGCCTTGCAGAATTAAAATTCTGCACATAAGGAAACAATTGAAAAGGCCGCCGCTCACATTTGCTCCAAGTCAGACCTGTAACGCGCATACCAATGCCATACAAAAAGGCATGATTAGATGTATGTTTCAAATGTGGCTAACTAATGCTTGTTTGGTATGAAATAACTTCTATCAATCATCTGGGGTGTCAATTTCAAGGTATGAACAGGGTCAAGCTTGTGGACTATGCAAAATTATTTAGTAAGTAGAAAAGAGATTGTTCTATTTGTTTTTTTATTTATCCATTCATAAAAATCCTGAAATTTGACGGTTCCAGCTTCAAATACAGGGTGTAAACTTAGATGAGTTACATGTTTTACGGGGTGCTCTTCAAACCATGAAACTATACAATAGTCAATATAGTGATCGCGAGAAAAAATCATCGCGCGATAAATTTTGGGAGCAACTATTTTTATTTTTCGCGATTTCGATATTGGCCCTTAGTGGATGTAATTCAGTTGTACTTCTCCGTTCGGTTCGTTCAGTTCGGAGTTCTTTAAAAGATTTTTGGTCTGAAGTTAATTATTAACTGACTTCAAAAAAGGATCAGGTTTCTCAATTCGACCTATACGATACGATTAACCTACTCCTTCTTTTTTTTAATTTTTTTTATGTGTGTTCGCGGGTGACCTCGTCGTTTATGAACCGATTTTGATGATTCTTTTTTTGTTGGAAAGAAGATATTCAAAAGGTGGTACCATTATAAGGAAACCAGGATCTGATGATGGCATCCCAGAGAAATCGAGGAGAACCTTTGAAAATCGTAGTGCCGGCTAGAGCGTTTGTTAATTTAAAGCACTACTATTAAATTAAACTAATGAATTCTCCTATGAAAATTTTAACAAAAAATTTAAACAGCCTTCAAAAAAACAAAAAAAAAGTTAAAAAATAATATTGCAGCCCATGACTTTTTCGTTCGCATCATAAGAACATTAATTTGGTTTATAGAAGTCGGTGTCAAGCCAAGCCAAAAAACTAATGCCAGCCCTGTCGCGAATCGTACCGGCTTGACAGCGACTTCGAGAAAACAAATCAATGCTCTTATGATGCGAACGAAAAAGTCATCGGCTTCAATATCATTTTTTAACTTTTTAGTTTCTTTGTCAATATTAAAATCTGTACTAAAATGAAGTATAAAAATCACTATCAGGAAATTGTCAATTTGTCAAAACACCGCACGAGTTTCAATTTAGTAAATGGACACTTCATTATTGGTCTTACAAGATTCCATCGTTCATTCTCAGTGGAAAACTGAGTGCTTTGATTGATGATGAAGAGGTCCAGGGTGTTTAGGAAAAGATTTTAAAATTATTGCTTGAGAGTAGGGTAGTAGGGTTGCTTCTCAAGTTTGTTATGATGTAAGGATGTTTGCTAGGGTTGGCAACGGCTGGTTTTATTGGAAGAAAAGTGGAAAAAATTTTGAAGACCAAAAATAAAGATGCGAAGAATAAAGAAAGAAGAATTTGTTTACGTAGGAAGAAACGACTATATTATTCTAAAATTTTAATGAAGAACAAAAGTAAATAAATAACGTGATGTGAAGAATTAAGAAATATCAACTATTATTTAGTTAACATGAAGAAAGCTACATTAATTTTTCTTCTTCTTCTTTCTTCTTCTTATTTAAGAGCTACGCTCTTGTCGGTGGAGTTTTCGCCAATCCTGTCTCCTTTCCGCTAGTCTCTTGAGTTCTTGATACGATACGACATCAACCTTTTCCTTCACTTGGGCCAGATAACTCTGTCTAGGTTATCCTCTGCCTCTCTTCCCCTCTATCTTCCCTTCCAGAATGGTTTTAAAGAAATTGTCGATTCGTATCAAGTGTCTGATCATTTTTCCCCTCCGGTTTTCGATTGTTTCTAAAATGTTTCTCTTTTCACACACCACATCTCAAAAGCTTCCAGCCTATCTCGATCTCGTTTAGTCAATGTCCACGTCTCGCTACCGTACAATGCAATGCTCCAGATGTACACTTTAATTAGGTGCTTTCGGATTATGCTCGATATTTTTGCTTTCAGAAGGTATTTTTTGTCGTTGAAAGCTCTTTTTGCCATAGCAATCCTTGCAACGATGTCAGGGGTGCATCTGGAGTCATTTGTAATGAGACTACCCAAATATCTAAATGTATTTACTTGTTCTATTGGAGTGTTGTTCATTTTGACGGAACTAATAACTGGTCCATTTTTTGCTGTTACCATTATTTTTGTTTTATTGATGTTTATGTTCAACCCAAATTCTCTGAAGACAGTGTCCATTATTTTCAATAGTTTTTCTAGTTGTTGTGTGTCTTCTGCCAGAGCAGCAATATCATCCGCAAACCTAATGAAATGTATATTTTCCCCGTAACTTTTGATATGTCTTTATTAATTTTTACCTAATGAAAATGACTCATTAGTCCTTACATCTAGATCTAACTTAGGTTATTAGATTAGGGCTATAGGTTATGATAATCTAAAGCATACCACACCACATTTTCATAAACATGGCAATGAATTACTTTTAATCAAACCACTCCCGCAACATTGCCATCGTGTGAAGGAATCAATTAATTAAAAAAAAAAGAAGTACCTACTTACGTTTCTATAGAAGGGAAACAAGTCGGCCCTCGAACTAAAGATTAGGGTTCCGTATTACCTTAAAAGGAACCTTGTTATCTTTCTAATAAGGTACTGTTTGTATAATTGATTTAGTTCTTTGTACGTGGGAATTTTGCTAGGGTATTTTTTAAGGTTGTATTAAGTATGGAATAAGAGGGATAAGCTGGAAATAAGGAAGTGAATTTTTTTGTCCTTTCTGAAAATTGGTTTTCTGATATAAATTGGAAGGCCAATGATAAAATAGTTGTGCCAATGTAATAAGGAAGGAAGATTACTTGATTTGTAGGTCTTTTTTTTAATCCTACAAGGCGGCATTAAAATAATGGTGTTAACAAAACGAACACAAAACCAGCGTTTGCAACAGAACCATTCCTCTCTCTCTCTCTCTTCCTGGCTTTTAATCCCATATGGTGGTGGGGTCAGCCTTCCGTATCTGCTCTCTCCACCTTGCCCTATTTCTGACGTCGTCATCGGAGACATTGCACTCGGTCATATCACAACGAACTGTGTTCATCCATCTAGTCTTCGGACGTCCTCTTGGTCTCTGCCCTGGAATCGACAGTTGCAGTGCCATATTTCCTACATATTCGGGTGGCTTTCTTTTCACGTGTCCAAACCACCTAAGCCTATGCTCCTGAAGCTTATCTGCAATGTCACGAACACCCAGGCTACCTCGCACATACTCGTTGCGGATTCTATCGCGCCTCGTGACACCGCACATCCACCTCAGCATCTTCATTTCGGCTGTTTGTACAGTTCGGACATGGCTTTTTTGCTTGCAACAGAACCATTCCAATTATTCATATCAATAAAATATAGGTAATTTTAAATAAATAAGTATCTTGGATATTGTTATACAATCATCTAGTCCTATTATTAAAAGTAACAGAATTTAGCCTGGACGTGTATACAGGGTGAAATACAAATATATATATTTTTTTTAAGAATAGAATAGTTTATTTTCAGGAATATGGTTATTGCAACCATAGGTTTCTAAGATGTTATATGTATAGTGATTACAGTACATTATGGATCCTGCTAGGGCACTGCAGAACTTACATCTATAATTAAAATCATACAAGAATTAGAACATTAGAAAAAATTAACACAATTATTACGAATTATTAACACATTCGGACACGAAACGAAGAATTATTAACATTTATGAATAACAATAATTATTATAACATCAATTAGAACAACAAATAGATAATAACATATTTATTATTGATATCATTAGCATCCTTTTAAATTAAAAGTCTACCCATCGAACTGAAAAACTTTTACTATGGAAGCAAACCGTTCGGAGCAAAAAAAAATCCATTTGAGTCGCTAACTCACGCGTCGACATTGCAGTTTAGTATGGAACAGCAGATTTTTTTTGCTCCCATCGGTTTGCTCTCATAGTAAAAGTTGTTTAGTTTGATGGTTAGACTCTTAGTTTAAAAGGATGCTATTGATATCTATTTCACCCTGTATAAACCATATAACCTCGGTGACAACCCTTGTTCCTTGTTCTTGCTGTTGTTGGATATTTCGTTTTCCTACTCCTCCTATCTTCTTTGATTAATTCATTGCGGGTTCCAAGACAGATTAGAGTCATCCCCCGGGCTCGCTGGACTTCATTGTCCAGTGTTGTGAATGGTCGCCGCTGTTGATCCTGGCTTACAGGAGTTACAGCGGTGGGAATGTGTGGTGGGCCTATGCCCGTTTAAAACCCTTGTTCCTTTTTTTTGTCTGTCTTTTTCACATTTAAACTAATAAGATAAAGTTTCTTATGCTGTGTTTTTGTGGGCAGAATGCTGGTCACTGTCACCACTCGACACGGCATGGTATAAAGTCCCATCCAAAATCATTAAAAAATGTGGATATAAGGTCGACCAGAATCTCAGGAAATGAAAAAAAAAAAAGTAAAAAATATAGATTTTCAAATGGTAGTGTCAAAATGTCACCTGTCTAGTCAAAGTAGGCCCTGTACAGACTGTAGCCCAGTCATTTTACGGAGTTTTGTTAGGCGGGGTAGGGAGTAATTACTAATTGAAATTTTTTACTGCAACCGGAACCATTAAGTAACAAAGGGACTATTTAAAAAATAAATCGCCACGCAACATAGAAATCAAAATTGTGTGTCCCAGAAGGATTATAAATTATTAATATTAATACCAATGCTCTCATTTTATTTTTGAGCAATAAAAGTAGGTAATGAAATTTTAAAAACGAGGTATTTATTAGAAAATACGCATGTATTTTTCAAAACCTTCTAAGTAGACAAAAATATTCACACCATGTTTGAAGTATGTATAATGGTAAAGCCTTAAATATGTGCAAAAAAAAATTTACCATCAGGTTTTTTAGAACGAGATAATAACTAAATGTTAAAATTGGAACTGCTGCTGACGTGATTTTTTTTTAATTTTGGTACATTTCTGGGCTCAAATTGGATCTTCAATATTATAACGAAAAAAAAATGTCCCGGCTCAAACCGTAAAATGACTGGGCTACTGAGCCTTTTTTAGCCATTGTAGCGATGCACACACATGTTTGTATTGATGGACACGCGCGAGTGTTTTGTGGCGAGTGCATTGGTATTAATATTAATTTAAAATCCTTCTGGGAAACACAATTTTGATTTCTATGTTGCGTAGCGAAATTTTTTAATATGCGTTAAGATAGTCCTTTTGTCACTTAATGGTTCCGGTTACAGTTTAAAAGTCCAATTAGTAATTACTCCCTACTCCGCCTAATAAAACTCCGTAAAATGACTGGGCTACTGAGCCTTTTTTAGCCATTGTAACGATGCACACACATGTTTGTATTGATGCACACGCGCGAGTGCATTGGGGCAAAGGCTGTCGGACAAATAACCGATCAAATATACGCTACTTGGGTCTATTTTAAGGTGTATATTGTGTCTTGTATTTTTGTTGTCTTACAAAAATAAATAAATAAAATATTACGAAAGTGCACTAAATAGTGCACTGCCTTACGGTCAAAAAAGGCTGAAAAAGTTCACTTCCGGATGCAGAAGCGCTGCAAAAAACATAGATTGAGTCGCGATGCAGCATCGATGCAACCGCGATAAAGCATGGTAGTGCACTGCCTTAATGGAAATAAAGTTCGCTTCCGGATACCAGCACCAAATTTTTTTATGTTGTTAGGTATGTTCTCTAGACCCCAAAACTACCGGGAGACAGTCTCTAAGGTGTCAGGGTCTCCAGTTATGACGTCATAAATCTTCAGTGTACAAACACACTTCTGTTACAGTTTTATAATAGACGAGTGTTAACCTGCGACTTTGTCCGCACAAATTATATACCCGATTTTAAGTCAGATTATTATCTGAACTTTCAAACAAAAAAGTTTCATCAAAATCGGTTCAGTAGTTTTTACGTGATGCTCGTCAAACAAACACACAAACACACAAACAAACAAACAAACAGACAGACAAAAATTCAAAAATTGATGATATGGAATCAGGGATATCTAAAAACCATATCTTAACTTTTTTTTGTTAATATATTCAATGTACAGACAAACTTTCTGTTACAGTTTTATAATAGTTTAGATGATTGCACTTACATTTTGAAATTTTACATATTGTTTTAACTTGATACCTAAAAGTTTGCTGTGCCCTTACAGGGTTCATGTTTGATACTTACAATACTAACCTAGCATAAAACCAAATGTTAAAACATGAGTGCAATAAATGATTCTATTCTAATTAATAATTAAACCTTCGAATCCATCTCGGCTGGGCAGCTTTCGGGAAGCTACGTAGTATCTTCACATCCCAAATACCGCAGTGTCTTAAAACGAAAGTCTTCGATCAGTGTGTGTTGTCAGTGATGACATATGGAACAGAGACGCGGTCGTTCACTCAAGGCCTCATAAAAAGGCTGAAAGTCACCCAAAGGGCAATGGAGAGGGCTATGCTCGGAGTTTCCCTGCGAGATCGAATCAGAAATGAAGAGATCCGCAGAAGAACCAGAGTAATTGATACATAGCCCAAAGAATTGCTAAACTAAAGTGGCAGGGGGCGGGGCACATTGCTCGCAGAACCGATGGCCGATGGGGCCGAAAAGTTCTCGAGTGGCGACCGCGTACCGGAAAGCAAAGCGTGGGTAGGCCCACCACACGGTGGACCGACGACCTGGTGAAGGCGGCGGGAACCCGTTGGATGAGGGCAGTGCAGGACCGGTCGTTATGGCGATCTTTGGGGGAGGCCTATGTCCGGCAGTGGACGTCCATCGGCTGAGATGATGATGATGATGATTCTAATTACCCTAGTGTAGCTTATTCTAAAATTTGAGTTCCCTATTTTTCATCAGATTCTGTGATGGTTGTAACAAGGATTCTAACTACCCCAAGGTCCCCCTTGGGGTATCGTACGGTCGTACGGTGAGTTTACCCCAAAAATTACCCTAAATAATTTCTTATCTTACATTCTTGCCCTAAATAATGTAACAAAAATTATGAATAAATATAATGTCTATGTCTAAAAATTACCCTAAGCCTCCGTTTTTACCCTAAACCCAGGGTAAATTTCCCTAAGTTGGCAACAGCTGCAGTCTTTCTTACTATTGACAAATTGTTACGTCACGGGTTAAATGACGGACCGTGGTCCGCGATTTCAAAAATATAAAGTAAGGCTCGAATTAAGTCGAGAAGTAATTTGTAACTTAAAATTGAAACAAGTTACTACTTATAGTTTCAAGAGAACTCAACCAATAGCGCGATTTAAAAACGTTTGGCGCCATCTATTGCCTGGTTTAGGAACTATTCGATTACTAGATAAATGTTCGCGTGATACGGCTAAATCCTGGCTCTCGTTCGTTCGCGCGCAATTAGAATAAAAAGTCAACTTTAGATAACAACTGAAAAGATAAAAACAAGTCCAGTAGTCTAGAATTCTGTTAAGGGCCTTTGTCGAAAAATAATTGCAGCGAAATGGGCGTGTGATAGCTTATATTACTGCCTGATGCGAGAGAAAGAGATGGGTCGGCGCGTGCGCTTGAAACGACGCAAGCGTAAAACAAACTTTATTTAATTGTGATTGTACTATTTATGTAAGTTCAATTCTGCTCTAATCAAAATTTGTAAAATATCAATCCCTTTTTTAAATCAAGTCTCGTGTTTCTATTATTCACCGTTTAGCAGTTCCAAGCGTTTATCGATAAAGACGGAGGCTACTTTGTATTTCTATCGAGAAAATGTGTCTTAACCGTGTTTTGGCTCTAATCAAAACTTCAATTATATATTCCATTTACACATATCCGCTAATCATACTCCTATTGTCAGTACTTCATAATATATGAAGCTTTAAAGAATCCTATTTTTTTCACATAGCCTCTTAAGTAATATTGAAACGACTTAAACAATAGGGACCCATTATTGGGAAAATTCGATCCGGTCTAGAATTTTTAAGATTAAGAATTTTTAAGATTACACCTAGATTAAGATCTAAAAAGTTGTGTAAAAATTATCTTGGCAAATAAATGATTTTGCCCGCCTCTTCAACCTGTACATAAATCGTCTGATCGGAGAACTCAGCAGCACTCGTACCGGATGTCATATAGATGGCGTCTGCATGAACAACATTAGCTACGCAGATGATATGGTGCTGCTGAGTCCATCAATCGGAGCACTTAGGAAGCTTGTAGCGATCTGTGAGTCATATGCGGTGGCCCACGGGCTCAAGTACAATGTCAAGAAGAGTGAGCTGATGATGTTTAAGACAAATTCTATCAACTACTCCAATGTACCTGGAGTCTCACTCAGTGGCACTCCCCTAGGATGGGTGACAAAGTTTAAGTACTTGGGCCATTGGGTCACTGATGATCTCAGGGATAATTGCGATATTGAAAGGGAGCGTAGGTCGCTGACTGTACGTTGTAATATGCTGGCACGAAGGTTTGCACGATGTACGAAACCATTAAAAATCACACTGTTTAAAGCATTTTGTCAGTCTTTCTACACGTGCAGCCTTTGGACCCGGTATACGCAACGGGCATACAGCGATCTACGCGTACAGTATAATAACACATTCAGGATACTGATGGGGCTGGCAAGGCATTGTAGCGCGTCGGGAATGTTTGCGGAGGCGCACACGGACGACTTCTATGCTATATTGAGAAAACGGTGCGCCTCCATGTTGGGCAGGCTCCGAGCCAGCACTAATGGTCTCCTGAATGTGTTCAAAGACCGGTGGGACTCCCCGCTGTTGCATCACTGGGTGAAGCTCCACACCGGGTTTTTAAAATAAAATGTTTTTGTTGTTTTTTTTTGTTACTAACACTAGCTGTAAGATAAATGTATATACTAACACTATATGGACATCTTGTCTGAAATAAATTATTTAAATTTACTTTTACTTTACTTTACTTTAATGGGTCCCGAGTTCCGACTGTTGATGAAGACAGTGGTGAAGTCGCTTTTGGACTTGTTTATTTATTTAAAGTTCACTTTTTACTCAGACGGCTTTATGGTTTTAACAAGCTTTTTATTTTCCTACTTTCACTTGTCCCGGTGTCTGTAATGAAATCTTGCAAGTTACATTACAACCCATTTCCCGGTTTCCGATTGAGCTGAAATTTAACATGCATATGTAGGTATCATCATATCAGCCATTAAACGTCCACTGCTAGACATAAGCCTCCCCGAAAATGGGTGGGATTTGACATAATCGCCACGCTTGACAGGCGGGTTGGCGATCGCAGTTGAATCGAATCAATGTGTGTACTCAGAGGATGCTGCTGCCCATCCTTCAGTAGATCCCTTAGTCGCCTTGTACGACACCCACGGGAGGAAATGGGATGGTGCTATTCATAGCCGACACCACACGGCAAATGTATGTAATAAATGTATATATCGAGTGATAATGCAATATTATGATGACATAGACGAGTTCTTAGATCCTATAAAGTAACCAGGGTCTGATGCTGGAGCTGGAAGGTGGTCATAGGAATAGGCACTCCTTAATAAACCATCACATATCGCGTAGTCAATCCCCCATCAAGTAGTAAATCTTAGTTAAAAATAAAATTAAAAGTAAAAAAAAAAACAGTTTTAAAAACAATTTTTTTTTATTTTGGATGGGTTTGCTCTTGACCTCAATCCAGTCCTCACGCTTTTATTAAGGTTTAGGTAGGTACTAAAAAATAACTAATGAATTCTAGTGGGGCATTTGTAGTTGATTTAGTCGATTCCAACAAAAGAAATTTATTTATTTTTCGTTTGTTTTTAAAAAACTTATTGTTTTTGTTAACTTATTGAATGATAACTACTTAGGGTTGGCATGATTAAAACAAGTTGTTTTAAAACA
Organism: Agonopterix arenella; assembly: GCA_927399405.1. NCBI lineage: Eukaryota > Metazoa > Arthropoda > Insecta > Lepidoptera > Depressariidae > Agonopterix > Agonopterix arenella. The sequence goes on along the minus strand of OV656708.1, from coordinate 16,044,012 downwards.
CTTGTTTAACAGTTTAAATTAAAACCGAGTAGTCCTCGACAAAACCCGAAGTCGTTTATTAAAGCAAAGGCTGTCACTTACACCCTGTATGGACCAATCAGGATGTGCCACCTTCGATTCGTTTACGCTAATGGCTTATTTGTTTTCGCGCCCTTTTCGATGCTATCCGACTTTGCTTTAATAAACGACTTCGGGTTTTGTCGGGGACTCCGGCCTGCACGGCTAGTATGCCACCAACGAAAAAGCGTTTAATAACGAGAAAAACATCATGCGCGCCCTTTCTGGCCTACGTAAAATAATAAAGATGGAGGCACATCTCGATTTTAATCGTTTTCTCGGGGGTGGCATGCAAGGCCTACTGCTCTGCGCAAACGAAGATTGACGAGCGGAATTATTTTCCTGGTCGTACTGTACAAATGAGATGACAGACCGGTTATTACTTTAACAAATGAAGTATAGGCCATCGGGGTAGTAGCGAAACAAGTTGTAACTTGCAACCGGGTGGTTATGTTTATGGAATTAAGCAGCTGATAATGAGTCACCGACCAACTGCCAAGTTACTTAGTAGTAGCGACTAGCAGTAGAATGCCGTAGCCGATTTTAATTATTTTAGGTTCCATTGCGTCTGCTGTTAATAGACTGAAATTCAAGTGCTTATCAAGAATACTTTTGATGGGCTCTATATGAAAAATTTTATCCTTATTTTCTTAAAGTAATAATTGTGAACAAGAATGCAGTATGTGAGGTCGACCCTTCCCAGCAAACAATTTGGTCGTATTAGGCCCCCATTTATATGACTATTTTGACTTATAAAAGTTATATTACGGTAATTTCGTCATATAGTGGTGCTTTATGTGTCTATTGTTCGACTATACGACACCTATACGACCAAATTGTTAGTTGGGTGCGCTCGTCACAAGGATTCCGAAAACACGTGTGGCTGAGTTTTGCCGAAAAATACTGCTGCAGTCTTAATAAGCATGGCAGTACTTATTCTTTATTCTATTCCAGTTTTTCCCTGATTTTGCAGTGACAATAAACGGTCTTCCCGATGGCGAGTCAAACTTAATGACATGCCATCGTTTACACTCAAACACTCAGTTGCAGAAACGCTCATTAGAGTTAATCCTCCATTAAATCTCTTGCTACATCAACAAGATAAAAAGTGACAGCAAGAGATTTAATAGAGGATCAACTTTAATGAGCGTTTCTGCAACTGAGCGTAAACAGGGTGTAAGTGACAGTCTAGCAAATACTGAAACGATTAACTCAGACCATCAAACTGAACAACTTTTACTACGAAGCCTACCTCAGGAAACGCAAAAAAAAAATCAGCTATCCCATACAAAACTGCTGCACCTATCCGACTAAAATACATATATGGGACTGTTGATTTTTTTTCGCGATTCCTGAGGTAGGCTCCATAGTGAAAGTTGTTCAGTTTGATGGTCTGAGTTCACTGTTTCAGTATTTGCTAGGCTGTCACTTACACCATGTATAAGAAAGAAAGATCTTCGAAGACTAAAAGCAGACCACAAGCACAATAATAAACTCCTCAAACCTACGTACAGTACGAATACTCCTTATTTAAGAGTAGAATATAATACCTACAATACTTATGGATGAGTTAAATTTGTGAGAGTATGAACGCAATCTAGTTTATCTCAAGATATTGTACTGTCCAGTTTAATTACACTGCGGTGCAAGTAGCAAAGTCAGAACAGGAATAGTTATCTTTATCTATAAGTCGGATCGTGAATGCGGAGCCTGCACCTGCATATTTCGCCCGTAGACAACAAGACGTCTTGATATCGATAATTTTATATTGAATATCGATATTTCGTATTCATAGCAAAAGCTGTGGTGGCAAAAACTGATCGCTCACTCAATGCCTCGTAAACGGCTGAAAGTCACCTGAAGGTCAATGGAGAGGGCTGTGCTTGGAGATTCCCTGCAAGATCGAATCAGAAATGAAGAGATTCGCAGAAGAAACTAGAGTAGTTCAAATAGCCCAAAGAATTGCTAAACTAAAGTGGCCATTACCATTATAATTCTTCCTCGAGACACTTTGCTCGCAGAACAGATGACCAATGGAGCCGCCCAACTAACAATTTGGTTGTATAGGTGTCGTATAGTCGAACATCAGACGCATAAAGCACCAGTATATGACCAAATTACCGTAACATAACTTTTATAAGTCAAATAGTCATATAAATGTGGGCCTAATCGACCAAATTGTTTGCTGGGCGATGGGGCCGAGGACTTGTCGAGTGGCGACCTCGTACCGGAAAGCGCAGCGTGGCTAGGCTCCCCACAAGGTGGATTGAAGTACCACCTGATAAAGGCGGCGGGCACCCGTTAATCCTTGGCCAATTTCAAAAAGCAACTCTAAATCTATCTGTCCCTTTTAATAATCGATTTTATCACTCGCCAGTTATAAATCGATTTATCGAATCGATTACTCTGGATATGGGATACGAGACATAATAAAATATGAATGCTACATTGTAACGATGTATCGATTTATTAATGCAATTGAAATGCAAATTGTCTCGTAATGCATGTAACGAGTTATTAATTGATAACTGCAGGTTATGTAACTTTAATCGATCAATGAGTAATGAAGACTAGCGAAAAAAGATACAAATATAAGGTCTAACAAAATTAAGTGAAACTATTTTAAGGGTATGCTCAGACCATCAAACTGAACAACTTTCTCTATGGGACCAATAAGGAAATCGCAAAAAAAAAATTTGATGTCCCTTACAAAACTGCAAACACAATTTGATTCAAATTTATGGGGCATATAAGGTCTAACAAAATTAAGTGAAACTATTTTAAGGGTATGCTCAGACCATCAAACTGAACAACTTTCTCTATGGGACCAATAAGGAAATCGCAAAAAAAAAAATTGATGTCCCTTACAAAACTGCAAACACAATTTGACTCAAATGTATGGGGCAGCAGATTTTTTTTCGAGATTTCGATATTGGTCCCGTAGAGAAAGTTGTTCAGTTTGATGTTCTGAGCATACCCTTAAAATATAGTTTCACCTAATTTTGTTAGACCTTATATACATATTAAATATGTTTGATATGTAAACATTTGACCCCAATCTCACCTGATGTTGACGATGAGGCCGAAGATATAGCATGCTTACCTAGAAAAATGCCTATTCACTCTCGCCTTGAAGAGGCCCAGGTTGTATTGCTCAGGGAACAGGTCCGCAGGCAGTGCGTTCCACTCTTTAGCCGTGCGCATTATAAAAGAAGAAGCAAACTTCGTGCGAATTGCTGGTAGGTCGACGACATAAGGGTGGAAATCCCTGCGTCTCGTCCCTCGCAGATGAAAGGGAGACGGAGGAATTAGTTAGTGTAATTCCATCGCACACTCTCCGAAATGTATCCTATAAAAAACAGACAGACAGGCTACCTTGCGACGATGCTCAAGACTTTGCAGCTTCGCCACCGAGATTGGATTACCTACCCAACTAACAATTTGGTCGTATATGTGTCGTATAGGCGAACATTACACGCATAAAGCACCAGTATATAACAAATTTAATGGGGGCCTTATACGACCAAATTGTTTGCTGGGTATATATGAGCTGCCGGGCACGCCTGTCGATTGAGTCCAAAGCGGCCAACTATGGCTAAAATGGGCTAATTTGGACCATGCCTATACTTTAGGTAAGCTTGATCTCAGATTCATTTCTATTTTTATAAGAGTGAAAAACAATATTTTCTCGTAAAACTGTAAGACATATAACATTTCCAACTTCCAGGGCATTGCCATTTAAAAGAAGAATTAAAAAACTACAGCAAAAAATGGCTTTTAAAACACGTCAACTCCTGGGATTTGCATCAATTCCACGCACATGGATATCACCCTTTGAATGTTTAAAAAACCATGGCTATGCACACTGCGACTTTCAGCAGCAATGCAGTCGCGCGTCCGCTAGACGCTGCAAATGTCCGCGTGACGCATGCACAATGGACAGTTTTGTATGGACCCTGGGCCCAATACTGTAGCACTTTCTTACCTACTTTAAATTAAAGACCTGAATTCTACTAACATTTTATTATTTGGCAGCATAACTGTAACGCGTTTAATAAAAAAGTTACAGCCGTTTAAAAATTCAATCAATTACCTATATGAATGCTAATAATGCCCATACAGTAGAAGAGCATGGTACTGTGGGAGCTTGCCAAAACCAAACATAAACCGCCCAAGACCCACATCAAACATCCAACGCCCAACACCCACCCACCAGGCATCACCCACCAGGCAACTAGTGACGTGATAGCATGAAAACGCATGAATCAAGAATTCGAGACAATCACTGATGTTTACTCAAAATAGCCGTGGTGGTCCAGTGGCGAGTAACCTTGCCTGCCGTGCAGGAGGCGATGGTTCGATCCCCGTCCAGGTCGACTCGTACCAATGAGTTTTTCGGAATTTATTTACGATTTGTAACACTACTGGCTTTTTCGGTGAAGGAAAACATCGTGAGGAAACCTGCATGCTTCAATTTCGAGGCATGTATTGTACCTACTGTCCATTACAAGTGGCGACGGGCTCACTCCCCGTCACACTGGACAGAGTTTCGGTACTACTAGTGAAACGTCAATGTCGACGCGCGAGTTCGCGACTCAAATGTATGCAACAGCAGATTTTTTTTTTTCCCCGATCGGTTTGCTGCCTTAGTAGTTATGTTAGGCCATAAGTTGTTCAGTTAGGCTCTTAGTTTAAAAGGATGCTAATAATATCAATTTCACCCTGTATAGTTGCTCATTTGCACACTGCGTATACAGGGTCTAACACAATAATATGCTGTCACCATCTTTCTCTATGGGATCAACATACAAAAAAAGAAATATCCGCTGTCTCTCACATTTGTATAGAACAGCAATTTTTTTCCGCGATTTCATATTTGAATAATTAGAGAAAGTTGTTCAGTTTGATCATTCCTTTCAAAAACGGTCAGCATATTAAACGACAAGAATCGAGCGTTTGAATCAGTACGGACATTATAATGCTTCTAATTACATACATACATATACTCACGCCTGAGTCCTATTGGTGTAGGTAGAGACAATAGATCGCCATCCTCATTTGCCTCTTCCACAGTCATAAGTCGTTTCATACCCGCTCGTCGGTTACTGGTACATTTGATTTGACCCTTCTTATGTACGCTGCCAATTTGGTCCGCATACGTCTAGGGCGACCTGTTCCATTCACAATAATTTAATTAAAATTTTTATAATGCTACTCAATAGAAAACAAACTAAGAAAATGTTTTATCAAAACACGTTACCCCGGATAGTACAATCACCCCTTAGAGTCTATAGAATCAAGCATTACTTTTGTATCGATTTCAAATCAAACGCGCAATTTTATCGATTTTTCTTTTTTTTTATCGTGTAGGCAGCAACTTAGCAAGCCCTGGTGTCAGAGTTTTTTCAGACCGCCTTACGGCCTCTGACGTGGTATTAATGTAACGACTACTACCACCAGAGATAGTAGCCGGGACCAACGGCTTAACGTGCCATCCGAAGCACGGAATCATTTTTCTTTTCAGACAATCAGGTGATTCAACCTGCAATGTCCTAACCAACTGGGGAAAAACGCCGGACATATCACTAGGTGTCCCCCGTGGGAATCGAACCCACGACCTCCGTGTCAAGAGCCCAATGCTCTTAACCATTAGACCACGGAGGCAGTACATTAGACCACGGAGGCAGAACTTTATCAGTATCGGTATAGTATTTTAACGATGTCACCTCGCAATTGACGCGATAGTGTCACGTTATCATTTTTACCCATATTGTCGCGCGACTGCAACCCTACTAGGGTTCTTAGCTCGCGTGTTTCGATTCGCGTGCAGCCTCGGGTTTCCATATTGTAGGTTAATTAATATTTATTAATTTAATTACTCGTTTTATTACTCTGTGCTGAGTGGGCACTGCTTTGAAGGCTTGGTACTATATTTAAAAAAAATGGACCTTGAAAGAAAATTAAGTTGTTAACATAATAAAGTGTGAAATTGATATCATTAGCATCCTTTTAAACTAAAAATCTACCCATCAAACTGAACAACTTTTATAATGAGAGCAAACCAATCGGAGCACAAAAAAAAATCAGCTGTTGCATACATTTGAGTCAAATCGGCACGGCACGGCACTGTAGTTTAGAGTGAACATCTGATTTTTTGTGCTCCGATCGGTTTACTCCCATAGTAAAAGTTGTTCAGTTTAAAAGGATGCTAATGATATCTATTTCACCCTGTATAATGGACAATTAATTAAGAAGTTTTAGAATTACACATTCGGTAAGTGTGTGCATCTTTGTAGGTAGAACTATCTGTAATTAATTGATTCTTTAGGGTGACTCCAAGACTAACTCCTGACAGGCTGGAGTGGTCTGGCCGTGCAGGTCTACAACACTCTAAGAAACTTATCAGCAATGTGACAACTCGTGTTTCAAGGTTCATACTGAACAACAGCAGGAGCCAGGCTCGTGCCATCGTCGGAGCCCTCACCGGGCACTACGCCACAGGCGCGATGATGCACAAGATGAAACTCACCCTAGATCACCGCCGCCGCCATGGTCTCCTCATCAGGAGACCATGGAACATATCCTTTGGAACTGTGAAGTCTTGGCGGCAAAACGCATAAACCTCCTCGGAGATAGATATCCAAAACCGGGAGATCTTCGATTTCTTCCTCCCAATGGTATCGGCTCCTTCATTGACCACGTATTTAAAGGGTGAAGAAAACAAAAAATATTGGGGCTAACATAAAAGATCCCACTTTTTGGCTGGGTGTGTGGTGGTCGTGGCTTGCCAGCCCCAACAACAAAATAAGAAAAGATATGATAGGGTAACTCCGCAAAATACATTTATTTATTATATTTTTTTTAACACTTTATTGTACACACGGAAATATAAATGAAAACAGCATAATAGACGATTACAAATAAATATATCTTGGACATTGTCACACAAATCATCTAGTCACATGTAAAGTACCTGGACTTGTATTACGATGACTAGACAACGATAAATAATACATATATAGATACAAACATCCATGACTCGGATACAAATATTCATATTCATTATATAAATATTTGTCCCTTACGGGATTCGAACCCGCGACACTCGGCACAGCAGGCAGGTTCACTACAGACTGTGCTACCGGGCCGGCCGCACAAAGGGCGAGCTTATCTCTAAAGAGATTTCTTCCAGCAAACCCTTGAAAGAGAGAGAGCATATAAAGTGAGGCAGGCATAGTGTGCACATTTAACAAATAAAACAGTATTTAATCATAATCATCAGCTTTTGTCCACCCACATGAAATGACTGTAACTCTTTAAAAAATACTCAATTTTTACTATGGTATCAGCCTCCTCCCTCCTTCTCATTATGTCACTGTTTCCTGTTTTGTGCCAGTCTCATCCAGCACCGCTAGCATGCCACCCACGACAAAGCGTTTAAACGAGAAAAACGTCGAGCGCGCTTTTTGTTGGCGTACGTAAAATAATAAAGATGGAGGCACATCTCGATTTTTGTCGCTTTCTCGGGGGTGGCATGCGAGGCCTACTGGTCAAAACAAAGCAAATTCCATAAATAATCATAATTAGGATCTTCAATTCTCAATTTAACCTGCAAATATAAATAAAATCAGGCCAATAATTATTTTTTGGGTGGTCAGGTCACAAACTCTGCTTCCACTGCTGTCTTTCTTAACAAATTATCAGGGCGGTTCAGGGTACAGTGACGAGTCAAGTGATGATAAGCTGGATCCAAAGAAATGGTTTATCCTTTTGCACACAAAAACGATGCATAAGAAACATTTTCAACACACTTGCTCATAAAATGGCCCTTATTTCACCGCAATTAGGCACATAATGACACCTATAACCAAACTGTGACTTTTTCATTACTATTATTCACAAGGGAGTTACAGGTTTTTTATAGTAGGTATCTAAACTTCTTGGTTGAGTTCTTGAGTTGCTTTGTTCTTAAAAAAGTTTCAATACAAAAAAGATCATATTCAATAGTACAAATAAATTCTCTAAATAAACTTTTTATTTACTAAATAAAATGATTTTTTATTATTATTTTCTTCACAAGTGTGTTGAAAAACGTCGTATGATACACGTGTGTATTGATGATTACCGTCCTCGGCTCTCTTAAGACCCTCGCCTACGGCTCGGGTCAATGGCGCCTCAGCGGTAATCACCAACATTACACACTTGTACCATAATGTACAATTAAAAACATAATATTTTTACTAAAGAAGTAGGAAATAAGAATCAAGTGCTATAAAATCATCCGTAAATTTAATAAACTGAACACAAATTATGTTTATTGCCAACAGTCTATAAAACGGAAGGTCAATACGTCTTTAATTCACAATGTAGATATTAAGAAAGAGTTTTATTGATTTTTATAATGTTATCTCTTGGCCATCTGAAGGTTGAATGATTCCTTCCTTAGATAGATTAAAAAAAAATATTAAGCAAAAACAAAAAACCCGACAGGATAAAAAAAATTATTAACTTAAAAGAGAAAAACAAGCTATTATGAACATTATCAGCTATAACAACTTTGTTTGGTTATTATAAATTAGATAGGTGTCGCGAAAGGGGAAAAAATTACGAAACCATTTGGTCTGCAATACCTACATTATAACCTTCAAATTAGTCTATTCGACAGAAGGACAGACAGAACGGACTTTCATCAAAGTGATACTTTAAGGGTTCCATTTTTTCGTTTTGTAGTAAAAATTTAACAAATAACTGAAGTCCGGGTTTAATTTTACAGATACCTACATATATTCACGACTATCATCTTTTTTACATCCTTTTGAATGAAGCAATGGTGAATACAGATTTCACAGAAACACTACAAAAGTACGGCTTCGGTTTTATTACGTCAAAATAAAACTGAAATCCCAATCCCATATTATTACTTATCCTAAGAAATTGCGAGAAAAAACATGTAACAATAGATAATTAATAACATAACTAATTAACGGCTATATATTGATTATATAATCATAGGATAAAACGTGTATCAATTAACAGACTGACTTACCGGACCGGAAAAACACGACTTCTTCCGACCAAATGAAAACAATGGAAAAACACCCCTGTTATTATTATATAGCACAGTAAACGTAGAAAAGACAGATTAATCTTTTTGCACAGTATAAACTTACGTATAAATTTCACAATAGGGTAAAATTAGTTTGGGTACCGGGGTATTCCGGTGTCCAGGGTAATGAGAATGCTGACGATCTGGCGATGGCTGGGTCAGAACGAAAGATGGTTGAACCTGAACCAAGTGTGGGAATCCCGGTATGCAGCATAAATACTGGGCTAATAAAAGACACAGGCTGGAGTGGTCTGGCCTTGCAGGTCTACAACACTGTAAGAAATTTATCAGCAACGTGACAACACGTGTTTCAAAATTTAAATAAAAACAATTCCATGGTCAAACTAAGCTATATTTTAATAAGTTAGGAGGATCCTTTAAATATGATCAACCGGATTTTCGCTCGCAAAACCGATGACCGGCCGAAGAGTTCTCGAGTGGCGACGAAATACAGGAAGGAAGACACAAGGTGGACCGAAGACACATGGTTAAGGGGGGGGGGGGGAACTAGTTGGATGAGCGCAGCGCAGGACGGGTCGTTGTGGCAATTCTTGGGCCTATGTCCAACAGTGGACGTCTTTCGGCAGAGATGATGATAATGAAACACTTTCTTGGCCCACTTTACAAAATTTAATTAAAAGGTCGTATTTCCATTCTGGAAGATCAAAGAAACATGACTACAACTACCAACTAACATTTAAGCTTGCATCTGTAGCAAGTTCCTTAGGAAGGACTTTACGATGTATTACTATAGCCTAAACATTATTACTTCCCTGAAATTAAAAATATCAAAATGCGTCTTTTTTTTTATGAATTGGTAGAAACCAGAGGCTCAGCCAAAAAGAAGACAGAGTAATCTAAATACATAAAGTACACTACACAATGTATTGTGTTGTTTTACCAGCACTTTATTTTATTCAGAAAAATTTTGCAGCATGCAAAAATTTTACTTTTACTATAATTAATAACAATTTTGCAACTATTTAACAGAAAGTGTTTTCAAAGAAAACATGGCTGACAATCGATGGGGATTTTTGTTGTAATTAACGGAAAATATAAATCTGGAAATGGTGACAATTATTGACAATTAGTTCGAAGGCAAACTTCCTGTCTTACACGTGCCAGCTTATTGATCAGACGGGTTCTTAGAAGGCAATTGTTTTTAGTAAAATAACATTCCTTTAGGGTTCCGTAACCAAATAGTGAAAACGGGACCCTATTACAAGTAGTACCAGGTTTATAAGTCTCACCGATGTACCTGCACAGTTGACAAATTTGAAAAGCGCGCGGAATTATATTGACCAATCGGGATGTGACACCTTGCCGTTATTGGTTTATTGCTTTCGCGCCCTTTTCGCTGCCGAAGCGCCCATAAGTCTGCTATTCAAGTTGGAGCGAGCGAGAATACCCGATTTTGCACTGCTCTGCGCAAACGAAGATTGACGAGCGGAATTATTTTCCTGATCGTGCTTGTACTCTGCCTACTTTGTCCGTATACCTATGAATGACTGTATCTTTTGAACCGTAATAGCTAGATGGTTGATTTTTTCAGAGAAATTGCTTTATTATTTCGGAGTTGATGACAATCTGTTAATTTATCTGAGATGACAATACACTAAAAAATAGAAAAACCTAAAAATTCTTCATATACCTAAAAACCTAAAAATTTTTCTTTATCTGTGGAAACTTTTAGATGGCAATGTTGTTTTATAAAAATGTTGATAACCTACTATCCTGTAATTAGTCCGTAAGTTTTCCTAAAATGAATAAAAAAAAAAAAAAAAAAAAAAAAAACGGTTTTTTTTTTTTCAACGTTTATTTGTCTCGCTCTATCGTAAAAACGGTAATACATACAATCGTCAAACTTGGTGTGATTACAGAGGAAAGAATAAAAAAAATTCTAAAATCTGGCCAAGTGTGAGTCGGTCTCGCGCTCCGAAAAAAATTCTTTTTTGTAAGTCAATAATGTATTGTGGCGGTGCGGAATCCTCGGTGTGCGAATAGTCCGACTCTCACTTGGCCGGAAATTTGACCTTTGGATAAATTAGTAATGTACAAGGAAGAATTTTTAAATATACTTAATTGGAACTACACGTGCCAATGCTACTTTTTTTATTTTCCAATTGGTTTACTTTCATTAAGGTGGTTTCAGTCCATACAAAAGTGTGACGCACAATACGCGTGGACGGAATTAATAAAAGTAATATTTTTATGTATGGAAAAATAGTTGCCGTGTACCAAATAACATTTGCAATTTATAATATAATCACGAAAATATAAAGCTTTTAAAATTTTGTATGAACAAAGCTTTATATCTTCGTAATTATTTTATAAATTGCAAATTTTATTTGTGACGCGGCATCTAGAGTTTCTAAACTATTTTTCTATATATACAAAGTTACTTATATTAATACCGTCTATGCGTATTGTCCGTCAAAGTTTTGTATAAAATTGACCCCTCTGCAACCACCTTAAGCAGGCGCCGAGCGCCAAGTCCTGTCTTTAATGTTCTTTTAATTTCTCAACAATTAAACAACGTTTTCAAAAACCAAGAATGTCGCATTGTTTTCATTGCTGGGTTAAATTTATCGAGATATTACTGAGTAAAGATAACCTATTTAAGTGGGTTTACATCGACAATGAAAAAATATTTTGTTAAATATTACCAAACTTTAGTAACTTGTAAACTACACTGACCTGCAAAACTAAGTACTACACTTTTAATATTTAAATTTTTTGTAAACTATAGAAAATAGAGATTTAGAATAAAAATAGTTTTATAGCAAATGTTATCAGCTTTCTTTGTAACTATTCTTTTTAAATTAAATTCACTTCACTTCCTGGTCAATTTCACTTCCTGGTCCTCTGTTCCTGATTTTTCCTTTCCCCCCTTCTATTTTTCTATCTAAATTAATCCGGTACGTTTAGGTATGTTTATGTTTTGTTGTAGCATGTATGATATATATTATATATATATATATATGTTATTTATCTATGTACCTTTAATTAAATGTAATATGTATGTATTTACTTATGTATTTGTTGTATTCACTTCTATTTCACCTATAATTTTGTTTTTTATAACACTGACCCGTTCTTTGTTATATTTCCTCTACCCTAAGGTTGTGTGGAAGAAATCGCTTATATTATATAATATATATATTATTATTAGCGATAAGACCGCCTTATTTGTATCATATTCAGTTTCCTATTGTGCATTGTATTTTCTTTTGGTGTAAATAAAGTATATTTCATTCATTCATTCTTTTTCGAGTCCTTTTTATTTCGAAAGTATATTTTATGTTCTTAAAAAGTTATAGCAATTTTAAAAGTGTGATACTTAGTTTTATAGGCCAGTGTATTTCCAAATGTTGACTGTGCTACAAAATAGTTGGGCAAGTTACTAATGTTTGGTTATATTTATTAAACAAAAAAATTCAGTAGAAAAGTTGGAACGTCACAGTGGGCATGTCCTATGATGCTTAATTCGAAGCGGACTGCCATTCTTTTTGCTGAGAGGGGTTTTGTCAATAAAGCCCAGTCATTTTACGGTTTGAGCCGGGACTAATTAATTATTGATATTTTTTTCGGTATAGTATTTAAGAGCCAATTTGAGCTCAGATATGTACCAAAATTATAAAAGTATCACGTCAGCAGCAGCCCAAAATTTTAAATTTAGCATTTATCTCGTTCTAAAAAAACGAAAGGTAATTTTTTTAGAACGAGATAAATGCTAAATTTACCATTATACATACTTCAAACATGGTGTTAATATTTTTGTCTACTTAGAAGGCTTTAAAAAATACAGTAGTATTTTGTATTTGATAATTTTTTTTAAATTTCAGTACCTATTTTATTGCTCAAATATAACTTATATTGTTAAATCTAATTAAAATCAGTGCATTGGTATTAATATTATTAATTTAAAAGCATTCTGGGAGATACAATTCTGATTTCTATTTTTTTTAATATGTTTTCATATAGTCTTTTTGAAACTAAATGGTACCGGTTACAGTTTAAAAGTCCAATTCATAATTACTCCCCACCCCTCCTAACAAAACTCCGGTAAATGACTGGGCTAATAAAATACGTTTAAAACGATGAAGTGCGCTGTTCCTGGATTCGATTTTAGGGGCGGAACCTGTGCAGTCGTCTAGTCCCCCTTCCCTGCATTTTGGATACTATGATATAAATATTAAATATTGCTTTGCGAAACCTCCGCTCCTTTCTTTTCTCCATGTTATGGACGCTACTGGTAGTGCTATCCATGTGGCAAAATACTTGGATAAAAAAATATTTAATGACATGCCCTTGGATAAGTTATATATCAAGATTCACAGTTGAAGCTTCGAAAACGTGGAAAAATATTGCAACCAGTACTAGCCGCTAAACTCTATCCATATACACGCACACAGACATAATTTGTATGACGCCTCACGCACACATACCTAAGAAAGTTGGCCCCTTTGGTTTTATACGGTAGAAACGTGATGCTCATTCTAGATATATACTTTTTCTAAGGACATGCCATCGACTCGATTGAAGAATTGCGCTGAACAGCACACATGACTTCAGTTGGACGACATAAGATTCGACGTTATACAACGTGTTAATAAATTAACGCCGCAAAACTAGAAAGTAGTACCTATGTTTAGAATCGAGAGCAGAATCGAATTATCATGGTTTCAACATGGGTAATTTTTTCAAAATATTAAATTATTGGTTTGTAAAATTTAAAATTTACTGAACTCGGGTTCCCAACCTACCCCACGGGCATATTCACTCTACTTACTATCAAAACTAGATTATTAAAATGTATCCATGAGTACGTTAGCGCTTTCATTAATTGCTGAAATGATAACAAATCATTTTTGCCTCAAAACTTAAAATGCATATAACTTTAAATTTTAACTGTCAAAATAATGAAATTAAGTTTTTCATTTTAATTATTTATAAACGGATCAGTTTAGCCGTTCAGCGAGGAAACGCTGCCAGCATCTTGGCTACCCTCCCGCGGGGTCCAAACCTGCACCATATTTTAGGTTAAGTTAGTTTTATTTTTTCAATAATTTTATTTATTTTTAATGTACGCACGGCGACATATCAAGCTATGCGAAACCAAAATAAGTTGGCCGCGCGTAGGACGAGTAACGTATAACGTCTCGTGACCAGCTTATACTGGTTTTGTGTAGCTTGATGTGTCGCCGTGTGTACATACCTTCCTTTATTTGTCTTTAATAAAAAACTACACCATTATTTTGTTATAAATCAGTTGGGGTGTATGAGGTTTTGCGCTTATTCATTAACACGTTGTATTGCTTCCTATTATAAAGATAAATATCAAACAAAATCAGTGCTATATTCGGTAACGGGTCACCACATCCAATAACTGTTTAACCTAACTGTACCTTATTTAAAAGTATTATAATTATAGCTATTTGTTTTTACAGCATATAATTTACAATCAGCGAGTGAGATCTGATGAAATCTACACCGTTTGCAATTAGCACGTTACTCGCTAAAAGCTTCGGTTTTTATTGTTACGATGCGTTTTGTTTTATCGACGAGTTTAATCTTGGCTGTTAAAAGTTCTTTGAAGTGTCTGCAGTGTTTGGAAAAATGTTTCGAACGTCAAATTAACGATGCTGTTTGACTACCTATATGTAAAACAAAATTAGGGTGGGGTATTGGTTTTTTTAGGTAGGACTTCTTTTTCCAAAGGATTTGTCTGCTTTCTAGGCCCACATTTATATAATTTATGTAATAGAATTTTAAGTATATACCCTCTTTGCAAATTGGAATGTAAGCGTAGAGTGTCGAATTGGCTTCTTGCACAAGATTACGCAGAGAGTGAAACACTATTGAAATAGTTTTGGCATCCATTTCAAGGCTAAATACCAGTACGTTTCGGTTTTCACACACACACACACACACACACACACACACACACACACACACACACACGGCATGCTAGCCGTGTCGTGGGTGGCATGCTAGCCGTGCTGCAAGGGGCAAGTATCTTGTGGAGACAGTTGTTCAGTTTGATGTTCATCCCCTTAAAAACCATCACCTTTATCATCATCGTATCGTATAGAATTTTTTTT
This sequence comes from Agonopterix arenella, assembly GCA_927399405.1. Lineage (NCBI taxonomy): Eukaryota > Metazoa > Arthropoda > Insecta > Lepidoptera > Depressariidae > Agonopterix > Agonopterix arenella. Next base: position 16,028,745 of record OV656708.1, on the reverse strand, counting down.
CTTCAGCATAGTAGGTATATCATATGCTCGCGACTACAGGGTGAAATTGATATTATTAGCATCCTTTTAAACTGAGCGTCTACCCATCGAACTGAACAACTTTTACTATGGGAGCAAAACGATCGGAGCAACAAAAAATCTGCTGTTGCATACATTTGAGTCGCGAACTCGCTCGTCGAGATTGTAGTTTAGTATGGAACAGCTGATTTTTTATTTGTTCCGATCGATTTGCTCCCATTGTAAAAGTTGTTCAATTTGATGGGTAGACTCTTAGTTTAAAAGGATGCTAATGATATCAATTTCCCCCTGTATATTCCCCGAGGGGGTAGTCAGAGATATTCTGAAACCTATTCTATTCTTCTATTTTTTTTTCTTCCTGCATCATTATTGAGAAAGACCATTTTATCTGCTATCTCTAACTGCTATATCGTATATATCTACTTAAAGTCCTTCTGTAGTCTCCTCTCCTTGTCTCACGAAGGCTCAAGATTAAACAAAATAATCAAATTGAATCTAAATAACATTAACAGTACGTTTAAATTTATTTGCCCATTAACATTTCTTTGCACATATCCTTTCGATTACCAGATAACAAACAGTAACTTAACCAAAGGAAGTACTTGACTTATTTATTAAGTCAACTAACATGCATCCAAATTAATTGCAACGCATTTAATTAGACTAACATAAAAATAAAATATATCAGGCATCTTTTGTTCGGAAAACAATTGTCAGGTAAGGGCGCTTACAGACGGGCGACAGTGTGAGAACTTTCGGCCAATGTATAATTATGTATTTGTAGTAGCCCAGCTCAGCAGTCGAGACATATCTATCGTGCGCGGGGTGCGTCCCGGCCCCTCTTTCTGTGCGGTACCCTATGTGATCTTTGACTTAGGGTACGTACAGGCAGCAGTGTCAAAATTTATTCTAGTTAGCACATACGTACGTAATGGTTCGAATAGGGTTCGAACAATATGTATGGTGTACGGTGTGATGTCGTAAAAAAATTCATATAAGTACTCAGAAAACACAGAGCACTCAGAACATCACCGAAAACTCATTGTTACGGGTCGGGCTGGACGTAGACTGAATCATCGCTTCCTGCACGGCAGGCATTGTTTTACGCCACTGGACCACCACGGCTTTTTATAGCGGTTAATATTTAAAGTAATTCTTTTTAATGTAGACGTGCACTCTCTCATATTAGTAGGTAATTAATGCGTCGACGACCTTTGCCGACCTTTGTCCCAATCAAAACAGTCGCCGGAACGCCGACAATGGTCACTGACTGTCTCCGACCTTTATCGCAATCAGTCGCTGACACACTGTCTCACTGTCACTGTCGCTGGCACACTGGTCTTCTGAAAACGCTGTCTCATACTCTCGGCGATTGTCGCCGACGTCCGCCGACCTTTGTCGCAATCAGTCGCTGAAACACTGTCGCTCTTCTGAAAGCACTCTTTCTGAATCATATGCGCTCTCTCATATTCATTAATAAAGCTCGCAGTATACCTGCGACAGTTGTCGATGGTCCCCGACGGTCGCCGACCTTTGGCGCAATCAGTCGCTGACACAGTTGACTGTCGCTAGTCTGTAAGTACTCTAACGTGTGCATCAAGTGAATTTCCGGCGTATAATTATAAACTAATTCTGGTTTTAAGTGTTTTTCGCTTAACAAAAGAACAATTAATAATCCTTGATTGCTACATGGCTTAATGTGTTGCGTTGCCGTAAAATCTAAGACAAAGGATGGAAATGCAGAAAATGTTTCTTTTTCTGTTCAAATGTTTGCAATTTTGAGGGCTGTCGCTTTTGACGTTTCAATTTTATTTCTTGTTACTTATCTTTTGGATTTTTTGTACAGATTATGCATGTCCTTTTTTTTTCATTTAAAAGTGAGGTGATCTTTTGAGTAGTCAAGTGTTGGTCCAATCCCAGCTAAGATCCGGCTCTCACCAGATTTTGTAGGGTTCAATCCAAATAAAAGAAAAAAACAAGGAACCCTTATAGTTTCGCCAAGTCCGTCTGTCCGTCTGTCCGCGGCTTAGCTCAGAGACGTATAGTACTAGAAAGCTGTAATTTGGCATGGGTATACATATTTATCGAGTCGACAAAGTGGTAAAATAAAATCATAAAAAATATTTTATTTTAGGGTACCTCCCCTAGACGCGAAGTGTGAATGGATTTTTTTTCTCGTCTACCCCATCACCCTTGGTGTGGGGTATTGTTGGATAGGTGGTTTGAAACTATTATGGATGTGGAAAAACCATTTTTCGATTTAGGGATCTGTTAGCGAAATATTATGCTTTAAATTTGTTGTTAGATTCAAGTGCCCCTGCCAGCTAAACGGTTGTTTCTGGATGTGTGAAAAAATTCATGGCAGTAGTATATATACCGAAATTAAAAGGAAAACTATCACCGCTAAGTAGGCTTTCCAAATTTACGAGTAATAGTCGACCAACTTATAAAATGTACTTTTTAGACTTTATTCGCCGTTAAACGGTAGCAAAAACACTCCTTTTAAGTCCATATTATATTGTGACGGGCAACTACGGAACCCTACCTTTGCGCGTGGTCCGACACGCACTTGGCCAGTTGTATTTTTAACCTAATGACTTAATGCAGTGTAAACTGAAATGCGTATAGAAGACGTCATGGCGACTCGACCCAAATTTATGTTTCAGTCAATTTCTTTTTTTTTTGCAATTTCAACGATCGTTGGTGCCATAATGAAAGTTGTTCAGTTTAAAGTATAGTACCGCATTTAAGTTTATATCGTAAGGTAAGATAAGATAAGATTTATTTGCACTAAAAAGGGTGTAGTTACAAGATATTATTATAGTTACAATTGAGTCCTCCTTATTATATTATAACTATTACAAATATCATGCAAAATGTATTTCGTATCATAACTGGACAATAAACATCTGCCTCCGTGGTCTAATGGTTAAGAGCATTGGCTCTCGACACGGAGGTCGTGGTTTCAATTCCCACGGGGGACACCAAGTGAAATGTCACTTTGTGCGTTTTTCCCCAGTTGGTTAGGACATTGCAGGCTGAATCGCCTGATTGTCTGAAAAAAGAAATGATTCCGTGCTTCGGATGGTACGGTAAGCCGTTGGTCCCGGCTACTATCTATGGTGGTAGTAGTCGTTACATAAAAACCACGTCAGAGGCCGTAAGGCGGTCTGAAAAAACTCTGACACCAGGACTCTGCCCACACGTTATAAGATAATTTAACTGCGTCATTTCGCTAGAAAACGCTTACTTGAGCTACTTTCAATTACAATTTAAAAGCACGAAAACCCCTTTCCTTATCTTTCCACTTAAACTCTCTCATAAAGTCCTAATAAAAAATTTCGTCGTCTCGCCATAAATTACTGGAAAGCCGACTTTAAATCTGGTAGTATGTTATCAATTTCAAGCAAACTTTATAAGTCTCTATACCGCGGACTTTTCTGAACTTTATGCTAATAGCGATAGCTAAGAAACTTTCAGCTTAACCCCGCTTTAAGTAAAACAAAGTGCCTTTGACTTCACTTTAAGAGTTAAGAAGTTGAATGAGACAAAAAAATAGCAATATATTTGCTAATGGAGCGGTTTATTTCTTTAGAGAGGAGTCTGATTAGCATTTAAATAGTTGAGAAAGCAATGTGAATTTAAAAATTGTTCTTGTTGAAACTTGGGGAAGCTTTGGTATTGAGATGATTACCGAAGTTAAGCAATGTTAGGTCCGGTCAGTATTTGGATGGGTGACCGTTTTAGTGGTATTTCATTTGCTTCTGAAGACTATTTGAAGGGAATATAATTTGCTCCATACAACCAAAGCCTGGTGATACTTTCAATACTAATCAATTAAAGTCAATGATTTTTCAGAAACTATCTAGAAACTAATCTCTATGTTTGTAAGAAGTCAGTGCCTTAAAGATTTTCATACAAATCTTAAATTAATCCTAGCATTAAAACTGTATATTTAACAAAAATCTGACTTCATACAAACATAGATATTCGTTTTTAGATTGTTTCTAAAAAATTACATTTACTTTAATTGGATGGTATTGAAAATATCACCAGACTTCGTTTGTATGGAGCGCGCATTTGCGCTCTCGGAATAAACTTCTTTTACTCAATTAGATCCGGCTAGTTTGGTTAGATGGCGGGATAACTATTAGTTAGCCAGATCAGAGACCTATAAAAAATCTGTTAACAAAACACATTTCTTATACACCACGAATTTACTAAACTAAACCCTAGGACAATGGGTCGAAGAACGAGAAAATGTTTTGGACCTCCCTTAGTAAAGTGCGGATCAGCCGATCGAATTTATATGGGAGGTCCAAATATTTTTTGGGTGTTTTGTTCCACCCTGTATACTTTTTTAATTATTTGTTAGCAAATCCAAAATTCTTTCTTTCTTATCGTGTGGGCAGAGCTTGAGCAGAGCCCTGGTGTCAGGGTTTTTTCAGACCGCCTTACAGCCTCTGACGTGGTTTTTATGTAACGACTACTACCACCAGAGATAGTAGCCGGGACCAACGGTTTAACGTGCCATCCGAAGCACGGAATCCTTTTCCTTTTCTGATAATCAGGTGATTCAGCCTGCAATGTCCTAACCAACTGGGGAAAACGCACAAATTGACATATCACTAGGTGTCCCCCGTGGGAAGCGAACCCACGACCTCCGTGTCGAGAGCCCAATGCTCTTAACCATTATACCACGGAGGCGGTCTGAAAAAACTCTGACACCAGGGCTTGCTAGTTGCTGCCTACACAATAAGAAGATTAATAGCTGTACATTTCATGTACATTTCGATCCGCTCTGGGCCCACGTGTTGGGCTACAGTCTACCCCATCTCTCCTATTCGTGCGAGAAGTCTATTATTATTATTTGTGGTTGGGCTATTGCAAGCAAGGGTCGTTATGTAACTGAGACCAGCGTTGGTCCTTTGTGTTCACCCAAAGCTCACCCATTTTTTACGCATATCTCCGAACTTATGGTATTTTCTTCTCATTTTCGGGAATGCAGGTTTCCTCACGATGTTTTCCCTCACCACCGAGCTAGTAAATGATAAATACAACCATACATATGTATATATATATGCTTACGACTATATTCCTCGAGGGGGTAGTCTGAGATATTCTGAAACGATAGAACATCTAAGTTTCACTATCACCGAAAATCTGTCCAGTGTGATTCGTACATAAATTCTGAAGAACTAAGTGGTACAGGCCAGGAATCGAACCGCTGCCTCATGATTGAGGCGCTTGCTTTCTTCCGTATGGGCTATCATCGCTCCTTGAAGCTCCAAAAAGTTCTTTGCCCTGTAGTAGGATTTTGCTGACTAACTTTTTTTCTTGTATACACTTTGGACATGTTTATTTCAGTTTTTTTTGTGATATTGACAGTTAAGACTGAGTTTGGTTTGTAATTAGATTTCGTTAAGTTTTAAATTACGTTGGGATTGGTTGAGAAAGTTTGTTTCGTTTTGTTTTCGACAGTTTTAGCAATTTTAGATCTGTGTCTAGTCTAGACTTGAACTTAGAGGATTGTCAATAAAGAATTAAGGATGCATTACAATTAATTTAAAATTAATTATGACTTGGGTTCTTGAAAGTCGGAACTAAACAATTTTATACCAAGTGCGGTATTTTTTTTTTACACAGGTAAACTTTATGGTTTATATTTTGTAATCTATTGAATACGGTTAGGTTAAGTTAGTTAAGTTCTTAATATTGTTATTTATTTTTAAATGTGCCTACCTACATTTATTTGTTTTGAGTCAATAAATTCCCCTATCTTTTGAACCCAAGTTATAAAACGTGACAATACATTAGTTCAGGTAAATAAAAAATATTTTAAGTATGATTTATTAACATTTTGTAATAAATACAATTCGATTTATAAATAGTGCGTATACGAGTTGCAATAGAAGTGGTCATAACATGAACGAAACCTATTTTGTCTATTTTCGATCCGGTTTTTGATAACCATATTATTACATTTAATATATATATATATATATATATATTGCTTGTTAGGGATACCAGGCCTTAACAGTACTAACAATAAATAATTGATTTGTCGCATTAGATACTATGACAATACCCTATTAACTCGTTCACAGGGTGAAATTGATATCATTAGCATCCTTTTAAACTAAGAGTCTACCCATCGAACTGAACAACTTTCACTATTGGAGCAATCCGATCGGAGCAAATAAAAAATCTGCTGTTCCATACTAAACTGCAATGTCGACGCGCGAGTTCGCGACTCAAGTGTATGCAACAGCAGATTTTTTTTTGCTCCGTTCGGTTTTTTTGCTTAGTTTAAAAGGATGGTAATGATATCAATTTCACCTTGTAGATGAATGGATCAGCAAATGCTTTCAAAATGGTTCTACATTACTGTATGCGTTTATGTAACTCTGAACATGCCAATATTCCATTAGATTCCATGTGCAAGATGAAATTTCAAATATTAGTTTTAGCTTAGCTTTGAATTTGAGTAATGTATTTCAAGCGCAGTTGAATTCAACTAAACATTTACTAAAGTCCAAGTTTAGTTTGTTTTACTATGTGAATTGGAGTTGTTGATTGAAATATAGATAGACCAGGTACCTATATAGATGACAGGTGTAAAGTAGATTGTGCCTACTAGATAATTCATATGAAATATGAAATGAAATTTGTGTATTCGTTCAAGAGTAGTACATAAGTTCTTAGAGGTATTTACAATGTCCTTATACTAAACCATATGGTGTACGAATATTATTATTTTATAAACCTCATGCTGTTCATGTAAGCATTTAGGTTAAATTTGCATTTGTAACATTACTTCATTAAAAGTAATAATAATTGAAAACTGTGAAAAAAATTTGAATTATAATATTACGTTGTCTCACAATGACATCTCAAATTTAACAAACGAAATTCATCGTAAAAATAATCAAATTAGAAATCATTATAATTACCACATGTCATGTCAAAAAACGAAACGACGGCTAAGAGAGATGAATGGAAGAGGATGACATATTGCGCCGACCCCAAATAATGGGAAATGGGCAAGACAATGATGATGTCATGTCAAAAAATTATACAGGTCAATAAAATTAATAATCACAAATAAATCAGCAATAATTCCTAAAATGTCATAATGCTATTTGATTATAAATATTCGTCAACAGAATAAAAACAGTTTTTTAAGCATGTAAACAGAACCGCGTTCTAAGACCAGTATGAATACGACATAGGACGCAAAACGGCTTAAGAGGGATTTGGGCATTACATATCTGTCCCTGTTGGACAACCAAAATTACCACATACTGGTTCCTATAGGACGGTCATAGAAGAAAACCCAGTAAAAGATGGAGAGATAATCTGAAGCCAAAGCATGTTGAGCGTGATAAGGCTATATCACATCTTTTATCTCGTTCGTTCGCGCGCAAATAGAAAGAAAGCGAAGGCGCGACAGCGCTATATCACGCTGCCATACAATGGCCGTTGGTTGCCTTCCCGGAGGGTTGGTCAAGGTTTGCACGTAATAGAGACTGAAAGAGAGGGGAGGCCTTTGTCCAGCCGTGGGACACTAAAAAAGCTACAGGAAAAACATTATTAGCTCCTTCTGTTGCAGTCGGGTAAAAAAACGTAGATCAGAAAAGACCTCATCATCAGCCTTTCTGACCCAGTACATACCTAACCTACATATTGGTGCAGGTCGATTCCAGGACAGAGACCAAGAGGACGTCCGAAGACTTGATGGATGAACACAGTTCGTTGTGATATGACCGAGTGCAATGTCTCCGAAGACGACGTCAGAAATAGGGCAAGGTGGAGAGAGCAGATACGGAAGGCTGACCCCACCACCATATGGGATTAAAAGCCAGGAAGAGAGAGAGAGAGAGAGATAGCTTGACGCGTGTACTACAAACTCATTCCACAAAGTTCGAATCGAAAATAAATTTGCACGAAACATATAAACGAACATTTTCGTTAAATTAATTACTAGGAATTCCAAAAAAGGTGTTAATACTCGGTTAATTGTAATGAAATACGTTTTTCATGTCACTTTGTGCCATCAAACGCAGTTTAAACCTTCACGGAATCGTTAAATTATTTTTTATGACGTCATTATCGCGTGTTTCACCTAAATACGATTTTGAACCTTTGGGGGGCTTTAAACAATTTATTTGTGTTAAAAGCTTACCTACGGCATTGTTTGTTTCTGTTTCGATAAATTTTCCAATAACGGGGGTCCATGTCATTGTCTAGGTGGTTGAGCTTTAGAATAAACCAGTTAAGCCACCTAATTTCTTCCTGTGGGCACAGCCCGGACACTGCACACAAAAAATTGAAATTGACAAGTAGCCCAGTCATTTTACGATTTGAGCCGGGACTAATTAGTAATTGCCATTTTTTTTCGGTATACTATTGAATAGCCAATTTGAGAGTAGAAATGTACCAAAATAAAAAAAAAACTACGTCAGCAACAGTTCCAATTTGATAATTTAGCTATTATCTAGTTCTAAAAAACCTGATGGTAAATTTTTTTTGCACATATTTAAGGGTTTATCATTAAACATACTACAAACATGGTGTGAATATTTTTGTCTACTTAGAAGGTTTTGAAAAATACATTAGCATTTTCTAATAAATACCTCATTTTTAAATTTCATTGCCTATTTTATTGCTCAAAAATAATGTATATTGTTAAATCTAAGTCAAATGAGTGCATTTGTATTAATATTAATAATTTAAAATCCTTCTGGGACACATAATTTTGATTTCTATGTTGCGTAGCTAATTTTTTTTTATATGTTTTAAGATAGTCCTTTTGTCACTTAATGGTTCCAGTACAGTTTAAAAGTCCAATTAGTAATTACTCCCTACCGCGCCTAACAAAACGCCGTAAAATGACTGGGCTAAAGATGTCGTCAGCACATGCGAAACCAAAGAAATTGAACCTTAAGTCTTCTTCTTAGGTAACTGCCGGGTAACCAGACGGCGATAGAGGGGGTGAGGTAAAAAGTTGGTGGGAGGAAGGGATTTTATTCCTTCTAGAATACTTCAGAGCAAAATGAACACAAATTTGACGTCTTATGACTGTTGAAGAGTATATTTAGTATCTTTAATGCATATATACCAGATTTTAAGTCAGATCATTAGCTATCAAACAAAAAAAGTTTCATCAAAATCGGTTCAGTAGTTTTTGTGTGATGCTCGTTCAAACAAACAAACAGACAGACAAAAAATCCAAAAATTTGTTATATGGAATCAGGGATACCAAAAAACCAAATCGTAACTTTTTTTTTGTTAATATCTTCAATGTACAGACAAACTTCCTGTTACAGTTTTATAATAGTTTAGATAGTATATAACGTCTAACAAAATTAGGTGAAACTATTTTAAGGCTATGCTCAGACCATCAAACTGAACAACTTTCTCTACGGGACCAATATCGAAATCTCGAAAATAAAATCTGCTGCCCCATACATTTGAGTCAAGTTGTGTTTGCAGTTTTGTATGGGACATCAAATTTTTTTTCGCTATATCGATATTGGTCCCATAGAGAAAGTTGTTCAGTTTGATGGTCTGATCATCCCCTTTAAATAGTTTCAGCTAATTTTGTTAGACCTTATATAAGGTTATGGTCTATCCCAATGGAACACGTATAATATATTTTTTGTATGTAGGTATATCATGGATCAAAAGATCAATATTTGTTTTACGAAATTTCATCTTTTATGTCAACTGAAAAGTAAATGTAGAGCAATAAAAGGCAGTAACAAAAAAATTTAAAAATGTCCAAACGGAACCGTGCAAAGCGTAAAGTTGAGCGTAATAAAATATGCATTCGGGGATAATTACAGGGCCGAAGCTAATTTTTACTGCCTTAATCCAAATTTGTACGTGCCAAAGGATTTCCGCCCTGCCCACCTGCGACGGCCTTTTTATTTTGCCGATTGTGCCTTTTGTTTTTTTTTATGTTACGTTTTGTGATGCAAATTTTATTGGTGGTTAAGCTGCTAAAATATTAGTTAACTCTTCCTTTTATCACCGATCACAAAAACTAAAGGGAGATGTGAAAAGTGGTCGGGGCCAGTGTCGCAGCAATATGCGCAAAAACGGAACACATTGCTCGCGACAGTAAGGGTTCAATATATTATGAGGCTGAAAGCCAGTCGAGATATTATGTGTAAATAGTTTACAATGCTTGCGTAGTACTAAAGATTATTCGAACATTGAGTTCTGATACCGCAATGGATAATGAGCACATTCAAGCTAACAAAATACTTTCTATCGCGTGGTACTGATTGTAATGTGACACTCGGTTTTGTACTCAGCGCGTTGGTTGGCATCTCTCTAGATCTCTATGTTTTTTATCTTGTGGGCAGAGTCCTGGTGTCAGAGTTTTTTCAGACTGCCTTACGGCCGCTGACATGGTTTTTATGTAACGACTACTACCACCAGAGATAGTAGCCGGGCCCAACGGCTTAACGTGCCATCCGAAGCATGGAATCATTTTTCTTTTCAGACAATCAGGCGATTCCACCTGCAATGTCCTAACCAACTGGGGAAATACGCACAAAGTGACATTTCACTAGGTGTCCCCCGTGAGAATCGAACCCACGACCTCCGTGTCGAAAGCCAATGCTCTTAACCATTAGACCACGGAGGCAGTTATATAACAAGAAAGCTAGTAAGCACAGAACATTATGAGAGGGGTTAGAAATGCAAAGTAGCGCTTTTGGGAGAAGACTGTCGCCACTTTATCTTCCCGCTCACGCAGCTACAATTACTCATGCCCTCTCGCTCGCACCACGCCACGCGGCTAATGGTGTTATGCAAATAATTGCATAACCTGTGGCGACACGTTCCACGCCTTCTTTGCACTTCTTACCCCTCTTATAATGGCGCGTTGCGGAGAGCAATTGAAGCTTCTTGAGGTTCAGGTTCGAATCCGCACGGATGATATGACTTTTTCCAAGTTAAGTACGTAGATACTGACTGCTCTCAAACGGTAAATGAAAACATCCTGAAGAAACCTGAATACGCTAAAAAAGAAATTCCTATACTTATGTGAAGTCTAACAATCTGCAATGGGCACGCGTGGTGGACTAACACCCATAATCCTTGAGGGTTGGCCTGTGCCATAGTATAATAAAAAACTAATAGGGGTGAAGCTCAGAGGTCGCAACAGGCCAATCGTGCGGGGCATGAGGCGGGAGCGCGTCCCGGCCACCGCTGCCTCTGTCCCCCGCCGTACCCCGCATGCCGCGCGTGCATAGACCTGCCGCGACCGCTGAGCTTCATCACTATTATTTTATTTGCACTATGTCTGTGCCCTGCAGTGGGACGTATACAGGGTCATCTTAATAATGCTGACACTTTTTTAAAGGCATGATCAGACCGTCAATTTGAACAACATTCTCTATGGAATCAACATCGAAATCACGAAAAAAAATCAGCTGTCCCATACATTTGGCTCGAGTAGGTTCGCAGTTTTGTATGAAACAGATGATTTTTTGTGATTATGAAGAAAGCTGTTTGATTCGACGGTCTGATCCCTTAAAAAACTCACAAATTTCGTGCCTCTCACGATTATCGAGCACATTGGAAATGAATCTACGGAATTCGAAAAAATATTGTTTCAAAAAGGTTAGGCTACAGGGAAAACCCTGAACCCGATCGCCTTTATTTTAGGCTTAAATTGTAGCTACCTAAATTGTCCAGAGGAGTATTTCTCAAATTTTTCATATCATTCTTCGTTTCCAAAATATTGAGCGACAAAATCCAAAAATTCGGAAATTAATTATTTTTTTCACTATTTCACCCATAACTTTTTTCGTGTATGATTTTCTCGAATAATTCTTTTTGCACTTTACAGCTCTCGTAAATACGCGTCTTTTGAGGCTTTTTTGAATATCATATCTTCACAACTCTCCGAGATATAAGGGGATCGCACATTTTTGTTAAATCGGGACCTATACTGGAGCGAACGAAAAGACATTTCCAATATCAAAACGTCAGCATTAAAGTCCCCCACCGCGTTTTTCCGTTGTCTCTTTCTGTCTGTAGTGGCTAATCTCAGAAACTACAGGAAGACTTTTGATACGGTTTTAACTAATATATAGACTGACTCACGAAGAAGATTTACTGTATATCCGAGCGAAGCCGGAGCTAGTCACTAGTAAGTATACAAGGTGTAAGTGACAGCCTAGCAAATACTGAAACGGTGAACTCAGAACATCAAACTGTACAACTTTCACTATGAAGCTAACCTCAGAAGACGCGAAAAAAAATCAGCTGTCCCATACAAAACTGCTGTACCTCCCCGACTTAAATGTATGGGAGAGCTAATTTTTTTCGCGTGTTCTGAGGTAGGCTCCATAGTTAAAGTTGTTCAGTTTGATGGTGTGAGTTCACCGTTTCAGTTTTTATTTTTAATGTTTGATAAGTAAACATTTGACCCCAATCTCACCTGATGTTAAGTGACGATGAGGCCGAAGCCGTAGCATGCTAACCTAGAAAAATGCCTATTCACTCTCGCCTTGAAGAGGCCCAAGTTGTATTGCTCAGGGAACAGGTCCGCAGGCAGTGCGTTCCACTCCTTAGCCGTGCGCATTATAAAAGAAGAAGCAAACTTCGTGCGAATTGCTTGAAAAGTATTTGCTAGGCTGTCACTTACACCCTGTATATATATAAGGTCTAACAAAACTAGCTGAAACTATTTTAAGGGGATGATCAGACCATCAAACTGAACAACTTTCTCTAAGGGACCAATATCGAATTCGCGAAAAAAAATCTGCGGTCGCATACATTTAGGTTGAGTACGTTTGTACGGAACAGCAGATTTTTTTTTCGCCATTTCGATATTGGTCCCATAGAGAAAGTAGTTCAGTTTGATGGTGTGATCATCCCCTTAAAATAGTTTCAGCTAGTTTTGTTAGACCTTATATAACTATTAAAATTTAAAAATTAACATAATTCTTACCACGGCCCTTAAAGCGTTTTCGAACAAATCCATACTTCCCTTTGAAGTTAAAATTTGTTTTAAAGAGTCCCTAAATATAATGAGTGTTAAAATTTATGAATTAATTTTCTTTCACAAAGCTCTTTGATCATTATTCCTCCTTATTTTTCCGATAACTTCACTTTGGGAGGGATTTTTTAATTAATTGCTCATTAATAGCCTGTGAGATGATCAATATGACAGTTATGGACTTTTCGTGGTTATTTGCTATCATGGCGGCACTTATAATGATTATTTTGTACTAGAGTTAACCCGCGTCTTCGGCCGCACAAATTATTTGCCAGATTTTAAGTCAGAGCATAAGCTATCAAACAAAAAAAGTTTCATCAAAATCAAACAAACAGACAGACAAAAAATCCAAAAATTGGTGATATGGAATCAGGGACACCTAAATTAAAAAATTTAAATTAAAAATCTTTTATTTGTCTTTCACATTTGTACACAAACAGAAGTAGGTAATACAAGACAGAAGGACAATAAAATCCAAATTGTAATTTTTTTTAAATATCCTTAATGTACAGACACACTTCTGTTACAGTTTTATAATAATATATAGATTAAAATAAAAATACCTCATAACGCTTCCTCCGCAACGCACCACCAATACTCTATCAGGTCACAACACTCATGAACATTGTATATAGTATTTTGGTCACACTCAATCATAAGGGTCCGGGTTCGAACCGCACGGACGACTTGCCATTTATCAATGAGTTATTCTAACTTACGTACGTATCATGTTCCAAACGGTGAAAGAAAACATCGTGAGAAAATTTGCATAAGCTGAAGAAGAAATTGGGATGCTTATGTGAAGTCTACCAATCCGCATTACGCAGCACGCGTAGTGCACTGGAGTCCATACAATAAAGAATTTTATTACAAATCGAAACTCAAACCCAAGCAACACGTAAGCTGTATAATAGCTGTACAGTAGCTGAAAGGTAATTTCCTTTATTCAGCTAATGTACAGCTATTCTTCTTCTTCTTATCGTGTAAGCAGCAACTAACAAGCCCTGGTGTCAGAGTTTTTTCAGACCGCCTCCGTGGTCTACTGGTTAAGAGCATTGGGCTCTCGACACGGAGGTCGTGGGTTCGCTTCCCACGGGGGAGACCTAGTGATATGTCACATTGTGCGTTTTTCCTCAGTTGGTTAGAACATTGCAGGCTGAATCACCTGATTGCCTGTAAAGAAAGAAGATTCTGTGCTTCGGATGGCACGTTAAGCCGTTGGTCCCGGCTACTATCTCTGATGGTAGTAGACGTTACATAAAAACTACCGCCGTACAGCTATTATACAGCTTACGTGTTGCTTGGGAAGTTATCTCTTTTTGTAACATTTCAAGCTATTTCCAACATATATGGAAAAAGAAGATAATTTAATACATAAAAGCAAACACAGATATAAACGTCGCTACTGAATTTACATACAAATGAGTTCGACGCGAAATAATTTTAGCGGACGGACGACGAAGGCGCTGCATTGGATGACTGAAAAAAAAAATCTTGGTAAGTACTAGAAGTTTATAAATCGTTGGGTTCTGTATGATTTCTCATAACTAATTTCGATTTATCGATTTTTTTATGTACTAATACCAACCGACTGATCTCAAACGGTGAAGGAAAACATCGTGAGGAAACCTGCGTACGCTGAAGTAGAAATTCTGATGCGTATGTGAAGTCTACCAATCTGTATTGGGTACGCGTAGTGGACTACGCCCATAAACCAATTTGCAATGTTGTTTATTTTGATAGTCGTTACCATAGAGATCTAGAGAGATGCCAACCAACGCGCTGAGTACGAAACCTAGTGTCGCATCACCACCAGTACCACGCGATAGAAAGTATTTTGTTAGCTTGAATGTGTTCATTATCCATTGCGGTATCAGAACTCAACGTTCGAATAATCTTTAGTACTACGCAAGCATTGTAAACTATTTACACATAATACCTCGTCTGGCTTTCAGCCTCATAATATATTGAATCATTACTATCGCGAGCAATGTGTTCCGTTTTTGCGCATATTGCTGCGACACTGGCTCCGCCCCCTTTTCACATCTCCCTTTAGCTTTTGTGATCTGTGGTCGATACGCATTTAATTTTAAATATGAATAATGGATAATGCTGCCTGTATCGATTAAAACAGATCATTTTTATCACTATTCAGGGTGAAATTTATATCATTAGCATCCTTTTTAACTAAGAGTCTACCCATCAAACTGAGCAACTTTTTCTATGAGAGCAAAATGATCGGAGCAAATGAAAAATCAGCTGTTCCATACTAAACTGCAATGTCGACGCGCGAGTTCGCGACTCAAACTCTGGGTAACTCTTAGTTTCAAAGGCTGCTAATGATATCAATTTCACCCTGTATAATATAACAATACAGGGTGTAAGTGACAGCCTAGCAAATACTGAAACGATGAATTCAGACCATTAAACTGAACAACTTTCACTATGCAGCCTACCTCAGGAAACGCGAAAAATAGTTTAGATTTAGATTGAAGGAATAATTTCATTATTTTGATTTTAAGTTTTAAGGCAAAAATGATTTGTTATCAATTTAGCAATGAATGAAAGCGCTAACGTGCTCTTGGATACATTTTAATAATCTTGTTTTGGTAGTAAGTAGGGTGAGTATGCCCGTGGGGTGGGTTGACATCGGGTTCAGTAAATTTTAAATTTTACAATCAAATTATTTAATATTTTGAAAAAAAATTACCTATATTGAAACCATGATAATTCGATTCTGCTCTCGATTCTGAACAAACAACTTTTTTGTTTTGCGTTAATTCATTAAAACGTTGTATAGACACAAACATCCGTGACTCGGGTACAAATATTCATATTCATCGTACAAATATTTGTCCCTTATGGGATTCGAACCCGCGACCCTCGGCATAGCAGGCACCTGTAGGATCCCACTGTAGGGAAAAGGTCTCCTTAAACGAATAAGGATGTGGCCATATCCCACCACGTGGGCCTAGTGCGGGTTGGTGGAGGCAAGTTAGTCGTCAACTTGCTGTCAGAAAATTTTCAAACCTATTAAGGAGGCACCGAGCCTATTGGGCTGCCCTCAGTCCTATTTTTTTTATTTCTAAACAATTAAAAACTTTTTCGAAAAAACAAACAACACTATTTTTTTTATGTCCCAGTAGCCCAGTCATTTTACGGAGTTTTGTTAGTAGTGGTGGGAAGTAATCATTAATTGGACTTTTAAACTATAACCGGGCACTATTGAGTGACAAAAAGACAAACTGAAAACGTATTAAAAAAAATTAGCTACGCAACATAGAAATCAAAATTGTGAGTCCCAGAAGGCTTTCAAATTAATAATATTATTACAAATGCACTTATTTAAATTAGATTTAACAATATAAATTATTTTTGATTAATAAAATAAGCATCGAATTTAAGAAAAAAAGGTTTTTATTAGAAATTACGAATGTATTTTTCAAAACCTTCTAAGTAGACAAAAATATTTACACCATGTTTGAAGTATGTATAATGCCTTAAACAATTGTTTAAAAAAAAATTACCATCACGTTTTTTCATAACGAGATAGTATTATCTCCACAACAGTTCCAAATTTAAAATTGAGGTAACTCAATTTTAAATTTGAAACTGTTGTCCATGTTGTAAAGAGAGATTCTGATGACATATTGTAGCTGTAGCCCAGTCATTTTACGGTTTGAGCCGGGACTAATTAGTAATTGAGATTTTAAATTTGGAACTGTTGTGGACGGGATTTTTTAATTAATTTTGTTACATTTCTCAGCTCAAATTTGCTCTTAAATACTATACCGAAAAAAATATCAATTACTAATTAGTCCCGGCTCAAACCGTAAAATGACTGGGCTACAGCTAGAATATGTCATCAGAATCTCTCTTTACAACATGGACAATGGTATATTTTTCCCGTTAAAGAAACCTTGCCTTTTGTTGTTAGTTACAACCTTTCAGTATCATATTCATCGATAATGCAATACGTAGGCTGTCATATTCGCCACTTCATTTTTCACCGCGTCAAAAAATCCACTACATTTTCCATTAGCTTTCATAGACTAAGTTAAAACAATACAGAGGGGTATTATTTTACAATCTTTTGTACTATCCTGTCACAATAAAGAATGGAAAAGGCTGAAAGCAAAACAGGAATAGAGTATCTTCATTATTAACCTATATTCACTTACGACCCGGTTGGTGTAATGGTTACTACGCCGGACTGCCAAACCCGAGTCATGGGTTCGAATCCCATATATGTTATATATGTTCGTGCCGTCGTGCTTAACTTGGGATCATTACAATGTATGTGCCTGTGAGTGTTATTTATATTTATTTATTTTATACAGGGTGAAATTGATATCATTAGCATCCTTTTAAACTAAGAGTCTACCCATTAAACTGAACAACTTTTACTATGGGAGCAAACCGATCGGAGCAAATAAAAAATCTGCTGTTCCATACTAAACTGCAATATCGACACGCGGGTTAGCGACTCAAATGTATGCAGCAGCTGATTTTTTTTTTGCTTCGTTCGGTTTGCTCCTATAGTAAAAGTTTTTCAGTTCAATGGGTAGACTCTTAGTTTAAAACGTTGCTAATGATATCAATTTCACCCTGTATACTTAGACAATGTAAACATGCTTTTAGCGTCCTACAGCTTAAATTGCTAAATGAGAGCATTGCTACAACTAAATTCTTTAACAGAAAGTTGGTAGTTTTAGCAGTGTTCCTGACCACCCCGAAAGGGATTACGGTCGGTCGGTCGGTCGTCGTCGGTCGGTCGTTATATATGTAGTGTCCTACAGTTGAGCAAAGGCCTACTCTCTCCTTCTCCAATCTGTTCTTTTAACTTAAATTACACTAATATAAGAATTTAAATGGCTACATAACTGAAGGATGTGCTTCAGACCATTCAACTGAGCTATTTTCACTATGAAGCCAATATATATTAAACAAATATTTAAAAAAAAATACAAATATTGAATATTTTTTTAATGTTCCTACTCCATTTATTCTAGCATAAAATTTTTATTCATGAACAACTTACATTATGTTGGAAATTCAATTAATATTAACTTACCCTACTATATTATTTAACGGGTAAAAAGTATATATACAAATATAGAACATTCTGTTTATGTTTTGGTGTAAAATAAAGTAAATTTTGATTTGATTTGATTGATATAGCAAAAAGAATTTCCGCTGTGTGGTATTAGTTGAGTTGACGTTCCTACAAAAAAAATATTTTTTTCGCGATTTCAATGTTGACTCCATAGTGAAAGTTGTTCAGTTTGATGATCTGAAGACCCCTGTTTTAATATGTAACATGTTAAATTCTCCACCCAGTATAGAACAAACCTTCTAGAATGCATCCACGTGATCTCTCCATCTGTTTCTGGGTCTATCTTGACGTTGATGATGATGAAAACCCGTTAATCATACCGAACTTTATTTCATGATTATTGATTACTCTCTCTTCAAAAACGAAGCAAATTCCACTTTATTCTACCTGAATACAGTGCTTTCACCTAAACAAACTATGGGAAAACTTTTAAGTTCAACATTAAGGTCTGAGCTAACATCGTCTGACGCGCTTCGAAAGCTTTGCTGAACCATGTTCACTGGTGAACATTTTGTTATGAAACAGCTTGAGTCTTGGTGAAACTAGGCACGGAATATTGATGAACTGTTAAAATAATAACCCCAGTCTTACCTCGATGAAACACAAGAGTCTTAGGCTCTAGACAGACAGACTGCATTCCGACTGCAAAATTGCAGTTCAGATGCAGTTTGAATGCAGTTGACACGACTGCAATAGAACTGCAAACCAAACGCGCAGTCCGATTGCAGTTTAATTGCAGTCGTGTCAACTGCACACCGACTGCATTCAAACTGCATCCGAATGCAGTCTGTCTGTCTGTCTAGAGCCTTAGATACGTAATTATATAAAAGGAAACGTATATAGATAAGATACTTAGGAGAAGGTGGGAAGAGTAAATTCAATGGCTTCTCAAAGAACTGCCTAGCTAGCATGCCACCCACGACAAAGCGTTTAAACGAGAAAAACGTCATGCGCACTCTTTCTGGCCTACGTAAAATAATAAAGATGGAGGCACATCTCGATTTTTGTCGTTTTCTCGGGGGTGGCATGCTAGCTAGGCAGGTCTATTGAAGCATAAAACAGATGCACAAGAGAGGTTTTTGCGTGAAAGTAAAACAGCAACCGCAGTAGGCCTAGCATGCCACCCCCGAGAAAACGATAAAAATCGAGATGTGCCTTCATCTTTATTATTTTACGTATGCCAGAAAGAGCGCGCATGGCTTTTTCTCGTTTAAACGCTTTGTCGTGGGTGGCATGCTAGCCGTGCAGTTATAAAAATAATGCCATAATGTGCTAGTGCTAGGTGTAGATTTGCAGTTTGAAAGTAAAAAACAGGCTATTAAGACGAGATTTTACAAATACCGCTCTAAACCATAATTTTTTTCAGCGAAAACTGCATTAAATTCTCACGTAGACGATCGAGTTATACAGATAGATTAATTTTCCATCATTTTATTATCACATGACTATATACATGACCCGGTTGGTGTAATGGTTACCACGTTGGACTGCCAAATCAGGGTCTTGGGTTCGAATCCCGGTTCGGTCATGGATGTTTATATGTTTGTGCCGTTGTTGTATGGTTTCCATAATAAACAGCCTATTAGTGCTTGCTTGGGATCATTACAATGTATGTGCCTGTGAGCGTTATTTATTTATTTTTATTTACTATGTGAGTAATTAATTAAAACTGTGCTAAGACATAACAATTATAAAGATTAAGTTCTTTGTCATACAATCCCATTTCTTTTTATTCAATTGATGCATCATTTAAACCTCACTGTTAAATAAATCGTTAGTAAACTGCTTCTGGAATACTTTGTACTCTAAGGTCGGCGGACGATTACAAAAGCTCCCTCCAAATGTGTGGCCAGTGCAAATGGATTAAGCAATGATGACATAAAACAGCTATGTACAGAGGGTAGACTCCGTTCATGAGTACAATGAAAGTAGAATAGCTAAATATGGGACATAATCACGGTCTGTGATATAATGGTGATGCTTGGTGTAAGTCGCTGTTAATAAGAGCGTCGGTGGTGCGTTTCGGAGAGGTACAAGGGGTTCCGGGTTCTAATCCGCACGGTCATCAAGCCATGTACCAATGAGTTTTCCTAACTAATTTACGTATAACTGAATGCTTTCAAACGGTGAAAGAAAATATTGTTAGGAAACCTGTACATCCTGAAGAAGAAATTAAGGTACGTATAGTCTACCAATCTGTATTAAGCACACGTGGACACGGGGACGTTTAAAGGCTGATGATGATGACCTCTACAAGTAAAGTCTGAGAGAGTCACCCGTGTGCGCCTGACAGACCTAACTCATGTGGTAAATAAGTGCATTCTACGCCTTTTCCCCGTTGGAATTGAAGAACTCCATAGATTAAAACAGGGCAGCGGAAGACTGGTTAAAATAACTTGGCCATGAAATTTAACCCTGAATAATCGAAGATGATCGAAGCACTAGGTATAAGTCGCGGCACGAAACTATAACGCTGACCTTGATTGCGCTGACCGTGTGTACAAAGACGCTATGCACTATTTTCGTCTAAATACACTTGTCTCGAGCGGACTTCGCTACTGAATTTCGAAGTATTAAATTCCGAAATTTGTGATATCTAATGTATACCATTACGATGTTCGTTAGTTTGACAGTACAATTTCGCGCGGTATGAAATGCCGCAGTTTGTGCGATTCAATGGATACAAGTACGATGTACGTCAGTTCGAAAGTGCACTGTAGCGAAGTACGAAATCTGTCTAGGTAATATTATTTCACTCACTTCTGTGCTATGTATATTCAATGACGATGGGGCGTTCTAAAAGAACCCTGTGCGGACTGAATCAATTTCTATGCAAATTCTATTAGGTTTTTAGTCTAACGTCCAAGTAGAGTTTATGGGTGACTGGCGACGCTCGCGCTATCCTAATCTCGTTGATATTACCTTGTTACTATTTTTAGTTTTAAGGCTTTTTTTAGTTAATTAGTTTAGCTTTTTTCTTAATGTAGTTTTAGGTGGAAAGTAATACCTACACATAATTAATAAAAACTAGGACTCTTTTTTTACGAATCCATTTTAAGCACAAAAACAATTTGTTCCATTTGTTAGGTGCTTTTAATATAGAGTAACGTATATATCTCTATACATGGCGTTAGGATAAACATTTGCATTACTTTAAGAGGTGATTCTTTGGAAAAGTTGTTCAGTATCATAAGTACTGTCACTCCTCAAGTAATGCAACTGTTTACCCAAATACCCTGGATCTTAGTTTTTTGATAACAAACATTTTTTTTCCATTTAAAATAATGAAATCAATGTAATTTATTAGAATTCAATTAATTTATAAATAAATAAAACAGAAAATCAGTCAGCACATGCGTCGTCAAAAACAAAAACAGTCATAAATCAGCAACATGCTACGTCAAAGCAATGAAATACAAGCTGAGTCAAATAACCCGCCCCTGGTCAATCCCGGCGCAAAGGAGCCTATTATGCTAGCAGCGTTGCCACGTTGAATTGCTATGGCTAGCCTTTGCACCAGAAACGACCCGGAACGGGGGTCACAATTTCGCTCCCTCAGTCGACGGCCAACCTCCGCAACGAAGGTCTTAGCCTCGGCAGCCCAAACCCCCGTGGTCTCAACGGCGACAGGTACAAAAAGATAAATCCATCCAAATGTTCCATTTAAATGTTTTTAAAACAACCATCCCAACCAATTAAATGAAATCGATGGATGCATATTGATCAAATTGGTGATGTGCTCATAAAGGTTCAGTTCAGTTATATAAGGTCTAACAAAATCAGCTGAAACTATTTTAAAGGGATGATCAGACCATTAAACTGAACAACTTTCTCTATGGGACCAACATCGACATCGCGAAAAAAAAATTGATGTCCCATACAAAACTGCAAACACAACTTGACTCAAATGGGCAGCAGATTTTCTTTTCCAGATTTCAATATTGGTCTCATAGAGAAAGTTGTTCAGTTTGATGGTCTGATCATCCCCTTAAAATAGTTTCAGCTGATTTTGTTAGACCTTATATAACGGAAACCGACATAGAAGCATACTGCAAGTCTTTTTACTCTAGCAGCCTATGGGTTAAGTGTACGCAACGAGCCTACAATGCTTTGCGTGTCCAATATAACAACGCCTTCAGGATGCTGTTGAGGCTCCCACGCTTCTGCAGCGCGTCGACCATGTTCGCGGAAATGCGTACTGATGGCTTCCACGCGATCATGCGGAAGAAGACGGCCTCTTTGCTGGGCAGGACGCGGGGGGGCACCAACACCATTCTGAAGGCTATTGTTGATAAATTTATACCCACTATTACGTAGTAACAATTTGTACCTCTTAATTAATATGGGCGAAAGTCTGAAATAAATTATTTTTATTTTTATTATTATTTTTTTTTATAGAAAAGAACTGATGAATAATGTCAAAGAAGCGAGAGACATATTATTTCAGAAGTGTTCAGGATGTCTCTGCCTACCGTGATGTGGGGAGATGGGAGACAGGCGTGGGAATAATATTTACACCCTCTCTAAGGGTCAGCTAATGTATCGAAAACTAGAATTTAAAATAAAGTCGCGTTTAACTCTCCAAAACTGCAAATCAATGTAAATCTAAAATGACGCTATCATAACATAACTGACGTTGGCAACACTTTGTGAAAACACAATTGCTACTTTATTACAAAAATAACGCCAACAATACAAAACAAGCATGAAAAATACAACAAAAAGTCGGAAGTACAGTCTCAGAAGTGTATTGTACAGAAACTCATATTCAAGAAAATATGGCAACCTTTTCCGTTTGTCCATTGTAAGGCTGCGGGCACACGGCAGTGAGAAAACATTCATTTTTATTACGGACGCTACCCACAATAGATGTTGCACCTAAATGTGACTTGAAGTTAACTTTGTGTTACCTACGTGAATTTCTTATTTCCTGATCGCATTTTTTAACAAACGTGAGAAGGTGAGATGTTTTATTTTAAATATTTAGAACATTATTACTCCAAGATCCAACTGCAAGTTTGCAATAGCATATAATATACATGTGATATACACGCATCAGCTTTGAGCTGCTGGTGTATCGTATATAATAATAATAATAATACATTAATAACGCTAGCAGGCGCATAAAAAAAATATATATCTTGAACATTGTCACACAAATACATTGTAATGATCCTAAGCAAGTACTGTAGGCTTTTTATTATGGAAACCAAACAACAACGGCACAAATATATAAACATCCATGACCGAACCGGGATTCAAACCCCGGATCCTGAGGAGGTTTGGAAGTCCGGCGTGGTAACCATTACACCAACCGGGTCGACAACTATATTTACCGAGGGGGAGAGATTCAGGGATTCCCCTAGTCATAGATATTCTGAAAACTCAGAACATCCACGTTTCACTAGTAGTACCGAAGTCCAGTGTGACGGGGAGTGTGCCCATTGCCACTTGTAATGTATAGTGTATACAAATCCCTCGAAATTGATGATGTTTTCCTTCACCGAAATGCGAGTGGTGTCACAAATCGTACATAAATTCCGAAAAACTCATTGGTACGAGTCAGCCTGTACGGGGATCGAACAATCGCACGGAAGCCAAGGCTGCTTGCCACTGGACCACTACGGCTTTGCACGGCATGCAAGTATGGAACAGGAACAAAATGTTTGCATCTGGCTGCTGGCTGCTGCTATCTACGAATCTTCATCATATCAGCCGATAGACGTCCACTGCTAGACAAAGACCTCCCCCAAAATGTCGTAATCGTACACGCTTGGCAGGCGGGTTGGCGATCGCAGTTGGATTGAATGTGTGTACACAGAGGATGCTGCTGCCCATCCTCCGGTAGATCCCCTAGTCGCCTTTTACGACACCCACGGGAGGAAACGGGATGGTGCTATTCTTAGCCGACGCTATTTATTATTATTTGGTTGTAAGGGCTTGTTCAATGACCAATAGCTAATGCGACCTGAATAGATCTATTGTAGCTGTCACCCTAGACCTAAAGGTCATTTCCTAGGCCCACGGACTTCATGAACCGTGTTATGCTTTTGGGGGGGAGGTCCCTAATGTCAATAGGTGTTATTACGTACCCACCTAGATGGCGACTCCTGCTGTGAATGGGCAATTCGCATTCGCAGTGGAGGTGTATGGGCGTTTCCTTCACAGCAGAATTTGCAAGTGAATCTACGACCCCATTCTGTGTAGATGTTTGTTTAACTTGCAGCGTCCTGTTAAGGCTCGCACCATTAGCCGACACCACAATGACTATCTACAAATAGTAAAATCAAAGGAATAAAACCCTGCTAAGTCAGGTACAGAGATTATTATGAAATCTTAATCCATAGCTAGGCAGCACGTGGTCAAGCAATACTTCACCGCTTGCATATTGAATAGAAAAGTGCAAAGGACTTAACACTAAAGACGTCTATTGAATACAAATCAATTGATTGTTATTAACTGCCGAGCCGCCTTGAGCGGGATCGAATGTTTTTCTTCGACATGATTGTAGAATAATAAAAATTAAAAATAAAATATATCCCATTGAAAGTACTAGAATCTAGCCTGGACTTGTATTATGATGAATACACTAAGATAAATAGGATTTAAACTTAAGTGCAATACATAATTAAGAGAGCGCTTCTGACAATCAAACTGAACAACTTTCACTATGGGACCAGATTTATAATACCGGAAAAAATACTGTTTTCAATATACCGATTACAAAGTCAGTCTTATAGTAAAAGTTCTTCAGTTAACTGAGCTACTATAGATATATCCAGGTCGCAGTAGCTATTTGGTCATTGACCAAGCCCTTATAACTAAATAATAATAATAATAACTGGTCTAAAGCATCCCTTTTAAGCATGTAATAGTACATTATGGTGCAAGTGTGTAATGTTGGTGATTACCGCTGAGGCGCCATTGACCCGAGCCGTAGGCGAGGGTCTTAAGAGAGCCGAGGACGGTAATCATCTTTACACACGTGTATCATACGACGTTTTTCAAAACACTTGTGAAGAAAATAATAATAAAAAATCATTTTATTTAGTAAATAAAAAGTTTATTTAGAGAATTTATTTGTACTATTGAATATGATCTTTTTTGTATCGAAACTTTTTTAAGAACAAAGCAACTCAAGAACTCAACCAAGAAGATTAGATACCTACTATAAAAAACCTATAACTCCCTTGTGAATAATAGTAATGAAAAAGTCACAGTTTGATTATAGGTGTCATTATGTGCCTAATTGCGGTGAAATAATGGCCATTTTATGAGCAAGTGTGTTGAAAAGTATTTTAAATTTACACCCTGTAAAATACATAACAATACTGGGTGAGATTGTAAACACTGTCTAACTTTTCAGGGGTGGTCCAGACCATCAAACTGAACAACTTTTACTATGGGAGCAAACCCGAAATTGCAAAAAAATATTCAGTTAAACTCGACTCAAATAAAATATGTATGGAATTTTTTTTTGCATTTTCAATATTGGCGTCGCAGGCGCAGTAGAAGTTATTCAATTTTAATGTATTAGCTACTTTTGGAATAATACACAATATTTCCAGTGGATAATCGGACCATGATACTTTTTTTAATTTTTATATTATTCATTTTAGGAAAACTTACGGACTAATTACAGGATAGTAGGGTATCAACATTTTTACAAAACATCATTACCAACTAATAGTTTCCACAGATAAAAAAACATTCGTTTTACATACGTTTGTTTGGTTTGTAAAAAAAAAATTGTATCAATAAAGTAATAAAAAGCTACACAAAGCTGAAGGCGGTTGCAGAGGGGTCAATTTTATACAAAACTTTGACGCGTAATACGCGTTGACGGTATTAATATAAGTCATTTTGTATATATGGAAAAATAGTTTAAATTGCAAATGTTATTTGTTATGCGGCAACTAGATTTTCTAAACTATTTTTCCGTATATAAAATATTACTTTTATTAATTCCGTCTACGCGTATTGTGCGTCAAACGTTTGTATGGACTGAAACCACCTTAACAAGTTTCTGTGTACTGTCATAGAGTTAACATAGAAATCGCAAAAAAATACGGAATTTCTCAGGAAGCTGGCATAGTAGAAGTTGGCTGTCTATAGATTTTCCATACAAAACTGCAATATTTTCCCCGCTATTTCGGACTTCTACTTCTGAAACTCTATCCAGTTGACAGTTAATGAGCTCCTCGTCACTTTTCAACGCAAAAATCTTTTTTGATACTACAAATTATCAATGTGTGCGCGCAGTATCAAGCTATTACTCTAACAAACAGACAGGTGCTCGGAACAATTTGCGTATGCTAATGCGGCGATGACCTGGCCATGCTGTTGTATTGATTTATGAGTCCGCATGTCGCGGCATTGTTATGTTTAGTGATTCTACGATGTACGTAACGCTGCCGCTGCAGAAACGCAATCTAACTTAAACGGAACTGGTTTACGTCTGCGTTTTGGATGCGTTTCGTACCATATAACCTTTTTTTTTTTTTTTTTTTTTTTTGACGCTGGGAAAAAATGCTTTACGCATCCTCCCCCGTTGGGGGACAGGAGGGGTATGTGGGACTCCCCGGTGCGAGTCACCGGTATACCTACTAAAATAACCCAGCGGCATTCCCGCTTCGCCCGGATGGCAGGGAACTGGGAGACCAGCAGAGCCTTTACATCCAGTCCCCCACCGGCGATGTCCCGCCGCTCCTCCGCACAGGGAGGAATCAGAGAATGTCTTCCCGCGAGGGTAGTGAGTAGTGCAATGCGGGCGGAGGGGCCCCCGCACCTGTCGCCCGCTACTCACCACCGGGAGGCTGAAGGCGGTTATGCTACCGCCGACCGCCGCCGGCGGTTTTAACGACTTCACTGTCGGGTGTTATTGACTTTTCCTTGTCTCGGTGGTGGCGGGGAAGGAAATCCTTCCCAGCCTGCTCTGCGGTACGGTGAGTACACGCAGAGCCCGCCCTTGCTCCTCCACTGTGCCCTCTAATACGCAGAGGGACACGTGGAGAAACGAACGCAGCCGAGACACGCTGACCCGCCGCCCTCCTGTGGTCACATCTCAGTGATGCGACCACCCCGCTTTGGGTTGGTTCACGCCGGCAAGCCGGTACCCCCCATATCTGGGGGGCATGCCCCTATCCACCACCCGGGGGACGCGCCCGATAGCAGACCCACCTGCCACGGGTCGTACCATATAACCTAACCTAACCTAACCTATCCTTTTTTTTTCTTTACTTGGGAAATGCATTACGAATACCCACGGTCAAGAAGGGGGAACGGCGGGTTATGTGGCACTGTCTTGAAAGGACGGGTATACCCACTAAAACCTAAGTGCGGTCGTCTGGCATCCTTGCGGCAGAGCTCCGGCACACGTTTGCATTTCTCGACTGCACTGCCATGCCTGTCCAAAGGACCCATCTCTGTTCGACCGTCTCACCCTGTGTTGGTGTTGGAGTTTTACCTCACCCCCTCTATTGCCCTCCAGTTACTTACCTCAGCAGTTACCTGAAGCCTAGACTGATACCACAATTGACACGCTAGAATTTATAGTCTAGGAAAAATACGGTTTGAGATTGCATTAAATACACTTTAGTAAATTGTGTTTGAACTAAATTACTGTTAGTTTATAACACTTTTGTCCAGATTTGGTGGTTATATAGGCTGAGGACCCTGAGAAATACCTTAAAATCGATATAACTGTACAAAGGGCAAACTTATTTCTAAAGATATTTCTTCCAGCATACTAGCAAAAGAGACAGTTAATTAACCCCATACAAATTTATTGTATACAAACAAACAGTAAATAATTAAGTTTTGAGGTTATGATTTTTGAATACTTACAAAATATTAAATATCTACTCAAATTTACGATATTAACCGGGGATTATTGTCGTTATAAGTAAAACGCATTGAACGAAGTCGTCCTGTACAAACTCACCAGTTTTCCATTTTTTGCCTGGACCCCCCAGTCCGATGGTAACGTAACCTAACCTAACCTCAAGCGTTACTTAGCTTTTAATAGAAACACACAAATACAAAAAGATCAATTTAATGTGTCTCACTCTTTTGTTTTGGGGGTCCGGGTTCAAATCCGCACGTACAACATGCCATCAACCAATAAGGTTATGTACGTACGCACGCGTGGTGGACTAATGCCCATACACCCTCCCTGAGGGTAGACACATGCCCTACAGTGGGAAGTTTATAGGCTGCTGATGATGTTACTAACCGAAATTAACCGAAAAAGAACAAACGCTAAAATGGATTATTGACTTGGCCATGCTTGCTGATTTACAGATTTAAGCATAAGCATATAATGCTCACGACTATATTCCCCGAGGGGGTAGTCAGAAATACCACCTGTAGTACCAAAATTCTGTCCAGTGTGACGGGGATTTTGCCCGTCGCCACTTATAAATTTATAATGGACAGTGGGTACAATACATGCCTCGAAATTGAAGCATGCAGGTTTCCTCACGATGTTTTCCTTCACCGAAAAGTGGTGTTAGGAATCGTACATAAATTCCGATAAACTCATTTTGGTACGAGTCGGCCCGGACGGGGATCGAACCATCGCCTCCTGCACGACCACCACGCCTTCCCGCCATCCATATGTTTGTCCTGGCAGTAAAAAGCAATGAGATCTACATTTATATAGTGTATAGCCTGTAGAATCGCACTGCAGGGCATAGACCTCCTCTCACGTATAATGTTGAGAGGGATTGGGCCAAACTCCACCACGCCGGTGCAATGCGTATTGGTGAAGGCAAGTTAGCAGGCTGGGAGAGAATTTTCAAGCCTACTTCATACACTACTACTTCTGCCTTCTACTTCCTTCTTAGTATGCGGACACTTTTTAAGGGGATGATCAAACCATCAAACTGAACAACTTTCTCTATGGGATTAACATCTAAATCTCGAAAAAAGAACAGCTGTTCCGTCCCATACATTTGGCTCGAGTAGGTTTACATTTTAGTATGGAAGAGCAGATTTTTTTTCGCGATTTTGATGTTGGTGCCATAAAGAAAGGTTGTTCAGTATTACCGTCTGATCATCCCCTTAAAAAAGTGTCAGCATATTAAAAAGGACCCTATACAGAGTATCATCATCATCATCTCAGCCGATGGACGTCCACTGCTGGACATAGGCCTCCCCCAAGGATCGCCATAACGACCGGTCCTGCGCTGCCCTCATCCAACGGGTTTTCGCCGCCTTCACAAGGTCGTCGGTCCACCGTGTGCGAGGCCTACCCACGCATACAGAGTATAAGGAAAAGAATCATTAACCTTTAAACCACATACTCTACCCATCCAATCGGTTTGCTCTCACGGTAAATGTTGTTCACTTTGATGGGTAGAGTATGTGGTTTAAAGGTTAATAATACTTTACACCCTTACAGCCTTACACCTTACACCCTGTATACCTTTGACCAGGCTTAACGAATATTTAATTACACCGCCATCTGACGGATCTATCCGGGACAAACTGCTTAACGTGCCTTCCGAAGGACAGAGACGCTCGATATGAAATACCACTTAAACGGTCACCCATCCAAAGACTGTCATCGTTTTTAATACTGAAGTTACACTAAGCCAACGAACGACGATCTAAAAAATATTGTGCATTTCGTTAAATATTACCTAAAGCATTCTTAGTTAAGAAAAAATTCGCAAATAACCTTCAGCTTTCAAAAGCGTAGAAACTAAACTTTTAAAATATACAAAAAAAAAAAAATATTTCTCAGCTAGAAAACATTTTTACCTCACATTCCTTTACTTAAAAGATCTACCAAAAGAAATAAGAGAGGTAAGAACACCGTCAAAATAGATAAAACAAAAAAGATGGCGTCGTCAATCCACAGATAGTTAGCAACATTGAGAGACGTTACTATAAACGATAATATTGTATTAGCTTTAGAGATAACCAGACGATGTAACGGAGAAGAGAATTTAACAAAGCTTTATTCTGATTTATTTTTACAATATCGTTTCGATTATGGAACTGTAGCTCCGCATGACATTCTCCACAAACGCATAAGAAGTAAAAGAGGCTAGGCGCTCAAATCGACCCACGCACACATACGTACGTACATGGTACCTACTGTCACAGTATAAAAAAGAGTATCTATTACTACGGACACTCCCTGCCTCCCACCAACTTTTTACCTCACCCCCTCTATTGCCCTCCAGTTACTTACCTCAGCAGTTACCTGAAGCCTAGACTGACACCACAATTGACACGCTAGAATTTATAGTCTAGGAAAAATACGGTTTGAGATTGCATTAAATACACTTTAGTAAATTGTGATTGAACTAAATTACTGTTAGTTTATAACACTTTTGTCCAGATTTGGTGGTTATATAGGCTGAGGACCCTGAGAAATACCTTAAAATCGATATAACTGTACAAAGGGCAGACTTATTTCTAAAGATATTTCTTCAGAAAGAGACAGTTCTTTAAAGAGACAGTTAATTAACCCCATACAAATTTATTGTGTACAAAAAAATAGTAAATAATTAAGTTTTGAGGTTATGATTTTTAAATAGTTGCAAAATATTAAATATCTACTCAAATTTATGATATTAACCGGGGATTATTGTTGTTATAAATAAAACGTATTGAACGAAGTCGTCCTGTACAAACTCACCAGTTTTCCATTTTTTGTTCATACCTAAATTTAATGTTTTGTAAATGTCTTAATTATTCCATAATACACAATAAAAAATCGGGGATTATTGAGAATTTATGTTTTTCAGGTATGTATCTACTAATATTTCAAACTATCACTTAAAGTGCAATTAATGCAATCTACTCCATACAAAAATCCGTAGATTTCCCCGACTATTATGTTTTCGAAACATAGAGAATATAATATCAGGACGAAGGATAAAAACTCTTTTTGAATAGACGGGTGTCAATGAGTTTTATTTACGAAAAAAATATGTAGGTACCGCACGCAGCTTAGATTAAAAGATTTTTGCTTGCACGCAGCTAAAGTTGTAGCCCTAAACTCCGTTTCGCATGTGCTGTAGGCCTCGCATGCCACCCCCGAGAAAGTGACAAAAATCGAGATGTGCCTCCATCTTTATTATTTTACGTACGCCAAAAAGAGCGCGCTCGACGTTTTTCTCGTTTAAACGCTTTGTCGTGGGTGGCATGCTAGCGGTGCTGACGTAATCTTGTCAATTTCTGTTTTTTGTAGGCAGCGTCCGGGGTGTACCTTAGCAAGCCGTGTACGTGCTCGTCTGTGTGCGTCTGTCGATTTGAGCGCTTGCATACATTTTCTGTGACAATAGACAAAAAGACAGTAACATTCGAGCGCCCTCGAATCGAGGCACCCCAACATAAAGCGCCGCGTACACGGCCGTGCTGAAGTTTCGTTGTTCATTCGGGCGCTTGTCAGAGCTAACTCGGAATACTGCTTACCTATTAGTGTATTGTGGTGAATGAAATGCGTTTTGACTGCAAGCCAGCTGGATGTGATTTTTATGGCGTCACTGGTATAATAGCATCGGGACAGCTGTCGTAGAACGTCTTCTACGAGCAGTCCCCTTGCAGTCGACGTGCAGTTATACCGACTGAACACTGGCTGAACGAAGCTGCACGTTAGTGAGTCCTAACGCAGTCATACCTTTGTTATACCTACTAACTGCACAAAAACCGCATCCAACTGCTATTTTGCAACTGAGTTGCAGTCGAACTGCGGTCCGTGTGCATACACCCAAAAGGTGGGACGGACAGTCTGCATACCGTCTGCATTGCAACTGCAATATTGCAGTTTCTCGCAATCGACTCAATTGCATTATAGCTGCCAATTGGCTGTCGATGTTGTCTATGCAGTAGTCATGCAGTTACATCGTCTGCAGCTAAACTGGCTTTCAAACTGTAGCGTGGCTCTAAAAAGGCCAAAGGTACAGAATAGGTAATAGTATATAGTTCTACCAAAGGGACAGAAGTACTAATAAAATAAATAAATAAATAACGCTCACAGGCACATACATTGTAATGATCACAAGCAAGCACTATAGGCTGTTTATTATGGAAACCATACAACAACGGCTCAAATATATAAACATCCATTACCGAACCGGGATTCAAACCCAGGACCCTGGTTTGGCAGTCCGGCGTGGTAACCATTACACCAACAGGGTCGTCGTTTAAAAACCAAAGTGACAATGTGGTTTCTGTAAGAAACGAACTAAAAGAAGATGCCGAGTCAACATCGTAATGAAGAAACGTAATAAGATCACAAAACGGCGCCCTAACTGGATGCAATGGCGTATACTCTTGGAAATTGTCTTAAGAGAGCAAAGACGTTCCATACAAGACGACGAGTTACTATTAAGTACTAGTGAGGAGAATCTTTACCATCATTAGTTATCGATAAGATCGATAATTTTAATATGGGCTTGATTAGTTATGACCACACGGCACATTAAGCTAGGTACGTAGAACCAACATAAGCATAACGTATAACGTCGTGCGACCAGACCAGTTTAAGTTGGTTTTGCGTAGCTCGATCACAATGTGTCGCCGTATGTATTCATGTTGTCAATGCGTATGCATTATAATATTTCTACACTAAAGTATGTGAGATTGGTTTACCATGAATACGGTTTAAATTTAAGTTGTATAAAATTTTTAGCTAGAAGTTTAAATTTCCTTAAATGGCGGCAATATTCAAACCTATCAAAAATAATGTCATACTAAAATAACTGCTATAGTCTACTTCAGATTTCAAGATAAGACAAGTAACTCTGCATTTTATACCGAGACCTAGTTTTTGAAATACAAAACATAATTTGTTTGTTTTTTTTTACCGCCTGTTTTTGTGCCTTTGGTATTTCCTGATTGTTTGCTCTCTGTATACTCTGTTTTTTGGTGTCAAATAAAGTACAATTGATTAATTTGTCATTTTCATTCTTGTAGACACTTTTGAAATACATTCTTTGTTTTCTCTTGGCGTTAATGCTTAACGGATGAGGTTGTAGGTCTAGTACAATGTTTGAGAAATATGCGGCTAGAATATTTTCTTAATAATTTTCTTTTATGGACTACTAAAACATTTTAATGAGTTTTTACTGACCAGGTAGCGTTGTTACTTTGATATTCCTACGATAAAACTGTATTATCGATAAAAATTAGAGCACATCACTATGCACGTATCACCGAGCGTCTCTAAAACTTAACGCATTACCAACTGCATCCACCTCCAGACTCAAACTTCTATCGTAACCTTACACCTAGTCTGTTTCACATATTTTATTTTATACCTTTTCCAAATTAAACTGTTTTTCAAAGTTTATATATTAATACCACTTTGCGAATTGTAAAGTTAAGGTAAAATTTCAAACAATGTTCAAAGTGTAACTTGAATTGTTAGAGCATAATTTGAATTGCATAGGTTTCATTGCATAGCGTAGGTTGGTTATCGTGAATTAAACCTTCAGGCAAACATGAATTGGCTCTCTAATAGCCATGTTTTTTCCTTCTTATTGCTGTCTCCCGTTTGCAATGGAGGGAAGTCGGATATTTCGTTTTCCTACTCCTCCTATCTTCTTTGATTAATTCATTGCGGGTTCCAAGACAGATTAGAGTCATCCCCCGGGCTCGCTGGACTTCATTGTCCAGTGTTGTGAATGGTCGCCGCTGTTGATCCTGGCTTACAGGAGTTACAGCGGTGGGAATGTGTGGTGGGCCTATGCCCGTTTTTTTTTTTTTTCAGGCAAGCATTATTATTTCGTCAGCCTAACGGCCTCTTAAGCTCACTAATGACAAGAAAACATGAAAATGTATTCGTCAACGGACTCTTCAGACACAGAGACATAATTTTTATGTTTTTATGTACAACTAGAGTTAGCCCGCGACTTCTTCCCACAAATTATATACCAGATTTTAAGTAAGATAATAAGCTATGAAACAAAAAAGTTTCATAGAAAGCGGTTCAGTAGTTTTTGCGTGATTGTCGATCAAGCAAACAAACAGACGGATAAAAAGTCAAAAAATTGGTGATATGGAATCAGGGACACCAAAAACCATACCGTAACTTTTTTTTTGTTAATATCTTCAATGTACAGACAAACTTCCTGTTACAGTTTTATAATAGTATAGATATATAGATTTGAATTCGGTTTTCAAACTTACTAACCTAAACTACAGTATACGACAGTAATCCATCTTCATACAAAGGTACCAAACGTGGCGTTTGCCTCGAGGCACGCACACACTGACAATGTCTCCGCGTAGCCCCGTCTGGTGCTGCCTTGGCTGCCTGAGATATCGTCGTACGTACTGGCGAGTCTGGCGAGTATACATACAAGCCGCGTTTGGTACTCACAGATTACAAGACCGCCGACGCGCGCAACACATCTATGATTTTGCACTGATATATGCAACGCGAGCGAGCGAACTGGAAGTGCGACCTTGAAATGGCCAATAATGTTGCATTATTTCGTGCCCTACCGCCCTACCTGCACCTACCGCCCAAAAATGGTGACTTCGAGCCTGTACAAAATTTTCATCACGCGGTATCTATTGGGGGTAATCTGTGGTACCATTGTATGAAGATGGATTACTGTCTAAGGTCCGCCACATACATACGGAATAAACATGATTCGGAATTAGATTAGTATGGAGTGTTGCCGCTTTCAGAGACTTTTTCACTAGAACTAGTGATCTTTTGTTGTCTTAGGTAGCACTTTTTTAAGATTTACAGTCATATCAAACAAGTGATTTTTGAGCGTAGGCGTTAATGGAACGATACCGTATCGTGACGGTGCAGTTGCGACGTCGTTGCGGTATAGTTGCGAAATCGTTTAAGCTCAAAAATCGCTTGTGTGATAATGGTTTATACCATTTTGTATGCAGATTATGTCTAATGCTAAAACTATCGATAGTTTTTTGATATAGTTGCATAATATTGAAATAAAATTTACAAATCATCATTATAACGTTATGACATCACATGATAGTAATTATCACGTATAGAAATTGTTTGTGTCGTTTTAATAAATACCTAAAAATACAATCGGCAGTAATTTGGCATTTCATTCATTTTTATCACATTTTCAGACATTTTTTAAACATCACTCTAAGTAATTTTTGTAACCATAGTTGGCAACACTGAATCCTGAATCAGGATTCCGGATAGCAATTCCGTATGTGCGTGGCGGACCTCATACTGTGCCCAAACCTACCTAACGAAAAAAACAAAACCGGTCGTCGTCCATTGTTTCAAATCAAAATACAGTCCAATTTCGTCAATTATCCGACCAATTTTTTCTCTCTAAAAGTTTCGCTTTTGACATTTTTTCCATTCAATCAATGGCCTTTTGACAACAACATGTAACCCCAATACCCCCGGGCAAGATTTGTGACGTCAGTCAGATCAAAGAGTTATTTCATATAAAAAGAACAAAGTCCACGTTTGTAATTGGTTTCAAATAACATTGTTGTTGTATGGTTCCGTATAGTAGATCAGATAGATCATTAATTTTGTTGTCCAGTGTATTTATTTATGTGTACAGGGTGTAAGGAAAAATATCATTAACCTTTAAACTACATACTCTACACATCATGAACCATTTTTATTATGCGAGCAAACCTGGATTCAAATGTATGGTGCAGAAAAATTTTTTTTTCTGACAAGTTTGCTCCTATAGCAAAAGTTGTCAAGTTTGATGGGTAGAGTATGTGGTTTAAAGGTTAATGATACTATCCTTACACCCTCTATAACAAAGTTACATCTTATCTTATCTATAATTATATCTAAACTATTATAAAACTGTAACACGAAGTTTGTCTGTACATTGAAGATATTAACAAAAAAAATATCTAAACTATTATAAAACTGTAACAGGAAGTTTGTCTGTACATTGAAGATATTAACAAAAAAAAGTTACGATATGGTTTTTAGGTATATCATCAGATTCCATATCATCAATTTTTGGATTTTTTGTCTGTCTGTTTGTTTGTTTGAACGAGCATCACGCAAAAACTACGGAACCGATTTTGATGAAACTTTTTTGTATGATAGCTTATGATCTGACTTAAAATCTGGTATATAATTTGTGCGGACAAAGTCGCGGGTTAACGCTCGTATTATTATAAAACTGTAACAGAAATGTGTGTACATTAAAGATATTTACAAAAAAAAAGTTACGATATGGTTTTTAGGTGTCCCTAATTCCATATCACCAATTTTTGGATTTTTTGTCTGTCTGTTTGTTTGTGTGTTTGTTTATTTGCTTGTTTGAACGAGCATCACGCAAAAACTACTAAACCGATTTTGATGAAACTTTTTTTGTTTGATAGCTTATGTTCTGACTTAAAACCTGGTTCACAATTTGTGCGAAAGTCGCGGGTTAACGCTAGTTAATAATAAAGTTGTAAACTTGGCGTGGATGTATACATACATTGCATTAAGACCATTTTTAGAATATTTGTTTGTATGTTTGTTTGTAACACTTTAAAACTTAACACTTATAAACCGTGTATAGAACATACTCTGAAGTAAAATAACAAAATAATAAAAACCAGCCAAGTGTGTGTCGGGCTCGCGATACGGATAACGAAAAAAAATGATTTTCGATAAATATGGTGGTACGGAATCCTTGGTGTGCAAGTCCTATTCTGCCCTTGCCAGTTTTAGACATTATGCTAGGGGGACGAGAAGAATATAATATAACGAATTTTCCCGATAGCAAAATTGTATATTTACAAGAATAATTTAAACTGGATATGAGTAAATGTATTGTCATTTCTTTAACAGTTGCGGCCACCAATGAAAGTATTGTACAATTATAATACTACAAAAAACAAACATGTTTTGTTTGAACACTTATGGCTTAGCGTGCATCGAAGCTGAGATTTTTGAGTCTAAAGGTTTATTTATTTTATTTTATTTTAACACTTTATTGTACACACGGAAATATACATGAAAACAACATAATAGACAATTACAATGGGCGAGCTTATCTCTAAAGAGATTTCTTCCAGCCAACCCGAGACAGAGAGAGAGAGCATAAGAAAGTGAGGCAGGCATAGTGTTGCACATTTAACTAATAAAACAGTAGGTATTTAAGACTAATAAAGATATATTATATAAAGATACAGGTATATGTATACTTACATACATACATACAAATATATACGGTATGATAAATAAATAAATATACTAGTTTATTGAAGAGAGAGATAGTGATCTTTGACTTGTTTTTTAAATGAAGCAATTGTTTGACAGTCTCTTATATTAAATGGGAGAGAGTTCCAGAGCCGGACTGCATGGACAGTGAAGGAATAGAAGTAGAAGAAGGTTAATGAAAAAGTAACCCAAAGCCGTTAATAATCAACTCATTTTCAATTAATCAATCAAAACATATTACCTACTCAGCTTAATATACCGTAAAGAAATACAAAAGATACAAAACAAGGCGGTCTTCGAGCTAAATGGTTATTTCTTCCATACAACCTTAGTAGTTATTCATAATCATCTCAGCCGATGGACGTCCACTGCTGACCATAGGCCTCCCCCAAGGATCGCCATAACAACCGGTCCTGCGCTGCCCTCATCCAACGGGATCCCGCCGCCTTCACAAGGTCGTCGGTCCCCCGTGTGCGAGGCCTACCCACGCTACGCTTTCCGGTACGCGGTCGCCACTCGAGAACTTTTCGGCCCCATCGGCCATCGGTTCTACGAGCAATATGCCCCGCCCACTGCCACTTTAATTTAGCAATTCTTTGGGCTATGTCAGTTACTCTGGTTCTTCTGCGGATCTCTTCATTTCTGATTCGATCTCGCAGGGAAACTTCGAGCATAGCCCTCTCCATTGCTCTTTGGGTGACTTTCAGCCTTTTTATGAGGCCTTGAGTGAACGACCACGTCTCTGTTCCAGTAGTAGTTATTGTGTATCCTTAATAGCACAGCTTCGATGCGGCCTAGCAATGAATGTGATGTTTTTTAATGTATTTTAAAAGGTCCTCTAAAAACCTATGTAAGTTTTATTACTGGCCAATCAACAAAAAAATGAACATTTTTCTCCATACAACCTTAGATCAAAGTAAAATTAATGGATAGGCTCAAAGCGCGTTAAGTTGAAGCCCACAACTAGTACACTTAGTCCATACAAACTAGCACACTTGGTCTGTCATCTCGGTAGATATTTGAAGTAAAACTGTCATTTGTTTTGCCTTATTTTTCTTTTTGATATGTTCACGTAAGGCCTATACATTAATCTAAGCATACAACCTTACTCATTATGAATTATTTGGTTATAAGGGCTTGGTCAATGACCAAATAGCTACTGCGACCTGGATAGATCTATTGTAGCAGTCACCCTAGACCTAAAGGTAATTTCCTAGGCCCACGGACTTCATGAACCGTGTTATGCTTTTGGATGGGAGGTCCCTAATGTCAGTAGGTGTTATTATGTATCCACCTAGATGGCGACTCCTGCTGTGAATGAGCACTTCGCATTCGCAGAGGAGATGTATGGGCGTTTCCTCTGCTTCACAGCAAAATCTGCAAGTGGGTAAGTCTACAAGCCCCATTCTGTGTAGGTGTTTGTTTAACTTGCAGTGTCCTGTTAAGGCTCGTACTAAGAG
Source organism: Agonopterix arenella (assembly GCA_927399405.1). Classification (NCBI taxonomy): domain Eukaryota; kingdom Metazoa; phylum Arthropoda; class Insecta; order Lepidoptera; family Depressariidae; genus Agonopterix; species Agonopterix arenella. The sequence goes on along the minus strand of OV656708.1, from coordinate 15,989,983 downwards.
CCTTAAGTCGTTGCGGTTTGAATTGATGGCATCCGAGGTATGTCTGTTTGAAAAGCCGGTCACAAGTTCTTTCGCATGCCTCAGTCCTGGTGTATCCGACCAGAGCCTACGGCTTTGGTTCACGGCCCATTCCTTTAGCACATGTCTAGAGGTGTTGCGAGAGATGCCGCAATAAGGCTCGGGGCCTATGGCGTCCTCTTCCGCCCCTCTTCGTGCCAGCTCGTCAGCAGCCTCATTTCCATCAATACCGCAGTGTCCGGGCACCCAGGGTGACAGAGTTTGTCAGTCCTAGCTGGTTGAGTGCTCGGGCACATTCTAATGTTAGCTTCAACCTTACTCATACTCATTTGACTATTATTTATATTATAATTACGAAAGTGATACACAGTATAAGGAAGAGTATCTGTTACTACATAGTGATGGCAACTAATTTACTAAACAGAATCAGAATCAGAATCAGAATGTCTTTATTTTTGCGAATATGGGTACATAGACAAAACAGAGATGTTATATTTAATTTATTCCGTACATATTCTGCCATTTACGGCGTGCAAATAGTATGTTACAATAGTCATTGTAGTTACAAAATTGAAACTAAATAAAATTGGTAAGTCAAACAGACAAGAATAACTCAATAAAATCGTTTTCTGGTGTCCCTTACTACATGGATCTTGTTGCGACTAGGGATAACTTCCGTGCGTTCAGATGTTTTTGCCATACTTATTACTGGAAGCAAAATAGGTCATAGTTTCAGTACAATGTTAGGTTCCTATTGTTTTATTTTGTATTTTTGGTGCTTTTGCGGTCGTGTCTTCAACACTGCCATAAATGATCTCTTGAATTGGCTCTCTAATAGCCATGTTTTTTCCTTCTTATTGCTGTCTCCCGTTTGCAATGGAGGGAAGTCGGATATTTCGTTTTCCTACTCCTCCTATCTTCTTTGATTAATTCATTGCGGGTTCCAAGACAGATTAGAGTCATCCCCCGGGCTCGCTGGACTTCATTGTCCAGTGTTGTGAATGGTCGCCGCTGTTGATCCTGGCTTACAGGAGTTACAGCGGTGGGAATGTGTGGTGGGCCTATGCCCGAAAAAAAAAAACAGACAAGAATATTACGTATTTAAAACATCGAAATTATAGTAATTAAAAGAATGATACTTATTTATAAAAAAATTGGCCTTCATTACAAGATTAGAATATTTTATTTAAAATGTCAAAATATGTCTATAATTGTGGGAATTGTATAAAGAATCGAATGTCAAGGAATCAAAGTTGAATATTGAGCCTGCCATCAGACATACCTAAAGCGTGTCCGTGAAGTATTCTGTGATATCGTAATAACATTTCCCTGTTAAAATCTTCCTCAATTCCCGTTTGAACAAATTCAATGGTTTACGTTTTAGGTCTTCAGGTAATTTATTATAATTTTTAGGAGCAACATATGTAGAGAACAGGATATAAATTAATGTATTACCAAAATACAAGAATAGCTATTCAATCAATGTAATTCAATAATAATTGCGCCCAAAAAATCATGAACTAACTAAATTCAATCAAATCAAGTGCTGATTCGTGGTTAGATTGTCACACGTGAATACAAAATCCTTTGTCATATTTATTTTAGTTTCATGCTAGTATGCTATAAACTGAAAACATGACTGACATCAAAACACATTTTTGAGCTTGTTGTTACCAGAATGAAATTGAAAATTTAATTATAGTGCAACAATTTTAAAGGTATTCCTAGAATGAAAGCATTATTATGGAATTTTCAAGCGCAAAGTCAGGGGTTCGATTTTTGGAACGATGAGCTGTCAGGTGCAACTTAAGGTGATTTCATCATTATTATTTTAATTTTGTTTTGTGTTTATTTTTGGGTGTTTAAGAGTTATATCACAGAAACAATTTTTGAGCTTAGGCGATTTTAAATACTGCACCGCCGCAACGTCGCGATATCGCCACGATTCCGCTGCGACACTGATTGATCTCAGAAATATCGTGGCTATAAAGCGGCTATATCGCGAAGGGAGTGCCGCGATTCGGTTGCGACTCTGGGCCTCTGCCCGGACAATCGAACTTCGCAATTGCGTTTTGTTCCTAAAAATCTAAAGTCCGGGTACATGGCCAGATTGATCTAAGAAATATCGTTGCGGAATCGGGGCGATGTCATTCTGTCAACGCCAATGTTCAGAAATCGCTTGAAGGATATTGCTTTACATTTTTAAACGCATGGTATTAAAATTAACGTTAGATTTCGTGGTATACTGTACGATTCGATGCTATACGATAGATTACGGTACATATTTGAATCAATCAATCAAATCAGCCCACATCAACCCACTGCTTTCATCATTCTTCACGGATCTGTTCCAATCTGATCCATTACTTACCCGCAACCATAAGAATGTCGTTTGACCAACGAATTGGTGGTCTGCCCACTGACCTCCTTCCTTCTCTGGGCCACCATTCCGATATTGCCTTGGTCCACCGGCCGTCTTCTCTTCTTTCCATCTCCACTTCAACTGTGTAATCCGCTCTCCAAAATCGTTGTCGACAGCGTAACTTTTATATTATTACGAACTATCCAATATTTCCAAAATCGAACCCCAACGAATTAATTATAATTTTACCGGCATCCATTGACCAGCCGCGGGCTTCACTTGATTGAAATAACGTCACCACAATACTGCAGGTTGATGGTTTTACAGTATTTAAATTAAAATAATAGTTCCGTTTTAATTATAAGTTCCATTGAACATGTAGGGTTTGCCTAAACATAAATGCGATACATGCAATGGTGTGCTTCAGACTGGCTTCAGATCATCAAATTGAACAACTTTTACAATAGTGCCGAATTCGAATTCGCAAAAAAAAAACAGTTTTTTGTAAACCATTGACGTTTTCTATGAAACAGCGTTTTGTTTTTCCGCAATTGTTTGATGCTGCAGAAGAAGCACCCTCTTAAGGTGGTTTCAGTCCATACAAAAGTTTGACGCACAATACATCATCATCAGCCTATAAACGTCCCACTGCAGGGCACAGGCCTACCCTCAGGGAGGGTGTATGGGCATTAGTCCACCACGCGTGCCCAATGCGGATTGGTAGACTCCACATACGCATCAGAATTTCTGCTTCAGTGTATGCAGGTTTCCTCACGATGTTTTCCTTTACCGTTTGAGAGCAGTTGGTATTACGTACATAAGTTAGAAAAACTCATTGATACATAGCATGTTGTCCGTGCGGATTCGAACCCGGACCCCCATAAATGAGTGTCCATACCTCTCCGCAACGCGCCACCGACGCACAATACGCGTAGACGGAATTAATAAAAGTAATATTTTATATATGGAAAAATAGTTTAGAAAATCTAGTTGCCGCGTCACAAATAACATTTGCAATTTATAATATTATTATGAAGATATAAAGCTTTTAAAATGTTGTATGAAAAATTTCAAAGCTTTATATCATCGTAATTATTTTATAAATTGCAAATGTTATTTGTTACGCGGCATCTAGATTTTCTAAACTATTTTTCCATATATACAAAGTTACTTATATTAATTCCGTCTACGCGTATTGTGCGTCAAAGTTTTGTATAAAATTGACCCCTCTGCAACCGCCTTAAGTTTGTAACGTATATATTTTAGTTTATACCCTGTATTATTGGAACTGTCGATCGCAGAGGATGCATAATTTCGCCGTCGGAACCTTATGTCATGGTATTCGTTATCAAGTTTGACTACTTATACAACGTGTTAATGAATAAGCGCAAAACCTTATACACCCCAACTGATTTATAACAAAGTAATTAGACTGAAACAATAATTTCATTATTTAGATAGTTAAAATTTAAAGTTATTCGCATTTGAAGTTTTGAGGCAAAAATGATTTGTTATCATTTCAGCAATGAATGAAAGCGCTAACATACTCATGGATACATTTTAATAATCTTGTTTTGATAGTAAGTAGGGTGAGTATGCCCATGGTGTGGGTTGACATCGGGTTCAGTAAATTTTAAATTAAACTAACCAATTATTTAACATTTTTTTGAAAAAAATTACCTATGTTGAAACCATGATAATTCAATTCTGCTCTCGATTCTAAAAAACTGATAAGGTATAAAATTGAATGTAAATGCACATGATCAATTGTTCTTTTGGTGTCATCATAATAATGTTAATATAAGATAATGTATACTGAAATGTTAATAAATAAAAAAAATTAAAAGAGGGAAAATGCTACCACAAGGCCAGTCCTTGTAATAAATAGTCAAAGGTTATTAAACATCTCGCTATATAAAAAAATATTACACCTGTTTAGATGATTTCAAAATTTTCGAATCCATCGTGGCTCAACCAGCTGAGAAATAGTAGTTGTAATATACAGGGTGTTAGGGTAAACAGTTGCATTACTTGAATAAGGGCTGCTTGTACCCATCATACCCAGATTCTGAACAACTTTCCCTAAGAAACCTGTAGGAAATTAGCCAAAAAAATGTTTAGACTTCCCATACTAAATGCAATCATAGGATCGAACGTTTGTATGAAATTTCGTTTTTTTTTGCGAATTGGATTTCTTAGGGAAAGTTGTTGTGTATCATGGGTACAATCACCCTTAATGTAATTCAACTGTTTACCCTAACGCCCTGTATATATTTTTTCAAAAGGTAACTCATTTCAAAAATAGTGTAACTTTTTTTTGCTCATTTCTGAACCTTTATCGATCTACTTAATTCTAATTTTCGACCTACCAGATTATTTATAATTCTAAAGATAATTTCTAGCTCTACTTAAAAATACATCATTCATTATCAAATCAGTCTCGTTCAGGTCATGACATAAAACAGGATAGTTACACGGATATGTATATAAAAACTGTTATTAATAACGCATTACGAGGGACAAAGTGTCGGTCCGTTTGGATGTGGTTTGGATATGATATCATCGCTTATTAGCTACTGTACTGGCACACTGACGTAAGTTCAATTTTATTAAAATTAACATAGCGTAGGTAAAAAAAGGTAGGTAACGAAATATGACATTGCATAAACTCATTTTTTGTGTTACACACAATGAAATATAGATCTTCTTACTAATTTATACTTAATTCCGTATAAAAAAGACCGTATCGTTACGTTAAAGCTTGTAAATATAATATAAAACGTGTGCTTTTTAAAGGAAAATGTTTAGTATATAATCAATTTTATTTAGTCTCAGTATTTTGATGCTAACTGATCGATCCTAAGTTCCTAACTTAACCGGACCAATTTATAAAATACAACACTGCTAAAGTTTCGTAGATATTTTAATCCTCATATTCATATTATTGGGTATAAACCTGTACAATTCTTCGAAGCTACTAGTTATAATAAATAAACAAACTCTAAACCTAGCACTAGAACATTAAACCTACACATCAATTTTATTATAAAACCATAATTCAACTCAAAGTATACTTATCACGTTTCGTGTTAGGGCCTAATGTTAAAGAAATTATCGCGCTACAGGCCCGTGAAGTTCGAGATAAGCATCTTTGTGGGCACTAACGACGGGTTACCCAGAATTTATGATTTGTGGTTTACGCCGGTTTGGTTTAGTCTAACTTTAGGATTAAGTAGAATTATGGTGATACTCCTGGTTTCGTGTGGGGTTTTGGTGCTTAAAATTGCTGAGGTAGGTTGCATTATTTTTTAGTAATTTCTGTCTGCTGAGCCAAGGGTAGAGGGGGTCTAATCCCGCAAGGGATACGAAAAATGGTATTGTAAATGCTAATTATCTAATAAATATTAATAATATAATACAAGTTTGAGATAGCTATTGGGAAAATAATAAACTTTTTTGACAAGTTTCAAGAAAATAATTTTTTTTTATTCTAGTGTGTTTAAAAAAGTCTGTACTTCAGACCATCAAACTGAACAACTTTCACAATGGAGCCTCACAATGGAGCCAACATTGAAATTGCGAAAAAAAAGTCAGCTGTTCCATACAAAACTGCACACATAACTCGACCAAAATATATGGGACAGCTTATTGGTCCCGTAGAGAAAGTTGTTCTAGGTTGATGGTCTGAAGCTACCCTTTAAGGCTCCAACAGGGTTTTTTTACACCTGTACATTATAAAACTCTTATTTTCGTGTCTTTATGTATGTGTAGGTATATAGGAACCTTAAAAACGTTTTTTTTTAAATGTTATTATTTCAAATGTATACTGTTTTCAGCAGAACTACACAGGTTTGATGACAAAATCATAAAATAGCGTATAATTTTCAAAACAAATCAAACCATTTCACCTTCAAAGTAAATACATACGCTTCTAGACAATACTCACCCGAAACATTGTACTCCAAAATACAATAGCAAAACGAACTGTCCGCAAGTTTCGAAACGTACAAATTCAGACTTACCAAGTTTTGGGACAAAGGGATCCGAGCTCGATGACACAAACTGCAAATTTCTGAGATATCAACTTCTACAAGTCTACGAAGATTGGATGATACAGTGAATCCTAATTATAAGTTGGTGGTATCGTATATTGAATAGAAGTTATCTAATTTCGAAGTTACAGTACTTGAAGTGAATTGGACTTGGGAGTGTTGGTAACTTTAATGTGACGAGTATGCTGAAGTAGATATACTGAATAAAGGACAGCCAGATAGGCTGTGTAACATAACTTGGTTGAAATTTATTATTATTATTTTATTTTCTTTGATCTTCTCCCTTTTTAGAGGGGTGGTAAGAATCTCGGTCACGCGGGCCTTAGCCAAGCGTGACTGAGGAAGAGATAGTAGAAGATGTAAGAAATTTTCTCGTGACGCGACATGTGTTCAGGATAACTGCTTTCTGTAAGGTGTATAGGGTGTGTGATGGCATTTCTAACAGTGATAGGCTGTTGTTTAGTGTCTTTGGGATTACGCCCGTAGACGATAATACTATTGGGACTATATATACTGTATTTGCTCTCCACTGTATTCTAATCTCTATTGCAAGATCTTGGTATTTTGCTAGTTTTTCCGAAATTGTTGTCTGCAAGTTGTGAGTGTTAGGGATCGCATATTATTATTATATATAATACACTAGCAGCTCAAAGCTGATGCGTGTATATCACTGCACTTGTTTAGTTTTTTAAATATTTGTCCAGTCTATTTTTGAAAGTGTTCACTGAAGGCGCACTTATTACAGTCTCGGGCAATTTGTTCCACTCGCGAACTATACGGTTGGGCAAAAAATGTTTCCGGGGGTTGCTTGTACAAAACGTGCCATCAATTTTGAGAGAGTGACCTCTGAGATTTTGGTTCTGGTTCATCCGGTATATATCTTGAATTCCTTGGATATCATAACATCCAGCAAGTATCTTATACGTCTCTATGAGGTCACCACGTTGACGCCGTTGTTCCAATGTTGTTAACCCAAGCTCTTGTAGTCGTCTCTCATATGGTTTGTCACTGCCTGCGTGATTTAGTTTTAGATATCTAAATGGTTCTATGTAAAGTCACGTTCATTGATATGTTTGTATACATATACCATACGATATGATGGTCTGAGTTCACCGTTTCAGTATTTGCTAGGCTGTCAAATACACTCTGTATACCATATACAAGGTGTTACAAATAAACATTTAAGGGGGTGGTTAAAACCGTCAAATCGATTAACTTTCACTATGGGAGCAATATCGAAATCGCGAAAAAAATTTGATGTTCCATCATCATCTTCATCATATCAGCCGATAGACGTCTACTGCTGGACATAGGCCTCCCCCAAAATGGGGAGATTTGCCATAATCGCCATGATGCGATGCGTTTGAGATGTTATACTCATAGATTAATATGTATATTGGATATAGATAGGTAACTCGCCTTGAATTTTAGGACGTCCTAATTGCGTTGCCGCTTATTAGCACTAGGGGTCGCCACATTATGAAATAAATTGAAAAAGACGATCGGGCGACACGAGGATCGAACCTTAGCTACCCGGATCGTAAGCTGGTTGTTTAGACCGCTAGACCAACAAGACAGTGATTGATATGGGCGAAATCTCTCAGTACTACAGCGCAGCGCGTGAGGTGTAGTGCGTTGTTACTCCGATATGAATCCTAGTTCAACACATAGTGCTTCGAAACATAACCGATAGATGGCCGAAGCTGTCTATGGAAAATCAGCGTTCCACTTAGTTTGTACTAAGATAACATAGCATGGTTATACTAAACTACATACTAAACTACAGATCTACTCGAGCTAAATGTACAAGATACACACAATATACACCTATTGCTTCTCAGTACTATCGACAGCGTCTGTGATTAGCGCAGCGCATACACGTATGCACTTCAAGCGAGTTATCCTGCGTACCCGACTGCTTTTCACAGATTATAATTCGTATACATAGGCATATAAACTCTATAGAATTTCAATATAAATATTCAATAACTAATAATAAATGCAAAATTATAAAAACAAACAAACTGCAATCACATACGATTCAAGCCTAATCAAAACACAGTAATATTTATAACTATTTACAATAAAAAAAACATTGATTATATATTATTTGTCATAGATACAGCAATTATGAGTGTCGATAAAAAACTGCAGATAATAATCGGCATATTTCTCACGCTTTATTATTTTCCTTGTTATTCTTAATCCATATAAGAGTGCGGTTAAACATACGCGGCTTGCGGTTGCGATGGCGGATTCGTTTTACCTCCGCTCTAGCGGCTTCGTATAAATCATAGATTAATATGTATATTGGATATAGATAGGTAACTTGCCTCGTATTTTAGGACGTCCTAATTGCGTTGCCGCTTATTAGCACTAGGGGGTGCCACATTATGAAATAAATTGAAAAAGGCGATCAGCCGACACGAGGATCGAACCTTAGCTACCCGGATCGTAAGGCGGTTGTCTAGACCGCTAGACCAACAAGACAGTGATTGATATTGGCGAAATCTCTCACTACTACAGCGCAACGCGTGAGGTGTAGTGCGCTGTTACTCCAATATGAACCCTAATTCAACACATAGTGCTTCGAAACATAACCGATAGATGACGGAAGCTGTCTATGGAAAATCAGCGTTCCACTTACTTTGTACTAAGATAACATAGCATAGTATAAATTGCTTTAATTTTATATTACAATTTGTCTCAGCACACGACTATTTTCATATCTGTATTTAGCGCACTCATGCACTTAAAATATCTTGCGTACCTGACTGCTTTCCAAAATAAGCAGTCGCTGTACCCAAAATTGGCTATAAGATTCAACAATCATTCAAAATAGCCACATGCTTCTGTCAGTGTCCTTACTCTCCAGTCATTCTAGTCCAGTAACATTTAAAATATGAGTCCAGTAGTGATGGAATTTAGAAAGCAAAGGACAGCGTTTTATGGTGTCGGCTAAGAATAGCACCATCCCATTTCCTCCCGTGGGTGTCGTAAAAGGCGACTAAGGGATCTACCGGAGGATGGGCAGCAGCATCCTCTGAGTACACACATTCAATCCAACTGTGATCGCAGACCCGCCTGCCAAGCGTGGCGATAATGGCAAATCCCCCCATTTTTGGGGAGGCTTATGTCCAGCAGTGGACGTCGATGATTATGATAATAGGCTGATAATAGGTCTATGAAATAAATTAATTTATCTGTGACCGCAAACCGCTCTAGTTTGGACTGTACCTTTAGTCTTTATAAGCTCTTATGACATCTCACGGTCGCCATTCAGTCTGATAAAGGCAGTTTTTCCCTTATTAGTGGGATGACATACGAGGTAAACATGTTGGTAAGTTTGAAACGCGTCCATTTTACATGGTTCCGTAGAAAAGTTTTGTTGTAAATTACAATACGCGTAGACGGTATTAATATAAGTAACTTTGTATATATGGAAAAATAGTTTAGAAAATCTAGATGCCGCGTAACAAATAACATTTGCAATTTATGAAATAATAACGAAGATATAATTTGAAATTTTTCATACAAAGTTTAAAAAGCTTTATATCTTCGTAATTATATTATAAATTGCAAATGTTATTTGTGATGCGGCAACTAGATTTTCTAAACTATTTTTCCATATATACAATATTACTTTTATAAATTCCGTCTACGCGTATTGTGCGTCAAATTTTTGTATGGACTGAAACCACCTTAATTATAGTACCTTGAGTTTTGAAACGAAAACAAAATAGATCCTGAAAAACCAAATTAAAACAGATAAACGTGCAGGAATAAATAAAATAAGCAACGGCGGCGTGACGAACGCTTGCGTTATTTTCATCTGAAATATTCATCTATCACCACTTGGACTTTATATCTACACTAGCTGTTGCCCGCGACTTCGTCTGCGTTACCCGGATAAAAAGTACCCTATGTGTTAATCCAGGCCATGGTCTGCCATCTGTATGCCGAATTTCATCGAAATCCGTTCAGTAGTTTTTGCGTGAAAGAGTAACAAACATCCATTCACACCTTTGACTATTTATTACAAGGACCAGCCTTGCGGTAGCATTTCCCCTCTGCCACGGTATAAGATCAATTAATCATGTGCATTTACATTCAATTTTATACCTTATCATTAAACGAGACAGCCTATAATTGCGAAACAATAATTTCGAACTTAGAACGTTTGGGGTTCACGAGATACTACTTTTCATGATTTTTAACGTTCAAAATTAGAATCTAAAGTTATGGGAATAAAATCCAAAGTTGCGGATTTCATGTTACCTCGCCCCCCGCAAAAAGTGGCAGAAATGTTTGTTAGTAGAATTACACGCGTAACTAGTCCCTATATAAGTAGTCAAAGATTCACACAAACTTTCGCATTTATAATATTAGTAGGATTGTCAAAACCATAAAATACATACTATCAAAATGAGTAAAATTTTATCAAATACAAATATCCCTTTTTCTTTACAAATACCTACTTTACTATATAAGGTCTAACAAAACTAGCTGAAACTATTTTAAGGGGATGATCAGACCATCAAACTGAACAACTTTCTCTATGAGACCAATATAGAAATCGCGAAAAAAAATCAGCTGTTCCATACAAACGTACTCGACCTAAATGTATGGGACAGCAGATTTTTTTTTCGCTTTTTTTTGGTCCCATAGAGAAAGTTGTTCAGTTTGATGGTCTGATCATCTCCTTAAAATAGTTTCAGCTAATTTTGTTACACCTTATATAGTACCTATACAACACCAATACTCGATTTGGCTATTGGAAAGTATTTAAAAAAACTCCCAGTATAGGTATACTATATTGTATAATACTATATATTTAAAATACTATACTTTTAAAATACTTTCCAAATATTTTATGGATAGTTCAAACCATGAAAATGAAAATTGTTTACTATGGGAACCAACCCTGAAATTGTTAAAAAAACAGCATCTTTATACATTTGATATAGTCGAGTAGGTATTGCAGTTTAGTATGAAACATCAGGTTACAATTTTTTGCGATTTCATGTAATGCTCCCGTAGTAAAAGTTTTTCAAGTTTAGTAAGGAACCCTAAATTCTAAGCAATTACCAATTTGGCAAACTAGTTATACAATAATGCGAATGAATAAAATGTTGTATTCTTTTATTATGGTCTGATTTGCTAACTATTATAGTATTATGGCATTTGCTATTAGGAAATAGTTTTAATATGGAGTTTAGTAACTTATATAGCTTAGTTAGTTCAACACCGTCTCATTATCAAATGGAATGAAGTCTTTACATATTATTTTTATTATTATTGTGGTTGGGCTATTGCAAGCAAGGGTCGTTATGTAACAAGGAGACCAGCGCTGGTCCTTTGTGTTCGCCCCAAGCTCACCCATATTTTACGCATACCTCCGAACTTATGGTATTTTCTTTTCATCCTCGGGAATGCAGGTTTCCTCACGATGTTTTACTTCACCGCCGAGCTAGTAAATGATTAATAATTAATGATCCGATTAATCTGACTCCCACTTTCCGGAGTACATCTGTCACTGTTTCCGACAGTCTTGAGCTTCTGGGCATGAGGTTGACCACGAAACTCAACTTCGACGCTGACATCGAGTCTAAGGCACAAACTGCGGCCAAAAAGCTGGGCATCTTAGACAAGGTGAAGCGGTACTTCACTCCTGGACAGCTTTTAATGTTGTATAAAGCTCAGGTCCGATCCTGTATGGAGTACTGCTGCCACCTGTGGCATGGCTCAGCCAAGTATCAACTTGCCGCACTCGACTCGGTTGAACGCAGAGCCAGGAGGCTCATTGGCGACAGTAGGCTGGTGGAGACCAAGCTTCATAGCCTATCCCACTGCCGCAGAGTAGCTCGCTACATCTTCGATCCCATCTTCGTCCTGAGGACTAGATTGAGGTCAAGAGCAAACCCATACGTAATAAAAAAAAAAATGATAAATACAACCGTACATAAATTCCGAAGAACTTAGTGGTACAGGCCAGGAATCAAACCGCGTCCTCAGGATTGAGGCGCTAGCTCTCTTCCGTATGGGCTATCATCGCTCTTAGTCTTTACATAAGTAAATTCACTCAATTCTGAAACTTTGCTATACAGGGTCTAAACTTATGGTGTTTACTTACTTAAGGGGATGCTTGCGAGTTTGCGACAATCAAACTGAACAACTTTCATAACGGGGCCAACCAATATTGGAAGCGCAAAAAAAATTGCTTTTCCATTCTATTAAGGTCGAGTTGTCATTAACGTTTTTTCATAAAACAGCAGATAATTATATTTTTTTCGCGATTTCAATGTTGGTCACAATGTCATAGCAAAAGATAAAAAAAAAATAGAACTTTAGATGCTTAGTTTGATGGTCTGAAGCAACCAATTTAATAAGTAACACATTTAAGGCGGTTGCAGAGGGGTCCATTTTATACAAAACGTTGACGCACAATACGCGTAGACGGAATTAATAAAAGTAATAATTTATATGTGGAAAAATAGTTAAGAAAATCTAGATGCCGCGTAACGAATAACATTTGCAATTTATAAAATAATTACGAAGATATAAAGCTTTGAAGTTTTTCATACAAAATTTTAAAAGCGTTATATCTTCGTAATTATATTATAAATTGCAAATGTTATTTGTTACGCGGCATCTAGATTTTCTTAACTATTTTTCCATATATAAAATATTACTTTTATTAATTCCGTCTACGCGTATTGTGCGTCAAACGTTTATATGGATTGAAACCACCTTAATTTTACATTCTGTATTTGCTAGCTTTCAGCAGTGGACCATGACAGGCTGATGATGAGTATGATGATTGCTAGCTGAATATCAAATCAAAGTCGTGACACATTGAAATATTGTTTAGTATCTTATACATAAATTTTAAGCAACAAAGACAAGTCCATGGATGTCACTGTTAAAAAAAACCAAATTGTAATTCCAACAATTCCAATTCCAATTTCAACCCAGCAAACAATTTGGTCGTATAAGGCCCACATTTATAGGACTATTTTGACTTATAAAAGTTATATTACGGGAATTTCGTCATATACTGGTGCTTTATGCATCTGATGTTTGACTATACGACCAAATTGTTAGTTGGGTATGCAATTACATGGTTTCCCAAAAACGACACTGTTTACTTATGCCACTATTGCATTCAGCCTGTTATAGTTTATATCAAAATAGGAACGTAGGTTATCTATGCTATGATGTAACTTCCGTTCATTCTAAAAAAATAAAAAGTGATCCATTCGCTCGTCAGCTAGTTAGCACGTTGTTGTTTTATTTCCAGAACTCTAATTATTATTAAAATCACAGGTTATGGGCCCAGATTCGTATTAAAATAGTAATTAGTAGTGTTTCAAATCAGTGTTGGCAGTTAGGAAGTTCGTCGAGTGCAAAATAGTAACAATGACGTCGCACTTTCTAGTCAACGTTCCGAAGTTGAAAGGACGCGAAAACTACAGAGAATGGCTCTTCGCCGCGGAAAATTTTCTTGTACTTGAAGGCATGAAGCATTGTGTTCGGCCAGATTCAGGAAAAGTACCAGAAGCCGCAGATGACGAAAAAACCATGGCTAAACTGATATTAACAATTGATCCGACGCTATATGTACATATCAAGGAGGTAAAGACTGCAAAGGAACTATGGGAGAAGCTGAAGGCATTGTTTGACGACTCCGGTTTCACGAGGAGGATAAACCTGCTGCGTAACCTGATTTCCATACGGCTGGAAAATTGCAGTTCTATGACTTCGTATGTTACTCAAATAGTTGAAGGTGGTCAAAAACTAAGTGGTACAGGATTTAGTATCAGTGACGAGTGGATTGGGTGTTTATTATTGGCAGGATTAACAGATAAGTTTAGTCCGATGATCATGGCTATTGAGCATTCCGGAATTTCGATCACAACGGACGCCATTAAAACAAAGTTGTTGGACATGGAAACGGAAGTGACCGAGAATGGGAATGAAGTTAGCAGTGCATTTGCGAGTTGGCAAAAGTGGCAACATAGAAACAAAAATAAATCTATGGGTGGAGGTAACAAAGATGGCTCCGTAAACGCACCGAAGGCAAATGTCAAAACGCCTGTCAGTGTCAAGTGTTACAGATGTAAACAAAACGGACATTACCGAAACCAGTGCCCGGAAAATTCTTTAGATGATAATGATAAGAAAACTACGCGAAAGCAGACAAACGCTTTTAGTGCCGTATTTTTGAGTAGCCATTTTAACAAAAACGAGTGGTATATAGACTCGGGCGCTAGTATGCACTTAACTGCTAACGAAAAGTGGGTTGTGAATCCCGTTTATCAAGAAAATAAGGAGATCATCGTTGCAAATAACACCAAAGTACGTGTATCGTGTACCGGCGATGTAAATATTGTGACTGAAACTGATCAGTGCGAATTTGATGTGCCAGTTAAAGAAGTTTTGTGTGTGCCAGATTTGACCACAAATCTATTGTCTGTGAGCCAGTTGATACGTAATGGCAATAAAGTGTTGTTCACGAGCACTGGCTGCAATATGTACAATGCAGTTGGACAATTGGTGGCAGAGGCGACACTAGTTAACGGAGTCTACAAGTTGAGAATGCCTGAAAGTGTGTTGGCAGCCTCAGCAGTATCAGGAGACTTATGGCATCGCAGATTGGGTCACGTCAACAGCAACTATCTCAACAAAATGTCAAGTGCTGTTGAAGGCATGAGACTTGAAGCAAAGGTTGATATAAATAAGTCAACATGTCCAGTCTGCTGTGAAGGTAAGCAGTGCCGTTTACCATTCGATCATGTTGGAACTCGTAGTAACGATATACTACAAATAATCCATAGCGATATTTGTGGGCCGATGGAGAATATATCTATTGGTGGTTCCAGATACTTCATTTTGTTTGTTGATGATTACAGTCGCATGACATTTATATATTTTTTAAAACGGAAAAGCGAAGCCCTGGCTTGTTTTAAAGATTTTAAAGCAAATGTTGAAAATCAAACCAACAAGAGAATTAAAACTCTGAGAAGTGACAATGGTCTCGAGTTTTGCAACAAAGAGTTTGATACATATTTAAAGAAGGAAGGTGTTATTCATCAGAGAACAAACGCTTATACTCCAGAGCAAAACGGATTGTGTGAACGTTTTAATCGCACAATTGTAGAGAAGGCTCGATGTCTTTTATTTGACGCTAACATGGGCAAGGAGTTTTGGGCTGAAGCCGCTAATACGGCAGTCTATCTTCAAAATCGTATTGTGGCAACGGGATTAAATGGCAAAACACCATTCGAAATGTGGACAAATACTAAGCCAAACATTAATCATCTTAGAATATTTGGCAGCAAAGTTATGGTTCACGTGGCCAAAGAAAAACGGCAGAAATGGGATAAGAAGTCAGAAGAACACATTTTAGTTGGATATCCTGAAGATGTAAAAGGATACAGAGTTTATAATCCCAGAACCAAAAACATTACTACAAGCCGCGATGTCATAATTATGGAAGATATGAAGAATTTAGAGAGTACCATTCCAGTAAATGAGGATACCGTGGATATTGAAGAAAGCTCAGATTCAGTGAGGGACACTGATGAGAATAAGGTCAGTACATTGTCAGAAGGATTGTTATCTGACAGTGATGAGTCATATTATGTTCCGAGTGAATATGAAGATGCTGATGACCTACCTGAAAGAAGCTGTAAGCCTACAAGGATGAAAAGAAAACCAGAGCGATATGGATTCAACATATGTATTGATGATCAAATGTTGGATGATGCTAGTGGTTTGTCGCTGGAAGAAGCATTAAGAGGACCTGAAAAGGAAGAATGGTTAAAAGCAGTTAATGAAGAACTTCAATGTTTTGAACAAAATAGTGCGTGGGAGTTGGTAGACACTCCGGCTACTGGTACAATAGTGAAGTGTAAGTGGGTTCTGAGAAAGAAATATAACAGTGATAAAAGTGTTCGTTACCGTGCGCGACTTGTAGCGAAAGGATTCATGCAGAAACAAGGTATCGATTATGTGGACACTTTCTCTCCTGTTGTTAGGCATACTACACTGAGAATGTTATTTGCGTTATCTGCACAGATGGCATTGGATATAACGCATCTTGACATTACTACAGCATTCTTGAATGGGGACCTTGAGGAGACGATTTATATGCAAAAGCCAGATTGTTTTGAGAGCCCTAATAGTAATGGTAAAGTTTTAAAATTAAAACGCGCAATTTATGGCCTAAAACAGTCCTCAAGGGCCTGGTACAAGAAAGTAGATGATTGTCTCATTGATTTGGGTTTCATAAGGTCAAAGATTGAACCATGTTTGTATACTAAAATGAAAAATAACTGTAAAACTATTGTTACATTATATGTGGATGATTTTTTCATTTTTTCAAATGACACAGTTGAAATCAAGAATTTAAAAGATGTATTAGCTTCTAAGTTTAAACTCAAGGACTTGGGGGAGATTAAACAATGTCTAGGTATGAGTGTTAATGTAGATAAAGCTAATGGTACTGTATCTTTGAGTCAAGAAAATTATGTGAATCAGTTGTTGAGTAAATTTAATATGACAGAAAGTAAAACAGCTGATACTCCTATGGAGGCTAAATTAAATGTTAATAAAGAAGAGAAATGTAAAGCTCAAATCCCATACCAACAGCTTGTTGGAAGTTTGATGTATCTCGCAGTGTTAACACGACCCGATATAGCATATTGTGTTGGATTTCTAAGTCAGTTTAATAATTGTCACAGTCAGGAACACTGGTCTTATGCAAAGAGAGTGTTAAAGTATTTAAAGAAAACAAAGCATTATGGATTAAAATATAGTAAAAGTGGTAACTGTAAATTAGAAGGTTTTGTCGATGCAGACTGGGGAAATAATGTGGTAGACAGAAGGTCTTATACGGGGTTGTGTTATACTATAGCCGGGTGTGTTATTTCATGGGAAACCAAGAAACAGAGAACAGTTGCACTGTTGAGCACAGAGGCAGAATACATGGGTATCACAGAGGCTTGTAAGGAAGCAATATACTTACGTAACTTGTTAAAAGAAATAACTGATAAGTTGTATACTGTGGTTCTGTTTAACGATAACCAGAGTGCAATTAAGCTGTCTGTAAATAATGTCTTTCATAAACGGACTAAGCACATTGATGTGCGTTATCATTTTTGTCGTGACTGTGTTAATGATAAAGTTGTAGAACTTCAGTACTTGAAGACTTCAGAAATGCCAGCAGACTTATTTACAAAGAGCTTAAATACTGTAAAACATTTTTACTTCATGAAAATGTTAGGTATTCAAAGTGTTAATTAAATTCCCTATTGTTTGTTGTTATTTTTGATATAGTGGGGGTGTTATAGTTTATATCAAAATAGGAACGTAGGTTATCTATGCTATGATGTAACTTCCGTTCATTCTAAAAAAATAAAAAGTGATCCATTCGCTCGTCAGCTAGTTAGCACGTTGTTGTTTTATTTCCAGAACTCTAATTATTATTAAAATCACACAGCCAGCGATTAAAGTGACGAATTATAAACACTTAAGGGCCTATGTGTAATTATATGTTCAATTATATACACATATCCGCTAATCATGCTCCTACTGTTAGTACTTCAAGATATATGACGCTTTGAAGAATCCTATTTTTTTCACATAGCCTCTTAAAGTAATCCCAATAAAAGTCCCGCTTTCATAATAACAAGTATAATTTCAAATATTATTGATTTTTAAACATGTTACAGCCATGTTGTGCTATTACGAATCAAATTAAAGATTGAAAAATTTGTCTCGGGCGGGACTTGAACCCGCACTTTTCCAAACCGGGGAACTGCGTTATCCAATGTCGCCACCGAGCCCACTACCCAGAGAACGAAATTTTCAATCTGCTGCGTCTTAAGGGGACGTGACCGCCATCTACTGGTAGTTATTACAAACTAACCAACCCGCAAGTCCAGCATTACATTGGATAACGCAGTTCCCCGGTTTGGAAAAGTGCGGGTACAAGTCCAGCCCGAGACAAATATTTCAATCTTTAATTTGATTCGAAATAGCACAACATGGCTGTAACATGTTTAAAAATCAAGTTTATTTGAAATTGGGACAGGGTGTGTCATCTATATCGTATGAATTCCAGTTGTAATGCTGGACTTGCGGGTTGGTAAGTTTGTAGTAACTACCAGTAGATGGCGCTCACGTCCCCTTAAGACGCAACAGATTGAAAATTTCGTTCTCTGGGTAGTGGGCTCGGTGGCGAAATTAGATAACGCAGTTCCCCGGTTTGGAAAAGTGCGGGTTCAAGTCCCGCTTGAGACAAATTTTTCAAACAATTATAATAATTATAAAATAGGTTAAGTCGAGCTTATCGTCTACTACGCAGCACTTCACCGTTTATCGTCCGCTCCTAGCATTGACAGATAACAAGGACGTTTTGTGCAACAAGGAGTTAGGCCCAGTTTGTACAGAACAGAAGAGACGTGTGGCGGTGGCGGATAGTCGAAAGTAACATCAATATAAACCTTATTTATTTATTTATTTATTTATCTTTATTGGTTATCAAACAGCAAATTACTTAATCTCTAATACAGCAACATTTAAATTATACAGCGCCAATTACATGATAACACGTTTTAAAAACTGTTTAAGGTACAAAGGACAAAACGTAAAAAATATGAAAAATTTGGACAAATAAAAAGACTAATGTGCTTCTACTTAATGACCGAATTCTTTGTCGAGTATGTTAATGTATTATTTTTGTAAACAATTGTGTTTGTGTGTATGTGTGTGAATGGGTGTCAATACTATAAAAAGATACTGAAATGAAATGAAATTTGTTTAAAAAAAAACTCTGACTACCTTGGGCAATTATAGTGGTTACCATATAGATTTAATACATTTTTTTTGTCAAGTTTACCCCAATAACATGCCATCGACATGACCACATAACATAGGAATTTAATTCACATTTTTTACTTTTAATTTCGAATTGTTCAGTGTTGCATGTGACAGTCCACCAGCCAACACACACCTCCTTATCATAGTTTCACTTTTAATTACTATTTAACTAATTAATTATTATAACTTTAACTTGCTTGTTTTTGTAAATGGTCTTGTTTATTTGTAATTAATGTTAAAGGTTGCATTTGTACCTACAAATATGAGGTTACACATGTTTCTGATTAATAAATAGGTACCTATTGACTTTTAATTGGACCCGCCAGGCTTAATACAGGGTGTAAGGAACAACCAGGCAAAACTGAACAACTATCACTATGAAGTCAACCTCAGGAAACGCGAAAAAATTAAGCAGTTCATGGTCTCAATCACAGATCACAAAAACTAAAGGGAGATGTGAAAAGGGGGCGGGATCAGTGTCGCAGCAATATGCGCAAAAACAGAACACATTGCTCGTGACAGTAATGATTCAATATATTATGAGGCTGAAAGCCAGTCGAGAAATTATGTGTAAATAGTTTACAATGCTTGCGTAGTACTAAAGATTATTTGAACGTTGAGTTCTGATACCGCAATGGATAAAGAGCACATTCAAGCTAACAAAATACTTTCTATCGCGTGGTACTGGGTGCTGATGCGACACTAGGTTTCGTACTCAGCGCGTTGGTTGGCATCTCTCTAGATCTCTATGGTCTCAATTCACCGTTTCAATATTTGCCTGGCTGTCACTTAGGTACAGCCTGTATAAGACGCTGATTTGAAGAAATTTGAAGTTTCTGTCCTGCAACATTATACTTCTTAGTTGGTAGAACACCAGACATGAACTAGTGAGTCTTTCTTATCGTGTGGGCAGAGCTTGAGCAGAGCCCTGGTGTCAGAGTTTTTTCAGACCGCCTTACGGCCTCTGACGTGGTTTTTATGTAACGACTACTACCACCAGAGATATTAGCCGGGACCAACGGCTTAACGTGCCATCCGAAGCACGGAATCATTTTCCTTTTCAGACAATCAGGTGATTCAGCCTGTAATGTCCTAACCAACTGGGAAAAAACGCACAAAGTGTCATATCACTAGGTGCCCCCCGTGGGAATCGAACCCACAACCTTCGAGTCGAGAGCCAATGCTCCTAACCATTAGACCACGGAGGCAGTTACGACGTAACTAGTGAGTTGACGTGTAGAAGTGAGACGAATGAAAATTATATGAAATGAAATTAAACGAAATGAAACGAAATGAAATGAAATTCGTTTATTCATGGTTTCGGCTTAGAAACAATGGACCACTCCTTTTCTTCCCATGGTATGTATGATGGTACTTAGTGTAAAAATACACCCATACAAAAATACATGTCGTTACGCGTGCAATGCTTTATTCCATAAATGCGACACATCTCTGCTGCTGTATATACCAATACTGCAGTAAATATTTTCTGGCAAACTTGAGCCACATGTATTTTCGGATCCTTGTGATGACCTCTAAAATGATCGACATTACTTACTGCACACTTGCTATCAAAGTTTCATATACAGTAAGCGACAAGAGTAGGTGACAGCCTAGCAAATACTAAAACGGTGAACTCAAACCATCAAACTGAACAACTTTCACAATGGAGCCTACCTCAGGAAACGCAACTAAATACAGTCAAACTACTTTCGTAGTCGGCGACTTTTTGTTTCAGTAACCGCAGAAATTACGTCGCATAATTTCAGCATAAATTAAAGATAATGTTCCTACACTTAGGGATGAGATTTAAAAATATTATCTATGTAGAAGGACCCTACATCTAAACTATTATAAAACAGTAACAGGAAGTTTGTCTGTACATTGAAGATATTAACAAAAAACAAGTTACGATATGGTTTTTAGGTATCCCTGATTCCGTATCACCAATTTTTGGATTCTTTGTCTGTCTGTTTGTTTGTTTATTTGTGTGTTTGTTTGGGTGTTTGTTTGAACGAGCATCACGCAAAAACTACTGAACCGATTTTGATGAAACTTTTTTGCTTGATAGCTTATTATCTGCCTTAAAATCTGGTATATAATTTGTGCGGACAAAGTCGCGGGTAACGCTCGTAGATAATATTTTTAAATTTTCTTAATCATTTTAATACATTGACACTTTTTAAGGGGATGATCAGACCATCAAATTGAACAACTTTCTATATGGGACCAACATTGAAATCATGTGCTCTATACAAAACTGCAAACGTATTAGAGCCAAATGTATGGGACAGCTGATTTTTTTCGCGATTTTGATGTCGGTCCCCATAAAGAAAGTTGTTCAATATGACGGTCTGATCATCCCTTAAAAAAGTGTCAGCATATTAAGAAGCACCCTGTATGATACAGGTACACAATGATGCAGAAATGTGGACTCTATTAGTTACCTACAGAGTCCACATTTCTGCATCAGGCCCTGTACCCGGACTTACGATGTTCGATATATCGCCATTGCTTCGGTCCGCACTTCATTGTAATAGAGTTAACATTGGAACGAAAACGTTCACGCAATTGCGGAGTTCGAATGTTCGGTTAGAGGCCATGGGGGTCTACCCGGACATTCGAACTTCGCAATTGCGTGAAAGATTTCGTTCCAATGTCAACTATATTACAATGACTGCCTGCATCAGTATTTCCGAGCGCTTACAACCAGAATTCCTTTAAAGTACGAGTGAATAGGCTTCTTCTGGGTGAGCTCGCTATATCTCCGACCCCATCTTCGTCCTGAGGACTAGATTGAGGTCAGGAGCCATACGTAATAAAAAAAAATGAAGTTCGGACCGAAACGGTCACGATTATATCGAAAATCGAATGTCGGGGTACAGGGCCAGGTTCTGGTGTATCGAGTGTCTTAAGTTTTCATGTAGCAGCAATTAAATTAAATCTCAGATAGCCAATAAATCTATAACTAAAGACGAACCGCAATGTTATCTCGATTCTAATGCGTATTATGTGTTAATTCCATCGTAAAACCACAGCTGCAAAGGGTCAATAGTTGTAAATGTGGCAAATAATTGCTAAAGTTGGCATAAACAGTTAATAATTACGTTTTATGTGCGAATAAAATCAATCAATCATGTTTATGGATAACCTTTTATTGAACTGTTTACACGAGTAATGCTATTTGGGGGTTGGTGTGTGATGGGCGGTTTAGACGAGCGATTTGAACGCTGGGTGCGAGCGGTTAAATAAACGTTGAAGAGAAAATGGTATGAAAATATTGCTTTTTTGATAGAGACAAAGGATAATTTCTAACTACAATAAATATCATAGTTTTTGAAATGTGAGAGTTATTTGTTAAATTTATTTTTTTATTTTTTTTGTATTGTATCTACTGTCCATTACAGTGACAGAGTTTCGGTACTACTAGTGAAACGTGGATATTCTGAGGTTTCAGAATATCTCTGACTACCCTCTCGGTGAATATAATCGTGAGCATATGCTATGCTATGCTATTTTCTACAAAACCTTAAAATATCAACCTAATATTATGTGAAAAAAAAACAAACAATTATTATGCCAAAGAAGAATAATATAGATAGATGTAATATATAATAAAAGAGTAAAACCAGTAATAATTATTTACTGAAGAATGTAAATTGCATTCCTACTAACGGTATAAAACCAATTTGTTGCACTAACAACAAGTGCATTGCTCGAAAATAAAAAGTCGGTGAAATTGATCAATATTTATCCTCAAGTCCACAATATGCTAAAAAACGTTTCCGATCTACACTGGCCTGCAAAACTAAGTATCACACTTGTTAAATTGCAATAACTTTTCAAGTACATAAAATATACTACCGAAATAAAAAGGACTCGAAAAAGAGTTTAATTTTAAAAGAATAGTTACAAAGAAAGCTGATAACATTTGCTATAAAACGTTTCTTATTTTAAATCTCTAATTTCTATAGTTTAGAAAAAAATTTAATATTAAAAGTGTAGTACTTAGTTTTGCAGGTCAGTGAAATAAAATGAAAAGTATTGAATTTGTTTGATTATATGCTGCTATGTCCTGCCATATAGGAATACTAATTAAAAATAAAAAATGCTTACTTACACAATCTACATCCATAAATTTAATCTCCCTGTTAAATTACAGTATGGAGCCAGTACGTAGGTACAATAATATTGAATCGTCATTCAAGTATTATAAGCTGTAATAACGTTTGCTAGTTTGCTTTTTGTTGGTTTGTGGAGCTTCTTTTTGAAGACGTGTAGGTCTATAATTGGTGTAATAAGATAGAAATTTTAATAAAAGTTTCCTTGGCGTTAAAAAAACGAATGTCTGTACCCGTGCCCGTCCAGATGCCTGTTGTAATTTAATGCGTATGAACGAGTATAACATACATAATAATAATTACCAAGACTGTTTATTTCCATTTAATAATGATGTCAATTTAGATTTTCTTCGCAGGGCCATTAGGTTCATATTACGGGTTTAACTATAAAATTAATTAAATAGCCTACCGTGAAGGTCAATTCACAAGAAGTCTTGATTAATCGTGTCTATTTCTGCAACTAGGCGGACATTTAAGATTACATTTATTATTCTCGGTCATTGATGTGTCATTTGAGGTATGAAATATTTGTTACTGAGTGTTCTGCGGCAGGTAAAATTTTGCAAATAGGAAATGGTAACTCCCTTGCATATCCTATTAGTCGGGGAAAATCTACGGATTTTTTTATGGAGTAGGTTGCACTAATTGCATTTTTGGTGATAATTTGGAATATAGTAGATACATACATACATCTATACCAATTTTTTCCATCTGTTCGCGATCGTCTAGACAAAGCGTGGCTAGAGGTAGATCACTGCGTAGCCCAATTTCTTACTGGACATGGTAACTTTAAGGGAAAGCTATTTTATTTTAAATTGGTTGCGTCACCTTTATGTGAATGTTCTGTTGACAGTAACGAGTTCGAACAGACCGCTCATCATATTCTTTGGGAGTGTGAGCTCTGGTACGCCGAGCGCCAGACCATGCTTGACTCAATAAAATCGTTTTCTGGTGTCCCTTACTACATGGATCTTGTTGCGACTAGGGATAACTTCCGTGCGTTCAGATGTTTTTGCCATACTTATTACTGGAAGCTAAATAGGTCATAGTTTCAGTACAATCTTAGGTTCCTATTGTTTTATTTTGTATTTTTGGTGCTTTTGCGGTCGTGTCTTCAACACTGCCATAAATGATATCTTGAATTGGCTCTCTAATAGCCATGTTTTTTTTTCCTTCTTATTGCTGTCTCCCGTTTGGAATGGAGGGAAGTCGGATATTTCGTTTTCCTACTCCTCCTATCTTCTTTGATTTATTCATTGCGGGTTCCAAGACAGATTAGAGTCATCCCCCGGGCTCGCTGGACTTCATTGTCCAGTGTTGTGAATGGTCGCCGCTGTTGATCCTGGCTTACAGGAGGGGGGGGGGGGAACGGTTCATATATTAATAAAGTCTTTATTACACAAAAAAAAATGTGTAAGAGCTTTGTGTGGTATTTGCCCATATGACTCCTGTAAACCGTTGTTTCCTAAACGAGGTCTACTAACGCTGCCTAGCATGTATATCTGGGAAGTATGTAAATTTGTGAAGAAACACCAGCAGTTTTTCAGATTCAATCGGAATGTTTGTAAAAGAGCTTTAAGAGACCCCGAAAGGATTGTCTTTGACCACTGCCCCAATACTAGTCTATACCGAAATAATTGTTATCACATGTTTATAATGGCAAGCAATTTTCAAATAAACTCAAAATATGGCTTACTTCTAAGTGCTACTATAAGTTAAACGATTATTTTGATGAATAATAACCACATTTTATTAGAGCCTACCTACTATATGTAATAGTTTCATAGTCATAGAGGTCGTAGTCTAAATACATTTTATTATAATATTATTATTTAGCATAGTTGTTGAAATTCAAATATTTTATTGTCACGGATGCTGTGAAATGATGCAGCTATAGAAAGGCATTCAAAAATTCGGCCGGTTTGTCAACAAGCTTCGTAGCTCGGCGGTCGACGCATGGACTTTCTGACACTTGTCTACTCACTGTTCCACTTTACTTTGCACTTTACTTTTCACTAGTACTTTTCCACTTTTACTTTTCTTCCTTTTTGTTCCGCACTTTTCACTGTTAAATCAATACCAGTAGTTCTCGTTAAGAAAAAGGATGGCTCAACGAGATTTTGTGTGGATTATCGGCAGCTTAATGAAGTGACGAAGAAAGACAGCTACCCTTTACCAAGAATCGACGACACCTTAGACACCTTGAGTGGAATGAAGTGGTTTTCAACGCTCGATCTGAAAAGTGGGTACTGGCAAGTGGACGTAGACCCCAAAGACAAGGAGAAAACCGCGTTTTCTACCGGGAAAGGACTGTGGCAGTTCAAGGTAATGCCGTTTGGATTGTGTAACGCCCCTGCGACTTTCGAAAGATTGATGGAACATGTCCTAGCTGGAATTCTGGGTGATACGTGTCTGGTCTACTTGGACGACATCATCACTGTTGGTCGAGACTTCGATGATCATCTGAAGAAGTTAGAGAAAGTTTTCGAAAGACTGCGTGGAGCAAATCTCAAGTTAAGTCCAAAGAAATGTTCTTTCTTTAAACGGCAAGTCAATTACCTTGGACATGTGATCTCTGAGAGAGGAGTCGAGACTGATCCTGCCAAAACTGCTGCTGTAAGAGAGTGGCCGACTCCGAGAGATAAGACACAAGTTAGAGCTTTCCTTGGGCTCTGTTCTTACTATCGTCGTTTCGTGAAAGGGTTTTCGGACATCGCGAAGCCACTGCATCGACTTACGGAAGAAAAGAGGACGTTCACATGGGATTCAGAGTGTGAAGAGGCTTTTATGGAATTGAAAGAACGTCTAAGTAAGGCGCCAATTCTTGGATATCCCGATGTTCAGGGGAAATTTGTTGTAGATGCGGACGCCAGTAACATCGGGATTGGAGGTGTGCTCTCACAGCGACATGGTGAACAGGAAACTGTAATAGCCTACTTCAGTAAGTCATTATCTAGACCTGAGAGAAACTATTGTGTAACTAGACGGGAATTATTGGCGGTGGTGAAGACTGTACAACACTTCAAGAAGTATCTGCTGGGACGTAAATTTCTAGTCAGGACTGACCACGCTGCATTGAAATGGTTGCTTCAATTTAAGAATCCGGAGGGTCAAGTTGCAAGATGGTTAGAGCAACTACAGGAGTTCAACTTTGAAGTAGAACACCGAAGCGGAAGAGTTCATTCCAATGCAGATGCACTATCAAGAAGGCCATGTCCAGAAGATTGTAAGCACTGTAGCAAACAGGAGGGGAAGGAATCAGTTTCACTCAGGGTTATCAGAACTGATGCCATCAACGATGAGTGGGGCAACGAAGCGATGCGCCATGAACAGGAAAAGGACCCAGGAGTCGGGCCAATCCTGAACTGGTTAAGGAATGATGATTCTAAGCCTCAGTGGAGTGAGGTGGCAAGGTACGGGACAGATACGAAGGGACTTTGGGCTCAGTGGAAGAGTCTCGTCATACATAATGGATTGCTCTGTAGGAAATGGGAGACATCGAATGGAAAAGACTCTTATCTACAGTTAGTGGTCCCACGAGCTAAGGTGAAAGAAATTCTGCGAGTTTTTCATGATGGAACTTCTGGAGGGCATTTGGGTGTAAAGAAAACCTTGGAGAAAGTAAAGGAAAGATTGCTGTAAAAGGACCTCATACGAGGAGCAGGGCAGCAATGAAAATTTATAATGTTGGGGCGCCTTGGGAACGAATTGCTTTAGACGTTGCGGGACCATTTCCAGTCACTAAGTCAGGAAACCGGTATATACTTGTGGTAATGGATTACTTCACAAAGTGGCCGGAAGTATTTGCCATTCCAAATCAGGAAGCGATAACTGTGGCTACCAAGTTGGTAAACGAAGTTTTCTGCCGGTTTGGGGTTCCGCTAGAAATGCACAGTGATCAGGGCAGGAACTTTGAGTCACAGTTGTTCCAGGAAGTTTGCAAGATTTTCGGAATTCATAAGACCCGGACTACTCCTTATCATCCTCAGTCCGACGGAATGGTGGAGCGGTTCAATCAAACCTTGGAACGGCATCTTGCAAAGGTCGTCGATAATCATCAGGATAACTGGGATGAGTACATACCTCTCTTCCTGTTGGCCTATCGAACCGCTGTTCATGAGAGTACTTCAGCAACGCCAGCGATAGCAAACTTCGGGAGAGAATTGAAGCTTCCAGCGGATTTGCTATCAGGGTGCGCACCAGGCACCCCTAAAAGTATCAGTGATTATGTGAGCGAACTGCGGGAGAAAATGGTCGACATCTATGAACAACTTCGAGAAGCAGGTCAAAACTCCAGTGACCGTTCGAAGACACGATATGACCGAAAGGCGAACTATACAGGGTTTGAGGAAGGAACATCAGTATGGCTGCATAATCCAGTTCGAAGAAAAGGGAAGTGCCCGAAGTTACAGGCAAGTTGGGAAGGGCCGTATGAGGTAGTGACCAAAATAAATGACGTCACATATCGAATCCGACGATCGCCAAGGAGCCCGTTGAAGATAGTGCACGTTGATCGGTTAGCTCGTTATTTCGGAAGTAATGATGCTCGGGACGAGCAGAACTAAGGGAGGGGCAGTGTCACGGATGCTGTGAAATGATGCAGCTATAGAAAGGCATTCAAAAATTCGGCCGGTTTGTCAACAAGCTTCGTAGCTCGGCGGTCGACGCATGGACTTCCGTGCCGGGGGTCGATGGTTCGAGACTCGTCGAAAATAATTCTAGATTTTATTGTTGTTGGAAATGTTCTAGAAAAGTAAGAGGGAGTAAGAATATTTGGAAAGAGACAAAAAAAATGGGCGTGTCTAGGAATGTTCTAGAAAACGGAGAGAGAAGGAATATTCGAAAAGAACCAAAAACAATAGAAATGATCTAGAACAAAGAGAGAGAAGAAATATTTGTAAAAAAACAATAAAAGGGGGCGTGTTTAGGAAAATTCGAGAAAGAAGGCGGGATTAAGAAATATCCGGAAGGGAACAAAGGAATAAAGAAAAGACTAACGAAATTCGGCCATCTAGAAAATTCTAAGGGGTATATAAGGTCGCGAGTTTGCGGACGCAAGTCAGTATTGATTTCACAGTGAAAAGTGCGGAACAAAAAGGAAGAAAAGTAAAAGTGGAAAAGTACTAGTGAAAAGTAAAGTGCAAAGTAAAGTGGAACAGTGAGTAGACAAGTGTCAGTGTAGTGCAGTGTAGTGTGTGTCGCGTGTCGTGACGTCATAGTGCCGTGCGTCGTGACGTCATAGCGTGTCGCGCGTCGTGACGTAGTGAACAGTAAAAGTGGTGAGAGGGGAAACCCCTGCGAGGAGGACTGCTTAAAGGGGAACCTCTGCGAGGTGGTCCGTGTGTAAGTGTGTAACCCAATAAACTCTGTAAATAAATTGGACTTAGCGTTTCACTCCAATCCCGAAACCCGTCGCTCGTAACATTATTTTGGTTTACAATGTAAGCCACCTAAATATTGTACGTCCGTGCTGCGGACCAAACTGTTGATTCTGTTTTATTTTATTGTAACATCTTTTGTACACAGTTTGAACAATAAATATTCTTATTCTTATTCTTATTCTTACAGCGGTGGGAATGTGTGGTGGGCCTATGCCCGATTTTTAAAATAATTTCTTCGAAAACGAATTATTCAATTCCTGAATTATATTGGCACCTACAGCTGCTGTCTTAGTTTAATAATGGACCTAGGATTTAGGTGCCAAAAGCGACCAAAAGCTTCCGCTTTATAAATAACGAGCGTTAACCCGCGACTTCGTCCGCACAAATTATATACCAGATTTTAAGTCAGATCGTAAGCTATCAAACAAAAAAAGTTTCATCAAAATCGGTTCTGTAGTTTTTGCGTGATACTCGTTCAAAAAAACAAACAAACACCCAAACAAACACACAAACAAACAGACAGACAAAAAATCCAAAAATTGGTGAAATGGAATCAGGGACACCTAAAAACCATATCGTAACTTTTTTTTTGTTAATAACTTCAATGTACAGACTAAGTTCCTGTTACAGTTTTATAATAGTACAGATATAGATAATAAGTATAATAATCATACAAGTAAAAACAAATGTAGTCAAGTCAATGTAGCTTTCTCAAGAGAGCATATGCGTTAAAGAGTTTTACCAGCAACTACCAATTATACAACTATACAAAGTAAAATTAAAAAACGGGTGCTTCAGAACATCAAACTGAAGACCTTTCACTATGGATGGATCCAACTTCGAAATCGAGAAAAGCATGTTTTTGTTCCATAGAAATTGTCAACGGTCTCTCACCTGAAATGTATGACACAGCTGTTTTTTTTCTCGAGATTTTACTGTTTGTCCCCATCTTTGACTACTTTATATAGGGACTAGTTACGCGTGTAATGAAATCCGCAACTATTGATTTTATTCCCATAACTTTAGATTCTAATTTTGAACGTTAAAAATCATGAAAAGTAGTCTGGTGTGAACCCCAAACGTTCTAAGTTCAAAATTATTGTTCCGCAATTATAGGCTGTCTCGTTTAGTGATAAGGTATAAAATTGAATGTAAATGCACATGATTAATTGATCTTATACTGTGGCAGAGGGGAAATGCTACCGCAAGGCTAGTCCCTATATTTAGTTAAAGTGGCCTAAAGTATGTAACGCATTCAATTTTACATCCTAAATTTTAGGATGTAAGTTTACTTCTTCACTGTAAGCCCAGGGCATGCTCGTTAACTCAAAAATGTTAACTAAACTTATTATATCTCATGTAGATACCCGAACATACACTCAAACATTAATTCAACGATAAAATTGTTCAGCGCACCAAACATTTTAATGGTCAAACTCCTACTAAGTTGAAATGCGAGTTTTCTCCCCTGATGCTACAATTCAACATTCCAAAACTTTTGACTGAAGATTCAAATTGAAATCGTTACGTTAACGTCTCGTAAAGACACTCAAATTGTTAAAATGTGTTCGAATATATCATAATGGGTAATAATGGATTCATTTTGAAGGCAGTATAAATACCTAGTCTATAGCAGTAGGAATAGTAGGATTCCGAGAGCGCAAACGCGAACTGCATACAAACGAAGTCTGGTGATATATTCAATACTATCCAATTAAAGTCATGAAAATTTTCAGAAACAATCTAGAAACTAATCTCTATGTTTGTAAAATTTAAAATTCAAAAATTTTTTATTCAAAATAATATCACATAGATAGCTTTTTGACGTCATTTTTTGAGTCTACCACCGCGTCGGAAGGTGTTTCGTTGAGAGAAGATGCGGCCAGAAACTCTACAACACACATCTTCTAAACAAAACAAAATATACAAAGTACAATTAAAATACAATATTGGATTACATAGAGTAACATTGTCAAGACCAGACATTTTGGTCATTCAAATAGTCATCGAGTTTATAGTAGCCTTTTTTACAGAGAACTTGTTTAACATGAGACTTAAACTTTTGTCTGGCAAGTTTAGAATATCCTCTGGTATCTTATTATAATAGCGTATACAGTGCCCCATGAAAGATGTGTTGATCTTACTGAGTCGAAGGGGATACTAATTTATTTTTATTTCTTGTATTGTAATTATGAACGTCACTGTTTTTGGGAAAGAGATACAAATTGTATGAAGTCTGATTTTCGTTAAAGTATACAGCTTTAATGCTAGGATTAATTTAAGATTTGTATGGAAATCTTTGAGGCACTGTAACTTTAACACTATACATTTTAACGAAAATTTGACTTCATAAATATTATATGTAGAGATAAGTATCAAAATATATACATTTTTATGACACACATTAGTATCTAGACTATTTCTGAAAAATAACAGAATTGTAAGTATAAAGTAAATAATTATCTAAACTAGATCTAAACAAATTATAATATAGAAGAAGAACTTATAATTAATGAATGAAATATTTATAGGCGACAAAGGTTAAAAAGGAAAAAAATAAGAAAGGAAGAAAGATGAACCTATGCTATTCCAGGAGCCCGCCACTATTGGTTTCCGGTCTAAAGGAGCCTAAAATACTGGCGGCGTTACCGCGTTTTATTGCAAGTTTCTGAAAAATTTCATTGTCTTTAATTGGTTAGTATTGAAAATATCACCAGACTTCGTTTGTATGGAGCTCGCTCCGAATTATATTCCCTTAAACTCAACAACCATACCACACCACCATACAACAGGTTCGAATTGAAAAGGTGATGAATACACTCGTGGTAACCGTGGGCCTCTAAGTAAAGAAAAAGAGGTAAAAAAACTAAAAAAAAAAATTGATTTTCAGTGGAACAATTTTATTAAAAAAAAACCCTCTAAATGCTATAAAAACACTTTCTTTCCTTTAATATTTGTTTTAGTCATTTATTTTATGAACAAAATACGATTTTTATGATACTTACATTAAGTTAAACTAAACCAGTAACTTATCCAAAGACCTACAGCAGCCAGCAGCAAAAACCGCATGCTAAACGTCCCTCTGTAGGGCACAGGCCTACCTCATGGAGCGTCAGTCCACCCCACGTGCCCAATGCGTATTCGTGGACCCTAACAAAATTTCTTCGTCAGCGAATGCAGTTTCCTCACTATGTTTTCCTTTACCGTTTGAGAGCAGTTGGTATTATTAAGTTTAAATAACTGGCCAGGAGCGAAGTGTGGACTCGCACATAGAGGGTTCCAAACCTAATGTTACCGTAAGAAGAGATGAGCACAGTGATCTTTTCTGGAGTGCAATTCACTAAGCGTCATATCGCTGTCAAAAACATCAACGAGCTCGCATCATTCAGATCGTCGGAGATTTTATATGAGTTTGACACATGAAATTGAAATCTCGCTGACGTTTCAACGACGAATTTATCGTTATGACGATGTTTGCGCTTAGTGAATTGCATCGCTGCTTGCACTAGACTTGTGTAGGTACGAAAAAAAACGTTGTTCGGAAAAAACCGACTCTGAATGAATGAATGAATATTTATTTGCTATGAATAGGTAACATAATAGTGGTAGGTACATAAAAAGTTTTTTCTGTTCAGCTAACAATGGTAGCATACAAATATTAGAGATTACATGTCACAAAGTTATAACATTATTACAGTACATTATCAAAGTTATTATTAGTTACATTATTACATTATCGATCTAAAAATTCTTGTACGCTATAAAACCCAGACTCTAACAACCAGTTGTACAGTTCATTTAACTAACATTTGGTTGGCAATGTTTTCATCCTGTCAAGAATTTTATAAGGCCCGCTTGCGCCTAGCAGGGTTATCGTTATTAATTCAGAACTAGACGCTAATTTGGAATTAAATTAGAATTATGTCTTGCACCATCCTGTTTTAGGGGCTAAACTTGTGTTATATTTAAACCCCCGATGTGGTAGGTTTAAGTCACTAAACTACGTGCTAAATGTCAAAATTGAGGCAACAGCTGTTTTTACAGTTTTGTTGTAGGCTCACGCAACTCTCTAACAAACAAAATATATGAAACGTGCACCGCGCCATTTAATTCCTTTGAACGGTTGCTTACGTTTCATACATTCTGGATAATCTGTCACGACCAGTTTTCAGTATGGAAGTCCCGACTCATAACGTAGTGTGTTACATGCTCTTTGATAACATGAATGAGCGATGAAAACGAAATGTCATTGCCAAAATAAAACAAATGAGACAGACAAATATAAAGAGATGCAGTGTGAAAGAGACGTGCATATATTATGTTCATTCATCATTCACTTTTCGTATTTTATTGGATTACATAAAATCTATGGTAATTTAGGATGTTGCCAGCGAAAGATAGAGAACTGTAAGGTTAGTTAACTATGAACTAGTTTTCATTGGCGCTAGACAATCTTCGATAACACTCGTTCGATCTTTAGGTCGGTGCTACTAAAGACGGGGTTACGCAATTTAACTCAGCATTTGGCGCAAGTGGGCCTTAAAGACTTTAATACTTATAATGTAGCAGTTATTTTGAAACAAACATGTTTTATGAAAAAGATCAGAATCAAGTCTATCAGGATTTCTCGTGTTTCTGGTTCATTTTAAGTACGTTTGAAGAAGATTATTCTACTGCTTTCATAGTCCCATAGTAATAATGGGCCGTAACGTTCAGTTAGGATCAACAGACTAAAAAAACATTGAGATTTAGCATTAGACACTCGCAACCTATTAATATTTGCTGCAGAAATATTTTATTTACTGCAGACAGAATTATGGTTTTAGAGTTTAAAATCGTTTTAATGCATTCAATTGGTTTACGAGTTTGTAACGTTATGCTCATTTTATACAGATTCGAAACGAGGTCAAGGGGTCTTAGTATACAGGGTGAAATTGATATCATAAGCATTCTTTAAACTAAGAGTCTACCCATCAAACTGAACAACTATTACTATGGGAGCTAAAAAAATCATCTGTTGCATACATTTGGGTCGAGTTTGGCATTGCAGTTTATTTTGCTCCGCACCTTGCTTGCATGTTTTTACTCAGATAGGTTTGCTCCCATGCTTCGCGGTATTCGATTATCGTGGTATGGACATGTGATGAGAAGAGATGAGTTTCATATTACAAGACAAATGTTGAATGTTAATGTGAATGGCTGCATGAAGAGAGGACGACCAAAGAGATGCTAATTATATTAATTTCACCTTGGAGACCATCACAAGGAACAACTTTTCGAAATATAAAAGAAATTGTCAGTATCCCCGTCCCCCGTATTGTCGTCCCCTTAAGACGCAACAGATTGAAAATTTAGTTCTCTGGGTAGTGGGCTCGGTGGCGAAATTGGATAACGCAGTTCCCCGGTTTGGAAAAGTGCGGGTTCAAGTCCCGCCCGAGACAAATTTTTCAATCTTTAATTTGATTTTAAATTGTCAGTAGTTTCAAATATAACTTGAATGCCTACTTAACCGAAATGTATGGAAAAGCAGAATGTGTTTTTTGTGATTTAGAAATCGGTCCCATACTGAGAATGGTTCAACATTATGAGGGTATAATCAACTCTAAAAATGTAATACTTAAGAATTCTTAGCAAAAGATAGTCGATGTGCATGCTTTGTTCAGTTACCAAGTAGAATTGTAGAGTAAAACGTTACGTTCTTCTTCTTTTCGTGTCAATTGTTCTACATTTGTACTTCTAATTCTATATTTTATTGGCCAGGTATTCGTCAAACCTGAACAGCATCCAGTGTAGCTTTATTGAGGGCCTATCTCGTGCAGGGGTTCGGGCTCAAGGGACTTTCTAGCAGGTGTACCATGGATTGGATCCATTACTTTGCCAAAATATTAAATATAAATAAATATCTTGGACAAATATCACACAAATTATCTAGTCACATTTAAAGTTCCAGAATCTAGCCTGGACTTGTATTATGATGACTAGACAACGATATAGAATACATAATATATAGATACAAACCTCTATGACTCGGGCACAAATAATAAAAAATTGTTTCATATTTGTAAAATTCTCCTAGCATCATTAATACATAAATATTTACTGGCCGCTAATAACCATGGCAACCCACACTATAGGTCACACTTGGCTCATAACCACGAAACGAGAGCGATATCGGCTGGTAAGTTCGAAGTGCCGCGAGCGCACAACTACTTCGGGTATAGGACCCTAAGTAGGTGCGTTCCAAAGCTGTACAACGAGCTACCGGCCGATATTAGAGATGAGGTCAAGAAGTCTAAATTCTGTGGAATGTTGAAGGAATTGTTGCTATTGAATGTAGTAGTAGTAGTAAGTACGTACTCAGTACGCCAGTCATGTAACGTATAAAAATAGACTATATTATTGCGCCTATGTAATGCGAGACTGTGATTCTCTGTTTCCTACAGCCAAACCATAAAATATGGTTTTGTAGGACTATTAGTAAAACATGTATGTATTTCAAACTTTTTATTAAATAAATTAAAAAAGTATATATATTCATAATCATCATACAAATATTTGTCCCTTACGAGATTCAAACCCGCGACCCTCGGCACTGCAGGCAGGTTCACTACCGACTGTGCTACCGAGCCGTCAAAACTATAATTCAACTATAATTTAAGATGAGATGTAGGTACGTTAGGTATTGAACTGCTGTTAAAAAGCTACCCACAAACAAAAATAACATAATTTAATAATCAATTGTTAAAGTGCTGTGAAAAAATATGTTTTTTTTTCTAGAGCAAGAAAAGCTAAACGTTTCGCCATATTTTAATGGCAGAGTAGTTGGGCCATAAACTTGTTTGATTTATTTTATGGCCTCCATAAAGTTGCAGCGTCTTTATCAGCGGATTGTTACATTATTAATGCATATACAGGGTGAAATTGATATCATTAGCATCCTTTTAAATTAAGAGTCTACCCATCGAACTGAACAACTTTTACTATGGGAGCGAACAGATCAGAGCAAAAAAATAATCAGCTGTACATTTGAGTAGAATAGGCATTGCAGTTTAGTATGGAACAGCTGATTATTTTTTTGCTCCGACTGGTTTGCTCCCATTGTGAAAGTTGTTCAGTTTGATGGGTAGACTCTTAGTTTAAAAGGATGCTAATGATATCAATTTCATCCTGTAGATATTTATCACCACCGAACAGAAGTGATATTGTTTAATCTGACACTTTCATAATCATGATCGAATAATGTATAATCTCCATTGTAATTTTGTTTTCTACTGCTGATTTGAACGTGTGACTTTCAAAAATAGCACTCCTTTTATCTGAATTAGTGCCAACAAGAGCGATTTGTCCTTCATCCGCAATTTTCTCTTTTAATTTTGCGTCGAATAACATTACCTGCGTTTCGTGTTGTATGAACTTTATTATAAATTAGTTCTTTAAGTAGGTACCCCGTTCGGAAAATTTCGGCCAGTTGAGTCGTAAAAACTGAAAAAATGGAGAAAATGCTGGGGCTGTTTTGCTGTACTGCAATTTCAAAAATGTTTTTTTCACGTATTCATTTTTACAGAAACATCTTTTATTTATTATTAGGTACTCTGTCCCGTTTCACCGCTGGAATACGCTTTTTAGTTCTCACTGCTGGAATTTTCGGCTTCTTTACGTAGTATTTTTTTTCATCAGTTACGTTATCCGAATTTGTTTCTTTATCGTGAGTTGCTTATCCTTTGTTGAAATTAAGTTTCCACTAGCAGTGTGACCCCACCTCACCGGTGAGTGTGAGTTTCAGCGGGATTAACGACTATTAAGCTGAAGAAAGCATTCGAATTAGATAATGGGGGTGTTCACGAAATAGCCTGTTTTATGCCTCGCTCTAGTGTTATGGCGTATGTCAATCACACATGGGTAGAAGTCCATCTGTTTCAGGTAAGTAGGTGTGTAACTGGCAACGACTCAGTTTGACCATTCAAAGGGGGAACGCTGCTTTCATGATCGGCACCATAACTCGCGGAGATGCACCCGACGACCTTTTTTATCCCTGAGATCTCATTTTTATACCTTTTTGTTGTTTTCATTTTTACATTTTTTCACTTCTATTATAACAAATTAGTTTTATTACTGTAAATGAATTTAGTAAACGGTATATACTAGCTTCTAATATCTGTTTTGGGGCTGAATAAAGTGTTCGTAAAAATGTGGATGAAAAATAGCCGGAAAAGTTATTGGAAAAGAGAGATGTACAACTTGCTACAACCACTTTTTTAAATTGATATTTTGTAAAATCTTTGATCGTAATTTTACCCAAATACCATTTTAATTTAGAGAGCGGGCTACATTCAAAGTTACAGTTCTATCGTCATCATCATCAGCCTATATACGTTTCACTCTTGGGCACAGGCAAGGCCTACCCCCAGGGAGGGTGTAGGGGCGTAAGTCCACCACGCGTGCCCAATGCGGATTGGTAGACTTCACATACACATCGGAATTTCTTCGAATCGTAATACGGTGGTCAATTTATGTAAGTATGTAGGGGTCTGCCAACGATATTAATGTACCAGTACGAGTCTGCATATATTTAAAACCCTAAACACATTGACTTACCAAATACTGGACGTAGCGTTCAAATGTCCGAACCAAAAGATTAACAAGACGCATAAAGACTAACAATTACGCGCCAGTCTTCATTTGATCGATCAATTGCGCACACGTCTATAATCGCAGGAGCTGTAAGAACTTCTAAAAACTACGGAATAAAAATGAAAAAGAATTTAACAGTTTCAATGCGTTTGTTTATAATACTGACACGTGATTACCTTTATGTAGGTTAATCTGGGACACTTTTTTCCAGAAATTTGTATTAGACGCGACGTCCAGTATTTAATTGTAAGTCAATGCCTAAACATTAAATTCAAAGCCTCGATCCTAAACACGAGATAACCAACGATTCATATATGACTAAATTGAAAACGTCAGTAGTTAAGGAGTTAAGGGAATTACAGAATTACATTAAAACTAAACTAAAGGCCCGAGGGGCAGTCTGACTGACAAGATTTAACTGTTTAACTTATACAGTTGTGGTTTATTACAAATGAGTGTTTTACTGAGATTAAGTCTAAGGATTCGGAGTTGGCTGTGTGAGAAAGGGGCCTTTTCTAATTTATAATGCAGTAGTGGTCCCGTCAGAGGGAGCTGTAGGCTTTCTTTGGACATGATTTTCTTTTTTGACTACAGGGACTTTGCTGCTTATTCAGTAAAATAGTCAGTTACGCAGAACATTTTATTTTATTTTAAAACTTACGGACTAATTGCAGGATAGTAGGGTATCGACATTTTTATAAAACTACGAGCGTTAACCCGCGACTTCGTCCGCACAAATTATATACCAGATTTTAAGTCAGATCATAAGCTATCAAACAAAAAAAGTTTCATCAAAATCGGTTCTGTAGTTTTTGCGTGATACTCGTTCAAACAAACAAACAAACACACAAACAAACAGACAGACAAAAAATCCAAAAATTGGTGAAATGGAATCAGGGACACCTAAAAACCATGTCGTAACTTTTTTTTTGTTAATATCTTC
The DNA here is from genome assembly GCA_927399405.1 of Agonopterix arenella. NCBI lineage: Eukaryota > Metazoa > Arthropoda > Insecta > Lepidoptera > Depressariidae > Agonopterix > Agonopterix arenella. The sequence goes on along the minus strand of OV656708.1, from coordinate 15,951,590 downwards.
AATGTACAGACAAACTTCCTGTTACAGTTTTATAATAGTATAGAAGATATTGCCTACTAAAAGTTTTCACAGATAAATATCATTTTTTTTTTTTTTTTTTTTTTTTTATTGTGCATAAGTTTAGGTCAGTAATTGTTAAAAGTAATTGTCAGTATTAAATTGAATGAGTGATTTGGAAAGATATTGACGAAAGCATTCGTTCTTGAATCTAATGGAACGGGAAATGACTACGATCAGAGGTAGGATCAGATGCAGTAATTTGGTATCTACGTGGTGTGGGCGTCAGAGATGTTGATGATATCCAAAGAGATTTGTATCGAACAGTCAATTATATATTTGTTAAATGTAAGCATAGGTATATTCGCTCACCTGCAGAAGTTCCTGATCCCCGAAGTATGGCCTGCCGGAGTCGTATTTAGATGCTTTTGGGAAGCGAGGACATCAAACCCTAGGAAGTTTTAAAATTAAGTTAAGTGTTGGAATAATTTAAGTTATGTTCTGTTTTTATACTGTTTTATATATATTCTAGATTAAGGTATTTATAATATGGGCCTGTTATTATTAAGTTTATACCGTTGCCTGAAATACATTAATAAATAAATAAAATAAATAGTAATTATTACAATGGTAGTCACAACATTATGATATATAAAGTCTTTTGGGGACAATATTTTTTTTTTTAGCTAAAATAGTATTTATTGCTTACACCAATAAGAAAAGGAAGGTAGGTAAGATCTAGGTAAAAGGGTCCAACTTAATATGCCCACGGTTCCTTAAGAGGATGATCAGACCATCAAACCGAACAACCCTCTGCATGGGACAAGAATCGAAACTGGAAAAAAATAGCTGAAGTTTTGTAAGTTCTTACGACCCCCGTTTTTATTGGTGCTATATGCATTCGGAACCTACACGGAAACAATAGTACTTTGAACATATAATAATACGCTAGAACGGCTATGAATAAAGTGATATCTGTGTTGGTAGTGAACTTTGCTTCTGAGCTGGAGGCTACAGGCTTAAATCTCGCAGGGGCAAAAATGTGATGAATTTGAATATTTATATAAATGACTTCATGACTATTTGTGTCTGAATAATTAGTATATTCTGAATAATTATACATATTTAACTAGCTATTCGCCACGATTATGGAGACCATTCGCCTCTATATTGAAGCATGTAGATTACCTCACGAAGTTTTCCTTCACTGAAAAGCCAGTGGTGTTACAATTCGTTTAAAAAGATCCTAAACATTCAATGTTATGTGTCGCGCTGAAGGGAATCAAACCTTAGCTATGCACTGGGCTACTTTTCGGTAGACTACCAGGCTTATCGATTAAAATTATCGAATCAAATTAAAGATTGAAAATTTTTCTCGGGCGGGACTTGAACCCGCACTCTTCCAAACCGGGGAACTCCGTTATCCAATTTGATTCGAAATAGCACAACATGGCTGTAACATGTTTGAAAATCAATAATATTTAAAATTATCAATACCAAAACATATCATACTCCTTTAGTTCTTTACTAAACTTGACATAGGTCTTGAATAATTTAAAAGCACTAACACTAACATGCAATTACTGAATGACGTGCTCAGTGACAGATATAAACAAGACAGGACGACAGTTTATTAACCTGGAATCCATTAGTTGGCAAAAACAGTTGCTTCCTAGCTTCAGGCGTACGATTCCTGAGAAGATATCATGCTTGCTTAGGGAAGCCCGCGATGTACATTGAGTATGAAGTAAGATAATAACTGTAACTTGACACAAGAGTCGATATAGGTAAACCAGGCTTGCCTAAGCATGCGCAAGCGTTTGCACGAAGCATGAAATGTTGAGGAGCAAATCACACAAATTGAGCATTTCCGCACGACGCAGAAGTGTGTCTCGATATTGGTAGTTTTTATTAGGTACTCTAAATAATTATCAGTCTATATTTTTATAATTATTTCTTGAATCAAGAATAAACAAAGATACACAATCAAGGCTCTAAAAATGACAAATTCAAAAGGTGCTCTCAATCAAATATCTAAAGGTACTTTGGTCTTAAATGCTCCATCTCGCTGACAGTAAAAATAATCTGCAGTTCAGTCAAAAATTTACATTATTTAATATTGTATTTGATTGATGAGTGATTTTTGTTTCTTTTTTTATGAGATTTCGTCGCCTGTATATACAGGTAAAGTTAGACGTGGTGACAAAAATTTAAAATTAAAAAAATAAAATCAAAATCCAACTGTTTGTGGTGGAACTAACTATTTTAATCCGGTGCTCTTGCCGGGTTATACGAGACTTAGAATTAGAGCCCTCATTTTTTCCCACCTCTTTTTGCCAAACTATACCTAAATCAGTCTGTCCACTCAATTCAGTCATTCTTCTTTTGACAATTATTTTGTTTCAGACATTTCAAGTCAAAGTTTTAAAATATTAAATTCTGAATTACTCAGTAACAACGCAAAAACCCATTTAGTCCACTCAGCCTTTCTCCATGTGAAACGTTACATTAAAAAATAAAAGTTACCTAGATACAATGAAATAAAAATCAGAATTTTAAATTGAATGAAAGTATCAATGTGAAATTCTGCGAACGGAAAATCCAGGCTGTATTATCAGTCAAAGCATTGTTTACGACATTCACGTTTAATTCAAATTCCTGCCTTTCATCAATTTATAAAGGGAACGCAGGAGGGTTACTCGGGCCATACAATTGCGAAAGCCACGCTCAGGTATTTGATAAAAATTGTATTTTCTCCTCTTTTTTCGTGTCGTGAGCTGACATGACAATCACTCATGTTGTAGTGTAAAGGTTAGCCAGTCAGCAATGGTAGTATCGAGGAACTCAGGTCACTCGGGGAGGCTCTTTCTTTCATATTTTAAAATCAAAGTTTTTACCTAATCTATTATCTTGATCTTCTTAACTCATAACACAGAGTAAACTTCAATGCATTAAGGTGGTTTCAGCCCATACAAAAGTTTGACGCACAATACGCGTAGACGGAATTAATAAAAGTAATATTTTATATATGAAAAAATAGTTTAGAAAATCTAGTTGCCGCGTCACAAATAATATTTGCAATTTATTACATAATTACGAAGATATAAAGCTTTTAAAATTTTGTATAAACAATTTCAAAGCTTTATATCTTCGTAATTATTCGTGACGCGGCATCTTGATTTTCGAAACTATTTTTGTATATATACAAAGTTACTTATATTAATACCGTCTATGCGTATTGTGCGTCAAAGTTTTGTATAAAATTGAACCCTAAGTTCTGAAAGGGGTGCTTCAGACCATTAAACTAATTCACCATGGAGCCAGCATTGAAATCGCGAAGAAAAATATCAGGTTGTTCCATACAGTTGGGTCGAGTACCTAACCATTGACATTTTATTTGAAAATTAACTATTCATTTTGATGGTCTGAACCACGCGAGCTAACTGGTAAGCATGGCGAGTTAGGTAGGAACCATCATTTGGAGGACAGTTTCTACGCTACTGTGCTTATGGAAGAGTAAATCGGGTTAAGTGTTAAAAAGCACTGAAATTTCTACTTGTGTACCACTGTATGAAACTAATTATAGTCATTGTGTGAACATAGTGTACCTATGTTTTGAAGTGTAAATTTTGTTGACAGTCCTAAATAAATGAAATATTTAAATAAATAGCCATGATGTGCTTATTAAAACAACATGTGCCTGTAAATTTTATCACCCAGACAGTCACTAAAGTTCCACGCATACTACAGTGAAAACTCGCATTTTTTCCCAAATGTTAACGAATTTCATCACCAACTTCATAATCCTTTGAACTAAGTATTCTCGAACTAGAAAACATAATTTATATGAAGCTTGTTCATCGCATGCATAGATGACGGTGTAACTCGTGGCGTTGACACGAGTTACGCTTTATATCTCTCCTCTATGGTCGCATTCGCATGTATGAAGTTGCCCGCCCGTACTTCGTGTATTTTGTGTGCTTTCCGTAATTTTACACTTTACAGATACTATTTCGCGGAATGTTAAAATTAACAGTTTATTGGCGTTGCCCTGTTTAATTAAAGGAGGTTTGTTGACGATTCCGATTGGCACAAGTAGAGTTTAATTACAGGCTTCTACTTTTTATAACATTTTGAATAGAAAAAGGTAAGAATAAATGTTATCACTGGGCATTTGGTACCTGAGGAACTTTGAAAGTATTATCAGTTCAAGCTAGATGGTACCATTTCAGTTTTGACTGTCTAACTTCAATTTCGAGGCATGTATTGTACCTACTGTACATTTACAAGTGTCGCCACTCGGGCTCACTCCTCGTCACACTGGACAGAGTTTCGGTACTATAGGGAAACGTGGATGTTCTGAGGTTTCAGAATATCTCTGACTACCCCCTCGGGGATTATAGCCGTGAGCATATGCTATGCTATGCTAACTCAAATTGCATAGGTACGTGTATTTTACAACAATACAAGACAATACCATACTCTTTAATTTATAGTTCTATATATATATTTCTAAGTAGTATTTTCTGTATCCCCCGAACCCAAAGTCTGGATACGTGCTTGCTGACTGTTCTCATCTCTTCTTACATTAAAATTAGGTTTGGAACCCTCTATGTGCGAGTACACACCTCGCTCTTGGCCATTTATATTTTTACGAGCGGTAACCCGCGACTTCGTCCGCACAAATTATATACCAGATTATAAGTCAGATCATAAGCTATCAAACAAAAAAGTTTCATCAAAATCGGTTCAGTAGTTTTTGCGTGATACTCGTTCAAACAAACAAACAAACAAACACACAAACAAACACACAAACAAACAGACAGACAAAAAATCCAACAATTGGTGAAATGGAATCAGGGACACCTAAAAACCATATCGTAACTTTTTTTTTGTTAATATCTTCAATAAATAAATAAATAAATATCTTGGACATTGTCACACAAATTATCTAGTCACATTTAAAGTACCTGGACTTCAATGTACAGACAAACTTCCTGTTACAGTTTTATAATAGTACGAGCGTTAACCCGCGACTTCGTCCGCACAAATTATATACCAGATTTTAAGTCAGATCATAAGCTATCAAACAAAAAAAGTTTCATCAAAATAGGTTCAGTAGTTTTTGCGTGATACTCGTTCAAACAAACAAACAAACAGACAGACAAAAAATCCAAAAATTGGTGAAATGGAATCAGGGACACCTAAAAACCATATCGTAACTTTTTTTTTGTTAATATCTTCAATAAATAAATATCTTGGACATTGTCACACAAATTATCTAGTCACATTTAAAGTACCTGGACTTGAATGTACAGACAAACTTCCTGTTACAGTTTTATAATAGTATAGTATAGATTATTATCAAACGGAACAACTATGGAGCCAACTTATAATTCGAATTTGTTTTTCGCTTTCGGAGTTGGCTCGATATTAAAATCTAATCTAGCTTTCTCATAAGTTGTTCAGTATCAATCACCCTATCAATCTATCTATAACGTCACGACTCTTTCCCAGTGGGGTAGGCAGAGACCAGGGCGCGCCACTTACTACGATCCTTACATACTTCTTTTGCCTCATATACATCTATACATCTCTTCATACATGCCCGACGGTTTCGAGTACTCCGCACCTCCCCTTTTGTAGAGCGCAACTGATTTGATCAGCATCTATCACTCATGACCAAACCAACGAAGCATACCTTTCTCTATTCGTGTCTCTACGTCTTCTTTGATTTTACATCTATCTCTTATTACACAATTTTATCAATCACCCGTTAAAGCAATGCACCTGCTATGCTTCCTGTAGGTACCTTTTAGTGCTGTGTCCAAGTGATTGGGATCGGAGCGGGTTTCGGAACATTTTATAATGTTACGGAACGTAATTCCAGGGTCCCAGGTTCGGGTTGCGAAGACGTCCTTCTCCGTCACCGCGGCGGAGTTCGGATGCGAGGACTTCTTTTCTCGTCATCCCTATCCCATATCCGGGTTCCGGAGACATCCAGACTTCCATGACTCCTCGTGCGTCCACTTCACTGGATCGCTGCCGCGGGAAGTACCTACCTGTTCGGGAGTACAATCAGACGGGCCCTTTTGCCTACGACCTGTATTTACCTACTTTTATTAAATTTTATATCTATCTGTTAACTTTGGCGTTTTCACTAATATCCCAAAACCCTAACGTTTCACTGTTTACCCTAACATCCTGTATTTAAAACTTTACTTCTTTGTAATTAGAGCAATCTAAATGTAATGAATAATTCAGTTTTATTAAATTTAACATAAATCAATTAAACAAAACAGGTTTAGTCTTTTACTCTCTACACCTACCTATAGTATCAAAAAATAGAACTTACCTTTCGATATTTTTTGTTCAATGTCTGGCAATGTAACAATATTTGTACCTAATCTCATGTAACACCATGTCAATGAATTAGCTCAGAATTATAGTTATAATTATTATATTTTGTTTCGTCTGTTACAAGGGCGCTATACAGGATGTACCAAAACACCCCAGTAATATTTGTACTACGTCTATCTATTTTGTGTTGTCTCCTTTAATAAAATTGTTCAATTTGATTGTGTAAAGTCTGACTGAGCGAAAATTTGACTTCATACAGACATAGAGATTAGTTTCTAGATTGTTTCTGAAAAATTTCATTGATTTTAATTGGATAGTATTGAAAATATCACCAGACTTCGAGAATCGATCTACTTATTATCCTTAATTTACTTTCGATTCGACACTTAAAACACAATTTACAGTAACACACAAGTTGGGCAGCGTGACGTCCTAGCCCGACAAGTAGTAAAAGAATCTTCTTTTTTTTTTAGTTTGATAAAAAGTCTTTTATATCAAACTGTCAATGGCGGTTGGCGGCAAAACCAACCACATCCAACGACAAAACGTGTGAGAAACAATCGAACATACTTAATAAATAGTATCTAAATCATTATGAATATTCATTATAATTCAAACACATAATATTAACATAACTTATATCTCACTTCGATTATAATTACCAATAATAAGTCACAAAACATGATTGTCAAGAACAGTTGGTTGTTGTTGTTAGTAATATCTTTTACGGCTCTGGATTCTTGTCTTTTTGACCTATTCGTTAATTGCTAGTCGATGGTGCCAACTCGAATATACGATAATTTATTGGTAATTATACTTAATATTCTACCACTGACACGCTAAACAAACAGGTAAAAAATCATCCGGTATTGTATGTAGTATTATTATTATTTGGTTATAAGGGCTTGGTCAATGACCAAATAGTTACTGCGACCTAGATAGATCTATTGTAGCTGTCACCCTAGACCTAGAGGTCATTTCCTAGGCCCACGGACTTCATGAACCGTGTTATGCTTTTGGAGGGGAGGTCCCTAATGTCAGTAGGTGTTATTATGTATCCACCTAGATGGCGACTCCTGCTGTAAATGAGCACTTCGCATTCGCAGAGGAGATGTATGGACGTTTCCTCTGCTTCACAGCAAAATCTGCAAGTGGGTGTGTCTACAAGCCCCATTCTGTGTAGGTGTTTGTTTAACTTGCAGTGTCCTGTTAAGGCTCGTACTAAGAGCCTTAAGTCGTTGCGGTTTGAATTGATGGCATCCGAGGTATGTCTGTTTGAAAAGCCGGTCACAAGTTCTTTCGCATGCCTCAGTCCTGGTGTATCCGACCAGAGCTTACGGCTTTGGTCCACGGCCCATTCCTTTAGCACACGTCTAGTATGTAGATTGTATGTAGTAGGTATTATATGTATAGGCTTACATTATATGTAATACCTTCCGTAACTGTAGAAAAAATAGGTTATGGTCTATCATCGTTATTATTAAACTTTGCATACTAATAACCAAAATTCAAATTGATCTCTCCAATGCTCAGGCCAGCTATTGGTTTAAGGCAGGTGTCATTGGCCCCAGATACCGACATTGTCGGTAATTGTTGGTTTAGGTCTGTCAACCCTTTCCGAGATAATGTGACAAAGGTCAATCCAGAGTGCTGGCAACTGACGGGTGAATAAATAGGGACTTTACTGGCAATTTTTATTAGGGTTCTGCATCCAAAGGGACCCTAACGGAACCCTATTTATAAGCCTATGCTGTCCGTCTGTAGTCCTGTCCTAGCTCTAAAGGGCTGTGACTTTTTAACCGATTTCAAAAAAGGAAGAGGTTTTTAACCGACTTCAAAAAAGGAGGAGGTTTTTAACCGACTTCAAAAATGGAGGAGGTTTCTCAATTCGACCGTATATGTTTTTATTTTTTATTAACCGATTTCAAAAAAGGAGGAGGTTTTTAACCGACTTCAAAAAAGGAGGAGGTTTCTCAATTCGACCGTATATATATTTTTTTATGTGTGTTCGCGGATAACTTCGTCGTTTATGAACCGATTTTGATGATTTTTTTTTGTTGGAAAGAAGATATTCCAAGAGTGGTACCATGATAAAAAACCAGGATCTATGATGGCACACCGGAGAAATCGAAGGAAACCTTCGAAAATCGTAGTGCCGACTTGTGCGTTTGTTAATTTAAAGCACTACTATTACATTGACCTAATGAATTCACCATTGAAAATTGTGAAATAAACAAAATTTTAACAAAAAATTAAAACCGCTTTCAAAAAAACTAAAAAGTTAAAAAATAATATTGCAGCTGATGACTTTTTCGTTCGCATCATAAGAATATTAATTTTTATAGAAGTCGGTGTCAAGCCAAGCCAAAAAACTAATGCAAGCCCGGCTTGATAGCGACTTCCATAAAACAAATTAATGTTCTTATGATGCGAACGAAAAAGTCATCAGCTGCAATATTATTTTTTAACTTTTTAGTTTTTTTGAAGGCGGTTTTTTACCGTAATAGGTAGCAATTTTACTGAATATTATATGTAATTATTTTTGGTTTGTTACCAAATAATAGAAACCGGTCAAGTGCGAGTCGGGCTACTCGCGCACCGAGGGTTCCTTACCACACCACCACACAACATATTATTACTTAGAATAAAGTTATGTTTTCTCCGGGACCTTTAGCGCGAGACCGACTCACACTTGGACGGTTTTTATTATTTGTTGTTATACTGTAGAGTTCGCTCTATAATCATACTAAGTTTGACGCTTGAATGTTGTTCCGTTTAAACGATAGAGCGAGAAGAAAAAACGTTGATAAAAACTTGTTTTAATAAAAACTTCCCAGGAAACAATTTGGTCGTATAAGGCCCCACATTTATATATTTAGGACTATTTTGACTTATAAAAGTTATATTAAGGTAATTTCGTCATATACTGGTGTTTTATGCGTCTGACGTTCGACTATACGACACATATACGACCAAATTGTTAGTTGGGTTGCATGAGGACCGCCCATAATTTTTTACTTTTTGTCATTTTTATTATTTGTTAAAAAATCCGCACAAAAATTCCGCGCATTGATGTTGGTTCCGTAGGCCAAACTAAAACGCCCCTTATGTACCTAACGCATTTAAATTTCCACCCTGTATTAACGTTAAATTTTAATCTACGTGTAAAATACAGCATAATTGATAGATTTAATAGTTATTAGTCGGTTAATCACTATATCATCGGAACGTAACCTAAACGCGGCTAGGATCAAACAGGCGGCGAGTACAAAGCCCATCGGTATCCACTAATTAAAGTTTAACTGGTCCCCAATGTGAAGCATGTTGCTTTACGATATAGGATGTATAGAATATCGTTAACATATTTAGTTTATAATCATAGTTATTGTTTGAGGAATTCAAGTTATGTCACAATAAAAATCTTTTATAGTCCAGTCATTTTACGGAGTTTTGTTAGGAGAGGTGGGAAGTAATTATTAATTTGACTTTTAAACTGTAACTATTTAGTGACAAAAAGACTATCTGACAACATATTTTAAAAAAAATCGCTACGCAACTTAGAAATCAAAATTGTGAGCCCCAGAAGACTTTTAAATTAATAATATTAATACCAATGCACTCATTTGAATTAGATTTAACAATATACATTATTTTTGAGCAATAAATAGGCACTGAAATTTAAAAAATGAGGTTTTTATTAGAAAACAGGAATGTATTTTTCAAAACCTTCTAAGTAGACATAAATATTTACACCATGTTTGAAGTATGTGTAATGGTAATGCCAAACATGAGCAAAAAAAAATTACCATCACGTTTTTTATAACGAGATAATAGCTAAATTTTAAATTTGGGACTGTTGCTGACGGGATTTTATTTTTATTTTGGTACACTTCTAAGCTCAAATTTGCTCATAAATACAATACTGAAAAAAAAAATCAGTTACTAATTAGTCCCGGCTCAAACCGTTAAATGACTGGGCTATTAGCCGTGTGGTGGAAAGCATTGATGGTGCGTTGCGGAGAGGTATGGATGGACAGACATGAGGGTCCGGGTTCGAATCCGCAAAGACGACATTCCATGTACCAATCTTCTTCTTATCGTGTGGGCAGGGCCAGGGCCCTGCGGTCTGAAAAAACTCTGACACCAGGGTGTCAGAGTTTTTTCAGACCGCCTTACGGCCTCTGACGTGGTTTTTATCTAACGACTACCTATCACCAGAGGTAGTAGCCGGTACCAACAGCTTATCTAGCTACCAATGAGTTTATCCAACTAATGTACTTAATACCGACTGCTTCCTAACGGTGAAGGAAATCATGATGAGGAAACCTGCATACGCTGATGAAATAATGATGCGCAAAAAAGAATTAGCTGTTCCAAAACTAAAAAATAAACGCAAATAAATGATTTCTATTTTTTATTTCTAAAAAATCTACTCGAACCAAATGTATGGGACAGATTTTTAGTCCGATATTAGTTCCGTGTGGTGTCGGCTAAGAATAGCACCATCCCATTTCCTCCCGTGGGTGTCGTAAAAAGCGACTAAGGGATCTACCGGAGGATGGGCAGCAGCATCCTCTTGAGTACACACATTCAATCCAACTGCGATCGCCAACCCGCCTGCCAAGCGTGGCGATTATGGCAAATCCCCCCATTTTGGGGGAGGCTTATGTCCAGCAGTGGACGTTTAACCGGCTGATATGATGATGATGATTAGTTCTATACAGAATATTGTTTAGTTTGATTGCTAATTTGGTGAATAGGTAACCCGCCAATTAGAGTGCGAAAGAGACAACTGCAGCTCGTACTCCCCTGTTTCCTCCTCCAAAACTAAACCGATTTTAATAAATCTTTCAAAAATAATATGAGAAAGACTTTAGCTATGTCCGCTTGTTTTGTTTTTTTTTTTTGTTTATATTCGTCAAATTTGTTTACTGGATGTCTGAAAACGGGTGGTAAAATTGGTAATTTTCGAAGATCCTACAGTTCTTACAGTAATAAATGCAAAAAAGCAAAGCATAGGGACATGGCAGAGGTGACATTGATTGTATAGTAAAAAATATTTGCTCTAGTGCATAGACGAAGAATTTTTCGCTTAAGCTGGTAGACGGAATATCAGTGTAACCGGGTATGAGATAGCGGTAATCATAAAATCCTATACAATTCATATGAAGTGACATGTCAGAGTCAGGTGGAGTCAGTACACAAAAGTGGTTACGCCGATAAGGACAGCAATAAGGTAGCGATCTCCTTTTTTAACTAGAGCGAATTTGCTATGTGCATCTCTTATTGAGTGAATATAACAAGACACGTTCTTCCTTCTAGTACCTTCTCTTTCTACGCTGTAGTATTATTATCCAGGGAGAAAACAGAGGAACACTTTTGTATGTAGAAAACCGTACTGGTCTATCCTCTTAATAAAAAGGGATCTGCATTTGCAAAATCTTTTACGATACAGCCATCATTAAAATTAAATGTGACTGCTAATTTAAACTGGATTATAATATTTCGCAGAACGTTTAAGCTAATAAAAAATTTACTTTGTTTTCCTCCTCACTAATTTGAATTTCACAATTAATTACTCTTAATTATCTTTTAAGTCGTTCTGTCTAAAAAATCTGGCCTTTTAATTTATGAGTCCGTATATTTGAATTTTTATGTGACGTAATAAACGTGTGTAAAATAATTAGTTTATAGAAAACATCCGTTTTATAATGTAACCATTCAACTATGGATTGATCTTTACTCATTGGCTAGAATTGGGCCACCTCGTTACTACTGAGGTATACAGGGTGTAATAAAACACCCTGGTAATACTTAAGGGGGTGCTTCAGACCATCAAACTGAACAACTTTCACTATGGAGCCAACATCGAGAAAAAATAAAAAAAATCTACGGTCCCATACAGAACTGCAGTACTACCGACTTGACTGAAATGTATGGGACAGTTTATTTCTTTTATTTCTTATCGATGCTGGCTCCATAATAAAAGTTGTTCAGTTTGACGGTTCAAACCGCCCCTTTAAGTATTACTAGGGTGTTTTGTAACAGTCTGTATTTTTTTAGATGATTAAAAACCTATTCTAATTAAGAATTTATTTACAAAGCGAGCGGCACCTTTCATCTCACATTGTGGTCTCCATTAAATTCAAACTGATTATAAAGACGAATTAGAATAATTTATTGTTTCTCGCTCGCACATAAATTTAATTTATGCAAGTGCGAACGTGTCGGTCAAACTCTTTGACCTTGTTACTAGACGAAATAATCGATTTAGACATTCTTGGAATTTGAATGATTTATTATCGAATACGAATATGCGAATAAAATACAGAAAAATTAAATGCTTCAAATATCGAAAAGGGGTTTAAGGTCTGCCACATACATACGGAATTGCGATCCGGAATCCTGATTCAGGATTCAGTGTTGTCAACTATGGTTACAAAAAATTCTAAGGTGCTGTATAAAAAATGCCTAAAACAAAAATGTATAAAACGCCAATGAATGAAAATTGCATTTTTAGGTATTTATTAAAACGAAACAAACAATTTATATACATGATAATTACTATCATGTGATGATGTCATGACGTTACAAATGTTACGATGATGGTTTGTAAATTGTATTCCAATAATAATGCAACCATATCAAAAGACTATCGATAGTTTTAACATTAGACATAATCTGCATACAAAATGGCATGAACCATTATCACACAAGCGGTTTTTGAGCGTAGGCGATTTCGCAACTATGCCGCAACGACGGCGCAACTGCACCGTCACGATACGGTATCGTTCCATCAACGCCTACGCTCAAAAATCACTTTAAAATATTCCACCTAAGACATCAAAAAATCACTAGATCTAGTGAAAAAGTCTCTGAAAGCGGCAACACTCCATACGGAATCTAATTCCGAATCAGGTTAATTCCAGATGTATGTGGCGGATCTATGTGATACCGAATACTAAAAACAATTTGTAACCAAATTGAAAAACTACCAAAAATCTGTCAAATTAATTTAACATTTAACCAAAACAAATCCATTAACTATACATACTCCTAGTGTACTAATTGAAATTACTTCCTCGATGGGAAAATGTCTTGTACTATCTAAAATACATTGCGCGTATGAAGGGCTTTGAGATTGGTACAAGTGTTAAGAATTACATACTATAACTATACCCTAATGATAATATTATAATTATTACTACATTTTAGAACAAGAACTATATCCACACTCCGGACACTTCACACAACGTTCTCATTCTCAACTATGCTTGAACAGTACTGCGACATCACACAAATGCGAATTTCAATTAGGTTTAGTATCGTCCTCTATTATTTTTTAATTTGCTGGTGCTTTTGCGATAGGGTCTTCAACTCGCCATAACTATATCTGGAGTTGTCTTACTAATAATTATGCTTTTCCTATTGTTGTCTTCCGTTTGTAATGAAGGGACGTCGGATAAATAATTCATTGCGGGTTCCAATACAGATTAGAGTCATCCCCGGGCTCGCTGGACTTCATTGACTAAGTATTGTGAATGGTCGCCGCTGTTGATCCTGGTTTATAGGAGTTACAGCAGTGGGAATGTGTGGTGGGTACATTCAATTCAATTCAATAAGCTTTATACATTCCTTGCAAAAGATTTTACACAAAAAAAATTGTTAATATAAAGAACATTATTACATACATTTTGTTAAATTTCAGTCATAAAATGATTTATGTTTATCTGAATTACTTAAGTTCCTGTTTATATATATAATTATTAAATAATTACATTATTATTTTTTTATTTAAATTAAATTCGGATAACAATATTCAAATCATACCTATTTATACAGTTTCATATTATATTATTTACTATGCATGCTTGATAATTATACATAAGAAATCATATACAGTATTAGGCTATTCTAGGCAATTCAGTTTTTATTGTTGTAAGGCCCGCTTATTGCGGTAAAAGCCTCCTCCAATTATTATTTTTTTTCTCTGCTCAAATTGTTTCTTTTTTTTATTTGTATAGGTTTGTACCGAGTGTTGACATTCTTTGTCGTTCGTTTCTATTCATTTTTAATAACTGGAGGGTTGTGGTCTTACTCTTCCACGGTGACCGGCCGGATTAAAGAAGTTTTTGAGTTGTACTTTTTCTATGTTCATTTAAAGTAAGAGGTTTGGGGACGATCGGGGAGGTAATTTAAGCATCAGTTAGTTTTTTGTTCCTTGAAGAGATAATCCTTTATGTCCGTTTTATTTTTCTTTCTCGGTTGTTTAACGTTTTTATTTTGTGGTGGGTACATGGTCAAAAAAAAAATAAAGATCACGCGCGAATTTTTCCGCTTAATCTTATGATTTAAACTAGTAAAGCTATACATAATTCATTGACTAAAATACGCGAGCAATCAATTACTTAACATGTAAATCGTTCGAATGTGTTCCTACTGACATTATGTGATGTGCGTCTTATATTTGATATTTACTGAACCATTTTCATGGTAAGCACCTACTGTTTTATCGGTGACTAGTTTGTTTCATTTGCATTTAATTATACAGAGCGTAAACTTAAACGCGTTATTTCATTTCATTTCTTTATTGGGAAACCAACAGTGTTACAAGATAATCGTAACATAGTAATATTCAACTTAAAATAAGACCAATAACAGGTTTCCTCATTAAATCTAAAAGTATATGATGTATCTATCAACTATCGTGCGGTTGTAATATGTAAATAAGTATTATAGTAACTGTATGTCTGTCTAAATAGATATTAAGTAGGTACTAGTATTTGTCAGTTATGAGGTATATTATTGTGTATGTGGGTGTGTGTGTGGCTGTGTGTGTGTGGGGTGTGTACATATTGAATGAATAACAGTCCATCAAACTGAACAACTTTCACTATGGAGCCAAAATCGAAATGAAAAACATAAATATACTGTCCAATTGTCCATACCGTGAGCTTGGCTTCAGCCAAAGAGTAATATAAGTATATTAGAGAAGAGAACCCACTCGTGGCAATATTATGCATCCACCTTATGTCAAATTGAAGGCTAGCCAGCGCCATCTATATTCCACCGACAATAATTCAACCTATAGTATACATACCTACGAATTTCTACTCATACTGATGGATATTATTGTTTTGAATGCTAGTTTTCGATCGAGTGAAATTTCAATATCCTTACTATTCCTGTAATCTAAACATTGGTAAAAGAACAACAGAAACTACAGAACATCACTAAATCGGCACGAAATTGAACGAAAACTATAAACAACCCGCACATTACGCAAGATAGGTAGCCATTTTGTGAATTTGTCAATTTGACATTGACATAGACTATAAAATCTTTTTTTTATAGTTCTGCGAAGCATTTAATAGATGGCAGCACATTCTATGCAAACCGAATCGGAAAAAGCCACCAAAAGGCGACTGTCCTCCGCCTGGCTTCAGCTCACCTGTTGGAAAGTTTAGATGTAGCTGAGGATGTAACGCGCTCACCCAGAAAAAGTTATATCTGGAAAAACAGACGCAGGGGAGAGAATTCCAAACCTTCCCGGTTCTCGTTATAAAAGAGGATGCGAACCTTTTTGTGCAGATTGTTGGAATATCTGCTACGTAAGGATGCAGTCTCGCGATACGTTTTCTCGTACGTTAGTGAAAGGGGGAAGGTGGAATCGGGTCATGTAGCTACTGAGAATATTTGCCGTAGTGTAACCTACTGAGGTGAGCAGCTACAATAATTATAATTATCCATTAGGATGCCGTCGCGATGATGATTTACATAATTATTGTAAATCAAAGTAGATTTTTTGAACTATACAAGTGTTCATTGCGGTTCTTTTAACTCGCGCTTGGCTTCCAGTTGGCTGTTTCATCATCTCAGCAGATGGACGTCCACTGCTGGACATAGGCCTCCGCCAAAGGATTGCCATAACGAACGTTCCTGGGCTGCTTTCATCCAACGTTCCCGCCGCCTTCACCAGGTCGTCGGTCTACCCATGCTGCGCTTTCCGGTACGCCGTCGCCACTCGAGAACATACTATTTTAGTTGGCTGTTTACAAAGTAGAAACTACTATTTTATTGCATCAACTTTGAGTCATTGATGTCAAAAGATTACTGAAAAGATTGAAACTTGGGAAGTAGGTCATAGCAAGACATGACTCTAAAAAATAGTCAAGCAAACGGAAGCGGTCTGCGGACGCGGTTACATCGCGGTCTCTTTCATCGGTAAATACAGGAGTCAATATTTATGAATTATGTGAAATAGACCTTCTAGTTTTACTTAGGAAATCGTGTGAATATTAAGTTCCAGCTAAGAATGCCTTTTTTTACATTACAGTGGAAATTTCAAGTTTCCAAAATACCAAACCCAATGCCCAAAACACTGCAAAAGAACCCGTTGTCCCCTCTGCGACGCTTTTGGGAATACCTACACCATCTTTTGAAAATTACTGATTTGTGTTCTCAACTCAATACAATTTGTGAAACGCATGGTAGGTTGGTCGAAGTGCTAAGTTTAATACATTACATTATGTCTGATAAAAGAAAAACCATTAAAGAGACGACTGTTGTTTTTAAGTTTTCATAACCTTTAATTTCTAAATATTTTAAAAATTTAAAAGTTTTAAAATTAAACCGATGACAGTTGATTACGAAGAGAAAACAATTGTAATTATTTTTTAAGTCAGTTCTGAAAGGTAATAGTTGGTTATTATTCAAATTTTGTAAATATAGCACATATCGATAAAGACTATATAGCAATATAGCAAAGTTCCGGCTTAATATTTCTATTTTTTACTTAACTCTGTACGTTCTATGTCATCAAAATACCCCAAACCAAACCTAAAGAATCAATGCCCAAAAATCTGCAACAGATCCCGTTGTCCCCTCTACGATACTTTTGGAAATACCTACTCCATCTTCTGAAAATTACCGATTTGTGTTCTCAACTGAATATATTTTGTGCATGTTTTTGTTCTTTATACAACGCATGTTATAACCTAACATGCGTTGTATAAAGAACAAAAACATGCGTCGAAGTGCTAAGTTTAAAAAAGAAAAACCATTAAAGATACAAAAGTTTTTATTCAAAATGTCTTTCATTTCAAAATGTTTAATACCAATTCAATTCATAGACATAAAAATTACCCGCACTTGCAACCGCAAACCGCATAGTTTTGACCCCACCTCAACTTATAAATTAAAACAAATGAAATTCAAAAGTTTGTTAGTTTTCGTCATGCAAAACTAGCTTAAATTAAACCGATGACAGTAGATTACGAAGATTAAAAAATTGTAATTACTTTTTAAGTCAGTTCTGAAAGGTAATAGTTGCTTATTATTCAAATTTTGTCACGTGTCATGTTGTTAAATTAGCACTTTGGTTTGCATTCACATAGTAATTTATTTGAACGGATATTTTGTATGCTAATACGGATTTGTATAATGTTATGCCTACCTACCTACACATGCTTCAAATAGTTATCTCTAGGTATTAATTAGGCTGGTATTGATTATTTTGTCCTGCCTAGGTCCTACCCACAATGGATGTACGGCATTTCATAGGTTCGCTCATTTAAAAGAATTGCACAATGCATGACACCCCCGATAAACGACAAAAATCTAGACGTACCTCAGTCTTTGTTACATTGCGTCTTTGACTATTTATTATAAGGACTAGCCTTGCGGTAACATTTCCCCTCTGCCACGGTATAAGATCAATTAATCATGTGCATTTATATTCAATTTTATACCTTATCACTAAACGAGACAGCCTATAATTGCGAAACAATAATTTCGAACTTAGAACGTTTGGGGTTCACACGAGACTACTTTTCATTATTTTTAACGTTCAAAATTAGAATCTAAAGTTATGGGAATAAACTCCAAAGTTGCGGATTTCATGTTACCTCGCCTCCCGCGAAAAGTGGCAGAAATGTTTGTTAGTCGAATTATAGGCGTAAATTATAGGCTATATAATTACTCAAATCATTGCGTATGCGAAAGCGAGCAAGTGAATGACGGTTTTCTCGGTTTGTCGCTTTTTCATGCGTGGCATGCTACTACTCTAGTGGATGGACGAAGGTGATGTGATGATGATGATTTCGTAGACAAAAACCTGTCATTTATGTTCTTTCAAGCGTTCTTTTTGACTTCAGGATTTCAGAATCTAATAACTGCCCAACGAAAATTTCATAATCGAGAAGACGTTCTGGTCTCAACCTTATGTTATATAATTATAGTCGTATAAGTTTCGTAAGAACGTGCACTTGGGCTCATTTAATACTACTTATCGTCCTAAAACCATCAATTTATTATACCTTACTTAATAGAGGAACTGATAGCTGAGAGAGCGAGATGTTCCTAGCGGCATCACTGTATAATAGAAAGAGATACGTGACGCGAGGCAACAGAACCGTTTTTGGGGATCTTCCTATCACAGGGTAAAAATTCAGTTTCTGTGAATAATTGCGAATCGAAATTGATATCGTAGATAATTTTGTGAAATATACTAACACTATTTCATTAAATAATCCACGATTTCACGTTTGACTCCGTATTATAGACAGTGCTCGAATTTTTGCCTACCGATAATCTCCTGAAAACCTCCAAAAACGGTTTCATTTGACAACTCATGTCAGTTCCTCTATTACTGTAAGGTATAATAGCTTTATGCCTAAAACTGACGCGTAACAGTCGTATAAGCTATGTCAGGATCCGATTTTTTTCCAATGACTACGGAACCCTATCTTGGGCGCGTCTGATATGCTCTTGACCGGTTTTTTTTAAAGAAAACGCCTTTGTTATTACCACTTGACAAATAATTTCATCTTAAAATTTGACTTGGCTAAAAGTAAAACTTGCTTTACTACAAAACTGCATCGAATATTCATATCCTTCGCGAAACAGCAAATAATAAAGTTTATAAGTTAATTACTTTTTAAAACTAGAACGGGTCTAGGTCACCTAACTTCTAAGTACGTTTCTTGTTAAAGTAAACACTCACAGTATTAATGAATAGAACTCTATATGTACTAACCTTGTCCTTTCTACGATGTTTAGAAAGGTTTTATTTATTTATACTAGACGATTTTCAAGTCGAAATCGACTTATACAGACTTTGCGAACTAACTTATACAGACGTCTTATACAGACGACTTATACAGACGTTGCGAACTAACTTATATCGACTTATACAGACGTTGTAACTATGATGCAGACGCGGCGAAGGTTTGAGCCGGCATCGGCATCGGCACGATGCATGGCTTGGCAGTCTTGAGTTGGCACCGATTCCAACAAAAATTTTAATTTACGTTATTGTTGCAAATAATCATCATCATCAGGTTACAGGCTGCTACTGCAGGGCACATGCCTATTTTCAAGGTGGGTGTAGGGGCGTCAGTCCACCACACATGCCCAATATGGATTAGTAGACTTCACATACGCATCAGAATTTATTCTTCAGCGTATGCAAGTTTCCTCACAATGTTTTCCTTCACCTTTTGAGAGCAGTCGATATTTCGTAAATAAATAAGTAAAACTCTTTGGTATATGGCATGTCATGCTTGCGGATTCGAACCCGGATAGGACCCCATGATTGTCCATAGTCCATACCTCTGGTGCGACAGGTCATAAGAATTGTAAAAATAAATTATTAGATCTTTACAGTATATCGCAAACAGGACATCATGTAAAAATCGATCAAGAGCGTGTCGGACTCACCCATGAAAGGGTTCCGTAGTTTGGTTTTGCTGGATTCATGGTAAACAAAAAATATAGACGATTTGAATTAGATAACTTTGTATAAACTGTAGGGTCATTCAGAATAATTTATAGTATAGCATGGCATATGCTCACGACTGTATTCACCGTGCGAATAGACAACGGTATTCTGAAACCTCAGAACATCTGCTTTTCACTAGTAGTACCGAAACTCTGTCCAGTGTGATGGGGAGTGAGCCCGTCGCCACTTGTAATGGACACTGGGTACAATACAATGGTAATACATGCAGATTTCATTACGATGTTTTTCTTCACCGAAAAGCCAGTGGTGTTAAAAATCGTACATAAATTCCGAAAAACTAATTAGTACGAGTCGTCCTGAACGGGGATCGAAACATTGCCTCCTGCACGGCAGGGAAGGACCTTGCCGCAAGGTTACTCACCACTGGACTACCACGGCTTTTTCTATTAAGTAGGTATTAAAAAAAAAACTATTCAGAAATGAAACAGAATATACTATATCTATATAAATTAAATTAAATTAAAGTATTTATTTGTCTCTTATTTACACAAAAGTACATAATAAATATAGCACGGTTTTAAAAATAACAGAGACAAAAAGGTAAAGGACTCAGTATAACAGTCGGGGTTGCCGACTGCCACTGCTATTCTGTCCCTCCCTTAAACATAATAAATAAATAAATAATATATTCTTAATACCTATAAACAAACATTCAATATTAAAATTTTAGAACAATAAAAATTTAAATTTAAAACACATGAAAAATATATACAATTGCAGTTTTATTTGTAGGCATTTATTTATTATTTAATCTGTGCGTTATCTTAAGAATTCATACTCAATGTGTCTATCGATTTACAATAAATTACCGAATAAATTTAAGGATGTACCCTATAAGATATTTTTAAATTCCCTAAGGAAATGGCTGATGGAGAAAAATTTCTACTCTGTCAAAGAATTTTTGGATCAACCCCATTGAGTTAGTATTGTATAAGTAGAATGAAATCATTGGGGTTTGACGTTTACAAGCTGATTAGTTTCCTTTTTTGTTTAATTTAATTTTGTTTATTTAAGATTTTGCATGCCTATGTTTTGGCTAAGTGTGAGATACCTTATTTATTATTCTATACCTGTAAATACCATACTTACTGCAAATAAATCTAAATCTAAATCTAAATCTATAAATACAAAACCCCACAGCACTCGTATCGTATGGAATGCAGAAGCTTACGTTGAAGGTTTTAAGTAGAGAGCTGTTATCTCGCTTAATTTCAAGAGCTTTGTTACTGTTTCGTTATGTTATGAAACATTCACTATTTATAAAACAACTCACAACATAAACGAACCCTGAGAGCCAAACTTTAGGTATTCATCATCATCAGCCTACACAGGTTTTAAAGGAGTCAATTTATTTTAGGCCCTCAAATGGTAACGTTATTGATGGTATTACACTCTAAAACATAATTTAATTTATTATAGTAATCGGACGAAAGATTAGGTAAAATTGCAAACGGAATTATGATATCCATGTAAAATTCATCGTTTTCATCGTAACTTGTCAGAATTGTTTATTCGAAAGATCCATAAAATAGTAACATTAAATAAAATTATAAATAAAGAGACTTAAAACTAAACTAACCTAGGATGTGGTGCAGGTTCGGTCCTTGTGGGAGGGTACCCAGAACGCTGGCCGCATTTCCTCGCTGAATGGCTATGCTGATCCGTTGAGCGAGGAAAGTGCCAGCTCTTGGGTCCCCTGTCGAGTCTATCAGGCGCTTTGACAGGTCTTTAAAAAGCGCCTGCGCATTAGGTCCCCACGGCCCAAGAGTTTCGACACCAAAACCCATAAAATGGTATTGGGGGCCGATATCCCGGTACCAGTAGGCCTTTCGTTTTTCGGCCGCCTCCGCCGCTGCGCCAGCCCTTCGACTCGTGCCCTGTAAGTGAGACGGGGCCAGTGTGTCCACGCAGGTAGCGTCCCACACTAGCGCCCGACCCATCTTCCAGGGGACGAGAGACATCCCGTCTGGTCTCTTGCCATCGCTCCGTATGATGCCAGTCGGCTCGAGAATGGCAGGAACGTTGACTGTGGCAAGAGACCTACGTATGATGTCGTTAAGGGTGACATGGCGAGGGAATCTGCCGGCACTCTTTTGACACGAGAGTCCGTGGTGACCCAAGCGATCGACGGCCGCTTTCATCTGAAAATCAACACCCTGCTTTCGGGCAAGGTCTATGTTGAGCTGGGACCTATTTGCTGCTGTAGCATACAATACAATAAATTACATGTTGTTCTATTGATGTTTCGTTGTATTCTTGTTTTGTAAACTTGTTGCGAACTGTAATATTATGTGTGTGCTACTTATGCTAATAAATTGTTTATCTATCTATCTTTGACTTATTTGATACGATTCTATTTCCCTGTGAAAACGGCACGCGTAAAGCAATGCGTGTATAAGAACGTCTTAAGATGTTCATACGAAAATAAAAATAAAAAAACCAACATATTTTACCACGACAAGATGTGATTACGAGACACTCCGTTTAGGTGAGGTATAACTAATATTACCACTATAATCTAGAGATTATGAGAAACAAATCGACATGAGTTCCATAACTATACGCCAACAATACACTAACATTATTTGGGGGCCTGATTCCCATAGCTGGAAAATTTTTCTTCTTTCAATGCGTAACCTATTCTAGATCATCGAACTGAAAGGAGAAAATAGAAAAGGGAAAATAAAATCAGTTTTCATACTTTAAGTCGGGTAGCGATTGACGTTTTCTATTGAACAACAATTTTTTTCGCTATTTTGATGATGGCCCCATAGTGAAAGTTGTTCAGTTTGATGGTCTTTATCCAATAGTACAATATGTAACTCATTTAATTTTAAATATACATATACAGGATACTTCGCATTGCAGATCACGATTCCATAGAAAATGTCAATAGCTACTCGATCAAAATGTATGAAAGAGCTGTTTTTTTTTTGCTATTTCAAAGTTGGTTCTAATATTGTAAAAGTGGTTCAGTTTGATGGGTAGAGTCTTAGTTTAAAAGGATGCTAATGACTTCAAATTCACTCTGCGTAAGTAAGCAAAAAACACAAAAACGAGCTATATAAGGTCTAACAAAATTAGGTGAAACTATTTTAAGGGGATGATCAGACCATCAAACTGAACAACTTTCTCTATGGGACCAATATGGAAATCGCTAAAAAAAAAACGGCTGTCCCATACATTTAGGTCGCGTAGGTATGTATGGAACAGCAGATTTTTTTTTCGCGATTTCGATATTGGTCCCATAGAGAAAGTTGTTCAGTTTGATGGTCTGATCATCCCCTTAAAATAGTTTCACCTAATTTTGTTAGACCTTATATATTAGCTTCAAAAAACTAGGTATAACACGTGTAAGTTTTCCGTACCGACCAATTTCGAAGTAGCAAAGAATTTAATATTTTTCCAGCACAAAATCTGAGTAACAAGCATTTTCAGTTCATTTTGTGAAAATTCTTGGCACGTGCAAATTTTGAAGCGGCTATTTACGAATTCCTTTTTCGCTCTGACAATTATTTCGAAATGTTGAATGATAAAAGTATCTATCGTTCGTATTTGTAAATTGTTTTGTTTCTTGGAATAAAATGAGACAATTTTTGAAATTTTTCTAGGGTTCCGTATTCTAAAGAGAAACCTCTTATAGCATCGACGAGGGATAAAATTAATATGAGGATACAATTAAATTAAGGGCTGGAGGTAACGCAGCCAGCTGCCAGCTAGGATTCTTCAAAGCGTCATATATCATGAAGTACTAACACTAGGAGTATGAATTGCGGATATGTGTAAATTGAACATATAATTGAAGTTTTGATTAGAGCCAAAACACGATTAAGGCACATTTTCTCGATAGAAAAGCAAGCCAAAGTAGCCTCCGTTTTTATTTATAAACGCTTGGAACTGCTAAACGGTGAATAATAGAAACACGAGACTTGATTTAAAAAAAGAGATTGATATTTTTCAAATTTTGATTAGAGCAGAATTGAACATTCATAAATAGTACAATCACAATTAAATAAAGTGTATTTTACGCTTGCGTCGTTTCATTCGCGCGCGCCGCCCCATCTCTTTCTCTCGCATCAGGCAGTAATTAAGCTATCACACGCACATTTCGATTCAATTATTATTTAGACATAGGCCCTTAAGGTGGTTTCAGTCTATACAAAAGTTTGACACACAATACGCGTAGACGTAATTAATAAAAGTAATATTTTATATATGGAAAAATAGTTTAGAAATTCTAGTTGCCGCGTCACAAATAACATTTAAAATTTATAATTACGAAGATTATAATGCTTTTTTAAAATTTTGTATGAAAAATTTCAAAGCTTTATATCTTCGTAACTATTTTATAAATTGCAAATGTTATTTGTGACGCGGCATCGAAATTTTTCGAAACTATTTTTCCATATATACAAAGTTACTTATATTAATACCGTCTACGCGCATTATGCGTAAAAGTTGGAAGCGGTGAGCGAGGAAACAATCCGCCAATAGCGCGGCCGCTCGATCACGTCAGTGGGAAATTAAAGAACTCTCATTGGCCGATTTTTTCCTCGCTCACCGCCTCCTGCCTCGCTACCTCGCACATCTTCGGTGGAAACGCAGCCTTAGTCGGGACATGATGCGGGGCCGACTGTTTGACTAGTTTTATTTATTTAGGAAATTAGATTTCAATTATTGTATATTTTATTAAGATAGTACACGTTACTTTATCATATGGCCTTGATGTAAACTCCCAATGAAACCTTGTCTCTATAACGAAAACTTTTCTAATTGTAGAGGAAATACGAAAATTCTTTCAAGTTATATAAGGTCTAATAAAACTAGCTGAAACTATTTTAAAAAGATGATCAGACCTTCAAACTGAACAACTTTCTCTATGAGACCGATATCGAAATCACGAAAAAAAAAACCGACTGTTCCATACAAACGTACTCGACCTATATGTATGGGACAGCAGATTTTTTTTTTCGCGATTTCGATATTGGTTCCACAGAGAAAGTTGTTCAGTTTGAAGGTCTGATCATCCCCTTAAAATAGTTTCACCTAATTTTGTTAGACCTTATATTTTGGGGCATAAACAGCGACTTTGAGATAAATGTCTACGGAACCAATTACCAACCTACGTTGTTAATATGTTCCTTTAGCGATATCCTTTTATCATAAATTTTCTTGAATTGAGAGACAGATCATTATAAATTCATTTCATTTAGAAATCAAATAAAAGTTGTTTGGTTTGATATCAAACGTTGCCGTATAAACTAGATGATTACTATCTCAGTAATTGTAGTTTATTTCAAATACATTGACTTCATATTTATGTCGATATTACATTAAGATAAGCGCATATTACAGGTAAATCGTAATATTAATACGATTTACGATTATATCAATCTGCTGATCCGCACAGTATGGAAGGTCCTCAATTTTTTTTGTCGTTTTTCTACCAATGTTCTTCAGGGAAAGCTATTTTCAAATATTATTGATTTTTTAAACATGTTACAGCCATGTTGTGCTATTTCGTTGTGTTGTCCCGCCCGAGACAATTTTTTCAATCTTTAATTTGATTCTGCCTATTTTCATTATCTGAATAAAATACACCTTTAACATTTTTATGACAATAAAAAAATAGTGGTGTATATTCTGTTACTAAATAAAATCCAAAACGATAAACTTTCAATATACAAATAAGAAACAAAATGCGAGTGCTCTGCAGCTTGGCTTGTATGGCGATGTCGGCAAGCCGCTCCAAGGTGGTGGATTGTAACGAAGCGGGCTCATTAACTCCCGACAACTGTCGGGTTTCTGCTATCAAACTAAGAGTTGCTGGCGATGTGTTACAGAGGCGACTTTTCTTTGAATTTCCACAAAAAGTCAGAATTCCACTAAACTATCCATAGCATCTAATAATAAGAAACTTAATTTAAGTGCTCTGCGGCTGGGCTCGTACGGTGAAACACTGTATTACAGAAGCTACTGCACTATAAATTCCCCAAAAAAGTCAAAATTCCACTAAACTATCAATAGCATCTACTAATAAGAAACAAAATGCGAGTGCTCTGCGGCTTGGCTTGTATGGCGATGTCGGCAAGCCGCTCCAAGATGGTGGATTGTAACGAAGCGGGCTCATTAACTCCCGACGACTGTCGGGTTTCTGCTATCAAACTAAGAGTTGTTAGCGACGTCTTACAGAGGCGACTTTTCTTTGAAATTCCCCAAAAAAGTCAAAATTCCACTAAACTATCCATAGCATCTAATAATAAGAAACTTAATTTAAGTGCTCTGCGGCTGGGCTTGTACGGTGAAACACTGTATTACAGAAGCTACTGCACTTTAAAATTCCCCAAAAAAGTCAAAATTCCACTAAACTATCAATAGCATCTACTAATAAGAAACAAAATGTGAGTGCTATGCGGCTTGGCTTGTACGGCGATGTCGGCAAGCCGCTCCAAGATGGAGGATTGTAACAAAGCGGGCTCATTAACTCCCGACGACTGTCGGGTTTCTGCTATCAAACTAAGAGTTGTTAGCGATATGTTACAGAGGCGACTTTTCTTTGGAATTCCACAAAAAATAAAAATTCCTCTAAACTATCAATAGCATTTACTAATAAGAAACAAAATATGACTGCTATGCGGTTTGCCTTGTACGGCGATGTCGTGAAGCCACTCCAAGATGGAGGATTGTAACAAAGCGGGCTCATTAACTCCCGACGACTGTCGCGTTTCTGCTATGAAACTAAGAGTTGCTAGCGATGTGTTACAGAGGCGACTTTTCTTTGAAATTCCACAAAAAAGTCAAAATTCCACTAAACTATCAGTAGCATCTACTAATAAGAAACAAAATGT
This sequence comes from Agonopterix arenella, assembly GCA_927399405.1. NCBI lineage: Eukaryota > Metazoa > Arthropoda > Insecta > Lepidoptera > Depressariidae > Agonopterix > Agonopterix arenella. Next base: position 15,924,584 of record OV656708.1, on the reverse strand, counting down.
GTGTGCTATGCGGCTTGGCTTGTACGGCGATGTCGGCAAGCCGCTCCAAGATGGAGGATTGTAACAAAGCGGGCTCATTAACTCCCGACGACTGTCGGGTTTCTGCTATCAAACTAAGAGTTGTTAGCGATATGTTACAGAGGCGACTTTTCTTTGGAATTCCACAAAAAATAAAAATTCCTCTAAACTATCAATAGCATTTACTAATAAGAAACAAAATATGACTGCTATGCGGTTTGCGTTGTACGGCGATGTCGTGAAGCCACTCCAAGATGGAGGATTGTAACAAAGCGGGCTCATTAACTCCCGACGACTGTCGCGTTTCTGCTATGAAACTAAGAGTTGCTAGCGATTTGTTACAGAGGCGACTTTTCTTTGAAATTCCACAAAAAATAAAAATTCCTCTAAACTATCAATAGCATTTACTAATAAGAAACAAAATATGACTGCTATGCGGTTTGCCTTGTACGGCGATGTCGTGAAGCCGCTCCAAGATGGAGGATTGAAACAAAGCGGGCTCATTAACTCCCGACGACTGTCGGGTTTCTGCTATCAAACTAAGAGTTGCTAGCGATGTGTTACAGAGGCGACTTTTCTTTGAATTTCCACAAAAAGTCAGAATTCCACTAAACTATCCATAGCATCTAATAATAAGAAACTTAATTTAAGTGCTCTGCGGCTGGGCTTGTACGGTGAAACACTGTATTACAGAAGCTACTGCACTATAAATTCCCCAAAAAAGTCAAAATTCCACTAAACTATCAATAGCATCTACTAATAAGAAACAAAATGTGAGTGCTATGCGGCTTGGCTTGTACGGCGATGTCGGCAAGCCGCTCCAAGATGGAGGATTGTAACAAAGCGGGCTCATTAACTCCCGACGACTGTCGGGTTTCTGCTATCAAACTAAGAGTTGCTAGCGATGTGTTACAGAGGCGACTTTTCTTTGAATTTCCACAAAAAGTCAGAATTCCACTAAACTATCCATAGCATCTAATAATAAGAAACTTAATTTAAGTGCTCTGCGGCTGGGCTTGTACGGTGAAACACTGTATTACAGAAGCTACTGCACTATAAATTCCCCAAAAAAGTCAAAATTCCACTAAACTATCAATAGCATCTACTAATAAGAAACAAAATGTGAGTGCTATGCGGCTTGGCTTGTACGGCGATGTCGGCAAGCCGCTCCAAGATGGAGGATTGTAACAAAGCGGGCTCATTAACTCCCGACGACTGTCGGGTTTCTGCTATCAAACTAAGAGTTGTTAGCGATATGTTACAGAGGCGACTTTTCTTTGGAATTCCACAAAAAATAAAAATTCCTCTAAACTATCAATAGCATTTACTAATAAGAAACAAAATATGACTGCTATGCGGTTTGCGTTGTACGGCGATGTCGTGAAGCCACTCCAAGATGGAGGATTGTAACAAAGCGGGCTCATTAACTCCCGACGACTGTCGCGTTTCTGCTATGAAACTAAGAGTTGCTAGCGATTTGTTACAGAGGCGACTTTTCTTTGAAATTCCACAAAAAATAAAAATTCCTCTAAACTATCAATAGCATTTACTAATAAGAAACAAAATGTGAGTGCTATGCAGCTCTGCTTGTACGGCGATGTCGTGAAGCCGCTTCAAGATGGAGGATTGTAACAAAGCGGGCTCATTAACTCCCGACGACTGTCGGGTTTCTGCTATCAAACTAAGAGTTGCTAGCGATGTGTTACAGAGGCGACTTTTCTTTCAAATTAGTTAACTATACCTACAGGGTAAATTTTTAGTGGACTAAATATAAAAAAAATTTATCCTGTACAGATTCTACAATTTAAGACGCTCGTATCATTATTTATGAAAATTAAGACATTTATAGTTCGCAGATAAATTCAACGCTACCTTCATTCCTCTCACTCTCTCACTTTCTCAATCTTCTCTCTCTCGGAGTACTATTTTTGAAGTTATACTTCTTTTGGCGCGTTAGGAGGAACAGATCAAAATGTATTTTTAGCAGCAATCCATAACATATTCTATTTGTGTGCCTTTCATCAAAATCCGTTCAGCCATTTGAGTGATTGAGTCATCATTCACTTCACAGAAACATCAAAATTTATAAAATTAGCTGGATCATAGATAACATAGATTGGAATAATACGCAGTCCTATTAAAATAATGCAGCGTATTTTAAGAAAATCATTACCTAAATACAACAAAATATTTCCCATATATTTTAGTTTGACGTTTTTATACGGCCTTGTCTACGAACGGTCCCTTAAAGAAAGTTGTTTATTTTGCTGATTTGGTCATCCCATGAAAACTCTGTCCAATTTTTCAAGACGGACGTTAAATCAAAATAACAATAAACGAATGATAAACGACGCGTCTCTTGAAACTCAAACAATCTTATTCTATGACAGCGTTGGAACACAACCGGGGAGATGGAAAATTTTAATAAAATATGTTTTCCCGCGTAAACTGGCATCTCTCACGTCACGTCCCTCACGGATCCTTTAAACACTTGCGATATTGCGCGGCAATCTCATAGCTCTTAATGTTATAAGAATAAAAGCGAAATTACAACGCCGCGCCACGTATACAAAGTTTCAACTGCTCTATGCAATAAGGAAGAGATGTGGCATGATTATGAAATACATATTAAAATGTTTTCTAGTTGTTCTTGGAATAAATTAAGTTTGTTTGTTGTGTATTTGTTTTATAAATAGGCAATAGTTGATGTGATGTCGTTATTTGTGTTATTTAGCCCAGTCATTTTACGGTTTGAGCCGGGACTAATTAATAATAGATTTTTTTTTTCGGTATAATATTGAAGAGCCAATTTAAGCCTAGAAATGTACACATGGCGAAACATCAAGCTAAATAAAACTAACATAAGCTGGCCGCGCGACGTTATACGTTACTCGACCTACGCGCGGCCAGCTTATTTTGGTTTTGTATAGCTTGATGTGTCGCCGTGCGTACGTACGGCGACACATCGCGCGTAGGTGAGTAGCGTATAGCGTCACGCGGCCAGCTTATGTTGGTTTTGTATAGCTTGATGTGTCGCCGTGTGTAACGACATTAAAAAAAATCATGTCAGAACAGTTTTAATTTTAAAATTTAGCTATTATCTCCTTTTAAAAAAACCTGATGGTAATTTTTCACATATTTAAGGCTTTACCATTATTACATACTTCAAACATGGTATAAATTTTTTTGGCTACTTAAAAGGTTTTGAAAAAGCCTTTCGTTTTTTCTAATAAATACCTCATTTTTTAAATTTCAATGCCTATTTTATTGCAAAAAAATTATGTATATTGTTAAATCTAAGTCAAATGAGTGCATTGGTATTAATATTATTAATTAAAAAGCATTCTGGGACACACAATTTTGATTTCTATGTTGCGTAGTGATTTTTATTTTAATATGTTTTAAGATTAAGAGTCTTTTTGTCACTAAATGGTGGCTGTTACAGTTTAAAAGTTTAATAATTACTCCCTACCCCGCCTATCAAAACTCCGTAAAATGACTGGGCTATATTGACGTTCTTGTACATCTTCTTTGAGATCTTGTATCTATTACTTTCAAAGACCCCCCGTATTCGACAGGGTGTAAACTTAAATGCGTTACATACTTTATGGGGTGGTTCAGATTATCAAACTTAACAACTTTTACTATGAGACTTACTTTGAAATCGCAAAAAAAATCTGTTGTTTCATACATTTTGGTCAAGTAGGTACTAAGGCAAGCTAGGTAAGTAGCTAGCGGGCTAGCTTTAGGCTAGCTATTGAAATTTTCTATGAAACAGCAGATTTTTTTCGTTTCCATTCATTAAACCCACCACAAAACAATTATTTTAGATTATAAATTACTCAGTTTCTATAGATTTTCCTGCACATTAGAAGCAAGAAATAAATTTCTCTTTTTTTTTCGGACCAAAATCTATAAATTATTGGCCAGTGCTGACGCACTATACTACGCACCAAATCCGACGGACATTCAGATCAGTTGCCATAACAAAAAATTACAATGTTTTGCCAATAACCAACAACAACAGCCAACAATTTTTAAAAATCTATCTTTATTATGTTTATTTTATTATCACGGCATTCCATTCAACATAACAATAACTACAAATACCAATTTATTAAAAAAATGAAGGTTGAAAGAAAGATGAGGTTTAGAAGGGTTAAAAAATCATCTTCTGTATGTAGAATGCTCCTAAGGGTGCACCGAACTTATTGTGCTGCCCTCAATCGTATTTTTTTCCAAAAAACAAGAATGTCACAATGTTTTTCAATTTATCGGGACACTGTAATGATATTGTTTGGGTCACTGCGAATTTGGTTTATACAATGTTTGTATGAAAAAAAAATGCATTTTATTGCCACATAAAAATACAAAAAAGGTATGTACAGAAACAATAAACAGATTCATCAAACATAAAAATCTTGTTACGTGGGTGGATTGAAAAGTTCGCGGTCTAGTCAAGAAAACAGAATAAAATACATACAAAAATATTTTTATTTCTCGACGTAGTCTCCATTGAGCTCTATACACTTCTTCCACCTGCGTTCCAAAGCTTCCATACCAGTTTTAAAAAAAGATTCCTCAAGGTCTTCAAAATACAGGTTTACTGGGGCTTCAACCTCTTCATTCGATGAAAATTTCTGGGCACCGAGGTGTTTTTTAGGTTTGAAAACAGATGAAAGTCCGAAGGTGCCAAATCAGGAGAATAAGCCGGATGGGGCAGCAATTCGAAACCACAATCACGAATTTGAGCCATATCTTTAAAACGATACATACAAGTATAAAGCATAATAATCCGTAATGTTTCGATAAATTGAAAATCAATAAAGACTACAATGTGACATTCTTTTTTTTAATGTTGTTTAATTGCTTAGAAAAAAAAAATACAATTAAGGGCAGCACAATAGGCTCGGTATCCTCTTAAGACTCCTTGTATCAACAATAATTTTCTGTTAAGGGATTTATATTACTTACTTTCTTTGTTCGCAGTAAAATAATACGGTATCAGGAAAATTACTGCGCGAAAGTACATTATTTTTTCTAGATCAGAAAACGTATTATTTTGCTATAGAAAAAAAAGCGTTATTTTTTCTATCAACATAAGAAAGTAATCAAAATGTAGATCGACTTTTCTCTTAGACTACTTATATAGGGACTAGTTACGCGTGTAATTCTACTAACAAACATTTCTGCCAATTTTTGGACGGCGAGGTAAGATGAAATCCGCAACTTTGGATTTTATTCCCATTACTTTAGATTCTAATTTTGAACGTTAAAAATCATGAAAAGTAGTCTTGTGTGAACCCCAAATGTTCTAAGTTCGAAATTATTGTTTCGCAATTATAGACTGTCTCGTTTAGTGATAAGGTATAAAATTGAACGTAAATGCACATGATTAATTGATCTTATACCGTGGCAGAGAGGAAATGCTACCGCAAGGCTAGTCCTTATAATAAATAGTCAAAGACTTTTCTACATGAACATTATTTAGAAAATGATTCGTAGGAAAAAGTTAGTACCTATCTAGGTACCTAGACCTACCTATGATAGAAAACATTATTTCTTTCTCATTTTCAAAGTATAGTAGGTACGTACCTACTTGAATTAAATTTTTTTCAATGTCAATGATTATAATAAGTTCGATATCCATTCGATGTATTCTACAATCTGTAATGATTTCCTACTCAGTGTAGAATGTACATACGGCGACACATCAAGCTATACAAAACCAAAGTAAACTGGCCGCGCGTAGGTCGAGTAATGTTAACGTTGCGCGGCCAGCTTATGTTGGTTTTTTATATTTTGATGTGTCGCCGTGTGTACTATGTACCTAATAGTATATTATTTAATTGATTTTAGAATAATATCTAATGGATACTGAACTTATTATAATTACCTATCACTGCCTCCGTGGTCTAATGGTTAAGAGCATTGGGCTCGTGGAGGTCGTGGGTTCGATTCTCACGGTGGACAGTGATATGTCACTTTTTGCAATGAAGTATATTTCTTATTTTTCTTTAAAATACGTATAAAACCTGTGTTCAAAGAAAAGCCTGAATATTAAAAGTCTGTTTTATGTGCATCCACTTTATAATTTTGAAGCCTCTTTTACTTCCGACACGCACCATAGACCATAGTGTAGACAATATTAAGATCTAAAATTGCTATTAGGTTTTTTTTTAAGACCAATATTTAATGTGCTAATTAAATTATGATTTTCGAAATTGATTTCCTTGGATTAGAAGGCATCACTGTGACATACTGAAATACATTTGCCGTGTGGTGTCGGCTAAGAATAGCACCATCCCATTTCCTCCCGTGGGTGTCGTAAAAAGTGACTAAGGGATCTACCGGAGTATGGGCAGCAGCATCCTCTGAGTACACACATTCAATCCAACTGCGATCGCCAACCCGCCTACAAAGCGTGGCGATTATGACAAATCCCCCCATTTTGGGGGAAGCTTATGTCCAGCAGTGTAGGTCTGTCGGCTGATATGATGATGATCATGACTGTGACATAACTGCCTCCGTGGTCTTGGCTCTCGACACGGAGGTCGTGGGTTCGATTCCCACGGGGGACACCTAGTGAAATGTCACTTTGTGTATTTTTCCCCAGTTGGTTAGGACATTGCAGGCTGAATCGCCTGATTGTCTGAAAGGAGAAATGATTCCGTGCTTCAGATGGCACGTTAAGCCGTTGGTCCCGGCTACTATCTCTGGTGGTAGTAGTCGTTACATAAAAACCACGTCAAGGCCATAAGGCGGTCTGAAAAACTCTGACACCAGCGCTCTGCCCACACGATAAGAAAGAAGTGACATAATGATGGACAAGCCAGTCAAAAATAGGTAAACCCACTAAAATGATGTAAATAGTTTAGTAGAGGTAAGGCGGTTCTGAAAGGGTCAAGGTCGTTCGGTCAGTGATGCGTCTTAATTATTAACTGCGTAACTCTCAAAAACTATGACGTGAATTCTCAATTATCTTGCACCATTGCATGTGTAGATATAAAGATAAACTTCGCTGTATAAAATGTGGGTCGAACTGCGTAGTTTGAAACAAAGGAAACCATCTTGCGAACCTTGACATAGTCCTCGAAGGATTTTCAGGATCAACCTTGGATTCAGATGCACTAGAATTGCAATCACGTGTTCTGTTTTATGTTACTGTAATATATATTTATTAATGGACGTTGCAAGGTTATTGAAATATTCGAATCCAACCAGCTCGGAAGATTTATGCAAGGTTAAATATTTAAGGGCGCGCTTCACACCAACAAAATGAAAAAAAAAATTAGTATGTATATGACTAACTTCAAAATAGCAAAAAAACAGCTTTTCCAAATAAAATGAGCTAAACCAAAACAGGATTTCAAAATTGGTCCCATGGTAAATGTTGGTCAGTTTCATATTATGACTCACGCATTAAATTTTGCACCCTGTGTATTTGTTATTGATTGTGCCAATTACTTCCTCCGTCATATCCTTAATATCCCATCCCACTCTACTGACTTCTATTCCTATTCCTTCACTGTCCATGCAGTCCGGCTCTGGAACTCTCTCCCATTTAATATAAGAGACTGTCAAACAATTGCTTCATTTCAAAAACAAGTCAAAGATCAGATCTCTCTCTTCAATAAACTAGTATATTTATTTATTTATCATACCGTATATATTTGTATGTATGTATGTATTATTATTATTAGGGGGGGTTTTTGGGCCTTGACAGGCTTAGCCTGTGCCACGTAGACCATCGCTGGTCCTTTGTGAACGCCCTTTTTTTAAAGTTCCTTACCAATCCCCACTGCGGCCAGAAAACGCAGTAGATTCTTGATAGGGATAGTTTGTATCTCATCTGGTGACAGAACCTGCCTACCTAGATGAGTACTACGTTTGTACATCAGGGGGCCACAGTCACATAGGAGGTGCAGAGGAGTCTCCATTTCCTCCTTGCAGAATCTGCAGCCGGTGGTGTCACTTAGTTTCAGTGTGTGCATGTGCTTATTTAATTTGTATGTATGTATGTAAGTATACATATACCTGTATCTTTATATAATATATATTTATTAGTCTTAAATACCTACTGTTTTAATGCCTGCATCACTTTCTATGTGTCTCTGTGTCTCGGGTTTGCTGGAAGAAATCTCTTTAGAGATAAGCTCGCCCTTTGTAATTGTCTATTATGTTGTTTTCATGTCTATTTCCGTGTGTACAATAAAGTGTTAAAATAAAAATAAATAAATAAATTACGATTAAATTAAAACTAAATAATCCAGCTAATTAGGTCAGTAGGTAATTCTTACTTATCAATTATAATTAGGTACCTATAATAATTCAATAGTTTTTTTTACAAATATTTGTATTGCTTAAAGTTTTATGATAATGCAAATGCAATATAGTAAGTAGATATTCGATCGTGAAACTCAACTACAAGTCTAGGCAATATATCTGAATCTAGGTAATAAATTAACCTAGATAATTATCTATGCTAATACTATTTGTTACTTGAATTTATCTAACGCCATTTTGAACTTACACTTTCCCTTCTAATTGAGAAAGTAAGATTGTAAAATTATTATGTTTTATATCATACGACAGTATTAATTTATAACGATGAGATTTTAATACTATTATAGCTACTTAGTCGTTTGAGCCGACTAAGGGATAAAGGTTTTAATTGTATAGTTTTTCTAGAAGAAATAATTCTGCTAATTACAATTTCATTAAGATCCATCAGAATCTCATGAATGTAAAATAGAAATGAAATTTTGTTTTTCAATTTATTTAAAGTAATATTTCAAAAATAAATAATGCCCAGGTTTTTTGTCAAAAGTTTTATATCATCATCAGCTTATCATCGCCCACTGCTGGACATAATATCTAGGCCTCATCTATACTCTATCTTCGGCCTTTCTTATCGAGTCGCTCCTCACTGCCTGTCACAAGTCGTCGGTCCAGCAAGTTGGATATGTACCTATTCTTCCATAATACGCCTACCAGTTTGTAGTCTAGAACTCAGATCCCTATCGGTTGTCAGTTCTTGGACAAAACCTTTTAAATTATAATAATAAAAATAAATACGAAAAGTCACAAAAAAAGTTTCAAATCCAAACAAAAAAAAAAAGTTAGCAATTTCTCAAAACTTTACTTAATCTTATTCCAACAAAGAATTAACGCTATTAAATCGTAATTTACATCTTATCCTGATGAAATATAATTACTCTTTATTTAAAAAGCTTTGTAAAAGAACGAATAAATCTTCCTTTGTCTCGAGATTCCAGTACTGGATGCAATTAAAATTAAATTTGTAACGCTTTGATACTATTTTACATTATTTTTACTGCCGAGCGAGCTAAGAAAGAATTTGTTCTTCGAAAATAAAATATCAGTTTTTTCTCTCCTATCTTACAAATGTTTATGAAAATTTATCTAATGATGATGTTGATGAATGTCTAATAATATGTGCATACTGGCCTATACCTACACACAGACCCTTATTGGCTTAGGGGAGCTACGGTGTTATAAACGATCACTGGGAACCTCATGAGGGCAGTGCTAGACCGATCTTTGTGGTGATCCTTGGGGGATGCCTATGTCCAGCAGTGGACGGAAACTTTCGATGGATGAGGTGACCGTTTGAGTGGTAGATCATCTCTCGTGTCTCATGCAGAATCAGATGATCGTGACGGGGTTCACACCCTCATGGAGAGTGTGTATGGACGTAAGTTCATCAAGCCAGGCCGATGTAGATAGGCTGACTTCACATACGCTACAGAATTTCTTACGTATGCAGGTTTCCTTTACGATTTTTTCATTCTTAAGGTAAGTACTTGAAGTTTAAAACTAACTCTTCTGGTTAAGCGACCCATGAGGTCTTGGCCTCCTGTGCAATCTCTAGTAGGAAGCTGTCTTGAAGCTCACGTATTACCCTCCACTCCCCACAAGATGTACCGACGACCTGGTGAAGGCGGCGGGAACCAGTTGGATGAAGCAGCGCAGGATCGGTCGTTTTGGCGATCCTTGGAGCAGGCCCATGCATAGCTGAGCAGTGGACATCTATCGGCTGATATGATGACGTCGTTCTAGCAATTGCTCCAGATACTAGGTACATCGTATGTTTACTACTTCATCACCTCACCATTTAACTTAATTAACAGATTCACTTTAACTGCCTCCGTGGTCTAATGGTTAAGAGCATTGGCTCTCGACACGGAGGTCGTGGGTTCGATTCCCACGGGGGACACCTAGTGATATGTCACTTTGTGCGTTTTTCCCCAGTTGGTTAGGACATTGCAGGCTGAATCACCTGATTGCACGTTATGATGCACGTTAAGGCCGGCTATTATTTCTGGTGGTAGTAGTCGTTACATAAAAACCACGTCAGAGGTCGTAAGGCGCTCTGAAAAAGCTCTGACACCAGGGCTCTGCCCACACGATAAGAAGAAGAAGAACCTCATCAATATTAATACAACCACATGTCTCGTGTTAAAAAAACAAAACAAACATCTAAAAGGAGTTTGCTGTAAAAATACCCTAACACATACCCTATTTCCAACCTAATGCCCAGTGGTGTGTGTGCACAGATAGTCCATAAATTCGCAGATACAATCTTTTCGTGTATCGTGTTACAACGTTACGGCTTTTTGCGCCTGAACCGTTATCTTTGGGATGTGTTAGTACATTTTTTCTTACTAATGACATATTTTTCGGAGTTCCACGATAGATAATGTGCGTCATTACTGTAATATTTTAACTTGGTGTTTTCGCTTTACTAAGAAATTCGTGAAATATTTAAGGGTGTTATGATTTTCCTTTCTCTTTGTTTTTGATATTCTTCAGCAATTTTTAGGGTGGTAATTTTCTTTTTATATTATTTCTTTATTCTGTGGTTCTGTCTTCGAATTAGAAGGTTAAAGATGAGAGTGCACTATTGCACTTATGCACTTCAAAATACCCTGCGTAGTTGACATATTTTCTACAGGGTGTTAAAACACCTAAGTAATATTTTTAAAGGTATGGTTTACGTCATCAAACTGAATAACTTATAATATGGAGCCAAAATCGGGGAAAAATAAAAAAAAAACTGCTGTTTCATACAAAACTGTAGTGCCTTCTCGACTTAAACATTTACGATGACTCAAATGTATGGGACAGCAGATTCTGTTTATTTTTTCTCGATGTTGGTTTGGTAGTGAAAGTTGTTCAGTTTGACCCACCCCTTGAAAATATTACTAGAGTGTTTTGTAACACCTTGTTGTATTAAAGCTTTTCGCCATTATCAAAATCGACTAGGTAGTCACCATCATCATCTGATTTGAAATAGACCAGCACATTTATTTTCAACAGGCTATAGTTTCCTATGTATTATTTTAGTGAGTTTCAAGCGCAGCGTGCCCCACAAGGTGGACCGACGACCTGGTGAAGGCGGTGGGAACCCGTCGGATGAGAGCAGCGCAGTACCAGTCATTGTGGCAATCCTTGGGGGAGGCCTATGTCCAGCAGTGGACGTCCATCGGCTGAGTTGATGAGAGTTTGCTTTGGTTAAAAGTTTTCTCTCACAATCCGGATCAGTCTTACAAACCTCTTATGAACAAAGTGTATTCAAAAATAGTTAAATAAACTATTACTTATGCAATGGCTACTGAACCCGTTTTATTCTCCGTTCATGGTTTCGAACCTCCTAGAAGATTTATAAATGCATGTCCCTTAACAGTATTCCTGTACGTACCTACCCAATTGCCTGCTAACCATTCAATTTCTAACCCTTGCGGCTTTTACTTACGGGACATATTCATTTACTTAATAACAACGTTCAAGATTCAAAACAAAACTTATTGGTCTGGTGGAGTTATTAGCTAAATTGCCATTTGGTTGATTAATGATTTCAATTGATTTATTCGCATATTCAAGTTTTGAATTTACTTCTATTCTGTTTTGGGGTTTGGTTAGTTAAAGATACAATCATAATACACATAAATTCACGACACTGATATCTTTCGTGGTAAACGGTTACTTTACTGCAACTTCCACAGGCAAACTTTTCACCAAATTGGCGTTTGCAGTAAATTTTAAGTTACGCATGCATTTTAAACTTTTATCTAATTTGCTAAATGAAATAAAGAATCGTTTTAATTAAAAATTTCCCTAGTAACCGATAACATATAAAGTCTAACAAAATTAGCTGAAACAATTTTAAGGGTATGCTCAGACCATCAAACTGAACAACTTTCTCTATGGGACCAAAATCGAAATCGCGAAAAAAAATTTGATGTCCCATACAGCAAGAGATTTTTTTTCGAGTTTTCGATATTGGTCCCGTAGAGAAAGTTGTTCAGTTTGATGGTCTGAGCATACCCTGAAAATAGTTTCAGCTAATTTTGTTAGACCTTATATTATGACTCAAAAACTTAATCGATATAATCGGAAACTTACACAATAGTCCTAGCATAGCATAGAGTACATTATATACATATGCTCACGCCTATATCCCATTGGGGTAGGCAGAGACTATAGATCGCCATAATGCAACGATTTTAACACACCTCTCGTCTCTTTAACATCCATAAGCCTCTTCATACAATATAATCATCGGTTCCGGGTATATTTTATTTGACCCTTCTTTAGTACGCATCCGATTTGGTTAGTGTACATGCGTCTAGGGCAACTCCTTTCATCCATTCCATTCACAATTGCTTTGAAAATTTCGTACTTCAACCTATATAAGGTGTAACAAAATTAGGTGAAACTATTTTAAGGGGATGATCAGACCATCATACTGAACAACTTTCTCTATGGGACCGATATCAAAATCGCGAAAAAAAAATCTACTGTCCCATACATTTAGGTCGAGTAGGTTTGTATGGAACAGCAGATTTTTTTTCGCGATTTCAATATCGGTCCCATAGAGAAAGTTGTTCAGTTTGATGGTCTGATCATCCCCTTAAAATAGTTTCAGCTAATTTTGTTAGACCTTGTATACTTTCACTCATTTTTAACACATTGCCAAAAGCACCTCAACCTGCCTTTTTCAATCCTAGTCACTACAGCTTATTTCAGGCCACATCTTTCTTTAATCACACTATTCCATAGCTTTGTCATTCAAAGGAGTGCAACCTCTTAGAAATTAGTACAAAAGGAACTTTATACTTGATTTAAATACGTGTCAGCTCCACATGCCAAGACCTAACAGTAAACTTTCAAAATGATTTGAAACCTCGCTCGAATCAGTTTGAAACTTTCGAACACGAGAACTTGGTGTAAAGTTGTCGAATGGATACCACTAGTCCACTGCAATACACTTGTTCTAGGTTTTACTCAGACATGCCACTTTCAAATCTATTTTAAATATACTACCTATCTGCTCAATATCAGAATTTGAATGACCTTGAAAGGTTACTGGCTAATTTCACTTTGCTGAGAGTTATCTGTAAGTGAAATTGTGTTCCTGAAACTTATTTTAAGGCTTATTTTAGCTTGTGTAAGGACACAAGCTAAAATAAGCCTTGCCGAAATTGCTTGATTAGAAATCCTTATGTAGCAATACTTCTAACCACCTTGAACGAGAATAAGTGCTGTCGGGATTATTTTTATGCGATGCTGATCTTAATCGAAAATTTACTTTAGTAATTTACGGCGAATTAGGGCTTTCCTGGTTCCTAGTCGGGGCTAGTGTTTTTTTTAATTTTTTTTGTTGACTATTACAGCTCTGCTCAGGGAGCAAATACTGCTTTTTACTGCGGACTATTGGAGGGACCACGAAAGGTCTACCGAATCAAATGAATGAACTGAAACAACCGACCTTGGGGCACCCAGAGGGGTACGGACCTAGGCATAGGACGGGGCTACGCGGCGGATTGGATAAGTGTGAATTGGTAACCTGTTGTCAACCTGCTTTCAACGTATTGATAAGTAACATCGACAAAAGCAAGCCATCATTACCTATACAGAGTACTTCGAGAGGGGGCACTTCTGATCATCAAACTGAACAACTTTCTGTAATATTACTTCAAACATCGAAGCTAACGAAAAAAATATTTTTTGTTCGCTGTGCTTAGATTTCACAGTGGCATGTCTGCGTATACCCTAACAGTATAGTTTTGATGTAGTTACTTCAGATGTAGTTGGATGCTTGATCAATGGTGACAAGGCTTAAGTAATGGAGTGCTACTGTTCTATATTCATGGCTTAAATTAACCATCGGTTTAAATAAATCTTTGAAGTGTGAGTAGAGACTATTTTCGATTCAAATAAAATCAAATCAAAATTTTTTATTCAAAATAATATCACATAGATAGCTTTTTGACATCATTTTTTGACTGTACCACCGCGTCGGAAGGTGTTCCGTTGCGAGAAGATGCGTCCAAAAACTGTACAACACACATTTTTTAAACAAAACAAAATATACAAAGTACAATTAAAATACAATATTGCATTACATAGAGTAACATTGTCAAGACCAGACATTTTGGTCATTCAAATAGTCATCGAGTTTATAGTAGCCTTTTTTACAGAGGACTTTTTTAACATGGGACTTAAACTTTTTGTCTGGCAAGTTTAGAATATCCTCTTGTATCGTATTATAATAGCGTATACGGTGCCCCATGAAAGATGTGTTGACCTTACTGAGTCGAAAATGTGCAAATACTAATTTATTTTTATTTCTTGTATTGTAATTATGAACGTCACTGTTTTTGGGAAAGAGATACAAATTTTTCCGAACGTATAAAATATTTTCGTAAATGTGTTGACTGTAGAAAGTCAAGATACTGATATCTTTAAAAAGATCCCGTAGTGAATCTCGACAACGCAGATTATAAATGGCTCGAATTGCGCGCTTTTGAAAGATAAAGATCGCCTCAACATCTGCAGCACGGCCGCACAGCAAACCACATAAGACATAATACTATGGAAGTAGCTGAAGTATACAAGTCTTGCGGTAGCTATATCAATTAGCTGTATAATTTTTCGAACTGCATAAGCTGCAGAGCTCAGCCTACCCGCTAGGGTTTCTATACAGGGTGACTGGTAATTCGACCTATTCCTTGAAAGGGGTTATACTAGAGTTCATTTGCAACAATTTTGCCCCAGTTAACTGGGGGTCGAAAATCGCTTGTTTTCGAGTTATCTCATTTTTAAGATTTTTTTGAAAAAATCAATTTTTCCACCTAAAACTGACAATTGTGAAAAAAATACTCCACTCTCTGCACTAAGTAAGCATTTTTCTAATAGCTGATGAATGAGCGACTACATTAAACTAAAATACATGTGTAAAATACCCGAAACCACTGAAATAAAAGGTTATAAACCGCACGACAAAATTTTTTTATTTGGATTTCGTTTCAATCCAAAGAGGAGTACTTAAAAAAAATGTATCACACTTGGCGTACAAATTACGGAAATAACTTCCTCAATTCCTAAACTTTCCAAAAAGGTGCAAATGTTGTCTACTTTGACAAGAGTTTGAAAAAAATTGTTAACAATGGCAGAGCAGGTAGCGGATTTCCTAGAAGCGAACCTTACAAGATGCCGATTTGCTTTTGTCTCTTTCATTTTATTGCTTACATTTTTTCTCTTTTGTAAGTATTCGGGAATGTTTGTACTAAGGTTCACAATCGAGGCCCACTCATTCGCTCAATTCATTAAGTAATCAGTTAGTTTCAACCATCTTGGAGTTCGGACGTGTCGTTGTTAACTAACTTAAATTCTGCGCTAAAACAGCTTCCTTTTCAAATGGCTGCTTACCAAAATGAAGAATACGCGGATATCATGTATTGTTACGGGTTTTGTGATGGTGACGCTGCTGCTGCTCGAAGAGACTATCAAAGACGTTTTCCTACCCGCCGTTTACCTGATGTCAGCGTGTTTGGTACGACATATCGGCGCATTCGAGAAACGGGATCGGTTCGACGTCGCCAAACCGACGCTGGTAGACCTAGCGTTAGTGATCCAATCGAAGAGGAGCAAATTTTGCAGTGTTTTCAAGCAGACGGCACTACTTCAACAAGAATTGTGGCTAGGCAGCTTGGTATGTCTCAGTGGAAAGTCTGGTTCACTCAGCACACAGCACGGCAGTATCCATTCCATTACACGCCAGTACAAGCTATCGAGGAGGGAGATCCTGTCAGAAGGATGGATTTCTGCAGATTTCTAATAAATGCAGACATTGAAGACCCTGAGTATCTAAAAACAATCTTGTGGACAGATGAATCAAACTTCGACCGTGATGGTATTACAAACTATCATAATCTGCATTTTTGGGCCCCTAAAGGTCAGAATCCGAGAAAATCTAACGAAGGAGCTCACCAGCACAGATTCTCACTTAATGTGTGGATGGGAATTGTGCACAATAATTTAATCGGGCCATTCTTTCTGCCGGCACGCCTAACCGGCATCGCCTATGAAAACTTTTTAAGAGAAGAGTTACGTCCGCTGCTGGAGGATGTGCCGCTTACCACAAGAACAGCTTTGGTGTATCAACATGATGGCTGCCCAGCCCACTATTACCGGGGCGTGCGACAGTGGATGGATGAGAACTATCCACTGAGATGGATTGGTCGAGGCGGCCCGATCCCTTGGCCGGCTAGGAGTCCCGATCTAACCCCATGCGACTTCTACATTTGGGGTCATATGAAGACATTGGTGTATCGTACACCTATCTCTTCTCAAGAAGAATTAAGAGAGAGGATTTTGGCAGCTGCCCAACAAATTAAAGACACGCTTTCAACTCGAGTGACAGTAAGCGAAGTACGTCGCAGGCTTCGTGCTTGCATATGTAACGGAGGAAGACAATTTGAGCAAGACTTGTGATTTTTAAATGTAAAACTTTAAAACAAAATTTGTAATTTCATATGATTAGGTACTAAACATTATTATTTTACTCTTTTTTTTATTTTCACCAAACCAATAACTTTTTGAATAAAATTCACATCTGCGTGTTTAATAAGGTTTATTTTCCAAACTTGAACTAAAGTACACAACTTTTGCATCTTTTTGGAAAGCTTAGGAATTGAGGAAGTTATTTCCGCAATTTGTACGCCAAGTGTCATAAATTTTTTTTGAGTAATCCTCTTTGGATTGAAACAAAATCCAAATAAAAAATTGTTGTCTTGCGGTTTATAACCTTTTATTTCGGTGGTTTTGGGTATTTTTCACATGTATTTTAGTTTAAAGTAGTCGCTCATTCATCAGCTACTAGAAAAATGCTTACAGAGTGCAGAGAGTGGAGTATTTTTTTCACAATTGTCATTTTTAGGTCGAAAAACGGAAATATTCAAAAAATTCTTAAAAATGAGAGAACTCGAAAACAAGCGATTTTCGACCCCCAGTTAACTGGGGAAAAATTGTTGCAAATGAACTCTAGTATAACCCCTTTCAAGGAATAGGTCGAATTACCAGTCACCCTGTATGTGGACCCCATTGCAGCTTCGAGTCAATCTTTATCCCTAAAAATACTTAATAGATTGATTTCCGTTTGTCAAGGTATCTCGATGGCCATTTTCATTTCCTAATTCATTAGTTTCCTAAATTATTTGAAGTTTCTTATATATAAATAAGATTTGGGTACGATATATTCATGTTCATCGTACAAAATAATATTTGCCTGCGGAATTCGAACCCGAGACCCTAACATCAGCAGGCAGGTTCACTACCAACTGAGCTATCGGACCATCATAATGAATGTTTATATATTTGTGTTGTATTCACTTCTTTTATTTTTATGCGCGCTCGTTTTTGAATGCGTAAAGTAACACTGTGACGATGCAATAAATATTTGAATTTGAACAAAGTCACAGACACATCTCTATTTTTCTCGTTATGCCCGACAAAACGAGAAAAATGCATGCTAGGCCCACTAGTGCAATATGCGCACATAACGCTAGCGGCATTAGGTACTGCGTTGCAATACAAAGGTGGGTGTAGTGTAGGGGTGTCACTCACCTTTGGATGACTTCAATAAAAATTTACGATGCATCAACTTTGTCACTCGATCTCTTCATCTCCAAATATACTCAAAAGACTTATCAAAAGAACAAACAAAGTTTAGCAATATTGGTTTGTCTTGCAAAATGCAACATAGTAGAGATGTCATGAAATTACGTATCAGTGACCGAAAATGCGCGATATCGGGATATTAAAATTTCCCATTATTTTAAATTTGACTCGAATGAAATGTCATAAAATATCTTCATTTATATTATACTGTTTTCGTAAATAAATCTGCTTGAAAGTGTTGATATTGAATATTGCAGCAGTGGACGTCCATCGGCTTAGGTGGTGATGATAGCTAATGATAATAATGATACCTGATTTAATTTAAAATTATAAGGAAAAACAGATATCTTTCAACTTCTGACGATTATCTTTATAATTCTATTTTATTCTATTCTGAACATTCGCTGAAACTAAATAAATATGAATTAAGATAGAAATAATGTAAGATGAATAAATTAAAACCAAAGTTAATCATTTTTCCCGTGGATAAGACAACAACCCACGACAACTACAACACGATTTTTTAAATAATAGTTTTTTTATGAATAAAAAGCAAAGTCACCCATCATCATTTCTCAATTTATTAAATCAAAAAATCTTTAAGCTAACGGTGAGTCTCACTACAGTAACACTCTTAAAACGTGGTAGTTCTAGCAATGTTTCTGAAAGGATGCCACATTAGGTTTTATTTATATTTCTTCTAATATTTTCGTATCCATATCCGAAACCTAATACTCGTAGCATCCCTATAGCAAATTCGCACTGCAACACCAAAGTCAGCTATTCAACTGAAAATTGCTATCACCTTATTGTAGAGTGTCTTTGTTACAAAGGACCTACGTTTTCGATTCTGTATTGCATGTATTGTATTTCGTTTTGAATGTTTACTTCGTGCTATCTATATATTATTGGTATTATTGTTCTGTTTTGTATTCCCATGGACCAAGAAAATTAGTATGTAAAGAAGAGCCACTTAGGGGTATCGCACACAGAAGCATCGCCTTTTGTCTGTCTATTTATTTGTTAATAATATTGTGTTCACCTTGTTGGCGATCCTGAAGAAATAAAATAAATAAATAAATAGAAGGAGTCGAGGCGCGGGCGCGCCTTGGCGACTTTGACATACGGTCGATGATTGTATACCAAGAATCCCAGCGGCGCCGCTCGGATTGGTATGATATACAATTACCGACCGTATGGCAAAGTCGCCAAGGCGCGCCCGCGCCTCGACTTCTTCAGTATGCGAAACCGTTACATTATATAACTCCACCAACTTATAGTCGCCCGCGACCGACATATACGATAGAGCAAGTCACGTTGAAAAAAACTAGTTTCTTGTATTTGGACCCCTTAATTTTTTACTGTTTTTTTTTTTTTTTAATTACTTATGGGTTTGCTCTTGATCTCCATCTAGACCTCAGGACGACGATGGGGTCGAAGATGTAGCGAGCTCACCCAGAAGAAGCCTATTCACTCGTACTTTAAAGGAATTCGGGTTGTAAGCGCTCGGAAATACTGACGCATGCAGGGCGTTCCACTCCTTGGCTGTGCGCATTATAAAAGATTCAGAAAGGCGCTTGGTGCGGATATTTTTATTTACTTGTCATCAAAACTCAATATAACGACACATATTCTGTGAAAATTTTAACTGGCTACCTATTGCGGTTCCAAAGATACAGTCGTTTAAATTTAGGACGGACAGACCCCGTAAACTTAGTAATAGGGTTTTTTTTTTTTTTTTTCGAATTGACCAACACAGCGTTACTCAGGGAGCAGCGACTGCTTATTACTGCGGACTATGGGGGGACCACACCAGTGACAGCGAAGCGCCCTGGTAGGTCTACCGAACCAATGAATGAACTTAAGCAACCCAAGGGTCACCCCTAAGGGGTGGGCAATGGGCGTTGCTGGGATTACGCGGACTACGATTGGGTAGTGGGGATCGGTGAGAAAGGATCTTGATCTCTTAGTAATTGGGTATGGAACCTTAAAAAGCATAGCATAGCATAGCATAGCATAGCATAGCATATGCTCACGACTATATTCCCCGAGGGGGTAGTCAGAGATATTCTGAAACTTCACAACATTCACGTTTCACTAGTAGTACCGAAACTCTGTCCGGTGTGACGGGGAGTGAGCCCGTCGCCACTTGTAATGGACAAGGTACAATACATGCCTCGAAATTGAAGCATGCAGGTTTCCTCACGATGTGTAACCTTAAAAAGGGAGTTTATAAAACAACCTATACATACGTACTGAGTACATTTACATTAGTCGTGAGCTTACGACCGTGGCCATTGCGGTGGCAAATCTTTAGACTAGATTTCCGATGAGTCTGAGCACCGTAAGTTAGCCAGCTAACAATATAAAACAATTTTTTTTCCAACTATCTCAACTTACAAATTATTAAAAAACATCAGTCTCAAAGTAAAACAATATTTGAAGTACTATAAACCGTAAATAGTTGTTTAAAATCCATAAAACACTAAATGTAGTTCCCACTCTATCCAAACTGAAGTACATCCTTCTTTAAGTTAACGATAGTTGGTAACTTGTACGTCTCACATTAATCCCTTAACTGTGCAATACGGGGCGATAAAAACACTATGCGATACCATTACTATAGTTTTACACGAACGCTTTGAAAACGCTTGACATTTGTGGTTGGATATATTTTAATTTAACGGTCACAAGTTAGGCACCTACGCATCAGTGTAGGTAATAAATTAAGTTAACCGATTTTATCCAAAAAAGTGACAGTAAACACTCCAGTGCTTCATGACAAAAAAAAATCTTGCTATACCCGCAGGGCATGACGAGCTGTTGGTGATTGATGAGACCACGGACCCGGTTCTCCAGAGGGCCCGGGTCGATTTGGCCTTCACCTCTTGTCTTGCTATAACCAGCTGGCCAGGAGTCGAGTTGCAACAGCAGAACCTATGCTCCAGGTTGAATGTGCAGAATGTCATAACGCCAAGGGTCTCTGTCTGACTGACCGTGAACTGGCGCCCGCAGACTCTCTCGATGTTTCACTCCTTGTCGCTCCTTGCCAGCGTCCGTTTTGGGGGGCCCATAAAATGAGTTGCTGAGTCTCCGTCTGCCATTTTTTGACAAACCAGTAATATTCGTTACGGCAGGCATCCCGAATCTCTCCAAAATAACCCAGATTTTCCGGTCTACCCAGTTCACCCCCATAATTCGAGTAATTAATTTTCATTCTTACATAATGCACTCAGGGATAGACCAAGATTTTTACATCCCATCGCATTTAGTTAGAAGTCAGCCGCAGACAGTGTTGCCAGACCTATGGATTTATCCGTAGATCTACGGATTTTCGGCGGATGTTTTACAATTCCCTCCAAAAATGTCACTTTACTGCATAAAATGATACCAAGTCGCAAATAAATCAATTCAATTTCACTTTTTTCATATATTGGACTGTGTTTCCTTAAATATGGCTCATCCCTACTCTTTTTCATCTATCTCCTACCTTCTACTTTCAGTCCATACACGACAGAAATATTTAACTGTAACTGTAAAATTATGAAAATATTGAAACAGAAAGTTAAGTTGGAATACAAAAGAAGGAGTAAATTTTATTTATTTTCATGTTGTCTGCGCTTAAACTTGTCAAAGTTTCTAATTTCTTCGTCAATTTAGAGCGATTTTTTGAATCAGTTCCGTTCAAAATAGTCAGAAAAAGCATTTAAAAAAAGTCTGTAGATCTACGGATTTTTCAAAAGGTAATCTACGGATTTCTACCGATTTTTCAACCTTGACCTACGGATTTCTAAAAATTGGATCTGGCAACACTGGCCTCAGAATTAGTATAATTAAATGTTAAAGTTTTTTAGTTGTTAAGCGTTTAAATAGCGCAAGTGTAAAACTGTAGTTCAGAGAACAGTTGTTTTACGGTAGCCCGGGTTCGATTGCGCCTGCATTGGAGGGGAACTAAAATAAAATAGCTTTACTGGCCGGCTATAGAGCAAAACTTTAAACTTTAAACTACAAATATACCAGCGAGTGTTAAATTTTATAGGCTGTGTTAAAAATGCTGGTACGATGTCGTTTTAGGCTTTTAATTGTACATGCAGTTGTTTTCAGGGTTCCGTAGTCCGTGAAATATGTCTATTTACTTTTTCTTATACAGAATGTGAAATTAAATGCGTTACAACGGATCAACGATCACTATGGAGCTAATTTTTTTTGTCGCATTTAAAAGTTGCTCAGTTTGATACGTGCTTCGCAAAAAAAAAAAAATATCCTCTCGCCTAAACTCGATCTAATTTCCATAATAACAGATGTACAAAGAGATTTGATAATGCCTCATTATTATTTCGTGCCTCTGGCTTTTGAGACCACGGGCTGCTGGGGGTCTGAAGCTTTGAGCTTTGTCAAAGAGCTTGGTCGTCGACTCCAGGAGAGGGGGAACGACCTTCGCTCCGGGTACTACTAGATGCAAAGGTTGTCCATCGCCATCCAACGCGGAAACGCGAGAAGCGTCATGGGAACTTTTGGATCCGGTATGACCCGGGGCGGGCTTTTTGACTGATTAAACGGTCGTTATACTTATTAGCTTTAAGATTGTTAGTTTTAATTTTATTTTAATTATTTATTGTATATATTTTATTAAGATAGTATTATTGTTAGTTAGTTATATTATTATTTAATTTATTTATAACTGTGTATCCCTATACTTTATATCTGTAATAAATACAATATTTTGATAAATACCATCTAGAACATAATCATGAAACTAATGAAATAGTATTTAACAAACAAATGCCTTTTATGACGTCTAAAGCAAAAGCAACCCTTAGAGTATGTAACGCCATTAAGTTTACGTTTAAAATCATTTTCATTTTAATACTTGAAACTTGTTAACATTTCCAAACCCTCTTAAAATTCTTTACCTAAATAAATATCAAGACAAACTTTATTCACCCAATTTATTTTACATTTCAATGTAAAACGTGCACCAAGAAACATTAAAAATGCCAAATGAACTAAAATTACCCTTATTACTACAAAAATTTGAGAGGGGTCACGCAAAAAAAAACTAATTGGACACAAAAAGAGGTTTCGTTATTATCAATCATGCCGTGCACGTATTTGCATAGGTTCCATTTTAGATATGCCGCAGTGATTGCGCCGAATTTTTTGGTAGGTACAATCAGAAATAAAAGAGTTAAGTGAGGAACAATATTGTGTTATGCGGATGGTTAAAGGGATCATTAAACAATTAAACTGAATAAGTTTCTTAATGAGAATAACATCGAAAAAGCAAAAAAATAATCTGCTGTAGAATAGAAGAGATGACAGGCAGAGGAGAGGAAATTTTCAGGGGCTGTTCAGACCATCAAACTAACACGAACAACTTTTAGTATGGGAAAAAAGGAACGTATTTAAATAATCACCTACCTAGTATAATCCCCAAGGTATCCTCTGAAGTAGGTAACATGGGTAATTCAAATTAAAGATATCAAAATTTTGTTTCGGACGGGACTTAAACCCGCAACCAGCCAAACCAGTGGCGGTGCTGACGTGGTAGGCTCGGTAGCTTAATTATGCGAAAGCATAACCATGGTTTTGTAAGTTTGGGGTTCTTTATGATGTGAATTGAAAAACACAACATAGCTATAACATGTTAATAATAAATAATATTTGAACATGAGTAATTATAATTATTTAATATTTGATCGTCAATCTGGAAATATTAAATAAAGTATCATTTTCAGCTATGACGCCGTCTATTTAAATATTAATGAAAATATATCGCATGAAATGAATTTAAAGGGAATTGAGTATAAACCGAAAAATATTTAATGCCCAAAAATTAATATCGTTTTGCTCGATAACACAATTTTACTGTTGTTTAATTTTTGATTTTAGGTGGTTCACGCTGCGGCTACATGTGTATAATTCTTGTCGGTCATTAACTGCGAATAATAATTAATTCAACAGCTTTAGCATAATTACGTTTGGGTGCAATCAAATCAAAGTAAAGAACAAGCACAGCGCAGCGGGGAAAGCAATGAGGACTTCCTACCTGGACTTAGTCAAAAGCAGTCAAAGATGAAAAGAAGCACCAACTCTTTATTAAGGTGGCACCAACTTTTTTTTTTTCTTTATTTACCAGTTTCTTCGCGACAAAGCGGTATATTAAAATATGAACGTAATATTCCATATTTTACCTTTCTTTTATGATTTTTTTTTTAACTTTCATATCTACGAGTCGCAAATAATATTCTGCTATAGTTAGAGGGATCCCACTACTGGGCTCTACATACTTAATGGTTTAATCGATATGGTGCTGAATGTTTTTGGAGGTCTGAAATGATGAAGAAAGAGTTTATATGAATAAAACTTACAAGCATGTTTTTTTTTGTCATTTTCAATTACATTCTTGAGTTTAGTAATTTTACCTACAACAATAAATGTATAGACCAACATATTAATGTTTTATTTAAAACGAGCGTTAACCCGCGACTTCGTCCGCACAAATTATATACCAGATTTTAAGTCAGATCATTAGCTATCAAACAAAAAAAGTTTCATCAAAATCGGTTCAGTAGTTTTTGCGTGATACTCGTTCAAACAAACAAACACCCAAACAAACACACAAACAAACAGACAGACAAAAAAATCCAAAAATTGGTGAAATGGAATCAGGGACACCTAAAAACCATATCGTAACTTTTTTTTTTGTTAATATCTTCAATGTACAGACAAACTTTCTCCTACAGTTTTATAATAGTCTAGATAGACAAATAAAATAAATCGCATGAGTGAAAAGTGATTTTTTTATATTTTTAACATTTTTGATATCGTATGTACTCATACAATACTATCAAAGATGCGTCAGTAAAATCGTCCGTTATGCCAGGTAAACACGCGGCGAAGCGTATAGATTTTTGTAAATCTTCGGTTTGAATAAAACATTAGTCATACTGGTCGAAATTATAATTTTTATTTTATCATTTGACATTATTTTTCAGCAAGCGTATTATAGGCACGTATTGGCTAGAAACGATATTTTTCACCCTATCAGCCTCATCATCTCTCACAATATTTCATTCAATCATGCATTCATTCAGAAATTTTTTTTTCTAAATTTTTAAAATAATTAGAGTCGTCTCGTAATAGTATTTTGGCCGACGGGGCCGATGATTTCTCAAGTGGCAATCGCATGCCGGAAAGCGCAGCGTGGAAAGGCTCCCCACAATGTGGACCGACGACTTGAAGAAGGCGGCGGGAACCTGTTGGATGAGGGCAGCGCAGGACCGGTCGTTTTGGCGATCCTTGGGGGAGGCGTCGAGCAAGGGATGTTTATCGGCTGAGGTAACTACAGGATGAAATTGATATCATTGGCATCCTTCTAAACAGAGAGTCTACCCATCAAACTGAACAACTTTTATTATGGGAGCAAACTGATCGGAGTAAAAAAAAACAGCTGTTCCGTACTAAACTGCACCTGCCACCGGTGCCTTCTCCTGCTAATGCTAATGATATCAATTTCACCCTGTATAGTAACTATTGGTGCTCTTCGTGAAATACCTACCTGATTGAATATCAAATTCCTATTCGTGGAAAAGCTCAGAAACTGCTCAGGAGTCGTTTAAAATTGAGGCATTCTCCGGAATATCTCCATTTAATGAACAGAAAAATACGATGATAACAAAAGATACATCCAACAAAATGTTAGTATAAACGAGTCCTAACCCAACCCGAACAGAACAATGCAAGCGTTGCAATAAAAATGCGAAAAAGCACATCTGGACAAAAAAAAATGACTCGCCATACAATCTGTGACACGAACCGTGACCCGCAGACAGGCCCTTTTGAGTTACACACGAAAAATATAACAGGTTAAGCCAGTTATGCACTGGCGATGTTTCGGCGTTACAGTTAATGTGTGATATTAACGCTCAGAATTAGACACAGCGCGATTTAATGTTGTTATCTGGCGACGTGCTTAGAAAGGGGCAGGTCAGATCTACCCGAAACCAACGAGCATATGTATGAAAGGACTAAGTAATGTGGAGGAAGCTAGAGAGGTTTGTCGGGATCTTAGCAAGAGGCGTTCCGCTGTCTTAGCCTACCCCAGTAGGAAACAGGCGTGAGAATATTATTATGTATTGTGCTATAGTCTGACCACAAGGGCTATACCGCTCTGTAGATAGCTGCAAAGCGTGATGTGGGGCTAGAAAAGCCCGTTGAGCTCTGCCATCCCGTCGTAGCGTAGGCTTTTGCGACTGCTACAGTCTTTGCAGTCAGAACCATAAAGACTAGCATACGGAACTCAGGTTGATAGACTGTCTCAAAATTCAAAATTCAAAAATTTTTTATTCAAAATAATATCACATAGATAGCTTTTTGACGTAATTTTTTGAGTCTACCACCGCGTCGGAAGGTGTTTCGTTGAGAGAAGACGCGGCCAGAAACTCTACAACACACATCTTTTAAACAAAACAAAATATACAAAAGTACAATTAAAATACAATATTGCATTACATAGAATAACATTGTCAAGACCAGACATTTTGGTCATTCAAATAGTCATCGAGTTTATAGTAGCCTTTTTTACAGAGGACTTGTTTAACATGAGACTTAAACTTTTTGTCTGGCAAGTTTAGAATATCCTCTGGTATCTTATTATAATATATATATATATATATATTACAGTGCCGTATACAGTGCCCCATGAAAGATGTGTTGACCTTACTGAGTCGAAAATGTGGGGATATTAATTTATTTTTTTTGTCTTACAATGAAGTCGTTTTTATTAACAAGTGTTAATAAAAACGACTCACAGATGGCAGATGCCTACTCGTTTTTTTTAAAACCTACGCCCACTGTAACTCATGTAGACCACTCAGAACGATAGACAATGAAGTCCATTGAACATTGAAGTCCTTTCATTTATCATGAAACCAGTAACAAATACTTTTATAATCAAAGAAGGAATGGGAAAAATTACGTGGGTAAAACTTTTGACTGCATAAAATGTGAAAATTTCAGGTTCATTTTTAAACGCAAATTGTGTCCTTATAGTATGCAGTTTCGTCGCTTGACATAGCCGTATCTCTAACACGCAAGAACGGTCGTGTGTACCAGACGTTATAACAAGTACAAATTTCGAAACTTTTATGAACTTTAAAAATTTTCTCGCATGTCTCAACAAGGTGTAGGTGTCAATTTTATGACAAATCCGGTCATTAAAATCAAGATCTTAAATCAAGATTTTTAGGTTTAAACTTTTTTTGATGTGAAATCTTTTAAAAAACATTTTACGGCGGTGATTCAGGTGTTGATTTGCGGAAATTAATAATTAAAATTACTCAACATGGATTTTTACTTAGATTTAATTACATATTATTACAGTTTTGGATTCAGCGAAGCGGGTTTAATGCTAATTTCAGTGCTGATAAACATTTTATATTTTATTCATGTTTCCGCGAATATGATGATGATGACTGCATCCTTTTATAATAATCGCGCTATGCATAATATGACTGACCAACCGGTTGCTCCTCAGTCCCAGAGACAGTGGGATGAGCCGGTCTGCCTCCAGATCCAGCGCGATCTTCTATCGACTGCCGAGAACGAGACGGACCGCGCTCGCCTACTCGCTGTCTCTGAGAAAGAGTCAGGCTACTGGTTGCAGGCACTACCCTCCCCAAATCTGGGCACCCTACTGAGCAACTCATACCTGTCAGTTTTAGTTGGTCTCCGTCTGGGCGTTCGGACATGTAGAGTTCACCGCTGCCAATGCGGTGAGGCCGTCAACGAACTCGGCCACCACGGACTCTCCTGCTCCCGGAGCGCTGGCCGCTGGTCACGCCACGCAACATTGAACGACGTTATCCGTCGGGCCCTTATTACTGCCAACGTACCCGCGATCTTAGAACCTAGAGGTCTAGTACGGAGCGATGGGAAGAGGCCCGACGGAATAACGCTCGTTCCATGGAAATTGGGGAGGTCGCTGGTCTGGGACGCTACCTGTGTAGATACACTGGCACCGTCTCACGTCCATGCGACCTCATCCAATGCGGGTGCGGCGGCGGCTACCGCTGAAAACCTCAAACGGCGCTTATATGTAAACCTTGGCGAGGCTTACATATTTGCACCGTTTGGGGTCGAGACATTGGGTCCGTGGGGGCCAGACGCGAGCCGATTATTTAAAGAATTATCGGCGCGCCTAATCGAGGTCTCCGGTGACCAGAGGGCTGGCAGCTACCTCGGTCAGCGCATCAGCCTGGCCATACAAAGAAGTAACGCTGCCAGCCTCCTGGGCACCTTGCCGCCAAGCGGCGGCAATTTCGAGGACATTTTTTATTTGTAAGTAGTATTAGTTTTTTTTTTTTTTGTTTTTTCTTTAGGTTAATGGTTATGTATGTAGTGCTTTAATATAAATAAATTCTCTAAATAAACTTTTTATTGACTCCGTAACTAATACAAAACTTATCAAATTAAAACTATGTTAACCGAACGTCGAACGAAATCCATGGTTTCATAAAGAACTTGCGTAACGAAGTGACTGGGATGCATGGAGGTTACAATTTATACAAATAATCATATGACCAAAACGCAATGCATGATGCTATGCTATACCTTCCTAACTTAATTTTTCTGAAATCTGATTTCAGTCAATTTCTCCAAGTTAAATTTTTTTGTACAAGATGAAAGCAGAGCTAAAAATAGAGTGAAAGAGAGGCAGAGGAAGACAGACTATATACAGAGTTAATCTAGCACAGATTAAAGAAAAGGTTGATGTCGTGTCGTATCAAGACATCGAGTTACTTGCGGAAATGAATAAGAATGGCAAATACTCCATCGACCAGTGGTGCGATTTTTGAAAATCATACTTTGAACTCAGCAGTTGAAAATGTCGAAATTACTATGGAGATATGCATCTTTCTACTGCTGATTAGACTTTCAAAAATCGCACTCCTGGAGCATGATTTTTGAAAGTCAAATCAGCAGTAGAAAGATACTTATATATCCATAGTAATTTTGACATTTTCAACTGCTGAGCTCAGCGAATGAGATTCAAAAATCGCACTCCAGGTCCCATACCTTTGGGTTTGCATACAATGAATATCCGATGTTTTTTTTTCGCAATTTCAATGTTTGTCCCATCGACAGGTAAAGTTTAGTTTGATGGTCTGATCATTCCCTTACAAAGCCCTTTTATAAGGAGGAGCCGTATACTGAGCTGCGATCCAAACCTACGCCCCAGGTGCACCCCGAGTGCAACTTTTCGCACTAACGCCGTTCCGAGCCTCGGTGAAAAACGTTCTACAATAGATTGAGTTGAAAAAACAACCGCACCCAAAGGTCGTGAACGCAGCCCTGTGCCTCTTATACCGTACACAAGTTTCATGTTTAAATTCTAATTCTAATACAAAAATTATTTATTTCCAGACAACATTGAACCATTTGGGCACAGTATAAAGGATATCTACAGGGTGAAATTGATATCATTAGCATCCTTTTAAACTAAGAGTCTACCTACCAAACTGAACAACTTTTACTATGGGAGCAAACCAATCGGAGCTAAAAAAATCTGCTGTTCCGTACTAAACTGCACCCGCCGCGCCGCCGCTGCCTACTCTACTCAAATGTATGCAGCAGCTGTTTTTTTTTTTGCACCGATTGGTTTACTCCCATAGTAAAAGTTGTTCAGTTTGATGATTTGACTCTTAGTTTTAAAGGATGATATCAATTTCACCCTGTATATTTGGGATAGTAACAATTGTGACTTACTCTACGTTAGTGTTAAAGTCAAATCAATGTTTAAAAGAATCGGTATCCTTCCCGGATCCCCCAGACCGCGGTCCTTGGCGGTCAACAAACACAATAGGCGATAAGGGAAGCCTGCGGTCTGACGGACCGACGGGCAAACCAAACATTTTTGCATACATCGCACGCACGCTGCGTGTGTGGCTTGGGTTAGGTGCGATTTTAGAATTTTGGATGAGGCATTATTGCAAAGGTGACTTGTTTGTTTTGAATTTATAGCTTTTTTCATATAGCCTAATTTGTATGATACTTACATGCAAACATCAGCTCACGAACATAATCATATCGGGATGGTTAGAAGCTTCGCTTCAACCACCAACTATCTTTTGAAGCATATTAGACGGTCCGGTAGCACAGTCTGTAGTGAACCTGCCTGCTGTGCCGAGGGTCGCGGGTTCGAATCCCGTAAGGTACAAACATTTGTATGATGAATATGAATACTTGTACCCGAGTCATGGATGTTTGTATCTATATATGTATTAGATTTAGATTTAGATTTAGATTTAGATTTATTTGCAGTAAGTATGGTATTTACAGGTATAGAATAATAAATAAGGTATCTCACACTTAGCCAAAACATAGGCATACAAAATCTTAAACAAAACAAAATTAAATTAAACAAAAAAGGAAACTAATCAGCTTGTAAACGTCAAACCCCAATGATTTCATTCTACTTATACAATACTAACTCAATGGGGTTGATCCAAAAATTCTTTGACAGAGTAGAAATTTTTCTCCATCAGCCATTTCCTTAGGGAATTTAAAAATATCTTATAGGGTACATCCTTAAATTTATTCGGTAATTTATTGTAAATCGATAGACACATTGAGTATGAATTCTTAAGATAACGCGCAGATTTCGGGACATTATCATGAGCTAATTTATTACGATGTCTTGTGCTTCTTGGATACACTTCCTTTGCCGTTTTGAACAGATCAAGATGTTCTCTCATATCGTTGTCATCATCATCTCTCATATCATGTCTTCTATATCGTTGTCTAGTCAACATAATACAAGTCCAGGTACTTTAAATGTGACTAGATAATTGGTGTGGCAATATCCAAGATATTTATTATTATTATTTGCTTGTTGTAGCAATACTCACTTGGTTACACGTTTATGCTGGGTATGGTGATAGGCAGGCGCGGATCCACCGTTGTGGGTACATTGAGCATGCCTACAATCATAATTTGATGTCGATAGGATTTCAAGCTGTAAAAGTTTCATCAAAATCGGTTTAATAGGTAGTTTAGAGTCTAGATCTAAAATTGTTATGTGTACATTTACTTTAATATATATAATGTCTAACAAAATCAGCTGAAACTATTTTAAGGGGATGATCAGACCATCAAACTGAACAACTTTCTCTATGGGACCAATATTGAAATCGCGAAAAAAATATGTTGTCTCGTACAAAACTGCAAGACATAACTCGACTGAAATGTATGGGACAGCAGATTTTTTTTCGCGATTTCAATATTGGTCCCATAGAGAAAGTTGTTCAGTTTAATGGTCTGATCATCCCCTTAAAATAGATTCAGCTACTTATGTTAGACCTAATATTATACTTTTGTATTTCGTGAGCAAACGGACTAATATTTTGCAGGTTTATTAACTTACTAGCGTTAATCCGCGACTTTGTCCGCACAAATTATATAACAGATTTTAAATCAGATCATTAGCTATCAAACAAAAAAGTTTCATCAAAATCGGTTCAGTAGTTTTTGCGTGATGCTCGTTCAAACAAACAAACAAACAGACCGACAAAAAATCCAAAAAATTGCTGATATAGAATCAGGGACACCTAAAAACCATATCGTAACTTTTTTTTTGTTAATATCTTCAATGTACAGACAAACTTCCTGTTACAGTTTTATAATAGTATAAGACTAGTAGGTACTCGCCGCGCGGCTTTGCCCGCGTGGACCTGTACAAAGTCTTAGCCGGGGCGTCATACATTTTGTATATGTCTCCTTTCGTAAGCGAGTCCGTAGTCCGACTGATGGCCATGACCATAACCTTTTTTGAGCGTTGGATGTGCGCCTGGTGACAGTATCTACCATGTAAACACAGAAACTCTGGAGGGGAAGAAGCCTTTATCATTTAGTCGCTGCATAAGACACCCACAGAAAGAAGTGAGTTTGTCTATTCTACACGATATTCTATAGAATCACACGGTAAGATACTCGATTTTGTTAATTTATTAAAGTGCATGCATTATAAATAAGTGAAGAGGACAATATTGTAACTTATGTTATGTACTTACTGCACGCGACAGCACAGCACTCATATTGACAATGTAGTCAGTATTAAAACATGAATAGGTATTAATTTAGTTCAAACCGAAACAAAATGGTTTTATAATTTACGAGCGTTAACCCGCGACTTCGTCCGCACAAATTATATACCAGATTTTAAGTCAGATCATAAGCTATCAAACAAACAAAGTTTCATCAAAATCGGTTCAGTAGTTTTTGTGTGATACTCGTTCAAACAAACAAACAAACAAACAAACAAACACACAAACAAACAAACATACAAACAAACAGACAGACAAAAAATCCAAAAATTGGTGAAATGGAATCAGGGACACCTAAAAACCATATCGTAACTTTTTTTTGTTTATATCTTCAATGTACAGACAAACTTCCTGTTACAGTTTTATAATAGTATAGATAGATTACGAACAAAAGGGTTAAAAGGTTGAGATGTAATTTAAAGTCTAGATTAAAAATCTTAAATTAAAGATGATACACCTGGTACACGAATTATGGAAACTCAATCTTGAGGTCCGGGTTCGAATCCGCACGGAAGAAATGCCATGTACCAATGAGTTTTTCTAACTTATGTACATAATACCGACTGCTCTCAAACGGTGAAGGGGAACATCGCAAGGAAACCTGTATACGAAGAAGAATAAATTCCGATGCGTATGGTGAAGCCTACCAATTCGCATTGGGCACGCATGGTGGACTAACGGCCTGAGGGTAGGCCTGTGCCCTGCAGTGAGACGTATACAGGGTCTAACAAATCTCCCTTGTATTACTTAAGGGTGTGCTTCCGACCATCAAACTGAAAAACTTTCACAAAATGGAGTCAACTTCGAAATAAAAAAAATACAAAATACAGCTGTCCCATACATTTGAGTTGAATTGGTACCGCCAGTTTTGAATGAAAAAGACGATTTTTTTTGCTTTTTCGATGTTGGCTCCATAGTGAAAGTTGTTCAGTTTGATGGTCTAAAGCATCCCATTTAGTATTACCACGGTGTTTTGTTACACCCTGCATAGGCTGATGATGATGACATGGATTAAAAGAGTATTTTATTTTATTCGAATGATATCTTTACCATCCTTTTAAATTAAGAGTCTACCCATCAAACTAAACAACTTTTACTATACGAGCAAACTGATCGGAGCAAAAAAAATCTGCTGTTCCATACTAAAATCTGTAATGCCTACTCGACTCAAATGTATGTAACAACAGATTTTTTTAGACTTATTTTAATAATGCATTCATGTTCCATACCTTTTTATGCACCTTAAGGATGTCAATAATTAGCAATCGTCGAAGTTTTGGCTTTACGCCAAAGAATCAAATACATGCGTGAATATAATATGTCATTTATATGCGTTTAAAGTCATGAGTACGTGACTTACTGAGTATTTTGCGACCACTGTAGCAGAACACTTTCAACCCCCCCCCCCCCCCCCCCCCCCACCTATCCCTCCTCCCCTCACACACATCTGCAAGAGTCTTGAGACAGTAAATGTATATCACAGGGTGCAAAAAAAGGGTGTTCTGTAGTTAGACCATCAAACTGAACAACTTTCACTATGGCATCAACATTAAAATCGTGATTTGAACTCGCAACCCTCTGATCAGCAGGCAGGTTCTATTAACCCAGCGGTATACAGGATCCTTCTTAATATGCTGACACTTTTTTAATTGGATGATCAGACCATCAAACTGAACAACATTCTCTATGGAACCAATATCGATATCACGAAAAAAAATTTGCTGTCCCATACATTTAGGTCGAGTACATTTGTATGGACCAGCAGATTTTTTTCGCGTTTTCAATATTGGTCCCATAGAGAAAGTTGTTCAGTTTGATGGTCTGAGCATGCACTTAAAATAGTTTCAGCTAGTTTTGATAAACCTTATATATAAGGTCTACTATTTTAAGTGCAAACTGAACAACTTTCTCTATGAGACCAATATTGAAATCGCGAAAAAAAAATCTGCTGTCCCATACATTTAGGTCGAGTAGGTTTGTATGGATCGGCTGATTTTTTTTCGCGATTTCTATATTGGTCCCATAGAGAAAGTTGTTCAGTTTGATGGTCTGAGCATACACTTAAAATAGTTTCAGCTAATTTTGTTAGACCTTATATACCTGATCAGAAATTGTTTCCCAGTCTGTCCTCTATGTCTTCTCTCAACGGAACACCTTCCGACGCGGTCAAAAAGCTATCTATGTGATATTATTTTGAATAAAATTTTTTTGAATTTGTCAATATGGTGCATAAGAGTTGTCGAATTGTACTTCAATACCTACTCTTCATGTTTGTATGAGAGTTATTTACTCGGGTAGTATTGAGTTTGGCGTGATTTCGTACTTACAGTCAACCTTCACAGCTCTTCCTTAATTGGTTTCGAGGTGTGATGAACTTCTAAAGGTCATTGATGACAGGAAGATAGGAGGGTCATTCACTTATGTGGTGATTCATTAATAGTAAGGAGAATTCATCATCATCCCGGTAAATCCCACTGCTGGGTATAAGCTTCTTCATTCCCACTCTAATCAGAACGGACCCACGCGAGTCTCATCCAGTGATGATGAGCTCCTGACCGATTTCGGCCACGGTGACTGCTTCAGCTCCGATTTTGGCGCTCATGTGCTCGAATGTGGCTCACGAAGCCTATTTTGTGAGTAAAGGTCCTCGCACATTGCGGACACGAGAGTACACCATTAATATATGTGTAATTCAGGTGGTCGGGCATAGGGACATTAGCCCAGTCAATTTACGGATTGAGCCGGGACTAATTAAGGATTGATATTTTTTTCGGTATTGTATTTAAGACCCAATTTGAGCCAAGAAATACAAAAATTAAAAAACAAACATTTTCAGCAACAACCCCAAATTTAAAATTTAGCATTTAGCTCGCTCTAAAAAAACCTAATGATATTTTTTTTACACATTTTTAAGGCTTTACCGTTATATATACTTCAAACGTGGTGTGAATATTTTCATCTACTTAGGCTTTGAAAAATACATGAGTATTTTCTGATGAATACCTCTTTTTTTCGGGACCCAGACCACCACAAAAAATATATAACACGAGCGTTGACCCGCGACTTCGTCCGCACAAATTATATACCAGATTTTAAGTCAGATCATAAGCTATCAAACAAAAAAAGTTTCATCAAAATCGGTTCAGTAGTTTTTGCGTGATACTCGTTCAAACAAACAAACAAACACCCAAACAAACACACAAACAAACAGACAGACAAAAAATCCAAAAATTGGTGAAATGGAATCAGGGACACCTAAAAACCATATCGTAACTTTTTTTTTGTTAATATCTTCAATGTACAGACAAACTTCCTGTAACAGTTTTATAATAGTATAGATAGATGATCATGTTGAAAACAATAATGTGTAGAATGTAAAGGATGTAAACTTTCATGCAATTTGGTCGAGTAGCTATTGAAATTTTTTATGGAAGGGCTGATTTCTTTTTCGCGATTTTAATGTTGGTCCCATAACGAAAGTTGATGGTCTGAAGCATCCCCATCCATTTAAGTTTACACCCTGTATAACTGAACATACTTCTTATGAGACGACTGATGGAGTCTATTATTTTTTTCGACTTTCAATAATTATAAATACAATAGATACCAAAGTGATATTTCTTTAAAAAGTCTTAACAACCAAAAACCAGTAGGTAGTTTAATATGTTGTATATTTGTTGACAAAAAACTGGTATTTTATTTCAGTATTTCATACTCATTTTCTGCTCAATTTAGAAACAAATTTAACGTATATTTTCGTTTAAAAATCTCTCATTGAAAATCCAAAGTGAAAATATTTAAAAGCAACACTCCAGAAACTAGGAAATCGTTCCAACCAGGATGTCGTTCAAGCTGCAGCTTTATGGGACAGAAAATGGAGGCCTTGACCTAAATATCCCTCGAGCAAATCGTTATTGGGTCAAACCCTATTATTAAATACCTACTCGATATATTGGAAGTGAAATGAATTGAATCTTGGTGAAGGGTTTAGCCTTGAAACTATACCTATGTTTGCATACTTAGCTGAAAGAAGAAATAATGTATTGGCTATTTGTTTCTCTTTAGTGTAATAGCAACTGATTAAAAAACTATTTCAACGTACTATGCCCGTACTTTATAATAATAGACTGAGATCCGACCGTAAAATTATGCATCTATTTGTTTAATGAACGAAATGTGATTCTAGTGAATTGGAAAAACTAGGGTTGCCACCTTTCTGTCTGCCGCAACTCTAGGATTGCCAGGTTCAAAGACGTCATTTTTGAAGCTGGCAAACCTATAATTGCGGCAGACTGACCCTAGTTTTTCCAGTACTTTAGATCAGCCTCCTTCCGAAGGTACCTCATTTACTTCCTAAACAGATAGTTAAACAAGTTATACCAAAAATCATAATAGAAAACTAGCGGCAAGATTTTTCTAGGCAACTTGGCGGCGTTGAATTAACCCTGTGTAAACTTTCACTAAAATCACATTTCGTTCACCAAAGAAATAGGTGCATAATTTTACGTTTGGATCTCGGACTATAAGTTAAGTTAAGTTTTAGCATGTAGGTTCCCACTGCAGGGAAATGGCATCCTCTCACGAATAAGGGCGCGATGGAGTGGGCCATCTCACCCTTATTTGTGACATAAAAATGTAAGTCGTTGTAGTTGATTTTAAATAGATACTTTACTTACCTACAATGACTGCTTATGACTTAGGAACAGAAGCAGCGAAGTACGCAGAATATCTCTGATGCCTTTGTAGCTGCCTTTTTCATACATGCCTGTTGGTTTAGAGTACTCCACAACCCACCTTTCTGTAGAACGTAACCAATTTTATTAGAGTATGTCCGACGATAAATATTGATTTATTTAGACTAAACCAACGAAGCATATCTTTTTCAATTTTTGTCACATCACAAAATCTTCTTTCAATCTACATCGATCTCTAATCAAACAATTGTTCACGCTATCTCTCGGCGATTAACCAAACTTACCTTTTTTCTTTTTATTAAAAATGGGTTTGCTCTTGAACTCGATCCAGTCCTCAGGACGAAGATGGGCTCGAAGATGTAGCGAGCTAACCTAGAAGAAGCCTATTCACTCGTACTTTAAAGTAATTCGGGTTGTAAGCGCTCGGAAATACTGACACAGGCAGGGCATTCCACTCATTGGCTGTGCGCATTATAAAAGAATCAGAAAGGCGCTTAGTGCGGATACGTGGGATATCAACCAAGAAAGAGTGGTATCCCGCGGTGCGTCTGGAAATCCGATAGTAGAAAGGGGAAGGCGGTATGAGCTCATGCCGCTCTTGCATGTATTTTCTGCCAAAGCAAGTCGCGCCTGTTTAGATATACAGGGTGAAATTGATATCATTAGCATCCTTTTAAACTAAGAGTCTACCTATCAAACTAATCAACTTTTACTAAGGGAGCCATTGAATACAAAAAAAAAATACATTTGAGTCGAGTAGGCGTTGCAGTTTAGTATGGAACAGCAGTTTTTTTTTTTGCTCCGATCCGCTTGCTCTAATAGTAAAAGTTGTTCAGTTTGATGGGTAGACTCTTAGTTTAAAAGGATTCTACCGATATCAATTTCACCCTGTAGATTGGCTTGCCAAAATGGTAGTTAGGTATGAGAATTTTAATATGAATCACAAAAACCTTCCATCTTTTTCTCCAATCATCCATGGAAAATATATCGTAAGCCTTAATAAACAACGTATCCATAACCAAATTAAGTCATCATCACATTTATGAATTCTTTCCATCCCGGGTGAATATTTGACGAAGCTCTTCGGATATCGACAACAGGGTTGTAAAACTACGGTCCCAATATAAGAAATATGCCTGCCTTACAAATTTGTTACTAGAGTTTACTCTCGTGGCAGTCAATATTTTTAGCGCAAGGATATTGGTGGTATATGTTTATTTTTATTTAAAACTAGCGTTAAATCGCGACTTCGTCCGCACAAGTTATATACCAGATTTTAAGTTAGATCATAAGTTCAACAAAAAAACAAAAAAAGTTTCATCAAAAGTTTGCGTGATGCTCGTTCAAACAAACAAACAAACATAAAAACAAACACACAAACAAACAGACAATCAAAAAATCCAATAGTTGGTGATATGGAATCAAGGACACCTAAAAACCATATCGTAACTTTTTTTTTGTTTGTGACACACTTCTGTTACAGTTTTATAATAGTTTAGATGGGCTTGCGCTTCGGCTGAAGCCGAGGATCACCAAATCATCATCACATCTCAAAATCAATCAAAATTATTTTATTTCTAGCACCTTATTTATTTCTATCTCGAGCACCACAATGCTTTGGAAGACACGTGAGATAGCGGTCGGCGGTGCCGACCGCCATCTCACTTTTGTCACCACAAACGCATTTCATAATAAGTCAAACTACGTCAGTCTCCAATTCGTTCAGTCTCAGTATTTCAATAACTAGTTCTGTACCGAATCTTTGACACGTTTTCTGTCTCAATATAATTCTTTTCGGGACTGAACTTTTGATTCTTTTTTGTTCCAGTAGTTCAGGCCTGAACTTAGAAACTCACGAAGTCTGTATACTCAAACAGCAATTATATCACCTGCCAAACCAAACCGCACTGGTCCTTCTTGGTTTACTTTCCAAGTTAAATTAGATAGGTTTAATTCCTGAGAAAATCTATTTTCACACACAGAAAAAAATATTTCTTCCATTTTTTTTCAACACCATCTAAGTAGATTAAGATAGCAGGAAGAGAATATTATATTTGTGTGAAAATTGATTTTCTCAGGAATAACACCCCATCATCTCAGCCGATGGATGTCCACTGCTGGACATAGGCCTCCCCCAAGGATCGCCACAACGACCAGTCCTGCACTGCCCTCATCCAACGTGTTCCCGCCGCCTTCACCAGGTTGTTGGTCCACCTTGTGAGAGGCCGATTTTTTTTCCTGTGTTTCCTGAGGTAGACTCCATAGTGAAAGTTGTTCAGTTTGATGGGCTTCACACCAAGCCTGGCGGAAGATCTTCCCTTTTCAGTGAACCTCTCAAGTAGTTTCCTATCTATCTATACTATTATAAAACTGTAACAGGAAGTTTGTCTGTACATTGAAGATATTAACAAAAAAATAGTTACGATATGGTTTTTAGGTGTCCCTGATTCCATTTCACCAATTTTTGGATTTTTTGACTGTCTGTTTGTTTGTGTGTTTATTTGGGTGTTTGTTTGTTTTAACTACTGAACCGATTTTGATGAAACTTTTTTTGATAGCTTATGATCTGACTTAAAATCTGGTATATAATTTGTGTGGACGAAGTCGCGGGTTAACGCTCGTATCTTATAAGAATTTTCTGTTAACTTAACAACAGTGCCACGAAAGATATATCAGACTAGAAAATAGCTGTCACAGCTGTGTCCAGTTTATGCGCCATCAAAGCCGACGCAGCGATAATGGACGGGCCACAAGTGCTGGCATCGTAAAAATATAGAGCTTTGAATTTCAGTTACATCGGATCGATGGTCGATAGACGGTTAGGTGTTATGTTGGATGTGTCTGCGAGATTACGTTGATAGAAAATGATATCAACACAATTTTAGATTAAGTAGTCTAGATAAGTTTCATAACTGAGAAAATTTTCACACAAAACAATTATGATACAAGAAAAGGCTCAAAGGACACACAAATAGATTGGCCAGAAGTCTGTGCAATCATTATCATAAGACGCGGCTTAGAGATAGCATATTCTAGATCTCGAATCGATATAGTTAAAAGATGGGCATTAGGCTTGATGAATCACATATAGAAGAAACTCACGAGCAAAAACGTAGAAACCATCTGATTATGGCCATCGTTGGCCGATTGCAGATAAAATTAGAGAAAAAAAAAACAATTATTTTATTTTATTATTTTTTTTTTTGTATATTTATTTGCTTACAGGAAGATTTACAGACAAATAGTATTAATAGTTAAAGATACAAGTTTACATAATTATGCTATTAACAAATCTTCACATTCAGGTTTTTCTAAAGAGGTATGTTGAGATGGCAATAGGCTGAAAATTTATACACATACTACCTGGCTGTCCTGCCAGGAATGGAACCTAGCTAAAGAGAGCAAAAGAAATGAGTCAATAATTTTTAAGGGGTGGTTTAGACGATGGTCTAATGGATGTAATTGAAATGAGTCGACAAATTTTCAGGGGTGGTTCAGACCATCAAACTGAACAACTTTTTCTATGGGAGCAATTGGGAAATCACAAAAGAAATCTGCTGTTCTTCAGTCATGGTAAAAGTGGTTCAACTTGATGAAGTTGAAGAACCACTTTTACTATGACAAACCTGAAATTGCAAAAAAAAACTGATATTCACATAATATTTTAATTCGAGTAGGCATTGCAGTTTAGTGTGGAACAGCAGATTTCTTTTGTTATTTCCAAATTGCTCCCATAGAAAAAGTTGTTCAGTTTGATGGTCTGAACCACCCCTGAAAATTTGTCGACCCATTTCAATTACATCCTGAAGATTGACTTTGAAAGATCTTAACACGTTCGCGGACAGTGAAAGAGACACAATAGAACTTTTATTGTTATCACTGCTATAGCCGGTCACTGTCCGCGAATGTGTTAATATAATCTAGATCTAATCATTATCTAAATACAAACAAGCTGGGTCTGGCCCGTTGCTAACAGTAAAACAAAAACATGTTTGTCAAGACTTAAGATCCTCTTGCGAAATCTACTGCATGACCTATCCATATCCATGCAGTAATATTGGCTTAGAAATTGAATCGGCTCTCTACGTCAATCTACTTCAATATCTACTCTAATATCATGAAAAGGTAGGTAGGTAAAATTTGTTTGTTTGTTTGTGTGGAGGGAGGGGGTAATTTTTGAAACTACTGAAACGATTGTAAAAAAAAGTCATCAATAGAAAGCTACCCTATTTTTGAGTTGCTTTATTTTATTCCTCATGGTTGGATGTACGTAAAAGTTGATCTAAATAAAAGTCAGCGACGATTTATCAAGCGTTTCAGTGTTAACCGATGTTGCTACATTTAAGTTGGCAACACTTCCCAAAATTCTTGAACTATATCTAACTGTAAATCCATAAACTAAAATCAAATTTATGTAAAGCCAAACACCTATGTATTTTCTATAAAAATGGTAAAAATAACTTTTGTGACCTCCAAGTCTGGTATCTGTTCACTAGTTTTAGATTTATTGTTTTTTTATGACTGTGTCCAAAATTGAAAATTAGATTCCGTATGGAGTGTTGCCGCTTTCAGAGACTTTTTCACTAGATCTAGTAATTTTTTTTTGTCTTAGGTGGCATATTTTAAAGTGATTTTTGAGCGTAGACGTTGATGGAACGATACCATATCGTGACGGTGCAGTTGCGACGTCGTTGCGGCATAGTTGCGAAATCGCCTACGCTCAAAAACCGCTTGTGTGATAATAGTTCATGCCAATTTGTATGCAGATTATGTCTAATGTTAAAACTATCGATAGTATTTTGATATAGTTGCATTAATATTGGAATACAATTTACAAACCATCATCGTAACATTCGTAACTTCAAGACCTCATCACCTGATAGTAGTCATCATGTATAGAAATTGTTTGTTTTGTTTTAATAAATACCTAAAAATGCAATTATTGTCATTCATTTGGCGTAACATTTTTATTTTAGGTATTTTTTAAACAGCCCTCTAGTATTTTTTTGTAACCATAATTGACAACATTTAATCCTGAATCAGGATTCCGGATAGCAATTCCGTCTGTGTGTGGCGGACCTAAATATTCAGGAAGCATCAATACTTACGCCGACTCCGTCGTGTCAAAAAATGAAGTGTTTATAAATAAGTACTCTCACCTTCGCTTGTTGTCCAAAATTATCACGTTCTTGTACACGACGTAAGTTACAAGATGTAGCGGTGAAGTAGACAAGACAGACGAATGTTATAAATCGTCAGATTTGGAGGCCTATTGTGTAATAAGTTTCCGATTATATCGAAAACAAGATCAGTAACGTATTTATGACAATTTTTAAGAACACTGACTTTTACTTTTTATTTTTTGATC
Organism: Agonopterix arenella; assembly: GCA_927399405.1. Taxonomy (NCBI): domain Eukaryota; kingdom Metazoa; phylum Arthropoda; class Insecta; order Lepidoptera; family Depressariidae; genus Agonopterix; species Agonopterix arenella. Next base: position 15,882,411 of record OV656708.1, on the reverse strand, counting down.
ACCCACAGATCACAAAAACTAAAGGGAGATGTGAAAAGGGGGCGGGGCCAGTATCGCAGCAATATGCGCAAAAACGGAACACAATGCTCGCGACAGTAATGATTCAATATATTATGACGCTGAAAGCCAGTCGAGATATTATGTGTAAATAGTTTACAATGTTTGCGTAGTACTAAAGATTCACATTCAAGCTAACAAAATACTTTCTATCGCGTGGTACTAGTGGTTATGCGACACTAGGTTTCGTACTCAGCGCGTTGGTTGGCATCTCTCTAGATCTCTATGGTATCACCATATCCATTGTCTGAAATTAATTAACGAAATATTAAAAAACGCAGTCGCCAAAAACTGTCAAACAACATGACGACTGCAACTGGTGGATGCAACGTCCGCTTGGTACGAGGAGTAGATTAGTAATGATGGCGGGTGTTGCCCCCACCACTTACAATGCATACATTTATTTAAGATCAATACAATAACTATTATTATCAGAATACATTATTACTAAACGTAATATATATTTATAATTAATAATATAATAATATCTATTTATTTAAATAATAATAATAATCAAATAAAAGACGTTTATTCAACCACACTTACAGTTACAAAAGTAGGTACAATATTAAATAAAATAACTAAAAGTTACACATTTTTGCAAGTGCTGTAGAACAGGATAGAGTCTCAGCATTACTGCTGTTTTTCAGTCTCTTCCTTACGACTCAACTGCCCGAAATTGCCCGAACGGACTACTTAATAACTAACATCAACAAATAATTAAAGCAAAGCCAAAATACGTCCGCTCTAAGCAAGATCCGGCAGTGAAGCAGAAATAGCAGAACACCACACAGTATGGAGCCACATCGAAAAGCATGTAACTTTATAACTTGTATAAAGATGTGTAGAATTATTGTACACAGTCTTAGCGTTATAGATCAAGAATAGCTATCCGCAATATAATAATAAGAAAAAAAAGTTATTTAGATAAAATAAAAAAGGAAATCAAGTCACAACATTGCAATTAAATAGATCAAATCTTTTAAGATGGTCCAAAAAATAAACGAGTGCATTATTGAAATAAACTTATTCTTTATTATTCAACATTGTTGTTATCTAGAGATCAATAGTTCGACTGTTTAGTTAAAATATATCCTAATTAAACATTAATAGTACCTAAATTGATAAACTTTTGATAACCTTTTTATCGGGGTATACAATGAGGTGTTTCTTTTTACAAAGTACTTAATGTTTATAGCTTTTGATATGTGGTAATTCTGAATAACTAACTACAAAACTGTGTTAAGACAAATAAGATAAATAAATTTTCAATCCTAATTACTGATTCTTTTACTTAACATACCTAATGTTAAGTAAAAGAATCAGTAATTAGGATTGAAAAGGGAATGCTAAGATGGTTTAGTCATCTGTAAATAAGTAAATTGACATGAAATTTACAATGATACACCTACAAGTTTTTTTTTTCGCGATTTCGATATTGGTCCCATAGAGAAAGTTGTTCAGTTTGATGGTGTGATCATCCCCTTAAAATAGTTTTAGCTAGTTTTGTTAGACCTTATATTTCTGTTATACAGGGTGTAAAATTTAATGGGACACTTACTTTAATGGGTTCTTCAGACCACCAAACTGAACCACTTTCTCTATGGGCCAATATCGAAATCGCGAAAAAAAAAGTATGCTGTCATGAACAGCGGATTTTTTTTCGCGATTTCATTGTTGGTCCCATAGTAAAAGTGGTTCAGTTTGATAGTCTGAAGCACCCCTTCAAGTAAGTGACCCATTTAATTTTACATCCTGTATTATTTAAATATTTTCTATTATCAATATTTTCGTTGTTTAGAGAAGATGATAATTTTATTCTGAACTAGATCCCGGTTCTTTAAATGAGACTTATTATTATTATTTGGTTGTGAGGGCTTGGTCAATGACCAATAGTAGCTAGTAGTAGATCTATTGTAGCTGTCACCCTAGGCCCACGGACTTCATAAACCGTTTTATGCTTTTGGAGCGCAGGTCCCTAATGTCAGTAGGTGTTACTACGTATCCACCTAGATGGCGACTCCTGCTGTGAATGTGCACTTCGCATTCCCAGAGTAGGTGTATGGGCATTTCCTCTGCTTCACAGCAGAATCTGCAAGTGGGTGAATCTACAAGCCCCATTCTGTGTAGATGTTTGTTTAACTTGCAGTGTCCTGTTAAGGCTCGTACTAAAAGCCTTAAGTCGTTGCGGTTTGAATCGATGGCATCCGGGGAATTTCTGTTTGAGAAGCCGGTCACAAGTTCTTTTGCATGCCTCAGTCCTGGTGTATCCGACCAGAGCTTAAGGCTTTGGTTCACGGCCCATTCCTTTAGCACACGTTTAGAGGTATTGCGAGAGATGCCGCAGTAAGGCTCAGGGCCTATGGCGTCGTCTTCCGCCCCTCTTCGTGTCAGCTTGTCAGCAGCCTCATTTCCATCAATACCGCAGTGTCCAGGCACCCAGCCTAGGGTGCAAATGACACTTAATAATTTGTGTAACAATAATCGCCTGTCATCGCCCATGGTTGAACATAGGCCTCGTGCGGTAAGTCCAGCACTCCCACTACGCCTGCCAGCTCATGATCTCAATTCTTGAACTCGAACTCCCCATCAGTTGTCAGTTCTTCGGCAGATATGACCACTCCATTGATACATCAGATTGAAAATTTGTAGAGCTATGTCAACTACTTTAGTTCTCTAACGTACTGATTCATTTATTTACTTTCATCTTCTTTTCGTATCAATGGTTCTTTAGTGGTGTTCTTATATTTTACTAGCCAGGTATCAGGCAAGCTTGATAGCTCCAGGTGTAGCTGTGTTTAAGTCTCGTCCAGGTGTTGGGCAAGGAACATTTTAGCAGATGACCATCGACTGGAGATATTGACTGGATGTATTTACCTATTCATAATTATAATGAAATGTTTAATCCACACTTTTGTGCTTGCGGTGCTTGGGTGGAGAAAAACGGACATCACAGATTGAGTTGCGTGAAAAGCGCTGGAAGGTCTCTACGACACCACGCACTCAACGAAATTATCTGTCGTGCATTAGTCTCCGCAAACGTATCCGTAATGTGTTAAGGAACCATTAGTCCATTAGGTCTGAGTCGAACAGACGGAAAGAGGCCGGATGGATTAACTTTGGTTTCATGGTAAGAGGACCGCTGTTCACTTATGGGACGCAACTTGTGTCTGTACTTTCGCGGCGTCGCATTTAAACGGCACAATGCGCGTGGCCGGGTCAGCAGTGGAAGCAGCGGCAAGACTAAAACACGACAGGTATTCGGTGCTGGAGCAGAGCTACCTGTTTGTACCTGTCGCAGTAGAGACAGCAGGGCCATGGGGATCAGAAGTCAAAGTCTTTTATAGGGACCTGGGACGTCGCTTAACAGAAAAAGGTTGTGACCCCCGCTCTGGTTCATAGCTGGTCCAACAAGTGCCACTGGACACTTTTGGTCCAGGTACGGCCAGAAGCGACATTCTAGAATAATCTTTTTCTCCCTATATTAGTTATTTTGTTCAGTCTAGTTATATTTTAGTTTTTAGTTTCAGGATATTTTAGTATTATCATTTGCTTTATAACTGTTTTACAATCTATTATAAAGTTAATTATATTAAAGTTCATCATCTTCTGTAACTTGTGCCCCATCCAGAGAGCAACACACTGTGCCGCTTGGCCCTGACTGGGCTAATGCCACTCGCCTTAGGGCATACTCCATCACACGACTCGCGATTCTTTATAAATAGATTTATTTACCTAGTTTTATTGCTCTTATGGTTCCGTACTCTTTTTTGACCTCTTTTCTTTGTATGGTTTCCCATACAGCGATAAGAGTACCGAGGACAAGATATTTGCGCTCGAACAGTGAACGCCGCTCAAAGTAAGACACATACATACGGAATAAACCTGATTCGGAATTGGTTCCGGTTGATCCGTTCCGGTGATTTTTTTATGTCTTAGGTGGCATTTTTTATAGATTTACAGTCATATCACACAAAAGATTTTTGAGCGTAGACGTTGATGGAACGATACCGTATCGTGATGGTGCAGTTGCTACGTCATTGCGGTATAGTTGCGAAATCGCCTACGCTCAAAAATAGCTTGTGTGATAATGGTTTATGCCATTTTGTATGCAGTTTATGTCTAATGTTAAAACTATCGATAGCGTTTTGATATAGTTGCATTATATTGAAATACAATTTACCAATCTTCATCGTAACGACATGACCTCATCACATGATAGGAATTATCATGTTCATGAAATTGTTTGTTTCGTTTTAATTAATACTTTAAAATGCAATTGTCATTCTTTTGGCTTTTCATACATTTTTATTTCAAGCATTTTTTAAACAGCACTCTGGTTTTTTTGTAACCATAGTTGACAACACTGAATCCTGAATCAGGATTCCGGATCGAAATTCCGACTGTGTGTGGCAGACCTAAAAAGAATATGTTTTCTATATCTACAAGGTGTTACAAAAATACAAATAAACATTTAAAGGGGTGTTTAAGACCATCAAACTGAATAACTTTCACTAGGTATATCACCAATATCGAATCGCGAAAAAAAAATCTGATGTTCCATCATCATCATCATCATATCAGCCGATAGACGTCCACTGCAGGATATAGGCCTCCCCCAAAAGGGGGAGATTTGCTATAATCGCCGCATGATGCGATGCGTTTGCGATGTTCCATACTAAACTACAGACGTTCTCGAGCTAAATGTATGGGATAAATAATTTTTTTTGCGATTTCGATGTTGGTCCCATAGTGAACGTTATTCAGTTTGATGGTCTCAACAATCCCCTTAAAAGTTTTAAATGTTTATTTTTACTTTTGTAACACCCTGTATACATTATAATAAAATTATGGGGCATTTAGGACACGTAATCGAATGCATTGAAATAATTTTTATAATTTTTGTCAGATTGTCTGTTTTATCTATTTATTTATTCACGCATTACTTTTTTTAATTCTTACAATAAGTTTCAACGCACTAACGCCATCTATTGAAATTATTTCATAGATACTTGGAATAAGCCTCATTTATAATTTTTAACTGACTTCAACAAAACAAAAAGGAGGAGGTTCTCAATTCGACCCGTACATTTTTTTGAATGTTTGTGACATGATTATTTCTTTCAAATTATGAGAAATGAGATAGATAACCTTAAGGTGGTTTCAGTCCATACAAAAGTTTGACGCATAATACGCGTAGACGGAATTAATAAAAGTAATATTTTATATATGGAAAAATAGTTTAGAAAATCTGATTGCCGCGTCAAAAATAACATTTGCAATTCATAATTATAATTAAGAAGATATAAAGTTTTTAAAATTTTGATTGAAAAATTTCAAAGCTTATATCTTCGTATAATTATTTTATAAATTGCAAATGGTGACGCGGCATCTAGATTTTCTAAACTATTTTTCGATATATACAAAGTTACTTATATTAATACCGTCTACGCGTATTGTGCGTCAAAGTTTTGTATAAAATTGACCCCTCTGCAACCACATTAAGTACATTATTTCTTGCAAAAACCGACCTGCAAAGAAAAGTTATTATTATCATGTACCTAATCAATCATCAAAAAGGCATTGAATCATCACAAAAAACACGCGTACGAACGTATTTGTACGTTCATATACGCATTAGTACGAGTCAAGGGCAAACCTTGCACTTTCGTACCGATAATGCATGCTAATTTGTCGATAGCGTTTAACCCTCCGAGCCCAAGTTTAAAAATAAGTTTGTTTATTTAACAATTCGTTAGTAGAAGTTAATTTATGTATTTTGTATGTACATCGTGTTTTTGTACTTTTTTATTGAAAATAATGGAATGTTTACAGACAAACTCACGACCTTGTTCTGTTTTAGCGTTATCAGAAAACTTCCTACAACTTTTTAAATACATTTATGGCTATGTTCTCTCCTTTAGCTCATAAAACAGATTTTGGGCTTGGTTAATGCCCTTGTTAATAAAAAATTAAATGTTGTTCCCTTGGTTTTTTTTTTTTTATTACATATGGGGTTGCTCTTGAAGCGCAATACCGGCGAACGGCTGGACAGATTTGAAAATGTTTTGTTTAAAGTTCCTTTAGTCCTAAATATGTATCTAAATAGCAAATTTATAAAAAAAAGAGATCAGTGTTAAGAGCTTCGCCATAGACATAGGCTTCTAACTAACGACACCCACCTTTTTGCGTTGTGGGTTATAAAAAAAACTTTATACTTCACAATTATACAGGGTGATAGGGTAAACAGTAGCAATACTTTAAGGGGTGATTGTACCCATGATACTGAACAACTTTCCCTTAGAAACATATAGGAAATTCGCAAAAAAAAAATTCAACTCTCCATACTAAATGCAGTTGATCAGCTGATCGATAGTTTGTATGAAAAGTAGATTTTTTTTTGCGAGGGAAAATTGTTCAGTATCATGGGTACAATCACCCCTTAATGTAATTTAATTTAATAATAGTAAAGTATTACTCCTTTATTCAGTAAAGTGTTACTTTGTTAGAAAAATAAATAGAGTGAATAAAGACTACATCCTAAATTCATAAAATGTAAAAAACCTAGGTATTCACTAGGGAGTAGGGTATCAGTAAGAAGAACGCTAAAACATTACTTTTTTAGGAAGAAAGTAGAAAAACAAAGTATCAAGGCTAAAATATACAAGATTACAAACACAGGGTTCCAGCTAATACGGGATTTTTTTTATTTTATTTTATGTCCATTTTTATGAATATCGAAATAAATGTTATAGTGAGCGTTTTTCTGTAACCAATAATAACCTATAAAAAGTCCAAAAAAACTTTTTTATTTATACAGGGTGAAATCGATATCATTAGCATCCTTTTAAACTAAGAGTCTACCCGTCAAAATGAACAACTTTTACTATGGGAGCAAATCAATCGGAGCAAAAAAAATAATCTGCTGTTGCATACATTTGAGTCAAGTAGGCAGCTGCGGCGGGTGCAGTAGCTTTGAATTAAATTTATCACAAGAATTACATTTCATAATTTCTTCTAAGGGTGACATTGATATCATTAGAGTCTACCCATCAAACTGAACAACTTTCACTATGGGAGCAAACCGATCGGAGCAAAAAAATAATCAGCTGTTCCATACTCAACTGCAGTGCCTATTTGACACAAATTTTTGCAACAGTAGATTTTTTTTTTGCTCCGATCGGTTTACTCCCATAGTAAAAGTTGTTCAGTTTGATGGGTAGACTCTTAGTTTAAAAGGATGCTTATGATATCAATTTCTCCCTGTAGTTTAAGTTTTGATTCTCTTTTGTTTTTTCTTCAGGTCATCAATCAAGAAAACCTAAACTTAAAAAGTGTTATTTCAACAAAATTTGATATTAAAAACAAAAAAGATAATAGGTACATACATATCTTAAAGAAAAAACAAAACAAACGTTCCGGGACAGTGACCGGCTATAGCAGTGATAACAATAAAAGTTCTATTGTGTCTCGTTCACCGCCCTGGAACGTGTTAAACTATAAATAAAAAGTTTTTTTTAAATTACTAGGTACGTATTTAAAAAAAAAAACTTTTTATTTATAGTTTAAGTTTTGTTTCAATTTTGTTTTTTCTTTAGGTTATGTATGTATTATCTTTTTTGTTTTTAATATAAAATTTTGTGAAATAACACTTTTTAAGTTTAGGTTTCCTTTATTGAGAAATCCTAAATGAGGCCCACCACTAAACGTTAAAAGAAATCTTAATGTAGGACACAGGAATATTTCTTCCAGACCCTTCACGGAACCATAAAAAAGTAATACAGTTAATACCATTCTTTCACCTTCCAACCTTAAAATTTCACCTTTACCGACCCTCGGAGAATATACAAAGACTCGAGATAAACTTACTTAATAAACAAATCCTTTTGGGACCACTAATTCAAGTTACTGTTAAAGAATTACATATTTTTTTTAAATGAAAATAAAATGTTTTCTCTTATTTTTCTACTTTACACGTTTCTATGCTATATTGGGGGCAAACAATTTAGTTTCTTTCACATTTTTTTTGTGGGCTAAAGACCAGGGCCCTGTTTAATAAACGCGACAATTGACAATGACAATTCAGAGTACATTGCTGGTTACTAATGACGCTAAACTTGCAGTAGGTAACATTTGTGTCCTAGCATTCTCAGCAATGTACTCTGAATTGTCATTTACGTTTATTAAATAGGGCATCTCAACAAATCTTCATTTACAAGGGAATTCGGAAAAAGGGACATTTTGAGAAAGGGACGGTTTGAGAAAGGGACGTTTTGAGAAAGGGACAATTTGCGAAAGGGACATTTTGAGAAAGGGACGTTTTGAGAAAGGGACGGTTTGCGAAAGGGACGGTTTGCGAACGAGGGACATTTTGAGAAAGGGACTATTTGCGACGGAGCCCCAGGAGTCACGTAGCAGGTTCTGACCCGAGCACTTGTATCGCGTGTTTTTTGCGCGTCGTGTTTTTGCCTGCCTCGAGGCTCCGCAATCCTCAATCTCTTCTTGTGCTTGACCAAAAACAATTCCTGAGATTGGGATAGATTCTCCCACAAACTACTTGACACTGGCGGAAATGCAGTGCTAACGCAGAAGCAAGAGTTCATTAATTATAGATAAAAAAAAATAGGTGAAGTCTGGGACCAATTGACACATTCCCATAAAGCATTGGAACCCTGCATGAGGTATTATGAAAATATCCCTAAACATAAGGTGGCGGGACCCGTTAGACGAGGGCAGCGCAAGACCGTTCGTTATGGCGATCCTTGGGGGAGGCCTATGTCCAACAGTGGACGTGATGATGATGATGATGATCCCTAAAGATGAACAAAAAGTGTCGTGCTGGAACTACCAAGTTGTAGCAATGATTCTGACCACCCCAAGAGGGATTACGGTCGTGAGTTTATGTATGTATGTAAGTATGTATGAACGCACGGCGACACATCAAGCTATACAAAACCAACATAAGCTGGCCGCGCGACGCTTTACGTTACTCGACCTTCGCGCAGCCAGCTTATGTTGGTTTTGTATAGCTTGATGTGTCGCCGTGTGTACGTATGTATGTAGTTCTACAGATCGTAAGCATCTTTAATGCGACCGCTGTCGGTGCACTCACACAAGCGAACGTTACAGAACGTTCAAACATACCCCGGCTGAGTGTGTGCACATATGTACTTACGTCCCGCAACGCGCGCTGTGTATGTATCTACCGACTGAGTTAGCTTGTAGGAAGGTTTCTATCTGTAGAGCTATTTAATCAGATGATGGGGTGCATCAGACCATCAAACTGAACAAATTTCACTACAGGGTGTTAGAGTAAGCAGTAGCGTTACTTTAAAGGGTCAATTCACACACGATACTAAATAACTTTCCTAAGAAACCTATGAAATTAGCAATTTTTTTTTCGACTATGCATAGAAACGTTCGATCAGCTGATTTGCATTAGTATGGAATGTCCACATTTTTTTTTGCTATTTTCCTATAGCTTTCTTAGGGAAAGTTGTTCAGTACCATGGGTACAATCACTCCTTAAAGTAATGCAATTGTTTGCCTTAGCACACAGTATAGAGTCAAAATCGAAGTCGGAAAAAAAAATAGTTTCATACACAAAACTGCAGCACCTAGTCGACTCAAATGTATGAAACAGGTGCTTTTTTTTCCCGACGTTGCGTTGTCTCCATAGTGAAAGTTGTTCAGTTTGATTATCTAAACCACTCATTTAAATATTAATAGAGTGTTTTGTTACACCCTGTATAGGAAGGTATGCGCATTTTCACTCTCCAGAAAGTACGGAATATACTTAGGCATTTCTATCAATTATTTGTTTAATATTCTGTGGCTAACGCTTCTCTGGAAAACTCGTACCAGACGTCCTGAAAAGACCATCTTAATAAATTAAAAGCTCAATAAAAATAAAGAGCCAATAAAACAAAATAGTTAAAAAAAAAAACAAATTAACGACGGAATCCAGATCCACTACAAAAAGAAAATTGTCCGCCAAAGCACTGATACCAAGTTAATTTCCTTCCCATTTACTTTAATTGCCTCACATAAAGTTCTATTGTTTTTGACGTTTTAACCCGCCACCGCCCGGGCCCCGATGCAAAAAGTTGCCAGCTCATTTGAGCTATTCAAACGGAAATGACGTTTCCGCCATTTTTACAAACGCTTTTTTAAACGTCTTTGCTGAACGCGGTAGGGTTGCCAAGTCGGAGATGAAAAGTTTTGATTGTTTAAGACTAGTTTTTAAAAGCAGATTTACCTAGAATACGTTACGTTTTCGGTATATTTTGCATACTCAAGCTACTTTTTGTGCCTCTAGAACAATTGATAATTATAAAAATAGGACAAACACAGTGTCTGTTTTATGACTAATTCAGTATTAATTTGTTTTTATTTTACGTTTAGACTTCCTAACCTTCTCTTTTGAGTTCCTCTCCATTCCTGGAGGTTGGCAGTCAGCTCCGCACCTGCCTAACTCTCTTGTATATATACGTAAACATAATTGTATACACCAGTGTTGTTGTCGTAGCTTTGACCGCCGTGAAACATCAAAATGCTTAATACGACCATTTGCTACAATTGCACGCTTAAAAAGATAGTTTTAAAGTGATTATTGACGTGATTTTATATTTGTAATAAATGAGAGCGTCCAGAATAAAGATTCGTTTTCCATTCAACCATCCATTACAGCTCTCAATCAGTTCGTCTTCGTACGTAGACCTTCTTTATTATTTCTCCATGACCTTCGGGCCCTCGTCCTCTGCACCCAGTTGAGACCAGCGTCTCCTAATATCATTTTTCCATTGGGCGAGCCTCTACCACGCGTGGTTTCTCTAGTCCACCACCTCAGTGTTCTTCTGGTTCAACGCTCAGTATCCATACGTGCCATATGTTCTGCCCATCTCCACTTCCAGCATTCAATAGTGGCTACCACGTCCACAACCCTTGTACTTTTTTGCCTAATTCATCCTTTGTGCTTAAGGCGGTTGCAGAGGGGTCAATTTTATACAAAACTTTGACGCACAATACGCGTAGATGGTATTAATATAAGTACTTTGTATACATGGAAAAATTGTTTAGAAAATCTAGATGCCGCGTCACAAATAACATTTGCAATTTTTAAAATAATTACGAACATAATTTATCATACAAAATTATAAAAGCTTTATATCTTCGTAATCTATACTATTATAAAACTGTAACAGGAAGTTTGTCTGTACATTGAAGATATTAACAAAAAACAAGTTACGATATGGTTTTTAGGTGTCCCTGATTCCATTTCACCAATTTTTGGATTTTTTGTCTGTCTGTTTGCTTGTGTGTTTGTTTGTTTGTTTGTTTGAACGAGTATCACGCAAAAATTGATAGCTTATGATCTGACTTAAAATCTGGAATATAATTTGTGCGGACGAAGTCGCGGGTTAACGCTCGTTATATTATAAATTGCAAATGTTATTTGTGAAGCGGCAACTAGATTTTCTGAACTATTTTTCCATATATAAAATATTACTTTTATTAATTCCGTCTACGGGTATTGTGCGTCAAACTTTTGTATGGACTGAAACCACCTTAAAGATCGTTTCCCATTATCTGATTTGTATTCTGATTCGAAAGTAGCAACCCTGCAAGGAAAATTGACAAAAATCATTGCCTCTGTGTTCTTTTTTTAATTTTCATTAGTGAGCTCAGCTAGTTGCCATAGACGTTTGAACGTTATAACGAATGGAATGCTATATCTTTTTATTAGATACCTTGTTGATATTTTCTTTTATCCTCGGATATTGCGGATCGTGTCGATATTAAAAATAATTGAGTCTATTGTTTAGGTATATTCTAGAGAATCAAATTGAGAACGGGCAAGTAATTGGACATTTGGGGAAATGGACGTTCTAGTAAATGGATGAACACGTACGTATAAAATTGGTGTCTGTGTGTACAATAAAGTGTTAAATAAAATAAACTAGGAAATAGCCGCACAAGGAATGCGAACGATGGACATTCGGACAAGCGAACGAACCCAGGAACGTTTGTAAGACGGCCTAAAATAAATATGTCTTAATATTCAACGTCTTGGTAAGAGAACATTTTTTTTTGTCTCTGCATCTGGTCTACGATATGGTTTTTAGGTATCCCTGATTCCATATCATCAATTTTTTGATTTTTTGTCTGTCGGTTTGTTTGTGCGTTTGTTTGTTTGAACGAGCATCACGCAAAAACTACTTAACCGATTTTGATGAAACTTTTTTTTTTGATAGCTTATGATCTGACTTAAAATCTGGTATATAATTTGTGCGGACAAAGTCGCGGGTTAACGCTCGTATTAGATAAATTAATAAATAACGCTCACAGGCCTTTGACTACTTATATAGGGACTAGTTACGCGTGTAATTCTACTAACAAACATTTCTGCCACTTTTTGCGGGGGGCGAGGTAACATGAAATCCGCAACTTTGGATATTATTTCCATAACTTTAGATTCTAATTTTGAACGTTAAAAATCATGAAAAGAAGTCTCGTGTGAACCCCAAACGTTCTAAGTTCGAAATTATTGTTTCGCAATTATAGGCTGTCTTGTTTAGTGATAAGGTATAACATTGAATGTAAATGCACATGATTAATTGATCTTATACCGTGGCAGAGGGGAAATGCTACCTCAAGGCTTGTCCTTATAATAATTAGTCAAAGTCACAGGCATATAAAAAGGACAAGTGCGTAGCACCCTCAATCGACGGAAGTGCATGAAATGATGTATGAATGTCAATGAGGCTAAAGAGGTGTGTCAGAGTCGTAGCGTGTGGCGGTCCGTGGTCTCTGCCTACCCCCATGGGACAATGGCGTGAGCTTATGTATATATGTATGTACAGGCATATACATTGAATGTATATGCATATTGAAATGCTCCCAAGTAAGCACATAGCATATTGTGCAAAGGAAAAGAAGTAACGTCACAGATATGAGTAGACAATTATTTTCTAAACTTTTTTGCTCGTAAACTAATTCTTTGCTTGGTTTCGACCATCCGATCCAAATGACAAATAAAAAAAAAGGTCTGAAGCAGAAGGACCAGGGGTTCCAAATTGAGGAACAATTAAAAAAAAATTATCATTAGATATACATTTTTTCTTAAAAGTGGAGTGTTCCGAACTTAAACAGTTAGCTTTTAGGCTTTTGTAGTAAGTTGGAATTGCCCTTTCTTATTTCCGGCTTTCTTTATTGAGAAATCTTCATATTATGATGAGGGCGTCACTGAACGTTAACGAATGACTCTTCAGATTTTTAGGGTTCCGAAGTCAATAAGGAACCCTTATAGTTTCGCCAAGTCCGTCTGTCCGTCCGTCCGCGACTTAGCTCAGAGACGCTTAGTACTAGAAAGCTGTAATTTGGCATGGGTATACATATTCATCACGCTGACAAAGTGGTAATTATAAAGTCTTAAAAACGTTTTTTTTTTAGGGTACCCTGGTAGTAGGGTACTCGCGATGTGGTTTTTTTTTCTCGTCTACCCCATGGTGTGGGGTATCGTTGGATAGGTGGTTCAAAAATAATATGAATGTGGAACAACAATTTTTCGATTAAGTGATCCGTTAGCCATATATTATGTTTTAAAGTGACAATTTTTGTTAGAGTCAAGTGCCCCCTCCCCCCCTCTCTGCCAGCTAAACGGTTGTTTCTGGATATGTGAAAAAATTCACGTCAGTAGTATATATTATATATATTCCTTGCGAAGTATGTGTGGTGTGACGCTGAAAGATAGAGTGAGAAATTGTGTAATAAGAGATAGATGTAAATTAAAAGAAGATGTAGTGACAAGAATAGAGAAAGGTATGCTTCGTTGGTTTGGTCATTTGGAGAGGATGAGTGATAGCAGATGTACGAAAGAGATATATGTTGCTAATGTGAGTGAAAGCGTCGGCAGAGGGCGCCCTCGTAGGACGTATGGTGATCAAATCAGTTGCGTCCTACAAAAAGGGGAGGTGCGGAGTACTCGAAACCGACGGGCATGTATGAAGAGATGTATGGATGTGCATGAGGCAAATGAAGTATGTAAGGATCGTAGTAAATGGCGCGCCCTGGCTCTGCCTACCCCACTGGGAAAGAGGCGTGACGTTATAGATAGATAGATAGTATATATTATAACGAAATTAAAAGAAAAACCATCACCGCTAAGTAGACTTTACAAGTTTTACGAGTAATAGTCGACTGACTTATAAAATATACTTTTTAGACCTTAAACCATAATATAAAACAAAAAGCGTCCTTCTAAGACCATGTTATATTGTGACGGGCAACTACGGAACCCTACTTGGTCTGACATGCACTTGGCCAGTTTTTTTTCTATTCCGAACGGAGTACCTGCAATCTTTTTAAAAACCAGCACAGAGTATTATAACGATAAAAAAAAATGTCTAAAACTTTTATCGAACAATAAACTAGCTGCTGTTAATACGACCTAACATTTGGATCGTAAATTATGAGTAGAAAATGCAAACATAAAACGGTCACACCTCGCTTTATTGCGGCTTATGAATAGAGCCTTTAGGGTTTATACATAACATCTGAAACATAAGTAAGGTATTCTCGTAAACTCGACCTGCGTTTTTACATACATACTATACATACATACATTTTACGACGGTAACCCTTTTCAGACTTTGACTACTTATCTAAACTATTATAAAACTGTAGCAGAAAGTTTGTCTGTACATTGAAGATATTAACAAAAAAAAAAGTTACGATATGGTTTTTAGGTGTCTCTGATTCCATTTCACCAATTTTTGGATTTTTTGTCTGTCTGTTTGTTTGTTTGTGTGTTTGTTTGGGTGTTTGTATGTGTGTTTGTTTGTTTAAACGAGCATCACGCAAAAACTACTGAACCGATTTTGATGAAACTTTTTTTTGTTTGATAGCTTATGATCTGACTTAAAATCTGGTATAATAATTTGTGCGGACAAAGTCGCGGGTTAACGCTCGTTTATTATAAGGACCTATTGTAATACAGAAGTGTGTGATAAGGACTAGCCTTACGGTAGCATTTCCCCTCTGCCACGGTATAAGATCAAGTATTACTCATGTGCATTTACATTAAATTTTATACCTTATCACTAAACGAGACAGCCTTTAGTTGCGAAACAATAATTTTGAACTTAAAGCGTTTGGGGTTCACACGAGACTTCTTTTCCTGATTTTTAACGTTCAAAATTAAAATCTAAAGTTATGGGGAATAAAATCCAAAGTTGCAGATTTCATGTTACCTCGCCCCCCGCCAAAAGTGGCAGAAATGTTTGTTAGTAGAATTACACGCATGGCTAGTCCCTATATAAGTAGTCAACGTTTTCAGAGCGTCTATGGCGCGTTGTCGAGAGGTACGGACCCTCGTGAACCCAGGTTCGAATCTGCACGGACGATATGCCATGTACCAATGAGTTTTTCTAACTTATGTACGTAATACCGATTGCTTTCAAACGGTGAAGGAAAATATTGTGAGGAAACCTGCATACGCTGAAGAAGAAATTCTGATGCGTATGTGAAGTCTACCAATCCGCATTGGGCACGCGTGGTGGACTATACATCCTCCTTGAGGGTAGGCCTATGTGCCCTGCAGTGGGACGTATCAATCAATCAAATCAGCCCACATCAACCCACTGCTGGACATAGGCTTCCCTTTTATTGCACAACTCCTCACGGTCCTGTGCTATAATACAGGGTGTAAAATTAAATGGGACACTTAAAGGGGTGCTTCAGACCATCAAACTGAACAACTTTCTCTATGGGATCAATATCGACATCGCGAAAAAAAATCGACTGTCCCATACATTTCAGTCGAGTTATGTTTACAGTTTTGTATGGGACAGCGCAATTGTTAACCATTTCTTTTTTCTCAAGTATACTGTATTTACCAGTGAAAATCTGTTATTGGGTTTCTGCTTTATACTCATGTAACAACTGTATGATATTGCTCTATGTTTTCCAATGAAATTAAAAATAAAGATAAATGATTTTTTTCGCGATTATAGTGTTGGTCCCATAGTAAAAGTTGTTCAGTTTGATGGTCTGAAGCACCTCTTTAAGTAAGTGTCCCATTTAATTTTACACCCTGTATAGGCTGTGATGATGATGATGATATAATAATAATAATAATAATATATCTTTATTTCAGAACCAGGTTCCATATACGTTACATTACATTTATATTTATATTTACATTTACATTTACATTTTAACATTCCACATTTTACATTCTTACAATTTTGATTTTAAATTCAACATTATCAGGTACAGAATAATATACAATTTATTACATATGTGCAACGCAAGCCTGCACATATCACAAAAAGTAAATCGCAAATACCCATTAGATTTAAATTTACAAAAATTTAAAAATTAAAAAAAATGGAGACACATAATGAAATGTGATTGGATGTCATCTACCAACAGGATAGTAAGGATAGTAACAAATTATCCAGTTTCACACATGAACCCTGTTAAGGCGCTGCAAATGTTTACATGAGGTTTATATAAAGATAGTTAAGTTATCATGCACATGCACACCAGAACCAAGTGTGAGGATCCCGGCATGCAGCACAAGAATGGCTATGAAGGAATGAGCTGATAAAACACACAGGCTGGAGTGGTCTAGCCTTGGAGATCTACAACACTCTAAGAAATTTATCAGCAATGTGACAACTCGTGTTTCAAGGTTCATACTCAACAACAGCAGGAGCAAGGCTTGTGCCATTGTCGGAGCCCTCACCGGGCACTACGCCACAGGCACGATGATACACAAGACGAAACTTACCCTAGATCCCAGCTGCCGAGCATGCGGAGAGGATGAGGAGACCATGGAACATATCCTTTGTGACTGTGATGTCTTGGCGGCAAAACGCATGAGCCTTCTCGGAAATGGATATCCAAAACCGGAAGATCTTAGGTTTCTCAATGGTATCGCCTCCTTCATTGGCCATGTATTTGAAGGGTGAAGAAGTATTGGGGCTAACACAAAAGATCCTAAGTGTTGCTCGCTTGCCAGCCCCCACAACAAGATAAGATAAGATATCATGCACATGGGGAATAGGGAAAGTATCAAACTTTATAAAATTTACGATGTCAAGTAATAAACAACTCCAGCGTAACTGCACCTTTTCAAAAACTTTGCTATTCATACTCCTGATGCATATCTAGTCGGCGAAGAGGTAGAAAAACTTAAAACTTTTTAATAGCTGCGCGACTTTAAATCGCACTAAAAACTGGTCAAGTAAAAGTTGAAAGTACGCTGATAGTGTTCCGTATATATAATAATTTCTCCGATACCTAAAAACTATTAATACCTATCGTTATATAAGGTCTAACAAAATTATGATCAGACCATCAAACTGAACAACTTTCTCTACGGGACCAACATCGAAATCTCGAAAAAAAAATCTGTTGCCCCATACATTTAAGTCATGTTGTGTTTACAGTTTTGTATGGGACATCACATTTTTTTCTCTATTTCGATTTTGGTCCCATAGAGAAAGTTTTTCAGTTTGACGGGTGGACTCTTAGTTTAAAAGGATGCTAATGATATCAATTTCACCCTGTATAAGATCTTAACAAAATTAGCTGAGCATACCCTTAAAATAGTTTCAGCTAATTTTGTTCGACCTTATACATGGTGAAATTGATATCATTAGCATCCTTTTAAACTAAGAGTCTACCCATCAAACTGAACAATGGGAGGAACTTCACTATGGGAGCAAACCGAGCGGAGCAAAAAAATAATCAGCTGTTGCATACATTTGAGTCGAGTAGGCACTGCAGTTTAGTATGGAACAGCTGATTATTTTTTTGCTCCGATCGGTTTGCTCCCAGACTGAAAGTTGTTCAGTTTTTTTATTTATTTATTTATTGATACATCACAATACACTGTTTACTTAAATTAACAAACATTGGCGCACTATAAACCATAACTGGTTTGTTCGTACGCCGGTAGGGACTCATCCTTATTATTAAGTAAGCATTAAAGATAATCACACGAACAGTTTGATGGGTAGACTCTAATGATATCAATGTCACCCTGTAGAACGGTAGGTAGTAATGGTTTTTAGGTAACGAAGAAATTATGAAATGTAATGCTTGTGATAAATTTAATTCAAAGCTATTCAAATTCAGCATTCGTTATATTACTCATGCTTTAGTGTAAAGATAAAGATAACGCGCCTATAACAAGAATGTGTACTGAGTTCAACAAGATAAACTCAACTGTTGAGGACATAGACATATTCAACGACTCGTTGCGTGTGTTTCATCGTAATGTGCTGGGATCATTTCGTCTTTAAACTTAAGTTAATTGTTAAATTATGTTCTGCTCTGTTTTATTTTTGGTTATTCTTGTTTTTATTGTTGTTATTAAGTAGCATATGCATATGCTCACGACTACATTCCCCGAGGGGGTAATCAGAAATATTCTAAAACCTCAGAACATCCACGTTTCACTAGTACCGAAACTCTGTCCAGTGTGACGTGTTAAGTATTACTTTTATTTTATTGTAATTTCTTTTAATTTTTGTGTCTTGTGTCCTCTATATATTGTGTAGAAAAAGAAACTGTGTGTATAATACTGTAACTGTCCCTTTAAGTAATTATTTTGTCTAGTTGTTGTGCCCACCTTGTAACTGGGTTATGTATCAGAATTATACCTACCTAATGATGTAAATGTGAGTGTTATAATATGTAATCTGTTGGTGAGCCTAAATAAATAAATAAAGATTTTTATTATTATTTGGTTATAAGGGCTTGGTCGATGACCAAATAGCTACTGCGACCTAGATAGATCTATTGTAGCTGTCACCCTAGACCTAAAGGTCATTTCCTAGGCCCACGGACTTCATGAACCGTGTTATGCTTTTGGAGGGGAGGTCCCTGATGTCAGTAGGTGTTATTATGTATCCACCTAGATGGCGACTCCTGCTGTGAATGAGCACTTCGCATTCGCAGAGGAGATGTATGGGCGTTTCCTCTGCTTCACAGCAAAATCTGCAAGTGGGTGAGTCTACAAGCCCCATTCTGTGTAGGTGTTTGTTTGAAATAAAGATAAGCCAGTCAGCAATGGTCGTATCGAGGCTGACTGCCCACGGTGGTTCAGACGAACCCAGGTGTCATTACTGAGGAAGGTTCTTTCCTTTCACTATATTATGAGCTATATGACCTAATACACCAAAATTTTAAAAATTGACTTTAACAGATTTTATATTATTATTACGTATATTTATTATACTTGTAATTTTTTTTTACTTTAACAGGCTCTTATCCAGACAAAATCCATCTTTAAAAACATATTACAAATGGCCACCACCAAAGAGAAGAAGAAGTATAAGTATATTAGAAAAGAGAACCCACTCGTGGCAACATTATGCATCCACCTTATGTCAAATTGAAGGCTAGCTAGCGCCATCTATGTTTCACCGATATTCAACCTATACTATACATACCTAGGATATTATTGTTTTTAATGCTAGTTTTCGTTCAATCCCGCACCAATCGAGTGAAATTCCAGTATCCTTACTATACCCGTAATTTAAATATTGGTAAGAGAACAACAGAAACTCTAGAACATCACTAAATCGGCACGAAATTGAACGAAAACTACAAACAACCCGTACATTACGCAAGATAGGTAGCCATTTTGTGATTTTGTCAATTTGACATTGACATAGACAATAAAATCTTTTTTTTTCATAGTTCTGCGAAATATTTAATAGATGGCAGCACATTCTATGCAAACTAAATCGGAAAAGCCACCAAAAGGCGACTGTCCTCCGCCTGGCCACCACTTTTAAAGTATCTTTATTCGGAATAAATTGCCATTTGATAAATGGACAGACCGGACACTAAACTTATTTCATAAGCGTTCCGTTTCCCAATTTCATCGCGGAATACTAAAAAGCATTAAAACTAAAAGTACAATGCTATTTCAAATAGTTTACAACAACGT
This sequence comes from Agonopterix arenella, assembly GCA_927399405.1. Classification (NCBI taxonomy): domain Eukaryota; kingdom Metazoa; phylum Arthropoda; class Insecta; order Lepidoptera; family Depressariidae; genus Agonopterix; species Agonopterix arenella. The sequence goes on along the minus strand of OV656708.1, from coordinate 15,862,385 downwards.
GTACAAAGTAGAATGAGAAACGCGAAACGAGACTTAACGAATACCACCTTATAGTCGAGCGTGGGCAAATCGTCGCGCGAAACTCACATAAAAGTTCATACAACCCTCTTTTTAGGGTTCTATGGGCATTTTTAGACACACGGCTTTCACCTGATGATGATGATGCTTCATGGACTTGTTCGACCACAGCTCCTGATTATGGCTTTTGACTTTGAGAGCTTCGTTGATGTGCTCGTAGATAGTTCCATTTTCCGGCCGCATCTACAACGTGACACGTTCCGATGAGGTGATAGCCTCAACGACTGTTAATAGCCTCACAAATGGGTAGGTACAACAACATTCATCATCATCATCATCATACCAGCCGATAGACGTCCACTGCTGGACATAGGCCTCCCCCAAATTGGGGGGATTTGCCATAATCGCCACGCTAAAAACGCACAACATTAAAAGCACTTAATTGAATTCAGGAAATCCATGAGTAATAGATAACATGAGTAACAGATATGTCCCGATTTCCACTACGATTTTCTTGATTATTACCTCATTTCTGATATGATTTCATCAGGATCCTCCTGAATCTGATGGAATAGGAATTAATGGTACTAATACTACTAAAGGGATTAATTGTCTAATAAGTACTGTACGTAAGTATCGACAGCCAGATAGCTCAGTTGGTATAGTGAACCTGCCTAATATGCCGAGGGTCGCGGCTTCAATTCCCGCCGCTGGAGCAAATATAATTGTAAATACGAATTGTACCAAAATCATGGATATATTATGTTGTATATTGTTTCTAAGTCATGATAATACAAGTCCGGACTAGACTCTGGTACCTATTTTAAATGGAACTAGAGATCTGTGTACAAGATATTAACAAATTATTGTCAATCTCTTCTCTTCTCTAAATAGAATAAAGCACAGTCGCTCTCCGCGTCTACCCTTCTGTCTTTTTCTCTGTCATTTAGATCATTTCTTCCGGGAAGTTTGTGTCTAATATTATGTACATATCTTATCTTATCTTGTTGTGGGGGCCGGCAAGCCAGCAACACATTGACCCAGTGGGATCTTTTGTGTTAGCCCCAATACTTTTTGCTTTCTGCACCCTTCAAATACATGGTCTTATTGATAGAAAATGGGGGGATTTGCCATAATCGCCACGCTTGGCAGGCGGGTTGGCGATCGCAGTTGGATTGAATGTGTGTACTCAGAGAATGCTGCTGCCCATCCTCCGGTAGATCCCTTAGTCGCCTTTTACGACAACTACTGGAGGAAATGGGATGGTGCTATTATTAGCCGACACCACACGGCTTTGGATATACGTGCATATATTTACTAGATACCAGCAAGGCAAAACTGGGGCGAGGCGCTAATGCTTTATAATTATAGTGTGGAACCCTCGATACACAATTCGGGCTTGCATTCTCTACCTCATTTTTTTCAAATGCACAAGCATTTATGTGTTTGCATAGAAAGGGGTGAGCCATCGAGCGTTTTATGTGCTGCTAATTTATTATTTAGAGGCAAACCGTCACGCAAGCACTACCTTACCTGCTGCATTTTCATTTACGAAACTGCTTTAATTTTCCTACAAATAGGACTGTGTTTTGTTTTCTTTAGGTACTATTGGTTGAATTATTTAGACGTAATTATATTATCTAGTGTCATCATAGGTCATTGTCTGAAACGTCCAAAACCTGATTGTCTGAATAGAAAAATGATTTCGTGCTTCGGATGGCACGTTAAGCCGTTGGTCCCGGCTACTACTATCTCTGGTGGTAGTAGTCGTTACATAAAAACGATGTCAGAGGCCGTAGGGCGGTCTGAAAAAATTCGGACACCAGGGCTCTGTCCACACGATAAGAAAGAGACAGGTCATTGAGGTGCTACTGGGAATGTTCCTCCATTGAAAAGGGAAGATCTTCCAGCAGGTGAAGTGTGTGAAGCCTGGGGACCGGCCGTGGTCCAACAGTTCTTAGTTGGACCTTGTATGTGTATCGAATCTCTGTTACTATTTCTCTTGCGCGATGTATGTCTTGCATTCGATTGTGGACCTTATTTTGTACTAGGCTGCGAGTTACGTATTCACGATGAACGTTGTCTTTGTATGGAGCATATTTCCGAGAGCGACGGTATCGCCATCTGTTGGCATCTTTGCAATAACTTGTGGCTGCTGACATCTGTAGCAAGTCGCCACAGTTCTATAAGGAGGTTTGAAGCAGCGTCAAAGTCAGTTTGATACGAATCTAGTATTTTCAGTCCAGTAAACTGAAAAACTTGTACTAAGGCAGCAAACCTGAAATTGCCAAAATAGTATTGCAGTTTAGTATAGAATGTTGATATTTTTTTGAAGATTTCAGGTTTGCTTTCATATTAAAAGATGTTCAGTTTGATAGTTTGAACCACCACTGAAAATATGGAAACTGTTTAAAAATCATCCAGTAGGTGCAGCAAGCTATAGAAAGAGCTTTGCTCTGAGTTTTTTTAGAAATCACAGAAATTATGAAAACCTACCACAGTGAAATAAACTAACGACTCGACTGAAAAAGTGGTAAAATAAACTAGTTTATACATGCAGGGTCCTCCTTAATAATTATTCTGACAGTTTTTTTTGGAAATGACCAGACCATCAAACTGAACAACTTTATCTAGGGGACCGAAATTGAAATAGCAAAAGAAAATCTGATGTCCCATATATTTGGATCGAGGAGGTTTGCAGTTTTGTATGAAACAGCAGATTTTTTTGCGCGATTTTGATGTTGGTGCCATAGAGAAAATTGTTCAGTTTGATGGTCTGATCATCCCTTTAAAAAAGGACCCTGTATAAATCCGAAAATTAGCAAATTTAAATGGGTGGCAAATTGTTATAAATGCAAATTAAGGCAAAAATAATTTCATTGTTATAGCAAAAAATTTTCAAGCAATAATAACAATTTATTACATTCAAAAAGTGCTCAGCTGCCGGTAACGTTTTCATAGCTAGCCAAAGCTGGCACTTAAAAACAATCATAGTTAAACTCCCCCAAAAATCAAATACGAAACGAAATAAAATAATAGTCATTTAACAACAATTTCCCAAAGCAATAAACAGCTCATAAATTCAATTACTTAATGCAAAAATTGATTTACAGCCCACTGTGCGGTGGGACTAGAGAAATAAAATCGTATATAGTGCCGACCGAAATCGGCATTCTGCCAAAAATCTCCACTGTGTACAAAAAATAGGGCCATTCGTAATTTTAATGGATAAAAATAATAAGCTTTACCCATATATCATGGGGGAGAGAGACGCTGCATTTGATTTTTCATATGTTTTGGCTTTAAAACCTGTTCGGTATTGCCAAAAGTTGGGAAAGATTTAGTGAAGACGGTTGCGAATATTGAATTATAACCGCATCTTTAGATTTTGTTTTGTTTATTTGCCGGCTGATGTATGTGCGAATGAAAAAACTAAATAGCCCGTTACTCATTTTCTGTGGTTTCAGTGAAGGCATTGATCTTTCCGTGCATGCATTTAAGAGTAACGCTCTTGTCTGTTGAAGACTTTGAAATCATCCGCAAAGAATTCACCTTTTTTGTGCAAGATTTTGCTATAACGTCTTCCTCTTATCACAAATTTAATCATTATCATCGTTTCAGGCCTCCGTGGTCTAATGGTTAAGAGCAATTGGCTCCCGACACGGAGGTCGTGGGTTCGATTCCCATGGGGGACACCTAGTGAAATGTCACTTTGTGCGTTTTTCCCCAGTTGGTTAGGACATTGCAGGCTGAATCACATGGTTGTCTGAAACGAAAAATGATTCCGTTCTTCGGATGGCATGTTAAGCCGTTGGTCCCGACTACTATCTCTGGTGGTAGTAATCGTTACATAAAAATCACGTCAGAGGCCGTAAGGCGGTATGAAAAAATTTTGACACCAGGGCTCTGCTCACACGATAAGAAGAAGAATCGTTTCAGGTGAAAGACATCCTCTACTGGACACCTCCAAGAATCGCTAAAATAGGCCGGTCCTACGCTGCCCTCATCCAACGGGATCCCGCCGCCGTCACCAGGTCGTCGATCCACCTTGTCTTACCCACGGTGCCCCTTTTAGAATCATCATCATCATCAGCCTATAGACGTCCCACTGCAGGGCACAGGCCTACCCTCAGGGAGGGTGTATGGGCGTTAGTCCACCACGCGTGCACAATGCGGATTGGTAGACTTCACATACACATCAGAATTTCTTCATCAGTCTATGCTGGTTTCCTCACGATGTTTTCCTTCTCCGTTTGAGAGCAGTCGGTATTACGTACATAAGTTAGAAAAGCTCATTGGTACATGACATGTTGTCCGTGCGGATTCGAACCCGGACCCCCATAATTGGATGTCCATACCTCTCCGCAACGCGCCACCGATGCTCAAACCTTTTAGTATGCGGTCGCCAATCGAGAACTTTTCGGCCCCATCGGCCATCTGTTCTATTCTTTAATTTTACCTTCACTGATGAGTTCATCTACATGCCGCCTGTAGAAATACTGGTGTGCCCAGTGGACAATCACAGAGAGAGTCACGTGATAATTTTGTGCTTTCCTTAGAAGCTTTGTATTTGTTGTATATTTACTCATGTGGATCATGGATCTTACTTAATAAAATTATGTATTTGTGTCGTTAATGCTTGGTTTCCAGAAAAATGTTCTGATTCATCAAAGCAATGTATGCCTATGAGCATTATTAAATCGAACATAAAAAATGTATAGGTAATCGTATGTTGTTAATCATAAAGGTGTCCTGAAAATCTGTGTATCACACATTGGTTCAATAAATATTTTGTATTTGTAAAATGATTCTAAAAACTCATCGACCACAGAAAAAATTGTATTTCACTAAAAGGCAGACCTTTTGAATTCAACGTTATCAAACAAAAAAGACCAGTGATTGAGTAAAAATACACGGAAACTAAAACTCAACTAAATTTTTAGACTAACCAATCAAAAGCATTGAGCCATTAGATGCACGAATTCCGTACAAAAGCCCACACTGTGTGCCTAACCACAAAAAGTGGCGAACAGAATTCGAATGCAAAAACCACAATTCTCCCAGGGGAAAATCAATCAGTATCGAGCACCGATGCATTGCATTACTGGAAGCTTGTACCAGTTGTATTTTTGACTGTACCAGAAATACTCCGATAACTATTTTATTTTATTTGGTACACGGGAGAACGAGCTTTGCTCTGCGTATTTCGAGTTTGTCTTCCAAGATTTCAACCCTGAGAAAATTATTTTTACCCAAAAAAATTACATTCTTAATTTTTTTCTCCATCGCCCTCGACAGGGTAAACAGTTGTATTACCTCCAGAAGTGATCTTACCCACGATACTGAATAAAGGATATGTATGATACTGAATAATATAATTTTTCAAAGGAACGTAAGGGAAATAAAAAATAATCTACTTTTCATACAAATGTTCGATCAACTTTACTGATTGCATTTAGCATGGAAATGGCTTATTGGTTTCTTAGGGAAAGTTGATCAGTATCATGGGTACAATTTTTTTTTTTATTACGTATGAGTTTGCTCTTGAAGATGGGGTCGAAGATGTAGCGAGCTCACCCAGAAGAAGTCTATTCACTCGTACTTTAAATGAATTCGGGTTGTAAGCGCTCGGAAATACTGACGCAGGCAGGGCGTTGCTTGAGACCATCAAACTAAACGACTTTTACTATGGGACCAACATTTTTACTGTATACTTACCCAGATTAAAATATGGAAAAGTCAACATAGCGTAAAAAAGCGCCTTCGCCGGATCTTCACGACAGAAATTATGGGATTCTTCTATTAAAATATATAAATCTTCTACATAAATTTATCACTGAAATAGGAAACAAAAAACAATTGAAAGAAATCATCATGTAAATATTTTTATTATTTTTTGTTAAGTCTACCGGGTATTGAAACAACTTTTTTAGCCAATTCTAACCTTAGAAGCAACGGATTAGAAGTGGAAAATTAATTAAAAAGTAAAGAATAAATTGCACCAATTTCACCCTTGCACACAAAAAAATTGATATCTCCCAATTTTGTTAAGTAAATTCAGTGATTCGTACCATTTTAAAATCGTCATTAAATAGGCAACTTTTTGAAGTAGTTCGCCGCACAAGTCCCATACATTTTTTTTATACTACAGCTGGTTAAAATAGCAAGATAATTTTTCGGTTAAGAAAAAACAATTAAACTAAGTGGTCTGTGCTCGAAGTGCAGACATTTTTTTTGTAAAATGTTAACAATCAGTCGAAGCAACCTCTAACAATTAATATTGGCAGAAAAAAATTACAAATTATCCCAAAACGCGATAATTAGAGCTGGAAACTTAGAAAAATTTGATGATTTCCCGTTTTTTTGGATATTCTTTTTTTTTTATGGTCATGTGCGTTTTATTTTTTTTTATATTTTTTATGGACAGGACATTAGTCAAGCTGCCTCCCATAGATGTTTGATTCACCATTTCTGGGACACCCTGTATAAAAACCCTTGTATTTCTGTTAAAATAGTTTGTACAAAAAAAAAAGGGTTTTTTCCAAACTTTGTCGGCAATACTTATACGATTAACATAATACAGACCTACCTGCAAATTTTAAGCTAAAAACTTTACTAAAACGTATCCTCATTGCAAATATAACATCATAATTTGCATAGAACTCAAACGAAAATTATAATTATATCCCATCCATCGCGGCACAGTAAAGACACAGACAGTAGACTTCATTCACGCATACATACGAGCCGAGCGCCATGTACACAGCCCGCTCTGGTATATCTCGGTGGGCAACATTACTAAATTTTAAAAGAGCGCGGCCGTATACAGGGTCCTTCTTAATATGCTGACACTTTTTAAAGATACGATCAGACCATTAAACTGAACAACTTTCTCTATGGAGTCAACATCGAAATCGCGAAAAAAATATCTGCTGTCCCATACATTTGGCTCTAGTAGGTTTTCAGTCTTGTACGGAAGAGCTGATTTTTTTTCGCGATTTCGTTGTTGATGCCATAGAGAAAGTTGTTCAGTTAAACGGTCTGATCATCCCCTTAAAAAAGTGTCAGCATATTAAGAAGGACCCTATATTGATAGTTCGACTATAGAAAATAGATTTATAGTTAAACTTTAGATACTTAATTACTCATGTGTGATGATGATGATGCTTCATGGCCATGTTCGACCACAGCGAGTAATTATGACTGTTGACTTTGAGCTTCGTTGATGCACTCCACAGATTACCCCCTATAGATACCGCATGATGTAAATTTTATAAAGGCCCGAAGTCACCATTTTTGGCGGTAGGTGCGGGTAGCGGGGCACAAAAAAACGCAAGGTGATTGGCCATTTCAAGGTAGCACTACTTCGAGCTCGCTCGCTTGCGTTGCTTATATCAGTGCAAAATCATAGATGTGTGGCGCGCATCGGCGGCCTCGTATGCGGTTACGTATTGGGGGTAATCAGTGATGTGCTCTCAAATAGCTTGGCTTTAAAAATGCGTCTCTACAGGCTATATGTCAGGCTTAAAACCCGCCAGTGACAACCATAGCAGGCCTCCATCACTGGGCCGTATGTGCCAAGATAAGTACCTACACTTTGGCGTATTGTCAGCGATGCTTGCTTGATATTTGACACTCGTTTAAGAAGACAATGTCGCATACGTCGCGCGCTGTACGAAGAAATAAAAACGCTGTGGCGAGCTGCACTAGACTCATTTTTGCTCGTACCGTGTGGTAGTAATCCGCGAGTTTGCAACTAGTCAAATCAGCAACTCTTTATTAAACAATTTATTAAAAAATTGACTAAATCATGAATTGTGACGTTGCTGTTTTTCGTCGTCGTTTCGACACTTTTTATAGTTTATCCTTTGACTTTACTAATGAAAATGTATGTATTAGCATTATTTTCAAACGCAATTTTTACTGAGAAGATAAACCTAAATACAGGGTGAAATAGATATCATAAGCATCCTTTTAAACTAAGAGTCTACCCATCAAACTGAAAAACTTTTACTATGGGAGCAAACCGATCACAGCAAAAAAATCTGGTGTTGCATACATTTGAGTTGATTAGGCAGCGGTGGCAGGTGCAGTTTAGTATGGAACAGCTGATTTTTTTTTGCTGCATGGTGCAGTCAACTCCCCAATTAAATCGTGAGAATTTATCATTTTCTAAAGACTTGATGTATCTGTTAGGAAGTAACTATAATCCGTTCGCGTTAAGAAAATAGTGAGTCATCGTTGTCCGCCGGCCTGGCCACGCCCCCCAGCCAATTAAAATGCTAGAAATTAGAAAGTCGAGTTCACAGTGACCAGTTGAAATCTGACCTTCGAACAAAACGGTTGTGTATTTTGCGTGACTCGTTCAACAATAAATTTTGAAAATGAATACTTCACCAATTCGAAAGAATAAAAGTAGATGAGACTGCCAAAAGTAATGGAATTACAATTCTTCGCCTGCCGCCTTACCATTGCAAACTAAACCCAATTGAATTAGTGTGGGCCCAAATAAAAAATTATGTTGGTGCCAATAACTCCACGTTTAAAATGAGTGACGTAAAAAAATTATTATATGACGCAATAGCATTAATAGACGCTAATCGTTGGAAGAAGTGCTGCGACCACGTGATACGAGAAGAAAATACCATGTGGCATTTGGATGACGTCATGGAACACGCAGAACAAAATTCTTTCATAATAAATGTAACTGAAGAATCTAGCGATACTGAATAGTGATTTAAGTAATTTTAAGACATTTTTTTTTCCATTAAAAATAATTTAATGTTTAAAAAAAATGTTTGTACTTTTTCTCCACTGTGAATACACCCTCATCCTGTAGTTGCACTGATGACTCACTATTTTCTTAACGCGAACGGACTATAGTAATCTGTGACCGAGATACCGAGAGTAGGCATTGATTTCGAGGACACTGCCTAGCTCTCTTACTGTTTATATCTCTACTGTGATCATGGAGAACGTACAATTTATTTACTCAGGCCAAAAGTTACTTTTTGTTTGCTAAATGAATACCTCTCATATTTGGTTTGGTTAATGAAAATATTTTGCGATTGTTTTATAATGGACTTCGAAGGGAGCTTGGTTGTATTTTAACGTTGAAACTTTATACAATTTTATTGTACAATTCGCCTACGGCTGTACCTTGCTGCTGTCATGTTTAATTATTGTTTTCGCGCTTATTTACTTCGGCTTTTTGTTTAATAATTTTTGGAATTATGTACACATTAAGGTTGTTTCAGTCCATACAAAAGTTTGACGCACAATACGCGTAGACGGAATTAATAAAAGTAATAATTTATATATGGAAAAATTGTATAGAAAATCTAGTTGCCGCGTTACTAATAACATTTTGGATTTATAATATAATTACGAAGACATTGTTAAAAATGTTATTTGTGACGCGGCATCTAGATCTTCACAAACTATTTTTCCATATATAAGGTCTAACAAAATTAGGTGAAACTATTTTAAGGGGATGATCAGACCATCAAACTGGACAACTTTCTCTATGGGACCAATATTGAAATCGCGAAAAAAAATCTGCTCTCCCATACATTTAGGTCGAGTAGGTTTGTATGGAACAGCTGATTTTTTTTTCGCGATTACGGTATTGGTCCCATAGAGAAAGTTGTTCAGTTTGATGGTCTGATCATCCCCTTAAAATAGTTTCACCGACTTTTGTTAGACCTTATATACAAAGTTACTTATATTAATACCGTCTACGCGTATTGTGCGTCAAAGTTTTGTATAAAATTGACCCCTCTGCAACCTCCTTAAACTTACATCCATTTTATTCGTGTAAATAAATATCTTTGACATTTTCACATAGATTATCTAGTCCCATTGAAAAGTAACAAAATTTAGCCTAGACTTGTATAATGATGACGAGACAATGATATACAGGGTGAAATTGATATCATTGGCATCCTTTTAAACTAAGAGTCTACCCATCAAACTTAACAACTTTTACTATGGGAGCAAACCAATAGGAGCAAAAAAATCTGCTGTTGCATACAGCCGTGGCGGGTGCAGTTTAGTACCAAACAGCTGATTTTTTTTGCTCCGATTGGTTTGCTCCTATAATAAAAGTTTTTCAGTTTGATGAGTAGACTCTTAGTTTAAAAGGATGCTAATGAAATCAATTTCACCCTGTATAATATATACAGAGTGTAAACTTAAATGCATTACGTACTTAAAGGGGTACTTCAGACCATCAAACTGAACCACTTTCACTATTAGATCAAAATTGAAATCGCGAAAAAAATCTGCTGCTCCATACATTTGGGTTGATCAACCAACGGCAACGTTTCTTTTTTCACGATTTCAACTTTGGTCCAATAATTAAGAAGTTTATTTCGAATGCGTAGGTAAATACGCGCTGCATACAAACGAAGTCTGGTGATATTTTCAATCCTTACCAATCAGGAAGTAGATGGGCAGGTAATACACTATGTGAAGTAGATGGGCAGGTAATACACTATGTTGATGAGTATATTTACTTGAGCCAGGTAGTCTCCTTCGAAAACAGGCAGGACAAAGAAGTCGCACGTCGTGTCGACAACGCCTGGAAGAGCTACTGGTCCATGAAGGAGTTAATGAAGGGTGAACTCCCGCTATACCTCAACCGAAGACTCATCGACATGTGTATCCTGCCTATCCTAACCTACGGTGCACAAACCTGGTCTCTCACAGAGTCTCAAAAGTCCAAACTCAAGGTTTGTCAGATAGCGATGGAGCGCAGTATATTAGGTGTTAAAAGAAAAGATCGTGTCGGGAACAGTACACTGCACTCCAAAACACAAATCGCCAACGTCGGGGAGAAAACAGCTAAAAAAACCAATCAGAGTAAATGAAATTGTTCAGAAACAATCTATAAACTAATCTTTGTTTGTATGAATTAAAGATTTGTATGGAAATCTTTGAGGCACTGTAACTTTAAAATTATACAATTTTACGAAAATCTAACTTCATACAAACATAGAGATCAGTTTCTAGATTGTTTCTGAAATTTTTTGACTTTACAATTAAAGTCAACAAAATTCAGTAACAGTAAGTAAGTTAGTAAGTACGTATTGAAAATTCGTTTTGACTTCGTTTGTATGGAACGCGCTCAGAATTAAATTCCCTTAAAAATTTAACAATTTTATGGTCTGAAGAACCCCATTTAGTATTATGTATCGCATATAATTTTACACCCTGTATTTATACAGTACAGTTGTGAAAACTTAAAAAGTAAACACTATAACAGACCATAATCTAATTGATTTATCGTTTCAGGTAAATATGTTTGTGATAAAATGAGTAATTTTACTTGCATGCGCCAATGTCAACAAAAAACCCATCAAAACTGAAAGCGATTACGACCAATAAAAGCACTAAAATAATAAACACTTCATAACTCAAAGGTAAAAAAGACTAAAGCGCCATTTCACCAAATTAGCCCAGTCATTTTACGGAGTTTTGTTAGTCGGGGTGGGGGGTAATTATTAATTGGAATTATAAACTGTAACCGGAACCATTAAGTGACAACAGGACTATCAATCAATCAATCAATTATACTTTATTTGACACCAAAAAACAGAGTATACAGAGAGCAACGATCAGTCTTATCGCTATAAAACGATTTCTTCCAGACTGTCTTAAAGCATAATAAAAAAAATCGCTACGCAACATAGAAATCAAAATTGTGTCCCAGAAGGATTTTAAATTATTAATACCAATGCACTCATTTGACTTAGATTTAACAATATACATTATTTTTGAATAATAAAATAGGCAATGAAACTAAAAAATTAGGTATTTATTAGGAAATACGAATGTATTTTTCAAAACCTTCTAAATAGACAAAAATAGTCACACCATGTTTGTAGTATGTTTAATGGTAAAGCCTTACATATGTGAAAAAAAAAATTCCATCAGGTTTTTTAGAACGAGATAATAGCTAATTTTTAAAATTGGATCTGAAGCCAACGTGATTTTTTTAAATTTTGTTATATTTCTAGGCTCAAATTGGCTCTTCAATTTTATACCGAAAAAAAAGTCAATTACTAATTAGTCCCGGCTCAAACCGTAAAATGACTGGGCTAAAATGGCGCTTTAGTATTTTTAGCTTGGAGGTGACGATATTATAACAAATATTTTCAGTGCATAGACCTTCCAGTGTTAACGCCCTGCACTAAACGTCATTACTCGTGACATCAAGGTCTGTGTCCTAATTTTTACAGACAATGGCCTGAAGCAGCGTGCAATGTGCATTCGCACAGTAACTCTAATTTTCAATGCATTCAAATATAGAATACATATTCTTGTTGTTTCTCTTTGGGACGCTGGAGTTTTGGGGTTCCGTGGCAGAAAGTTGAAATACAATTTGTTTTATTTATTTGTTCTGTACCTTTTTTATGGGTTTTGGTGTCGAAACTCTCGGGCCATGGGGACCTAATCGCAGGCGCTCTTTAAAGACCTGTCAAAGAACCTGATAGACTCGACAGGGGACCCAAGGGACCCACTTTCCTCGCTCAACGGATCAACATAGCCATTCAGCGAGGAAATGCGGCCTGCGTTCTGGGTACCCTCCCACAAGGACCAAACCTGTACCTGTCACTTTATTTATAATTTTATTTATTAGCACTATTTTACGGATCTTTTTTGAAGCAAATTGAATTTCAGCTTTTGAGTGAAACTAAGTCGTGATCAAAATGATAGAATTATTTGATTGACATTATTATATAAACATTTTTCTATGTATAGTAAAAATTATAACTGTGATTTTTCACATATTTTAACACATAAGAAAATAATGTAAAGATAACCTATAATGAGTGATAAACATCTTGAGCAAGACTTTGACTGCGCAGAATAATATTTGTAGGCGAAAGCGCTACTGCGCATACCGCTTACCCCCGATCATTTTTCAAGTTGTTTGCCGGGTATTTCGTTTCATTTATAATTTTACGTCACAATCGGTGAAAGTTCAGAAAAAAAAATTTACTATAAAATAATTTTTAAATTCATGGTTTCTACTGGATTGGTTTTTACTAAAATCCTCATACTGTAAATGTACAGAACCTTTCTCCTTTACCATAGTTCGCACTTTACTGTTCTTTTTTATGATTTTTGTGTCCGTGATCGTCTTGTCTGTTGTATTTCGGTTTAAGTCGGTACCGCCACGTTTGTTTTGCAACATTTTCTCAACGTAACGAATTCTTTCCTAATTGGCGGGGGTTATTGAACGGTAAAAATGACTGTTTCAGTTTTTTTCTTTGGAGTGCTTTGATTTTTGTTACGTGCCTCGAAATGTAATTTTTCGGTTGACGTTTGAAATTAAAATGTATGGAACGTCTGGATGTGAGATGGTATCATTAATATGGGGTTTGATAAAGAAGTTTTGTCAAATAATTTGTTTAATTTTGTCATATAAATATTTTCCTGTCAAAGTAAACTTTTTTTGTACATTTTATCATCATCGTCATTGGCCTTTCCATCTTTGAAAGATGATTTAAGCAGCGTCTTGGCGGCACTTACGCGTGAACAGCTCTTCCCTCCGCTAAATGTTTCCTCCACAAGTCGCGGTTCTTAGCGAGACCCTCCCAGCCGCTGGTGTCGATTGAGAACATTTTATAGGTACATAATAAATGTGTAGTAACCTATTATTGTTGAGTCCGTGTGGTGTCGGCTAAGAATAGCACCACCCCATTTCCTCCCGTGGGAGCCGTAAAAGGCGACTAAGGGATCTACCGGAGGATGGGCAGCAGCATCCTCTGAGTACACACATTCAATCCAACTGCGATCGCCAACCCGCCTGCCAAAGCGTGGCGATTATGGCAAAACCCCCCATTTTGGGGGAGGCCTATGTCCAGCAGTGAACGTCTATCGGCTGATATGATGATGATGATGAACCTTTATTATTGCTATATTCCAGGAATAACTACAGTAAGTAATTGTTTTTTACCACACGCAAATACAGGGTAAGTTGGAAATACATTTTTTTTAGATTGCTGACTTGGGGATAGGTCCCCAAGTCAGCAATCTAAAAAAAATCCAGGACAAGGAAAACATCAGAAAGAATCTTATATTACTTAAAATCAACCAGTCGGACACCGATCGGACTGTTATTTTTTGTTGAGAGAGTACACTAATATTAAACACATGGCATACAAAAAATCATAAAAGTCATTGAAAACATAAAAAAAAGTAATGTTCCTAAAGATAGAGATAAAAAAAAAACTTTTCTTGTATTCTAGTGGAAAATATTATTTTTCCTGGCGGTTTCTGGTAGGTCTCCAAATCAGAAATCTTAACAAAATGTTATATCCATCTAGTCTGGACCACAATTACTCCATCAAACTGAACAACTTTTAGAACGGAATAAACATCAAAATCGTGAAAAAATATCAGGCATTAAAGCACATTATATGAAAAAACTGTATTACTTCAATATATGCTTTATAATAATTAGTGGTAGCCCAGTCATTTTACGGTTTGAGTCGGGACTAATTAGTAATTGAATTTTTTTTTCGGTATAATATTGAAGAGCCAATTTGAGCCTAGAAATATAACAAAATTTAAAAAAAAACACGTTGGCTTCAGATCCAATTTTAAAAATTAGCTATTATCTCGTTCTAAAAAACCAGATGGTAATTTTTTTTGCACATATTTAAGGCTTTACCATTATACATACTACAAACATGGTGTGAAAATTTTTGTCTACTTAGAAGGTTTTGAAAAATACATTCGTATTTTCTAATAAATACATAATTTTTTTAAATTTCATTGCCTATTATATTGCTCAAAAATAAGTCAAATGAGTGCATTGGTATTAATATTAATAAGTTAAAATCCTTCTGGGACACATAATTTTGATTTCTATGTTGCGTAGCGATTTTTTAAATATGCTTTAAGATAGTCCTTTTGTCACCTAATGGTTCCGGTTACAGTTTAAAAGTCCAATTAGTAATTACTCCCTACCCCGCCTAACAAAACTCCGTAAAATGACTGGGCTATAGGATAGACAGCTAGATGAGGGAATGATGATGACTTGATGACAAAAACAAATTACTACCGTAGTTCTTTAAGGTTGTCTGGAAGAAATCACTTTTTAGCGATAAGACCGCCTTATTTGTACCATATTCAGTTTATGTTTCTTATTGTGCATTGTATTTTCTTTTGGTGTAAATAATAATAAAAAAATAAATAATAATAATAATAATTTCATTCATTCATTCATTCTTTTTTTTACTCTTCAAAAATGTGCAGACACCGCCACTGAAAATCACAGTACCTTAACTGTTCACAATTAAAGTTCAATATCCTAGTTAATAAATTCACGGAACTAAATACAGGTACTTATTACCTGGTCAATAAACGATGACGAAGAATAAAGGTCCTTTACTCATGAATCACGTAACAATGTGTCATTATATGAAAAAGGACCTAACGGCGGTTGTCGCTTATGTCGTTATCACTTCAATTGCCATGTGAATCTCTTACAGAGGATCGGAAATAAGACTTAAGCGACAAACGATGTAAGGTTTATTTTTGTCTGGAAATATACAAATCATAAACGTTTGCCCTACTTATCGGATTTCAAGTAAAAATATAGTACTTTGTTATAATATCCTTTGTTTTCAACATATTATTTTCTGCGAACAAAGTGACAAAGTAAGATGAAACGAGTGGACCTAATTAAGGGTGAAATTATACGGATGGATATTGCGTTCTCACACGCACGTCACGCACGCGATACTTGATTTTTCTAAACATGAAACCTGTATCAGATTTCAGATTTTCTAGATATTTACTGTATTGTCCTGGAAGGTTTAAAAAACATCATCCTCGTTTCATACATTTTTGGTCTAAATGTGAAAGTGCCGGCCAACAAAAACGTATGAACGTATGCCTTCTGTTAGAACTTGTCCGTCTAATCATTTATTATCAAGGCATTAAAGCTGTAACTGTAAGAATTTACATCAAAAATGTATGAAAATGCAGAATTTTCAAACCTTAGTAAAACCAAGGAAAATGGTCCGACAGCTTTCATTTGTCATACTAAAAAATGCTGAAAAGGACAAGTTCTGAGAATATCAAAATCATCATCATCAGCCTATCATCGTCCACTGCTGAACACAGGCCTCTTTCAAGGCGCGCCACAAAACTCTGTCCTCGGCCTTCCTCATCCTCGCTCCCTGCTACCTTTTTAGGTCGTCTGTCCAGCGGGCAGCAGGACGTCCCACACTACGTCTACCAGTCTCGCGTCTAGTCCACTCCAGAACCCTGACACTCCACCGGTTGTCAGTTCTTCGGCAAATATGACCAGCCCATTGCCTCTTTAGCTTGCTAATTTTCTGACCTATGTCAACCACTTTCGTTCTCTGACGTATTACTTCATTTCTGATCTGATCTCTCAGAGAAACACCGAGCATAGCTCTCTCCATAGCTCGCTGAGCGACCTTGAGGTCGCTCAAGGCTCATTTCGATTTGATTTTTTAATTACAGGTTTCACAATATTTTAGGCTCGCTGCTCGCAGTCACCGGTGGCTGTTACAGTTGCGGACGCTGCTGTAGCGAGTGGCGGCCACCGGCCACACGTGTGCGGCCAGTCCCTACTAAATTTATGAAAAATTGTGTGTGTGTCATTGGCCATCGGTGACTGTGGCCGGTGCGGTGGCTCGTTTTGCGCCGCGTTTTGTGTTCACGGAAGTACAAATGAAAAATATATAGTTCGTTAAAGTACACAAAACCAAACCGTATATTTTCACCGTAACAATATTCGGGATATGACAATGCACTTTCAAGAAATTCAACCGATGCGTTTGATGGAACTGGGTTGTGAAATCGCCGATTCGTTATGTATTCTTGTAATTATTGTCCTTTAAAGAGGTCGTCCGAAAACAGCGGCTGTAAATTATAATTTTCTTCAGTGTTATACTCATAACCACACATGATGAGTATTGTTATAATTTTGCAGTGTTGTGTTGACAAAAGATCTGTGAACAAAATCAAAGTTAGACTTAGACAGGGTGAACAATTTCATAGATAGGGTCCTTATTAATATGCTAAAACTTTTTAAGTGGGTGACTAGACCATCAAGCTGAACAACTTTGTCTATGGGACCAACATCGAAATCGCGAAAAAAATCAGCTGTCCCATAAATTTGGCTCGAGTAGGTTCGCAGTTTTGTAAGGAACAGCTGATTTTTGTTCAACAAAAAAAAGATTTGCGTAACAATTTGATGTTATAATATAAAACAATGTTATAACTAAAAAAATATAAAATAGATGTATATTTTGAAGTGAAACTTTCTATGGGAGGGCTTTGAAATTCTAATCCGCATCCTTTTCGTGTGACTGAAGTTCGAAATTTAAAGACAGCTGCGTAAATAAAGATTGTATGTGTGTTCAAGATCCAAATAAATAATCTTTCTTTCTTTAAGTTTCACTTCTGACGGGCATCCCGTGACGGCCAACTTTTTATTACTATGTAGGAATCACCTTCATGATTATTAAGATCACATTCCCTTTAAAATTTTAAAAGATGCATGTTTAAGTAGGTACTATTCTCAGGCTATGCCAGCCCTATAATATATTATTTGATCCCATCGCTGGGACCACTACTTATAAGTTAACATTACGGTGTACCTTTCACTATTGACTAAAGATTAACTACCACAACATATATTTACACGTTAAGGATTGAACAAATAAATATTTCAAACCAAATATTATACAAGTACATCATTAGCGACATCAAATTAGCATAAATCAAACATGAGTGTTATGAATACTACCTATCATTATTTAGGTATGTGTTCATACAATTTCAATAGATTAAACTACTTTTTAAATTGAATTTAAATGGAATGCAAGCATTTCCAATTTCAAATAATATTGCAGTGAAATATAATAATGCCAAAAACTCGTATACTTAATTAAATTTGTAGTCTGTAACATTTTATAAAATAATATAATAATAATATACATATAATATAATAACAATATAATAACATGGCCATCAAATGAGTTGGCAAGTCACCGTCTGCCATTTTTGACAAACTTAGAGACATTTGTTACGGCAGGCGTCCCGAGTCTCTCCGCAATAACCCAGATTTCCCGGCCCACCAAGTTCACCCCCAAAACCCGAGTAGTTTTATTTCGTCCGTTCTTCAATAGTCTCTGCACCGAACGTGGTATGTATTCTGGAGCATTTGCATAATGCATTCAGAGATAGACCACGGTTGGTGCATCCCATCGCATTTAGATAAAAGTGTCTTAAAGGGGCCTCTACGTGTTGGACCTGTGTCCCCACACAAGCCTTCTAAAGGTCCGGGTTACGGCCCGAGAAATACCATAAGAGATACAATAATAATAAAAGCGTCGCGTTGCGGAGAGGGGTGGACACCCCATTATGGGAGTCCGGGTTCGAATCCGCACGGACAACATGCCATGTACCAATGAGTTTTTCTAACTTATGTACGTAATACCGACTGCTCTCAAACGGTGAAGGAAAACATCGTGAGGAAACCTGCATACACTGAAGAAGAAATTCCGATGCGTATGTGAAGTCTACCAATTCGCATTGGGCACGCGTGGTGGACTAATGCCCATACACCCTCCCTGAGGGTAGGCCTGTGCCCTGCAGATGGTAATTTTTTTTGCACATATTTATGGCTTAAGCACATACTACAAACACGGTTTGAATATTTTTGCCTACCTAGAAGGTTTTGAAAAATACATTCGTATTTTCTTATAAATATATCATTTTTTAAATTTCATTGCCTATTTTATTGCTCAAAAATAATTTATATTGTTAAATCTAAGTCATATGAGTGCATTAGTATTAATATAATTAATTTAACACGTTCCGGGACAGTGACCGGCTATAGACGTGATAACAATAAAAGTTCTATTGTGTCTCGTTCACTGCCCCGGAACGTGTTAAAAGGCTTCTGGGATACCCAATTTTGATTTCTATGTTGCGTAGCGATTTTTTTTTTTAATATGTTTTAAGATAGTCTTTTTGTCACTAACTGGTGCCGGTTACAGGTTAAAAGTCCAATTAATAATTACTCCCTACCCCGCCTAACAAAACTCCGTAAAATGACTGGGCTATACGATTCAAATTGCTGTCAAATGATAAGCGCAATACAGATAGTACAAAATGTTCTTATTTCCTAGCGGTTCATTGACGACTCAGTGGACTTTAATTTAGCGCGAACGGCATAACTCCTGGGTACCTTTAAGGTGGTTGCAGAGGGGTCAATTTTATACAAAACTTTGACGCACAATATGCGTAGACGGTATTAATAAAAGTTATATTTTATATATGGAAGAATAGTTTAGAAAATCTAGATGCCGTGTCACAAATAACATTTGCAATTTATAAAATAATTACGAAGACCTTTGAAATTTTTCATACAAAATTTCAAAAGCTTTATATCTTCGTAATTATATTATAAATTGCAAATGTTATTTGTGACGCGGCAACTAGATTTTCTAAACTATTTTTCGATATATAAATTATTACTTTTATTAATTCCGTCTACGCGTATTGTGCGTCAAGCTTTTGTATGGATTAAACCACCTTAAGGGCCTATGTCGAAAAATAATTGTAGCGAAATGGGCGTGTGATAGCTTATATTACTGCTTGATGCGAGAGAAAGAGATGGGGCGGCACGTGCGCCTGAAACGACGCAAGCGTAAAACAAACTTTATTTAATTGTGATTGTACTAATTATGTAAGTTCAATTCTGCTCTAATCAAAATTCATAAAATATCGATTTCTTTTTTTTAAATCATGTCTCGTGTTTCTATTATTAATCGTTTACCAAATCATACTCCTACTGTTGGTACTTCATGATATATGACGCTTTGAAGAATCCTATTTTTTTCACATATCCTCTTAAGGCTGCACCGAGCCTATTGTGCTGCCCCCAATCGTATTTTTTTATTTCTTAACAATATTATACAATATTTCCAAAAAACAAGAATGTCACGTTGTAGTCATTGCTGATTTTCAATTTATCGGGTCACTGCGGGTTTGTTTTTATAATGTTTGTAGTTATTATCTTTAATACCGCCAAAAGTAGCCACTTTTGGCGGTTTTAACGATAATAGCTACAAGCATAAAACATAGCAATCCGTAATGTTTCGATAAATTGAAAGACAATCATAACTACAATGTGACATTCCTGTTTTTTTGGGAATGTTGTTTAATTTTTTAGAAATAAAAAAATTACGATTGGGGGCAGCACAATAGGCTCGGCAGGCTCTTAAGAAGAATTTTTGGTGAAACTTTTTTTGTTTGATAGCTTATTATCTGACTTAAAATCAGGTATATAATTTGTGCGGACGAAGTCGCGGGTTAACGCTCGTTAAACATAAAATCCTTTAAATAATAAAACTGTGTTTACATCTGTTTTAGATATAGTTCTCCTTGAGTGACCGTGTCATCATAATAACATACATTATATTATTGCTATCATAAAAAATATGACAGGACCGGCCAATAAAACAACCGTTTGAAAATAATTATACTTATAGTTATATTTTTAATTAGGTACGTATTTAATAAATAACTAGAGTTAACCCGCGACTTTTTCCGCACAAATTATATACCTGATTTTAAGTCAGGTCATTAGCTATCAAACATTAAAGTTTCATCAAAATCGGTTCAGTAATTTTTGCGTGATGCTCGTTCAAACAAACACACAGACAAAAAATCCAAAAATTTCTTATATGGAATCAGGGACACCCTAAAAACTATACGGAACCTATATTGTCCCTTAAGGGATTCGAATTCGCGACCCTCGGCACACTAAGCAGGTTCTAGGTTCTACCGACTGTGCTATTGGGCCATCTTGTTTTCTATGATCTCTACCTACAGTATTTTAAACCATGAACTTCGAGCTGAATAAAAGAAAATACGTTACTTTTCAATAATACAAAGCACAATTAATATACTCGAATTGTACGCGAATTCGACTTGAACTTAATCGGTTTCTTTAGGTCTGGGTAAATTTTTGTTTGGATCAATTTAAAACTAACCACACCACGCTATGATAAACTCATTATATAAGGTCTAACAAAATTAGCTGAAACTATTTTAAGGGGATGATCAGACCATCAAACTGAACAACTTTCTCAATGGGACCAATATCGAAATCGCGAATAAAACTAAAACTACTCGAACTAAATGTATGGGACGACAGATTTTTATTTCGCGGTTTCAATATTGGTCCCATAGAGAAAGTTGTTCAGTTTTATGGTATGATCATCCCCTTAAAATAGTTTCACCCATTTTGTTAAACCTTATATTTGTGCAATAATTATAAGAAGGTAAACCGTTAGAATAAAAATTATTCGTTCTGCCCTCTTCCGTTTTCAATTCCTCCTCAATAAAATAGCTAAGCATAATGTAATTTCTGTACCTTACTAGTACTATGCACACACCAGCGCAAGCGCCGAATTGCGTTTCTCTTTGATCTCTTCACGGCGATTATATCGTGCATTATTCATAAAGATTGGTGCCGAGCCGGACCGAGCGGGCAGCGATCTCATGATGGTAAATATATATGTTTTATTTATCGAAAACCCCTTATTTATTTTTGGGAATAAATATGAAAGATAAGCTCTCGTTTTTCGTAATGAAATACTTTTAGATAAGGCTCGTAAATGTTAGCGAGTTTTATGGTTTGGTTGGTTGTGAAGATGAAAAGGGATTATGTTACATTTATACGTATAAGGTAGTACCTTGAGGCAACTCAAACTCTAAATATTGTATACAAAACAATATCCCATAGCTTCCAGATGTAATTTTTTTGACTACCGCTTCGTCGGAAAGTGGTCGGTTGTAGAGAAGATGTGGCAAAAAACTCTACTCCACAGACATACAGTATAGAGTTCAGCGTAGTGTAACAATGTCAAGAGAAGATACTTTGGTCATTCATTATAATTATAGAGTTTATAGTAAGCTTGTTTACAGAGGAGCTTAAGAGGGTAAGCCTGGGTGGGACTTACTTTTATAATATACGCCGATGAGGATGATTATACAGGGTGTAAGTGACAGCCTAGCCAATACTGAAACGGTGAACTCAGACCATAAAACTGAACTACTTTCACTATGGATCCTACCTGGCGCGACCCCGGGAAACGCGAAAAAAATCAGCTGTTGGGTAGGTACAGCGGTTTCGTATGGAGCAGCTGATTTTTTTCGCGTTTCCTGAGGTAGGCTTCATAGTGAAAGTTGTTCAGTTTGATGGTCTGAGTTCACCGTTTCAGTAATTGCTAGGCTGTCGCTTACACCCTGTATACGCCGATGATGATGATGATGTATATACCAAATATTTACGTATCCACGTACAAAAAAAATATATAAATAAATATATGGACGGCGTTACAATCTCAAAAATTTGGCTCAAATTCAAACTCAAAATATCAGATCTAAAGTGTTTAGGTTTTTTCACATTTTTCTAATTTTAGGGAGTACTAGGTAGAGTACTACAGTACCAGAACTATAACGATTAGTACATATTCTATGACAGTACTTTAATCTTAGCAAAAACATTATTAATTTAAGTAACAAAATCAGATTTTCATGTCAAACTTGTAAAATTATTGTAAAGGCTTGGAAGTCTTACGTAGTCAAAATACAGACAAAACTGTTGAATTTATACAAAAGTAATATAACATTAGCTTAAATAAATAAATAATAAATAAATAAATATCTTGGACATTGTCACACAAATTATCTAGTCACATTTAAAGTACCTGGACTTGTATTATGATGACTAGACAACGATATAGAATACATATATAGATACAAACATCCATGACTCGGGTACAAATATTCATATTCATCATATAAATATTTGTCTCTTATGGGATTCGAACCCGCGACTCTCGGCACAGCAGGCAGGTTCACTACAGACTGTGCTACCGGGCCGTCAAACACTACTAGCTTACTTACACAATAGGCTAAAAATAAAAATAAATGGGACGTTCGTATAGACGGAGAGCTATTTGAAATTATAAAATAGGCGATTTGTTAGGCAAATTACTTGACGAAATCGAAAGTAGGCTGTCAACGCATAAAAGAATTTCAATTTCAACAACCATAGTGCTTTATTTTATTTGGATTTATATCTTGGACATTACCACAAAGCAGATTATCTTGAAAGTACCAGAATATTGCCCGGATTCATATTATGATGACTAGAATAAATAAATTTCAGGTATACACATATCATAAAAATATTTGACCCTAACGATATTCAAACCCGCGATCCTGAGATCAGCAGACAAGTTTACTACCAACCGAGCTATTGAGCAGTCATATTTCTTTATCGCTATCATCACAGAGTACTATTTATACCTATCATTCATGTCTCTATACAGGGTATACTTACACTATTGGACCAACATCGAAATTGCGAAAAAAAAATGTTTTGTTCCATACGTTTAGGTCGAGTAGATCTGTAGTTTAGTATGGAACAAATGAAACATCGCAAACGCATCGCATCATGGCAATTATGGCAAATCTCCCCATTTTGGGCGAGGCCTATGTCCAGCAGTGGACGGCTATCGGTGATGATATATATGATGATGATGATGATGGAACATCCGATTTTCTATTCGCGTTTTTGATATTGGTCCCATAGTGAAAGTTGTTCCGTGTGACGGTCTTGACCACCCCCTTAAATGTTTATTTGTATTTTTGTTACACCTATTGTGTAAGGTCAATAATCATACGCTATGTAAAATAAATCTCTTCGTATCTCGTGGCGTGGCCTCATAGCGTAGTTTTATGGAAAGCACTAGGTACATTAAATGAAGTGATTTCAACAACAATGACTGCATCGAGGAACGCAGTCAGTTATTAGGTTTCTTAACACGTTAAACGCCTAGGCAAAAACTATCATTTTGACCAAAATTAAAGTGAGTGTTAATATGTTTCTTGGGACATAATATGCACATAAAACTTGAAAAAAGAAAAAACAAAAATATTGTTTTTGAGTTATTTAATAAAAACATGCTGCGGTCACCGGTGACCTCCATGGCGTACAAGAGTAAAAAAAGGAGAAGTCGTTATCACAGCGCCACGCCGGTCACCCCATCGGTCACCCCGCGGTGGTGCGGTTTGGTTGCGTTGCGTTGTTCTCTCCGTGTTTTTACTTTTATTTGCTTATTTTCATTTAGTTATTGTTGTATTGCAAACCAATCTAGTAAACGAACAAGATGGACGGTGATTTTATGGAATTTGAAGTGGATTTTGATGGTTTGGAGTTCACACAAGAAGATTTGGACCAAATTGCTATTTTAGAATCAAGTGCACTGCCCGAAATAAATAATAGCGATGACGAACTGCAGAATCTGTGCACAACACGTAAACGGAGGCGAATGAATAAACGTAAATAAACCTTGCATTCAAAAAAATCTTGTTTTATTGATTTTTCGTTCATTATGACATTTTCTCTAATGCCACCTGTTTCCCAAACGAAAGTGTTGTATTTGAGCGCCATGCCGGGCACCTCAATGCGTTATTACTCTAATAACTGCGCCCTACGGCGCACTACAGTGATTTGAAAACAGGTCTGACATGAGGTCACCGGTGACCTCCAAGGCGGGATTCAGTAGACCTCTTGAGGTCATCGGTGACCTCCATGGCGTTTAACGTGTTAACGCTGTAATTGCCATTATCCTCACCAAATATTGTAGACTTGTTTATATGTTAAGGTATAAATAACATTTTAAAGCGCAGTTTTTATGCCAGCTGGACTATAACAGTATTAAAAAAATTATATATCCTATCCTATCCTACTTCCTACTTTAATATTATAAACGCGAAAGTTTGTAAGTACGGATGGATGTTTGTTACTCTTTCACGTAAAAACTACAGAATGGATTTTAATGAAACTTTACAATAATATAGCTTATACATCAGAATAACACATAGGCTACAATTTATAAAGATATTACGTGAATTGTCCAGACGAAGCGCAGACGAGGTCGCGGGCACCAGCTAGTTTAGTTATAAACAAGACGACAACATTTGATGCAAATAATGACAGCGTTTAAACCCTAGGAGAGCGCGTAATTTCTCTATGGTTTAAACGCTCAGCAGAAGAAGCCCGGCGCACACAGTACTTGAAAAAGAAGAAATGAGAGAGAGAGAGTGCAAAAGTGTGTGCGCTAAATACAGATGCACTCTCTCACCCTTAGGGTTGAACCTCAACTGGCACAGCACGGAATCGCATTTTTTCACGCTCCTTTTCTGTCGCTCAGGAAAGTCATTTGCTAGAGCGAGAAAGATAGCGGGAATGCGACAGCACCGGCAGTGCGGCGACCTTTCTTACTCTAGCAAATGACGGTCCTGAGCGACAGAAAAGGATGGACCGTGAAACAATTGCGATTCCGTGCTAACGGGAAACCCAGAATCAGAGATGGGGAGACCAACATTTGTACCCTTACGATCTTTTTATTCTGTTTTTGTTACTGTATTTTTTTGGTGTGCAAATAAAAAAAAAGTTATGGGGTCAGATGTGTGGGGATTAACGGTGTCGATGAAGGAATTTGTTACCTCTTTGACACCCGTCTGGGTTGATGCTATTCTAAGCACGATAGAACATTAAACACGCTTCTCGCTATAAAAAAACAAAGAATGAGAAATATTCCAGCAACAACAAAATGTAGATTCTGTTGCCAGTAACAATTTGAATACCCAAGTACATACTTATAAAATGCAAAACAGTATTAACAACTCCGACACTAAGTACACAAGTGTTAAAGTAGAATAAGGGACTTGACTCGTACATTGCAGAGAAACTTTAGAGAGCAAAAGAGTATGACATTGCAAAATGCTAATAGGCATATTGCAAGTTGGACGTCTGGACGCGTTTGTGTATGTAACTTGGATATAATCACACATCTAGTTCTTTAAAGTCATAAATGTCATTTTCTAAATTTTACAGTAGAGCGCTTTAAAGATTCAAGGCGCGTTACTTTTTTGACCAGAGCTATAATGACAGTGGCGCTCTCTAACGTATAAGTTGATAAAATATAAAAACTATTTTTTGGCACTCAATGCATTGACATAAAAGGAAAGTTATGGCATTGTTAACTCAATTTTGGATTTTTTTACATTTATGACTTTTAACACGTTCGCGGACAGTGACCGGCTATAGCAGTGATAACAATAAAAGTTCTATTGTGTCTCGTTCAGTGTCCGCGAAAGTGTTAAGAACTAGATGTGCGAATTATGAATATTTCTAGAAAACTGTCCACAATATAATCAAATCAAATCAAATCAAATCAAAAAACATTTATTTCAGATCCATAATAGGGTTAGTAAGGGCTTAAAACAATATTAGTATTACAATAAGAACAAGAACAAATTAAATACAGATACGAAGAATTATATTATATTTTACATTTAAATTTTAACAGCCCTGATAGCCAGACCCGTAGTGACGCTGAATAGGACAATCATTATGACCTGCTATTGTTTTCAATCTCCTCATTTTGGGGGAGGCCTATGTGTCCAGCAGCGGGCGTCTATCGGCTGATATGATGATGATGGAACATCCGATTTTTTTCTTCGCGATTTCGATATTGGTCCCATAGTGAAAGTTGTTCAGTTTGATAGACTTAACCACCCCTTAAATGTTTATTTGTATTGTTGTAACACTCTGTATATCATCAATAAATTATGTAGAAAAGTAATGCCACTAACCTACCACGCGGCAACCCTATGCCCATGACTAACGATAGTCCGATACAAAGTGGCATTCCCTGTTGTAATTGTTTTACTCATAATAAAATTAGGCTTTCATTTCACACGCCGTTTGCCATACATCCGTTACGACCCTTTGTACAACATTGCCGCACGACTCTGAACCTTACACCGTTTGTGATAGAGGATCACTTTTCACAAAGGGAAATAGATGTGAAACTGATTCGAAGAGGATAATTTGAATCTATTGTGTTAATTTGCTTGTAAGTCTGTTTGAAATAGTTGGTTGGGGTTCGGATCACACGGGCTGCATTTATAGGTTTAGTATCTAAGTATATTTGTACCTATTTATTCTAAGAGATAATGTAACTACTCATATCGTTCCAGATTAATACGTTCAATTTTGAATCTAAACCTTCATATTTAGAGGTTATTTTTGCTTATGGAAAAAGTCGGCACACGAGCTATTCAGGGTCTGTTGCGCATCTAAAACGTAACCACTAATTTCAACGTCATGTATGACAGTTCTCTTTTTTTTATATATTTCAAATGGGTTATCTCTTGACCTCATTCTAGTCCTCAGGACAAAGATGGGGTCGAAGATGTAGCAAGCTTACCCAGAAGATGCCTATTCACTCGTACTTTAAAGTAATTCGGGTTGAAAGCGCTCGGAAATACTGACGCAGGCAGGGCATTCCACTCCTTGGCTGTGCGCATTATAAAAGAATCAGAAAGGCGCTTAGTGCGGATTTGTGGGATATCAACCAAGAAGGGGTGGTATCCCGCGGTGCGTCTGGAAGTCCGATAGGAGAAAGGGGAAGGCGGGATGAGCTCATGCAGCTCTTGGGCACACTCACCGAAGTACAATCTGTAGAAGACTGACAAGCACGCTACTCTGCGGTGGTGGGCTAGGCTATGAAGCTTGGTCTTAACCAGCTTACTGTCGCCAATGAGTCTTCTGGCTCTGCGTTCAACCGAGTCGAGTGCGTCTAGTTGATACTTGGCTTTACTTCCCTTTCTAGTCTAAGAGCTATAAGGAATTTTGGTCACCATCAGCTGCAAGGCTGATTCAGTATTCATAGGGTGAAGAGCATCTCTTTGATGGGGATAGACCAGGTCTGCCTGCATAACTCCAGTCGCTTTAGGAGTTTCAGCCATTCAAAGGTCTGGTATGGTTGCTAAAAATGAATATGCATGAATATGCAGGTATTATTGTAATATGATGTGTAGCTATGCAAACAGTACAAAAACTGACATGGTCTATCAGTCGGATTAGGAGATACAGCCATTCAAAGATCGGAACTTTGGATGGCTGTATTTCCTAAACCGACTGACAAAACATGACAGTTTTTGTATTGTTTACAGAGCTACAGTGCATATTACAATAATATCTTATGATCTGCCTTGCAGCAGATCGTTTATTGATACAGACCTGCTGTAACTCCTAAACCGACTGGAATTATGAAGGCAAACCTGGTTCATCCCCATCAGATGCTCTTCACCCTATGAATACTGAATCAGCCAAGCAGCTGATGGTTACCAAAATTCCTCTTATCTCTTATACTATTCCGGGATCGGATTGTGAGACAATTCGTTCACTTCATTACTTCATCTACTCGTCTCCGGAATTTGAAAGCACGGCCTTGCTGACTAAGAAACCTTGGTATGCAAAAGGGGTTTTAGCAACCTTTTGGATTACAATTGCATATCAACTCAACCCAACCGGTGGCATCCTAAACCATGCAGGGATGAACAGGATCCAATTTTTGGATCAAGAGGATTGCTGTTTTGTATGGAACATCCGTTTTTTTCGCGATATCGACGTTGGTCACATAGAGAAAGCTACCACTGAATAGATTCATGAAATTTAGAATATCGTATTCTACATATAAAAGGGGTGCACTAAGAAAGGGATTTTTCAAAAATCGGAGTAGATTTTTGAGGGGTTGAAATGAGGTGTAAAAGCTTGTAATCCTTGCGGACGAAATCGCACGCAAAAGCTAGTTTTTATATAAAATTTCATAACAACACATAAATTACTCTTTAATGCAAAGATAATGCGAGTCATACGCGGAAGGTCGAGAGATGCGTCTGAGGCCTGCCCACGCGCATGTAGCGAGCATGGATCATTCGCATTTGTTGTGTTTATTTGGCGAAGGTAATTTATTAAGTGACTTCAAAAGGAATGCTGTAATTTATATTTTTAACTGAGATGTAAGGGGATTAAAGAATATTAGTTGGCAGTTGGCTTTAAGCCAAAGATACAGAAAAAGCTCAGACAAAACTCCTCGTATTGATAAAATGGATAGACAGGAATGAAGAAGGCATTAGCTTGTATACCAACCACCCATACCCACTGAACTCCGAACTCATTCAAAGCGATTAAAAGCAGGTTGACACACGTGGAGGTTACCCGATTTACCACCTTAAGTAAGATCATCATCATCACAGCAATTAGACGTCTACTAATGGACGTAGGCCTCCTCTAAGGATCGCCACAACAACCGGGCCTGCGCTGCCCTCATCCAACGGGTCCCCTAAGCCTTCACTAGGTCATCGGTCCACGAAAGGCGCTATGCTGCGCTTATCGTCACTGGCCAGTACACACTGGTCATAGACTTTCGTTTTGAGACACTGCGGTATTTGGGACGAGAAGATAGTACGTAATTTCCCGAAGCGAGGATTTTGACGGTGGACCCTCTTTCTCGAAGCTAGACCTATAGCCCAATCATTTTACGGTTTGAGCCGGGAGCCGAAAAAAAAATCAATTACTAATTAGTAATTGATATTTTTTTTCGGTATAATACTCAAGAGCCAGTTTGAGCCTCGAAATGTACTAAAATTTAAAAAAAAATCACGTCAGCAACAGTTCCAATTTAAAAATTTAGCTATTATCTCGTTCTAAAAATCTTGATACAAAATTTTTTTTGTACATACTTAAGGCTTTACCATTATACATACTTCAAACTTGGTGTAAATATTTTTGTCTACTTAGAAGGTTTTTCGAGAGGGCAAAAATGAGTGCATTGGTATTAATATTATAAATTTAAAAGCCTTCTGGGACACACAATTTTGATTTCTATGTTGCGTAGCGAATTTTTTTAAATATGTTTTAAGATAGTATAGATATAAGTATTTTTGTCACTAAATGGTGCCGCTTTCAGTTAAAAAGTCCATTTAATAATTACTCCCTACCTCGCCTAACAAAACTCCGTAAAATGACTGGGCTACTACCTAACTGAAGTATGATCATGACTCTGATTTCGCACAGGCTTTCGAATACATCTCAATTTTGGTGATTTCAATCGAAATATTGTTTAGGTAGGTCATGATTCCACTTTGTAGAATTTTCATATTCATTGGAATAATCAAATCAAAATAATTATACCTATTCCAAGTCGCGTAAAAGCTATTTTTGCTGAACGATGAAGGCAAAATTAATGTAATAACAATGTCATTAATGGCAACTGATGTACAGATGCTTAATTACAACCATTCTGTGTCTAAACATAACATTTAAACACATGCTCGAAGTTTGTTGGTAATTTACGTTTATTTATCAGTGGATCACAAAACATGTGCAGCGGTGCACTGCGCACGCAGCCTTGAGATGTTCTCGTGAAATACGGAAATACACGAGCTTGTTTATTTCATTCGTAAAATTATACTTGTGTGGTGTAGTGGCGATGGAATGGAAGAGACAACGTTTACTGTAGAGTATTCATAATTATATTCCAAACAAATTAAAGACGAACTATAAGGGGTGACAAAACATCCTAGTAATAGTTAGAGAGGCGCATTCACTATACGGCCAAATTCGAGAACAAAAAACGGATGTTTAATGCATATAACGGCCCGGTAGCACAGTCTGTAGTGAAGCTGCCTGCTGTGCCGAGGGTCGCGGGTTCGAATCCCGTAAGACCGTAATTGACCTAACATAACTTAAAGAGAGCTAAAAATTTAAACATACATTTGCTTACATAAAAAATAATAAATAAATATCTCTTAAATATCTTGGACATTGTCACAAAAATTATCTAGTCACATTTAAAGTACCTGGACTTGTATTATGATGACAAGACAACGATATAGAATACTTATATAGATACAAACATCCATGACTCGGGTACAAATATTCATATTCATCATATAAATATTTGTCCCTTACGGGATTCGAACCCGCGACTCTCGGCACAGCAGGCAGGTTCACTACAGACTGTGCTACCGGGCCGTCAATAGGTGACTGAATTATTTTTCACTCTTTAAATGTTTGTTTTAAGCGTTGGGGTTTTTTTAATTTTGTAATTTAATGTTATTTTGTAATTTTTAAAGTTACTAGAGAACTGCTGAACAGATTTTCATGAAACAAAGCTAAGAACACTCCCGCAATAATTAGCTTTCTATTTAAAAAAACCATCGAAATCGGTCCACCCGTTTGGGGGCCACAGACAGATAGACAGACCGACATAGGCGTCAAACTTATAACACCTCTCTTTTTCGTTGGGGGTTAAAAACTGCAGACATACATACTTGCAATTTACATGATCAATTGTTTTAATTCACATTGAACACTTCGGATAAACACTGCTAGAGAAAGGCAGGGACGCTAGTGTATAATTTCTTTCTTTTTCTCCCTTTCTGATGAACGAACACTAAAGAAAGCTTGTCTCGGGCGGGACTTGAACTCAAACTTTTCCAAACCGGGGAACTGCGTTATCCAATTTCGCCACCGAGCCCACTACCCAGAGAGCGAAATCTTCAATCTGTTGCGTCTTAAGGGGACGTGAGCGCCATCTACTGGTAGTTATTAGAGTTTGGTTAGTTTGTAATAACTAACAGTAGATGGCGCTCACGTCCCCTTAAGACGCAACATATTGAAGTTTCGTTCTCTGGGTAGTGGGCTCGGTGGCGAAATTGGATAACGCAGTTCCCCGGTTTGGAAAAGTGCGGGTTCAAGTCCCGCCCGCGACAAATTTTTCAATCTTTAATTTGATTCGAAATAGCACAACATGGCTGTACCATGTTTAAAAATCAATAATATTTGAAACTAAAGAAAGCATCCACGTTTAGTAGTAGGTAAAGTTCTCGTTTCGTTGAAAAGTTTTATAGCGACTTCAAACATTTTCAGTTATATTTCCTTTGGCATTCTCTTCCAGCGTTTCTTTACATCCATAACTGTCAGTAATTTTATTACACTAATTTAATATTATTACAATATAATGTCACAGATGTACCTATTTCTGTTTTATAAATGCCCATTAAATTAACAACGTAGTATAACTACGATTTAATGACGTTAGGGCAAGTTAAGGGTTACGACAAATTGATCGACGGTTTGTCCATACAAAAAACACTATTTAATGGGACGCTATGTCACGTCAATGCGAAAGGATGCGTATGACGTCCTATACTAATCGTGCTTTTTATATGGGCAAACCGTCAATCGCCGCCGTTCAATGTGTCGTAACTAGAAAGTAAGGCGCTCTGCGATCTCGAAGGGGCCGTTGTTCTTTCGGAAAATAATGCATTTTAACTTACCCTTTCCTATTCTCAATGAATCGAAAGTTGTCCTTGACTCTACCAAAAATGGTAATTTTAAAACTTAATATTTCGCTACCAGATCCCGGAATCGAAGAATGGTCTTCGCACACCTGTAGATCTTGCATGCCACCCCTGAGAAAACTTTATTATTTTACGTATGCCAGAAAGAGCGCGCATGACGCTTTTCTCGTTTAAACGCTTTGTCGTGGGTGGCATGCTAGCCGTGCAGCAATATTTATAACAACCTATCTATGGAGTAGACGAGAAAAAATATGCATCCCCACTTTTTGCATATCTCAAGAAATCTTCAGTAATGTCACAGTATAAGCAAGATTTTTTTTTTTAATTCTTTTGTTTTTTTTTTGGAGCTTTTAACCCTGAGGTTACGTCAGCCCCATCGTGCCTTGACCCTTAAGACTCTACAAAATGAAACAATTTTACAATGAAATAAAAACCTAACACTACCTAACGAATACACAAACACACACACATATAAAACAATAGTACTATAAATAAAAAGGTACACCATTTTAGCCTCTCCCGACGTATAGACTAAGAGATAAGTGTACTTTTTGCAATCATCAGCAGCAAGGCTGATTCAGTGTTTATGGGGTGTAGAGCTTCTCTGTGATGGGGATGAACTAGGTCTGCCTGCATAACTTCAGTCGGTTTAGGAGTTACAGACGTTTAAAGGACAGTAAAAAATTTATCGTATGATATTATTGTTGTGTGCACTGTAGCTTTGTAAAAAGTACAAAAACTGATATGAACTGCCAGTCGGTTTAGGAGATACATCCGTTCAAAGATCGGACCTTTGAACGGCTGTATCTCCTAAACCGACTGGATGAACCATGTCAGTTTTAGTACTGTTCACATAGCTACAGCGCATACTACAATAATATGATACTAATAGTTACTTTTTTACTGACCTTTAAATATCAATATCTTCTAAACCGACTGGAGTTATGCAGGCAGACCTGGTCCATCTCCATCACAGAGATGCTCTACACCTCATAAACACTGAATCAGCCTTGCAGCGGATGGTTGCAAAAAGTACACTTATCTCTTAGTCAATAGACTAAGATATAAGTGCCGCCCCTACTAAGGGGCGGCTAAAATGGTGACAAAAGAGCCTACAGTGGTAGGTAATGTCCCAACGTCACCGCAAACCGCGTTTATTTGACTGCACGACTGCACCTATAATAATTCAGTAAATTTCAGTAATAAATTATCCTTTTATGTAGGTAAAGTTGGTGATTTTGTAAATAAAATGTCCGTATGAAATGCATTTTATGGGAATGTCAAAGTATTCGATACAGTTTATGAGTCTATTCATAGATTGCATTTCAATGTAGCACAAAGTTTCAAATGTTTTGGATGAATTGTAATCGTTTGATCTACATAGTACTAAAAATAAGCTTTGAAAGAGAGTTCCTATAACTTGAGTGCAAATATTAGTATGGTATACAAACAAAAATATCAGCCCTTTGCGAGGTTTGAACATGCGTACTTGGCTCAACAGCTTCACTTACGACTGAACGAACGGGCTGAAAAATTTATGGGGATTAGGCTGGCTGTCCATGTAGCGAAGCTGCATGAGGATGCGTAGTGAAGCTATAAAACTATGTACCCGCATCCGAGCGATGAGAAGATGCAAAACTAAGCTAAAGCTTACCTGAGTAGCCTAGCTTAGTTATCTATATTTGCGACTGTCTGTAGCCTCTTAGCATGTATTGTACCCACTATCCATTAAAAGTGGCGACGGGCTCACTACCCGTCACACTGGACAGAGTTTCGGTACTACTAGTGAGACATGGATGTTCTGAAGTTTCAGAATATCTCTGACTACCCCCTCGGAGAATATTATTATTTGTGGTTGGGCTATTGCAAGCAAGGGTCGTTATGTAACACTGCGACCATCGCTGATCTATTGTGTTCGCCCCAAGCTCGCCCATATTTACGCATACCTCCGAACTTATGGTATTTTCTTTTCATTCTCGGGAATGCAGGTTTCCTCACGATGTTTTCCTTCACCGCCGAGCTAGTAAATGATAAATACAACCGTACATAAATTCCGAAGAACTTAGTGGTACAGGCCAGGAATCGAACCGCGTCCTCGTGATTGAGGCGCTAGCTCTCTTCCGTATGGGCTATCATCGCTCTTCGGGGAATATAGTCGTGAGCATATGCTTATGCTGTAGCCTCTTACGCATCCTCACCACACATCCAATTCATCATCATCACTTATATTATTCTTAGCATGCATTTCTCGCTTGAGTTGTATGTAAAAAGAACTAGCGTATCTAAACTACATCGCGCATCTCTGGTGGGCATCCAAGTCAACTATAACCTCAACTCGCTTTGATGCTCTCGGGGACCAGTTGTTTTAATTGATTTTCTATATTATTTCAAAGCAAGCAAAGTCGATAATGGTTTGGCAGTGAAAAATGCTCTGCGCTGCGAGGTCGCGCGCTCAAAAGTTTCCATTAAAATCTCAGAGTATCAGCTCTCTATACAGGGTTACTGGAAATGTAACGTATTCCTGTTAAAGAGTTATAGATGAGGTCTAAAGCAATCGATTTTACTCTTTAAAGTTTCTTCTAAAACTTAACGGTTTTTGAATTATTTGAGTTTTTACTGTTTTTGAGAAAAAGTACGACTTTGGGTAAATTAAATTAAATTAAATTAAAAAAAAACTGCTTATTTAATTCTAATTTTTGTATTGTTTTTTGACAGGTAACATTCTGACTATTCATAACAAATAATAAAAAGATCAATAACTAAAGACAATGACAAAATAATCGTACTAATATAAACCGAAATTTTTTTTCGTAAAAAAATACCCAGTAAAAAAAGCTATTTTTTCATAAAAATCTCCTAGCAATTAAATGTGCAAAACATTTTAAAAACATTTACGTTTATCTAGCTTTTTAATGAAGTACAAAACTTATCAAAAGCTCAATTAAGCGCAGAAAAAAATTACAAATGGTGAGTAAAGGTATTGGATGAACAGTGAGTTTTATGCATCTAAACTAAGGGGTAAACGGGATAGTAAGACGTTTTTTAAGGAATAAAATATCTTTATTCTTTGACTCAAATTGTTGGCCCCTATTTCTAATACAAGTACGCATTCTTTGTAGTTTGTAGAATAGAAGTAAGAGAGGGTTTAATATTTTCAGCATGATTAGATATAAGCAGAGTGGCGCAGTGGAAGCGTGCTGGGCCCATAACCCAGAGGTCCGTGGATCGAAACCACGCTCTACTATCATTTCTTTTTCTAAATTTTCCCTCTACATGATGTATGTGTTAATAGACCTTGTGTAGACAGGAAATATCAATGGTGATCCGACCCAAACAGCATTTTATTTTTCGCGATTTAATCTTTCAATATTTGTCCCTGAAAGTCGTTGAGTTCGATGGTATAAGGCGCCCCGTAATGTATGTTTTTAAGACTACACCCTGTATAATTGTTTAATTATTAGTGGCGCGTTGCGGAGAGGTATGGACACTCAATCATGAGGTCCGGGTTCGAATCAGCATGGACGATACGCCATGTACCAATGAGTTTTTCTAACTTATATACGTAATACCGACTGCTCTCAAACTGTCAAGGAAAACGAGAGGAAACTTGCAAACACTGATTAAGAAATTCTAATGCGTACGTGAAGACCACCAGTCCGCATTGAGCACGCGTGATGGATTAACGCCCATACAACTCCTGGAGGGTAGGCCTGTGCCCGGCATTGGGACATACAATATGGCCTAGTGACGATGTATAATTTTATTGTTTGTAGGTTACCAAACTGCTAACGCAAAAATAATGGTGAAACTATTTGAAGGTTAGTACTGAACGGAAGGTTTGTACCTGCTATTGAGGTAGACATTGGCAGGTACTGGAATCAACTAACAAGACATTAGAGTCTATCAACTAAAACTGTCTAAAGCGAAGCCAAGTTTCAAGAACTTGCGAATTCATTCGTCTGTCTGGAAGTTTTGGTAGGTATACATTAGTGACACACTGCGGGAGAAAATCACCGAGCCTTCTTCATGAATCATTTCTCGTTAGTCAGGTGAGCAAGGTAATTTTTAAATTCGTATAGCCATTACATGTATTATTTAGACTAAAAACTCTCAGGATACTGGTAAATAATACAGTTTTTGAGAGTTACGCGGTTACGTGGAATCCAGTGGTTATAGGTGTTAGTGCTTCACCGTCATACTCGGGTTCGAACAAACGTCGGAGTGACACAGTCAGTGTATTTTGTCGGGCTGGACCAAGTGACAAAAGTGACAATGACAATCGAGTGAGTTCCGATAGTGTGCAGAGCAAACGACGAAGAGTGAGGGTAGACAGATTTGTCTGCTCTTAAAAATCTACCTGCAGTTCCTCAGTCATCCCGTGATCATGGCAGTTGTAACACTGCCGAAATATCGGGAACTCAAATATACCAAAACGCGGTAAGAACCAGTTAAAATGTTTATTTCTAAATTACTGGTAAATAAATACATTTTAATAGACTTTTACTCCATAATTTTATAAAACTATCGGAGCGCTTTGGATTTGCGCATGGGACACGGGGAGAGCGGGAAGTGTCAGCCGTCAGTATTGACAGTTTTCGTCAGTATTGCAGTAAAAAACATATTACCGCTAACAGTTTGCCCAAAATAAACATTAACGTCACACCTGAATCTAGAATGGATGAAACGTGAAACTGCTACAATCAGAGTTGAGCGGCGCGCAGTTTCGGAGCTAGTAAGCTGGCATTTTGACATTTATCTACACTGTGTTGAGATAAAATTTCTGTTCAGAGGATAGAAAGGGCAAGCAGCACCTGCAATGTCGTAAAGATTATTAGGTAATATTTTATTTCTTGAACCAGTTAAGTATTTTACTAGTCCCCGTCATCTTGCGCCTTTATATCCCACTCCAAGTTATTCAAATGCAGAAACTTAACTACGCCACCAGCCAATAACTCTTCTCTTCTACGATGAAATCATAGCAGATGACCAATTTCCTCCGCCAATCAACCAAGGAACCCTTCTTTGGGGTTAAGCAGTCTAGCAACTTCTCTCCTATCCTTATTCGATGCCCTGCACCGGCATGGCAGTGCAATATATATAGCTCTGTCGTATCTTAGGACTCTTTTTTTTTGCGCACAAATGAACGAGATAAAAGCTGCAATTGAGCTTTATCGCACGCATCATGCAGACCCCATTGCAGTGGGATCCTTCCGGCTATATCCTAATACTGTTCGTGTTCGCAGATCTAGCCAGCAGTGAGTCTCACAGACGGGTGTGGTGTGATTGACCCGCCGGGGCCTATTCTACGCTAGCCGTTCACCCCGCCGTCCAGACGACCTGTTACACAGTTCACTTGGCACACACTTGATGTTTATGAATGTTTATAAAGCCCGTCATCATACAGGAGTGAGTGTGGTCGGAATATTGATGGCTGGAGTTATTTGTTTTTAATTAATTTGTTGGCCTTGAAGAGTTGGCTGATGTAGGGTTGAATTTGGAAAATTTAGGAAAAGTACGCGACTGAAAAATACCTAATATAAGTAAGTAAATAATAAATATAAGTAGGAAGAAAGTCCTACAGTACTGGGGCAAATCGTTGATGATTTAAGATGTTAAGTAGTATATATTTTCTACAGAAGATACCTCCATGGAACCATGGATATTAAGTGTTATATTAAACAATATTGATGACTGCTGTTAGTAGTAATGACTTTTTAGTTTAGTATCGGTTCTAGTTATGAAAGATTCTGATTTTTCTTACCGTTCTTAAACTTTCAGGGGTGTTTCCGATCATTAAACTGAACAACTTTTATCAGGGAAGCAAACCAAAATTCGTAAAAAAACAGCTGTCACAACCATTTAAGTCTAGAAAAGATTGCAGTTTAGTATGGAACAGCTGATTTTTTTTTTAGATATCAGGCTTGTTCCCGTATTAAAAGTTGTTCAGTTCTATGGTCTGAACCACCCCTGAAAATAACGAAACGGAAAAAAAAAATTATCCGGTATAGCTGAAAGTATTAAGCATCCAGCCAGAGGCCATGGCATCATGTCCATGATCGCTGAGAGGTTGGACTGTCGCTACGTGAACCACTGTTGCAGACTTCACGTAGTGCACAGTTCAAAGTGACCACTAGTTTTTCTTTTTAACACGCTTATATTAGCTTCACCTGTATGTAACTAAGTAAGTATGTAAGAAAATCTAGGAAGTAAATATTTATCTACTTCTAATTAATGTACAGATTTGAAACTTTGCAGGTATATGTAGTTCGCATGACAATACAATAATTTGGTACTATCGAGCTGATCTGATGATGGAGTCATGAGATGGATAGTGAACTCTTCAATGGCTACTAATGGTTTGTGTCCCATACATCATATATGGTGTATTGGAACTCACGATGGAGCCAGAAGGTGGATAGTGGAACTCTTCAATGGCTTAGTAGCCATTGAAGCCAGGTTACTAGTGTAAACCACTCGAGTTTGGGCTTGTTTGGTTGATTTTGACGAGTCCCAGAAATTATACATGGTGTCATGGAACTCACAATGGAGCCAGAAGGTGGATAGTGGAACTCTTCAATGGCTACTAGTAAACCACTCGAGTTTGGGCTCGATTGGTTTGTTTTGACGAATCCCATAGATTATACATGGTGTTTTGGAACTTATAATGAAGCCAGAAGGTGGATAGTGGAACTCTTCAATAGCTGCTAGTAAACCACTCGAGTTTGGGCTCGATTGGTTTGTTTTGACGAGTCCCAAACATTATACATGGTGTTTTGGAACTTATGATGGAGCCAGATGGTGGATAGTGGAACTCTTCAATGGCTACTAGTAAACCACTCGAGTTTGGGCTCGATTGGTTTGTTTTGACGAATCCCATAGATTATACATGGTGTTTTGGAACTTATGATGGAGCCAGAAGGTGGATAGTGGAACTCTTCGACGGCTTCTAATATATCGCTCGAGTTTGAGCTCGTTTAAGTTGCGATAATTATGCATCCTGCCATTGTACACTTGTAAATGCAAACTTCTCACTTTTTAATGTTCAATGACCAAGTAAATAAGCGTGGGGTGCTTTATCGAAATAAATTTCTCTGGATGGATAATTATCGTAACTTATTATATTTTAAGTAGATCAGATTATTTTGTACTTTTTAG
Organism: Agonopterix arenella; assembly: GCA_927399405.1. Taxonomy (NCBI): domain Eukaryota; kingdom Metazoa; phylum Arthropoda; class Insecta; order Lepidoptera; family Depressariidae; genus Agonopterix; species Agonopterix arenella. Next base: position 15,822,911 of record OV656708.1, on the reverse strand, counting down.
TATATTAATAAGCGTGTTTTTTGTTTTTTAAACTATAATGTTTTTTAAATTGAATTGTAATTTAATGTTACTAACATAGTTTGATAAGACTTACTAACACAAATGGATTTGTAATATGGTCTGAAATAAATCATTTAATAATATACTTCTGCAAGGAAACACTGTTCACACGTAAGTACATAATATTCTCACGCTTATCTTCCTTTGGGGGTGACTGAGAAATCAAATAGCCATCTACTAAGATCCTGGCAAAAGATGACCCGTTTGTTATAATGGTTACCACCGCCAAACCATTGATTATATGTGGTTGGGCTATTGCAAGCAAGGGTCGTTGTAATCCTGAGACCAGCGCTGGTCCATTGTGTTCGCCCCAAGCTCACCCATATGTTACGCATACCTCCGAACTTATGGTATTTTCTTTTCATTCTCGGGAATGCAGGTTTCCTCTCGATGTTTTCCTTCACATTTAAATGATAAATATAACCGTACATAAATTCCATAGGGATTACAGGCCAGGAATCGAACCGCGGCCTCATGATTGAGGCGCTAGCTCTCTTCCATAGGGGTTATCATCCCCGCCAAACCATGGCCCTGGGTCAAATCCCGGTTCGATCATTACATTGTATATGGTTGTGATCGTTAATTATTATTTATCTTCTTCGCATACATGGAAATTCATTCATGATCGTCGATTCTTTCTTTCTTATCGTGTGGGCAGAGCCTTGGTGTCAGAGTTTTTTCAGACTGCCTTACGGCCTCTGACGTGGTTTTTATGTAACGACTAACTACCACCAGAGATAGTAGCTGGGACCAACGGCTTAACGTGGAATCCGAAGCACGGAATAATTTTTCTTTTCAGACAATCAGGTGATTCAGCCTGCAATGTCCTAACCAACTGGGGAAAAACGCACAAAGTGACATATCACTAGGTGTCCCCCGTGGGAATCGAACCCATGACCTCCGTGTCGAGACCCAAGGCTCTTAAACATTACACCACGGAGGCAGTTATCGTTGATCGTCCATTGACTTTTTACGTTACCAATTTGGTCAACGTCCATACCACCTAGGCCACCCCTTTCTAGTATTTTCACGCTGTCCAGGAGAACATTATTTTATTACAAATGAAACATGTTTACAAACTGTAAACGCAGAGCGACTTTACCCTTTTGATTCAAGGAAAATATATGCAATTTCCGTGGAAATACGAACTTCGTTCATAATTAGAAAGTTAGTTTTAGAATTAATTGCTTTATAGGTTGTAGAAATGTTTGATCGTGTATTTTGGTAAATTAAACAAACGACATTTGTTTGAGGAGCAAACCAATTTCCAACTAAAACAAAATAGGAACGAAAAGCTACAAGTAAAACAACTCACGCATGCCTGCAATAATTGAGATAAGTAGAAACAAAATATTTTAAGAACCCAGTTAAAGCTTTGTAAATCCATATATTTAAATTATTTCAATGTTGGTCCTATTGTGAAAATTGTCTAGTTTTATGGTCTGAAGCACCCCTTAGATTAGTAACGTTAAAGTTCTTTAGAGATAAGCGCGCCTTTTGTAATTGTCTATTATGTTGTTTTCATGTATATTTCCGTGTGTACAATAAAGTGTTAAAATAAAGTTGAAATTTAAGTGGACACCCTGTATATAATGCTCATTTAATTAGATAGTTTCATCATCATCATCATCTCAGCCGATAGCCGTCCACTGCTGGACATAGGCCTCCCCTAAGGATCGCCATAACGACCGGTCCTGTGCTGCCCTCATCCAACGGGTTCCCGCCGCCTTCACCAGGACGTCGGTCCACCGTGTGGGGGCCAACCCACGCTGCGCTGCGCGTTCCAGTACGCGGTCGCCACTTGAGAACTTTTCGGCCCCATCGGCCATCGGTTCTGCGAGCAATGTGCCCCGTTAATTAGATAGGTTATATTAATATTATTGAAGCTAAACTTTTAATAGATACAGAAAGAATAAAAATGATTGCAACATAGGAATGCCACATTTTTATTCAGTCGCCCAAATTCCTATTCGCATGACCATTTTTTGCTCGAATACTATATAAGACTAATTTTAATGACTTTTTTTCACTACTGGGAAGAAAAATCTCGTTTTTTATACAGGGTGTAAATAAACTTGATTGCGTTACATTCTTTATGGAGTCGTTTAGACATTCCAACTCAACAACTTTTAATATGGGACCAACTTTGAAATCGCGAAAAAAAATGTGTTGTTACACATACATTTTGGTCAAGTAACTATTGAAATACTATGAAACAGATGCTTTTTTCGCGATTTCAGTGTCGATCCTGTAGTGAAAGTTGTTCAGTTTGATGGTCTGAAGCGCCCCCTTAATTATGTAGGTAACTCTTTTAAGTTGATATGCTGTATGATTATAATACACAGATATCATCACCTTCCTGCTCTTATCACATTACTTGGGGTCGGTATATATGTCGTATACCTCCATTCATATCTTTTATTTAATAACTAACTGTGCTAGGCTTGGAATGCCCCTTTTTTGCCGACACACTCTTGACTGTGTTGCTTTCGCGATAAGCAAACCCGTCGACTCTATTTTTTAGGATCCTGAAAGATTTGATTAATAATAATAATAAATAAATATCTTGGACATTGTCACAAAAATTATATAATGACATTTAAAGTACCTGGACAACGATATAGAATACATATATAGATACAAAAATCCATGACTCGGGTACAAATATTCATATTCATCATATAAATATTTGTCCCTTACGGGATTCGAACCCGCGACCCTCGGCACAGCAGGCAGGTTCACTACAGACTGTGCTACCGGGTCGTAGACTTGATTCAGTTATTTCATACTAGAGTTAACACGCGACTTCGTCCGCACAAATTATATACCAGATTTTAAGTTAGATCATAACCTATGAAACAAAAAAAACTTTATCAAAATCGGTTCAGTAGTTTTTGCGTGATGCTCGATTAAACAAAGAAACAAATACACTAACAGACAGACAAAAAATAAAAAAATTTGTGCTATGGAATCAGGGACACCTAAAAACCATATCGTAACTTTTTTTTGTTTTGTCCATTCATATCGTGATCGTCAAATAGCATAATAAAATAAAAATTGCAATGTCAAACAAAAATAATGATAAAACTATGACATTTCGACTTAAATATAATATCATTGCCTAAACTAAGGTGAAGAATTTTTTTACCGAACGGGATCTTAGACTAAAATGAGAAAAACACATTCCTAATTAATTACCACGTTTATAGTCAACATAGGTGAAAATTGCAAAATGAAGCTCTTTGTACTTCCGTGTTTACATAACCTGCGCACCCCCATGTATCGTAAGCGTTATGTTACAAAGAAACAAAGACTTTGTAAGTACATGAGTCATCTTCGCTTTAATTACGTCTTTATTGTTAAACTGACAGACAGACAAACAGAACTGTGAGAGTCGAGTGAATAGAACGACTTAATAAAATACCCTGCCAAGTGCAAGTGGAATAGATGTGTCGGGGTTCCGTAGTAGATGCAGAATTATTACTAGCCTTTTCACGGTTCCGTGTTTCTATTCTAATGAGCGTTTTTCTTTTCTTTTTTAATTTTAGTTCCTAAAAAACTCGACAGATGGCATGTTTACAGATCCAGAGAGATGTTCGTGAGATCCTGTCAAAATCATGTCAAGACAGTGCCTACCATTTTTTTAAGGCCAAGGGATCGAGCCCATAGAATAGAACCATGTCAGACGTAAACAGTTTCAAATTTTCAATCAAAATGATTTGCAAATAATGAAATATTCCATCAAAAGATACGTTGTCATCTTTTTGATTATTTTTTCCCTCTTTATTGTTTTAAAAAAACCCTTTTTAAAATTTTGAACTTTTATTCGCACAGACCGTAGCGCCATCTATCGATCCCCTAGATAACCAAAAGAAAAACGCTCATTTTAAAATAATGGACGCCATTATTTTGGTTTTAGATGATTAAGTTTATTAAGATGTATGCTTGACGTTGTACGGTGACTTCAAGGGTTGTTTTTAGAAAATAACAGTATCCTGAGCCACCAGTGTTATTAGTGACCAGATGTTATTATACTATTGATGAATACTTAATGGATGACATTACAGATTTATTTGACATTTAAAAAAAAATGGTTGTGACGACTAATGAGTAAATTTTGTACAGACATCAATATAATATAATATATTTTTAAGTAGTCCTCAATAAGACTATAAAATTTAATTTATGATTCATATAACTTGGAATAAAAATTGTGAACTGGAGTAAGATATTGAAGAATTTAGAATACTATAATGTTCTGTGAGAATAATTGTTGCATGCTGACACTGCCAAGTTACAGTGAAATTGATCTATTGTAATGTATAACCTATTATACCTGTAATTGTGCAATAAAGAATATTTGTATTTGTTGTAGGCCGACGACTGACGCACGACGTGACCACCCAATAGCAGACCTCCAACGCGACTCCGGTTGTTTCAGTCCATACAAACGTTTGACGCACAATACGCGTAGACGGAATTAATAAAAGTAATAATTTATATGTGGAAAAATAGTTTAGAAAATCTAGATGCCGCGTAACGAATATCATTTGCAATTTATAATATAATTACGAAGATATAAAGCTTTTAAAATTTTGTATGAAAAACTTCAAAGCTTTATATCTTCGTAATTATTTTATAAATTGCAAATGTTATTCGTTACGCGGAATCTAGATATTTCAAACTATTTTTCCATATATAAAAAGTTACATATATTACTACCGTTAACGCGTATTGTGCGTCAACGTTTTGTATAAAATGGACCCCTCTGCAACCGCCTTAAAAGGTGCAATAGAGTGTCGAATATGCCTGAATTACTTCCTTATTTTTAAGAATAAGAATCATTTATTTTCTTTTTATTTTTTTTTATTATTATTATTATTACACTTTATGGTACACACTGACATAATAATTCACAAAGTTGAGAAAACGAAATGGGCGTGTCCAACACGCTCTTGGCCAGTTTTTTTCTTGCTTCTTTTGTGTTTGTGACGTATACAGGGTCCTTCTTGATATGCTGACACTTTTTGAAGGGGATGATCAGACCATCAAACTGAACAATTTTCTCTATGGCACCGACATCGAAATTGCAACAAAAAAAAACAGAAGTTCCATACAAAACTGCAAACCTACTCGAGCCAAATGTATGGTACAGCAATTTTTTTTCCGCAATTTCAAGGTTGGTCCCATAGAAAGAGTTGTTCAGTTTGATGGTCTGATCATCCCCTTAAAAAAGTGTCAGCATATAAAGAAGGACCCTGAATAGGCTGATCTTCTTCTTATCGAGTGGGCAGAGCCCTGGTGTCAGAGTGCTTTCTGTCGTGGCTTTTATGTAACGACTACTATCCAAAGCACGGAATCATCTTTCTTTTCAGACAATCAGGTGATTCAGCCTGCAATGTCCTAACCAACTGGAAAAAAATGCACAAAGTGACATTTCACTAGGTATCCCACGTGGGAATCGTACCCACGACCTCGATCTCGACCCCGTGTCTATATTTTATGGATCTTTCGAACTGTTGGTGTAAAAAATAAACATCTTTTCATATATAATCCAGAATAATTGAAAAAGCGGTAATCCACAGAAAACCCTACAATATTTCAAACTTAATTATTAAGACGGTATAACAACACAGAAATGATAGTAAAACATTATGTTAAATGTTTTATGAAAAGTATCTCTACAGATTTATTGTTCCGGTATTTTTTGAGCGTTATTATTGTTAATTCAATTTAAATATTTCGCACGATCCTATCTTTTCAAAGGTACGTTAGATATTGAGACGGACAGACAAATTGCTGTGTAATTATTTTCTTCATTACAAACATACATTCACCTTACCATACATTTTTTTAGTAAACAGGTTTTTGCTTAACACATTTTTTTCAAATATTATTGATAATAAACATTTTACAGCCATATTGCTATTAAATTTGCCAGTTTGCTCTTGACTTCAATCCATTCCTCAGGACGAAGATGGGGTCGAAGATGTAGCAAGCAGATGCAGAAGAAGCCTATTCACTCGTAATTTAAAGGAATTCGGGTAGTAAGCGCTCGGAAATAGTGACGCAGGCAGGGCATTCCACTCCTTGGCTTTGCGCATTATAAAAGATTCAGAAAGGCGCTTCTTCAAACTTCAAATCAAATTAAAGATTGAGAAATATAAGCTTATATTAAGCTTTTATGAAGCTAAGGATTTGAGAATGGATGGCAGAATCGATGGCCCACAAAACACTGCAAAAGAAACCTTATTCCTTATTCGCCTCGTAAGACACCCATGGCTGAAGATTGGGTGGTCTATACTAAGACAAAATACACAGCAATGATATTTGTTTATTGTCCTCAATAGAAAATTAAAGAAGAAAGAATCTGCCTACCTAGGTATTGTGTAAGTTTCAAATTAAATCTTTAACAAAATCGGTACCTAACATAATTATGACAGTACTAGGCAATATAATAACCGAACTGAAAAAATAGCTAAGTTCTAGTTAATTAATATTTTGTTTCTATGATCATCGTATTCACTGTCTGAAATTAATTAACCAAATATTAGGAACTGCTATAAATACACCATCTCGATTTGAATCCGATTGAATCGGGAAGTTACACAATAATATTCCAAGAGATATTTCTTCGAGCAAATAAATCCTTTTTTAATACAGTTGCTCAAAAAGTGGCGTATTGCAGGGACGTATAGCGTTCGGGATGTGGGCTATTACATACTCGTGCTTTTTGTGCAACTGTCAAAATAATGTCTATTAAAAAAAAAAACCAACCATGAAGTTTTTACTAAAAAAAATCATAGAAGTTTTTATGATTCATGCAAATACGTATATTTCTGAAAAGAAGCTACTAATTTGTTTCAATATCAGATTTAATGATTTGATTGAATGAGTTTGGTTAGGTTTCATTTCATTTCATGTCATTAAATTTCATTTTCATTTCATATCAATAAAAAACTTCTACTGAAGACTTGGCTGTATGGGCATTTGCCTACCAGAATGGGTGAAGAAAAAAAAACTCTGGTTATATTCTACGGTTGGCGCCATTATTCAGAAATTTTTTGACAAATATACATGAACAATCATACGAAATTAATAATAGTTTGTCTCAAACAGTAAATATGCAACCTAAAACTTCCCCAGTTAGTATAAAAAACTGTTCCAATTTCAATGTATATGTGAATTATAACTTTTATAAGAAATAAATGTTAAGTTAATTGAGTTTATTGTGTTTTTATTATTTTATTAAATTGCTTCATTTTTTCGCAACTGTTTTAAAAATAGTCGCTCAGTACACGTGCGGAACCGTCATTGCAACTTGTTCCGACTGTCAACCCTCGCCTTCGGCTGCGCCTCGGCTCGGGTAGACATTTGTCGGAACTCTTTGCAATGACAGCCTTTCCACACTTGTAATGAAATATACTATTAACCATTAAAGAATATCCTTAAGGTAAAATCTAATTAAGCATTTAAAGGTTGACCTGGTTTATTTTAAAACTGCGTAAATGCTTCAGTTTGTAACAAATGACAGCTGTATATTAGTAATGCCTGATGAATCATAAAGGGCAGTTAGTATGTACTACGTCTTTATCTATATTTAAAAAAACGAATGATTCATCAACACCCTGTGCGAAATGACTGAATCGGAAATACAGGGTGTAAGTGACAGCCTAGCAAATACTGAAACAGTAAACTCAGACCATCAAACTGAACAACTTTCACTATGGAGCCTATCTCAGGAGACGCGAAAAAAAATCAGCTGTACATTTTAGTCGGGTAGGTACTGCAGTTTTGTATGGGACAGCTGATTTTTTTTCGCGTCTCTTGAGGTAGGCTCGATAGTAAACGTTGTTCAGTTTGATGGTCTGAGTTCACTGTTTTAGTATTTGCTAAGCTGTCACTTACACCCTGTATAAGATAGAAAAACTCGTTGGTATGGCATGTCGTCCGTGCGGATTGGAACCCGGACCTCAAGATTGGGATTCCATATCTATCTCCAACGCGCCACCGACGACGCTCTCTGTTACAGTTTAATAATCAATCAATCAATCAATCAATTATACTTTATTTGACACCAAAAAAAACAGAGTACACAGAGAGCAAACAATCAGGAAATACAAAAGGCACAAAAGCAGGCGGTCTTATCGCTAAAAAGCGATTTCGTCCAGACAACCTTAGGGTCGAGGAAATAGTGAAAGAAGATTGGTAGGCGGTGTAGATCATAATAACACAATATAGATAACATACACAAGTAATTTTATACAAATACAAACATACTGTAATATAAATATATATATATATATATATAATATAAATTCCTATAACAAATACATATTCATACCTACAAATACATATCATCAATAATCTTTAGTGAAGAGAAAAATTCATCTATAGTGAAAGTTGTTCAGTTTGTTGGTCTGAGTTTACTGTTTCAGTATTTGCTAGGCTGTCACTTACATCCTGTATATCTGCTTCTTTCTACTTCTTACTATTAATCTTTTCTGACTGCTTAACTTTTTTTCATATAGGAAATAATTCTCAATTGCGAATGGATACAGATTTCTAAAATTAAATGCGGTATTACATACCGAACTGGGTGCTTCAGACCATCAAAGTGAACAGCATCAACTATGAGACCAACGCACAACGTATTTAATTTTACACCCTGTGTATTATAATTATCTTCTTGACTAGGCTTTAATTTTTAAGTATAGTTAATAGCAATAGAATGCGCCTGCATCGATAGCCCATTCATTTCACGGAATTTCGTTAGGAGAGGTGGGAAGTAATTATTACTTTTAATCTGTAAACAGCACCATTTAGTGACAAAAAGACAATCTTAAAACTTATTTTAAAAAAATCGCTACGCAACATAGAAATCGAAATTGTGTATCCCAGAAGGGTTTTAAATTATTAATATTAATACCAATGCACTCATTTGAATTAAATTGAACAATATAAATTATTTTTGAGCAATAAAATAGGCATTTACATTTAAAAAATGTGATTTTTATTGGAAAAACGAATGTATTTTTCAAAACCTTCTAAGTAGTTAAAAATATTTACACCATGTTTGAAGTATGTATAATGGTAATGCCTGAAAATAATATGGACAAAAAAAAATACTATCAGGTTTTTTATAACGAGATAATAGCTAAATTTTAAATTTGTACCTGTTGATGACGGGACTTTTTATTTAATTTGGTACATTTCTAAGCTCAAATTGGCTCTTAAATTCTATACCAAAAAAAAATATCAATTAGTAAATATTAATTGGTCTCGGCTCAAAATGTAAAATGAGTGGGCTACGAAACTGGACACTGCACTGGCGGATATGCAGTGCTAACGCACAAGCAAGAGTCCAATAATTATAAATTATGAAAAAACCCCTCCCTTCCCCTCGGGGAATATAGTCGTGAGCATATGCATATGCTATGAAAAAAAAGAGCGCCTTACAACAAAAATCTGCAATATTTCTTTGATATTAGGAGGTAAGACATCAAGACTCCAATTATTAGGTACTGTGACCAAAAACAAATTCCTTATAAGAATAGAGTAGAATATTACGTACTTTTGCGAATATGGGTACAAATACAGAGATGTTACATTTGTTACATTCCCTAAAACATTGCTTTATTTGTTCCTAAAAGGTTCAATTACGACTTAAACCAACGTCTCACGAATCTAATAAGACTTGCAAACCTCTACATGTAAATTATACCAAGGAACCTCTAGAATAATTCATTGTCAACCGTGTCAACAGAAATGAATTAAATCCTCCGAATTTCCGCCTTACCAAGCCTACAGCTTTATCATTTGCATTCTAAAGCTTCCTTAAATCTTTATTAATAAGGTTGAAAATAGATAGTTTTAAATGTAATAAACAATCTTAATTTTTCCAAGGTCACTTGTGAAACGAAGCCAAAACTATTATATTACAACAAAGTTTAATTTGCTTTTTGGCCTACGAGCTTTAAAGAGTTAAAATAAGGAGTTAAGGTAACAAATTGAGTGACATTTATTTATGAAACCGCACGTGTGTTGGTAGTTAAAAATTCGGTACCTTCAGGGAATTCTGGTGGTTGATGACACTGTTTGTTTTGCAGTGAAATTACTACATTTGAAGAGCCTTTTAACATGTTTACGAGCGGGTTCTGCACTTTATTATCCAATTTTTTAAATAGTACATTGGCAGAAATAATAAAAAAGGAAACATTTTTTGTTTTTATTATGAAGAAAAGAACCTGCAAGAGGGTACATACACGTATAAACGCATCTACACTATTATACAGGGTGTAACATAAAATGGGACAGATACTTAAAGGGGTGCTTCAGACCATCAAACTGAACAACTTTTTCTATGGGATCAATATTGAAATCGTGAAAAAAAAATCGGCTGTCCCATACATTTCAGTCGAGCTATGTTGGTCAGTCTTGCTCCCAATTTCAAAGTTGTTCAGTTTGATGGTCTGAAGCACCCTTTTAAGTGACCGTCCCATTTTATATCACACCCTGTATAAAACAGAAACGATTGTGATGAAACTTTTTGTGTTTAAAAGCTTATGATTAGACTTAAAAACTGGTATTTTTACCTCGCTACTCTACGATGGCGGTGCGGAAGAAGTCGCGGGCAAAATATAGTATCATATACCTAGTATCCTCCTTAATATACTGGCGATTTTCTATGGGGATGATTAAACCATCAAATTGGTCAACTTTCCCTAAGGGACCAACATCAAAATCGCGAAAAAATTGCTGTTCCATACAAAACTGTAAACTAAAGAACCTCAGCGACAATGAGCATCTTCTGGGTAAGAGTGTAGTAGATTTGGCCTCTTAATAGCTTAAATAATCGAGCGAGACTAATTCCACATGAAAGCCATTGAGAATAAACGCAAACATGTCACATTTTAAAAGTTATAAAGAAAAAAAGATATCGTTAGGACAGTCAGCACAAACAATCTCATGTTTCCAGTCGGATAGAAGATAGAATCGTTAAACAAAAGACAAATACGTAACACTTTCTTGTACGGACAGAAAATAAAGAGAGATTAAAAGTAAAGACTGAGCGTCTAGATGCCGCAGGGCTGTGCAATGAAAGAAAGCAAATTTCGATTTTTTTTATTTAATTCGAAATACAGGAATTTGTTATACAGGTTTCTGGTAATTCGATACATTCCGCTAGAGACGTGATTGTAGAGATAGTAAGCTAGCAATTTAGCCCTAGATTGCCTTATACTATACTAATGTAAACCGTTTTAGAGTAATTTAGAATTTTAAATTTTTCAAATAATTCCAAAATTTTAACTTCAAAGTCAATTTAATTGAAAAAGTCATTACCTAACAAATTAAATGTACAAAGTTTAATAAAAGCTTCTTTATTTATTTAGCTATCCAACGAGGTAAGAATGTCAAATTTTTATATTTTGAAAAAATGTTACCTATGATGTTACCTATGTTGAATGACCTTGTACCTTGTACCCTAAGTACCTTGATAAGTCGATTGTGCTCTCGATTCTAAACTAACTGTTTTCTAGTTTTTCTATAAGGTATTCATTAACACGTTGTATACAGCGTGAATATGATATCGTTAGCATCGTTTTAAACTAAGAGTCTACCAATCAAACTGAACAACTTTTACTCTGGGAGCAAACCGATCGGAACAAAAAAAATCTGCTATTGCATACATTTGCGTTGAGTAGGACGCATTGCAGATTGCAGTTTAGTATGGAATAGCAGATTTTTTTGTCGCTCCGATCGGTTTGCTCCCATAGTAAAAGTTGTTCAGTTTGATGCTTAGACTCTTAGTTTAAAAGGATGCTAATGATATCAATTTCACCCTGTAGATGTGTGATTCCAGGCTTAGAATATACAACCCTATTCTTTCCGTGGAGATGTAGCTAGAGGTGACTAATGAAAAGAGTTTCGTTAGCATTGTTTTTGAGAATAAAATATCGTCAGCTCAGACTATTCACACAGAGCTTGACGTGACTTTTATAGTTTAGTTTTGTATCAGGTATGAGGACTTAATAACGATAGAAATAAAATGCATTATAAAATAATAGATATAAACATCCTCAGGATATAAATAAATCATCAACGGCCAAAGTACAAGCATAGACAGTATCATCATCATCATCATCATCATCATAGGCCTTTACATCTGTTGCAGATGATTTAAGCAGTGTTTTTGGAGAAGCACTTTTTCTCTTGGCTGTACAGTCCTATACGAGAGCCGCATACACGTCCACAGCCTCTACAACAGAACTGTACGCCGGTGGATGACGACGGGATTGTGACAGCATTATTCCTTTTGTATAACTGGTAAACTGCCACTCTCCGTGTTGTTTTCCGCGCAGCAAGCTGCTACGGGTGAAGTGACCTCTCCACAGACACTGCATCGCCTGGGACGCGTTTAAGGAAAAGCAAGCTTGCCCATCACTTGCACCACCCTCTCGACCTCACTGACTGTGCCCACAGGAACGACGAGTCGATACGTGTGGAGTCAGTTCAGTTGCAGGAGTTCGCCGCTTATTTCCGGTTACACCGTACTTGCGCCTTACTTAAACTCCAGTGCCGGGTTTGATTTCGGAGTGTCCTTCTCCTAGATGGTTGCAGACCAATGCTAAGGAGGTCCATCCCCCCCATAGACAGTATATGCTCACGACTATATACCCCGAGGGGGTAGTCAGAGAAATTCTGAAGCCTCAGAACATATCCACTAACTAATAAACTAACTAATTATTATTATTATGTATTCTTATGATACAGAATAGAAGAGGGACAAAACATACAGGATTTGCTCCCGTAGTAAAAGTTGTTCAGTTTCATCACCTGAACCACAACCGAAAATTTAACTAAAGATTTATCACCCAGTATAAGATGGTTGGTACTACTTGGTACTTGTGGTAATGGTTGCTAATCTGACCATCCCGAAAAGGAATAATTTGTAGTGTATGTCAGGCAAAATACAGACTGAAATTGATATCATTGGCATCCTTTTAAACTAAGAGTCTACCCATCAAACTGAACAATTTGTACTATGGGAGCAAATCGATCGTAGCAAAAATAAATCTGCTGTTCCATACCTAACTGCAATGGGTAGACACTTAGTTTAAATGGATGCTAATGTTATTAATTTCACCCTGTGCCCTGACAACTGACTTTAGCTTTTTTCTTCTTATCGTGTGGGCAGAGCCCTGGTGTCAGAGTTTTTTCAGACCGCCTTACGGCCTCTGACGTGGTTTTTATGTAACGACTAACTACCACCAGAGATAGTAGCTGGGACCAACGGCTTAACGTGGAATCCGAAGCACGGAATAATTTTTCTTTTCAGACAATCAGGTGAATCAGCCTGCAATGTCCTGACCAACTGGGGAAAAACGCACAAAGTGACATTTCACTAGGTTTCCCCCGTGGGAATCGAAACCACGACCTTCGTGTCTAGAGCCAATGCTCTTAACCATTAGACCACGGAGGCAGTCACTTTAGCTTTAATAATTTTCGATTGTGTTTTTGGATAATTTAAAAAAGTTATTTTTGTGTCATCCCTATTAACTAGCAAGTGGCTCGCTACAAACATCGTCCATCTACAATACAATTCTTTCTCATACAAGTCCCTCGAATCAGGCCATTCTAGTACTTTTGCCTCAGGTAAAAAGATTCTTTTAGGAGATTTTAGAATGAAAGAATACAGTGATTATTGAGACACACGAGTGTTTACTTGGGATTTATTTAATTTTGTCACCGACTGAAGACTGACTTATCTGAAAGGATTACTTTTAGCTTTAGTCCTTTGACTTTTAAGCTGAAAAGAAGATTAGTTAAAAGAAATATTCGTTTCATGCTTCATTTTAAAAACCGAATAGCTGTTGTTCTGATAGCCCATTTCTTCCCCTGGCAATGGGACCTCACTGAAAAGATGACGTACCAATACGATTTACTGTTACCTATAAATTTTACCATTCAGTGGCACCCTCGTCACAATATTTAAGATTTCTCAATCAAGTGACACTTAAATAAATAAAATTAGCCGTCTTTTTTCGAAATTTGATCTTTGCGCTTCATGAACGACGAACCATGATGAACTAATAGCAGGTGTCAAAAGTGTAGCGTGAGAGCGTCATGCCATCATTTGTCGTCACGGCTTACGAGCCGGTTTTACTGCCAAAGCACACCAATAGATGTTTCCCATCAAGAATCAAGAAATGCTACTCTAATATGCAACTTACTACAAGAACCTTAAAGATATTTTTATTGAATACTTAAATTTTATTATAATACGAGCGTTAACCCGCGACTTCGTCCGCACAAATTATATACCAGATTTTAAGTCTGATCATAAGCTATCAAACAAAAAAAGTTTCATCAAAATCGGTTCAGTAGTTTTTGCGTGATACTCGTTCAAACAAACAAACACACAAACAAACACACAAACAAACACACAAACAAACACACAAACAAAGAGACAGACAAAAAATTCAAAAATTGGTGAAATGGAATCAGGGACACCTAAAAACCATATCGTAACTTTTTTTTTGTTAATATCTTCAATGTACAGACAAACTTCCTGTTACAGTTTTATAATAGTATATATTTATACAACTATACCAACTGGGAACAGTTACCCTTATTCACCGATTAAAATTTAATAATTATCATTATTAACGAATTAGAGGTAACTCCTATTTCTCTCATATTTTCGAATTCGGTTACCCAGAGGTACATAATTGTGATTTTGTGTTACATTAAAGGGTTAGAAATAGTGATGGGCCTGAACAATTTGATTGGCCGATAAAAATCCGAATGTTAGCCGAAGTGACTTCTTGAGAACGACAAAGGAAAACTTCGTAATGATACGAGTGTCCAGAGGATTTAAAATGAAGTGAAAATTTGATAGCTGAGGAGGTAGTGGTGGACAAGAGATAACCGAAAAACTATCTCAGACGTTTTAGACAGGAGGCTCTTGCAAAATTTCTGACAAATTACATACATAGAAAAAATAACGTGATATGCAGCACCAGTGATTTTCGTACCATTGGATGGGGCTTGACGCGTTATGACATTTATATGTTAATCTGACGAGTAAACGTGGACTGGTCGCTGGCGCTAGACATCATGTCTTTTTTTGATAATTTTTGCCGTATGAAAGAACACTGGGCAAAAATGTATGGCCTCTGGTCCAAGAGCCCCCCGCTATGACACAGGTAAACAATCTCTTCTCGAACATATTTTGATGCCTCTTGGGTGCCATGTACGTTTGGGTATCCTCTAACTGTCCACATGGTACCCAAGGGGCATCGAAATATTTTCGAGGTCGTTTTAGGAGGTAGTCATTTTGATATTATGGCCCCGAAAGGAGTAATGACTTTCGGGGTGATCAGACACTTAGCTAAAACTACTAAAAGTTATTATTAAGCTTGCAAAAGTAATAAGGTTCACGTTGACCGGCAATTTCAAGATGAGATAACGATTTTCTCGTTTTAAGTGTTTATTTATTTATTTATTTTAACACTTTATTGTTGTGTGTTTTGAGGGCTAAAGATTATTTTGCATTAACAATAATCAAAAACAATAAGTCTATCCACATGACACAAGGAATTCAAGCAAGAGGTTTAAATAGCTGCTAAATGCTAATATTAGTATGAAAAACAGCTAAACAAAACAGCCTGTATCTATTTTTCTCTCGAAAAGCTATTGGTGCCGCATATAAAAAAAACGATATTAAACCCCCTTTCAAACGCAGTGTGCCACTAATGGGGGGTCTCTTGGACCACTTATGCCCACTGTCCCTGAAAACATGCCGCTGTGGGCTTCTATCTGAAACTTCTCAGATACTTTTTCGGTAATCTCTCATGACCCCCTAACCCCCTCAGCTAGCCCTTTAGCTATTCAATTTTTGCCCTGAATATGAAAGCGTTCAAACCTTCGACTACGTTTTTCACAAATAATTTTCTAGGAGAAAAAGCCGAAATATTGATAAGCGAAACTAAAATTTTGCTAATCTTTCGTATTTAATCGAATACGAATAAACAGTACGACCCTAATGATTAAAACCGCCAAAATAGGATTAGATGAAAACGATACAATTTATAATTATCATGATAAAACATTCAGGATGAAATTAATATCATTAGCATCATTTTAAAATAAGAGTCTACCCATCAAACTAAACAACTTTTAATAAGGGAGCAAACCGATCGGAGCAAAAAAAAATCGGATGTTCCATACTAAACTACAGTGCCGTGCCCTGCCGTGCCGACTCGACTCAAATGTATGCAACAGATTTTTTTTTGTGCTCCGATTCAAATTCAAATTCAAATTCAAAAATTTTTTATTCAAAATAATATCACATAGATAGCTTTTTGACGTCATTTTTTGAGTCTACCACCGCGTCGGAAGGTGTTTCGTTGAGAGAAGATGCGGCCAGAAACTCTACAACACACATCTTTTAAACAAAACAAAATATACAAAGTACAATTAAAATAAAATATTGCATTACATAGAGTAACATTGTCAAGACCAGACATTTTGGTCATTCAAATAGTCATCGAGTTTATAGTAGCCTTTTTAACAGAGGACTTGTTTAACATGGGATGATTGATTTGCTCCCATAGTAAAAGTTGTTCAGTTCGATAAGTAGACTCTTAGTTTTAAATGATGCTAATGATATCAATTTCACCCTGTATAATACCTACTTATTTTACGCTGGTGTTTGACGAGGGACTCTAGAAGTGTTTATTTGGACACAAGGGAAAATTAAGGGCTTAAGAATCTCTCTCACAGATAATGCTTTAACAAATTAATATTTAATTCAGTTACCGGTTTAATTTTGATCCCTTGTTTTGCATGCGAAATTGTTATTTTATTAAAACCTAGTTATTAGAATTCAGCTTCATGTTAGTATAATAGGTATAGTATTTGTAAATAAATTACATTGATTATGTCACGACCATTACCTCTTTTAAGATAGTCAGAAACATTTGCTACAACTAACAACTAATTTTGGACCTCCCATAGGAAATCGGCTGATCCGCACTTTTGTATGGGAGGCCAACAAAAAATTCTCGTTTTTCGAATCATATTCCTTAGGGAAAGTTGTTCCTCGCTGCGTTCTCGCGCTGGATAGCTAACAAAATCCTCAGCACCAGATACGACCCTGACGGGACATCGTTGCCACTTTCCACCAACAAAGTTGAAAGTTGAAGTGGAAAGTTGTTTAGTTTCATTGTCTGAATACACCCTTAAAATTGTGTTAGTAATTTAAAAAAAAACAGCTGTGAATACTGCCAGACGGCACGCGCAAAAATATACCTTATTAAAGCTTTCCACAGCGCAGCGTTGTTATTACTTAGCACTTCGCCGGCGCGCGACGTAGGCATATATGCGACGACGTTGCCGTCTCGAGAAAGTGGCAGAAATCAAGCAAGTGCTTACGATACGCGATCTAACCAAACCAAATTACGATACAAAAGTGTATGTACGACGTACGTATCTTGGTACCTACGGCCGAGTGACGGAGGTTTGGTTGCAGCAATATTTGTTGTCACCCCAAAACAAGAAGCAGTTTTGAGTTTTGTATCCTACGTAATTAAGTTCCAATTACAATAGAACATCACAAATATGACTATGCAAAACTTACTAAGCGTACCGTTATAATTTTCTACCAGGAAATCATATGGTTGAAGGCAATCATTTTTCACTTACCGATGTCATTGCACTAATGCAACGATTCATAGCATATTGCATATCACGGGTACAGGTCACTCACCGCGTCTAGGTAAGCTATATCCTGCTATGCATCTAGGTCTGGCTGTTAAAGAGCTACGAAAATGATTTTATCTAGAGTAGTTTTGGAAGGATTACAAGTGAATGTTTTGGGTGCGTACAAAAAATTCACCTTATATTGCACTTTTTATTACAACTCAAGTATAGGTTTGATAGAATAGTCATCATTACGATTAAATATCATAATTTTAAGTAGGCAAAACATTGTTACTAATCAACTAGCTAAATTATGGATTTTGTCTAATGGCCGTGGTGGTCCAGTGGCGAGTAACCTTGCCTGTCGTGCAGGAGGCGATTGTTCGATCCCCGTCCAGGCCGACTCGTACCAATGAGTTTTTCGAAATTTATGTACGATTTGTAACACCACTGGCTTTTCGTTGAAGGAAAACATCGTGAGGAATCCTGCATGCTTCAATTTCGAGGCATGTATTGTACCTACTGTCCATTACAAGTGGCGACGGGCTCACTCCCCGTCACACTGGACAGAGTTTCGGTACTACTAGTGAAACGTGGATGTTTTGAGGTTTCAGAATATCTCTGACTACCCCCTCGGGGAATATAGTCTGTCGGGGAAATGTTTTTAATTTTTTTTTATTTAAACACATTTGATTGATTGATTTGTGTTTTCTATAGTCCCAGTGCGAACTTCAGTTTATTTTGTATATTTGCCGCTTCTAAATGTTTCTATAGCTACTTATTTTTTTTAAGTGGCCATCAATTGGCTTTTTGTTTCGGAGTCGGTCGCGGGTACTTAGGATAAAAACAAAGGATGCCCAACACTGGATAACAAACTCGAGCTTTCATTATTGAATAATGGATTTAACTCAAAATTATCACATAGGGAAATCACATTTTCACATCTCTAAGGACTTTAAATTTCAATGCCCCACCCTTCAACGATAAGCATCGAATTGAACAGTTGAAACAAAACATTGCCATCAAACATATCGTTTGATCGACAGACTTCGAGTGATTTGAATCGATACTTAAAATTCAATTGTTCTACAGTTTACGTTCGAGAATTACAAAGCGATTATGCAAACAATAAACGTTAGTTTATCTTGCGATTAATATCAACAATAGCGAATAGCAATCGTACTAAATGAAAATTGAGTGTTGGGGATTATCGAACATTTTGTTCGTCAAATTTAAATTTTACTTTAGCAACATTATTTTAGTTTTGTGGGAACATAGAATACCAAGAATATATTAATGTACATACATACATACATATGCTCACGCCGATGTCCCACTACTGGGGTAGGCAGATACAACAGATCGCCACATGCTACGATTCTGACACACATCTTTCGCCTCCTCAACATCCATAAGTTTCTTCATACAAGCTCGTCGGTTCCGGATACATTTTATTTGGCCCTTCTTCAGTACGCATCCGATTTGGTCAGCATACGTGCGCCTAGGGCGACCCCTTTCAACCATTCCATTCACACTTGCCTTGTAAATTTCATATTTCAACCTACTTTCGCTCATTCTTTCCACATGGCCAAACCATCTCAACATGCCTTTTTCAATCCTAGTCACTACATCTTATTTCAGACCACATCTTTCTCTAATCACACTATTCCGTAACCGGTCCTTCAATTCAAAGTCACACCTACTACGCAGGGACCGCATTTCAACCGCATTTATTCTAGATTCGTGCTTCATCTGCCATACTAATGTAATGTAATGAGATGAAGGTATAAATAAATTATCATCGAAAATTTTGACTACATCGACCGCATTATCAGACAACCTTTCAGGTACCTACGTAGAATATTTTTAACGTATGCCCTTAGGCTTCGACCAATTAATTGGTCATATGCACCTCTCGTCCTCACTTCCCTGAATCTGATGGAATGGATGGAAACCAGTACGATGAGGTGGTGTCGGTTGAAGTGGCTATTACTGGTGGCAGCCGAAAGGGCATATGACCATGGATAGCCGGACACCACAAGAACAACTTATTAATGGATTAACACAGTAAATTGTTATTTAATATTATAATAAGATACCGGAGGATATTCTTAACGTATATGATAAAAAAAGTTTAAATCCCATGTTAAGCAAGTCCTCTGTAAAAAGGTTTATTATGAACACGATAATTAATTTATACATAAGTATAGCATTGTCAAGACCAGGCATGTTGGTCATTCAACCAAAATGCCTGACTTTGACAATATTACGTTATGTAACTTAATGTCGTTTTTACTTTGTAGTTGTACTTTGTATTTATTTTTTTGTTTGTTTTGTTTTTTGTTTTGTGTTTTATAAAAATTCTGGCCGACTTTTCTCTCCAACGGAATACCTTCCGATGCGGTGTTAGAGTCACAACAATAACGTCAAAAAACTATCTGTTTAATCATGGTATTGAATAAAGTTTTTGAACTTTGAATTGTATACACGTCTCAAAATTAAAACTTGTAGGTTTCCTCTAGAGGTTTTCGTTTACCGAAAAGTCAATGATGCTACAAATTGTGCATACCTTCCTCAACAAATGGTATCGTAAGAAAGCGAATAATGCTTTTTAAATAATAATGATTTAGATTTAGATAATGCAAAAATACAAGTGCAGAAAAGGTAATGAAAACAAAATATAAATTATTGGTTACTCTATAGTATTTCTATCTCCAACATTGTGTCTCGGCATTTAGTATACACTGATAGCTATATTTATATCTATATGTACGGATAAAACGTGAATTCGTCGGTCGTGAGAACAGCCACGGTGTTGTTTTGTTTTTGGAGAATTCATAATTTCTTTAGTCTTGGCGAGAGATGCCAGACTTCGTCTGATGCTTCAACTAAATTAGAGGGTTTGGATAACATCTTTAAAGAGCGGTTTAGATAATCAATGCTGTTAATGGCTGGACGTAAAATCTACATCATGTTCCTGTGAAGTATGAAAATTAACGTTAGTAGTTTCATAAAATTAGTGATTATTATATTGACAGGCCATAGACATATTGTGCTGGACAGCAAAGCCTCGGATCGGCAAATGGCGGGTTCTAGTCCCGTCCCATACATACTTTTTGAGATAATACCTTAGGAAGGTGTCTTAGGTTAGGTAGGTTATGTACCATAAAAGAGATCAATTAATTCCTTTTATGTTTTTCTTTGTAAACTATTGATCCACTGTCAGTGTAGGGAAATATTTCTACAGGCCTTAAGTAAATTAAATATTAATACCAGACATTTAGATTTTGTATGAAAGCTGATTTATTCGCGTTGTAAAACTTTAAATACCTACAGAGTTTAGAGTTTCAGTACTAAACTAGTGAAAGATTTTTCCGAACATCTCTGACTACCCTCGGGGAATACAGTCGTGAGCATAATGCTATGCCTTGTATGCTTACAGTAAAATTTGCTACTAGAAGCTAGAAAAAAAAATTGTGCCAACTTCTAAAATCAGCCCACATGGCATAGCCTTTTTATTACGTCATTTTGAACCTTACTGTCGCTACAGAATAAATATTAGTACCTTTATAATTCTACACATACAGAACGGCCACTCCCTGCCCCTCTCTGACTTCAGATACCGCACCTCACCCCGCACTTCGAGGGTAACTTTAAGGGAGCCGAGCAAGAAGCACATACAGCAGGCTCGGGCGTGCGAGCAGGATGGCGCGTATGTTGACGCCATCTTGTGTCTGTAGCACTACTGTTCAAGCATTGTGAGACCATAGTGCCGTGGTTGCGTCGTTGCAAAGTTTCAAAGTGTCTGCTCACCCAGGAAGGTACCTAATTCATTTACAGTAGTTAGTAAGTCTGGCCAGCGCTTTCCTTGTAAAAACAAAACGTCAACGTGTTTAAATTTAAAGCTCTTGCTAATTACAAAAGATTAGAAGGAACCGTAGCTTGTGGTATTTTTTGCTCAATTAATGCGCTCGGTCGACACTCAGTCTATGTTTAAGGTAAGATTAATGATTGTACAACACGCCGGCTCGACATTGTATGGCGTGGGTCTACGTAGATTTTATTGAAGGTCATTGAATCTACTTTAATACTAACAAAAACCTCGTGCAACTTGCAAATCAAAACCTATAGGGTACTTTCCTTTGATCTAGAATTTTGACAAGAACACAACACAAGTAAAGGAATAAATCCGTTTTTTTTTTAATTTTTCATACGAAAGACAACCGCTCGCAGAAAAACTTGCAACGTGACTCCAAAAATCATCCTTGTTAGGCTTGGGGGATAGTTTAGGGGGTGTTGGCAACATATAAAAAAATACAAAATGTTTGTCTACGGCAGCACCGCCACTTCAGCTTTCTCTTTGGCTCTGGTCGTGGTGTGTGCGACACACATGTAAAAGTTTTCAACCTTTAAAGTGTAACTTGAATCCCAGTAAAGTAAAGGATTGTACCGTGAGTGACGTAAAGAGTGACAATAAACAGTGTTTACGTAAATCCGGTGCTAGCTAATCTAAAATACCTACTACTATACCAATACATATTTGTAAAGGGTCCTGCACTGGTCTGTCGACGGACCATCTACGCGCCAGATCAGTGTGGGCTCACCGAGCCCTCCACAGGGGGGAAGGCTATGAATATTAAATAAAACATTTATATTGAAGAAATATCCTTTTGATCTCATCATCATCATCATCATCATCAGCCTATAAACGTCCTACTGCAGGGCACAGGCCTACCCTCAAGGTGTATGGGCATTAGTCCACCACGCGTGCCCAATGCGGATTGGTAGACTTCACATTCACATCAGAATTTCTTCTTCAGTGTATGCAGGTTTCCTCACGATGTTTTCCTTCACCGTTTGAGAGCAGTCGGTATTACGTACATAAGTTAGAAAAACTCATTGGTACATGGCATGTTGTCCGTGCGGATTCGAACCCGGACCCCCATAATTGGGTGTCCATACCTCTTCGCAACGCGCCACCGATGATCTATGATCTGATGATGATTTTGATCCCGCTTCTCCGTAATTATTAAGTTAGAATTTAACTCTAGATACATATTTGTCGAATGCAATTTCAATGAAGCCTTAATAAGTAACTCGTACCTATAACTGAATATACAATTTCTATGAAACTGAAACTCTATTCAAAATTGAATGTAGGTACTGTACGTTCGTACAACAATATCAAATTGAATTGCGACTTTACTGAGGTTTCCTAGAACAGTATCGATTTCGATTTCATTACAATTTCAGTAATTAATATTGCTACAGATCAAAGGGATTTAAATTCATAGAGCTATTACATTTCTGTTCTATTATTAAGACCTATATTTATACGAGGAGAGCATTGATGGTAGGTATATTGTGTAGAGGTATGGACAATATGGTAATATACAATAGGTAAATATGCAGTAATGTTAATATCAGTGGAACATCATCATCATCTCAGCCGATGGACGTCCTCTGCTGGACATAGGCCTCCCTCAAGGATCGCCATAACGACCGGTACTGCGCTGCGCTCATCCAACGGGTTCCCGCCGCCTTCACAAGGTCGTCGGTCCACCGTGTGCGGGGCCTACCCACGCTGCGCTTTCCGGTACGCGGTCGCCACTCGAGAACTTTTCGGCCCCATCGGCCATCAGTTCTGCGAGCAATATGCCCCGCCCACTGCCACTATAATTTAGCAATTCTTTGGGCTATGTCAGTTACTCTGGTTCTTCTGCGGATCTCTTCATTTCTGATTCGATCTCGCAGGGAAACTCCGAGCATAGCCCTCTCCATTGCCCTTTGGGTGACTTTCAGCCTTTTTATGAGGCCTTGAGTGAACGACCACGTCTCTGTTCCATATGTCATCACTGGCAACACACACTGATCGAAGACTTTCGTTTTAAGACACTGCGGTATTTGGGACGTGAAGATACTACGTAGCTTCCCGAATGCTGCCCAACCGAGTTGGGTTCGACGGTTGATCTCAGTGGAACATAAAGTAGTGGAACTACGAGCCCAAAATTTGATGTTATTTGGTCTTCGCTGCGGTCCAAATAACATCTCTGAGGTCGAGATTTTTGGTGAGATCTCGAGACAAAAATAAAAATCTTGCAAAGTCTCAATGCTCAATGCATTCGAATACTTACTTCATATGCTTCGAATGCTACTTCTATGTTCTGTTATTTTCTTTGTTATCAGGTGTGCTTCCATAGTAAAAGTTGTTCAGTTTGATGGTCTGAACCACCCCTGAAAAATAGTTACTTATACAGCAATATATTCGATCTGCCCGCTGAAAATTTACAAAGCATGACCAAACGAAATAAAAATTGATAAATAAGAACATTATTGTGGTATATTTGACAAATAAATCACTGTTTGACCTTTTAGAGCAGATTTATCGGCTCACACAGCCATTAGCAATATTGATGGCTGCATGTATTTGATCGCAAATATTTTAGGGTGGTAACACACGAAACGTATTGTACGCACGTGGAGACTGAGGCGTTGCTTAGACATATCTATGGCATAGAGTTTTTGGCGGGGGGATCCGTTAGCTACGTTTGGAGTCCACATATTTTGTCGAATTTTTATTGTTTATTGTGAGTTTTGGTTCGTAAAATTTGTGTTAGTTTGTGTAACAAAGTGTCGTGCAAATGAACAATATACAGTTCAGTGAAATAATATGGTGTATGGGTCGTAAACAAGAAAAGTGTTCCGTCATTTGTAGCGCGGCAAAGCGGTCGGTTCACCTCTTTCCTGTGGGTTTAGTCCTTTTTCGCCGGATTCCTTATTGGACTGATTCCGTTTTGGCCAGATTCTTGTTTGGAAACGCTAGTGATTCCATTTGACAAATTTATTTTTCATCGGAAATGTATACATATCAGGAAGCTGGCAAAGGTATTTGGTTTGTACTCATGATACATATCAATCAATTAAATTGTACTATCAGTTAGGTGACTAAAAATATTATCCGTCCAATAAGGAATCCGGCGAAAAAGGACTAAACCTTCCTGTGGACTTCTCTGTACATCCTGCGTCTTTCAATTGTCTCCAAAAACTCCAAAGAAGCTTCAAAATGTCGAACACCAGTTTTAATTGCTATAAATAAGATAACTTTATTGCAGACATCGGTTGTACGGGATATTAAACCCTTTACCTAGAATTTAACAAAAAAAAAATATCTATGACACATTAGACATTACCACAATATAAAAAAGTGTATCTATTACTACATACAGTATGGGCACTCCCTGCTTCCCACCGTAGAGCGTCACGTGACTCCTATCAACGCCCGGAGCGTTGACACGAGTGACACCTACCTCTATTATGCTTCCCACTAAGTTTTTACCCCACCTTCTATTGCCCTCTGGTTACCTCGGCAGTTACCAGTAGCATAAATTGACACCACAATTGACATTAAGTGAAAAAAATGTTTGTGCAACCTTTTCCCAACCCACCGAAAAACCGTCCGACCTTACCCTTACCTGTTCAATGGATATTGTTGGCGTAAGACGTGCGAAGTGTGGCAGGTAAACTGCTCAGTGTACTTCTACCTTTACACCGCAATATTTCATTAGTTACTCCAATAATCTATTGTATATGCACGACAGCCCTCCATATTGTAAATTACATAAAATTGTAAATGGCATCTCTATTGAATGTTAGCTTTTGAATCGTAGCACCTAATGGTTTTGGATTTTGAAAGCTTCACATTTTGAGAATTTATTTAGGCTTTTAAAAGTGCTTACGTTCGACTAATGGATGCTTGCATTATGTGATTATGGAATGACAGGCGTAGTGTGACACGCCTTGCGACGCTGGACCGACGATCTGAAAAAGGTGGCAAAGTTGGTCCTTGTTCTAGACGAGGAAGTCTGAAGATATAATTTTGTGGCTCACTGGGATGGACTAAGCTTCAGGACGTCGGGAACCGAATAGCTCGATTAACGTGACTGTGAGCGAAGTGATGGCAGGTGGAGCAAAGCCTTTAACAAGGTGGTGGTCCAGATTAGGCAAAAGAGGAGAGAATCGTCCGGCAGTCAGTTGTGATGACGATAATATCTAGAAAAGAATTTGTAGGACTGGATACATAGAACGAGAAACACGGAAATATTATTGTAAATTAACATGTTCTAAAAGCCATACAAATAAATAAATAGGACCGAGAGATAGCGAAATAGGGGCTTATGCCCTGCAATAGGTGGATACGGGCTGATGATGATGACCTTAAATAGAAGTAGAAAACATAATGTATCTTAGTCATTGATGCCATCTGATGAAATTATCTGGGACCAACTGATTAACGTGCCCTTTGAGACACGGAGACGGTCGAGATGAAATACCACTAAACGGTCACCCATTCAAAGAATGACCAGACTTGACGTTGCTTAACTTCGGAGATCGTTTTCAATACCTCAACTTCAACGAGCGCCTCTACAGGGTGAAATTGATATAATTAGCATCCTTTTAAACCAAGAGTCTACCCATCAAACTGAACAACTTTTACTATGGGAGCAAACCGATCGGAGCAAAAAAAAAAACAGATGTTCCATACTAAACTACAGTACCGGTGCCGTGCCGACTCGACTCAAATGTATGCAACAGCAGATTTTTTTGGTGCTCCGATCGATTTGCTGCCATAGTAAAAGTTGTTCAGTTTGATGGGTAGACTCTTAGTTTAAAAGGATGCTAATGATATATATTTCACCCTGTATAAGTTGAAGTTCACAGTAAAGTTCAAAAAGAAACACAGACGAATATAACAAACAAAATTCAACTCAACAGCATTCACCCATTTCACAGTTCCCCTTAGGTCCGCCACATACATACGGAATAAACCTGATTCAGAATTAGATTCCGGATGGAGTGTTGCCGCTTTCAGATACTTTTTCACTAGATCTAGAGATCTTAGGTGACACTTTTTTAAGACTTACAGTCATATCAAACAAGTGATTTTTGAGCGTAGGCGTTAATGGAACGATACCGCATCGTGACGGTGCAGTTGCGACGTCGTTGCGGTATAGTTGCGAAATCGTCTACGCTCATAAATAGCTTGTGTGATAATGGTTTATATACCATCTTGTATGCAGATTATGTCTAATGCTAAAACTATCGATAGTCTTTTGATATAGTTGCATAATATTTAAATAAAATTTAAAAATCATCATCGTGACATTCGTAACGTCATGACCTCATCACATGATAGTAATTATCATGTATAGAAATTGTTTGTTTCGTTTTAATAAATACCTAAAAATACAATTATTGTCCTATGTTCAGCTGTGGAAGATGATAGGCTGATGATGATGATGATGATGATTTGGCGTTTCATTCATTTTTATTCTAGACATTTTTTAAACAGCACTCTAAGTAATTTTTGTAACCATAGTTGACAACACTGAATCCGGAATCAGGATTCCGGATCGCAATTCCGTCTGTGTGTGGCGGACCAAAAACAAACACAATTCAACTCAACAGCATTCACCCCCCAGTTCCCCTTATGCTCTACATCATAAACCTATAAACAACAAAAGTTTCACATAAAACAACAATTTTAAAGGCATCCATTACACCCATAGAAAACAATAGACCACGTAATTATCCCGCGTAAGCTCGTAAAAACACCACAACGGGAGGCCATCAAATATTTTGCACCTTCGTAACGAGCGGACGAAACTATAAAAAGTTCTCATATCACTTGATATACTACCTTTTTAGGGTTCCACAGAAGAAAATGTTATTGAGAGAGCTGTTTTTCATCTTTTTGTTGTGTACTCGAGTGTCTTCGTCGTTTCGTACACACGCGTTACAACGTATAAGCTTTCTTTTTGTTTAACTGTCTGTTGTAATATCATACTCCTTACTTACAAAATATATACCATAACCCCCTTTACCTGTTTACATTTCTTCAACTAGTAACCAACTTTTTAAGCATTCATTTGTAGCATGGCTTTCCTGCCTCTAGTTGGTATATTGTATTATTTAGAATGACGCGACGTGTCAATTGTCAATCGATGGCTAGCCTTTCTCCCACAAAAACACTGCAAAAGAAACCTTATTCAAAGATTACTAAATAGTTCTAAGTCGCCTCGAAAGACATACCAGAAGGAGCCCGAACCAAGTGGCCGGCACTCAAAGTGATTATAATTTTAGGGTGGTTAATAACAAAAGCTTTTGTCCCTCTATAGAGTATACGGGCGTTACGTAATGTGTGTGACAGAGTAATGTTGTATTCAAGTTTCAAAGGTAAGGGATTTAGTCAATGCATATGGAACCCTGCTCAACTCTGCCTCAAACTGTCACCCACGATTTTCATCGCCGCATCAAAAAGAGTTAAATTCCAAGGTTTAGTGCAGCACCGTCGGTGGATAACGTATCATTAGGGATGCATGCGACTGAAGGGACCGGTTTTATTAGGGACAGTTTTATAGTTCCACCAATGGAACTGTGGCACCGCGCTAGTTGCAAGTTTTACTGAATTAGTTGGTGTCCACTAAATGTGCGATTGTGGGGATATTTCTTTTTTCTTAGAGCCATATACTAACTTTTTTTGAGCATTTTTGCACTGCAACAGAATCGCAGATAATTTTACTGTTTGCTATCGCTTGATCTCAGAAATATCGCGACGATATCGTTCCTTCAACGCTTATGCTCAAAAACCGCTTTTGTGATAAAATTTTGTGGCGTGTATTGTAATACCATGCCATTGCTCATTGGATTTTTTTTCCATCTTGGTGAAGAGATTTATCTGCTTAGAAGCCTACTGATTGCCTAAAGCGAAGGACGTATCGATGGTTTCTCTTGAACTGTCCATTAAAAGTAGTGATGCGCGCACTATTTTGTTCAATACAATCATTTCGGAGAATGTATAAGGTTTTTAAGGTGGTGGTCATATCTTTCGGAGAACTGCCTGAAGAGTACGTGTTCTGGAATGGAGACCCTGAACTGGTAAGCGTAGTGTGGGACCCGCTCCAATACTGGACCGATGACCAGGACGTCTAGTAGTATGATTTCTCTACACGCGCGTGACGCGTCTTTGCTCCATAGAAAATAACCTGTTCCCGCACTTTTCGGAGAGCGAAAGCCGCGTTTGCTGCGACAAGTAGTATGGAATAAAGCCGAGTCGCGCGCAAGAAGAGCAATCATGCTAGACATGCTGATAAAGGTAGTGTGGAGGTATTGAATTTGAGAGTATGTAATGTTCAGAAATGGACGAAGATAGGCTAGTAATGATGAAGCTACCAAACTACTTTGTAATATGATTTGATAATGTCTATCTTATTTATTGAGATCCTCTTTTCCTATGGCTCCACTATGCCGTGTGTCCACCCCTAATCCGGATGTTTTACGACAGCCTTTTGTCGCTGCCGGTCGCTCCGGATTCTTCGTCGTTTTCATTAATACTCGTAGAATGCTCAAATCAACGCGGTTTGCGGCAGCGAACCATAGCAATGGACTTCTGTCAGCTTTCTGGCAAAATTATTAAAGTTGAGGCGTTAAGGTAGAGGGCACAGAGGTGTGTATATTTATTTTATTTTATTTGGAAGACCAATAGCTATAACAAATTTGGCAAGCGTCGGTGACTCGTTGCGGAGTGGTATGGACACCCAATTATAGGGGGTCCGGGTTCGAATCCGCATGGACAGCATGCCATGTACCAATGAGTTTTTCTAACTTATGTACGTAATACCGACTGCTCTCAAACGGTGAAGGAAAACATCGTGAGGAAACTTGCATACGCTGAAGAAGAAATTCTGATCCGTATGTGAAGTCTACGCGTGGTGGACTAATGCCCATACAGCCTTCCTGAGGGTAGGCTTGTGCCCTGCAGTGGGACGTTTATAGGCTAATGATGATGATAATGATTTTGCCAATTGTAGGTCTCCACTGAAAGAAGCTGATAGTGCTTTGTCAATTGTCATATTAAATCAATAAGTGATGCATATAATAGGGTCCTTCGGAATAAGCTGACACTTTTTTAAGGGGATGATTCGACCGTCAAACTGAACAACTTTCCATGGCGGGAAATTGCGAGATTTTTTTTTTTTGCAATTTCGAAATTGGTCGCATAGAGAATGCAGTTCATGGTCTGATCATCCTCTTCAACAACTGTCGCCATATGAATTTGGACCCTTATAGTTTTGCTCTCAAATTGCACTTAGTAATGCCATGGGTGAAATGGGTCATATAAAAAAAACTATTGTATGAAGCTTTGTGTCTGTTGGTCATTTACTTACTCATGTGATGGTAATGAGATCAAATTATACTCTAACAAGTACCCTCTTCACCCGCACAATCGACCTGCTGGGACGATGGTTGGTTCACAACTTTACTTTAAACTCAATAAACAAGCATAGCATATGCTCACGACTATATTCCCATAGGGAGTAGTCAAAGATATTTTGAAACCAAACGTCTTTGTAAACAAATACTCTATTAATTCAACAACAAGGCTATATCACTTTGACGTCACCGTCATAGATAGATCCAGAGCCTCCAGGCTGTATTGGTTCTATCTAGATTATTATGCCACGCTCTCTGAAGTTCGCTTTGATACCGAATCCACTGCCACTAATTACTCAGACCTACCTCAATAGTCTCTGTTGCCTTAGCTTGGGATTTAGCTTCAATATGCTTTAGAAAGCAAACATTATTGTTTCTCTCTTATCCAACAATGGTCTATTGGCGTTCGTTATCAAAACACATAGGGGTCTACTTTTAGCCCAGTCATTTTACAGTTTGAGCCGGGACTAATTAGTAATTGATTTTTTTTTCGGTATAATATTGAAGAGTCAATTTGAGCCTTGAGAAAAATGTACCAAAATTGAAAAAAATCACGTCAGCAAGAGTTCCAATTTTAAAATTTAGCTATTATCTCGGTCTAAAAAACCAGATGGTAAATTTTTTTTGCACATATTTAAGGGTTTACCATTATACATACTACAAACATAGTGTGAATATTTTGACTACTTAGAAGGTTTTGAAAAATACATTCGTATTTTCTAATAAATACCTCATTTTTAAATTTCATTGCATATTTTATTGATCAAAAATAAATTATATTGTTAAATCTAAGTCAAATGAGAGTATTGGTATTAATATTAATAATTTAAAATCCTTCTGGGACACCTAATTTTGATTTCTATGTTGCGCAGCGATTTTTTTTTAATATGATTTAAGATAGTCCTTGTGTCACTTAATGGTTCCGGTTACAGTTTAAAACTCAAATTAGTAATTACTCCCTACCCCGCCTAACAAAACTCCGTAAAATGACTAGGCTGTTTGGGCGGTTGTGACTATTGATGTACCTACTAGAGGCGACAAACAGACATACATTTTTGTAACACTCGTTTAAGCTAATTGGCTCAACCTTACTTAGCATGTGCCGGACGCGTGCTGCACCGCGATGCGACGCCCCCAGTGCGCGCCCCGCACTGCTGATCGTGGTGCACAGATTTTGTTCGCGTTGTCTGTTCCACAGGGTGTTACAGAAGTAAAAATAAAAATTGAAAACTTTTAAGGGGGTGGTTTAGACCAACAAACTGAACAACTTTCACTATGGGACCAACATCGAACTCGCAAAAAAAATGTACACCATCAAACTAAACAACTTTGATTATGGAACCAACATAAAAAAGTAACCTGCTGTAAAGACATACGATAGAAGTGAAACTACAGCAGCTGTGAAATTTAAATTTCGAACTTCCGTTACACGAAAAGGTTGCGGAACCGAATTTAGCCCGAAAGCCCTCCCATAAAAAGTTTCGCTTCAAAAAAATTTAGAAAAAAATCATACAAAACTGCAGTACATCCGATTTTTTTCTCTGTATGACTGGAAACGGCTCGAACGATTTGGATTACATTTTGTATAAATATTATGTATTACTTTCAAGTTTATCCAGAATTCCAGATAGATGTCATCCCTGAGAAGACCCAATTCGACACCAAAAAAAAAGCCAAGCGAAGTTGGATCGTCCAAGTAGTCAAAGCCCAGTTACTACCAAATAACCCAAAAACCCAAAAATAAACCGTAAAACCCAAGACTTTTCCCAACAATTCAAGAGTCAGCAAGGGACTGTGATCGACTTTGGCAGTCTACTTAAAATAGTTAGACAGGAGCCCGATTGCGCTAAGTTAAAATCGAAGTTCTATTCTTATACAATTTCAGTTCTAATCACATTGCAATCCAACTACTATTCAACTGTGCTGAATTCCGCATTGCGCTAAGCTGTATGTAACTGACAGCCAATAACGTCTGAGCGATTTGTCAAAACGGCTCTAACGGTTGTCAATACCGCGATTAGCGCAATACCAAATGTGTCAAAAGTTATGGTTCGTACGTAGTCCAATAACAGTTCAATCACCGAATATTTACCGCGATTGCAGCCCTGATCTGAATTCGCAAAATGTTCTCAGATTACCAAAACTGTTATATTTCCCGCATCTACGGTACGATATTTTTCCAAGCATCCCATGATCAAATCTGTATCGGTTCAAACGGGAAATCGGAAATCAAGTGCCTACCTAAAAATAATTTGTTCTCCGGTTGACTCGTTTCCTTTCAGTTTGTTTTCAGTTCTCCGTGTATTCCATTTTCTCCTGACAATCAGAACGTTTGAGCTTTCAAGGCGTAAGTTGAAAACATTTTCCCGAAACTCTGACCCTCCCATCAACTAATACGTAACGCGGTATAAGGTTCGAGCTATGAGCGGGGAACTTGCGTGGATTTCTGTGGCCCAAGTCATGTAAATTGATGATAGATTTTGCCGGACCCTCATCATTATGAAACCTAAGTACATAAAAAATTATGGAGTGAGCGAAGTGAACACGAAATTTTTAAACACTGATATATTTTTTTTGGAGATGACTATTACAGCTCAGCTCAGAGAGCAACAACTGCTTTTTACTGCGAACTATTGGAGAGACCACGAAGGGTCTACCGAGCCAAATGAATGACTTAAGCAACCAACCTAGGGGCACCCAGAGGGGTACTGACCTCGGCATAGTGCTGGGGCTACGCTGCGGATCGGGTAGCGGGGATCGGTGAGAACGACTAATCTTGGTTTATTTAGACTAATTTTGCTTTAGCTACGCTTTGCTACTGGAGCGGGATCAACAATAGTTAAGTTATTATTTATTATGAAAGGTAATTGTCATCATACAGCCCTCATCGTGGGTTTCTGTGTGATGAAGCTGAGTAGTGCAAGGATGCGTTGCGGAACTGCGCTACTTTAACTTGCACAGCACGGCTAGCATGCCACATTCGTCAAAGCGTTTAAACGAGAAAAACGTCATGCGCGCTCTTTCTGGCCTACTTAAAATAATAAAGATGGAGGCACATCTCGATTTTTATCGTTTTCTCGGGGATGGCATGCGATGCCTACTGGTACAGGTAGTTTCGTTGCATGTCAGTGTGACAATTAAAGCCTTAGAAAATTACTTTTATAGCAAGGCGGACCCCGTGAGAAGAGTTCAGATTCTTATGTTTCTTGCTAATTTCTGACCGCATCTTCTTTACAGCGACAACACGTTCCGACGAGGTGGTAGCTTCACAAAAAAAATCTCCTATATAGAATAAATTATTTTGAGTAATGCTTTTGTAATAATTTATAAAAAGTGTTATGTTGTAGTTTCTGGCCGCATGAGAAGCAAAAACACGTTTCGACGCGGCATTAGTTTAAAAAAAGACATGGACATTTCATTTAATAAGTGGATTATGTAGAGTCACCAACCTATCTTTCTCCCGCTCCGTGCTGTCGCTTGCGCCACATAACAGGGAATCCCTCTCAGTAATGGGGCGCGGTTGAGAGCACCCGGTGTTTACTTTTATTGTCAAGATAAATCTGTCTTAACTGTCCCGATAATCGCTACTAACTGCTTCCAAGATAAATATGGTTGTAGTTTACTGCAAGTGAAAGTTTAACATTTGGGGAGTATTGTTCTGTATTAAATTTTTGTTTTTATAGGCAGACTTCGTAAATGCGCGGTTTTTCTACGTATTTCAGGTTTTAATAACATTTTATACTATTTTTTATCTCAACTGCAGAATTCTACCTGCAGGTCTTAACTTTGGCAGGTTTCGGGTTTAAATCCCGTCTGAGACTAAATTTTTCACTCTTTGATTTGACTTCGAAAAATAATTTCTTTCTATCTTCAATTTTCTAACTACCTGAACATAAAAATATGATTAATGGAGAATCTAGTTACAACTGCATACTTGAAACCTTGGTTTGTGATTGTAGCAAAGAGTCTAACCACCCTGAAAGCACACCCGGCACCCTGTCGGTATGACCATATTGTACTGAACACTAAACAACTATCACTACAGGATTAACGCCAAAATCACGATTTAAAATCAACGCATAAAACTTTTTGGTACCAATTTTAGAGTTGTTTGGGAAAGAGATACAAATTTTTCAGAACGTATAAAATATTTTCGTAAATATATTGACTGTAGAAAGTCAAGATACTGATATCTTTAAAAAGATCTCGTAGTGAATCTCGACAACGCAGATTATAAATGGCTCGAATTGCCCTCTTTTGAAGGATAAAGATCGCCTCAACATCTGCAGCACGGCCCCACAGCAAAATACCATAAGACATGATACTATGGAAGTAGCTGAAGTATACAAGTCTTGCAGTAGCTATATCAGTTAGCTGTCAAATTTTTCGAACCGCATAAGCTGCCGAGCTCAGCCTACCCGCTAGGGTTTCTATATGTGGACCCCATTGCAGCTTCGAGTCAATCTTTATCCCTAAAAATACAGTATCTTGAAGCAATAAACGCAGTACAATAACTGCATGAATCAATAGCGTTGACAAATCAAATTCAAGCAGGACCAGTTTCACCCTAAACACCACACGTCATATCAAACACCTTCAGTTTTACGGTCAAAGGCATTAACCAACGCTCTGACTCCTAGACGCTTAAAATTTAACCGTCCAAGTTTCACTTTATAGTTCATTCCACTTGCAAAGGCTTACAAGTTAAGGCATTTTAACTCTAACGTTGTTGGGATAAGGTTTCGGTTGTGGAATTTCTTTGGTTGAGATCGTATAGGGTCTCAGTTCGGGTATATGCAAACCGAGCTATAAACTATATCACGGTTTTACGCGCAAGTTAAGTTACGGTTTATGCTATAGTTTATATTGCTTAATATAATAGTCGTTGTCAGAAGTGTTTAAACTTAGTTTTTAAAAGGTGTTCTCTTAATATTATATTGCGTTAAGAAGAAAAATTAGATTTTAACCTAATTTTTTTAAACATTAAACTACATTGTGTTAACGAGGTTTTCCTAGTTTATATCTAGACAGGGTGAAGTTGATATGTTCAGTTTGATAGGTAGAATCTTAGTTTAAAAGGATTCTAATGATATCAATTTCACCCTGTATATGCTTAGAATGGACCAACACATTTATTCCCATGGATGTCGTACAAGGTGACTAGGGGATATAGTTTCTTATGCAGTGTTGTTCATGCAGTATGTTAGGTAAATAGTTGCATTACTTTAGGGGTGATTGTACCCCTGATACTAAACAACTTTCCAGTAGAAACCTATAGGAAACTAGCAAAAAAAATTGAACTTTTCATACTTTATGCAATCTGCTGATCGTACGTTTGAATGAAAAGTTGAAATGTATTTTTTTTTTGCGGATTTCCCTTTTTTCCTTAGGAAAAGTGATTCAGTGTCATGATTAAATTCACACATTTGAGTAACTGCCTCCGTGGTCTAATGGTTAAGAGCGTTGGGCTCTCGACATGGAGGTCGTGGGTTTGATTCCCACGGGGGACACCTGTGATATGTCACTTTGTGCGTTTTTCCCCAGTTGGTTAGGTTGCAGGCTAATTAAACTCATTATCTTATTTAAGAGCTACGCTCTTGTCGGTGGAGTATTTGACAATCCTGTCTCTTTTCCGCTAGTCTCTTCAGTTCTTGATACGACACGACATAAACCTTTTCCTTCACTTAGGCTAGATAACTCTGTGTAGGTCTTCCTCTGCCTCTCTTCCCCTAATTCACCTGATTGTTTGAAAAAGTAAGATGATTCCTTGCTTTGCTTTCTTGCTTGCTTGCTTGCTTTTGGAACGTTAAGCCGTTGGTCCCGGCTACCATCCCTGGTGGTAGTAGTCGTTACAGAAGGCGGTCTGAAAAAACTCTGGCACCCTTGCTGCCCACACGATAAGAAGAACCCCCTGTAAATTAATGGCGTTTTGCTTATATCAAGCACTGCATTTCTACAAGTAGTTTGTGGGAGTATCAATTGTACATTGACGCAAAAAATATTTGAGAAGAGATTGCGGAGCATCATGGCAAGCTCAAACACGAACCGCGCGAACACCGCGCGAATGACACAACCACTCGTGGGCAAACTTGCGTGACTCCTTATACAGGGCCCTTCTTAATATGCTGATACTTTTTCAAGGGGATGATCAGACCGTCAACATCGAAATCGCGAAAAAAAAACAGCTTTTCCATACAAAATTCCATAAAAACATCCCATATATTCGCACCAAGCGCCTTTTTGAATCTTTTATAATGCGCACAGCCAAGGAGTGGAATGCCCTGCCTGCGACAGTATTTCCGAGCGCTTACAACCCGAATTCCTTTAAAGTTCGAGTGAATAGACTTCTTCTGGGTAAGCTCGTTACATCTTCCACCCCATCTTCGTCGTGAGGACTGGATTGAGGTCAAGAGCAAACCCATATGTAATAAAAAAAAACTGCAAACCTACTCGAGCCGAATGTATGGGACAGCTGATATATTTTTTTTAGTGATTTCGATGTTGGTCCGAAAGAGAAAGTTGTTCAATTTGATGGTTTGATCATCTCTTTAAAAAAGTGTCAGCATATTGAGAAAGACCCTGTATGTATAATAATTAGGCAAAATTCTAGCCATCTATCACTAATTAACACGTCCCACATTCTTAGAATGATGATTGTCGGTTGTAGCAATGTTTCTGACCACCCCAAAAGAGATTAGAGTCGTGAGTTTATGTATTATTACTCGAGGCACTAACCATAGCAATTATAAACGTGGCATTATTTGCTTTTAATTATAGTTACTAGCATATCGATTAATCTAAGTAAGGTAAAGAGCAATATTCTTTGCTGTCCTGGACTTTGTCGAAAAGCTTGTTACAGTGTTAATTTGTTTGCAAGCTTTGTTTGTTTTAAGGCCATAGGTTTAGTTAAGTACTAGAAGACTTTGAAGACAAAAAAACTAAGTATTTCAAGATCCCGTGCTAGTTTTCAACGCCCAAATGTTTATTGCTACCTACAAATTAATATTCTAACGGAAATGAGTTTGCTGATTAAAAGTCCTCAAAAACTTTTTTTTTTTTAATTCAATAATTAAAATATTTGTATTCAAAATGATACCTTATTTATAGCTTTTTGACGTAAAAAGTTTTGACTCTATCCTCACTTCGGAAGGTGTTCCGTCGTTGTATAGAAGATGCGGCCAGGAACTCTACAACAGGGTAATTAACTTAATATATATTATATTAATCTGTGACAGGGTTAATACCCTCAGGCCTGTCACAAACGTCACGTCAAGTAGTGATACCATGGAGAAAAGTTTTCTTCGTGAGTGATACGTAGCTAGCCTTTCACTTATGAATACATAGTCTCTCGCAAAAAAAAAACACTGCATACGAACCGAAACCCCTCGTCCGACACCCACGGGAGGAAATGGATTGGTTCTATTCTAATCCGGAACCACCGGTGTGACAATGTTTAAAAATAGAAAATCATGCTCGAAGAGAAATATTTAGTCACCTTTCAATTCAATTTAATTCAATACAACCACATCCATTATTTTATTACAATATTACCTGTCTATACCATAGTTATAAAAACTGTATTAGTAAACAGTAAATTTCATTGAAATCAGTTTCTACAAATTACCTAGAATTATTGTTAATAATTACCAATTTTTTTCTCCGTGCAGACAGAAGCTAAGTACTTCGATTTAAAATTTCACAAAACATAAAATGAATTTTAATTTTAAACTCACAAAGTACATTAAAGCTTCTCTCTATCGACCTCTATAGTCTTTTGATCAGTAATTCTATTTGTACTTGTTAAGGCGATGTCGGCCGAGGTGTTAACGTCACAAGTTTAACACGAAACATTTCATATTGCAGTCGGAGTTTCATAAGAGTACGTTGCTTTTATACCTCTCTGGAGATTTTCAGCGATAACCTGCAATATATTATTTTAGACTATTGTACGGGGACTAGCTTGATGTGGTGAAAACCTTTTAAGTCATAATCGTACGTGTGAAATTTTTGAGCAGCGTTGCATTTGATTGCAAATGAACTTTGAATTTTTAAACAAATAGCTTATTTAATATTTGAAGTGACGTATTTTAACTCGATATTCTTATATTAAATTGTACTAATGAAGATGGAGTTTAGTATTCATTTTAAATATTTTGTTTTGTAATTTTATACAGGGTGTTACAGAAGTAAAAAAAATTTTTAATCTTTTAAGGGGGTTGTTTAGACCATCAAACTGAACAACTTTCACTATGGGACCAACATCGAAATCCTGAAAAAAAAATCTTTTGTCCCATACATTTAGCTCAAGTAGACCTACAGGTCTAAACTACTGTTTAGTATGGAACATCGCAAACAAATCGCATCATGGCGCATGGGAGGCATAGGCCTCCCCCACTGGACATAGGTTCAGCAGTGGACGTCTATCGGCTTATATGATGATGATGATGGAACATCAGATTTAGTTTATAAAATAATTACGAAGATATAATGCTTTGAAATTTTTCATACAAAATTTTAAAATCTTTATATCTTCGTAATTATATTATAAAATGCAAATGTTAGTTGTCAGCTCCAACGTGCCGGCCATACTTGAGCCAAGGGGCTTTGCACGAGACGATGGCAGGAGACCCGACGGTATGACCGTCATTCCTTGGAGGAATGGCAAACCCCTGGTGTGGGACGCTACGTGTGTCGACACTGTGGCGCCCTCACACCTCCCTGCCACTTCTCTAAGAGCGGGCGCGGCGGCGGCTGCTGCAGAGGGTCTCAAGCGGCGCACATATGCCACCCTGGGTGACGGCTACATTCTTGCGCCATTCGGTGTAGAGACCCTGGGGCCGTGGGGGCCGGACGCCCGACAGCTCTTCAAAGAGTTGTCGTCGCGCTTGATTGAGGTGTCCGGTGACCGAAGGGCTGGCGCGTATCTCGGGCAACGAATATCCATTGCCATCCAACGAGGTAACGCAGCCAGCGTCCTGGGCGCCCTCCCGCAGGACGGTGGCCTCGAGCACGTCTTCTGTTTAGTGTAAGTCGAACGGAAGTCGTGCTCGATATAGTGGCTCATTTTTTCTTCGCCTACTTTATTTGTTTTTATTTTTATTTTTAATTTTAGCCATAAGTTGTACATAATGTTGCAATTGTAAATACCTATACCGTTAATAAAAACTCCTAACTATTACATTTGTTACGCGGCAACTAGATTTTCAAAACTATATTTCCATATATAAAATATTACTTTTATTAATTCCGTCTACGCGTATTGTGCGTCAAACGTTTGTATGGACTGAAACCACCGTAAAAGCATTTGGAGGGAAATTGGAGAAAAGTTGTAAAACAGTTACTCTGTGCTACACTATGATTTATGGAAAATAAAAACGGAATTAGGAAATCATTGAAACCTGATTAGGACTTACAAAATCTAACTAGATTATGTACCCTGTCAGGTCGGTTTAAGCATGCGTTGTAACATTAGGCTTATTTTTTTAAAGTAATTGAAAAAAGCAAAGCATTAACCGCTTTTACTTTATTTTACCTTTACTTAAATAACACGCATTTGAAACAATAACTTGATTAGATTTTCATATAAGTAACATCACAAAGGAGCCCCCTAATAAATTATTGGCAAAACCCGCAAACTAGCATCCCATTGAAACAAATTAGTAACCCGATTAAATTAAATTGAACACAGAAACTTGGCAAAGTAACAGTGAATAGAAGCCACTGACTTTCGGCGAATTTATATATTAGTTAAACAATTTGCTTGAGTAAGACTTGATGGTTATTGTGAGGGAACGAGATCAAAGTGGCACACTTATAATTACGTTAAAGTTGGTTGATCTATTTATCCATGTCAAGCAAATTGTCTAAAATCATAGATAGATAGATATATGGATAGATGGATAGATAGATAGATAGATAGATAGATAGATAGATAGATGGATAGATAGATAAACAATTTATTCGCATAAGTATCACACACCTAATATGGACACACAAAATTTTATTGTAGTAATATTAATACTTAGGTAGTTTATGTGAGCTTTTAATTTTAAGGGTTTCAGATTAGTTTTTTTTTTTTTTTTTTTTTTTTTTTTTGTCGGGCTTAGGCCCACCACACATTCCCACCGCTGTAACTCCTGTAAGCCAGGATCAACAGCGGCGACCATTCACAACACTGGACAATGAAGTCCAGCGAGCCCGGGGGATGACTCTAATCTGTCTTGGAACCCGCAATGAATTAATCAAAGAAGATAGGAGGAGTAGGAAAAACGAAATATCCGACTTCCTCCATTGCAAACGGGAGACAGCAATAAGAAGGAAAAAACATGGCTATTAGAGAGCCAATTCAAGAGATCATTTATGGCAGTGTTGAAGACACGACCGCAAAAGCACCAAAAATACAAAATAAAACAATAGGAACCTAACATTGTACTGAAACTATGACCTATTTTGCTTCCAGTAATAAGTATGGCAAAAACATCTGAACGCACGGAAGTTATCCCTAGTCGCAACAAGATCCATGTAGTAAGGGACACCAGAAAACGATTTTATTGAGTCAAGTCAAGTTTCAGATTAGTTCATAAACAACATTGAATATGGGAGAAAACATGAAATCGCAAAAATAATCTGCTGTTCCATTCTGTGCTGCAATGTCTAGGAATGTACAAAACAACAGATATTTTTTTACGATTTGACGTTTGCTCCCATAGTAAAAAAACTGAATATTTGGAAAGTGTCTTAAAAACAATTAATTATATTATAATATGTTATACCGTGAATGTCCAAAACGCTACGTATAATTATGTAGCCTGCTGTTTTTTGACAACATACAATTGAAATTTTTTAATAAAAAAAATCTGTTGTTCCATATAAAAATGCAAATGGGACAGGTGACTTTTTCACGATTTGGATTTAAGTCCAATTGAAAATATTTATGTCCCAAATATCATTTGCAGTTCCCAAATTATGTTCATGTATGGTGTCTGTATTATGTCGTTGTATTTAACAGTGTTTTTATTTTAACGTTTCTCTATCGTCCATCGCAATCGGATCGTCCCCTGCGTTTGCCAATAGTCCAAGTAATACAGCGGCTCTCAAAGGGCATTCGTGAAAGTTAGCAACTTCGGCAACGTTTTAACTGATTTGCGTACCATTGATGTTGGTGTGTACCCAACTCAAGTTGGCCTGGTTACTTACTGGAATCCTTAAGGGCTTTCAGCCTTTGTTTACTTTGTTTTAATCTTAGTTAAAATCATTGTAGTATAATGGTATAATCATTTTATTAAATAAGGTCTAACAAAATTAGGTGAAACAAAAATCTGCTTTCCAATACATTTAGGTCGAGGAACAGCAGATTTTTTTTTCGCGATTTCGATATTGGTCCCATAGAGAAAGTTGTTCAGTTTGATGGTATGGTCATCCCCTTAAAATAGTATCACCTGACTTTGTTTGACCCTATAGATTGAAACTGTTGCTGTGAAAAAACTTGCCAAAGCATTAAAAATTAGCTGAATAAGGCTGCAGCTGCTTGAAAATCAAATAAAAGAGTTCCGTGTCTGATTGACTGACTGACAGACAACTCACAGCCTTAGCCGCTGATTTTGAACATAATAATTGTATATAATTATATTCTATACAGAGGATGTACGGGTGCAATAAGAAAGGATTTTTCGAAAATCTACCCCTAAAGAGGTAATACACGCGGACGAAGTCACGGGCAATAACTTGGTCAATATGCAGGGTTTAAAAATAAATGCGTTACATACCGTAAAACGAGGTGACTATGATTAGTTTTGAAATTCAAATGGATATATCTTTCATATTTTTGATTTTAAAAATGAGAAAAAAATGCAGTAGTGACGACTAGCCTTGTGATAATATTTAAAATAAAAATAAAATTATGTATGTTTAAAAACGAAGAAAAAAAAAGAAAAACCAGCGTATCAAAGCTATATTGAAAAGCTACTTTGATATCAGTCTTTTTTTCATTGCTTTCGAAAGTCACCCCTAAAAGGAAACTTTTTTCTGCGAATATTTTCTACAAACTTTATCAAATTATTTTAACCACTCAGCCTCATGTTACAGTCTTGAAGATTTGGTAAAAAATGGACGAACTGTCAATAATGCCAAGACAACAAAAAATATCCGGCTGCGTTCTGTTTTCGCAGAGAAATTTACAATCCTGTTGTAATTTGGAGTTATCACCAAAGTCGCCCCAATTCTCAAAGTCACCTCGTTTCACCGGTATATCTAAAAGGGAGCCAACATCAAAATCGCAATAAAGAATCGGTTGTTCCATAAAAATGTCAACAGCTGCTCGATCAAAATGTATAAAATAACTTTTTTGTTATTAAGTTTGATGTATATATAA
The DNA here is from genome assembly GCA_927399405.1 of Agonopterix arenella. Classification (NCBI taxonomy): domain Eukaryota; kingdom Metazoa; phylum Arthropoda; class Insecta; order Lepidoptera; family Depressariidae; genus Agonopterix; species Agonopterix arenella. Next base: position 15,780,505 of record OV656708.1, on the reverse strand, counting down.
CGCGTTTAAGTTTACACCCGGTATAATAAGTAAAGCTTCAATCGTCAGCTTTTGTAATAAACAGCGCGGCTGGGTGTACAGATAGCTGCAAATATCATCTTAAACTTTATCACTCAAAGCCACACCTAAGTACACTCAACCACATAATAAAGCCGCTGGCAACCCTCAAAAGAGTAATCCAGTGTTATTTAATCGACATTTTTATGCACAGCAGCGGTTTTCGCCAAGATTTGTGTCGGAAATTTTTTAATCGGATAATTGTTTTTTATGTAACGTATTACGTCTCGAAGTACCAGTAGCAGTAGCCCGAAAAAACAAAAAATCAAGAAGTGCCTCTGTATTTGTTGCTTTGCGTTTGCGAAAGCGAAATGCACATGACGGTAACGACACGGTTTTCTCATTTTTGAGCTTTGTCGTACATTGTACATTGTACGCAGTGTAGGTGTATTACTGGGTATCAAAATAATAAACCCTTGTCCGTTACACTATACTGAATTAATAAATGAATGAATTAGCCCTTTATTCAAACAGTTTAACAAAATAAGGTGCCAATAAAATTTCTCAATAGATTAGATTATTAATTAATTATAATTTAAGTATTTATTAATTATTTAATTATTTATTTATTATATAATCTATATAAGGTCTAACAAAATTAGGTGAAACTATTTTAAAGGGATGATCAGACCATCAAACTGATCAAGTTTCTCTATGGGACCAATATTGAAATCGGGAAAAAAAATCAGCTGTTCCATACAAACCTACTCGACCTAAATGTATGGGACAGCAGATTTTTTTTTCGCGATTTCAGTATTGGTTCCATAGAGAAAGTTGTTCAATTTGATGGTCTGATCATCCCCTTAAAATAGTTTCAGCTGATTTTGTTAGACCTTATATATTTGTGAGCTCTGGTACGCCGAGCGCCAGACCATGCTTGACTCAATAAAATCGTTTTCTGGTGTCCCTTACTACATGGATCTTGTTGCGACTAGGGATAACTTCCGTGCGTTCAGAGGTTTTTGCCATACTTATTACTGGAAGCAAAATAGGTCATAGTTTCAGTACAATGTTAGGTTCTTATTGTTTTATTTTGTATTTTTGGTGCTTTTGCGGTCGTGTCTTCAACACTGCCATAAATGATCTCTTGAATTGGCTCTCTAATAGCCATGTTTTTTCCTTCTTATTGCTGTCTCCCATTTGCAATGGAGGGAAGTCGGATATTTCGTTTTCCTACTCCTCCTATCTTCTTTGATTAATTCATTGCGGGTTCCAAGACAGATTAGAGTCATCCCCCGGGCTCGCTGGACTTCATTGTCCAGTGTTGTGAATGGTCGCCGCTGTTGATCCTGGCTTACAGGAGTTACAGCGGTGGGAATGTGTGGTGGGCCTATGCCCGAAAAAAAAAAAAAAAAAAAAGACCTTATATATCTCTGACTACCCCTTCGGGGAATATAGTCGAGAGCATATGCTTATGCTTTATTTATTCACTTGCACAATACTAGTCGGATCTAAGCTTTTCTCAAACATTTTGTGCAATACAAACCATTGATGACGGTACTTCTTTCTTTCTTTCTTATCGTGTTGGGAAGCCCTGGTGTCAGAGTTTTTTTCAGACCGCCTGAACGCCCGATGACGTACTAATACGTACTTTTATTTATTTCTGAACTTATAAGTGGCAATAAATAAATAAATAAAAAATTGTGTAACATTTTATTATTTTCTTAATAATTAAAAAATAAACTGTATGACCCATCGATCTTTATCATCAAAATCAGAAAGTGACATCACATATAAGACTTGGCATCAATTTTGACGCACAAGCTACGCGATTTGAATACAGCTGACACGGCATGACAACCTCGAAAATATCGCCTGATCACCACCGATTCAATGGGTAACTAATTTCACAGTCCCGTTGCCTTTAAAGGGCTCTGAATTTTGATATTGATTCCTTTAGCCTGTCATGTGCAGCAAAATGGAATTGTGCAGTCACTTTTTGACTTTTTGTTGACTGTACTTAGCTGATATACGGGTTAGGAGGTCTTTTGTTGATGAGGTTTTAGGGAAAATGCTTATTTATGTTTTGGATGGTGAAGCACGATTATTGATTTCTTGGTCTTTTTAGGATATTAAGTAATATATAAGGTCTAACAAAATTAGGTGAAACCATTTTAAGGGGATGATCAGACCGTCAAACTGAACAACTTTCTCTACGGGACCAATATCGAAATCACGAAAAAAAATCAGCTGTACCATATGTCGAGCTATGTTTGCAGTTTTGTATGGGACAGCAGATTTTTTTTTCGTGATTTCTATATTGGTCCCATAGAGAAAGATGTTCAGTTTGATGGTCTGATCATCCCCTTCAAATAGTTTCAGCTAATTTTGTTAGACCTTATATAGACTCATCTTTCCGTTTGTTACAGCACCTTTTGGTACTGCAGATGGTAGCATGAGATGTCACTTCACTATCATTATCATCAGCCTATATACGTCCCACTGCAGGGCACAAGTCCACCCTCAGGGCGGGTGTATGGGCATTAGTCCACAACGCACAACCCCGTCCACAATTAGGATTGGTGGACAACACAATACGCATCAGAATTTCTTCTTCAGCGTATGTAGGTTTCCTCACGATGTTTCCTTCACCGTTTGTGAGCATTCGGTATTATGTACATAAGTTAGAAAAGCTCATTGGTTTGTGTGGCTTCCGTGCGGATTCGAACCTGGACCTCAAGATCGAGTTTCCATACGTATCCGCAACGCGCCACCGGCACCACTGACGCTTTCAATTGCTCTCTATTACTTTACAACAATCCCCTACTGCGTTTTATCTTTCTTCCTGGTTGTTTGTATTTGAAGCCCAATGCCACCCAGACCTTTGAGGCCCAATACCGAAGAAAAGTATGTCAGGATTTAGGACCGCCCAAAATGGAAATCCATCTATTCAAAAAAACTGGGAAAAGACGTGAATTTACACCTCGTAAGTAGAATGTATAAAAACTCCCACCTATAATAGTTAACTATCAAAACTGTTACAACTCCAAGTATTGACATTTAGAAGTTCCCCATTAACCGAGGGGTCGTCATACAGAGTATCTATCCCAAAGGTACAATAACTTGACTCATTAATTCGCCATTACGAAGCAAACTTTGAGTTTCTACGTTGTTTTATTGCTATGCTTGGATTGGTGGGAATTTTAAATGCTTATTATATAAGGCGGCTTGCCTCCTGCACTCCCTTGCAACCCAAACTGGGCCCGCGTGGTGAAGTATGGCCCATTCCCTCTTACCTTTATTCGTCCCATACATATAGTCACTAACAACGGCGATTGGTCGCTTGTCTGTCGGTGTTTTTTCGGATATTTTTCGGCGAATGTGCCCAGAAGCTACATGACCTGATTCCACCATCCCACTTCCACGAACGTACAACAAGACTTAGTGCGAGACTGCATTCATACGTAGTCGAAATTCCAACAATCCGCACAAAAAGGATCGCATCCTCTTTTATAATGAGAACCGGTTTGAAACTCACACCCTGCGTCTATTTTCCCAAGCAAATACAATCAGGATATTTTCCATCAGGTGAGCTGAAGCCAAGCGCGAACTCACTATGAATAAAAAATCCGAGAGGAGGCCTTTGCCCTGCAGTGGGAATGGGATCCTTCAGGCTGTAACTTACTTACTGAAGGCGAAGGATGAGGACGGAGGAGGTGGAGTACTTTACGCAGAAAAATATTTATTACCACTTTATATACTGAAGTGCTGCGTAGAGCCAATGTAGGTGGCATTGAGTCATACCTTATGCGGCGTCAGCTTCGGTGGTGCGGTCACGTGTCACGTATGCTAGAGGAGCAAGTGGCGAAGCGCATCTTATATTCGGAACTTGAGAAGGGCAAGCGTAAGCATGGCGGACAACTCCTCAGGTACAAAGATGTGCTGAAGCGTCACTTGAAAAAATGCAACATTGCATCTGATCAGTGGGAGCAGCTGGCTGTCAAGCGGCCAGAATGGAGAGCCTTAGTCAAATCGAAAGTATCTGACCTTGACTCAAAGCGCGACGAATTGAAAGCCCGACCACCTGCGGCGATCAATTACACATACATTAATGGTGTACTCTCGTGTCCGCAATGTGCTAGGACCTTTACTCACAAAATAGGCTTCGTGAGTCACATTCGAGCACATGAGCGCCAAAATCGGAGCTGAAGCAGTCGCCGTGGCCGAAATCGGTCAGGAGCTCATCATCACAGTAGATTGAGTAAGAGTTCAGAACCTCATTGCGTTAAACTGTCCACATTTTTAGGTGTATATTTAGTTGGTTACCCCTACCCTCACAACAGTTCTTCCTATACGAGTCGTATGAGGTGACTGAGAGATCAGGTTTCTTTAGCAGTGTTTTCGTGGGCGAAGTACGTAGTACACTAGCAAACCATTAAGAGGATAGTCCATACAGCGCGCTCCATAAACGAAGATTCGTCCTATTTTCAATGTTACAAAATTCGAAGTAATTAAAAAATGTTATAATCACGATCTAGAAACTAATCTCTATGTTTGGATTTTTTTAAATTTTTGTTTAAATAATTATACAGGGTTTTTCTATATATGGGACCAACATCGAAATCGCGAATCAAAAATTAGCTCTTTCATACAAAACTGCAAACTAACTATAGCAAAATGTATGGGACAGCTGTTTTTTTTTTCGCGATATCGATGTTAGTGCCATTAATAGAGAAAGTGGTTCAGTTTGACGGTCTGATCATCCCCTTAAAAAAGTGTCAGCATTTTATAATGAAGGACCCTATGTAGTTTGAATAGGACGAAACTTCGTTTGTATGCAGCGCGCTCGGGGAGCCCCAGCCGTTATATCCTCTTAACACTCTTTATACCTCATTCCAATCCTGAAACCTTTAAGCTGAATGTAGATGCTTAAAAATATACTAGATATGGGTTTCTGACCACCCCGAGTGGGATCCTGATCTTGAGTTTAAAAAAATCATCCACCGCACCTTATGGTGGTTGCAGAGGAGTCAATTTTTTATAAAACTTTGACGCACAATACGCGTAGACGGTATTAATATACGTAACTTTTTATATATGGAAAAATAGTTTAGAAAATTTAGATGCCGCGTCACAAATGCAAAATATTTACGAAGATATAAAGCTTTGAAATTTTTCATACCAAATTTTAAAAGCTTTATATCTTCGTGTACAGTCAAGAGCACGTCAAGCTTGACACTCTGCCTAGCTAGCATGCCACCCCCGAGAAAACGACAAAAATCGAGATGTGCCTCCATCTTTATTATTTTACGTAGGCCAGAAAGAGCGCGCATGACGTTTTTCTCGTTTAAACGCTTTGTCGTGGGTGGCATGCTAGCTAGGCTGGACTTTGTACCATTTTTATTTAGTGCGCCATAAGCGTTACAATCGAACTGCATGTGTAAAGCTTGATGTGCTCTTGACTGTACCATGGTGACCGAGGCTGTCTACTCCACACTTGCAGCGGCGCGGCTCGTTTGTCCTGGCAATAGTAATTATATTATAAATTGCAAATGTTATTTGTAACGCGGTATTTAGATTTTTTAAACTATTTTTCCATCTATAAAATATTACATACATACATACATACATATGCTCACGCCTATGTCCCACTACTGGGGTAGGCAGAGACAACAGATCGCCACATGCTACGATTCTGACACATATCTTTAGCTTCCTCAACATCCATAAGTTTCTTCATACAAGCTCGTCGGTTCCGGGTACATTTTATTTGGCCCTTCTTCAGTACGCATCCGATTTGGTCAGCATACGTGCGCCTAGGGCGACCCCTTTCAACCATTCCATTCACACTTGGCTTGTAAATTTCATACGTCAACCTACTTTCGCTCATTTACCTATATAAAATATTACTTTTATTAATTCCGTCTACGCGTATTGTGCCTCAAACTTTTGTATGGACTGAAACCACCTTAACGACAAATTCATTAAACCAAAAAATACAGTCTAGACGAATAAAAAGTTTCAACTCTGGCGCAACTCGGAGCGTGCCAAAACAACGGATATAGAGGCGATGTTCCTATCTTAATAGCCGAAACTTCCTTGTAATATAATACTTCACACGGTAGAGATAGGAGCGAATAAATTCGGCGGTCGACAGTGACCGCTTCCGGACTCGGTTGGGGGTTTGGCTCCGGGTTTTTTGCGAAGGTTTTATTTTCGGTTACTGTACTTGGTTACTATAGATACATTTGTAATGTTTGAGTCGAGTTACGGGGTTGGTAAAAATTCGGTTCAACAACTAAACTTTTAGTCTAATTAAATTCCATTTTACCTGATTTTGACTAAGTTAAATCCTGTATGAGAGCCTAAGTTAAAGCGAGTCGCGGAGAAGTAAGGAATCTCAATCTTGAGGTACGGGTTCTAATCCACACGGACGATATGCCACGTACCAGTGAGATTTTCTAACGTAAGTAATACCGACTGCTCTAAAACGGTGAAGAAAAACATCATACGTTGAGTGTAGGCCTATGCCCTGCAGTGGGACGTATATAAGGTTTAACAAAATTAGGTGAAACTATTTTCAGGGGTTGATCAAATCATCAAACTGAACAACTTTCTCTATGGGACCAATATCGAAATAGCCAAAAAAACATCTGCTGTTCCATAGATTTAGGTCGAGTACGTTTGTATGGAACAGCTGATTTTTTTCGCGATTTCGATATTGGTCCCATAGAGAAAGTTGTTCAGTTTGATGGTCTGATCATCCCCTTAAAATAGTTTCACCTAATTTTGTTAGACCTTATAGTATACAAGTGTTCCGAAAATAAAAATATACATTAAAGGGGGTGGTTAAGACCATCAAACTGTACAACTTTCGCTATGGGACCAATATCGAAATCGCAAAAAAACAAATCCGATGTTTCATCACCATCATATCAGCCGATAGATGTCCTCTGCTGGACATAGGCCTCCCTCAAAATGGGGAGATTTGTCATAATCGCCTTGATGCGATGCGTTTGCGATGTTCCATACTAAGAACAAAAGATTATTCTTTTCGCGATTTCGATGTTGGTCCCATAGTGAAATTTGTTCACTTTGATGGTCTCAACAACCCCCTTAAAAGTTTTAAATGTTTATTTTTTACTTTTGTAACACCCTGTATAGACTGATGATGATACCTGTCACAATAGATACAACTAAGTACTAGTTTAGGTACTGCTAGAGATATGTAAATATTTTAAATATTAAAAGTAAAATATCCCTGACTACCCGCGGGGAATACAGTCGTGAGCATAAAAGATTCAATCCGACCCAACCTACCTCACCGACAACAAATTTAATCAACCTGAGATTTGGCCTTGCAAAATAAAAGTAGTCTCATTTTGTGGCGAATATCTCTAACAAAGGTATGAAACATCATTCATAATGCATTGCTTTACAGTTGAGTTTATTTTTTAGGGAGTGACTTCACCGACTAGAATAAACGTACATTGAAAGGCTCAGAAATCAGTCACACAAAGAGGTATGGGACATAATTTTCTTAAAGAATTCTCATTAAATATTGGATTATATTGGGTGAAGGTGTCAGAGAATTAAAGTAGTTCATCATCATCTCAGCCGATGGACGTCCACTGCTGGCCATAGGCCTCCCCCAAGGTCCTGCGCTGCCCTCATCCAACGGGTTCCCGCCGCCTCCACCCGGAGTGCGATTTTTGGTCAAAATTACCATGGAGATATGCATCTTTCTACTGCTGATTTGACTTTCAAAAATCGCACTCCTGGAGTATGATTTTCGAATGTCAAATCAGCAGTAGAAAGATGCATATCTTCATAGTAATATTGACATTTTCAACTGCTGAGTTCAATAAATGAGTTTCAAAAATCGCACTCCAGGTCGTCGGTCCACCTTGTGGGGAGCATACCCACGCTGCGCTTTCCGGTACGCGGTCGCCACTCAAGAACTTTTCGGCCCCATCGACCATCGGTTCTGCGAGCAATGTGTCCCGTAGTTAAGAGTTAAGTAATTATTACAGATATTATTAGAGGATATAATCGTTACCGCGCCCTATAAAAACTAAGTTTAACTATATTTTGGATGTTAACCAATTAAAGTCAATGTTTTTTAACAGTTGCTTGCATTTTAACGAAAATCTGACATTTTCGTTAAAATGTATAGATTCAAAGCTGCAGTCGATCGGAGCATTGAACAGTTTCCTATGGTGCGGATCAGTCGATCGATTTTCTGTGGAAGATTTAAAAAAAAAATCGTTTTCCGACCCATGTTCTTTAGGGAAAGAATAGAAGATTGAATTTTATATTCTAGAAATTGATATCATTAGCATAATAATATAATAATAATCAGCTGTTCCATACTAAACAGCAATGCCTACTCGAGTCAAATGTATGCAACAGCTGATTATTTTTCTCCGATCTGTTCACTGAAAAAAATGTTTTGTTAATATAACCGAACTTTAGTGACTCCCAAACTGTTTTGTAGCACATAACCAAACGTTTGGTTAAAATAGCATAACTTTTTGCTATTTTAACCAAACGTTTGGTTATGTGCTACAAAACAGTTTGGGAGTCACTAAAGTTCGGTTATATTAACAAAACATTTTTTTCAGTGTTTGCTCCCACAGTGAAAGATGTTCAGTTTGATGGGTAGAATCTTAGTTTAAAAGGATGCTGCTTTCACCCTTATGTATTTAAAGGAAAGTTAAAATTGAAATAAATACATCAGGAGAAATCTGTAAATGAAGGTGTCCGAATTATTCTGTAGTTTCTAAAAGTTACTATAGGGTTTTTAGTCTAAGCTGTTTGTGCTTAGCATAGCGTAGCATATGCTCACGACTGAATTCTCTGAGGGCGTCAGAGATTTTCTGAAACCTCAGAACTCCACGTTTCACTATTACAGAATATCTGTCCATTGTGATGGGGAGTGAGCCCGTCGCTACTCGTAATTTACAGTGGGTACAATACATGCCTCGAAATTGAAGCATGCAGATTTTCGCACGATGTTTAAACAGTTTGTGGTCTTATTAATTATAGGATTCTATAACTTCCATGCAATTCTGCAACATGTTTCCACTCCAGTTCATTTTCGAATGCTCACACAAACGAATGCTTTCAGTCAAGACCAGCCTTTAGCCTTACCTTTCGCCATTTTCCACTTGCGAGTCCAAAGGCTAATTTGATATACTTCATTGCGCTCCGTTTTTTTTTCTTTTTCCATTATTCCTTTTTTAGCTGGAGTGGCTAACAATGGAAAACTGTAGAAAAAACAGATGACAATATAACTTAGTTTGAACGGGCATTGCTGGGTTTAAATTTAGTTTCAATTATAAAATGCTGGTCTTTATAATTGAGGTGAATAGTTAAGCTTGTTTCTGCTCAGCCTAGCTAGCATGCCACCCACGACAAAGCGTTTAAACGAGAAAAACGTCATGCGCGCTCTTTCTGGCCTACGTAAAATAATAAAGATGGAGGCACAACTCGATTTTTGTCGTTTTCTCGGGGGTGGCATGCTAGCTAGGCAGGATAGAGCAGCTTGCTTGTTCTTGTCAGTAGTTCTTGTGGCGCGCTCCATACAAACGAAATGTCATTCGTCCCAATTTTAATATTACACTTGAGTTACTCCACTGATTGTTTCCTATTTTGTATGACAAATAAATAAAATAAAATTGGCCAATTAATTTCAATGAAAATTTTTAGAAATGATCTAGAAACTAATCAAATTAAAGATTGAAAAATTTGTCTCGGGCGGGACTTGAACCCGCACTCTTCCAAACCGGGGAACTGCGTCATTTATCAATCTTTAATTTGATTCGAAATAGCACAACATGACTGTAACATGTTTAAAAAACAATAATATTTGAAATCTAGAAACTAATTCAATTAAATTAAATTAAATATCGTTTATCTAATCTCTGAATCTATATTTTGATAGATTTCCGTTAAAATAAAATGTATAGTCTCAATGGATTAATTTAAGATTTGCATAGAACTCTTTGAGTCAGTGTAACTTTGATTTATACTTTAGCAGAAATTTGACAAAATATAGACACAGAAATTAGTTTCTAGATCTTGTTAAAAAATTTAATGACAAACCTTCGTTTGTATGGAGCGCATTGCAAGGACTATCCTCTGAACCCGTTAAAATGTTGAATTCTAGTTTATCCTCTTAAGTACCTAACTTTACAGACATGAATGGATATCTAGTAAGAATGCCTGTATATTTAAAGTTACAGTTGACTGGACGAGGCGTCTAAGAAAAATTACTGACAAAAACCAAACACTTGCAAATTGAAATTGCACAAATTGTGATCCATTTAGGTACCAGCAGTAAAAATGGGACTATTTTTACCGTTTAAAGAGTATTGTAATGTAATAAAATTGTCAGGCCCTCTGCAATAATATTGCCATGCCCTAACATTATGTCACAATAATTAAATAAGTTCAGTGTTACTCGTATCATCATCATCAGCCTATCATCGTCCACTGCTGAACATAGGCCTCTCCCAAGGCGCGCCACAAAACTCTGTCCTCGGCCTTCCTCATCCAGTCGCTCCCCACTACCTTTTTTAGGTCGTCTGTCCAGCGGGCAGCAGGACGTCCCACACTACGTCTACCAGTTCGCGGTCTCCACTCCAGAACCCTGACACCTCACCGGTTTTCAGTTCTTCGGCAGATATGACCAGCCCATTGCCACTTCAGCTTGCTAATTTTCTGAGCTATGTCAACCAATTTCGTTCTCTGACGTATCACTTCATTTCTAATGTGATCTCTCAGAGAAACACCGAGCATAGCTCTCTCCATAGCTCGCTGCGCGACCTTGAATTGATGAACTAGTCCTTTCGTCAGGGTCCAGGGTTACTCGTATGCATGTACTTTATTATTTGTGATACTGCAATAAAATACTGAACAGATTTTTTTTTATCAAATTCTATTTTTCGATCGGTGAGATTAAAAAAGTATTACCGTTTTAATTATTAGCCATTTCTATTAGTGAAAACTGTCTAAAAATCTGTTCTGTTTTTTTTTTTTGAGTTCTGTGATAAATAGCCTAAGAACACTGTTGGCTCGTGGAGCTGATGGACCGTCGGGTGGAGTTAATTAAGACAACGTGTTCTCTTTAGATTGTATATTGCAAAAATGGCCGAGTCCTCTCCAGCGTTTTTCCACTGGGAGAGGTCAGTCGATGGTAAACAAGACAAGACAAGATGGTGGCGACGTCTGCAGATGTGCACCCGTACTAAAAAGGCGACATCTGCATTACGCCACCCGAACTACATATCTAAGACGGCGCTGTCTTTAGACAAATACGAAAACAACATTTTTGTAGGTTCAGAGCTACGCGTAATAAAATTCTCTGCTGTTAATATTTTCGTTTCAGATCAGTATTTCTCGAGTTTTATGTCTCATTTCGTTACTAATGTAAGTAAGGGTACATGGTAATCAAATCATTACAGAAACACGACGCATTCTGCAAATCATCGTGCCCGCGATGCAGAACTTTTGTTTTGCGGCAGTTAATGAGAATGTATGGCGGTGATGACAGGATAAACTGTTCATTGTTTTGTACGTTTTTGTCTTTTGGTGTGCTTCTTAAAATATGCGTCCCTTTTCTAAAGACCATTTCATAAAATGTTATAATAAAGGAATAAAGTGATTTGGAATCTGTGAAATAAAAAGTCTAGCGGTTATCCAATATACATATTAATCTATGCTAGCGGTTTCTGGGCGAAAATATTTCTGATAGAGTATTGAAACGCGCCTCAACGCGCTGCAAACAAACAAAGTATCATCCTATTTTCAATATTAAGCTATTTAAGTAAAAATTCAATGCTAGGATTTTTTAAAGACTTTTTTTAATCTTTGAGCCACGGCCAGGACAAGGTACCGAAACAGATATAGGTTTCTACAGGGTGTCATTGAAATGCGTCGAACAATTCTTAGGGGTGGTTCAGACCAACGTTTTCTATGAAAGCAAACCTGAAACTGCAAAAAAAATCATACATTTGAGTCAAGTAGGCATTGCAGTTTAGTATGGAACAGCAGATTTTTTTGTGATTTCAGGCGTTCATCTCCTTTGTGCGTGCTCCAAACGCCGCCTTATAAACACCTACTTCCCCCCTCAGCCCGCAACGCCCCGCTTTCGCCCACTGAGGCCGCAAGGGCTGTTACACAAAATAACTAATTTCTTAGGCTGTTATTTACTTCGTATTTTAGAGGTCATTATCTAATTTGGTGTATTTTATTAATATGTTACAACTTATTAACCAAATTCAACAAAAGAAGAAGGTTGTAAGATTTCTTTTTATATCACGATTTCCAGTAGTAAAATTAATAATATTCGTCCGAGTCGGATATCAGTCATTTTATACACCCCAATACTGCAATAATAAGGCATGGTCAAAATCGATAATTAAAATCGGATGGAACGTGGATTACGTGGACGAGTTAGCGCGCGGCGACCGGCGCAAGCCCCGACTGACTTCTCTGCTAAACAGAGGCGAGACGGTAGGCTATTAACGTAACCTTGAACGCGTCTGCCGCGTGAAATTCGTTTCTATAGAATAGAGTATTAATTATTCCTATAGTAAGGACGTAGGAATGCATCCGGTACACATAGCACTTTAAAATAATCATCATGTTGACTGCTTTTCTGTAAAGATAAGCAGTAGCTGTAGTCGAAATCTACTAAGAATCTATCATCAAATCATCATCATCATTATTCCTCTTGTGAAGATCCAAATGATATAAAATTAGAAGGTATGGAAAAGTCCTTACATTTAAAACTTAGCTTGTACTCATTTTCATTGTACTGTGTCGCAGACATGACTCATAAGACATTTTCTCTCGACTTTCATAATATTTCATGTCATCACGCTTGTCTTCTTTCTTACCGTGTGGGCAGAGCCCTGGTGTCAGAGTTTTTTCAGACCGCCTTACGGCCTCTGACGTGGTTTTTATGTAACGACTACTACCACCGTAGATAATAGCCGGGACCAACGGCTTAACGTACCATCCGAAGCACGGAATCATTTTTCTTTTCAGACAATCAGGTGATTCAGCCTGCAATGTCGTAACCAACTGGGGAAAAACGCACAAAGTGACATTTCACTAGGTGCCCCCCGTGGGAATCGAACCCACGACCTGCGTGTCGAGAGCTAATGCTCTTAACCATTAGACCACGGAGGCAGTCACGCTTGTGAATAACACTTACTAATTAACAGAGGTATTCATGTTGTTTTTTATGCCACGTTATCGCAAAAGATGTGGCTCTTATTTTTGATTAGCGAATATTATTCTTATTTATGATTGACTTAATACGCAGGGTACGGGACAGCACCAACAGCATCCTGGCGATGATAGCCGACACACTAGACGGGCCGTACTTGGTTCATTCCTTCATCATTTAATTGACATAATATTGAATTCATTGGAATGTACCTAATTGAATTGAATGTAATTGAAATGAATGGAATTTAATTGTATTGTATTGTGTAAACTTCGATGTAAATGTGACATTGAACCATTGTAATTTGAATTTTAAGTACCTACTAACATAGTTTACATAAGTGTGTTACTAACAAAATGAATCATGGTTATTCGAATAAAATAATTTTTATTTTTATTTTTTTTTTACTACGCAACAGTAGCCATGGACAGCTATAAGTTGTTTGATTCGACTATACTTCGTTCCATACAGGACGAAAAATTTGCTGATTCCCCTTTAGTTTACAGGCTAATTTTCATCTCTTTAGCAATTTTTTTTTCAGAATGATTTACTATCAGACATACCTAGACGTTACTAAGGCTGTTCTCAGAATAAATGAGAGTAACTGTTTCAAATCTCAGTTTTTGTAATTCAAAATAGCCTTAAGGCTATTTTGAATATTTTATTTTGCTTTTTTTTTGAACTTTTAAAAGTTCGTTGCTGGATGGATTATAATTCTGGGAAGCCTGACGTGGTGAGCAGAAAATTTGAATGAATATTAAATAGATATAGAATTAACGCTTAGGTACAAACACATAATATGATAGTGTTCCCAAACGTAGGCTACTAGGCTTTTTATCATGGAAAACATACTAAAACCGCACAAATATTATTCCATGGCCGAACCGGGATCCGAACCCAGAATTTAATACTGCCAGCACAATGGGCACATTTGTTGCAGGTAAGGTATGGCAGTGACCTTTTAGAATATATATATTTTTTTTCTTTATTTTATTTAAATAAGTACTAGTGAAATACGTAATTAAATTACAAAATGAGTGTCCGTCGAGCACACCTTCTTATGTGCTCGAGGCTGTTGTGGAAGACATCCGGACATTGTCATCGAAGGCCCACTTGCGCCAAATGCTGGGTTAAATTGCGTAACCCCGTCTTTAGTAGCACCGACCTAAAGATTGAACGAGTGTTATCGAAGATAGTCTTGCGCCAATGAAAACTAGTTCCTAGTTAACTAACCTGACAGTTATCTGTTTTTCGCTGGCAACATCCTAAATGACCATAGAGTTTATGTAATCCGACAAAATATGAAAAGTGAATGATGAATGAACATAATATATACACGTCTCTTTCACACTGCATCTTTTTGTATTTGTCTGTCTCATTTGTTTTATTTTGGCAATGAAATTTCGTTTTCATCGTTCATTCATGTTATCAAAGAGCATGTAACACACTACGTTATGAGTCGGGACTTCCATACTAAAAACTGGTCGTGACCGATTATCCAGAATGTATGAAACGTGTGCAACGGTTCAAAGGAATTAAATGGCGCGGTGCACGTTTCATATAAAAATTTTTTGTTAGAGAGTTGCACGAGCCTACAACAAAACTGTAAAACAGCTGTTTCCTCAATTTTGACATTTAGCACGTAGTTTAGTGACTTAAACCTACCACATCGGCAGTTTCAATATAACACAAGTTTAGCCCCTAAAACAGGATGGTGCAAGACATAATTATAATTTAATTCCAAATTAGCGTCTAGTTCCGAGTTAATAACGATAACCTGCTACGCGCAAGCGGGCCTAAGTATATTGCTTTTTTAACACAACCCCCTGGTTGCAATCATTTATTTGTTTGACCAAGCCCTTATAACCAATCTACGGCAGTGCTACTTAATATAATATACAAATCTTTTCAAAAGAGAACAGAATTCACTTTGTCGAAATGTACACGATTTGCATAGTCGGAAAATAAAAGCATTTCTAAGTATTATCAATATATTTATTATTTTTAAAAATAATTCATGATTTCGAACAAGATAGCAACAAACTTTAATAAGCCAATAATTATTACAGTACATAACCCAATTATATGTAATTATTTAATTTAAAAAATCTGAGTAACATGATCCAGGACAAGTTCACTTGCTATTTTAGTGAAGTTTAACTGAAGTGCATGCAACGGTAGTACTGTTGGCAACTTAACGTGTTTTGTGATGGAAGTTATTAGTCCGTTAACACCAGAAGAAGGCTTTGGATTGTCAACCTTCGAATTACGTAAACCATGTGTTTTCTTAATGAAATCCGCACCCTTCTCACCAATCATAATTGTGGCCGCGTTAATGTTCGCACCATTGATAAACGGTATAACACTAGCATCGACAACACGCAATTTGTGTACACCGTTTAACATCAGGTGAGAGTCTACCACGGACCCCATAGCACAAGTACCACTGTAATGCCATTGTGAGAATGTTGCCGCCAATACAAAGCAACGCCAATACTCTCTGCTCCCATATGGATAGCAATCACATTTAGGCAAGTCAGGCCGCACGTGTTCAGCTTCTAGCTCCCTGTAAGTGGGTGTGCCTAAAACTTTAAGAAAATCTTCAACGCACATAGCTGCTCTCTCAAGGTCAATATCATTAGAAAAGTACCCCATCTGAAGTCTCGGTGGAACTTTAGGATCAATGCTTTGCAATAAAACTTTGCCTCTGGATTCTGGATGAAGGAAACTGATTAAAGAATACAGCACATCACCTTCCAATGATGCATCAAAATATTTTTGACAGATAGTATCATTAAATTCCAAGACAAATGTGCAGCCTCCAAATATGTAAGTAGGTTCTATGCTAGCATGCGGTGTTAAAAAACTTACTGATTCGTAGTCCGGATGAGTTTGAGAATCGTTAATTGTCGCCATGCCCATAATTAAATCGAATGGTAATTCGGTTGGTAAATGAGGTAGTTTAGGTGGATGGGCTTTTTTCGTTTTTATTGCTATTGGCGCAGATGCGTGGTCTTGCAGGTTTTCTCCTACTGGTGTGTCGACAAGGACCTCTATGTCCAACGACTCAAGATGCTCCTTTGGCCCGACTCCTGACAACATAAGTATTTGAGGCGTGTTAAATGCTCCCGCCGATAATATCACCTCTTTTCTAGCTTTGAATGTGACATATTTGTTATTTTCTGTTAGCGCTTCGACACCAATTGCGTTTTTATTCTTATCAAAAATTACCTTAGTTACAAGCGTGTTTTTCATCACGTGTAGATTTGGTCTGTCTTTGATGGGAGTTAAAAAAGCTCTGGCGCTACTTGAGCGAATACCATTTGCTATTGTAAACATCGGTTGAGTATATCCAAGAGTTTCATTAGTATTGAGGTCCAGAGTCAATTTGTGTCCAAGTTCTTCAAAACCCTTCATATAAATCAGATTTTGGTCAAGTGTTTGCCTAGATGTTTCTAAATATCCATCAAATCCGTGATAATCTGCAAATTGAGAGTTTTTAATCTCATCATCATGCAATCTTTCACTCTTTTTGAAATAAGGAAGTACATTTTCATAGCTCCAAGTGTCGTCTTTTGCGGCTTTAGCCCATTCATCGAAATCATGAGGATGCCCTCTAATATAGATCATTAAATTGGAACTACTGCTACCCCCCAACATTTTCCCACGAATTAGGGGAAGATTTCTTTTTTGATGATCCTGCAATGTGTAACCATCATTTTCTGATCTGTACATCCAGTCGTATTTTGGAGTTTTCGTTACTAAAACAAAGGTGGCAGGAAGCTGAAATAACAACATGTATTTAATAATTGACGACCCGGTTTGTGCAATGGTTACCACGCCGGACTGCCAAACCAGGGTCCTGGGCGCGAATCCCGGTTCGGTCATGGATGTTTATAAATGTTTGTGGCGTTGTTGTATGGTTTCCATAATAAACAGCCTATAGTGCTAGCTTGGGATCATTACAATGTATGTGCCTGTGAGCGTTATTTATATATTCTAATAATGAATTTAAAATACGAGTATCCTAACAACGAAATAATACAGGATGTAAACTAAAATCTTATTGCGTTCAATACTATGTGTGTGTTACTTATGCAAATATTTTGTTTATCTATTTTTATTTGTGATTTTCGCACTTACAACTGATTCAACGGGGGGATCTCCTCCAGCCTCTATGAGCAGCACATTGACATTCTCATCCTCTGTCAGCCTGTTGGCAACCACGCACCCTGCCGACCCAGCTCCCACCACTATGAAGTCATAAACCGCGCCATCTAAAATTTTTGATAGATATCGGTGTGTAAATTTTTTTTGGAGGGCTGTATCGAAAACCAATTGTCTCAATAAAAATAATTTCAATGAAAGGATTACGAAATATTTTAATAAAATAATGTGGTTTTAAGGTCGTCGATTGACATCACTCGACCACCTGAAAACTCCTTGGTAAACTTAAAATAACTGGTCATTAAGAAAAGGATATTTCACAATGTCAAAATTTGATAATTCGATGTTTCCAGCATAGAGTTAGAAAGGAAAGGCAGGTGATTTTCATATAGTCAGCCTGTCAAATATAGACTGAGAGATAAGTGTACTTTTTGCAACCGCAAAAAGCAGCAGCAGCAAGGCTGATTCAGTGTTAATGGGGTGTAGAGCATCTCTGTGATGGGGGTGAACTAGGTCTGCCTGCATAGCTTGAGTCGGTTTAGGAGTTACAGACGTATTAAGGTCAGTAAAAGTTTAACGATCAGCTGCAAGGCTGATGATATTATTGTA
Organism: Agonopterix arenella; assembly: GCA_927399405.1. NCBI lineage: Eukaryota > Metazoa > Arthropoda > Insecta > Lepidoptera > Depressariidae > Agonopterix > Agonopterix arenella. The sequence continues at coordinate 15,762,492 of OV656708.1, read as the reverse complement.
GTGTGCACTGTAGCTGTGTAAACAGTATAAAAACGCTATGTAACTAGTTATCTAATGTCAGTTGAAGGGATCGGGGATAGACGTCACTGCTGTGGGCAGCCACTCAATGCGTACCTTTTGAGTTATTAGTTAAATTTTTATCTCATTTGCCCCCAGAAATTTTTTTTTAAATTATTTCTTTGCTTACTGTTAATGGATGTATGTCTTGGAAAGAAGAACGTCGTCAGTCCCAGGGCTGCTATGACATTCAAAGCGACTTGCGCCGCCCTTATGATGCCAGTCAACTGGATGGATGTGATGACAACCATGTTTGAACCACAAAAACTATTTCCGCGGTGCTTTTATACCATGGCCACCCACTGAACCAATGGTTTACTCCGTGAGGTATATTAATTCTATGCAATCACCACGTTTTAGGGCAGGCATATCAAACTCAATGTTATTGGTGGTCCAAATGCATAAAGATCGTAGAATTAGTGGACCGCATATACATACCCGTAAAAATGCTGTCGGTCATAGAACAGGACCGTAATTATGTGGGCCGCAGACAAATGCGAAAAGGACCGCATGCGGCCCACGGGTCACGGGCCTCATGTTTGTCAAGTCTGTTTTAGGGGGACTGGGGTAAAGACATTGAGGTACCCCTAAAACAGTACGAGCAGGAAAATAATGTCTAGTCAATCTACGTTTGTGCAGAGCAAATCCGAGTCCCCAAGTCATTATAAACCCGAAGTCATTATAAAACCAATGATGCACAGTAGACAAAGGGTGCAAAATCGGGTGCTACTAAATCTATCTCTATCTCGTTCCAAGTCGAATAACAGACTAATGTACGCTTCGTCGGCAAAAAGGGCGCGTAAACATTGCAGGCGCGCGAAAGTGGTACATCCTGATTGGTCAATAAAATTTCTCAAGTTTTTAAAATTTGTCAACTGTGCAGGTAATTCGGGAATTATACTGGTCGACTTTCGCTGTGCGGCTACTAGGTGCTAACTACTAGCACCTGTAGTTATGCAATAAAAGTGTTTTGACTTTGAATGTTTGCCGTTTATGTTATCGGCACATAGTTAGAAAGATATGACCTACATTTTAACCCACGCTTCCTACCAAGCGGGGGCGAGGTTAAAATTGGTTGGCAGGGAGTATCCGTACTGTATGTAGTATAAGATACTCTTTCTTATACTGCACCACTACCATACACTACAATGATAAAAATAGGCCAGTCAAATTACTGTCTGACCCGGAAATAATCAAATCTTCTTTTCGTGTCAGTATTAACTATAGCGCATGCTGTAGTGTAAAGATTAGCCACTCAGCAAAGGTCGTAAAGACGCGGACAGCCCAGGTTGCGCCAGACGAAAGACTGAATTTAAAGGTCAATTTACATAGGAGAATCAAGATCTTGAGCAGTCGGTCGTGCGCGGCCTCGCGGTTGCTCATGGCGCCGCGCTTGGTGCCATCCCAGTGTTACCAAACATGTGATAATTATCCTAGATCCAAGATATTTTTGAGTGACATGCGATAAAAAATAAAATACAGGTATCGGACAAGAATTCATATAAATTCCACAGTAATGTTTAAATATAATGAAATCTGTTTTTTAAACACTATTTTCAACCATATTTTTCGTCTTTCCATTATATTCCAACTATACATTATACTAGCATTTGGTATTGGTTAAAATAGTATTCAAATATAACTGCAGTACTAATAAGAAAAAAAATTGAGGTAGAGATTGATTTTCTGACTGTCGATGTCGTTTCAATCAAGAGTTTATACTAAGGTTTCCTAAACCTGTGTACTTACCTATCTATAAAAAGGTAACATTAATAAGGTGCATCATTAATTGGTTCTCTTTTAGACTGAGAGTTTATACAGGGTCAAATTGATATCATTAGCATCCTTTTAAACTAAGAGGCTACCCATCAAACTAAACAACTATGGGAGCAAACCGATCGGATCAACTAAAAAATCTGCTCTTCCAAACTAAACTGCAATGCCTACTCGACTCAAATGTATGCAACAGCAGATTTTTTTTGCTCCAATTGGTTTGCTTCCATTGTAAAAGTTGTGCAGTTTGATGGGTAGATTCTTCGTTTCAAAGGATGCCAATGATATCAATTTCACCCTGTAGATACGATAATTTTAGGAATTTGGGATGCGAAAAAAACCCTAGAACAACCATCCAGACTATCGCGACATCGCGGAAACAACCATCCAGAACCGGGACATAATGGCAAGATCCACTAAGTATGGTACGGAACTTTTGGTACCGCTTCCAAGCCCTGCCTACCCTCAAGGTTATGAGCGTTTTTAAATTCACCCATCATGCCCAATATAAAAAAAAATAAAATTAATATAATGAAAAATATAATGAACTACGTAACCACACTGCGCACCTTCAGAATATTTTTTTTTTCGAATTCGGTAAATTTTTTATTGCATTTGGCAAAATTTTTTTTTGTCATAAATTATTTGTATGCTTACTTTTAATGGATGTCTGTCTTGGAAAGAAGAACGTCGTCAGTCCCAGGGCTGCTATGACTTTAAAAGCGACTTGCGCCGCCCTTATGATGCCAGTCAACTTCTGCGATGTGATGAGAACCATGTTTGAACTACAAGAACTATTTCCGCGGCGCTTTTATACATTGCTGTTGTAACCGCTGAACAAATAATTCAATAAATTTTAGTAACACCGTTAGGGGGAACTGGGGTAAAGATAGGTATCTCTCTTAATAAATCTTCTGCCAGTAATGTCACAATTCGCAAATAAGTTCATAGTGAGGTAGGTACTCCAGTTTTTAGGATTCCGTTGTCAACAAGGAACTCTTATAGTTTCGATATGTCCATCCGTCTGTCTATCTGTCTGTCTGTCAGTCCGCGGCTTAGCTCAGAGACTCTTAGTACTAGAAAGCTGTAATTTGGCACATGTTAATCAAACCAACAAAGTGGTAAAATATACAGGATGTATGTACAGCCTAGCAAATTGCGTTTCCTGAGGTAAGCTATGGAGCTTACCACTCCATTTAGCTCGAGTAGATCTGTAGTTTAAGTATGGAACATCGCAAACGCATCGCATCATGGCGATTATGGCAAATCTCCTCATTTTGGGGAGGCCTGTGTCCAGCAGTGGACGGCTATCAGCTGATATGATGATGATGATGGAACATCCGATTTTTTTTCGCGATTTCTATTTTGGTCCCATAGTGAAAGTTGTTCAGTTTGCTGGTCTAAACCACCCCCTTAAAAGTTTTCAATTTTTATTCTTACTTCTGTAACATCCTGTATATAAGGGTGTAACAAAATTAGGTGAAACTATTTTTAAGGTATGCTCAGACCATCAAACTGAACAACTTTCTCTACGGGACCAATATCGAAATCTCGAAGAAAAAATCTGCTGCCCCATACATTTGAGTCAAGTTGTGTTTGTAGTTTTGTATGGGAAATAAATTTTTTTTTTTCGATTTCGATATTGGTCCCATAGAGAAAGTTGTTCAGTTTGATGGTCTGAGCATACCCTTAAAATAGTTTCAGCTAATTTTGTTCGACTTTATATAGACTCAAGACCAGATATTTTGGATTCGAACTATAATCCTGTATTGATAATTTTGCTTCGTTTTATACAAAAACGAGCCGAGAAATCTTTGTAATTGGGCATTTATTTGGACGTCAATTCGTATTTTGATTTGCCTAGGTTATTACCCGTTTGTGTGTGTGCGGAAGATAAATATCAAACACAAAACACTTGAATAAATATTCAAATACGACAGTAATCCAAATTACTTTCTATGCAAAAGAAAACTATTCATGATCGATTAGAAAAGACTCGAATAGAAAATAGCCTCCAGCTTCTGTACACTAGGGATGTTACGTTACGTCTAAATATCCATTCTCGTATCCGAATCCAAAATCATAAGATTAATCAAGGATAAATAAATTACTCGGATATTATATCTGAAAACGAGTAGGTACTGAAATCTTTTCGAGCTACAATACCAATGTTATACTGTAAGTAAAAGTTAAAGTTCGTACGCTATTAGATAGTTAGGTATATAAAAACTAATTTAGATTTTTTTTAATTATTCTAGTTTCAAATGCGTTTCAAATTAAGAGGATAGTCCTTGCAGGGCGCGCCATCTTAAAGAAGTTTGATTATATTTTTACTAATTATGGAGGTGCTACTGGGAATGTTCCTCCATTGAAAACGGAAGATCTTCCACCAGGCTATGTGTGAAGCCTGGGGACCAGCCGTGGTCCAACAGTTCTTAGTTGGACCTTGTATATGTATCGAATCTCTGTGATTATTTTTCTTGCGCGATGTATGTCTTGCATTCGATTGTGAACCTTATTTGTAGTAGGTTACGAGTTCCGTATTTACGGTTAACGTTGTCTATCTATGGAGCATATTTCCGAGAATGCGACGGTATCGCCATCTGTTGGCACCTTTGCTATAACTTGTGGGTGCTAACATCATTAGCAAGTCCCCACACCAATTAAACCAATTAAAAACAATGCATTTTTTTAAAACACGTTCTAGAAACTATTTTCTGTGCGTTTGGTTTGTCAGATGTTTGTTTAAATGTACAATTTCAAAGTTGCAGTGGCTCAAAGTATACAAATCTAAAATTAATCCTGACATTGAAACAGTAGGTATATTTTAACGAAAATCTGACAAACCACAGACATAGAATTAATATCAGGGTCGTGTTAAAAAAAATCCTTTTAATGGAAACTCAGCCAGTCTGAATTTCTTTTTTTTCCATCAGGGATTATAAGACATGAATAAACAAATATTTTGAAACAAGAATCGTGAGAGAACACAAAACAGCAAAGCTTTTAGTAATGGCTTTATTCGAATGATTATATAATGATCTTCCTAAGAAATATTAAAATCAAAATTGTAAATTACGTATTTTTGAATATACGAAATTAATATGGATCTCCATAACGACTCTACTACAGATAGATGACTATAATGAAGGTGTAAACATAAATTATCCAATCAAGGGACTCCGTTATAAGCCGCTATGGTTCATACCTAATACTAAGTCCCTCAAATCATTCTAGAATCATTCTTATTACGTTGGCTCAAGGGTTATGTTAAGGATCTTCTTAGGTGAAACAAGGTGGCGCCGGGAGACTGTTAAACGTCTGCGCTGGCGCCGGTTGCTTTCACTACGGGTCAGCAGTTGAACTTTACGCACAGTTTTCTATACTTTGTTTTTCAACAAAGTATAGAACAATTATAGGACAAAAATTAACAAAGTATAGAAACAATTTTTCCATATATAAAATATTACTTTTATTAATTCCGTCTACGCGTATTGTGTGTCAAACTTTGTATGGACTGCAGCACCTTAAGTTTGACACAGCTCGCTGATGTTTGCTCCGATGTTTGCGCTTCGAGATTTGCGCTCCTGGACCGGTCATTGTGGCGATCCTTGGGGTAGGCGTATATTCAGCAATGGACGTCTATCGGTTGAGATGATTATGATGATGAGGTACGAGTATTAAAAGTATTCTGAATAATTGTTTTCGTTCAGTATCGATAACAAATTTTAAGCACACAGATTTTACATATGCATAATTATATTTGCAGACAAACGGAAAAAATCCAAACACATTTCTGTCATTCAGTGAATATATTTGCAACAAGAGAAGCAGATACAAAATGTTAATATTGATTAACGAAGCCTACCTACGTTGTGGATAAAAATGTTCTATTGAAGTAATCTCTGTGAAATGAATAATATCAATCAATCAATTACGTACACTTGATTGCAACTAATAAAGACCCTGCCCTGCGTACCCCAGCTTCTAAGGTCGTATAAAGATACCTATGTACAGTACGACCAGGAAAATAATTCCGCTCGTCAATCTTCGTTTGCGCAGAGCAGTGCAAAATAGGGTATTCTCTATCTCGCTAAAACTCTAATAGCAGACTATGGATGCTTCGGCAGCGAAAAGGGCGCGGTAGCAATAAGCCAATAGCGGCAAGGTATCACATCCTGATTGGTCAATATAATTTCGCGCGCTTTTAAAATTTGTCAATTGCGCAGGTACATCGGTGAGACTTATAAACCTGGTACTACTGTACACTAAATACTTTTTTTTATAATCTTTCCTTGAAGAGCTTTGTCGCAATTCGAATATGTCGCTCAAATACTTTGTTAAAGCATTAAAATACAGAAAACAAACATAATAAAAGCTATCTACGTATATCGCAGAAAGCCATTTTAAGTACCTCGGTACATTTATTTTATTTACATTTCAATTATGCTCCATGTTTTATTCGTATTCATATTTCAAAGTAATGAAACATAAGCTCTGCAGCAGAGGTAAATAAATATGAATTTATACTGTATTGTGGATTTAAAATGGATTGTTGAAAGCATATCGAAGTGGATTTAATTTTACAATCAAACTATAAAATACCAAAAATCCAAATTTCACTTCAATCAACGATTCAATTACGAATCAGATAGATTAAAATAAAATGCGCCTAAAAGGATTGTATTTAGGTACCGCATGTGATCAAAACTCATATTCTCGATAAGGACGCCAAGCAGAAAAATTGTGGGTACAAAATTGTCCCCGCTTGATAATTCGTAGCTTCCAAAGCTTTCAATAACATCAGTAACTCAAAGATTTTGCGCAGAAAAGACCAAATAAAAGCTTTGTGTTTGCTAATATCATTGGTAGCTTCGATAAATGGCTGGAAGTAAGAAACACACAAACAAGCGAACGTAACCTGTATTTGAGATAGGCCCATAGGGAGCGCGAAATTTCTCTTTGGATAGGCCTATGTATAACAGTGGACTAGTACAGGCTAATAATGATTATGATCTATTTCGATAGATCTCAGAGTGTTTTGGCTACCTCAAATGATAATAAAAAAGATTTCATACAACGTGCTTCGGAAGACACGTTAAGCAATTGGTCCCGGATAGTTACGTCCGATCACGGTGTAACAAACTTATTCGTTTAGCCAGGTCAGAGACCTGTTAAGGGGGTTTCAGTCCATACAAAAGTTTGACGCACAATACGCGTAGACGGAATTAATAAAAGTAATATTTTATATATGGAAAAATAGATTAGAAAATCTAGTTGCCGCGTCACAAATAACATTTGCAATTTATAGTATAATTACGAAGATATAAAGCTTTTAAAATTTTGTATGAAAAATTTCAAAGCTTTATATCTTCGTAATTATTTTATAAATTGCAAATGTTACTTGTGATGCGGCGTCTAGATTTTCTAAACTATTTTTCCATATATACAAAGTTACTTATAAAAAAAGCCGTCTACGCATATTGTGTGTCAAAATTTTGTAAAAAATTGACCCCTCTGCTGCAACCTCAGATAAATTAAGCTGCAACCACCTTAAGGCGACATAAAAATTATATGGCTGAAAAGTTGAGCACTAACTTGCCTCCGGCAATCCGCATTGAGTAAGGCCCACTCCCTCCATTATACGTGGGAGAAGACCTTTGCCCTGCAATGGGATGCAATTGCAGGCCATACATCACCACGCGGGCCCAGTAGTGCAGATTGGTGGATGCAAGTAAGTGTTCAATTTTTCTGTCAGATAATTTTCAAGGTGCTTTCATCATCATTGGCCTTTCCATCTTTGAAAGATGATTTAAGCAGTGTCTTGGCGGCACTTACGCTCGTGACTATAAAGCCCGATACGACAGGTACGGCCGCATGTACGGCAAGTGAAATTTAAGTTTGCTGTGTCAGTTGGGTTTGCTAGCCGATCATGCCTCTTTTCCCGCTTTTCAGCCAAGGAAGCAAACCAAGCCCTGTCGTGAACAGCTCTTCCCTCCGCTAAATGTTTCCTCCGCAAGTCGCGGTTCTTAGCGAGATCGTCCCAGCCGCTGGTGTCGATTGAGAACTTGTCTCGCTTTACGCAGTCCTTGAATCAGAGACGTGGTCTCCCGACATTTCTCTTGGCATGCGCTACTTGACCTAGAAGAACTTGACGCGGCAAACGAGAGTGATCCATGCGATGCACGTGCCCCAGCCGCCGGCGCCGTAGACGTCTCTGTTTGAGAATTGCCGTTTACTCTTTAGGTCTCTGATTATCTATCAAAGTTATAAAAATAGAAGTCATTTTTCGATTCTAACCACGTAGAAAGGTGTTTAGAAAAGATGCAGCTAGGAACTCTATTAACAGCACAATAAACATTTTAACGGGTTCTTACCGCGTTTTAGTATATTTGAGTTCTCGATATTTCGGCAGTGTTACAACTGCCATGATCACGGGATGACAAATCCGGAATGTTCATGTTCATTTGTTGTTGTTATGGGATCGGGAATGTTTATTTCTAGATTAAATAATAACCGCGTAACTCTCAAAAACTGTTAACAGCACAATAACTTTAAACAACAACATATTAATATACATTGAACTAGTAACTACAAAATAGATACAACATTGTATTACATAACAGAAGTTGTCAAAACCAGAACCTTTTTGCAATTGGCTATAGCGCCATCCACTAAAATTACAAAAACAATACAATTACAATACAACCAAAGAATAATTCTACAACAGATTGTGCATTTATTTCCCTATAAAACATTTCAGAGATAAGGCACGGTGTAGATAAAAGAGTTGCAAGTGGTCTAAGTGAATAGGAAACGTGCGACGGCTTAAGCAAAATTGTAAAGCCTTTTGACCGTTCAAGGCGGTTTTCCTTTTGAAACTGCGGAGTTTTGTTCATTTTTGAGAAATAGAAAAATGTACTATGGGAATAAAAGGAATTAATATGGGAAATGGGCAAGACAATGATCTTTTTATCGAGTGGGCAGAGCCCTGTCAGAGTTTTTTCAGACCGCCTTACGGCCTCTGACGTGGTTTTTATATGACGAATACTACCACCAGAGATAGTAGCCGGGACCAACGACATAACGTGCCATCTGAAGCACGGAATCATTTTTCTTTTCAATCAATCAAGTGATTCAGCCTACAATGTCCTAACCAACTGGGGAAAAACGCAGAAAGTGACATATTACTAGGTGTCCCCCGTGGGAATCGAACCCACGACCTCCGTGTCAAGAGCCAATACTCTTAACCATTAGACCACGGAGGCAGTTAAACTTAAACAAGTCAATGATGATATGATATAATTATAATAAAATTAATTTTAAAGGTTGCTTTACTTGAATACAATATTACTACTTATTTGTTTTTAATAAATTATTGTCATCATCGGTATTAAATAAAATAAATTAAGAAAAAAAAATGTTAATATTAAAAGTAATGTCTATTAGTTGAACGTGGGAGACGAACAAGCAAACACGTTACAATTTATCTTATTCTATCTTACGTACATCTGTAAAAAATAGTAAAATGTATTGATAGTCGATTCGAATCGAATCGATTTTATTATTTCTACGTGAAGTGCAGATGCACGCAGGAGGCAATTACATGAAATACAGCAGAGGGGGGACAGAGGTGGAACTTTGAGGAAAAACGCAAAGAAACCAGCGGCACCTCCTTTGAGTAACGTGTAACTAAAAAAATATTGTCTTAAACTTCCGATAGATGTCTCTTCAAACTCAACATCCTATTTTACACAATGTATATTATAATTCAAAACTGTTTTAATTAAAATTAGTAAACAATTTTACTAAAACAAAAATAGCTTTTTATTTTGTACCATATTATTGTCACCTAGCAACACCAGCTACACAAGTTGTCACAATATGGCCGCCGTTGCAACTTGCGCTTACACTTGTTTGTGTTTTGCGCCCATTTTGTGATCGATATTTATTCGTTTTTGAGTGTTGTTCTTCACTTCAGACTTTGAGTCAAGACTACTCCTCCGTCCTGTTGCTAAGGCTACTACTCTAAACTAGAACAAATAGCTCATTACTGAGAAAAAGTAGATTCCATTGTAAAGTATATGTATAGCTATAGGTATGCGTATATATAGCAATTGTTTCTTGTTAAATACCATAGGTGGCGTTTCAAATTTATTTGCATTAAAATGGCACTAGAGGGCTCTCTTTTTACGTTATATTACTATACTCTTTAAAATACAGGCTGAGATCTGCAACACGCATCGTCAACTTTACAATTAATTCAACTGGCATTTTTATTACCGTTAAACAAATTAATATTAAGAGAATAAGGTATGTGAAAAAAATTGGACTCTTCAATGCGTCATATATCATGAAGTACTAATAGTAGGAGTATGATTTGCGGATATGTGTAAATTAAACATATAATTGAAGTTTTGATTAGAGCCAAAATACGATTAAGACAAATTTTCTCGATAGAAAAACAAGCCGAAGTAGCCTCCGTCTTTATCGATAAACGCTTGGAACTGCTAAACTTAATGACTTAACAAAAGACTTGATTTAAAAAAGAGAGATTGATATTTTATAAAGTTTGATGAGAGCAGTATTGAACTTACATAAACAGTACAATCGAAATTAAATAAAGTTTGTTTTACGCTTGCGTTGTTTCAGGCGCGCGCCGCCCCATCTCTTTCTCTCGCATCAGGCAGTAATATAAGCTATCACACGCCCATTTCGCTTCAATTATTTTTCGACATAGGCCCTTAAAAACATTAAAACTGATCATTAACTATGTAGGTACATAACTGCTTTAAAACATTGAAAAAATCAAACACAAGATAAAACTCTTAACTCGTCACTTTACAAAAAACCAATTCAATATTTTTCCATGCCGTAGCTGTCATATCAACCTCGGTGAGGGCAAGCGTGACCAGAATATTAAGTAGCCCCTCTTTATTGAAATGCAATGTTGCTCTTTGCTTCTGCTGACGAGCGGTAAGCCAGCTGATTTGAGCGATTTGTCTTTCTATGTAACAGGTTGTTTTTATTAAGATTCTGGAAGAGTATTTTATAAATTTTTGACTTGAGTTAATTTGATAACGTGAATTGAGAATGAGGAATAAGATGTGAGGTTTTTTGTAGGGAAAAGAATATAAACTATATTTAACAAAATGATTTTAAGCAAAAATACAAACAAATTGTAAATGGAATGTTTTAAACCTGTCTATATATTGCGCTAAACAATTTTAATCGTGTTTTTGTTCAAAATATTACAGGTCCTAATCATGTATAATAAGCGGAACAAACTGTCATATCAAATTGCAAAGAAAGTAGGTAATGAATTGATAGAATTTTTGGTAAATAAAATAAAAGACTTTCTCCAACACCATAGAGTACACCGACTCAAACCCAAAATATTATACTCAAAGTTGACATGTCTATAATGACTCTTAAAAGGTGGTTGAAGATGAAGATCTTTTCGCTACACCAAAAACGAATACGGATTCCATAGAACTCTTATGAAATGCTTTTCAACTTTAAACAATTTAAAGTACCTATTCAAGTGTAAGAATAAAAATCAAAGTGAAAGAATCACAAATATTTTAAAATCCCAGCGTAATTTGAATGTTGCTTGAATGACAATTAAGAAGTATCTAAACTTCCAACTTCGACAAAGAAGCCAAAATTCAACAGACTTTTATCTCCGCAAAAAAACTCTGCCAAGAGCTTACGTCGAAATAAAGATTCCGTACACGTTGAAATACAATCTGCACAATCAAACCCATACATCAGCACATCTATTAGAACTCACAGAAACGAATGGAATAGACAAATAAATAGCGCGAAGAAAGCAAAAAGAGAACCCCTTCATCGAAGTTCGACTCGTTGCGCTATTCTATCTGTTTCAATTCTTTCATTAAGCACAATAAGAATTCTACAATCAATTTCGTGCCACGTTTCGATGGAGCCACTTTACAAATGCAGTTACCACCACCTTTATTGTGAAGTGGGTAAGATTGAATTTTATAAAGTGAGGTTTATAATGTAGTTTGTGACGTACGGAGTCTGTCCATTCATTGTGGAGAGCATAGATTGATGGGCGCGGTTGGGGAAGCTAGGTGGTTTGCCGCAAAGACTAAGGTGTCTAGAGTGGAACTTTGTGATAGTCGGAGATAGATCTTAGCTATCAGTATCTACCCTTTTTACTTTTGAGGACATAGGAATTATTGACTTTAGTTTCTTGCATGTGTTTCTATGTGCAAAAGGCTAGTCAGCTATCACCATCTGACACGTAATTTCATTCTGTAACCTTGATTCTAAAGATGTGCTTTGCTACGACTGCATGCTACAAACAATAAGTTGGTATCAAATTGAAGATTGAAAAATTTGTCTCGGGCGGGACTTGAACCCGCACTACGTGGAATGTTTGTAATAACTACCAATAGATGGCGCTCACGTCCCCTTAAGACGCAACAGATCGAAAATTTCGTTCTCTGGGTAGTGAGCTCGGTAGCGAAATTGGATAACGCAGTTCGCCCGGTTTGGAAAAGTGCGGGTTCAAGTCCTGCCCGAGACAAATTTTTCAATCTTTAATTTGATTCGAAATAGCACAACATGGCTGTAACATGTTTAAAAAAATCAATAATATTTGAAATAAGTTGGTAGTTGTAGTAAAGCTTCTGATCACACCGAAATGTTATGTGTAAAAATTAAGACTTAAAAGAGTCAATTTATTCTAGGCCCAGAAACGGTAACGTTTATAAATGGTAGTACAACACATAATTTAATTTATTATAGTAAGTAATCGTACGAAAGATTAGGTAAAAATGCAATCGGAATTATGAAATCAATATAAAATATGCACTGTTTCGACTTTTTGCAAAGATTCATTTTCCCTGTTAAAACGGCACATGTAAAGCAATGCGTGTATAGAAACGTCTTACGTTTTAATAAGAAAATAAAAATAAAAACCAACATATTTTACCAAGACAAGATGTGCGCCAACTGCGATTACGCGACACTTCGTTAAGATGAGGTATAGCTAATATTACCTCTATAATCTAGAGATTATGATTATGAGAAACAAATGAGTTCCATAACTATACGCCAACTATACGCTAACATTTTTTGGGGGCCTTTTTCCCATAGATGGAGAAATTATTTTCTTGGGCTTAAATGAATAAATAGTACTCACATCGACAATTTGAAGTCAGAGGTCGCAAAGTTGAATTCCAAACGATATTTATATTTTGATATTTTGAATTCATAGAAATGATTAGCACGCAGGGGAAAGAAAAGATCGTTTGTCGTTTCAGAACTCAACACATTTGCAGAAAGGCGACAAAATTGGCGTCAGCAACAAAAAGCTAACAATGAATTTAGTTCGAAGATATTGACTGTACTTATTATCCATTTTAGTAATCACTGCCAAGATTTATGTGTTTCTGTTTTAATTATTCAAATTATGGTGACTTGTGAAAACTTACTAACTTACTGTTGCATCCTATACCTGTGTATAATGTACATTTCCGTTTCATAGAATTTGACTGAGAATTCCATTTGCTGTAAAACGTATTGCAGTCACTTACGAAATAAGCTAACTTCCCAAAGAAAATAAAGAATTGCGGAATGGCCTCAAACAATTTGGCTCAGTAGCAAAAAGTATGTAATAACAATTCAGTGAAAAACAATAACTATTAACACTGTCCACTTTTGAAAATAATCCTGAAACAAACTTAGTTGGTACAACTTGAAACTTTTGACGTAATCTTTATTTTCTTAACATCAAGGCTTATGTTAGAACAGACTTTAGTTTGGTGAGTGTGATAGTGCAGTGGCTTGTAAAAAGTTGCGAAGTTGGCAGGGTTGCCAGCGGTGGTCACTCGAGAATTGTTTAGTTGGCTGGTCTGCATTCAAACTTGTTGGGTTCAACCCTGTCGGATGGACACATTTGAGTGCACTTTGTACATTGCTTTATCCGGTTATACAAAATTAGGTGGGTAAAGTTATTTCGTAGAATATTGTTAGGCGCTTGTACAAATTTTCTTGACTGGAGCTGAATGCTATTTTTTTTTACATTCCCACCAGCTATTCGTAATTTCGTATATTAGTTTCCTCATTACAATATCTGGAAAATCTTTTATTTTGTCTTATATATATTATAATATATCTCATCGACATGTGTATCCTGCCCATCCATCCTAACTTACGGATGTCAAACGTGGTCACTCACTGAGGCCCAAAAGTCCAAGCTTAAGGTTTGTCAGAGAGCAATGGAGCGCAGCATTCTAGGATAAACGAACCGACCGGGTTAGAAACTCCACGTTGCGCTCCAAAACTCCAAATAGCCGACGTCGTAGAAAAAAGCGCCAAACTTAAATGGGAGTGGGCCGGTCATATCTGTAGGATACACCCCGAGAGATGGGCAAAAATCATCATGCCCTGGATCCCCGAAAACGGTCGGGGCGGCTTCCAGGTCGACCCAGGAAGAGGTAGCGGGATTACCTGGACAAATTTGACGACCAATAGCCAGAGGTTGCCCAAAATTGGAACGAGTGGAAGAGCAGGGAGAGGCCATTGCCCAGCAGTGGGATTCTTACTTACTATGCTGGCTCAGGGATCCGAAGTGGGTCTTGGCCTCCGACAACAAAGCACGCCATTCATCTCTTTTCGGTGCCATCTCAGTCCAGATGGGCACCTCCAGCTCCTCGAAATCTTTGGTAATCTGGTCTATCCAGCGATACCTGGGCCTGCCCACTGGACGACGCCCGGAGGGTCCCCCAGATACGCTCTCCAGCAGTGAGATGAAATAGGCTAATAAATGATGGATAGGATGAAATAGGATTTCCAAAGGCAAAATCGATCGAAGCAAAAAAATCAGTTGTCTCATACATTTCAGTCGAGTAGGTAGTTTAGTACGGAACAGCAGATTTTTTTGGCTCCGATCGATTTGCTCCCATAGTGAAAGTTGTTCAGTTTGATGGGTAGAGTATGTGGTTGGTATTCCAAATCGAAGAGGCACACGCCTCGCTGCGTAAGCGCCAGTCACAAGCGCAAACAACTATCGACCTTACTACTAACTTCTAAAGTCTCTTATGATTACGCTAAGATCAATGTGCCAATTTAATTAATACTCGTCGAAGATACGGAAAAGATACTAAACAAATTCTATGTAATCATCGTTAATGCATAAAAAAGCAGCAAATTATTAAATTACTTATGCAAAAACGTTACCCTACTTCATATGCGTTTTTATGGACTAAGTGTATGTTATTAGAACAAACTTAATTTACATTAATAGAGGTTTGATCTTACATTATATTGATAGTCTGGAACAGGTTTGATTGATGGTTTCTAAGTTTCCATTATTGAACCAGTAATTTGGTTTTTGTTGGTGTATGTTTTAAAAGCCAATGACTAAATAACAAAAAATTAAAACTGCCTTCAAAAAAATTAAAAAGTTAAAAAATAATATTGCAGCCGATGACTTTTTCGTTCGCATCATATGAACATTAATTTGTTTAATCGAAGTCGCTGTCAAGCCGGTTCGATTCGCAGGGCTTACATTAGTTTTGGCTTGACACCGACTTCTATAAAACAAACAAGTCCCCCAAGGATCGCCATAACGACCGGCCCTGCGCTGCCCTCATCCAACGGGTTCCCGCCGCCTTGACAAGAACGTCGGTCCACCGTGTGCGAGGCCTACCCACGCTGCGCTTTCCGGTACGCGGTCGCCCCTCGAGTACTTTTCGGCCCCATCGGCCATCGGTTTTGCGAGCAATATGCCCCGCCCACTGCCACTTTAATCTAGCAATTCTTTAGGCTATGTCAGTTACTCTGGTTCTTCTGCGGATCTCTTCATTTCTGATTCGATCTCGCAGGGAAACTCCGGGCATAGCCCTCTCCATTGCCCTTTGGGTGTCTTGGCTGTCACTTCATACAAATGTGATAAACTGACAAGAAGATAGAAGATAATTTGTGAGTTCGAGTGGTACAGGAATAGGTACACCATTGCCTATATTTTTATGCTTGCTACCAAGAGGGGGTGAGTTAAAAATTGGTTGGGGCAAGGAGTGTCCGTACTGTAGATATTACTGCAGTACCTACCATGCTATGTTATCTTAGTACAAACTAAGTGGAACGCTGATTTTCCATAGACAGCGTCCGCCATCTATGGGTGATGTATCGAAGCACTATGTGTTGCACTAGGGTTCATATTGGAGTAACAGCGCACTACACCTCACGCGCTGCGCTGTAGTAGTAAGAGATTTTGCCCATATCAATCACTGTCTTGTTGGTCTAGCGGTCTAGACAACCGGCTTACGCTCCGGGTAGCTAAGGTTCGATCCTCGTGTCGGCCGATCGTCTTTTTCAATTTATTTCATAATGTGGCGCCCCCTAGTGCTAATGAGCGGCAACGCAATTAGGACGTCCGAAAATTCAAGGCGGTACCTACCACATACTTTCTTATACTGTGCCTAAGGTCCGTCACACACATACGGAATTGCAATCCGGAATTCCGAATCAGGATTGTGATTTTGTATAGGATTTGCAGCTGCGCAATTCCGAACGCAATTGTAGAGGCGGAAAATCCATACGAAATCGTAATCCTGATTCAGGATTCCGGATTGCAATTCCGTATGTGTGTGGAGGACCTTAGAATTGAGATACATTTTGGTATGGGAAGCTGTCAGTCATCGTCCCCGAGTCGACGGCGGAAGGCTTCCCATAATAAATGACAGTTTTGTATGGGCCGGTCACCGTTCGCCGTCGGTTAATGTGTCACAACCCTAGTTGGTAGCCGACCATATGCAGCAGCAGCAGATGACGTGTCGCTGCGACACTACTTAGTAATAAAATTAATGCCGGTATTGGTAGGTACTATACAGGGTGTTACAAAAGTAAAAATAAACATTTAAAACTTTTAAGGGGGTTGTTGAGACCATCAAACTAAACAACTTTCACTATAGGACAAAAATAGAAATCGCAAAAAATAATCTTTTGTCCCATACATTTAACTCGAGTAGATCTGTAGTTTAGTATGGAACATCGCAAACGCATCGCATCATTGCGATTATGGCAAATCTCTCCATTTTGGGGAAGCCGAGTGCCTGTCCATCGAGTGATATGATGATGATGGAACATCAGATTTTTTTTTCGCGATTTCGATATTGGTCCCATAGTGAAAGTTGTTCAGTTTGATGGTCATAACCGACCTCTCAAATGATTACTTGTATTTTTGTAACAGCCTGTACTTCCAAATCACCGGTCTGCGTTCCAAAGTTATGAGTGATCTTGTAATAATATAATATTTTGTAACAGTCGGGGAACTACTTTCTGGTTAGGTAGTATAACTTTCTAGTGACCCCCTACTGACCGAAATGAAAGAAGTTTCACGTCAAAATTTGCTGTTTCATACAATACTGCGAACTAACTCGACTCAAATGCGTGGACTAGCAGATTTTTCCTCGCGATTTCGATTTTAGTTCCATACACGTTCCATAGAGAAAGTTGTTCAGTTTGATCATCGCCTTAAAAACCGTAATCTATACTATTATTATAAAACTGTAACAGGAAGTTTGTCTGTACATTGAAGATATTAACAAAAAAAAGTTACGATATGGTTTTTAGGTGTCCCTGATTCCATTTCACCAATTTTTGGATTTTTTGTCTGTCTGTTTGTTTGTGTGTTTGTTTGTTTGTTTGTTTGAACGAGTATCACGCAAAAACTACTAAACCGATTTTGATGAAACTTTTTTTGTTTGATAGCTTATGATCTGACTTAAAATCTGGTATATAATTTATGCGGACAAAGTCGCGGGTAAACGCGCGTCATTTATAAAGAAAGACTCTGTATCTGTAGATATTGCAATAGTTTACAACTATTGCAATATCTTTGAGTTAAATGTAAACATATTCTGACTAAATGCTGGACGGCCAATCGATCGCGTAAAATCGATTGTTGTTTTTTTGACAATCCCCAGTCTCTAATTTCCAAACAAAACGCAGCATTGTAACTTGCACAAAGCGATCCGAACACACCTTTACCACGCCACGTACCTACTGACAAAAGTGCCAATTTTCGCCAATTCACCGAGCAATATTGAAAGAACTATGCGAATCGGAATTTTTTCAATGGACATTCGAATCGACGGGTTTTGTTGCTGAAATAAAAACGTTTTTTGTCACTCACTCTTTGCAAGAATTTCAAAGGACCCACCTTTTGAAATTTGTATCGTTGTCGGAGTAGTTTTGTTTGAAGTTATGGCCGCTTGGTATATATGGGTGAGTCATCATCTTCATCTCAGCCGATGGACGTCCACTGCCGGACATAGGCCTCCCCCAAGGATCACCACAACGACCGGTCCTGCGCTGCCCTTATCCAACGAGTTCCCGCTGCCTTCACCAGGTTGGCGGTCCACCTTGTAAGGCCCCCGCGCTGCGCTTTCCAGTACTCGGTCGCCACTCCAGAACTCTTCAGCCCCATCGGCTGTCGGTTCTGTGAGGAATGTGCCGCGCCCACTGCCACTTTAGTTTAGCAATTCTTTGGGCTATGTCAGTAACTCTGGTTCTTCTACGGATCTGTTCATTTCTGATATGATCGCGCACTTACATTAGAAGGTATACAAATATTATAAAAGATGTTGTCTTCTCCAAAGTGATAACCTCGCGTGTCGTAGTGGATTCCCATTCTAACAGATTAGGAATGACAAGACACTGGTAAAATGAACAAAGACACGCTTCTGCATTAGTGTTTACTCCAAACACTTATACACTCAAAAAATAAAAGCCAATATACATCCCACTGGCAGAGCACAGGCCTACCCTCAGAGGTGTATGGGCGTTAGTCCACTACGCGTACCCATTCCCGATTAGTAGACTTCACATCATCATAATCATCATCAGCCGATGGACGTCCACTGCTGGACATAGGCCTCCCCCAAGGATCGCCATAACGACCGGTCCTGCGCTGCCCTCATCCAACGGGATCCCGCCGCCTTCACAAGGTCGTCGGTCCACCGTGTGCGGGGCCTACCCACGCTACGCATACTCATCTGAATTTCTTCTTCAGCATATGCAGGTTTCCTCACAATGTTTTCCTTCACCGTTTGTGAGAAGTCTTTATAACCATAAATCAGAAAAACTCTACGACACATATTATGTTGTCTGTGTGGACTTGATCCCGGACCCTTACGATTGTGTCACCTCACCGCATAGCAACACGCCACTGATGCTATGAAATCGAAGCATGCAAAATATTCAGTGTATCAGAAATTGAAGCATTTCTGTTTCTTTACGATATTTTCGTTTACCAAAAAGCCATTTATGTTACCAATCGTACTTTTTCTTATTTCCTTAGCTTATTTACTGCTCGCCAAAGGCCTCCCCCATTATTCTTCATGCATCCCTGTCTTGAGCCAGCTCCATCCACCCTTCGTCGAAGGTATCCAGGTCGTCTTTCCATCTCTTCCGAGGTCAACCCTGACAGCGACGTCCATTTTCCAGGTGTAATCGACCATTGTGGTATTCCTGATACAATCAGTAATTTAACTTCCTAATATGCTACGCTCTTCAACGCTCGAACGCCCTCTGGCAAACGTACATAAGTTCCAAAAATCTTATTCGTACAAGTCGGCTACAAACCCAACAGTTTTAGACAGGAATACTCACCCAATAGAAATCATAATCTTTTTAAAAACTTTTAACCAGTATATTTGACAAACAACTATAAAACTGCGATGGCTGTGACTCAGTCCTGGGTGAAACATTAATTACAGTAAAGCAAGGTCTTCCGCATTTCTAATATGTACGTATGATTAGTCACAGTTACAATGAAATTACTTTGTGTGGTATTAAAAACACTTTGGTTTTCTTTGTTATTCTATAAGGCACTAACACAGTAACAAAACAACGGAGTGGTTTAGACTATCAAACTGAACAATTTTCACTATGGAGCCAAAATCGAGAAAAAATAAAAAAAAATTATGGGACAGCAGATTATTTATTTTTTCTCGATGTTGGATCCATTGTGAAAGTTGTTCAGTTTGATGGTCTGAAGCACCCCCATAAACAAGTATTACTAGAATGTTTTGTTACACCCTGTATAAGATACGAGTCGTTATGTTAGTAGACTCTTCGACTCCGTTAGAACAAGTGGATTTCAGAATCCCACTCATGTTTGTTTTATAAGTTTGTATATGTGACTGTTTGTAATCCAATATAAAAAAAAAAAGAGAAGATCCGACTACAAGGAGATAATTAGAGGCACTGATTTCTACTTCAGGCTCGGTTATCATCAGCCTATTATTATCGCCCCCACTAATGAGGTAATGAAGATGGTATTTGGGGATAGACCATTATGCAAGCCCTGTAGTTCTGGCCCTAAACTCGGATTTTCTCCGTACATTTTGTCGGAGTCTGATTGATGATGATGTATTCCTTGACGTATCCGTCAACGGCGACACCCTGGGCTTCACCTAGTAGAGTGGACTCGGATGTGACTAGCTAACGAACCCATTAAACGACCTAAAGCATAGGTATAAGAAAGAGTATTTATTACTACATCCTAAAGGGCCGATCGGACGCAAAACAGTAAAGTTCTCCGCTATCATTATACGTGTAGTCATAGATTGGCTTTGGCCAGGTCTTTCTAATTTGGCGCTTAGCGTCAAGGTCTGCTAGATGCATTTCAATAATCTCTTTAGTTTTTTTTAACCTGTTTGGAATAGAGTTGACATTTGCACGAAAAAATCGACATTGAAAATCGAAAGACCCTCTGATTAGATGGAGGCAAAACTTTCGCAAGCTGTTTCAATAGGCCTCTGATCTGGTTTAACTTCAAACATGCATGTGTATCTCAGGTTGAAGACGTTTAAGTAGTATTTTAACCTGTTTCGTCCCATTTTTAGGCAAAGGTCTCCTTCAAGCTTTTTCAGCCTTCATTATCCCGTGCCATCATGTACCATCCTTTTGTGGGCATCCAGGTACCTGTGTTATCTCTTTCTTTGCCCTGCCCCAATTTCCGTGGTTTAGGGTGGTTTCAGTCCATACAAAAGTTTGACGCACAATACGCGTAGACGGAATTAATAAAAGTAATATTTTATATATGGAAAAATAGATTAGAAAATCTAGTTGCCGCGTCACAAATAACATTTGCAATTTATAATATAATTACGAAGATATAAAGCTTTTAAAACTTTGAGTGAAAAATTTCAAAGCTTTATATCTTCGTAACTAATTTACAAATTGCAAATGTTATTTGTGACGCGGCATCTAGATTATCTAAACTATTTTTCCATATATACAAAGTTACTTATTTTAATACAATCTAAGCGTACCTATTGTGCGTCAAAGTTTTGTATAAAATTGACCCCTCTGCAACCACCTTAAGTATAGGAAAATTATTTAATTTTTGGTTTCTTTTAATGCATTCTCGTGATTTTTTTAAATTTCAACGGTGTCCACAAAATAAAAAAAAATTCAAGATAGTGAAAAGTTTCTACGCCAGATTTCATACGAAAATGAAAGTTATCCTTTCTTTAATCCAAATGAAATGATACCATCAAACTGAAATATAAATAATTCTGACAAACTGACTCACCATTGGCTGGACGTTGAATGACTAACTCGCTAAATTATCCTGAGTCTATTTTAAACTTAAACTTCGTTGCACGTGTCCTTACGCTCGTCAATTCGAGACATCAACGATTAGTGAATGAGTCATCATTGTTTATATAGTCATAATCCATTTTTGGTGCAATAACACAGACATTGTTAAAATTGAGAAGTGAAGAGTGAAGAGTTACTCTTACCTATATTGTAAGCCCAAAAGGCAGGTTATAGTGATTCCAAATGTAAATAAGAATAAGATCTCCTGTAACCTATAACTAGTACAATAAATTACTTTGAATTGAATTGAATTGAATATAATAAAATTATTGTTTAAACTACAAACAAAACAAAACAAAAGTTTTGTAGTTGTACTGTAGTAATAAATCTATTTCATTTCATTTTTAAATCGTCTTATCAAGCCTCTGAATAAATAAAATAATAAATCAAAAGTTAAACAGTTTCCAGCTTAAAATGGAACCACATTTTCTCGACAAATTCTAAAAGATATTTTAAGCCTCACTGATTTAGTTATTGGACGGCTAGGAAAATTTATTCCTCCAGGAAAGCACTGACGTATTTGAATATACGATGTCATAAAATATTGTCCATGATTCCTTTCAGATTTTGTTTAGGTTTTTTATAAATCTATCTTAGGTGAATATTTGCCTTTTGCCTTACTGCGGCATCTCTCGCAACACCTCTAGACGTGTGCCAAAGGAATAGGCCGTGGACCAAAGCCGTAAGCTCTGGTCGGATACACCAGGACTGAGGCATGCGAAAGAACTTGTGACCGACTTTTCAAACAGACATACCTCGGATGCCATCAATTCAAACCGCAACGACTTAAGGCTCTTAGTATGAGCCTTAACCACAGAATGGGGCTTGTAGACTCACCCACTTGCAGATTCTGCTGTGAAGAAGAGGAAACGCCCATACACCTCCTCTGCGAATGCGAAGTGCTCATTCACAGCAGGAGTCGCCATCTAGGTGGATACATGATAACACCTACTGACATTAGGAACCTCCCCTCCAAAAGAATAACACGGTTCATGAAGTCCGTGGGCCTAGGACGTCCGTGACCTTTAGGACTAGGGTGACAGCTACAATAGATCTGTCCAGGTCGCAGTAGCTATTTGGTCATTGACCAAGCCCTTATAACCAAAAAAAAATAAATTGGTGAATATTTATACAAAATATTTTTATATCATATTTAGGCAAAACTGGAACAATAAGGTGTAAATTTAAGACTGTACATTTCTTAAGTAATATAAAACAAAACAAACAAACAAACGTAACAACCATCTAATCGAATAGCCCACCCCGGGTCGAGCCTTTGCCAAACGTACCCAAACCATTATAGCAGCATTGCCACGTTGGACAGCCAATGAGATACGCTGGACGAAAAAAGACCCTGAGCGGTGGTCACAGCCTCTCCCCTTTAGCCTGCGACCCTAGCCCTTGGCAAAAACTTTAGCTTCAGCAGCCCAAGGACCTGCAATTTCTACCGCAAGAGGCACAAACAAAAATAGACTTGATATTTTGAGTGCTTGAAGTGAACCGCAGTTCCTGCCTTTGATCCAGCCTCCCTCATGGTACTCCGCAAGTGAGACGATGCAAAGGTCATAACTGCGGCTCAAGCCTCTGGTGGTTTCAGAGTTCAGTGGTCATATTGGTTGACACCAGCGCTCGTCGAATAGGTCGGGCATACCATGGGGTATACAAATTACATAAGTAGATTTTCGCAAAATCATTTCTTCGTGAAGAAACTTCTTTGGCAGCAATTTCATTATCTAATTCTTTCTTATTGTGTGGGCAGAGCTTGAGCAGAGCCCTGGTGTCAGAATTTTTTCAGACCGCCTTACGGCCTCTGACGTGGTTTTTATGTAACGACTACTTCCACCTAGCCGGGACCAACGGCTTAACGTGCCATCCGAAGCATGGAATCATTTTCCTTTTCAGACAAGCAGGTGATTCGGCCTGCAATGTCCTAACCAACTGGGGAAAAACGCACAAAGTGACATATCACTAGGTGCCCCCCGTGGGAATCGAACCCACGACCTTCGAGTCGAGAGCCAATGCTCTTAACCATTAGACCACGGAGGCAGATTATCTAATAATACCTTTATTCTTATACAAAGAAACTAGGAAAAATTCTAAAGTTCAACAAACCCGCAAACTAAATGCACTAGATGACGTGTCAAATCACTTGCATTATTATGCACCGGCCAAACAACTGCGTCAACATTGACTTTAGTTGCAAATTGCTTTGTTCATCAACTACGTCGCACCATATTTTATTTGAAACTGTTTACCGAAGGCTTTTTGATAACGAAGCATTTTCTGAATCACAAATTTACTTATACGGTCTAAGTTATAAGGGTAGGTAGTTTAAATAAAATGTACACATGGCGACACATCAAGCTACACAAAACCAACATAAACTGGTCGCGCGACGTTATACGTTACTCTAACTACGCGCGGCCAGCTTATTTTGGTTTTGTATAGCTTGATGTGTCGCCATGTGTACACATATATGTAACGACCCGACCCACTATTCCGAAAATTATGTGGTTTAAAAGGATATGTGAAAAAAAATGGATTTTTCAAAGCGTCATATATCATGAAGTACTAACAGTAGGAGTATGATTTGCGGATATGTGTAAATTGAACATAAAATTGAAGCTTTGATTAGAGCCAAAACACGATTTCTCATCACATCCACGACACATTTTCTCGATAGAAAAACAAGCCAAAGTAGCCTCCGTCTTTATCGATAAACGCTTGGAACTGCTAAACGGTGAATAATAGAAACACAAGACTTGATTAAAAAAAAAAGAGATTGATATTTTATAGAATTTGATTAGAGCAGAATTGAACTTACATAAATAGTACAATCACAGTTAAATAAAGTTTGTTTTACGCTTGCGTCTCGTTTCAGGCGCGCGCGCCGCCCCATCTCTTTCTCGCGCATTAGGCCATTTCCCTTTAATTATTTTTCGACATAGGCCCTTAATAGCGCTATAAAATGGTTTTATAATTATTAAAGACAATCTGAAGGGTTAGTCAGTAAGTGTGAACAACAAAGAGAAATTGAGAAAGGACTTCCAATTGTTATTGTAATAAATACATTGTATCTGTTGTAATTGTTGTTGTACATATTGTAATGTTTGGTTGTATGTGTTGGTTTTTTATTTTATTTATTTATTCTAGTTTGAGAAAATAATGTTAAAAATGAGTTATTTTCTTAACTTTTCGAAGAGAAATTCTATCGTTTGAAGTATTTTCCATCCTGTATTCAATTCATGATTTCACTAGATAAACTATCCAAGAAAAGGTACTTTTTTTATCGGGCATAGGCCCACCACACATTCCCACCGCTGTCACTCCTGTAAGCCAGGATCAACAGCGGCGACCATTCACAACACTGGACAATGAAGTCCAGCGAGCCCGGGGGATGACTCTAATCTGTCTTGGAACCCGCAATGAATTAATCAAAGAAGATAGGAGGAGTAGGAAAACGAAATATCCGACTTCCCTCCATTGCAAACGGGAGACAGCAAGAAGAAGGAAAAAAAAACATGGCTATTAGAGAGACAATTCCAGAAATCATTTATGGCAGTGGTGAAGACACGACCGCAAAAGCATCTAAAATACAAAATAAAACAATAAGAACCTAACATTGTACTGAAACTATGACCTATTTTGCTTCCAGTAATATGAATAGGTACTGTGTATTTTTTTCGTTTCGGAAACTTGTATAAATCATTTAGAAGAATGAAAAATAAGAGAGATAATCATGTAAGTCCTAATAAGAACTCTTTATAAAGTTATTACAAAAGCGCAAGAATACGACATTTTTAGAAAAGTAGATCATTATGTTCCACCCAATTTATTGTCCGACAGTTTATGCTATGTTATCTTAGTACAAACTAAGTGGAACGCTGATTTTCCATAGACAGCTTCCGCCATCTCTCGGTTATGTTTCAAAGCACAATGTGTTGAACTAGGGTTCATATCGGAGTCCTCACGCGCTGCGCTGTAGTAGTGAGAGATTTCGCCCATAGCAATCACTGTCTTGTTGGTCTAGCGGTCTAGACAACTGGCTTACGATCCGGGTAGCTAAGGTTCGATCCTCGTGTCGGCCGATCGTCTTTTTCAATTTATTTCATAATGTGGCGCCCCCTAGTGTTAGTAAGCGGCAATGCAATTAGGACGTCCTAAAATTCAAGGCGAGTTGTCTATCTATATCCAATATATATATATATAAATCTATGCGACGTTTAACACATTGTTTTGTTTCTTATCCCTTAATTTTCTTATTATATTTTTAATTAATGCAAGTAGGCCAATATTTACAATCCGTTCAAAAAGACAGCTTTTGACATAGGATGATTGATATTGTTAGACCAGGTGCATTCTTGTGACTCATTACTTCATTATTAAGTGAAATGTATACAATTATGTCCCTTTATTGTGGAACAAAGACATGTGAAGACCTACTTTTCACGGTAATTATAAAAGAAAATGCATTTTTCCTCGTTTGAAAGCTTACAAAGCATAAACACAAAGAACTTAAGGTGGTTGCAGAGGGGTCAATTTTATACAAAACTTTGACGCACAATACGTGTAGACGGTATTAATATAAGTAACTTTGTGTATATGTGTATCAGATGAGATTGGGGTCAAATGTTTACCTATCAAATATATAAAAAAAAAAAAATATGGAAAAATACGAAGATATAAAGCTTTTAAAATTTTGTATGAAAAATTAGTTGGAATTTAATGTTTGGACCTTCCATACTAAGTTTATCTGAATACAGGGTGTATTAAAGTTTGTCTAGTAGGTAATTAAAGAAATAGGGGTGTTTAAAACTTTTTGCAATGGATCTAAACAAACTATGTATAGTAACGGTTGACAAATACAGGTAAAAAAAAAGCTGCAGACATGTACTCAACTAGACCTCCGGGGACTACGCCATAGGCACAATGCTGCACAAGATGAAGCTCACCCTGGATCCCAGCTGCCAAGCGTGAGGAGAGGAGAAAGAAACCACGGAACATCCTGTATTTATTTATTTATTTATCTTTATTGGTTATCAAACAGCAAATTACTTAATCTCTAATATAGCAACATTTAAATTTTACAGCGCCAATTACATGATAACACGTTTTAAAAACAGTTTAAGGTACAAAGGACAAAACGTAAAAAATATGAAAGATTTTGACAAATAAAAAGACTAATGTGCTTCTACTTAATGACCGAATTGTTTGTCGAGTATGTTAATGTTTTATGTGTGTAAACAATTGTGTTTGTGTGTATGTGTGTGAATGGGTGTCAATACTATAAAAACATACTGAAATGAAATGAAATTTGTTTAAAAAAAATGTTATTTATATGTTGTTTAATAGGCTGCATTCTTTACTGCGTCCTTCGCTCTTTTGGTATACTGTCCCAGCGACATGAAGAAGATATCAAAATCGTACATAAGGTCCTCGTGAGCGTCAATACATCGGTTCAAAACAGAATTCCTGGCATAATTACTTTGTGCATGCGGATGGTGCAGAAGGCGAGGCCGCCGCAAACGAGAGGTGTTCGTACTGTATGACTGCGATAGCGTGGCAACTAAACGTATGTGCCTTCTGGAAGATGGTTCTTCAAAATCGGGAGATTACAAGTTTCTTCCCCTCAACGGTATTGCCTTCATTTACCACATTTTGGAAGGGGATCATAAGCATATGCTCACGACTATACTCCTCGAGGCGGTATTCAAAAATATTATGAAACCTCAGCACATCCACGTTTAACTAGTACCGAAACTCTGTCCAGTGTGACGGGGAGTGAGCCCGTCGCCACTTGTAATGGACAGTGGGCACAATACATGCCTCAAAATTGAAGCATGAAGGTTTCCATCACGATGTTTTCCTTTAGCGAAAAGCCAGTGGTTTTACAAATCGTACATAAATTCCGAAAACTCATTGGTACAAGTCAGCCTGGACGGGGATCGAACCATCGCCTCCTGCACGACAGGCAAGGTTACTCGCCACTGGACCACCACGGCATATTTTGGAAGGGTGTAGAAATAAATATGTAGGGGTCAACACAAAAGATCCCACTGGATCGAAGTGTTGCTGGCATGCCAGTACTTACCTATCTAAAGGTATATGTTCGCTTTGATGAGCTTACATCTACGGCTTTCTGTACAAAAGGTTCGTATGGTCTACGATGCAAAACGGTTGCACTTCAGGGTGAAATTGATATCATTAGCATCCTTCTAAACTAAGAGTCTACCCATCAAACTGAACAACTTTTACTAAGGGAGCAAACAGATCGGAGCAAAATAAACTCCTGTTACATACATTTGAGTCAAGTAGGCGTTGCAGTTTAGTATGGAACAGCAGATATTTTTTTTGCTCTGATCGGTTTGCTCCCTTAGTAAGAGTTGTTCAGTTTGATGGGTAGACTCTTAATTTAAAAGGATGCTAATGATATCAATTTCACCCTGTAGTTATAGATAGATACTAATTAACACAATAGATATAGTTAGCTACTAATTTTATTCATCCTGCATGCAATTACATTCAATTATCAGTGATTACGTTCAACCACAATTGAATTAGGTATTCCAGCGAATCTCGATTAGGTATTGAATAAATTATTGTAGATACCACAAACTGATAGGTAAATCACAAATTTTAATGTAATAAAGACTGTTCTTCTCAAATGTAATTTTTTGACTCCAACTAGATAAAGTTCTTTTATTTAATTTTTATTGACAAAGACCTTAGTAATATTTATTTTATTTTATTTATTTATTAGGTACTTAAACAAGTCACAATCAATTTTATAACATATAGTAACATGAACGAAATATTTTAAGTCTAGACTGTGACTCAATTAAATGAGTACACAACATGAGTATTAAAAGTGATATTTTGCTTAAAATTACAATACAAATTTTTATGTTTAAAATTACAATACAATTTTTAAAAGACTAAATATCTAGAACCAAACACCCGAACAAAAAAAAAGAAAAATATTAATAATACAATAATAATGCCACAAGTTAAAAATTACAGTAATGTTGGCCAATTATGAGTACTTAATACAAAGTTTACCTACCGAATAAATAAAATTACGTATCGTGTTAAGAGGAGAGGAGAATTGTATGGACACATCTTTTAAAAGTGTTTAATCTGTTATTAAAAACATCAAGTTCCGCATGCTTTCCACTCAACTCGTTGTATTCCCGGCACATTCTTGATATTTGGTTGAAAAATGAGGTGTTATTTAGGTAAACATTGAGTGTAAATGTCCGAGGAACACGAGTCCTGTAGAATGTGTTGATGTCCAGCGAGTTGAGCATTTAATGGAATGGTTTAGACCATCAAACTGAACAACTTTCACTATGAAACCAAATTGAAATAGAATGTAAAAAATCTATTGTTCCGTACATTTGAGTCGATACAGTACTACAGTTTTGTATGCCATCATATTTAGAGTTTTAATTTTTACTGTACTAATTGTAGGCACTTCATTTACCATATTTACCATATATGTGCATAACCAATAATCTAAATAACCTAACCTACTTAAACTAAGAAAAAACATTAAAAAAAAAAAAGAAAAAAAAAAAACATAAATGGAAAATGAGTCTTCGTCGAGCACGTCTTCTACTCGGCTCATGTTATGTTGGCTCTAAAGTGGAAGTTTTCCAGTTTGATGGTCCACCCATTTAAATAAAACTTTATTGTTGTTACACCTTGTATAATCTGCCTCCGTGGTCTAATGGTTAAGGGCATTGGCTCTCGACACGGAGGTCGTGGGTTCGATTCCCACGGGGTTCACCTAGTGAAATGTCACTTTGTGCGTTTTTCCACAGTTGGTTAGGACATTGCAGGCTGAATCACCTGATTGTCTGAAAAGAAAAATGATTCCGTGCTTCGGATGGTACGTTAAGCCGTTGGTCCCGGATACTATCTCTGGTGGTAGTAGTCGTTACATAAAAACCACGTCAGAGGCCGTAAGGCGGTCTAAAAAAACTCTGACTCCAGAGGGCTTGCTAGTTGCTGCCTACACGATAAGAAGAACTTTGTATAATATGTATCATACAATGTGATATCAATTTCACCCTGTAAGTATATATATAATTATCGTTATTATTATTAACCTCAAACGGCGCTTATATGTAAACCTCGGCGAGGCTTACATATTTGCACCGTTTGGGGTCGAGACATTGGGTCCGTGGGGGCCAGAGGCGCACCGATTAGTTAAAGAATTATCGACGCGCCTAATCGAGGTCTCCGGTGACCAGAGGGCTGGCAGCTACCTCGGTCAGCGCATCAGCCTGGCCATACAAAGAGGTAACACTGCCAGCCTACTGGGCACCTTGCCGCCAAACGGCGGAAATTTCGAGGACATTTTTTGTTTGTAAGTAGTATTAGTTTTGTTTTTATTTTAGGTTAAGGCGGTTGCAGAGGGGTCAAGTTTACACAAAACTTTGTCGCACAATACGCGAAGACGGTATTAATATAAGTAACTTTGTATATACGGAAAAATTGTTTGGAAAATCTAGTTGCCGCGTAACAAATAACATTTGCAAT
This sequence comes from Agonopterix arenella, assembly GCA_927399405.1. NCBI lineage: Eukaryota > Metazoa > Arthropoda > Insecta > Lepidoptera > Depressariidae > Agonopterix > Agonopterix arenella. Next base: position 15,732,468 of record OV656708.1, on the reverse strand, counting down.
TTATAAAATAATTACGAATTTTCATACAAAATATTAAAAGCTTTATATCTTCGTAATTATATAATAAAATGAAAATGTTATTTGTTACGCGGCAACTAGATTTTCAAAACTATTTTTCCACATATAAAATATTACTTGTATTAATTCCGTTTACGCGTATTGTGCGTCAAACGTTTGTATGGACTGAAACCACCTTAATGGTTATGTATGTAGTGCTTTAATATAAATAAATGTACTTACATTAAATTATCGTTGACTGGTCAATAAAACTTTAAATGTGACTAGGTAATATAATTTTGTGTGACAATGTCCAAGATATTCATTAATGCTATTATGATCGGTAGTTACAATAATTTCGTGTTAATGGCACTATACCAAAGAGGCCCATATTTCTCTGCTGTCCAAATTTTCAACAAAATACCACAGGATATAAAAATGAAAAAGTAGCCAAATGAGTCAGCATTTTTAATATCTGTGGGTAACTTGTTGTACCATTGTGCTCCCTCAAAATATTAAATATTATATGTGCTTGATATTAAAAATGCTGACTCATTTGGCTCATTTAAAAACAAATTAAAAAAATATGTTATGAATTTTAAATTTTAGATTAAACTATTTAGTGCAATTATTTATTAGTTAGTAGTTGTAGCAATGATTCTGGCCACCTCGCAAGTGTATGTACGTAATAATTCAGACATTGGATACAATTTCACTATGCGCCCTCAGCGAATAATCTCTCTTCTCATTCTAATTCTGACTTGTGTAGGTAGATGGTTAATATTTTGCTTTTGTGATAAACGTATGTTATCTTATGTTGTACTATGTGAGATATTTACTTCATTACCTCTTAAATTTGCATGTTCTGTCAATAACACCTATATTTTAGTTTAAAAGTAACATTGTTTAAAATTCTCTTGTAAAGTGACTATTTTTAAGTCTTTTGAGAATAAAATTCTTTAAACCTAAAAACACAGACAAGCTATTTGAAAATGCCCTGAAATCTTTTCTAATAAATAAATGCTACTATGCAATTGACGATTTTTTAAATGATAATTTCTAATTAATATTATTTTTAATTCAACATGACACAACAGCAATCAAATTCACTTGGCATTGATTAAATACACTGTTAAATTATTACTTTACCTGTATTTAATGACGATTTTACAAATGACTAAATACGAGTTATAAATACTTTGCGACAAAAATATGTATAAAATTCAACTTATTTATATTATTGGATAACAATATCAGTAACAATATAAATTAATATTAATAGCATGCATAGCATAGCATAGCATATGCTCACGACTGTATTCCCCGAGGGGGTAGTCAGAGATATTCTGAAACCTCAGAATATCCACGTTTCACTAGTACCGAAACTCTGTCCAGTGTGACGGGGAGTGAGCCCGTCGCCACTTGTAATGACAGTGGGTACAATACATGCCTCGAAATTGAAGCAAGCAGGTTTCCTCACGATGTTTTCCTTCACCGAAAAGCCAGTGGTGTTACAAATCGTACATAAATTCCGAAAAACTCATTGGTACGAGTCGGCCTGGACGGGGATCGAACCATCACCTCCTGCACGGAACGCAAGGTTACTCGCCACTGGACCACCACCCCTTACCCTTATTAATATTAATAGAACAAGAAAAAACAAAACAAACAGAAAAAAGAAAAACACCTAGGCTACTTAAAGGTAAAAAATGCCCTCTAAAGCCCCTACTCGGGGCAGAGTGCCTAGGAGGCTGGCAGCGTTGCCTCTTTGGATCGCAAGGCTGAAATATATTTATATTATTATTCAAATTATTGTCAAATTTTGATGCATGCTTCGAAACCTAGAAATTGATAAATACCTTTTCTGAAATTTTCCTGTGCCCTTATAGGGATATGTGAGACTAAGTAGCATTTAAGACCTTATTGTACCATATGATTGTGCACTAAATATTATGATTATGATTCGTACATTTTAACACTTAATTGACACGTAAATAACACTAATACGTTTAATAACATCCATTATTTGGATACGGTACCTTGCAGAGTAACGTTTGACCTCAAACCTGACATTTTTCTGATTCAACTAACCGTGAAATTAAACTCAGATTTTCGAAGAAACAATTTTGTATACGTTTTAATTTTCCTGTTCACGTTAACGAAAACATCGCTCATTGTGTTTTTTAGAGTTCCGTTACGAAATTGGAAAAACGGAATTATCATTCAATCACTTTTTGGTGCCGTAGTGGTCCAGTGGCGAGTAACCTTGCCTGCCGTGCAGAAGGCGATGGTTCGATCCCCGTCCAGGCCGACTCGTACCAATGAGTTTTTCGGAATTTATGTACGATTTGTAACACCACTGGCTTTTCGGTGAAGGAAAACATCGTGAGGAAACCTGCATGCTTCAATATCGAGGCATGTATTCTACCTACTGTCCATTACAAGTGGCGACAAGCTCACTCCCCGTCACACTGGACAGAGTTTCGGTACTACTAGTGAAACGTGGATGTTCTGAAGTTTCATAATATCTCTGACTACCCTAGCACCATAAGCACTTTTTGGTGCCCGTTAGTAGATTTTGTTTCACCTTAACTACCACATATCTGATTTTGTGTTAGTATAGTTGCAAAAACTAAGGAGAGATTATGGCGGGGGACATCAGACGGACAGAATGGACGATAGTATTGGGGTTATTTGTTTGACTACGGAACCCTAAAAACCCTAAAAGGGGTGAAATATTCAAAGGAATTCAAACTCTCTCCTCCTATTTTTTTAAGTCGTTTTAAAACAAGCAAGTCGTCTCGCTACGGAACAGTAATTGCGCGAGTTGGACAATGCACTTGACCGGTTTTTTTTGTTATAGGTAATTGATGGATTTTAGAGGTCGTTTTTGAATTTGATAAAATTAATTTCTTAGAAGAACTAACGGACCGTATATAGGACTATATAAATCAAGAGTAATTGGGGTCCAATTGATGTGTTCACTACGGCTCTATAGTTACTTAATTTTTAAATTTAGTTAATGTGTTAAACAATTAAGAAGGCATAATAATGATAAAGGTGTTAGTAAAGAAACGTATAACCTAAAACCATTTGAATAGAATAATATAACTTAAAGATTTTGTTTTGTAACTCCGTGAATATAGTTTATTGTTATTTTACTACGTGAATGAATATTAATATAATAGAACAACGAGTAGAAAAAACAAAACAAACAAAAAAAAGCACCTAATCATAATCATAATCATTTATTTCATAAAGATATATTTACATGTCAAATGCACTCCTTAACTACTTATAATTATATTATTTTTATTACTGTCCGGTTACATTCTAATAACATTAGGTACAAAGTTATAAAATTCATCAATGTCACAGAAAGCACGATCTATAAGCCATGTTTTTAATTTACGTTCAAAGGTACAATTTTCTTTGCACTGTTTGATATCGTTGGGGAGTTTATTGTAAATTTTAGGGCCTATTATATATATGGATTTAGTCGATTTTTCTAGTCTACAATTTGTAACTATTAAGTCCGATTTATTTCGAAGTGAATGCTTGTTAAACCCAGTTTTACTAGGCTACTTAAAGGTAAAAAATGTCCTCTAAAGCCCCTACTCGGGGCAGAGTGCCTAGGAGGCTCGCAGCGTTACCTCTTTGGATCGCAAGGCTGATCCTTTGCGGAAAATAGCTGCCAGCCCTCCTGTCGCCTTTAGCCTCGAATAGGCGCATCGAGAGGCATTTGAGGAACATTTTCCCCTCAGGACCCCAGCAACCTAGGGTCTCCACGGCGAAGGACAGGAAAATATAGCTGTCACCCAATCCCTGGTAGATCCTTTTTTTCCTATTCTGCTAAGGCTGCAGCTACCTGCTACCTGCGCGGCAGCAAGACGCATGAACATGTGTGAATATAGTCGTGACCATAATAGCTCTTTTTTTTTTTAATTCTTTTTTTTTTTTTGAACTTTTAACCCTGGGGTTACGTCAGCCCATAATAGCTCTTATAATACTTAATGTTAAAAGCTTTAGGGTCTGTTACACCACTTCCGCATTTCTTAGTTATTTGACATATTCTTCATACAAAATTATGTCAAATGAGCCGTCGGACAAGCAAACAAGAACTTATCCAAAAGCGGTGAAACAGGCCATTAGTATTTCAAAATTTGATACCTATAAAATTTTTGACATTAGTTATTGTCAATTTTCAATTTCGGCATTTTCATTCTAAGATACATTTTTATACCTTAACATTATTCATTTTAGACATTAGTCGCCTAACGGTAGTTAAAGTCAAAATCATAAATAAACATTACTAATACGCTAAAATACGACATGAAATCATGCCCCAAATCTTTCTATCGCAAAATTATTTCAAGACAATTTATCAAAAGTAATTCAGTAAAAACATCAAAGAACATTTTAATAGCCAGTTCTCACTTATTTTTATGTGACTTGCACTTCTGGTACTGACATAAAATCATTTACACTGGTAATTTGTTACGAGAACTCTTAAAAGATTTAGTATTGCTTTTATTTCCTTTTTGTTTTTCATTGAAAATGTAGGTATCATATTCTTGTTGAAGAATTCGTAGATAAGTGAATTCGCACGATCGATTTCAACTTCAGTGACTGATTGATTCGAGATTATTTTTAAGTGCATAAGGGTGTGTGTGCTAAAAACAGATGCACTCTCTAGTGTCTAGACATAGACAAAATAGGCTTCGTAATAGGATCCCGTATTCAACCTTTGGGTACCGAACCCTAAAAAATCTGCTTTCCCGAACATTTGAGTCGAGTCGGTACTTCAGTTTCGTATGAAACGGCAGATTTTTTTCTATTTAAAGCTCGCTCCAAAGTTAAAGTTGTTCAATTTGATGTTCTACTCTGATGATGTCTTCCTTGCCGATACGGCTATACTATACGGCCGATACTGCTGCTGGTATGATGGGCTTCGCTGATGTGCCCGGATGTGACTAATGTAGCCAATCTTTGCGGTGAAACTACGTGCGCATATGGTACACTTGAGCGTGCCATTTTCGTAATTATATTGTATAGCCGCAGGTGGTCGGGCTTTAAGTTGGTCCCGCTTAGCATGGAGATTCTCTCTTCTCTTTTCTTCAAAAGTAGAAACATTTGCCTGAACAAGATGCCTCCATTCCGGGCGCTTAGCTGCGCGTTCCTCCCAGCTCTCCGGGTCAATAGCACAGTTTTTCATGTACTCTACTCTACCCATTTAAATTACAAGGGTGTTTTGTTACATACTGTATAATTGCCTGATTCATATTCCACAAACTTCGAACAAAGATAAAAATCCAGCAATTAAATAAAACCAGAACAAACGCCATGCCACAGTGGTAATATTTAATTTTGTATTAGTGCCACCCGCTCTGTACGTTTGCAGAAAATGGAATGTGAAACATGAAATAAGTATATCAATCATTCAAATGTTAGCACGCGAAAACACCGAGTGAAAACACCTCGGTGAAATCAGGGCAGTAAACGATTTTGGCTTGTGAATATGTGAATGTTAAAAGAATAATAAATGTTTGATTTATTAAACCTATATGAGCCTCACAGGTCTTTATTCTCTTTTGTGATATTCAAAAACATTTATTGTTCTTCTGGTCTAACGCTCAGGGCCCTATTTATTAATAAACGTGACAATTGACAATGACAATTTGCGAGTGGCGACCGTGTACCGGAAAGCGCAGCGTGGGTAGGCCCCCGGCGGGAAACTGTTGGATGAGGGCAGCGCAGGACCGGTCGTTGTGGCGATCCTTAGGGGAGGCTAATATCCTGCAGTGGACGTCCATCTGCATTTTAAGTGCAGGTACAAAACTTAGAAATATCCTGCGTACTGTATGAAACTTGTGCGATGTTACTAAACCCATATAGCTTGTAAGTGGATTAACCTACTCCTCTCATCTACTATGAATACAAAAGAAACCCTTACTCCTTTAGTCACCTCATTTGACACCCAAAAGAAAACCTTTCTACCTTACCTAATCGGACACCCTGGAGAAGAAACGGCAAGATCCTTCAGGGTCTCTTTTAAGGTGGGACTGAACGGTCCGAAAATCAAAACGATTATTAGTTGCATTAAAAAATAGAAACGTGTTTCTTAATCCTATCAGCTATTTAAATATTCTCAGATTCTCAAACTTTTTTCGATAACTTCAACCACATTTGATAATTTCACCCGTCCATTTTAAGTGCAGGTACTTAAACTTAGAACTGCATACCTGCGTACAGTATAAAACTTGTGTGATGTTACTAAACTCACATAACTCGTAAGCGGATTACTAAACACGTCTGCCGTAATCGAAGTCCCGAGGCAACACTTTTTTTTTCATTTCTAAAGCGTGGTACTTGTGTTTCACCCGTCCATATTAAATACATACCAAACTAACTATAACTCTCCAGGATACAGTAAGAAACTTGCACGATGTTACTAAACCCTCATAGCTCATTATAATCATAAGTGGATTTGCTCCTCTCATCTACTACGAATGCAAAAGAAACCCTTTCTCCCTTAGTCGCCTCATCCAAAACCCACGAGAACAAATGGCATGGTCTATTTTAGGAGAAACTAAGCTTCCGTAGATCAAAACTATTATTAGTTGCACTAAAAAAAAGAAACGTGCTTCTCGTCAGTCTGCCATTTAATTATTCTCTCATGAATACAATTCTTTGAAATAATTTCAAGCACATTCGATAATTTCACCCGTCCATTTTAAGTGCAGGTACAAAACTTAGAACTACCCAGCGTACAGTATGAAACTTGTGCGATGTTACTAAACCCACATAGCTCGTAAGCGGATTACTGAACTCGTCTGCCGCAAACTAAGTCCCCGGGCTAATGCAAAATTGTAAAGCGAAATTATTTAATAAATATTTACGGTAGAGCATTTTCTAAAGAACCGTTGAAAAGCAGTTGCAGCTTGTTAAGGGGATTAAGGTGTTTCCGTGAATTTTGTCTATTAATGTACGTTTGCAATAGAATAATAATGTTACGTAAAACTCATTTTGTCATAATTAATCTATCAGGGTTTATAATTATGTTGACGGTTTTTAAAGGGATGGTCAGTTCATCAAACTGAACAACTTTCTTTATGGGACCAAAGTGTAAAACACAAAAACAAACAGCTAGGTACATACAAAACTACAATCCTACTCAACTCAAACAGCAGATTTTTTAAAATACATTAAGCACAACATAACCTTAAATGAAAGATCATAACCTATCACGCCAATAAAATTGACTATTAATAAAAAGCAGCACTGCTTACAATGTATCGTTACTGTAAATACTAAATGACTGAGAAGCAAATGCCTAAACGTGACAAATAAGTTTGACCCTGTATAGTTACTCTTTAGGTCAAAACCACCACCAACATGGTCCCCAAGTCAAAGGAAAATGGGTGTTGAGTCAGACCTTAAAAGAAGGCCACGGAACGAACGAAGCGTAAAACCGTGATGCATGGAGAGAACGGAGAGAGGCGTTTGCCCAACAGTGGGACAGCAATGGCTGATAGAATAATAGGTAATAACACTTTTCATGTAAATTTTTGCATCACATTGCACTGCAAATAATACTGATGAGTTGTTTGGAACAATATCTTCAATCTAAAACTCACTTTCTCAAAATCACACAAAATTTAATAATACACTTCATACCTTTTTCCAGAGAGGGTAACCAATACTATCTTTAACACCGGCTTGTTCTTTGTTATATTTTCTCTACCCTATAAGGTTGTCTGGAAGAAATCGCTTTTTAGCGATAAGATCGCCTTATTTGTACCATAACCAGTTTTTGTTTCCTGTACAATGTATTTTATGTTTGGTGTAAATAAAGTATATTTCATTCATTCATACTGTATTGATCTTTACTTTCGGTGGTCTTGTCATGTTTTATCACCTTGTCCACTTGTCAAACATTCTCATTGATTTCAGCTACTGCTAATTTTCCATTTATTTTGTTTTAAAACTTAGAATTGAAATAAAACAACAAACTTTTTATTAAAAGCTGTAATTACAAACATAAATAAAAAACAAGCCTTCCACCACTGTAATTCAAACTTGAACCTAAACTACTAAGAAATAAAGTCTTTAGCAGTTACATAAATTCCTAGTAATTCGAATTAATCCAAGAGTTAAAAGCCTAATTTGTTTAGTCGTAGAATATAAAAGAAATACAACCAGAGTCCCGCCACCGTTGATAATCCTCGAGAAAAACGAGCTTCCAGTAAAATGGCAGACATGAAAATATTATTCCTTCAAAATGGTTCCGTGTTTTAATATATTGTAGAATATGCTTGAACAATATTATTCCCGAGGGATAGTCTGGGATATTCTAAATACATCATACTGAGAATTTTCACATTTCAGAAGAACTACCAGATTGAATAACTCTAAAACCCCGAGCGAGAAAAAATATGCTGTTCCTTACAACACTCCAGTACCTACTCCGACTCAAATGTATGAAACAGCAGATTTTTTTCACATGCCCTAAAGCTCCAATGAAAGTTGTTCAGTTTGATGGTCTGAATTCTCTGAAATCTGGTTTCAGTATTTGCCTGGCTGTCTTTTACACTGCTATCTCTATACCCTGTAATTCACAGGTCTTGTGGTATTTTCGGCTTAGAATGGACCACTCCATTTCATCCCGTGGGTGAAATGAGGCTACTAAGAGATAAGGCTTCTTATGCACATGCAGTAGTTTTGTGAGTGAAAGGCAAGGCAAGGCATTAATATCGTGTGTGCCCACTAGATATGGCATTCCTTCCTAAAAATGTGCAATTACACTGACCTGCAAAACTAAGTACTACACTTTTAACATTTCATTTTTTTCTGAACTATAGAAATTAGAGATTTAAAATAAAAAACGTTTTAAAGCCAATGTTATCAGCTTTCTTTGTAAATTAAAGTCTTTTGGAGACCCTTTTTATTTCGAAAGTATATTTTGTGTACTTAAAAAGTTATTGCTATTTTAAAAGTGTGATACTTAGTTTTGCAGGCCAGTTTATATCAAAAGTGAGCCTTGCTGCAACAGCACATTAAAACGTTCGCCGACACTAAGATCCATATTAAAGCTGCACCGAGCCTATAAGCCCAGTCATTTAACGGTTTGAGCCGGGACTAATTAATAATTGATATTTTTTTCGGTATAGTATTTAAGAGCCAACTTGAGCTTAGAAATGTACCAAAATAAAAAAAAATGCCGTAAGCAGCAACAGTTCCAAATCTAAAATTTAGCTATTATCTCGTTTTAAAAAACAGCCAATGCTCTTAACCATTAGACCACTAAGGCAGTTAAGTAAGACCACCTGAAAGGAGATTATAGTCGTGGATTTATGTTATGTTAGTATGAACTTTTCCTGATTGTTTGCTCTCTGTATACTCTGTTTTTTTGGTGTCAAATAAAGTATAATTGATTGATTGATTGATTGAACTTTACTACGGAACTCTAAAAAGAGGGCGAATTTGAATGGCGGGTTCGAATACCGTTAAGCCAGTACAACCCGGCGGTAAAATCAATCAGAGAATCGCGTGCGGCGACACTCGCAACATATGGCACTAATGTTAATGCCGAGCGCTTTTTACACCGACTGTACTTTGGATTTTTAAGCCGCAGTACACATGCAACGTTAGGCTTTATTGTGGAATTCTTGCTGTTAGGTTTTGTGTTTAGCGTGCTTGGAAAAAATCACTGTGATTCTTTAAGATATTTCTAACTAAAATGTAGTCTGCTATTTGGTGGACGCTTGTCGGTTGTGCCCAGCTTGCAACGAAGCTCAACCATCGACACCAACCAGGTGGCTTAAAGCTGTTTTCCTCAACAATCCTTGAAGTCCATTGACTATAGACGCCAGGTCTAGTACAAAATTATCGAAAAAAGTGTCCGAGACTAACTACACAAACATAAGTACGAGTAGTAATATAAAGCAACTAAATACTTTGAAAATGCTGAAATTCTTGTCCATCCCACATCCAAACGAAGACTGTCGCGTAGTTGGTTCTCTTTTTACATTTTGATGCGCTTTTGGTTCGGACACTTTTGAGCGCGGACCCTACGTCCAGTAGTTGGTAGGGCAATGTTCAAGTCATCAAATATTTATTACCGTACAATGATAAGAACTTTTGCTATGAAAACTAGATATTAGCAAAATGATCAACAATAAGATGGAGTCACAATTTTAAGATTAGAATAAAACTAAAATAATAAAAAATCTTAGTAAATCCTACTAAGTTTATCTCTACATTTACCTGTTTAATAAAAAAAAAGTTTTGCAAAAAAAAAAAAAAAATAGAATCGATTTGAGAAGATTGAAACTATTTCAGTTACTGAGTCAAGTCAATCTTGTTTTGGGTATACCTACCAAAATAATTAAAAAAAAATTCCATCTGCTCGAAAGATGAAGAATGCACTCATCATCGTCATCATTATGCAAAAAACTGTTCTCAGCTTACCATCCTACGAGGAAATGCTTAAGGAAAGAGTTTTCCAGGTGCCGGTGCCAGTGACCAAAACTAGTTTTGCACACAAACATAAACCTTTCATCTTTCCTTATATCTATAATAAATTTGCATCATTATGTGACCTGAGGCGGTGCAGTGTACAATAAGCCAAGAAAATAATCTACAACAAACTACTGGGTTGGACTTATGATGAAGGAGAGGAACTGCTGAGGATCGTTACATGACGATTGTACTCAGTCACAAATACTTATCAATACACTCACGCACTCACCCTCATACACACACCCCCACACACACCTACATACGCACAGCGTCATCATCATCATCTCACGCACATCCAAATATTCGTCTCATTTCGCCTTACTGCGGCATCTCTCGCAACACCTCTAGACGTGTGCTAAAGGAATGGGCCGTGGACCAAAGCCGTAAGCTCTGGTCGGATACACCAGGACTGAGGCATGTGAAAGAACTTGTGACCGGCTTTTCAAACAGATATACCTCAGATGCCGTCAATTCAAACCGCAACGACTTAAGGCTCTTAGTACGAGCCTTAACAGGACACTGCAAGTGAAACAAACACCTACACAGAATGGGGCTTGTAGATTCACCCACTTGCAGATTCTGCTGTGAAGCAGAGGAAACACCCATACACCTCCTCTGCGAATGCGAAGTGCTCATTCACAGCAGGAGTCGCCATCTAGGTGGATACGTAATAACACCTACTGACATTAGGGACCTCCCCTCCAAAAAATTCAAAATTCAAAAATTTTTTATTCAAAATAATATCACATAGATAGCTTTTTGACGTCATTTTTTGACTCTACCACCAAAAGCATAACACGGTTCATGACGTCCGTGGGCCTAGGAAATGACCTTTAGGCCTAGGGTGACAGCTACAATACAGATCTATCCAGGTCGCAGTAGCTATTTGGTCATTGACCAAGCCCTTATAACCAAATAATAATAATAAATACTGTAAGGTAACCTAGGTTAGACTTGAATGTGTGACCAAAGCTTTACAATGTTAAATGCCCGCCACGTATAGCATTACTCATTTGAACGAGCGTGGCGCGGATGACGGCGACTGCCAGTTTTTTTAATCACCAGTAGTTGCGGCGAAATGTTACGCTTCAAATCGACGCTTTAGCTTTATAGCATCGCTCGTTTAGCCGTAGATAGTTCAATTTGCTAAAAAAATTGGTGTACGGGATTTTATTAGACTTTTAGTTGAAATGATTTTGCATGTGCCTGAACAGATGTATGTGATACCGGCTGCTCTCAAACGGTGCACGAAAACATCGTGAGGAAAGCTGCGTGAAAAAGAAAGTCTGATGCGTATGTGAAGTCTAACAATCCATTTTGTCCCTCCCTGAGGATAGGCCTGTGTCCTGCAGTGGAACATTTTATAAGAAGAGGCGAGAGAATTATATCAGAATCGTAGCATGTGGCGGGCCATAGTCTCTGCCTACCCCCCATAATGGATTTACTGTATAATAATAAAATACCTAACTTGGTGGTGGTCATGGTAGGTTTTATCGTTTATGGCCGATAGGGGTTCTAGTGAAAAACAGTTTCCATAATTGATAGTGGTCCGAAAGAACCCAATGAAAGGCAGCAAGTGCTGCCGATTCACATCTTGGTCCAAACCGCACATGGTGTAAAATGCCTAATGACCCGAAAAACAGCTCTGGATAAATCTTGGCCAGCTCAGCTAAGACTCTAAGACCAGCATAAGCTGGTCTTAGAGTCTTGACTAAATCAAAATTGTGTTGATATTTTTGGGAGGAATTTGTATGATTATAAAAATATAGTCATCTTCTTCTTTTCGTGGTTCTGCAGTGATGTTTTTATATTTTAGTAGCCAGGTGTTCGGCAAGCCTGACAGCGTAAGGAGTAGCTGTATTTAAATCCTCTCTCGTGCAGGTGTTCGGGCACAGCGGACATTACAGCAGATGACCCATCGACTGAATAGGTTCACCGCATTCACACTGTGTCAGACCAGGATCCCTATACCCCCAGTTACACAGATTTAGTCTGCCACGGCCAACCTGAGAGCGAAGCCGATTTAAGGATTTCCACACTTGCCATTGCAGATTGTGTCCGGGCGGTAGTTGTTTCTGTGGGGAAATGAACTCAGCTGGTCATCATCATCGCCTATATTATTTGTCCCACTGCAAGGCACAGGCCTACCCTTAAGGAGGGTGTATGGGCGTCAGGTGTCAGTCCATCATGCCTGCCCAATACGGATTGGTAGATTTCACATGCATATCAGAATTTCTTCTTCAGCGTAAAGTATGCAGGTTTGCGTATGCTTGTGCAGATTACAGATTAAATATAAATAATGGAGCATTACGTTAGTTTACTAAACTTGCACTTATGTCCCCTACCCTCTAGCGTTCATGTCAAACTAAAATCTAATAAAAATACAAACATTTTCTAGTTCTTATTAAACTCTTGCGTGACTCCGCCCACTCGAAGTGCATTTCCCAGACGTGTCTAATCCCATGTCCAGAATATTAATCGCATTACACACAGGAATATACTATACAGAGTGCAGAAGTATAATTTCACACAAACTAGACACGGTGAAAAGGACTTGCAATAATAATAGTACACTATAGAAGCGAAACTATGGTTAAACCAACATGAGATTGGTTAATGGAGATTGGTAGGCGTATCTTAATATTTTTTAGGCGAATCTTGACATTTATTCATAGTGTTTCATATCCAAAACCTAGAAGCCTGCCTCACTTTCTAAACATTTATCTCTTTCATTGATCTGCTGGAAGAAATCCTTCGATAGATCAGCTCGCCTTAAAGGCCAGTAAAAATACAGCTTGAGATTGCATTAAAGACACTATAAATCGATATATGAAATGTACAAAAAGCGTTTCTGAAGATATTTCTTCCATCACTCCCGCAAAACAGACATTTAAATTTAATTATCATAAGGCAAATTTAATGTATACAAACATACATACATATTCTCACGCCGGTCTCCACTGGGGTAGTCAGAGCCAACGGAACGCCACCTGCTACGATCCTGACAAATCTCTCTAGCATCCTCCACATTAATTAGTCCTTTAATGCATGCTCGTTGCTTTCTGGTAGATCTGACCTGGCACTTTTTAAACACGTGTCGTCCCCTTCCAACGCTTGCCTTATAGATTATACAGTAAACATTATTTTTTACCTTTTTCGTCCCATTGTTGGGAAAAGGTCTCCCCCAAGCTTTTCCAGCCTTCTGTATCCCATGCGATCAGTTGCCATTCTACTTCGTGGGCATCGAGGTCCCACGCCATCTCTTTTTTAATACTGTAAAGTAGCTTAGTTTTTTCTAAATACTTAAAATGGACTCTTGCTTGTGCGTTAGCACTGCATTTCCACCATTGTCAAGTGGTTTGGGGAGTATCAATCCAATCTCAAGGTTTATTTTTGAGTAAGAATACAGCTGAGAAGGATGGCGACACCTCGAGGCAGGCTGAAACGCGGACCGCACAAACACCACGCGAAAGACAAGTGCTCGCGGCAAAACCTGCAACGTGACTCAGTTTTTAGGTTATCAGAACCTCGCAAAGCGCAAATGAATGAAATACCCCATCTACACTACATCTTCAACATTTTATGACACATGCAAGTGTACATTGAAAAAAAGTTAGCGTGCCACCCAACCACTACCACGTAAATAATAGATTACGGTAACAAACCGACTTGTCCTGTTCAAACTTATAAATTGACTGAAAAAGTATACGGTACAAGGCCTGCTGGTAAACAGCGGGGTTTGTTTGCGCCATATTTTACTGAAGTTATTATCCAATGACGGGTTTGGATAGTGTTTTTGTTAATTAGCGATTTTGGTGACTTTAGGTGGCGTGTGTGTTTGTGTGAACGCGTGTATGTCATACTCTCGCGTCTGATGATGATAACGTAGTTTTTTCTGATCCTCTCTTCCTGGCTTATTAATCCCATAAATTATAGTGGGGCAGCCTATATACCATGTCTGTTCTATCCATTATGCCCTATTTCTGATGTCGTCTTCGGAGACATTTCACTCCGTCATATCACTGCAAACTGTGTTCATCCATCTGGTCATCGGATAGTTTTATTGCCATATTTCCTACATAGTCGGGGGCTTTCGTTTTGGTAGCTTTTTGTATTTACACAATAGGACGAAATGGAGATGGTATACAGGGTGTAAAATTAAATGGGGCACTAACTTAAAGGGGTGCTTCATTCTCTATGGGACCAATATCGAAATCGCGAAAGAAGAATCTGCTGTCCCAGACATTTCAGTCGAGTTATGTTTGCAGTTTAGTATGGGACAGCGGAATCTTTTTTCACGATTTCAGTGTTGGTCCCGTAATAAAAGTTGTTCAGTTTGATGGTCTGAAGCACCCCTTTAAGTGAGTGTCCCATTTAATTTTACACCCTGTATATGTATAAGCTTGTATGATGTTGTGTGTTTTGTATTTGTTCTGTAACCACTTTTCTCAAAAACAAATGAAACCATTTAAACACATAGGTACCTTACCTGCTATTTGTATAAAAAATATAGCATACGCAATAAGTTTTAATTTTATAGACTTTGAAAAAATTCCTACATTAAATTAAAAAAAAAAATATCGTAAACCGAAATCTAAATTAATAACTGCCAGGAGCATCTAGGACGACCATTAGTTGGGTTCTGCAGCCATGGCACAACTACTTAATTATTGCTATACACAATTTTTTTGAATCTTACGATGAAAATCCATTAAAATTATCGTTCTTGTCTATGTCAAAAGTCACTATTTTTGTACAGTTCTCTTAGGGCTTGTGTGTAACTGTAACCTTATAAGGTAACTGCTGAAATTACCGTGTGATTTATAAATTAATAAAGGTTTTTGGGGGTAATGTTGCAGGTACTGACA
Organism: Agonopterix arenella; assembly: GCA_927399405.1. Lineage (NCBI taxonomy): Eukaryota > Metazoa > Arthropoda > Insecta > Lepidoptera > Depressariidae > Agonopterix > Agonopterix arenella. Next base: position 15,717,082 of record OV656708.1, on the reverse strand, counting down.
CGAGCACTTGTCTCGCGTGTTGTTCGCGCGTCGCGTTTTTGCCTGCCACGAGGCTCCTCAATCCTCAATCTCTTCTTGTTCTTGATCAAAAACAATCCCTGAGATTGGGATAGATACTCCCACAAACTACTTGACAGAGAAATTGCAGTGCTAACGCACAAGCAAGAGTCCATCATTTATAAATAAAAAAAATAAAATGTTTTATATACTTAATTATGATTTTTATTTACCTCATAAGTCGCAGTAATCCCTCAGGATAAAATGTAACTTATAAATACATTTTTTTTTAAAAGGAAGGTAAGTACTAAAAATCGTACTTATTAATTATCCGACTGCCTCAGAAGAAGGGTAGTGTTTTTCGGGTGTCATACTGTTCCCTAACTATCATAATTATGATGATACTACCTGACACGCGCGAACTTCGTACCGCCTCAGTACTTTTTGCCAAAACAATTGGCCGTTTTTTTGTTTATAAACCTTCCCTGGCATGTGCACAACCACCCACCAAAGTTTCATCGTGATGTCGTGACCAAGGGAAGTAGGGATTCATTTTTATAAATAATATACAGGGTGTAAGTGACAGCTTAGCAAATACTGAAACGGTGAACTCAGACCATCAAACTGAACAACTTTCACTATGGAGCCTACCTCAGGAAACGCGAAAAAAAATCAGCTGTCCCATACATTTTAGTCAGGTAGGTACAGCAGTTTTGTATGGAGCGGCTGATTTTTTTTCGCGTTTCCTGAGGTAGGAAGGTTCAGTTTGATAGTCTGAGTTCACCGTATCAGTATTTGCTAGGCTGTCACTTACACCCTGTATAGATATAGATGACACACACACTCTCGAACCAATGTGAACGTTTTATTCATTTGACTTACGGAACCCTAGAAAAGTTGGAATACATTAAATATTCCTGCCTGGTGGCACGATTCACCACACCTCGTTGTGGGGCAATTAGGCAAATGCATGATATATGATGTAGTGCCGTCGACACGCTTATGAATACTCAACTTTATTCGAAAAGTGACACGCATCGCTGAAAAAACTTAATTTTTCATTCAAGAAGAAAATTGTATGGGTCTGCAAAGGCCCCTAATTCCGCTAAATTTCCGAAGTTTTGGTCGAAGCCGAAGCTTTGTATCCAACCACCTAGTTTATTACAATGTTACCTTTTTTTTCATTTCAATTAGATAATTGAAGAAATTGAAAAAAAAATAGCCCAGTCATTTTACGGTTTGAGCCGGGACTAATTAATAATTGATATTTTTTTTGGTATTTAAAAGCCAATTTGAGCTTAGAAATGTACTAATAAAAAAATCCCGTCAGCAACAGGCCCAAATTTAAAATTTAGCTATTATATCGTTATAAAAAAAACCTGATAGTAATTTTATTTTGCACATATTTAAGGCATTACCATTATACATACTTCAAACATGGTATAAATATTTTTGTCTTCAGAGAAGGTTTTGAAAAATACATTCGTATTTTCTAATAAACATCTATTTTTTTAAATTTAAGTGCCCATTTTATTGCTCAAAAATACTTTATACTGTTAAATTTAATTTAATAATTCAAATGAGTGCATTGGTATTAATAATATCACTTTAAAAGCCTCACAATTTTGATTTCTATTTTGCTTTGCGAATTTATTATTAATATGTTTTCAGGTAGTCTTTTTGTCACTAAATGGTGCCGTTTACCTTTAGAAGTCCAATTAATAATGACTTCCCACTTCTCCTAACAAAACTCCGTAAAATGACTGGGCTAAAATCGTTCTTTTTAAAAATAAATTGAAAGGTGTAATTTGTCTCCATTAAATCAAGGCTTTACCAATTATAAGATTTCAATATTTACCAATGAAATTGCCGTTTCATGTGGATAGATGGAATCCTTAATTTTTCTAATCTAGAGTACAAAATAAAAGTATGTATCGTAGGCTTATCGCAAGAAGTCATTAACGTCAAAAAGTCACTAAGTACAGCCGACCATACTACTGAGTTCACCGCTACGAGTACTACTATAAGCAAAAAACATTATCAGGATAGTTCTTCAAATTTCACCTTTATCGGCTTCTATCGTAAGAAGTCATTAACGTCAATAAGTCATTAAATACTGCTGACCATACTCCAGAGTTCTCCGCGGCGAGTACTATTATAAGCAAAGATCATTATCTGGATAGTACTTCAAATTACGCCTTTATGACCTATGTATAAAGTCCATAACACTACAGACAAAAACATTAGGCCAAAATTAATTATTTGTTTTCTCGGGTTTTACTAAATAGTAGTTAATGACTTCTTGCGATAAGCCGACGGTATAATGTTTTCCATTGTTTTAGTATTTTTTAGTCCGTTAAAGCTGAGCCATACAAAGTGCAGCTGCTGAACGGGTGCAGGCCGGCTGCGGGCCGGCAGTAGTTTTAAACTATGGAATTAAGGCTAGGCCACACAGAGTGCAGCTGTAGAATGGGTGACGGCCCGGTAACACAGGCTGTAGTCAACCTGCCTGCTGGGCCGAGAGTCGCGGGTTTGAATCCCGTAATGGACAAATATTTATATGATGAATATGAATATTTGTACCCGAGTCATGGATGTTTGTATCTATATATGTATTCTATATCGTTGTCTAGTCTACATAATACAAGTCCAGGTATTTTAAATGTGACTAAATAATTTGTGTGACAATGTCCAAGATATTTATATTATACGAGCGTTAACCCTCAACCTTGTCCGCACAAATTATATACCAGATTTTAAGTCAGATAATAAGCTATCAAACAAAAAAGTTTCATCAAAATCGTTTTTGCGCGATGCTCGTTCAAACAAACACACAAATAAACAAACAAACAGACAGACAACAAATCCAAAAATTGGTGATATGGAATCAGGGATACCTTTAGGTATCTTGAGCTGCACACTGTGTGGCCTAGCCTTAATTCCATAGTTTAAAACTACTGCCGGCCCGCAGCCGGCCTGCACCCGTTCAGCAGCTGCACTCTGTATGGCTCAGCTTTAACGGACTAAAAAATACTAAAACAATGGAAAACATACTTTTATTTTGTACTCTAGATTAGAAAAATTAAGCATTCCATTTATCCACATGAAACGGCAATTTCAGGATATGGTTTTTAAACCATATCGTAACTTTTTTTTGTTAATATCTTCAATGTACAGACAAACTTCCTGTTACAGTTTTATAATAGTATAGATTAATAAAGCCTTACTAACGTACTAAAACAAACACAGGTATTGAATAAACATTACCAAAACCAATAGCTAAGTTAATTTAGGATAACTGTAACCCTGTAAATTGTAAACTATCCTGGTCCTAATTGTACGAAGCTGGGATACCAATGCCTTCGAAACTGATCGTATATTACGTATCGTTAGTGTAGCAATCAATTGATACTCTGACTACATGAGGACAGGGTCGGATTCAGATTCACTAACAAAAAGTCAAACTATTCGTGATGTATATATAAGGTCTAACATAATTAGCTGAAACTATTTTAAAGAGACGATCAGACCATCAAACTGAACAACTTTCTCTATGGGACCAATATCGAAATTGCGAAAAAAATATCAGCTGTCCCATACAAAACTGCAAACTGGAATGTATGTGACAGCTGTTTTTTTTTTCGCGATTTCGATATTGGTCCCATAGAGAAAGTTGTTCAGTTTGATGGTCTGATCATCCCCATTATAATATATAGGGTATATTTTGTATAAAGGCCTATGGGGGAGGCCTATGTCCAGTGGTCGTCCATCGGCTGAAATAATGAATGATGTAGAGACTGTCAAAGATGAGACTGCCTTCGTGGTCTAATGGTTAAGAGCATTGGGCTCTTGAGACGGAGGGCGTGGGTTTGATTCCCACGGGGGACACCTAGTGTATATGTCACTTTGTGCGTTTTTCCCCAGTTGTTTAGGATATTGTAGGTTGAATCACGTGCTTATCTGAAAAGAAAGATGATTCTGTGCTTCAGATGGGACGTTAAGCCGTTGATCCCGGCTACTATCTCTTGGTGATAGTAATAAAAACCACGTCAGAGAGGCCGTATTAAAGCGATTTGAAAAACGCTGACACCAGGGAGTGCTGCCTACAAGATAAGAATAAGAAAAAGAAGAAAAATCTCATGAATAAGATTGGATTGTACGTGATAACTAATTCGTATACATATTCGTATTTTTCAATGAAAATCAATCCCCCCCCCCCCCCCTCCCCCGTTTCAGTCCATACAAAAGCACAATACGCGTAGATTATAATATAATTACGAAGATATAAAGCTTTTAAAATTTTGTATCAAAAATTTCAAAGCTTTATATCTTCGTAATTATTTTATAAATTGCAATGACGCGGCATCTAGATTTTCTAAACTATTTTTTCATTTATACAAAGTTACTTATATTAATACCGTCTACGCGTATTGTGCGTCAAAGTTTTGTATAAAATTGACCCCTCTGCAACCGCCTTAAATGTAGGCAGTGTGTCACACATTATTTCTTATTTAGAACCTATCCAATAAACCAATTAGATCATTTTGGAAAACATTTGCTTAGCTTGATTCTAAATGCGTGCCTGCAATACAATAACACGTGCGAGCTGCTTTGTATGTATGTATGTATAGGTGTAGCTTAATTACTTAATATTATTATAAAACTATAGTTTAGTGTGCTTGTGGCACTGTTTTAGAAAAACACTGCCAATTGGAACGGCGAAATTATTGAATGCACCTTTGAAAATTTAATAGCAATTTTGCAGTTGAAAATTACATATTTCCCAGGCGCTTTTTTTTCGATGTTATGGCCTATACTATGACTGTGTGGCATAAACAAATGAAGGCCTTTATCCAGCAGTTGTTGGATTCAGGATGCGGATGATGATGATGAGCCATGTGGTTTAGGCGTAGAATAAACCACTCAATTTCTTCCTGTGGGTATCGTAAAAGAAGACAAAAATGATAAGGTGACTTATGCCATAGATATTCTTTCTTATACTGTGCTTATCACAGATCACAAAAGGGCAATGTAAAAAGGGGGCAGGGCCAGTGTCGCAGCGATATGCGGAAAAACGGAACACATTGCTCGCGACAATAAGGATTCAATATATTATGAGGCTGAAAGCCAGTCGAGATATTATGTGTAAACAGTTTACAATGCTTGCGTAGTACTAAAGATTATTCGAACGTTGAGTTCTGATACCGCAATGGATAATGAGCACATTCAAGCTAACAAAATACTTTCTATCGCGTGGTAATGGTGGTGATGCGACACTCGGTTTCGTACTCAGCGCGTTGGTTGGCATCTCTCTAGATCTCTATGGTGCTTATGCTGTGTTTTGGTGGGTTAAAGGTTAACTTAAAAACATGGTCTCTCCTATACAGGGTGAAATTGATATCATTAGCATCCTTATAAACTAAGAGTCTACCCGTCAAACTGAACCACTTTTACTATGGGAGCAAACAGATCGAAGCAGAAAGAAAATCTGCTGTTCTTGCCTACTCAACTCAAATGTATGCAACAGCTGATATTTTTTTTCCTCCGATCGGTTTGCTCGCATAGTAAAAGTTGTTCAGTTTGATGGGTAGACTCTTAGATTAAAAGGATGCTAATGATATCAATTTCACCCTGTATAATTAATTATTATTGTCTGTTAATTTATTTTGTTGTATACTGTATTATAAAAATGGAATTAAATGTCTCTTGTCATAGGCCCCAAAATGTTGTCATAATTGCAAAACTATATTTAATATTCATCGGCAGTCGGCTTTGTGATATAGTCTGTGATCGTAAAAAAAAAATTAGTTGTATTGTTATATTTTTGTATGTTTATAACTTCCTATTTAATTAAATATCTTGGACATTGTCTCACAATAAATTATTTGAATTGAATTGATTTAAATTATGTAAATTGAATTGTGAGAGACCAGGTTTGGGCACCGTAGGTTAGGATAGGCAGGATACACATGTCAATGAGTCTTCGTTTGAGGGATAGCGGGAGTTCACCCTTCATTAACTCCTTCATGGACCAGTAGCTCTCACAGAGTCTCAAAAGTCCAAACTCAAGGTTTGTCAGAGAGCGATGGAGCGCAGTATATTAGGTGTTAAAAGAAAAGATCGTGTCAGGAACACTACACTGCGCTCCAAAACACAAATCGCCGACGTCGGGGAGAAAACAGCTAAACTAAAATGGGAATGGGCCGGCCATGTCTGTCGAATGCACCAGGAGAGGTGGGCAAAAATTGTTACGCCCTGGATCCCAGAAAACGGTCGTCGGCGCCCGGGTCGTCCTAGGAAGAGGTGGCGGGATGATCTGGATGCTTTTGACGACAAGTGGCCAGAGCTTGCCCAGAATAGAGATGGTTGGAAGATTAAAGGGGAGGCCTTTGCTCAGCAGTGGGATGAAATAGGCTAGAAAAAAAAAAAAAATTGAATTGTGTATAATTGTGTTGAATGATGTGTACCCTAACTAACATAGTTTTTAAGTCATAAATGTATCTAACAACCACATCATGGACATTGTCTGAAATAAATAGATTTTATTTTATTTTTTTATTTATTTTAAAGCCTTCAGTATACAGTGTGTAAGGGACAGCAAGGCAAATACTGAAGCGGTGAAATTCAGACCATCTAACTGAACAACATTCACTAACTTCAGGAATTGAGAAAAAATTCAACTATTCCCTACAAAAGAGCAATACCTTAACCCAACCGACTCAAATGTATGAAGCTGAAAATTGTTCTCAATTCCTGACGTTGGCTGAATTCACCGTTTCAGTCTTTGACTATTTATTATAAAGACTAGCCTTGCGGTAGCATTTCCCCTCTGCCACGGTATAAGATTAATTAATCATGTGCATTTACATTCAATTGTATACCTTATCACTAAACGAGACAGCTTATTATTGCGAAACAATAATTTCGAACTGAGAACGTTTGGGGTTCAAACGAGACTACGTTTCATGATTTTTAACGTTCAAAATTAGAATCTAAAGTTATCGGGAATAAAATCCAAAGTTGCGGATTTCATGTTACCTCGCCCCCCGCAAAAAGTGGCAGAAATGTTTGTTAGTAGAATTACACGCGTAACTAGTCCCTATATAAGTAGTCAAAGGTTCACACGAGACTTCTTTTCATGATTTTTAACATTCAAAATTAGAATCTAAAGTTATGGCGAATAAAATCCAAAGTTGCGGATTACGTGTTACCTCGCCCCCCGCAAAAAGTGGCAGAAATGTTTGTTAGTAGAACTACACGCGTAGCTAGTCCCTAAGTAGTCAAAGGTTTCAGTATTTGCCAGGCCGTTCCTCACACCCTGCACCCTATAGCCTGCAACTGCATCAAAATTTCTGACAACTCCAAAACTGATTATGGGAACCAGTTTACTATATGCATGTAGGTAGGTACTGTGGAGGCGTGAGCTCGATGGTAGAATAAATAAAAGCTTTATTTACTTATTTAACTTTTATATTTTTGCTTTTATCTTCTAGAACCTATCTTCGACCCCCCTTGTCTCATAATAAATGAAATCCACCACGGGATTCGACAACGTTCCAAATTTAAATAAGAACCAGCCAGCAAGCTATGGCTATACAACCTCCTTACATTCACCCCCCCTTGTCTCATAATAAATGAAATCCACCACGGGATTCGACAACGTTCCAAATTTAAATAAGAACCAGCCAGCAAGCTATGGTTATACAACCTCCTTACATTACCTACCGTTTAATGGGCTGAGGATGTTGTTGGGGCTGCCTCGTTTCTGCAGCGCATCGGGCATGTTTGCGGCAGCGCGAGTAGATAGCTTTGCAGCCATCATACGAAAACGAGCCGCCTCCCTGCTGCGCAGGGTATGGGGCAGCACCAACACCCTTTTCGAGCCCATTGCAGAGCGGTTCCAGTGACCCATCATTGGGCATTGGAATAGCCTGCATAGGGGCTCAATGCCCTCTTTTGTTAATGTTAAATAAGTGGAAAAAAATGTGTCACTAACATAGTTTTAAGTCATTGTTAAACACCACTATGGATCAATGATCTGAAATAAAATAAATGAATTGAATTGAATTGTATCTAATTCTTCCATTCATTCGTTCACAAAGTGCAAAATAGCGTCTAGAAACCAGCTTATCCACAAAGATTGGATTGAGATCGATTTAATCCTTGACATTGAAAAGTAAAAATGAATGTGCTATCGTAAAAGATTGGAACTTCTGGCTTCAGGAGTGTTCTGTATTTTACGATGGCCGGCACTGCCTGCATTTTTATTTGTTTATTTTACGTACCTATATACTTGCTGTTGTCCCTGATATTGTTTTAAAGAAATAGATGAGAAAAACATAAAACCGTGTCAAAATGGTTACAACTTTGAAAGATTTACACCCGCATTCTTAGTTGTTTCCTTGACATTTCCTCCACTCGAACCATCCTCCACTCAAACAGTTTGTATGATTAGTCGTCAAAAACGTCCTCGACTTGAGTAATTTCCTTCGTCGAGTGAAGGAATGAAATGTCAACTGGAGGAAAGAAACGTCATAGTGAAACGTCAACTGGAGGAATGAAACGTCAACTCAAGGTACCTCCTGACGTACCTTAAAGACTCCTCGAGTTACTTTAAGATTACTGAATAATAGTTTATCTTTAAATAATAGAACATGACGAACAGAACGAATAGCATGACATTACTCAACTCGACCTCACTCGAGGAGCCTCGAGATTATGACTGAGAATACGGATTTTAGGGATGTGTTGAGGAAAACCTTAAGGTGTCCTCGAGTGAGGTTGAAGGAAGAGTTCAAGGAAGTGACTGAGAATACGGGTGTTACTGTTTTAAGGTTATATTCCTGCGTTTATAATATTACATAATTAATTATACAGGATGTAAAATAAAATGCGCTACATATTGAACTGGTTGCTTCAGATCATCAACCTGAACAACTTTCACTATGTAGCCAACAACAAAAAAGCGAAAAAAATCAGCTGTTTCATACAAAACTGCTGTACCTACCCGACTCAAATGTATGAAACAACTGATTTGTTTTCGTGTTTCCTGTCAACCGGCTCCACGTAGTGAAAATTGTTTAGTTTGTTGGTCTGAATTCACCGTTTCAGTATTTGCCAGGCTGTCCCTTACAACCTGTTTACAAAGTTACATCATCATCTTCCTGCCCTTTACTCATTACTTGGGGTCGGCGCAATATGTCGTCCTCCTCCATTCATCTCTTTTAGCCGCCATTACACCGAACACACCTTTCTTACACATGTCCTCTTTCACACAATCCATCCATCTTTTCTTTGGTCTTCCTCTCTTCATGCAGCCATCCACATACATATTTAATACTCGTCTTGTAATATGGCACTCTTCTTCTCTTTCTTCTGGCAATTTAATTCGTGTAATAACGACTTTTACCTAATTCATATATTTGTAATCTAATGTAATCCTTTTAATTTTTACTATCTATTATTATTTTTATTATAATAACTTTTATTATTTTTTACATAACGTAATTGTGCTATTGAATTGAAATTATTATAATGGAATTGATTTTTGACTTTATAATTATTAATGTCATATAATTATTATCAATATTTGTACGCCTTCGGGCAATATTTGGAGAGACTTTATTTTTGTATTATGTGTCACCTTAATGTATTATGTACACACGGCGACACATCAAGCTATACACAACAAACATAAGCTGGCCGCGCGATGTTATACGATACGCGACCTACGCGCGGCCAGCTTATTTTGGTTTTGTATAGCTTGATGTGCCGCCGTGCGTACCCATTTCTATAAATAAACTTTCTGATTCTGATTCTGATTCTCATCACATGCCCATACCACGACAATCGATTACCGCGCAATTTTTCATTCACAGGTGCTACTTTCAAACTTCCTCTAATGTATTCATTCCTAATTTTATACATTCTAGTAACACCACACACAAGTTACAAATATTGTGTAAAAATTCGTCCGCCTATTATGACCCTGTATTTCCTGTACAGAAAACCGTAAAATTTCGTCAACAATAATCACGCTTTCAAATAAACCTTAAAATAAGACAGAAAATAAATAGATCTTCCTGTAATACTCATAAAACCGTGAAAGGCGAAGCGCTTAGTAATTTAAAATGGTTGCGTCGGCCATAGATTGCGGATAAGGTAGCGTCAGCAAATATACGTCTTACTATCGGCCACTCACCGCCGTGGATTTGTCAGACTGCAGTCGGCTAGCGTTGCGACGTGCTTGTTGGTGTACAGTTGGCAGAAAAACTGATTGAGTTTTGCTATTTTAGCTTTAAATTATTCCAGCTTTGTTTTACAGTGAAAACACGGCTTAGAACCGGTACCAAAATAACAGGTTCTGTACCGGTACTTGGCGGTTCTTGCTATTTCGGTACCTGGGTATCTGTACTCCACCTAACAAGTTCCGGTACTTCATTTAGGTCATCATCAAATCGTATGGCATTTTTTGGCTTCCTTTCTTTGGATCTGGGAGGGTGGGGGGGGGGGGGGTTAAGGAGGACGAGGAGGACAGGGTTTACCCAATTTAAGTACCCGTCGCGAATGAGAACGCCTATCCTTTTACAGGTACCAATATTACTGGTCAGGTACCGGTTCCAAAAATACCGGTATTACAAGCCCTGGTTGTAAACTATTTTTTGTATGTCATAGTATACCTACTCTTCAAGTATGGGCGTTGTATGGGGTGCCAGAGATGTGATCTTAACCGCTTCTATTGTGAAGGAAAATATCTTGAGGAATCCTGCATACGCTGAAGAAGACATTCTGACGTGCATGCTTGTAAATGTAAAGTCTACCATTTCGCATTGGCCACGCGTGGAGGACTAATGCCCATAAACCCTACCTAAGGGTAGGTTCATGATAAAGACGACACACTATGTACTAAAAACAACCCGTAAACCTGAATTCATTTTGCACATCATCAATCATCATAATGATTCTCTTCTCTCTTCTAATTATACTCAGCTTTTAGTTGGTAGCTTTTTCTGCAAACCGTACCTCTTCCCCACGGGAGCTTGCCAGATCCCCTTTCGCCCAGGAAATTGAGTGAATGTTTTCCAATTTAATCGCATCTGCCTGATACTCGAAGCGGGACAGTGTCTGTTTTTCAAAGAGTCCCGCATTCTACGTGTTGAGACTATAATCCGATACCGGACTGATGAGTTGATGACTATTGTTGCCAGGTGAGTAGCAAGTCTGTTACTCGATATCGAATCGATTTAATTATGTTTTTCGATAGGTCAGCGAGGTTATGTTGCCAGTGCCTGCAGCATCCTGGTCTTATCTTAGAGGTCGAGCTAGACAGTATTTTCGCTCTATATTTAGGGAATATTATAAGAAAGAGTACGTATCTCTACGTCTTAAAGCCTTTGACGAGTGTGTGCTGCCAGTGAAGACATACGAAACTGAATCATACGGTTAGTTACAGAAACGCTCATTAGAGTTAATCCTCCATTAAATCTCTTGCTAGCTTTTACTACGTCAACAAGACAAAAAGTGACAGCTAGATGTTTAATGGAGGATTAACTTTAATGAGCGTTTCTGCAACTGAATGTACGTCGCTTACTTAATTAGAAGATTAGCAGAAGAAATAGAGTAGCTGAACTAGCCCTAAGAATTGTTAATCTAAAGGTGGCAATAGACGGGGCACATTGCTGGCAGAACCGATTGCCGATGGAGCCGAAGAGTTCTGTAGTGGCGACCGCGTACCGGAAAGCGCAGCGTGGAAACCGTTGGACGATGGCAGCGCAGGACCGGTCGTTGCGACGATCCTTGGGGAGGCTCATGTCTAGCAGTGGACATCTATCGGCTGAGATGATGATGATGTACCTATGTACAGTACGGAAACTGTTGCCCCTTACTAATGTTGACCTCATCTGAGACCGGATCCGATAGATCGGATAGTTAAATTATATATCATTCAAATTAAAGATTGAAATATTTGTCTCGGGCGGGACTTGAACCCGCACTTTTCCAAACCGGGGAACTGCGTTATCCAATTTCGCCACCGAGCCCACTACCCAGAGAACGAAATTTTAGTTCAGTAGTTGGTTAGTTTGTAATAACTACCAGTAGATGGCGCTCACGTCCCCTTAAGACGCAACAGATTGAAAATTTCGTTCTCTGGGTAGTGGGCTCGGTGGCGAAATTGGATAACGCAGTTCCCCGGTTTGGAAAAGTGCGGGTTCAAGTCCCGCCCGAGACAAATTTTTCAATCTTTAATTTGATTCGAAATAGCACAACATGGCTGTAACATGTTTAAAAATCAATAATATTTGAAATATATATCATTCGTTTGCAACTACAACATTCGGACATCGATAAATGATGAGTTCATTGAACCCCAACTTTATTCTACACTTGCCTTGGTTGACTGTATTAAAAGTATGGATTCTGCTTCAATTATCATTTTCATTTTAGAAACTCTGACAACAATTAACTTAAGCAATATTAATCATAGTCCCGCGAGACTCAAATAACAAATAATTTAATTAATTATTCTTAAGGATGTAACGAGATAGGCTATCATGCTAGCTATTCGTTCGGTTCACAAATATAACATTAGTCAGATATAGTTTCTAAGAACATAAATCTAATAATAGAAATTAACTTTAAAAAGAATAAAAATCCTTGAATAAATTAAATAAGTGGGAAAGCCGCATGATCTAAGTAGTATGTTTTACGAAGTAATACTAATACTGCATTATCTTAAGGCGGAACGTAACAACCTTATTTCTATAGTTATAGAGATCATTATCGTTGAAAGAATAAATATCTTCAGAATTAACTGGACACGACCTTATTTTCATCGAGTTAAGGTTCAATTTTGTTTGTTAAAATTTCGCCCACTTTGCACACTTCGGCCACTTTGCCCATATTGCCCATATCGACCACCTTTTGATGAGCATAAATAGGCGGGTTCGAGAGGGGGACGGGTCATTCAACGATTAACATTCTTTGAGCTCACTCGCTGCCGGTTGGTGTTTTGATTTTACTTAAATTTTCTACGTACCTACTTTTTGGAGATTTTGTTGATAATTTGTAAAGTAATTCAAGGGGAAGCGGTAAACTTTCTTTATTGATTTTTGGGATAAATTCTGGGGTTTTCATATCTTTAATTATTTACTAAATTCATTTATTTGGGGTTAATGTTTAAATTGTGAGCTTGAAGGGTATTACGGAACACGATGAAGTATCGTGGGTTATAGGCTCCTTTTACACCTTGCGGTGTTAAAGGTGAAAGTGCTTATAGCTTCCATTATAGCCTGGTCTTGTGGTGTGCCAGGGATCGTTCTTTACCGACATAACGATCTATAGCCACATAGGTTTCGTAAGCTGGGTGTATTGTTACGGGGTATCCCACCGTCGAAGTGGAGGGAGTCCTTTAGGGGGCCTTAGTACCTTATGCTCGGCGTGCGAAATCTAGTCCCCTTAACATATGACACTTTTACTGTAGGGACCGTTCATATCACAACTTATGGCTTCGGCCGTGATATGAGCATTACACATGGAATAGGGTTAGGTACACTTAGAGGGCTCCACCCTCGAACCGTTTAACTTAGCTAGTCAGAAGGTTTCTTCCCTAGACAATCACGGGAAGACCTACATTACACACCTACACAATTAAATGTAAATGTGAGGCCTGCCTCTAGTATTGCGGAATACTCTTACACCGGAGTGTTTCAAACCTTAGGGAAACTTCTTTAGAATAGGAATATTTTAGACATTGGTTAGTTTATTAAATTCACGTTTATTGTAGGAATAGGCTAGGATAGGATAGGTATCATAGCTACTTAGATTAATATTGGGAATAATTGATGTTAGAATTCATAGGAAAATAATATTATCTTGATCTTAATTAATTAGGGAGGTAATTTTAAACTCTAACAATATCTTCTCTTTACAATATTGGTTTTATAGTAGATTGGTACTAAGTTGATAAATTAGTATGAACTTATCTTCAAAGTTGGTGACTATTTAATAGAGAATGTTAAGCATATTAAAGAAAGACACATCCATTGAATTTGTCTCAGATTCATAGTTTATTTTCCTAGTATTATACTGTCTCAATGACTCTGACAAACTGACTAGAACTACAAATAAAAGTAATCATTATAGTCCTCTATTTTAATATTAAATACTTACTCATACTTACTGGTTTCATATTAAAGTTGTTGAATACTTGAAAGTATCACTGTAGAGGTTCTGGCCACATCTTCTCTGCAGTTAGGTCCCTAGTGACGTGGTAGTAGAATCCTTTTTTAAGGCCATACCCTATCCAATAGAAGTATTTGAGAAGGAACTTTATTTACAAGATTTACATAAGAAGTCCTAATTAAGAGATCTAAATATTAATAATATAACATAATAAACCTCTTGAAAAAGTCAACTTGAGGTCCTGATAGTTTTTGCTTGTCTTTGGGTGAGCAGAGAGCAGCCCGTAGCTAATCTCCATACAAAAATGATTGGAGACGTTACACTTCAAAAGATAAAGCTGAAAATATCATTAATTCTACTCATATTCCAAATGTCTACCAAATGATGACATTCACAACATAAATATTTAATATTCTTCTCTGATAATTCTAGTATCCGGCCACATGGTTGGGGTCTCCCCTAAAAAACAATCACAATGTTGTCTAAAACAATGTATGCTTACCATTTTCTTATGATATTTATCTAATTCAGACTTACACCCTGTATATTTGGTTAGGTTAGGTATTATTCAGGTTAGAATTACTTTAGGTTCATTGCAAATAAGATCTAGGTCACTAGGTCCTTCTAAAAGAATCTGAGTTTCTACTACATAATGTGGGTTCCTAGACGATCACTTCTTCTGGCCAATTTTTAGTTAAGTTTAGATAATTAGGTAGATTTAAGTTTAGATGTAAATTAAGTCGGTTGTTATGAAATAGTTCTTTGGATAACTTAAGGATTAGGTATTACATATCATTAGATTATTTGAATCGATTAAACAAGATAGTCTTAGTTATATAATAAATAATATAGTAAGTAGTAGGTATATAGGATCTAGTATAGTTAGATAGGATTAGGGAGGTCAGTTACAATTTGGTGCCGATAGCCCAGGATTATTGAATTAGATTCAAATTGTTTCTTAGTTAACATAGGATAATACAATTTAGTACTAGTACAAATTGGAGCCGAGTAACCAGTATGAGAGTTTTACCTTTGGTTGGTCTCGACCAGTATTCGTTACATTTCGTTGACCGAGACCAAGATTTCATTACACTTAATATTCTGTAGATTGGGTTGAATAGGTTAAATAGTTAAAAGAATTCTGGCTTGTTACTATTTGGTTTGCATGTCCAAGTTTAGAAATATTTACATTTTGCTGGCAAAATTTGTCAAATTCTTTTCACTATCTATTTTATGAATAGGAAATATAATTAGTACTAGTACATAGTGTTTAGGATAGCTAAAGGAGATTTATGGTTTCTATTAGTCCCTTATGGCATGAGTCGTGAGGTTATTAATGTATGTTTGTTGTGTATGTATCAAGTATGTATGTTAAAGTGGCTTGGCCACAATTTGTTGCCTCGTGAAATGGAAAGAAGGACTTAGTTTTGTCTATTTGTAATGATCAGACCCTCTGGCATGATGTCACAATTAGCGTGCGGCTCGACTATTCTCTATATAACATGTTTCGGTAATTGTGGTTTTCAATCTTTGAAAAGAGTGGGAATAATTTATTTTGTAGCAAAGGAGCGTCGCGCACATAGAAAAATGTCGCTCGTGTGTGGGGAATCATGCTAGACGTTTTAAAGTAAGCTAGTTGTAGGTAGGTAAAGGAAAACTCAAAGAATTCAAGAATAAAATGGTTTAATTTTTACAATAAGATAAACATTGTACCCACCACCTGATATAGCACTACTTAAAAATAATTAGGAGTTCACTCACAGTTTCACTTTATCGCACTTTCCTAGGCAGGTTTTCTGATAAGACACTAATAGGAAATCAGTTTCTCAGTTCCGGGCCTTCCTTGGACTATTTCCGTAGCAATAAAGCAATGGTTGTAACTTCAGTAGTAGTTTTTAGATCTTGCGGCCGCCATATCCAATGTTTACTCAATTGCTGTATTGGAGTTGGGAAACGGTGATTGGTTTTGAATCAAGTTGTAGCTTTCGTGTCTTGATAGTTTTAGAGGGTTTATTTTTCCAGTGAAGCTTCCATGGAAATAGTTGAATTTTTTTCCTGAATATAAACACTACGTTGTTGAATAATTTCAATTTTTAACGCCATTGTCAGGCCTATGACAGTTTTAGTTCCGATATTCCCATTGAGGCGCTGAAGTCGCATTTTCTTTTATGACATGAAACGTTATCATTGGTCAATGGTAGAACATCTTATAAAGTTACATAGATAGTAGCGCCATAGTGGAAATTCTGGAACTAAGAGTAAATTTTACCGTCGCATCTGAAGCTTGCTACATATTAATGATCTGTGGTCGTAGGAAAGAATATCACAGATAACAAAAATTTATTGGATTGTAGGAGACATAAGGAAAAGTTTTTATTCTAACGTTCGGATACAGTAATCGTGGTTTTTACGTTTTAGTAGCATTATTTACTTATGGATTTAGGAAATAATATGATGATTATGTTTCAATGAGAGTTTTAAAAGTATAAGAAAAGGGGGGGTGTATGTTTGTTAAGTTAGTTAATATTTTATAATACCTAGAATAGTAAATATAGGGGTAGAAATATAATTATGATATCAGTATACTACTATCAAGTGACAAGGCATCTGGTGAAGAGTTGTAAGAATTGGAGGTGAGAGTAATCCTACTAATATTATAAACGCGAAAGTTTGTAGGTATGGATGTTTGTTGCTCTTTCACGTAAAAACTGCTGAACGGATTTCGATGAAATTTGGCATACAGATGGGCCATGGCCTGGATAACACATAGGGTACATATTATCCGGGTAACGCAGACGAAGTCGCGGGCGACAGCTGATAGATTAATAAAGTTGTAAACGTGGGGGGGTGAGAGTGTATAGATTGCTGAAGTTGTAAATATGGGGGGGTGTATAGAATGAAATGAATAGAGTTTTGATGGGTTTGATTTAATAACTTGTTTATGTTATTAATAGAATATTTATTTACATAAGAAGTAATATAATTCTAAGAAATTGATGATTAAAGATACCGAGGTAGAAACTAGAAAATAATTTGTCATGCGGTCTTATGATCATGATATAAATCAATGAAAATGAAATAGCTTTTAAGTAAATAAGAGATTAAGTAAAAGGATGGAGGAACACGGAATTGTTACCAGCTGCATCTTGCTGTAGCTAGTCCACTGACTTTTACTCTAAAATCAGTCGGTTCTTTCAAGAGAGATTAATAAAATCACAATAGTTGAAACAGAAAAATCAACTTTACTTTTAGTTAGATGTAATGAATTCGTTTCATGGAGCAAAGTTCATGTGTTATTAATCTACATAATGCATATTTCCAAATAGCCTAGTAAGAAGTAACAGGGTTCTCTTTGAATGGGAAATCAAATGTTTGCAATGTAGGTATTACCATCATCATCATCTTAAGAGCTACACTCTTCTCGGTGGAGTGTTCGCCAATCCTAATGGCTAATATGTCTTTTCACAAGGTCTGAAAACATCAGTAGGTAGCTTTGGGGGAGCCATAGATGTTATTTCAGGACATGAGGTCAGTGATTAATGTATGAAAAATAAAACACAAAAATATAATTGGTGCAGTTGCTTATTTATTACAAAACACTAACTTATTCCTTAAGAATAATGGATTGAAAAGATCTTAATTGGAAGTACCTAAATGAGTAAATGATAAGAAAAACTTACACATCACTGTGTCATTGTGTTTTATGAAGATGAATTTTTATACTTCCTTGTAAAGTTTTCATAGTAATTTGAAAAAGAAGCATCTTATATGTTCCATGGCTGAATGCAGAAATCAATTATTAGATTTAGCTTTCCTTTTATGGTTTCAAAAATAAAAATCAATACGATTCCATAATCAAGGGGTATCTACCTAAGGCTTAGATAAATATAATAGTTAAGAAGAGTTAACTTTAATAAGTAAGAAATAATTCAGAATTTATTTTTGACATGAGCCTGAATTTGTAGAATCAACTCTAATAATGGTAAATAATATTTGAGATAGGAAATGTGGGAAAATAAAAATTTTCAAACAAAATAATAAGTTTACTTATTTAATTTATGTAAGAGAAAGGAGATACATTTAATTTATATTTTAAATTGGTAGGGTAAATTCACTAACTAATTTTTATAGCAGTTGTTTTCGGCATTCTAGTTTTCCTAAGGAATCTAAAATAGTCATGATGATACAAACTAATAGAAATACTCATAGTCATTATGATCCGAATCATCAGATTTAAATAAATTTAAGTAATTGTAAATTTAAAACATAAGTAGTTGTAGTATTATCATTGAATTTATAACAGATCTGTTTCTGCAATCCTTAACCAGATTAACTAAGAGTCCTGAAATGTAGATTGTAATATGAGAATTGTATTAATCTAAAGGGCGGTTCAAAATCGATGCCATCAATGTTTCGATCTCTCCGTCAATGATTTCTTCATTTTCATGGATATGATAATCATATCATAGTTATTTATAGGTACAGCTCCGGTTTATAATTTTGACTGGTACGTTGGTTTCTTGAGTCTGAAACAATAGACATAATATTATTCTTCAAGAAATTTGGACTCAAATATAATAGTCAAAATAATGCTTTATTGACAGGAGTTAAGGATTACTTTCAGTTAAAAAGTCAACATAGAATTAAACCTTAAGTCATATAGAGAGGAAATAAAATTAACTATCACCATCGTCGCACGGCAATTCAATATTAAGAAAATTAAGATTAACTATAATTTTCAATATTTTTTAAGACAAATAGCTTATTTTGTTATGTTTCATATATGGTTATTGAGTAGGTAAATGTGTATTTAAGTTGGTTCATGCTTCATTACAATAATGCTGGCAGTGGATGGGTGAATCATACAGTACGCTAGAATTAAATGTACTTATAGTACTACTTTATGGGATACTAACATTCCAGGTACTGGGCTGAGTAGTAGCAGTCTCCGTTGTAGTTTTAGATTTTTCTCTGTTTTCACAGTTAGGTCTGACAACGCACGGTCTCCGCTCCGTATCATTTTCTTCAGGGATTATGCTGTATTCATTGATACATTCTTTTTATTCTGTAATGATAATGTACACATAATGTAAGTAACTTGCGTTCAAATTAATTTAAGGCTAAAAAGATTTCTTAGTGGAAAAATCTTTGCCGAATGCGTGTCCGGAATTTTGCACAGGTACGTGAAGGATCAAATGGGGACTCTTAACAATAAATAATTAAATAGTTCACAAGTTTACAAAATAATGACATTTTTTTATTGGTTTTATGTAACTCATCATCATCATCATCGTCATCAGCCTATTATCATCATTATCAGCCTATTATCATCATCATCATCAGCCTATTATTATCATTATCATCATCAGCCTATTATCATCATCGACTGCAGAACATAGGATTCTCTTAAGGCGCGCCATAAGTCTCTGTCCGTTTAGGTTGTCTGTCTGGTGGACAGCGGGGCAGTCCATTCTACTCCTGTTAGTTCGCGGTCTCAGTTTCAGAACTTTGACACCACACCTGTTGTCAGGTCTTCGGCAAATCTGACCAACCTTTGCCATTTCAGCTTGCTAATTTTCCGAGTTAAGTCGACTACTTTAGATCTCTGACGTATCTTTTCGTATCAGATGTGATTTCTCAGTTAAACACCGAACATAGCTCTCTCCAAACATATAATATGTAATGAAAAACAGTTTAAACAATTTGTCTCCCGGCGAGAGATTTACTTACCGATATAACGACAATCCGGGTCTTCTTTTATGTTAAGTACTCTGTCACACTTGTACGCGTTATATTTCAGCATAGTTTAGTCGGGGAGTTCATGCACTGCTTTAGTTTTGTTTTTAGAGAAATTTTTTACGAAATACGGCGGTCGGCGGTTTGAAAATATTTCGCGGAGGAACATTGTGACATTGACAGCAAGTACTCTATGATTGACAGTCGATGGTCACATTGTTTATGGTTTTTACTTTTTTATCATTTTTTACGGCTCTGGATTTCTTCCTTTTGAGCCAATCTCAGAGTTCGAGATCTTTGAGATGTCTTTGAGTATCAGATTATTTCTATTTTCTTGAATATGGTCTTCTAATTAAATTTATCTGTTAAAAGTTGTTGTACAGCTGACGGTGCGTGTGGCAATGCAACAATAGAAAAAAAGGATAGCGCTATATGAGATCTCCCAGAACTATTAGAGAAATGGTTTCATCCTCTTTCTTATACTGTGCTTCAGTTTTTGCCTCGGACAAGGAGATTTTAAAATAACTTCTTATCATCATCATCAGCTTGTAAGCGTTCCGCTGTGGATTGGTGGACTTCACATTTCATCTTATTCTTTTTCAGTTTATGAGGGTTTCCTTACGATTATGTTTTCCTTCACTGTTTGAGAGCGATCGATATTACGTACATGGGTTGGAGGGACACATTGGTACATGACGTGTTGTCTGTGTATATTCGAATCCGGGATCCCCGTAAATAGGTATCCATGTCTCTCCGCAGCGCACCACCGACGCACTTTCTTAATTGATCTACATAAATTGAAAAAAAAAAGGGAAAAATTTTGTTTACGGTTTAGAATAAAGATAGACGTTTCTATATGATTCAGATTGATTCTCGCGTAAAATTCCCTTGGAATAAAGTTGTGTCATGGTTGGGTTCCTCCTTATTGAATAACTTTATGTGTCCCAATGACTTTCTTTTGGTATATTATAATATCAATTGATGTGTTCCATAGTTGTATAAAAAAATAATAATAATAACAATAGTAACTAAAGTCAACGGTTGTAGTGACTAGTTTCATTGCCTTTCCAAATTGACGAATAAAAAAAAAAGGGGTTAGTTTTGGGGAGAAGTTTTGACGTTTTGGATTTGTTTACTTTGAAAATTGCTGAAATTATTTATCGAAAGA
Source organism: Agonopterix arenella (assembly GCA_927399405.1). Taxonomy (NCBI): domain Eukaryota; kingdom Metazoa; phylum Arthropoda; class Insecta; order Lepidoptera; family Depressariidae; genus Agonopterix; species Agonopterix arenella. The sequence continues at coordinate 15,696,000 of OV656708.1, read as the reverse complement.
GAATAGTTTAGTTTAGCATTAAATTCATAGAAATTTCATGGCTGTGAACTGTTGCATTGTTAAAGTCGAATGAATCTGAGCTTGGGGAAGGATGAATATTATCTGTTTTATATTTGTACATTGTGGAGAAATGAAAGAGAAGTATAAAGTGAGTATGGAATGTTTTCAATCATATTTATCATATGTAACTGGGCGTTAACAGTGTACCAGACTTTGTAGCCATGAGATAAGTTTATTTGCGCTTTGTTCTAAAGACTCCATACACACAACGAGATTCCTTAATGAATTGGAGTTAGGTTAGATGAAAAAAAAAAGAATTCAGTTTGAACTGGTAGTTAAGGAATTCTCATACTCCACTGGCAGCAATGATATCTTCTGGGCGACCACTACACACTCTCCAAACAATTAATGATTGCAGTAGATGTTGGAAAGTTTCAGATAGGGTATGTACTATTCAAACGATGATTATTGGTTTAACCGTGATGAGGATCTGGATTATGGTAGAATGTATTATGGAGTTCTATTAGATTGAAAAATTGAATCAGATAGATTGACATAGTACATAATTCCTCTAATTGGCTAGTCTCACAACCTAGTTTCTGCACATGAACCAGATGTTTTAGTGAAGGCTACTAATTGATCTTGAATTTTATGTTATTAATTAGAGACTTTTCTCACTATTGGGATTGTTTCTTCTTTGGTTTTAAAGACACACCACACACAAAAAAAAAAAAAAAATACTTTGGGACAAAGCATTAATAAACTCTTTTCTTTTATATTTGTGAAAGATTTGAAAATATCTTCCGGCATCAGACCAGCAGTTATTTTCATGGGGGTGACTGTAACGAGATAGGCTATCATGCTAGCTATTCGTTCGGTTCACAAATATAACATTAGTCAGATATAGTTTCTAAGAACATAAATCTAATAATAGAAATTAACTTTAAAAAGAATAAAAATCCTTGAATAAATTAAATAAGTGGGAAAGCCGCATGATCTAAGTAGTATGTTTTACGAAGTAATACTAATACTGCATTATCTTAAGGCGGAACGTAACAACCTTATTTCTATAGTTATAGAGATCATTATCGTTGAAAGAATAAATATCTTCAGAATTAACTGGACACGACCTTATTTTCATCGAGTTAAGGTTCAATTTTGTTTGTTAAAATTTCGCCCACTTTGCACACTTCGGCCACTTTGCCCATATTGCCCATATCGACCACCTTTTGATGAGCATAAATAGGCGGGTTCGAGAGGGGGACGGGTCATTCAACGATTAACATTCTTTGAGCTCACTCGCTGCCGGTTGGTGTTTTGATTTTACTTAAATTTTCTACGTACCTACTTTTTGGAGATTTTGTTGATAATTTGTAAAGTAATTCAAGGGGAAGCGGTAAACTTTCTTTATTGATTTTTGGGATAAATTCTGGGGTTTTCATATCTTTAATTATTTACTAAATTCATTTATTTGGGGTTAATGTTTAAATTGTGAGCTTGAAGGGTATTACGGAACACGATGAAGTATCGTGGGTTATAGGCTCCTTTTACACCTTGCGGTGTTAAAGGTGAAAGTGCTTATAGCTTCCATTATAGCCTGGTCTTGTGGTGTGCCAGGGATCGTTCTTTACCGACATAACGATCTATAGCCACATAGGTTTCGTAAGCTGGGTGTATTGTTACGGGGTATCCCACCGTCGAAGTGGAGGGAGTCCTTTAGGGGGCCTTAGTACCTTATGCTCGGCGTGCGAAATCTAGTCCCCTTAACATATGACACTTTTACTGTAGGGACCGTTCATATCACAACTTATGGCTTCGGCCGTGATATGAGCATTACACATGGAATAGGGTTAGGTACACTTAGAGGGCTCCACCCTCGAACCGTTTAACTTAGCTAGTCAGAAGGTTTCTTCCCTAGACAATCACGGGAAGACCTACATTACACACCTACACAATTAAATGTAAATGTGAGGCCTGCCTCTAGTATTGCGGAATACTCTTACACCGGAGTGTTTCAAACCTTAGGGAAACTTCTTTAGAATAGGAATATTTTAGACATTGGTTAGTTTATTAAATTCACGTTTATTGTAGGAATAGGCTAGGATAGGATAGGTATCATAGCTACTTAGATTAATATTGGGAATAATTGATGTTAGAATTCATAGGAAAATAATATTATCTTGATCTTAATTAATTAGGGAGGTAATTTTAAACTCTAACAATATCTTCTCTTTACAATATTGGTTTTATAGTAGATTGGTACTAAGTTGATAAATTAGTATGAACTTATCTTCAAAGTTGGTGACTATTTAATAGAGAATGTTAAGCATATTAAAGAAAGACACATCCATTGAATTTGTCTCAGATTCATAGTTTATTTTCCTAGTATTATACTGTCTCAATGACTCTGACAAACTGACTAGAACTACAAATAAAAGTAATCATTATAGTCCTCTATTTTAATATTAAATACTTACTCATACTTACTGGTTTCATATTAAAGTTGTTGAATACTTGAAAGTATCACTGTAGAGGTTCTGGCCACATCTTCTCTGCAGTTAGGTCCCTAGTGACGTGGTAGTAGAATCCTTTTTTAAGGCCATACCCTATCCAATAGAAGTATTTGAGAAGGAACTTTATTTACAAGATTTACATAAGAAGTCCTAATTAAGAGATCTAAATATTAATAATATAACATAATAAACCTCTTGAAAAAGTCAACTTGAGGTCCTGATAGTTTTTGCTTGTCTTTGGGTGAGCAGAGAGCAGCCCGTAGCTAATCTCCATACAAAAATGATTGGAGACGTTACACTTCAAAAGATAAAGCTGAAAATATCATTAATTCTACTCATATTCCAAATGTCTACCAAATGATGACATTCACAACATAAATATTTAATATTCTTCTCTGATAATTCTAGTATCCGGCCACATGGTTGGGGTCTCCCCTAAAAAACAATCACAATGTTGTCTAAAACAATGTATGCTTACCATTTTCTTATGATATTTATCTAATTCAGACTTACACCCTGTATATTTGGTTAGGTTAGGTATTATTCAGGTTAGAATTACTTTAGGTTCATTGCAAATAAGATCTAGGTCACTAGGTCCTTCTAAAAGAATCTGAGTTTCTACTACATAATGTGGGTTCCTAGACGATCACTTCTTCTGGCCAATTTTTAGTTAAGTTTAGATAATTAGGTAGATTTAAGTTTAGATGTAAATTAAGTCGGTTGTTATGAAATAGTTCTTTGGATAACTTAAGGATTAGGTATTACATATCATTAGATTATTTGAATCGATTAAACAAGATAGTCTTAGTTATATAATAAATAATATAGTAAGTAGTAGGTATATAGGATCTAGTATAGTTAGATAGGATTAGGGAGGTCAGTTACAAGGACTAACTTCACACAATTTTGAGACTAATTAAATTTATCGGAAAATGTTTTAATAAGCTTGTTCTGGCTGACTGGCATATCGTGCTTCTCCCGAAACCGGTAAACATTTTTGGCATATTTTTTATATGTGAAGTGAACTAATATTCGTCGCTTACTTTATTTTCACTTTTACACAATGTCCATTTTGTTTGGCACCGAATTTTTGAGACTAGTCTAGAAATTTCAACACGAAACCTACATATTAATTTTATAAGGCTAGAATCGACATTTCAGATCTTTGAATTTTTAAGCACAGAGTAAAATAATTACAAAATTGTCTGTTTTGAAAATACGGTTTAGATCTGGTTTGTAACTATAATTATGATTTAGATTGATTGAGAATGTTAAAACAAGTTTAGTTTTAGAAATGAAGCTCAAGTTTCGAAAGGCTTAATTAAATTTACTTATAATATAGTAAAATTATAGTGTTCTTACAATATAATACAGGTTGAAAGAGAATCATATGAATAATTTAACAGAAATTGCTAAGTCACGTGCGAAAGCTAATTTGAACTAAAGCACGGTGAAATAAAGTATTTATATAGAGATGTTTTGACACAATATGTTTACAAGAAATAATATCTGACGAATGCAAAAAACGAAAATTTCTTTATTTATTTGATGACTTGATTTGAGAGCTATGCTCGGAGTTTCCTTGCGATGTCGAATCGGAAATGAAGAGATTCGCAGAAAAACTAGAGTAGACGACATGGCAATGGGCTCAGCATATTGTAGTGAGAAAGGCGCAGCATAGATCGACAATCAGATGAAGACGATCATGGGAAACCGTTGGATGAGGGCAGCGCAGGACCTGTCGTTTTAGCGATCTGCGGGGAGGCCAATACCCAGCAGGTGGTCGTCTATCAGCTGAGATGATGTTGTTATTTATTTGAGTGGAAAAGTAAGAAAGATCTAGACATAGTTATTTGGTACAGATCAAGATAACGGATAGTATCGTATCGTATCAAGTAAAGGCACTTGCAGAGAGAAGATAAGATTGGTGGATACTTCAACAACCGGAGCGTAACTATTTAATACGATTATGGATTTATCGCAGGAATCTTATAACACCTAGCGTGGTCAAATACATACAGGGTGTAAGTGACAGCCTAGCAAATACTGAAACGGTAAACCCAGACCGTCAAACTGAACAACTTTCACTATGGAGCCTACTTTAGGAAACATGAAAAAAAATCTGCTGCCCCATACAAAACTGCTGTACCTACACGACTATTGTATGGGACAGAAGATTTTTTTTCGCGTTTCCTAAAGCAGGCTCCATAGTGAAAGTCGTTCAGTTTGATGGTCTGAGTTCACCGTTTTAGTATTTGCTAGGCTGTCTTTTACACCCTGTATATGTATACGAGCTGTTGCTCGCCACTTCGTCTGCGTTACCCGGATAAAAAGTACCTTATGTTTTAATCCAGGCCATGTTCTATCTGTATGCCAAATTTCATCGAAATACGTTCTGTAGTTTTTGCGTGAAAGAGTAACAAACATCCATCCACACATACTTTCGCATTTATAATATTAGTAGGATAGGATTTGACAATCTTACAAGGTGTATTTATAAATTTACTTATTCAAATTATGGTCCGTTATCGTTTACTGAACAATTTTCAGGTTTTAGGAAAATTTTCATCTCATGAGTGCATTCAAGCTCACACACACACTTGTAAAATACTTATGTAACTATCGTTTTACCAGCTCTATAGAGTTTTAGTAAAGTATAGAAAAGCCGCGTTCAGCGATATTTCAAGGAGACTATGCTAGTGTTTTCATAGGTCGCGCTGTTTCATGTCCAATGCTGGCATGTCGCGCGCGCTCGTTATAATGATCTATGGACGCGATCGTGCTAGGACGCGTTGTTACTGTTTACAACTATTATTGTACTGTACTGTGTACTGTACTATATGTATAATAATACTAACATTGTTTCGTATAACATTGCTACTTAGGTATTAATAATTGGCGGTGCCCGCGACTTCGTATGCGCAGACTACTGACTTTAAATACTGATAACTTTTGACTGTTTGAACCGATTGCGATGAAATAATGCTTTTTTCTTAACGTGTGGGCAGAACCCTGGGAGTTTTTTCAGACCGCCTTAGGCCTCATTTACGGAGACGAGAGGCGTCGCGCGTCGCGTTGGGCGCTAAATCTATGACAATTTGACGCGTGTGACAACGCTTCTCCGTAAACGCACTTATACAACGCCATATGTTTGAATTTAGTGCGGGCCGCGCCGCTCAACGCGACGCGCGACGCCCCGCGTCTCCGTAAATGAGGCCTTACGGTCTCTGACGTGGTTTTTATGTAACGACTACTACCACCAGAGATAGTAACCGGGACCAACGGCTACCAATAATGCTTTAATATTAACACAAACTAAGCCCTGTGCTTTTTGAAAATCCCACGTATATCGGTACAATAGTTTTTAAGTGACGCGTGCACAAACAAACAAATAAATAGACAAAAATTCTAAGAAACTCCTTTTTATTTTATTTTATGTCAGTTTTTCGTGATTTCAGCGCTGGCTCCATAGTGAAAATTGTTCAGTTTGAGGGTCTCAAGCACCCTTTTATGTATTAAACGCATTCAATTTTACACCCTATACGGGTTTTAAGTGACAACCTAGCAAATACTGAAACGGTGAACTCAGACCATCAAACTGAACAACTTTGACTACGTACCCTACTTCAGGAAACGTGAAAAAAAAATGTACCTACCCCACTAAAATACTCCACAGTGAAAGTGGTTCAGTTTGATGGTCTGAGTTCACCGTTCCAGTCACTTACACTTTGTGTGACAATACCACATATTATTTAATACTTAGTATTGATTGTACCTATACAGGATGAACTTGATGCCATTAGCATCCTTTTATACCCAACCCATCGAACTGAACAACTTTTACTATGGCACCAAATTGATCGGAACAAAAAAAAAGTCTGCTGTTGCATACATTTGAGTCGCGAACTCGTGCGTCGAGATTGCAGTTTAGTATGGAACAGCAGATTTTTTATTTGCACCGATCGGTTTTCTCCCATAGTAAAAGTTGCTCAGTTTGATGGTTAGACTCTTAGTTTAAAAGGATGCCAACGATATCAATTTCACCCTGTAGGTAGAGTCGGTCATTAAAGGCTAAAATAATCTTTCAAAAACAATATCATAATTCATGGCATGTTTCTGAGTAATAAAAAACTATGGAAAAGCGTTAATAATTATGTTAAGTAACATAACTATTGATTATTTGGTCAAAATGACGCTATCGAACGGAAAGCTAGTAATTTAGATAAATGCTGTAAAATTACTGTCATTGAAATAGAAAATGGTGTCAGGTTTATTACAGGTTCGTAACATTTGACGATGAATATACGATTCGTCGATTTGAAACATTTCCGGATTATAAATAAAATGACGAATCGACAAAGTGAAATTGATATCATTGGCATCTTTGTAAACTAAGAGTCTACTCATCGAACTGAACAACTTTTACTATGGGAGCAAAAAGATTGTAGCAAAAAAAAATTTGAGTCGGGTAGGCATAGGCATTGCAGTTTAGTATGGAACAGCAGATTTTTTTTGCTACGATCGGTTTGCTCCCATACTGGAAGTATGGAATATCTAAGAGTACAAAGTAATTATTTATGAACCCCGCGGGACAGTCGCGCACAAACATGTCTGGCTATGATAACGATTATCAAAGGTAACAGAAAGTTTAACATTAACAGCCTATACAGGGTCCTTTTTAATATGCTGACATTTTTGTAAGGGGATGATCAGTCCATCAAACACAACAACTATCTCTATAGGACCCATACTCCCATGGCACGGAATATCTAAGAGTACAAAGTAATTATTTTTGAACCCCGCGGGACAGTCGCGCACAAACATGTCTGATTATGATAACGATTATCAAAGGTTTTTTAAGGGGATGATCAGACCATCAAACTGAACAACTTGCTCAAAAATAATTTATATTGTTAAATCTAATTAAAATGAATGCATTTGTATTAATATAAAAGCCTTCTGGGAGATACTGTTTTGATTTCTATATTGCGTAGCGAATTTTTTTTAAATATTTTTTTCAGATAGTCTTTTTGTCAATAAATGGTGCCGGTTATAGTTTAAAGTCAAATTTATAATTACTCCCTCCCCTCCTAACAAAACTCCATTAAATGACTGGGCTATTAGCACAAAGTATACCTGCACAAAAACGCGTTACATAAAATCACAATAGGTACACAAATAGTACAAAATATACCACTCCTAGTCTCCTACTACATTTAACTTAAAAATACCTAAATAATCACTATTCCAAACCATAAAATAAAGCAAACGTTCGATATTCCAAAAACAAAAACATTAAACGTAAATCAGGTGGTCGGTGAGTTACCAAAAATTCTTCGGTCTCAAGTTATTCAGATTTGATGTTAGATTATGGGTCGGACAGCGTTAGTTATAGCGTTATTATACGTGGACGTAATGTATGTCCAGAGAGCACGCAGAAATATGGCAAATATATGCAGATGTACAGTTATGAACACAAGTGTGTTTGTTCTGGGAAAATAGATCAGACTGCAGTAGGTAGAGCAAGGGAAATTTGCTTTGAAAATGTTTGTTTTTGTACAATAAAATAGAATTTTACTTGTACATATCAATGCAATATAATCTTACATGAAAATCTTATTTTCTTTTTTGATTAATTATACTGGATGTTAGGACAAAGGAAGGCCAAAGAACCTATAGAAAATTTGCAAAAAAGAATATTGACTGGATTTAACCAAATGCAATCAGCTAATCTGACGTTTGTATACAGGGTGTAAGTGACAGCCTAGCAAATACTGAAACGGTAAACTCAGACCATCAAACTGAACAACTTTCACTATGGAGCCTACCTCAGGAGACGCGAAAAAAAATCAGCTGTCCCATACATTTGAGTCGGGTAGGTACTGCAGTTTTGTATGGGACAGCTGATTTTTTTTCGCGTCTCCTGAGGTAGGCTCCATAGTGAAAGTTGTTCAGTTTGATGGTCCGAGTTTACCGTTTCATTATTTGCTAGGCTGTCGAGTCTTCCGCTGGTCGATTAACGCTTGGTCGAATGAACTGCTGACTTTATTAATGCCGATCGAAAGAATCATAGATCGCTTAGTTTTTCATTTGCGAATTCCCATTAATTAAAATTACAACAAATCTGTTAGGTATGTGCGTGTCAGTACATATTGTAGGTCGTAGTCAATTATCTTGACGCCCCAGCTTTAAACTTTTTTTAAATTCCTTAGGTATTTCTATTCTATTTACCTAATTGATTTACACAAACACTTTCGCGCACGCCAGTACTAGTACATAATGCGCGAAGAAATAAAAATGTAAAAGCTAGGTGCTAACACTAGTTAAATCATGCACGGGCTCAATTTATGGACGCATCCAAGTTCCCACCGTTCCAGGGGCTAGTGATGCCCCTCGGTAGTCTATCGATAATAAAACAATTTAATGTCGTATCCATGCTATCAATAATAATTATTCAAATTCAAATTCAATTCAAAACATTTATTTCGGAAAACAATTTCCATACAATTTTGATTAGTAATTACCTACATAATGTCATCTTACACCCTATGTTAGTAAATAAAATTAAACGATGATTGAAATTAAATGTCAAGATTTCAATTACTAATAAAATAACAATTCAAAAGAAATAATTTAGAATTTAAAATAAATTAATTTGCCTATCTATATATTATACCTAGTCATAAGTGCGGACCAATGACTGGCAATGGGACACTCGATCTTGCCTCCTATCACTTTCAGAATGCTGTTGGAGCTGCTATGGACTCTTCTCATCAACGATGCAACTTTCTTACGCACTATAGCGTGGAAGCCGTCTGTGCGCGCCTCGGCAAACATGAAAGATGCACTGCAGAAACGCGGCCGCCCCAACAGCGCGTTATTGTACTGGACCCGTAATTATGAATAGTATTCTTTTGTTAATATTAATAAACTTTGTTAAACTTTATTTCAAAACTATTGATAGTATTTTTTTTCATTTTTTTTTACCCTTGTCAAAAAAAAATATTATAACATTTTGGAATACTGGCTAGCATCGTTAAACCTATCAGGTTTGTCTCGATACTAGGTACTTCACGACATCTGTCTTACACATTGATATGATTTTCAATGGTGGTATCAGACCGAATAATAGTCGTCTTTGACAGATCCCATAGTCTTCTACTGACTATAAACAGTAAGTATTACATAGTAAAATCCATGTAACATCTCATTGTAAAGTAAATACTAGTAACATTGAATGTTCTGATTGCCTGTAAATAGTGTAGTGTAGTAAAATTTGAGTAAGATCACTGCCTGTATGCAGACCCTAAGAAATGTATGAACGAAATGAATTTTTGTTTACGTATGACTTTTATTTCCTCCACATGTTAAAATCAAACAAAGAATTCAAAACTAAACAGTACAATAGTGTACTGAGAGTATACATTTTGTGGAAAGGTCCATAGAAAAACCGTTTTTGGATTGCATTGTATTATAGAAATTTGAGGAAAAGTTGGGAGGCTTAGAAGAGCAAGTCCAGCTTGCCAGGAAGAGTCAGAATCCTTTAACCGTCTCAACTGTTACAGTGAAGCCTTTGCCTGGGTTAGACTGTCTGCAAAGAGGTAGATTCAGACAAGTTGCCACCTCATGTACCGGATTTTCAAAAAACATCGATAATAAAACTATCGATATTTTGAAAGCACTACCCGGGGTTCACTAGGATAAGCTAGTCCATAATGTGTCCGGGAACGTTATTTTCACTTCTTCATACTTCTTACTTATTACTCAACGTTTTCTGTAATAATTTAACTAGAATATCCCTGCAACTATGCTGAATTTTTATTAGTGACACTTGGTAGATGCTTTATGATAGTGTTGTAATTTAGACTTTGATGAAATTTAATCGGTGGTTAAATTTCATCTACTCATATATTATTATCAGGAGAGTTTATAAAATAACGATGATGATGATTTCTTTTGAAATTAAAGATTGAAATCATCATATCAGCCATTAAATGTCCACTGCTAGACATAAGCCTCCCCCAAAATGGGGGGATTTGCCATAATCGCCACGCTTGGCAGGCGGGTTGGCGATCGCAGTTGGATTAAATGTGTGTACACAGAGGATGCTGCTGCCCATCTTCCGGTAGATCCCTTAGTCGCCTTTTACGACACCCACGGGAGGAAATGGGATGGTGCTATTCTTAGCCGACACCACACGGACGATTGAAATATTAAGGGTGTATTGCACCAAAAAGGGTTTATTCCCCTTTTATCACCTTGGGGACATGGACGGCGACTCATATACAGGGTGAAATTGATATCATTAGCATCCTTTTAAACTAAGAGTCTACCCATCAAACTGAACAACTTTGCTATGGGAGCAAACCAAACGAAGCACAAAAAAACTTTTGCTGTTGCATACATTTTAGTCGAGTCGGCACGGCACGGCACTGTAGTTTAGTATGGAACATCAGATTTTTTTTGCTCCGTTCGGTTTGCTCCCATAGTAAAAGTTGTTCAGTTTGATGGATAGACTCTTAGTTTAAAATGATGCTGTCACTTTATGAGGCTGTCGTCTTTATGAGCAGTGTGAGAGACAGAGCCATCACTAAATACGTATAAGCCTAAGTACTTGCTGGTGCAGGCCAGGCAAAGCCTCGGACGGGACTCGAACCCGCAACCTGCCAAACCCAACCTGCTTTGGCGGGTTGCGGATAAAAGTTCTGTGATGTAATAGGCTTGGTAGCTTTTAGACGAAAGCACAGTCCCCGGTGCTATCGAGCTTACTACGTCAGAGAACATTTTATTCAACTCATTTCGTTTTCAGAGACGCCATCTGCTGGCGTTTTTGTTGATTTCTTGTAACCGATTTCACCTAGTAGGTACAACTGCTTTTTCAGAAAAGCAGAATATGGATACATTCAATGAGAATGTAACTCACTACGTTATAAGAGTCGGGACTTCCATACTAAAATCAAACTTTATTTTTAAGATTTTCCGAACTTAAGTTGTGACTTTAATAATCAGCAGCAATTCTTATGAGAGGTTTTCATTTAAAAAAAAAAGTCAGTGACAGTATTTTCAAAAAATTTTCTGGCAGACCTAGTGTTTACGTTTTTTTCTTCATTTCCATTTTTAGCAGAAGATTGTTAAGGAAACTCGAAAAAATCTGCTGTCCCATACAAAACTGGTGAATCTACTACCTACCCGACTCATATGTATGAAACAGTAGTTTTTTCGCGTTTCTATAGTTAAACTTATTCGTGAATAGGCTCCTTCTGGGTGAGCTCGCTACATCTTCTACGAAGATGGGGCTTCGACCTGAGGACTAGATTGAGGTCAAGAGCAAACCCATACGTAATAAAAAAAAAAGAAAAAAAAAGTTTGATTGTCTGAATTCACCGTTTCAGTATTAGCCTGGCTATCCCCTGTCTACCCGTTAAAGAAGTTGTCGTGGAAAAACATAGGTATAACATAAAAACATAGTACTTATAATGTAATAAGAAACGTAGCAATACTAAATCACCAAAATATATTTTTGGCGGCGATCGCTCCCTTCAAATGTGTTATCAATTTAGAACTAATGGCACAATTTGGATTCTGGCTGAGACTTTTCTGATAATAAAATTCATCATGAAAGCTTCCCAGGGCAAAAATTAATATTCCAATGATGTAACTCAAAGCTCTATTATGGTGCTGTCTGAGGGATAAACTGATGGCGAGTTTATAATCGCTCTCATTTCTGTTTCAGTTATTTATTACTAAAGTGCATGTATACAAAGATGGAATTTGGCTGTAATTTTGACATTGGAAATGTCTTTTCGTTCACTTCAGTATAGGCCCCGATTTCAGGAAAAAGTGCGATCCCCTTATATCTCGGAGAGTTGTGAAGATATGATATTCAAAAGGGAGCTGTAAGGTGCAAAAAGAATTAAACGAGAAAGTCAAAAACGAAAAAAGGTATGAATGAAACAGTGAATAAAAAAAATTCAGAATTTTTTATTTTGGCGCTCGATATTTTGAATACAAAGAATGATATCAAAAATTTGAGCAAAAATCCTCGGGACAATTTAGTGAGCTACAATTTGAGCCAAACAAAGACGATCGGATTAAGGGCCCTGTAGCCTAACCTTTTTGAGACAATATTTTTTCGAATCATTTCAAATGTGCTCGATAGTCGTGAGAGGCACAAAATCTGTGATTTTTTTTTTACCCTTCTAGCCCCACTTGTGTCAACCTGGGTTTAGCTATTAACTCCTGGTAAAATAGTTCTCTCAGTTGTTTTTCTATACAATAATGATAGGTTATCATTATCAACGTAGCCTACATTTCATTGCTAAGGAGTAGTGTTAGAGGAGCTTAGAGCACTTCATTGTTTTGAAATTAAATTAAGTATAAGTGAATAATCATTTATTTATATTAAAGCACTATTTACATAACCATTAACCTAAAGAAAAAACAAAAAAAAAAACAAAACTAATACTACTTACAAATAAAAAATGTCCTCGAAATTTCCGCCGCTTGGCGGCAAGGTGCCCAGGAGGCTGGCAGCGTTACCTCTTTGTATGGCCAGGCTGATGCGCTGACCGAGATAGCTGCCAGCCCTCTGGTCACCGGAGACCTCGATTAGGCGCGCCGATAATTCTTTAAATAATATAGTATAAGTACCAATTTAAATTTTCCGTTATTTTCTTATTGCACTAGAAGATCAAACTAGAAAAAAGGTAATTTCTAACAGGATTTCTGAGAAACAAGTTAAGTTTCTTCATTTCACGCGATCTTTGTCTCTTTGTGTATGAAGAAGGATTTTGAGTAACTTATAGCCTGGAGGATCCCACTGCAATGCTTACCATTCATGTCCACCACGCGTGCCCATAGTGCTCAATGCGTATTGATTGGCAGACTTCACGTATCAGAATTTCTTCAGCGAATCCAGTTTTCCTCACGATGCTTTCCTTCACCGTTTGAGAGCAATTGGTATTACTGTAAATAAGTTAGAAAACTTCATTAAGTGACAATTATAAACTTTATTTCTTGTTCTCGCTTCCGCTTTCGCTTCTGCGTCCTCTTTACGCTTGGACCAACGATTAAGAACAGGGGTTCCGAACGGGAGCTATGAATTACTGCAAATTAAAATTGTTTAATGAGTCAACTTTATTACATTAAAGATTTGTTTTTGGGTAATTAAGATCACTTCTTACGTAGTACATACACAGTCAGGTAACTTTTAGGTATATGAATATGTTTTATTTCTAACGGTCTAATAGGTTAGGACGAAAATTTTGTATGAGAAACGCGGTAGCCTAGCTTTTACTTTATGTTTCTATATTTTATTGGCCAGATAATTAAAACTTAAGTATATAATTATTTGTATATGAGTTCACTGGATAAACTACCTAATGGCGAACATTTGTGAGTAAAATTCAAACAATTTTAAACGATTTCAAGTTATTATAAAATGAGAAAGTAACCTACCTACTATCTGCCTACTCCAGTGGGAGACAGGCGTGAGAATATGTATGTATGTATGTATGAGAAAATAATGAAAAAGTAAGATTTTTTAATTTTTCGTCTCTTTTTTGTTTATCGTGTTAAGGCCGGATTCGACCAAACTTTGATTTATAAAAGAGTAACAAGTAAGTATACAAGGAACAATTTTACTAATAGTGTTTACTCTGAAATAACTTCATTTGTCATCTACCACACTAAACTCTTACTAAAAGAACAATGCATAATCCACCTAAAGAAAGAGGTCGTTGTATCCTTACCTATTACAATGTGAGGTTATACAGTTTTAACTTGTTAGGTTTCTTTTTATTTTATTTTTTTTAATTATGTGTCATTGACATTTCATTAGTCTCGTTATAAGTTTTATACCGTCAAAAATTGCCATGTAAAATTTACTCTCAACTTATTTCTAGATTAGGGTTGGTAAAACGCAAAACCACTTTACTCTAGAGTAACCAGCGACTTAATCTAAGAATAAAATTTACTCGCGTTTCGTCGAATCGGGCCTAAGTCATAAAGTTATAATACCTTACGGAATAGAGGAACTGACAGCTGAGAGAGCGAGATGTACCTAGCGGCACCACTGTATAATAGAAAGAGACACGTGACGCGAGACAATAGAACCGTTTTTGGGGATCTTATCGCAGGGTAAAAATTCGGTTTCTGTGAATAATTGCGAATCGAACGTGATATCGTAGATAATTTTGTGAAATATACTAACACTTTTTCATTAAATAATCCACGATTTCACGTTTGACTCCGTTTTGTAGACAGTGCTCGAATTTTTGCCTGCCGATAATCTCCTGAAAACCTCCAAAAACTGTTTCATTTGACAACTCATGTCAGTTCCTCTATTACAAGGTATAGTAACTTTATGTGTTATTTATTTTCAATCGCTCATGCCACCGACGACGCTCTATCTGCGACAAATGTATGAATAAATCCAGAGCAAGATTTAGGAACCGCTTGATACGATTTAACTAATGGCATGCTAATGGGATGACACACTGCATTTATGTGACACCACCGGCTGCAGATTCTGCAAGGAGGAGATGGAAACTCCTCTGCACCTCCTATGTGACTGTGGCCCCCTGATGTACAAACGTAGTACTCATCTAGGTAGGCAGGTTCTGACACCAGATGGGACACAAAATATCAAGAATCTACTGCGTTTTCTGGCCGCAGTGGGGATTGGTAAGGAACTTTAAAAAGGGCGTTCACAAAGGACCAGTGATGGTCTACATGACACAGGCTCAACAAGCCTGTCAAGGCACAAAACCCCTTAAATAATAAAAATAATAATGGGATGTAGGTACACCAAACGATATCTTATACATTTTTCTATCAAACTCGGTTAAAAGTTAAATGGTATGATATCAGCGTTTTTTACACTACCTCTTCATTTTTTAAGTTGGTTATAAATGCCCAAAATACCACAAACGCAATGAAAGGGCACCTATTGCCATCACCCCTCACATATACAGACATATCAATTAACGTGGCCAGTCATTTGGTTGAATTATGAGCCATTAACGCACGTAATTGGTGAACCCACCGCGCCGCCTTCGGGATTATGTTACTATGACATATTATGTACTGTTAGTATATATGTACATACGTACATAATGCGTCAATATTACGTTTGATACAGGGTGTCAGTGTAGACAGGATCAGCAATGCAATTCTCTAAGCACAAACATCGTCACAACCTTAAATTCGTCGTTGAAACATCGGCGAGCTGACAATTCGGTATTCGCTAAGGTTATGTCATGTGTCACGCTTATATAAAAACATCCTCCAGGAATGAATTGCACTCCTGGATACTGAAAAATATTCCTTGCCATGCTAAATGCAATCAGCTGATTGAACGTTAAGTATGAAAAGTTTGACTATTTTCGCGATATTTTAAAAATCGCTATACATTTCTAACAGGGTACTTCAGACCATCAAACTGTATAACTTTCACTATGGAGCCAACATAGAAATAGTGAAAATATTTAATGTTGGTCTCGTAATGAAAGTTGATTTTTGATGGTCTGAAGCAACCCCTTAACTATGTATTGCTTTAAAGTTTACACCATCCTGTATGTATATGAAGCTACTCTTAGAGAAACACCGAGCATAAGCTCTCTTGAAAGCTAACAAAAGCTTTTAGCAAGCAAAATACATGTTTTGATTATTAGTATACAGCAAGCAAAATACATAGTTCGAGTATTAGGAAAATTCTGAAAACTTAATACTGAAAATATCGAAGACATTAAAATCATCATCATCATCATCAACCTATAATCGTCCCACTGCAGGGCACAGGCCTACCCTCAGGGAGAGTGTATACGGGTGTTAATCCATCAAGCGTGCCCGAGGTCGCGTGCCAGATTCGTAGACATCACATACACATAAGAATTTCTTCTAGAGCGTATGCAGGTTTCACAAGTTCTTCACCGTTTGAGAGCAGTCGGTATCACGTTAGTATATACTATAAGTTAGAAAAACTTACTTGTAAGTATATGTCTTCCGTGCGGATTCTAATTTGGACCTGATGGACTCAACAAAACCCAAGGGTTGGCACTTTCCTTGCTCAACGGATCAGCATAGCCATTCAGCGAAGAACTGCGGCCAGCGTTCTGGGTACCCTACCACAAGGACAGAGCCAGCACATCTTAGGTTAGTTTAGTTTGAAGTCACTTTATTTATTATTTTATTTAATGTTACTTAATGATATGAATATTTATTTGCTATGAATAGGTAACATAATAGGTACATAACAAGTTTCTTCTATTCAGCTAACAATGGTAGCATGCAAATATTAGAGATTTTACATGTCACAAAGTAAAAAAATTATTAATTAAATAATTACAGGGCATTATCCTTACATTATTGCAAATATTAGAGATTAGAACATGACACAAAGTTATAGCATTATTACAGTACATTATCAAAGTCATTATTAGTTACATTATTACATTATCGATCTAAGAATTCTTGTACACTATAAAACCCAGACTCTAACAACCAGTTGTACTATTTTATGGATCTGCCTAATTAAAAAATTAAATTACTTGGACCCCCCTTATTTCGATGGTCCATATACGCGTCATAGACACTCTTACCAAAATAATATCAAAACACGATTCTAAATAGTATAATTGAAATAATGTCTGTCAGACAACTTAGATAGATAAATAATTTATGAAACACAAGTTGCTGAAGTAAGGCTAAGTGACTTTCAGAACTGATAGTCCGGGGGGACTCCTGATCGCTGACGATTCAATTTCCTGCCACCCTGTACCATGCTACCCTATCTTACTGTCGTTTGAGTTTTGAAGGTTCTTTAATTACTTGGTAGAGGGTAACGATATCAATAGATTTAATATAGATTGAATAGATTGAAATTTTTCAATTTCCCTTTTATACGATTACGGTGATGATACATATAATGTCAATATCTAGGAAATGGAGCCTGGTATATGTTCTATTCTGGGCAGTACTGAAACTAAGTGATTGATATAATAATAAGATATTATCGATATTAAAATTAATGTAATGATTAATGATTGATTGCTCTCTGTATACTCTGTTTTTTTTTTGTGTCAAATAAAGTATAATTGATTGATTGTAATACCTACTAGCTGGATTGGGGATTGACTTGTGAAAAACTCTTTTTAGTGAGCACCTAAATGCCAGTAGAAAGACCCATGCCTTTTGAGTTGGTATTCTTTGTAGTTTTGGAGATTTACGTATTGAGTACGTGTGTGGATTTTCATAGTTAGTAAGCATTCAATCAATATATCAAAATAGTTTATTGCTTTCATGTGTTAATTACAGTGTGTGTTTCATTGGACACAACTTGTTCGGAAATGGTTTACTGCCACAGCGCGCGTTGCGGTCGAGTTCCCAATACCCACTTCGCACATAGGCAGTAGCCATAAAGGAAGTGAATGCCAGAAGCCAATAAGCAGATCAAATTGATCGGCACATGATACGTTTGTCACACATCTCTTGCTAGCTGTACGTTTTAATTGGTGCAACCCATAACTATCAATCCCATTAAGACTTGTCTTTTAAACATACATCAATCCACTATTTACTCATTCTTTCCTCATGAGTCAACTTTCCACATGACCGAATGACCACATAGATTGGTTTCTTCAATACTTGTCGCTACATCTTCTTCAACGCCACATCTTCAAAAGCCATTCGTTGCTATTCACAAGGTTTTCCTGCTCGCCCTAATACTCCAAGAATTCCAAGATCCCACTGCAAGTTTTCTACAGTATTTGTTTATGCAATGATAATACATGTGAGAATGCTAACAAGCCCCCTGGATGCCAAATGCAAAAAAAATTGTTATTATTGGTTTACATTTGTTTACGCATTAAATTGTATGCAAAATTGAAGCTTAACGTAAAAGCGACGACGACGACGACGGCGACGACGTATCAGCTAGACGAAAACGTACTGGTATAAAATGATTCATCAAATAATACATCATCATCATAAGACACATCAATAGACGTGCACTGCTGGACTTAGGCCTCCCCCAAGGATCGGCACAACGACCGGTTCTGCGCTGCCCTCATCCAAAGCGTTCCCGCCACCTTCACCAGGTCGTTGGTCCACCTTGTCTAATAATATGTATCAATGCATAAACAAATTCCGTAGAAAACTTACTGTGGGCTCTTAGTCTATAATTTGAGACAAGAGTAAATTAAGTTAATGTTTATTATCCAGACCATGGTGTAATGCGACATCAAAGAAACCCATTTACGCAAATTAATCTCTTTACAAACATGAAAATGCATGTTTTAAATGAGTCGTCAACATTATAAAAGAGAATATTACATTACTGAATATCTCATTAATATCCGCATATGAAACGGTTCATTTTAATTTTGTCGTGTTTGACGGGATCTACAATCAAGTTTTATACGTCTGTCGGTAGGTATAATATAGGTACCTACAATATTTAATACCTATAATAGTCTTTTTTTACGACCTGGTGAAGGCGGCAGGAACCCGTTGGATGAGGGGAGCGCAGGACCGGTCGTTATGGCGACCCTTGGGGGAGGCCTATATTCAGCAGTGGACATCCATCGGCTGAGATGATGATGATGATGAATAGTATTTTTTGCATATTATACGTAACCGATAAAAAACCGGCCAAGTGCGAGTCGGACTCGCGCACCGAAGGTTCCGTACTACCAGAGTTACCAAAATACAGATATTTTTCTCAGAGGCCCTTAGACAGACCCGACACAGACTTGACCAGCTTTTATTATTTGTTGCTTTACTTTAGAATATGCTTTATAACCACATAAGAAATGACACCCCATTCTTCAGATCATCAAACTGAACAAGTTTAACTATCAATATGGGACCAACAAGGTGGTAAACAGTCGGATTACTTTAAGGGATGATTGTACATTGTACCCATGATACTGAACAACTTTCTCTAAGAAACCTATAGGAAATTCGCAACTTTTTTTTTTTTTACTTTCCATACTAAACTAAGTGCTATCAGCTGATCGAAAGTTTTCAAAATTCGAAAAAACTAATTTCCTATAGGCTTCTTGGGTAATGTTGTTCAATATCATGGGCACAACATAACCCCCTAAAGTAGTGCAACTGTTTACCCTAACACCCTATATATAAGGTCTAACAAAATTAGGTGAAACTATTTTAAGGGGATGATCAGACCATCAAACTGAACAACTTTCTCTATGGGACCAATATTGAAATCGCGAAAAAAAACTCTGCTGTTCCATACGTTTAGGTCGAGTACATTTGTATGGAACTGCAGATTTTTTTTTCGCGATTTCAATATTGGTCCCATAGAGAAAGTTGTTCAGTTTGATGGTCTGATCATCCCCTTAAAATAGTTTCACCTAATTTTGTTAGACCTTATATACAGGGTGTAAGTGACATCCTATCAAATACTGAAAGGTTGAACTCAGACCATCAAACTGAACAACTTTCACTATGGAGCCTACCTCAGGAAACGCGAAAAAAATCTACTATCCCAAACAAAACTGCTGTACCTACCCAACTTAAATGTATTGGACAGCGGATTTTTTTTTGCATTTCCTGAGGTAGGCTCCATAGTGAAAGTTGTTCAGTTTGATGGTCTGAGTTCATCTTTTCAGTATTTGCTATGCTGTCACTTACACCCTGTATTACCTAATCACTCCTATATTAAATTATGTCCGATGCAGGATTAAAAAACGAATATTTATTTTATCCATACCTACAGACACAGTCGTAAACCATCATAGCTACCATTATAATTGTTACCATGCAAATTGGGCCATAGGGATGTACATAAATATAAATTTTAATAGTTCCTATTTTCATTGCTGTGTGGTTTAAAATAACGGTTCCCGTGGATGTCATAATATGAGGCTACTAACTGATAAGGTCTAAGTTGTATTTTAAGTGTGACGAATTGTGGTTCAATAACACAAAGTTAAATAGAAATAGTATTGTTTTAGCACACAGACTAATATTATAAGAGATAAGTGTACTTTTTGCAGATTCAGTGTTTATGGGGTGTAGAGCATTCCAGTGATGGGGATGGACTAGGTCTGCCTGCATAACTTCAGTCGGTTTAGGAGTTACAGACGTTTAATGGTTAGTAAAAAATTAACAATCAGCTGCAAGGCTGATCGTATGATATTATTGTAGTATGCACTGTAGTATGCGCTTTATGACCGCAGGCCATGTTATCGTAGTAGATCTTGACTCATAAAATTTAGATATGTCGCTGACCTTTTTATAAAACACTGGAAACTAGCTATTGCAAAATAGCATGCTTATTCACAACAATAATTAAATGCAGTCCAAAATTACAGTATCCACGTAATTAACAGCTCCGGTAAACAAAACAAAACAATATGCACTTCTATTATAACTTAATTATTATAACAAGGTGCACACAGCAAACGTACCTAACAAACGAAACGTGCCTGAAACACGATCGCATTTCCCCTGCAAAGCATGGCCACTGGACATTGTCTCTATTAATATAATCAAGTTACACTCGCTACTCGCCACGCCTGTCTCAGCAGTACCCAGCCAGGGTAGAGTCTTACTGGCAGCGGGTGATAGCCAAGACCAAAGACTGCCATGCCTGTCTCAGCAGTGCCAAACTAGGGTAAGGTCCTAGTGGCAGCGGGTGAAAGCCGCTGCAGATCAAAGGCGAAATCAGTGAAACATCGTGGGAGAAACCAGATGCAGAGTACTTGTAGACTTTGCAAAGTATCATGGGAAAATTGAGAGTACTCATGGGTTGTCAGTGGAGATGAAGTGAAGTGTCCAATGTATTTAAAAAATGCCCACTTGACAATGTCTTTATTTATAATCAAGTATTACACTCGCTACTTGCCACACCTATCTTAGCAGTAACCGACTAGGGTAAGGTCCTAGAGGCAGCGGGTGAAAGCCAAGACTAAAGACTGCCACGATACACCTGTGTTAGCAGTACCCAACCAGGATAGAGTCTTACAGGCAGCGGGAGAAAACCAAGACCAAAGACTGCCACGCCCGTCTCAGCAGCATCTCACTAAGGTGGGGTTTTAGTGGCATCAGGTGAAAGCTAAGACCAAAGACGTCTGTCTCAACAGTAGATACCCTAAAATACCTATTAAGGTAGTCTGGCTTAACAGTGGATACCCTACCCTACCTAATTAGGTAGGATCCTAGTAGCAGCGGTTGAAAGTCAAGACAAAGCAGAAGAACAGAGATTCCACCAATCCAGACAGAGTCATTAGCCACTTCTTTCGAAATACCTAACCTTAGCGGTTCAAACTCCGAACATGGAAGTGTGTGGAACTCTAACTTTCCGTAATTCAGTTTTCCTAGCCGAATATAACATTTCCTTGAAGAGACTCGTCTTTACGATTCTCTTCAAGGAAAGAGTAAAAAACATTTTCTATGTAATATATGTAATATATATATCTTGCCTCTTTATAAACGTTTTCACGGTAAATCATCAAAACTTCCAGGGAGAAATGAGATTTAGAGTGTGTGTAGATTGTGGAAGTGAAGTGAATAATGTCCAATATGTGTAAAGCATGGCTTCTGGACATTTATCTCTATTAATACGATCAATTTACACTCACTACTCACCACGCCTCTCAGCAGTACTCGTCTAAGTTGGGGTCCTAGTGGCAGCTATTGGCATAGAAAATCAAGACAAACCAAATCATTAGATAAGCATAAGAATAGATAATAGTACACTATATTATTAACTATCTTATGAGATGGGCCCGACGCGTCAAAAATATGTCCATACTATAATGACGCGTGTAACGGTCAAACAGCATAGACCCCTGAAAGTATAAATCATAAGTGAAACAATCGATCTGACTTAAAACTGGAAGATAATTTGAAATTATCGTGCGTGTTTCAATGTATCTCGATGCAGTCGATGCCAAATGAGTCGGCTTTTTTCGTTGTGTCCATTTTTCCAACGAGCGTTGATAACACAGTCCTATGAAAGGACCTATACTTGACATGTGAAATACGAACATATTTACGCAGATACACACACGCACTCACAAACACACTTATGCACACTCTCATACAACACACGCATATATACACACAAGTGCTCACTTCCTTGAATTATTGTTTAATTTATTTACTTTTTGCCTTTGTTTACTTTTGAGTTTGTAATTCTGTAAGTAAAAGTATAGAATACTAGACCACTTGACGGACCACTGACATCCAGGTTGCAGGACTACCTATTCCTGGAGGTCAGAATCGATATCCTTACCCTTTACTACAAAGATAACTCTACTATATTGTATTTCTCATTGTTTGTTATGCTGTACTACAAATTGTTGTCTGTAAAATAAATACATGTTTTTTTTTTATCCACGATTTCAATCTTGCTGCTCGCTCACACTGACTACCTACCTGTAGGCATTTGCAATGCTTGTTAATGTTAATAGGGAATTTGAATTCAACCGGCAATCGCTTTCCGGCTTACTGAATATCCATTTCGGGCGCATTACTCTATTTAATGCATCTGTAATAACATTATCGCGTCGCTAGCGTTCTTGGATTACCTATGTTTGAGTACATGTCACAAATCATGTCACACGGAAAAGTTATCCAAATAGGCTAGGTTTAAAGGTTAAATTCCGTTGACGAATAATCTTTTACACTATTAAAAATAATCAAAGTGAACGAATAATTTCAACTTAGACAAAACGAACTGATTAGACGTATTGTCCATTGCAAATTGTCAAAGTCGATTGAGGGAATGGCCAAAATAGTGTTCCAAATTATACCAGGTGATTTTTTAAACACATTCTAAATTTTCATGGGTAGTGCATTCAGACAATCAACCATAGCCATCAGCGGAACAACTTTTACTATGGAGCAAAAATGAAATCGCGAAAAGAAGGACTTGGTCAATGAAAGAAACCCTTATACTTTTTGTCTACGAACCTTAAAACGACATTTTCATTCTCTACGTGTTCAGAAGTTCTTCCCTTATACTAATTCAAAATAAACCCAACAAATACGAATATTCTATTACGAACTAGTTTAAAAGAAGGTAAACTAAAGACTTGGGTATTGAAAACGCAAACCCTAAGCTTTATAAAACTAAAACAAATTCTAAAGCAAGTAAAAGTTTATAGATTGAAACAAATTTTATTTTAGTTAAAGAACAATTTACTTACTCGCGTGGAGGTCTAAACAAATCTGAAGTTGTTGAACTACCCGCGGTTATCTGTCGGTGTTATACGGTTCAATAGTGTAGGGATCTCTAAATATTTGTTTCAAGTAATTTCGTTAGAATTTTCTCACAAATTATATTCTCCGCGAAGGTAGTCAAGTAAATAATACACCATATTCAAAATATAAATATTTCACTAGTATATAGTGCCAAAACTCTGTCCAGTCCAGAGAGGGAAAGCACCTCGCCACTTTGAATGGACAGTGGATACTAAACTTATCAAAAAGCAAGTAGGTTTCGTCATGATGCTTTCCTTCACCAAAAAGCAAGTGATGATCCAGGTTGGGATTAAATATCATTTCTAGAGATGCATGAAAAGTGCCTTCCTTATTAAACTCCTGATATTACGCGCATCCTGGACCACCAGCAAGATTCTAACTTTGGCTGGCAAATATCTTCACATAGAGCATGTCATAGTTTGACTTGTCATCAACACGACAACAAAAGATAGGTATTTAGGTCATCATTATCTTATTCAAGAGCTGCTGTCTTGTCGGTGGAATATTTGCCAATCCTGTTTCTCAAATTCGCCTCTTTTCTGCAAATGCATTGAGTTCTTGATACGACACGGCATCAACATTTTCCGTTCCTTTCCAATTATGTTTAAAATAAAATTGTCGTGTCGTATAAAGTGCCCGATGCATGTAGGTACAAATATAAAAATATTTTTGTTTACCGACTATTTTATCGAATTTCAATAGCGTCAATACAACAAATCCCACAATTCCGAGCCCCAGCAACCGCAAAGTGTTTCGATACCTGCCGCTGACAGTTTCGTTTGGACACAAACTTTTCTTTGTTGAACCCCAGAGTCGGGACTTGTGGAGTTGGCTCGTTAGTTCCACAAACTTCGGCGCCGAGTGAAATAGGCGTTCCGATGCGCTTCTGAGATACCGTTGTTGTCTTTTTTGCAGCTATATTTTCTTTAAGGTTCCTTGAACTAATGAAGTATTGTTAAGGTTTAATTCTGGGTGAGGCGTATTTATAAAACGGTGATGATGATGATGATGGTCTGATACAAGATAGTGAAAGGATTGGATTTGGTAGATTTGTAATGTCGAAAGTATTTAGCAAGCAGTTCTTTCGGCGACGCGTTGACAACGCGGCGTAATGTCTTTTCAAAAATATACGAAGTTACTCAATCTCTTTCCCAAGTGACGTTTAACGCGTGTAAAACGTCTTGTGGGAAAGATTTAATCTATTTCTTGCATTTATTATGGTAAGGAAATACCGCGTCGCCGACGCGACGCTGAAAGTGCCACGTGGGAAAAAGCGAAAGGTAGTACGAGTATATCACCAAGACTCAGGCTTTTATAAGGTACTTACGAAGGTTGATATACAGGTAGAAGTAAACATGCATAACACAGATCATATCGGGGTGTAGTAGCAAAGTCTGTTCACAAACATATTCCTTGAAGCGATATTTTAAGAGGATATGCTCTAGCACGCTCATAAACGGAAGTTTAAATTATATTTTGGTTAACCAATTAAAGTCAATTTTATTTTTTCATACAATCAAGAAACTAATCTCTTAGCTTGCGCTTTCTCAGATTTTAATTAAAATGTATAATTTCAAAGTTATCTTGGCTCAAAAATTTCAAAACAAATCTGACACTAATTCTAACATTGAAACTATTTTTTAACGGAAGTCTCAAACCAGAGACATAGAGATTAGTAGGTATCTAATCAAATTAAAGATAGAAAAATTAAGTCTTGGGCGGGACTTGAACCAGCAAACCAAACCAGGGAATTGCGTTTACCGATTACGCCACCGAGGCCACTACCCAGAGAACGAAAATTTCAGTCTTGAATTTGATTTGAAATAGCACAACATGGCTGTAACATGTTTAGGATAAATAATATTAGCAGGTACCTATAATGTGTTAAACAAAATTTTTGAATTGAATTGATTAGTGTTGAAAATATAATCTAACTTCGCTTAGATGGACTATCCTCTTAATAGCACAATTATTAAGAATATCCACATTATTGAACATTTTATATATAATACTTAAAGTCACGAACAAATTTCCTTTCGTATTTTACATATTTTCCTTCAAAAACCAACATCCAATTTTATTTTGAACTATTTAAATCTTACCAAGCACTGGCTATCCTTTCTTCAACAAACATACCAACTAAAATAAAGAAGACACTTCCCGTGATAATATCCAGCATCCCATATTAGACTAATGTACTCGCAGGATTAAGGGCTGGTCCACCGTAATGTGCAATGCGTTATATGTCTGCCCATTAGTGAGACGCTAATAGGATGGGAAGGTAATGCTTTGGTATAACATTACTACGCTATCTATCTCCTGTGAACAATGACATTATATACAAGGAGGACTTCGCATCAATGCGCTATTATCGAGACAACTAAGTTATGCCCAGTTGTTTTACATTACTGCTTTGTAACCGAATACATTTGAAAGACTGGAAGGTCAGCGGCAATGTATGACAACCAAGCATAACAGATGCATACAAAGGTGACATAAGAGACATGTGCCATGTTTAGGCTTTGTTATTGTATGACACAGGAAGCTGGCATAGGTATTGTTGGTATGACATGATGACTCTATGGATATAAAAACTCATTGGCTGTAAAGCATGGAATGGAAGGTAATTAGACAATACCTATGCCAGCTTCCTGAAGGTAATATATTTGCGCTAGAAAGTAACAAAAATCTGTGGTCGTATATAACGGGTTCAGACCATCAAACTGAATTAATTTTATTATGAAAATGAAAATTTATATTTCTTAAACTTTGTTACATAAACATATATCAGTGATTGGGTTCTTCTGGTAAGTATCCAAAAATTATGGCAGATATTAGTTAGCGATGAGTATTTTTACCCGACTGCGCCAGACGGAGGGTTATGTTTTTTGAGCGTATGTATGTATGTTTGTATTTTGTCTATTTCTTTGGCACGCCCTACAGCCTAAAAGACTTGATTCAAACGTATGAGATGTCGTTAGATTCCTAAAAATCGTGAGAGTGGCCGGTCACAGGTCATTTTATTTTGATATGGCATCTGCGAATTAAAAAGAGAGGGGGTATAAAATAATTTTCAACACACTTGCTCATAAAATGGCTCTTATTTCACCGCAATTAGGCACATAATGACACCTATAATCAAACTGTGACTTTTTCATGACTATTATTCACAAGGGAGTTATAGGTTTTTTATAGTAGGTATCTAAACTTCTTGGTTGAGTTCTTGAGTTGCTTTGTTCTTAAAAAAGTGTCGATACAAAAAAGATCATATTCAATAGTACAAATAAAAATTCTCTAAATAAACTTTTTATTTACTAAATAAAATGATTTTTTATTATTATTTTCTTCACAAGTGTGTTGAAAAACGTCGTATGATACACGTGTGTATTGATGATTACCGTCCTCGGCTCTCTTAAGACCTCAATGGCGCCTCAGCGGTAATCACCAACATTACACACTTGTACCATAATGTACTATTATTAAGAAAACAGAAAACCCGACTGCATAAAAAAAAATTAACTGAAAAGAGAAAAACAAGCTAATCACTAAAATATAATTTGAATGTTAATAGGTAGGTATTGCACGTGGGGACAAACCAATAATAGGAATGTATTTTTTATAATTCTTCTTTGTCCCCGTTTGCGATACCTACCTAATAACATTCAAATTATATTTCCTCAAACAAAGTTGTTATAACTGATTAGTGATAAGCTTGTTTTTCTCTTTTCAGTTAATTAAAGGTACTCTTCTTTTCGTTATAGTGTGTGCCTATACATTGCATGGCTCTGACACCAGGGTTTGCTGCCCACACGATAAGAAGAAGATGAATATGGCGACCCTGGCAGTTTCAGACCAGCTACCCATAGCAAGAGCGAAAATGAAGGTCATGTTTGAAGGTGAATTACGAAAGAAAATGCGGAAAATTATGGAGAGAAGAATCGAAGAAAATGTTTTTTTTAAAGAAGTATTTTGTTTATTAAAGGTGGTGATGGAAGGTTTGGTTTTTTTTTTACTTGTTATCACGTAATTGGCGCTGAAAAATTTAATGTTGCTGTATTAGAGATTAAGTAATTTGCTGTTTGATAAACAATAAAGATAAATAAATAATAAATTTGATTTATAGCACAGTCATATTTAAAAAAAATCGCTAAGCAACATAGAAATCAAAATTATGTGTCCCAGAAGGATTTTAAATTATTAATATGAATACAAGAGATTTAGCAATATACATTATTTATGAGCAATAAAATAGGTAATGAAATTTTAAAAATGAGGTGTTTATTAGAAAATACGAATGTATTTTTCAAATCTTTTAAGTAGACAAAAATATTCACACCATGTTTGTACTATGTATAATGGTAAAGCCTTAAATATGTGCAAAAAAAATTTACCATCTGGTTTTTTAGAACGAGATAATAGCTAAATTTTAAAATTGGAACTGTAGCTGACGGGATTTTTTTTTAATTTTGGTACATTTCTGAGCTCAAATTGGCTCTTCAATATTATACCGAAAAAAATGTCAATTACTAATTAGTCCCGGCTCAAATCGTAAAATGACTGGGCTAGTAGTGTATCTAGTGTAGCTGTAGGTGTCATATAAGTTATAAGATTCAGGGATATAGTTTCTGTGGGTAAACCCTTTCACCACATGGCACATCATTCAACCCTGAAATATGATAAAAGTGACCATTGCTAAAACAGAATACTTCAAAACATACTTGTAGCAAAGCTTCTAACCGACCGAGCTTCTAACCAAAGGTCGTGATTATATGTATGTATGTTCTTCTGTCCAGTGGAGACATCACGGTGAAGATATTTGCCACCTATAGCATAACACCCACCCATATTCGTAGTTTTTTCCTTGAAATTTTCTCCACTACTCCTCCATTACCTCTGTGGTCTAATGGTTAAGAGCACTGGGTTATCGACACCGAGGTCGTAGGTTCGATTCGGGGGACACCTACTGATATGTCACTTTGTGCGTTTTCCCCAGTTGGTTAGGACATTGCAGACTGAATCACCTGATTGTTTGAAAAGAAATATGATTCCGTGCTTCGGATGGCACGTTAAACCGTTGGTCCTTGCTACTATCTCTGGTGGTAGTATTAGTTACGTACAAATCACGTCAGGTGGTCTGAAAAAACTCTGACACCAAAAGCTTGTACATGAATGCAATAAAGAAATCTAATCTAATCTTAGATGAGAAGATGAAAACTTAAAAGCTAAGAGATCAATCCTTATGGTTCACGTATTGTAAGGGCACTGCAAACAAGAAGAAGAGAAAAGAGAGGGATCAGAATGTTCTGAAAGCAAATACCAAAGAAATCTACAAACAGTTAAAGTACTTCAAGATGTTTTTGTAATAATTAGTAAGAACTAAATTAAGTTAAGTGCAAAAGGTTATACCTATTCAAGACAACTCCAACTCAGTTGAAAGTATTAACTGCAAAAGTTCCTTAACCTTATTGCATTAGAGTTGATAACGGAACAACAGTGTGTACGTATCTAGTGATGTTATGGACCTTCGTATACGGATTATTTACCTTGTATCCGTAAATTAAAATATCCAAAATTACATGTGGGAATGGAACGTAGTGAAGTCTGAGTGGAACGGAATGCAGATAACGTCAGAGAGAGATGATAGATAGAATGCAGTGTTGTGTGATAGGGATGAAAGATGTAGGATGAATGACAGGCCAGGTAAGAGAGGGATGAGAGACAAGGTGCGTAAGTGCGAGAGAGATGAAAGAGTGTGACGTAGGAGGAAGCTGAGAGGAGCGATGTCTCTTGGATTGCAAGATGGATGGACGGTGGTTGTTTTTGAAAAAGCCAGTGTAAAATTATTATATAAAACGCTGTGCTCTTGGAAGAAGTTTTGCTTGCTCCAAACCCAAATACATGTGAAATTTAATATTTTATTTTATTCTAACCTAACCTAACCTAACCTAACTACCTAACCTAACTGAAAATATGTCTAAATTAAAATATGTTTTATAGTTTTATTTTCACAAGTAAATCGTAAAAACCAGGTAAGACGTAGGCTCTGATATAATTTAATCGAGGGTGGCATTTTAAATTCAAGTTACTTATGAATGCACCATTAAATATCCTTGTTTGAATTTCTGTCAGAAATTATTTTTCTATACTATTATAAAACTGTAACAGGAAGTCTTGTCTGTACATTGAAGATATTAACAAAAAAAAAGTTATGGTATGGTTTTTAGGTGTCCCTGATTCCATTTCACTAATTTTTGGATTTTTGTCTGTCTGTTTGTTTGTGTGTTTGTTTGTTTGAATGAGTATCACGCAAAAACTACTGAACCGATTTTGATGAAACTTTTTTTGTTTGATAGCTTATTATCTGACTTAAAATCTGGTATATAATTTGTGCCGACGAAGTCGCGGGTTAACGCTCGTACTAAATAAAAGTTTTACCAAATATGTACATTTGCAGTGTTAACTTTACTAAATTTTTTTTTAACCCTCTTATACCTCTTTCCTAACAATGAACATTCGAGGCAGTACATGCAACAAAATGCTAAATATGTCTACTCCAGAAGCGTCGACATCCATATTCGAAACATCCACAGTAGCCCTAGTATACAGAACAGAGTTATCTGAACCGTGGCCACTAAGTAGCCGGGCACTCGGAACGCGCACTCCATCTACCGCTAAGCTCATTCCTTCAAATGGGGAATGATATCCATATCCGAAACATATCCACAGCAGACCTAGTACACAGAACAAAGTAAGCTGAACCGTGGCCACTAAGTAGCCGGGCACTCAGAGCGCACACACCATCTACCGCTAAGCTCATTCCTTCAAATGGGGAATGATATCCATATCCGAAACATATCCACAGCAGCCCTAGTACACAGAACAAAGTAAGCTGAACCGTGGCCGCTAAGTAGCCGGGCACTCCGAGCGCGCACACCATCTACCGCTAAGCTCATTCCTTCAAATGGAGAATGATATCCATATCCGAAACATATCCACAGCAGACCTAGTACACAGAACAAAGTAAGCTGAACCGTGGCCACTAAGTAGCCGGGCACTCAGAGGGCGCAATAAGCTCATTTCTTTAGGAAACTGAGCTTCAAATAGGGAACAATATCCATATCCGAAACATATCCACAGCAGCCCTAGTACCAGAACAGAGTAAGCTGAACCGTGGCCACTAAGTAGCCGGGCACTCAGAGCGCGCACACCATCTACCGCTAAGCTCATTTCGCCCGCTTTGGTTTTATAAAACTGGGTAAATTCCTACACAAAAAACTTTGAGGTTAGTTTAGAAGTGTGCTCGTAGATGCGGTAAAAAAGCTGAGTGAAAATGACCAGAAATTTGTTTGTTATTCATAATGAAATGTTGGCCTAGATATAATTCCACTTTCATACTCTCTGTTATGAACTTCTCGGTCAATATTATAGCTATCATTTAAATCAGTAGCAGCAAAAACTACAGTATTGTAGCAGATTATACGTGAAGTTGTAAAAAACTAGACACACACTTTTAGACCTATATCTTTTTTTTTTATTACACTGATGATCTTAAATCCCTTTATCCGGTCAAAAAGTTTGCAACAACTAACGAATCGTATTTTCTAGTATTACTTTGCACGCTGCATTACTGATGGTTGATGGAGGGAAAGTTGAGGTTTAACCAACGATTTACTGCTACGATGATGCAAAACATTGTAACCTATTCTTGTTACAAGTTAAAGTGATGTTTGACTTTTCATGGCATTTGAACTACAGCAACATCTTATTTACAAAGTTATGTATGCAGGATATTTCTGAGTGCATAAATGTGTGCACTAAACACAGATGCACTTTTTCGATCTTTATACTGTACTCTCGTTCTTAACCACTCCTGGATCTGATGGAACAGGAAACCACTACAATCCATATTTATTTACTGTAACTGGTAGACACACGATGATAACGATGCTTCATAAAACAGCACCCTTCTAGGTTGGTATTATTCGCACCTATATACCACACACGTTTCACTTTTATCGACCAAAGGAAAATGCCTTCTCCTAAAGCTGTTAATTTCGTTCCTACATCCCAACCGTCTCCCTTAGAGTCCGCAAGCTGAATGAAATTTCAGTAATTTGGTAAAGCGAATGCAAGGTACGGCTCCCGAGTGGGATTTTCTTACAATCCGTGCTTTGTTTTGAAGTCTATTTGAAGTGGAAGGACCAATAACAGCAGACCTCCCCTGCCTGTATCGCATTGCATCACATCGCACGAAAAAGGTGTGAAATAATGAATGTTTAGGATTCAACTTATACTGGTTTTAATGTGTTAATAGTATGCGGTCGTGCTAGAGCTTAGTGAATGAGTAATAAAGGTCATTATTGCCTGGGTTTGGATCTATTTGGGGCGGTTAAGCCTTCTGAATATTATATCTGTTTGGACAGATTATGGAATGTAGCCGTTTTGATGTTTATTCCGTTATTGTTATGATTTCTTGGGTGCTATTTCGGAATGTTACGAACCTAATCTTTATTTAGACAATCCTCTGAATGACTTAACTTATTCGTTTAATTATCTTCAAAGCATTGGAGGTAATCTTTGGAATTCTAAATACATTTTACACTCTGTTTCCTGAAACTCTTGTTTGCTTCCTAAAACACTTTTAAGAGGTCTACATTATTTTAAATTGTCATCATTATCATCATCATCAACGTATGAAAGTTCCACTGCAGGGCACAGACCTCGTCTCACGAATAAACGCAATAAAGAAGCGGGCCATACCTACACTCTTCCAATGATGTATTATTGAATGTAATACTGAATGCTCTCCGAATATCATAAAACCAATCTTAGAAGGAATATAATTCAGAGCGCGCTCCATACAAACGAAGTTTGGTGATATTTTCAATACTAACCAATTAAAGTCAATGAAATTTTTCAGAAACAATCTAGAAACTAATCTTTATCTTTTTATGAATTCAGTTTTTCGTTAAAATGTATAGTTTAAAAGTTACAGTGCCTCAAAGATTTTCATACAAATCTTAAATTAATCCTAGCCAAATCCTAGCACTAAAATCTGACTTCCTAAAAACATAGATATTAGTTTTTAGATTGTTTCTGAAAAATTTCATTGCCTTTAGTTTTTTAGTATCGAAAATATCACCAGACTTCGTTTGTACGCGCGCGTATTTACGCATTTGGAATAAACTTCTCTAAAGAGGCTATGTGAAAAAAATAGGATTCTTCAAAGCGTCATATATCATGAAGTACTAACAGTAGGAGTATGATAAGCGGATATGTGTAAATTGAACATATAATTGAAGTTTTGATTAGAGCCAAAACACGATTAAGACACATTTTCTTGATAGAAAAACAAGCCAAAGTAGCCTCCGTCTTTATCGATAAACGCTTGGAACTGCTAAACGGTGAATAATAGAAACACGAGACTTGATTTAAAAAAAAGAGAATGATATTTTACAAATTTTGATTAGAGCAGAATTGAACTTACATAAATAGTACAATCACAATTAAATAAAGTTTGTTTTACGCTTGCATCATTTCAGACGCGCGCGCCGCCCCATCTCTTTCTCTCACATCAGGCAGTAATATAAGCTATCACACGCCCATCTCGCTTTAATTTTTTCTCGACATTTTATGCCCTTAAGGTATAAAAATTGTATAAAAGTATTTCTTATTTATTTTCACACCAGAACAAGCATAAGCGAATAAGCTCACGACTTTCTTACCAGAAGAGGTAATTATTGTTTGGTTATAAGGGCTTAGTCAATGACCAAATAGCTACTGCGACCTGGATAGATTTATTGTAGCTGTGGGGGTAATTAAGAGATATCCTAAATATAACAAGATAGCCCTGTGGTG
The DNA here is from genome assembly GCA_927399405.1 of Agonopterix arenella. Classification (NCBI taxonomy): domain Eukaryota; kingdom Metazoa; phylum Arthropoda; class Insecta; order Lepidoptera; family Depressariidae; genus Agonopterix; species Agonopterix arenella. Next base: position 15,662,395 of record OV656708.1, on the reverse strand, counting down.
TCCGGCTTCGAATACGTTTCCTCTACCCTAAGGTTGTCTGGAAGAAATCGCTTCTTAGCGATAAGACCGCCTTATTTCATGCCTCTTGTATTTCTATATCTGTATTTTTAATACTGTTTATGTTTTAGTGTAAAATAAAGTATATTTGATTTGATTTGAATACCACCAACCTAGTTGGGTGTCGTAGGAGGCCACTAATTCGTTCAGGCGTCATGCACATCAGTAGTGTAATATTGGGCACTCTAGGCCACTTCGTTTCCTTCAGGCTCACCCTGTTCGCCTTCAGTCACTCGTTGACCTAGAGTGCCCAATATTACAAAGATATTTTTCGTTCAATCATTTACTCAGACATTCTAATTTAAATTCAACCTGTGTCGTTATAACGCGATCAGATGAGAGCCATGGTAAGATCACTCCTTGAACGCACTGTCATCTAGGATGTTAAATCGTTTATTTAACAAGAACAGGAACTCGTTTTATCTGTCTATTTGTCGAACAGAAAACATTATTTTAATCAAAAGAAGCAAAAACCTCGTGCTTTGAGCTTTCAGGTACCTTGCTCGGTCTCGTCGGCTAGTGTCGGAAGTTGTGCAAGGTACCTTAATTGCTCATCGCACATTAGAGGAAACCCCTAAGGGTTTTTTTAGTATCCATTTGAGGTTCGACATTACAGTGTCAGTTCTCAGGTAGGATTTCAGGGTTTTTGGTATCCATTTGAGGTTCGACATTACAGTGTCAGTTCTCAGGTAGGATTTCAGTTCATAGAGATATTACTTTATCAAGTTTCAGATTGGCCAGATCGATACTAATTGATATTTCATATCACAGGCATGTTTGAAGTTATGGAGTGTAGTCAAGTCGGCCAAGCTTAACTAACACCACATGGTCTCAACCAGCCCAGAGGAAACTGTTTCACTCTGGTATATATACGAACATCGTTGAAAACTTTAATAGCGCGATTTAGAAATCGTTATTTTAATGCGCGAGTTTTCGCTAGGCCGCTGTACACTAACGTCTTTAGTAAACAGAACCAGTAACAATACCTTTATAAAAGAGTCGATGTACCTCATACAGCTGGATTAAAGACGCGGCATTAAATAAAAACTGAATTCCCCGGTTAGTATTTGATTACCGTAATATGATACTAAGGATGTCGTCATTGCGATTATACAAGGTGTTAATTTTAATATTTTGTTAGGTATCCACTGAAATATACGATAATATAAGAAGGATATTATTATTAAGTTGATTACATCACAATACTAAAGGGATTAACTCAAGTCTGTAATAAGATAATGTAACCAAAAATTCTTCTTGTTATTTTATCAACTAAGTTGTGTACTAGTTCGTATTTAGTAGTGAACTTACGTAAGTTTAGGTGTGTTTATATACCTACTTAGTTTTATTCAGTATGGTTTTATTTAACGAATTTCGTTATCATTTTATTATTAAATAATAAATAAGTAAGTATAATAAGTAGGTAGGTAGGTAGGTATAATAGGTAGGCAGTTATTGTCTGAAATATATGCGTGATAAAATTAAATATGTTTATATCTTAATTAATAATATTATATACCTAGATATAATTTATAGTGATGACAAAGATATTTAATTAGCTACATAACACGTTAAGCTTCTTACCTACCTACAAAATAGATATTATCTTTCTTCAATATTTATCAAAATGACACACTGTATTTTTTTCGAATGTTGATTCATACTGTGAAACCGAAGAAAACCTAAGTAAGCATTTTTATCGTAATAAATCAGAATGTATTATGTGATAAAAGTGACTCGTAGAATGTTACATAGTATTTACTTGAATTTAAGGTTCAAATTACATTGATTAGAACCTTTACATTACGTTTTTAGATGGAGACTTAAGAGTAAAAAAGCTTACCTAATTATTGCAATCCATAATTTGTAACATACTTATTTTGATTTTGCTCAACAGTAGTCGCAGTATAAATTATCGTGAGTGATTTTTAATAAATTCAGTTTCTTCAAGAAAAAATGTAAGTAGGTATGAGAACAATTATTTAATCATGCAATCATTAACATTATGGTTATGATTTAATACCTACAACATGGGTTCGAATCCTAGTTGAAACTTATTTTGATATGCCTAGTTGCAATTATAGTACTTATATTTTAAACACATTAGGTACAGTTTAACGTTCGAGATCTGAAGGTAGATAATTTATTAATTTTTGCTTAATAGTTTTATTAACTTTCAGGTCTGACTCCGAGTATGAAATTGTAAGTGAAGAGGAGAGAGAAAAGGTTGATAAAACGAAAAAGAAGACCTCTAAGAAATCTACGTCGTTGAGTAGTAGCAGCGTGGGGAAGCGAAAAACGTCATCGACTAATTTAGCTAGGTAATTTGATTTTTAACTCGCACCTACACCATAAATTTTTTTTGATTGATTTTTCTTAATAAACAAAATGTTATGTTATAGCTATTTGTTTGCTTTTACAGTGCGCGCAAGAAGACAGCCCCAGCAGCGCTCGACGTGTTTGGGTTGACCAAGGATCAACCGCAACCGTCATCTTCAAAGCCAACAAAGCGGAACGGGACTCTGGAGTCCTGCTTCGTAAACCGGGTAGCAACAGGCAACCAACGACGGGTGACCGAACAAAGTGGTGAATACTATATTGATCTTAAAGTATATAATACTACCGACGCCGAAGGTTCTAAGCCAGAGGAACGTTGGAAGAAGGCTCTCGTAAGGGTGAAGTTCTTTACGAATGACGACTGTCCGCAGTGGCAAAATGTTCAAAATCTTGTGAGATCGGCTCATGAGCTGTTTGAGGACATTCCACCTTCTTTTTATAATAATTTTAATAACTAGTCACATCATTTTTTGATTTGTTGAATTTTGATAAAAAATAGTAGGTAGGTACAGTTAAACCGTATCTATAAATACTTAGCGTTAATTATAGTTAATACGTACTGTTGATAAAAAACTACAAGAGTTAAATTATTCTAACATGCCTTTTTGTTCAAGCTGCGGTATTTTAGTTGTAAGAAACAAATGGACAGGTCATTTACGAAGTAACGTACACAAAAATAATGCCGCTGCATCTGTTTACGATAACGTACAGATAATAAAATCCGCTTTCCGGGGTCGTATCGCGAGCTATAGGATTTTAGCAGTGACTGAAGAGGAAGTAAATTCTATAAATACGTTTTTTGTCAGAACTAGTTTCAAAATCAAGTCGCTTTTAGATCGATCACTTAAAAGTCATATATGTGTTAAAGTTAATATTGAACTTTTTTCTATGTTTTTGATGTTCAAAAATGATACCCAGGAAGTGAAGTCTTTTGGAACAAAAAATTTTACACTTCATTTAAATTATGACTTCGATTCATTATTTTTAGATGTCAAAAGTAATTTGATAAAAAAGATTGAAGAATTTCAAGAGAGGGACAGTGGGTGGACATTTTTAAACAATTTACACTTAGAACTGAACATAAATAAATGTCAACCATTACGAGGATCAAATTATATAGACTTACCTAAATTTATCAAAAACAAAAAGGCATGCCTGAATATTCAGAATAATGACGAATACTGTTTCTTATATTGCGTGATGGCGGCCCTATATCCTACCACAAAACACTCCGTAAGACCTTTATCATATGCAAATTTCCGGGATATGTTGCAAATTAAAGATATGTCGTTTCCAGTCAGCTTTAGGGACATTTCAATTTTCGAGAAAAATAATCCTGCTTTAAGCATTTATGTTTATGGTCTGAAAGACAAAAAGATTATAACTGGACCATTGTACAAATCGGAGTCAAGTAGCTATAAAAAACGTATTCATTTGTTGCTTCTTGAAAATGGTGAATCATCGCATTATTGTTTAATCAAAGATCTGCCGCGTCTTGTTAGACGACAAATAACAAAACATCACGGCAAGTTATACTATTGTGATACTTGTTTACAATTTTTTACATCAGCTGCTAAACTTGATGAACACATTTGTGGAGGCGTCGTTACTGTGCTGCCTGAGAAAGGGTCAGTTATACAGTTTAAAAATTATGAACGAAAACAAAATGTTCCTTTCGTTATTTACGCTGACTTTGAAACTATGCTACAACCTTTTCAGGGCTGTGAACCTGATCCAAATAATGCAAGTACAACAGACTTACAGCGCCATGTGCCCGTTGCGTTTGCTTATCAAGTCGTTTGTTCAGTTGATGAACGTTATAATCGGTTTGTTAGTTATCGCGGTAAAGATTGTGTGCCAAAGTTTGTTAGCTCACTGCATAGAGATGTCGCGGAAATTCATGAAGTTCTAGGTACTATTATCCCTATTATATTCAGTAAACAGGATGCTAAAGATTTCGAGTCATCTACTCGTTGTCATATTTGTCATAATTTTTTATGGAATGATAGAGTAAAAGATCATTGTCATATCACAGGACGATATCGCGGTGCTGTCCATCAGTACTGTAATTTACAGTATCGGCTTCCTAAATTTATTCCAATTTTTTTTCACAATCTTGCAGGATATGACTGTCACCTGTTTATCAAAGAATTGGGAGTAACTCCCGGCATGATCAAAATCATACCAAAGTCTAAAGAAAACTATATTTCATTCACTAAATTTATTCAAGTTACAAACGAAGAGTATATTCAGTTAAGATTCGTAGATTCATTTAAATTTTTAGGAACAAGTTTAGGAAAGTTAGCGAAAACAATGAAGAAAGATGAATTTACTAGTCTCCACTATTTCTTTCCAAATAAAGACGAGTTTAGTTTACTAACAAGAAAAGGTATATATCCCTATGATTATATGACTGACTGGAAATGTTATGAAGAAAACTCTTTACCGCCGCAAAGTAAATTTTACAACTCACTGACGGGTGAAAACATATCATGCGAAGATTATAAGCATGCGCAATCGGTATGGTACCAATTTAAAATAAAAAGTTTAGGGGAATACACGGACTTATATCTGAAAACTGACGTTCTTCTGTTAACGGATATATTTGAAAATTTTCGGCAAACGTGTAAACGTCATTACCAGCTCGATCCTGCATTTTATATCACTGCACCAAGCTTATCTTTCGATGCGATGTTGCTCAAAACCGGTGTACAACTAGAACTTATTGATGATTTGTCTATCATTCGAATGCTACAAAATGGAATCAGAGGCGGTGTATGTATGTGCTCTCATCGATACGCAAAAGCAAATCATAAATATCTAGATGACTATGACTCTTCCCAACCAAATTCATTCATAGTTTATTTAGATTGTAATAATTTGTATGGGTATAGTATGTGTCAAACATTACCCCTCTCTAATTTTAGATTTTTAGAGCAGAACGAAATTGATGGTTTATGCGTTTCGGATATACGAGATGACGCTGATTACGGTTTCATACTCGAGGTTGATCTGCTATATCCTGAAAACGTACATTGTGATCATAACGATTTCCCGTTTTGTCCTGAGAAATGTATACCACCTGGTGGGAAGAATGTAAAGCTTGTACCAAACTTGTACAATAAATACAACTACGTGATCCATTACGTTCATTTGAAAAAATGTCTAGAGCATGGGTTAGTATTGCGTAAAATTCACAGGGCTATCACATTCAAACAAAGTGCTTATTTGAGACAATACATAGAGTTTAACACAGAGCTACGGCAAAAAGCACAGTCTGAGTTCGAACAAGATTTTTTTAAACTGTTGAATAACAGCGTTTTTGGTAAAACTCTGGAAAACAATGAGCGAAGGGTTAACGTACAATTGATAAACCAATGGAATGATACAAAAAATATAACCAAAAAGGAAACTAGTGCCGATAAACTCATAGCTAGTCCTTACTTCCATAGTGTATCAATTTTTAATGATAGTTTGGTTGCAATACAAATGAAACCAGATAGAGTCATCTTAGATAAGCCAATTTACATAGGCTTTTCGGTATTGGAATTATCCAAGGCTCACATGTACGATTTTCACTATAATGTAGTGAAACCCTTCTATGGAGATCGAGTTCAGCTATGTTATACTGACACAGATAGTTTCATCTATAATATTACCACAGATGATTTTTATCGAGACATGAAAAACAAATTCTTACCTTACTTTGATACAAACAATTATAGCGAAAATAATAAATTTAATTTACCACTTAAAAACAAAAAGATACCTGGTTTGTTTAAGGATGAGATGGGAGGGAAAATTATAACGGACTTTGTTGGTTTAAGGTCAAAGTTATATTGCATTAAAACCAAAGAAAAAACAATAAAAAAGGCAAAGGGTGTTAAAGCAAACATTGTGCGAGAATTGAGTTTATCAGATTACGAGAAAGTTCTTATTAATAAAGATGTCATTCGCAAAAAAAATATTTTATTTAAATCAATCAAACATGAAATATTTACTAGAAGTGTTAACAAAGTTGCACTCTCAGCGAATGATGACAAACGTTCAATTTCTCAAGATAAAATATCTACCAAGGCGTGGGGTAGCGAATGTATCTTAAAATCTTAAATTTTTGTAGTTTATTATCAACAGTAACAGTACGAGTGTAGACATTATCCTAAATTGATAGTTTCTAATACCTTGCGCACAAAACCTAATCTCCGCCTGAGGCAAGGGAGGTGGGACGTAGAATAAACGCATGCAAGCGATCGTCGCGTCATCAATTCGGAGCTTCACGCCATCCCATGTCTCAGGCGGTGACTAGTCAGTTGCGAGCGGGCTATAATATTAAGTATAATAATGAAGAAATAGATAGGTTGATTACTCATCGACTGTTAGGTGGTATTGTAAAAAGATTGTGTGAATTATATTTCAATGAATAAAACTGATTATAATACTAAATTTATATGTATAGCAGACAACATTATTTTATGTTTAACTTCAAAATGATATAATATTAATTTCTTACTTACCTATTGTATAAGTTACGCTAGCCTAAATGTCTCAGCTAGCACTTTTATAGCGTGCTAATAATAAAATTTTTTCTACTTCATATCATTTTTTATTTATAGTACCCTACTTCCCTACATAGACATAATGTCTATCACACAAAAATATGGTGAGGTAAAACCAGTAGGCGTCGCATGCCAGCCCCGAGAAAACGATAAAAATCGAGATGTGCCTCCATCCTTATTATTTTACGTATGCCGGAAAGAGCGCGCATGACATTTTTCTCGTTTAAGCGCTTTGGCATGCTAGCTGTGCTGACAGATAATAAAATATTATGATAAAGATATATATGTATACTTAACTTTATTAGCTTATTAGTAATTCGACTCATACTCAGACTTCAATTAACTATAATTGTTTCACTTTAGAATTTGGAGGAAGAAGGAATTTGTAAATAATTTGAAAGTTCATTTTCATTTTACTGTTTATTAAACTTAACAGAAACAATTTTACAGTGTCCATAAATCTGATCATTTAAATATTAATTATTTTACAAAGTGTAATTTGTCAACTTTTTAGAAATCTTATTAATAACACTCTCTGTCTGATCCATAATCTCGTCCATTCTTTCGGTGACAACATATTGCGCATTAAGTATTGCACTATCTTCTCTAACACAATCAATTTCGCTCACATCATAGACTAATATTTTTATTAACCGCAGAGGTCTGTCCGGTTTCTTGCAAATTACAAAGGATGTAGGTGAAATAATTGACTTCTTTTTGTTAACACGCTTATTTGATTTCTTTTGTTCCTTAAATTTTGTTTTTCCATGATCGCGTTTGTTTCTTAGCTCAGGGTAATCTACATCAAATCTATTCAAGAGATCTTGATTATAAAAGTAAGGAACGGTAGTTTCCTCCATGATCTGAAAACAAAAAAATGTAAAAGTAAAATCATTAGATAACTGTAATTAAGCAGGATTAATGAGGTACTTACCTATACAGGATGCAAGTGACAGCCTAGCAAATACTGAAACGATGAACTCAGACCATCAAACTGAACAACTTTCACAATGAAGTCTACCTCAGGAAACGCGAAAAAAAATTTAGCTGTCCCATTTCCATTTTAGTCGTGATGGTACAGCAGTTTTGTATGAGACAGCAGATTTTTTTTTTGCGTTTCCTGAGGTAGACTCCATAGTGAAAGTTATTCAGTTTGATGGTCTGCGTTCACAGTTTCAGTATTTGCTAGGCTGTCACTTACACCCAGTATAGTTTAAATATTTTATAAAGAGATGAATTAAACTTACCGAAATGCCTGATTACCTATAATATTTTAATTCAATAACAAATTAAGTGACCTCTCCAAATGCTTATGTGCAAGTGACTAAAGAGTTGTTTACCTAAAAAGATCACGTCTAAGCCTCAGGTTCTATGAAAAAAATATTCAATTCATCTCAAGAATGAAACAAGATCAAACTTGATTTAAATTTCTTAGATAGGTACTTACATTATTATTTATATATTTCCTTAATTAAACAAAAATAGTTTTATCATTTTCACATAGGTAGGTATAGGTAGTGATTACATGTGTTAAACCATTCCCGTAATGAAAAATTGCATGGAAAGCAAATTCAAGTTCATACTTGTCGGTCATGTGAAGCTACCGATTATGATGACATAGATCGTTTTGCAGTTTTTAAGTTTCAAATTTCCATGCCTCAAGTTATTTATTTCATAATTAAATTATTCGTCATTCATTAAGTAACCTTAGTACGGAGCATCCGCATTTTTATTTCATACTTAAAGTTCAAAAACATAATCAGAATGTCTAGACCAGTGAATCCAGTCATCACTAGCTACCTTGCAACTGATACGTTTGGTGTTCCTAAATTTACCATCAAGATAGAAGTAAATCAAATAGTTGAACGAGATTCAATAATTGAGGGTCGACCAATGCTGAGATCCATTTATGCAGCGCAAGATGAAGAAGATCCTGTGATGAAATCAGTGTCACACACATTGTTTTTGATTTCGAGAGAATTGGGAGACCGCTCAGATACAAGTAAATAGGTTAGTACATAATTATACTCTTTTATTTTCTTTTCTTATTGTTTCATAGGTCTCAACCTACCCACGGTGCGACGTAGGTGTAGGCATTATGTATCTATGTATTTTTTCAACCTTACAGCTCGATACTGCGTTGTTATTAATAGTGTAAAAATCATTTTATATTTTCTTTTTCAGGTACTACCGTTTGGAGCGAATAAAATGCAAGAGGAATACTTACTTTAGTACTTATTAAATACATTTAATTTAATTTTAGTTTATGTAATTCATGTTCATTAATAAATTAAAAAAAAATTAAAGAAGAAATATACACAAAAAAAAAAAAAAAAAAAAAAAAAAGTAATTAAATAATTCTAATTTTGTATAATTTTAGTGCTTTTATAATCTGTAATTTAATATATTCAGTAATAATTTAGACCTAAGTATTATTATTTTATGAAATTACTCTCAGACTTGTAAGACAGAGCGATTAAAATAAAAAAATGTATCATGCTATTATCAATTAAAATTTGTTTAAATAATTTCACTAAGGTTTTAAAATAAGTGATAATATGTTAGGTATAAATAAAAAAAAATGTTTTTGTTCACAAAGAAATGATTTATTATTTACTATTTTTATATCATATATCTAATTCTAACATGCAATTTAACATTTTATATTTTTAACATTATTTGCTTAATTAAATTTTAATAAAGAGAATAAAAAAAAATATTACAATCAATCAAACAAAGAGAACTTGTACATATAATTGTCTTCGTACCATTTTTTAATACATATTACATTATTTAAAGCACATTCTTTTGTATGATTTATACAATTAAAATTAATATTGTTTTTACAATAATCATTACGTAATTTTAGAATATTAGGACATCCTTTTTCTCCTATATCTACTATTTGACATGTTGAACACAGTTCTTTAATCCATTTAATTTTTTCCAAGCCTTTTGTCAATATTTTTTTATTTTCTAAATATGGTATGATCACACGTTTAAATTCACGATAGTCAATAAAACCTTCACTCCATCGAATTCCTCGGTTTTTCTCTAACCATATGATTTGTTTCTTTTCAAAATTCGATAAATTATGAAATGAATATGGAGATTTTATAAGAAACGTTTGTGTAAATTCGATAGTAGCTATAGATAGTTCTTTAACAATAAAATCATTTTTAAAATTTTTAAAGCCTTGAATATCTACGAAAATAATATCCTTATTCATGATATCTTTTTGACTGTATTGCTCAACGGTTTATATTCCACAATGCAATCGTTTAGGATAAGGCAGTATGCAGAAGTTTGATCAGGTATTTCTGTGTTGCTCTCGAGTTCAACTCGCACGTTAACGACAGGTCCCGACTTGAGATTATCAGTTTGCCTCGAGCAATCGATGACAAACAGAGGTGCTTTTTCTTTAAATTCTTCTAAATTCAACAACGGTTCTGTTCTACGACCGAAATAAGACTGCTGAAATCTTGCGTATTGTTCATATAATAAAGCAATTTTGCCATCGGTAAAATTAACATTTAAACTTTCGTATGGGAAGTAAGTTGAATTGAGATAGACTTTTACATCTCGCATAGTACAATGGTCGAATTGGGTCATATCTGCTGCGGCATTATTTTTTCTGTTCGTTTGAAATCCTATAATAACGTATCTGGGTTTTTCTATTTGAGATGAGGTTTTTATAGACCATGTATGTTTAGTAGTTTTTGGTAATAATGGATATTCATATAAATCCCAGTTTCGAAATACTAACTGAAGTGATCGATCTTTTTCTAATAATTTAAGGAAGTTTAGCCTTTCTCTATCGGACACTTTTACATGCGGAACACGCCAAACTATTTTATGTATTTCAACATCATCCACAACTTCTCCCGAACCTAATTTCAATGCGTTAAGGTTAGTATTGCTCCGTAAGAGTATCAGTTCATGCTTACAGTTTATTATTACTTTTTTGTAGTCTTCTGCAAAACCAAGAATATTACAAAGGGGTATAGATGCAGAGAAACCACCACTCTGTTTGTTCTTTGTTCCGTTAATATCCCAACCCCAAGCTTTAGACATCTTTGCTTCACTTTCGTTCATCGATATTAATGACTTCATCGTTGTTGTTATTCCAGCATTTTTTATTTTATCTATTTCTACACCATTTAATTCATAGCGAATGTCTTGGAATAAGTAAAGTAAGGGATTATTGGTAAATTGCACGCTCTGTGACCTTACTTTCGTTTCTCTGTGGTGAACTTTTACAACCCCCTCCAAATATAAAGTACTTGCTGATGGTAGTACGTACAAATCTTGCTGATTTATAGGAATACGAATTTCATCATTTCTATTAAAAGTGATAACGTAAGGTTTATATGAATGTATTTCAACACTGTCGATAGTGTTATCGTACGAAGGAATACTAGATATGTCTAGAATGCTCATTTTAACAATCCAATTAGTTTAAGGAATTTCTTATTTTCTTTTGTCAGTTTTATTTTCTTTCTTGGTGTTTCTTTACCGATAGATCGAATGGTACTGATGTTTTTGGTTAGCGGCGATATATATTTATTGTATTCAATCATTTTTTGTTTAGGTGTAGATATAACTGAATTTCTTCTCCACGTAAATTAATCAAATTATTATTTATATCTAACAATCGAATGTTAATACAATTTACGTTGTTTTGATTTACTGGGAAGTAAATAATGTTTTTAGGTATTTCTATAATTCTATAGCCTGGTGGTACATTCGGCGCAAATTCATGGATAATATGGCTTGATATTCCATTAATATAAGATCCTGTCACTATGTCACATTCAACCCTCACAACTGTCGTTGATAGAATGTTGACTGTATGCTGTGACTCGTGTAATATATTTGCTTTGAGTGTTTCATTTCCAAATCCCAAAAGTTGACCGAAAGAAGTTTCTCTTTCAAAATGGATTTCTTTTGTACAAAAAATTGATGTTTTTAATGTATTATTGTTACAGTGTAATTTGAAAACTGCATCTTTTATATTGGCCTTCAAATAATCGCAGATGTCCTGGAGTTCGTAGGCTCCCTCGGGTATTTCGATAACTTCATTATTGCCGTAATGAAATTTGTTATTTCTAACATCAATATTAGGAATAGAATTAAAGGTTGATAGATACAATAAAGCGCATTCATATTGACCTTCTAATTGTAAAGTTGGATAATAATTATTAGATAAAATCGATTTATTACCAGTTATTGATACAGTGAAAGACATTATATTAATGTTGAATATTAAACCAGCTTTCTCATTTTATATGTTTATTCCAAAAATTTATAAGATATGAAATACATAAATGACCACAATTTACTGTATTAAACTCTTGATAACATTTGTAGTTGTAAAAAATGTCGAAGAGATTAAAATAATTAACAATCTCTACAGGAGGTTTCAAATCACCATAACTGTTATAATATTCACAATAATTATTTAATTTCGCATAGGCTACCCAATGAGTTCCATCACCATCAGAATTATCTAAATTAACAATACCACATTCGATAGGTTTAGGCGTTTTAGGTAATCGATCTTTCATAAAAACACCTCTAAAGTACGGTATATCTCTAGCAAATTTTATAATATCTAAGTTGGTAAGGGCTCGTTTAGGTAACCTTTCGTTTAGTTTTTTGAACTCACAATAAACAGTCCAGCGCCTTTCTTGTGTGATTTAATGTATAAACCTTTTCCCAATGAAATAGATTCCATCACTTTGTTGTGACGTTTAGATTCACTTAGATTTTGTTGAGCAGATTTATAATCGTTCACAGTTTTTGCAATGCCAGCTGCTCCTCCTGCCAGTGTACCTAAGGCTGAAAGGCCTGCAAAGATTGGTAGTAAAGGTAGAATTCCGCCTGTCTTTGGGAGTGGTATTACGCGTGGTAAACGAACTCTCTTGTTATTAGCGAGAAATTTTTTAGCTGCAAAATAAGCACATTTGATTGCAGCCTTCGTGTTCTTAGGTTTTGACCTTTTGAGGTGAGACTTGATTTTTGAAACAGCTTTATTAAAACCCTTTACTCCTGCTCCTGATTTCAATTTAGCTTTCATGGCTTTAGTTACTATCCAAGAAGCAAGTTTTTCTCCCCGCGAACCATCCTTTGATCTAAGTCTTTGCTTAGCCATGTTTAACAACACTGTATCTGCTTTATGTCGATTTTCCAAATCTTGATGGTTAGAATAAGCTATATCGTGATGCATACAAGCGTTGTCTAGCTCATTAACACCTTTATCACCTCGCAATAATCGCTTTTGTAGTTTAGTACCAGGTCCACAAAAATTATATCCAGGTAAGTGTAACTCGAATGGAAGATTATTTATTAATTTATTAATAAGACCTCCTCCTTGCATATCTCATTAGGTAATGAATACTAAGTTCATACCATTTCCTTTTTATCAATCCAACTATTTTCATCATCACTGAGACCTAACCACTTAACCAATATCTTATTTCCCTTTTTCCGAATAATTTTCTCAATTAAATATACATCAGGATATTTGGTTTTTTGAAGTTCTTGTTTATAAAATGTTCCTAGAATAGGTTGTTTACGTAAATCTTCAATAATGTATGTTATAGGAATAGTATTATTAACTTTTTTAATTGTAAAAATTTCTGTCGACCAATTTGGAGTGTACCCTTTTTGAAAAATACTTTTATATTTACTTATTCTAACGTAATCACCTGCAAAGAGCTTCTGTCTATCAGGTTTTGATATAAAAATTTGTGATTTTTTAATGTTACCCATTACTATATTTTCACTAGCCTGAGTAACTTCAATTGGTTTATATTTTGTAATACGATGTTTTGTATTATTATACAGCCTTACTACATCATCTAGCGGTCCTTGGATCCATTTATAACTACCATTCAAGCAAAAGGTTTGATACAAATTGTTTTTTAAAGTTCTGATTAATCTCTCAACAATTGAAGCTTTTTTTATAGAAAATGTAGAATAATGGTTGATGGTAAATAATTTCATTAATTGTTCAAACTCATCGTTATAAAACTCAGTACCCATATCAGTTTGTAAATTTTTTGGACGGCGATGACTCGTACACAATACATGATGAAACGCCTTTGTTATTTCAGATTTTGTCTTGGTTTTGACTGGAACTGCCCATGAATATTTAGAAACACAGTCTATTACAACTAAGATAAACTTGAAACCCTTGTTATGGGTTTTTAATGAACAAAAGTCTATTAGATCAGCTTGCCATAGATCATCAATTCCTTTTAGAATCACAGATCTTCGTATAAAATTTTTTCGAGCTGCTTTATGAAGTTCTTTCACTATTTGCTGCTTTATCATTTTGTTTTTACAATTTTATCGACTTCAGTTTTAGTATAGTACTCCTTTTTGAAGTGATTTAAAACCTTGTTTACGTCTGCTTTTATACTTTTAAGGAGTGCCGAAGCATCATCCTTGCTACAACATAATTTAATAACAGTATCAACATATTCTTTATTAGCTGCATCATCAGCTGACGAAGGTATTTTAACACCTCTTAGTCTTGTTTTTTTCAAATCGAATTCTCCTCCTTCTGTTTTCATCAAAGTTTTATCGGTTAAATCAAATATTTCAGATAACCGCATTCGTTTATGAACATGATGACCAAATTTATCAATATTCATGATGAGAACCTATCAATTGAAAAGTTAATATACAAATGAAACAAAACAAATATGATGACTTTATTTATTATACAATAATTCCACTTTCACGCAACTCTTCTAGAACCGATATTATTTCATTATCCAGTCCAGTGTTACCTGCATCTCGAGATGCAATTAATATCTTTAGTCTTTCCACTAATTCGTTAGGATCATCCCAGTAAACGTAATCCACATCTTTGTTCCACTTTTTCATAGACGGTAAGCCAGATCCTTGAGCAACACTACCGTCAGTACTTACAGAAACTTTACGAAGTTTGAATAATGGTTTGATAATATTCAAGTATTTTCGTCCTTTATTGCTCTTTATTGGTTTAGTTGAATCAAAATCGCGTCTATGCGCATTTGTATCCATCAACATGGTTTTATAATTTTGTATGTCTTCGGAAGTTATCAAGTTCGTATCAGGTACTTTCTTGAATATCAGTTCACGTATTCCTACAGTGTTATCATACGTATGCCCACCTATTGTTATATATTCTCCATTTGTAGTTACACGAGCTGAACCCATCATAAGTTTTCCACGTTCATTCCTAACACCATACGGAACATCTTCATAAAACTCTGAAGATAAAGACCATGATGATGCATTACGTGCAGGACTATTCTGAGCTGAATCAACAGTTTTAAAGGACATATTGCTAATATCATGGTCATTAAAACTGTTATTATTGTCATTATCATCTTCATCTGTGTTTACATCTGATAAATCTTTTTCATTATTTATAATGTCAGATTTCCTTTTCATGATTGTTTTATCCAGATACGGTTCACTAGATGACGATGCATCGGAATAGCTATCTCTCAAAGACTTAATCTTTTTAACTTTATTTTTTTTTGACTGTGTGCTTTGTTTCTTTGTTGCCAACATTTGATTAAGGGGATTTATTATTGGTTTAAAAACGTTTTCAAGTGTTTTATCTCTATCAGTTTCAATATTACGCATTTTTCGTACCTTTCTTTTTACAGCTTCAGCTGCATTAACAACTTGTCTTTTTATAGATTTTTCCATTTTAATTCAGTGTAACGTGTCTAAGCTTTGAATAATTTCCACGTAATGATAAACGTAAGAAAGCAATACACTTATATACTATTAATGTATTATCAACTAGTCGAATACCACGAATGTGTCAAATTTCTTTCTATAGCACCCTTTATTTTTATCACAATCTTTATTAATCACTAAGTAGCTGTACGACTTATTCCATATTTTTGAACACATTTTTCGAAAATCGAACCACGTCATATCTGTATTAACATGCTCATCATAAATGTGTTTTAAATTCACATCGTCTTGCTTGAAGATAACCAAAAGGTTCGCATTATCTCTTACAAGCTGTTTGGGAATTTTGGTATATGTCTGGTTAAGGTAAAAACAATCTATGTTTTTATGACGACCCATTGCAAAATAATCTCTTATATTATTTTGATTTTCACATGCAACATCATCAAATATTATAACAGAGTTAGGTTTAGCATTTTGAGGACTTAAGACTGTCTCATTTTCGTGGTATTTTGCGAAAGATATACCTGGAACCATATTTAAAACTTTCTCCAAGAATCTGTACTTAGGCTGATGAAGAGTCTTGGAATAAACATACACATTTCGATAATTTAACCCATTTTCATGTAGAAGAAGTCCAATGACTAAATTAGTTTTTCCGCAGTTTGATGGTCCACAAATTAAGCACCTTATTGTATTCGGTAGGAGATTTCCATGACGAGAAGTAATATTCTTAGAATTTATACATAGGTTTTCAACTTTTAAAGATTGTGCTTGTTTCACAAATTTCATTTTGGTGCAAATAAGGATGCTGTCTTTATAAGAATGAAAGTAATGTAAGAAACCAACGTTTATTTATATTCCTGTCGTTGTAGGTAATAACTAATACCTTATTTGCTCGTTCACGGTTTGGGTACTTCCTCGAAATCTATAAATTTATTGTTCATTCTAATCACACGAGCAGGTACCCTGAGTCCTTCATAATAAATTCCACTCCATGTACCATATTGGTTTTTGTGTAGAATTGGTATTAAAATACCTTCGTAATAGTCTGAACCGATTATTTGAACATTATGAATTCCATATTCATTGCGTTTAACAATAACTACTTCCACAACATCATCTATTTTTAAAGACATTATTACTTATTTATTTATAACGTCTGTCGTGTTCGATGTCAACGTGGTATCTGCTACTATAATCTTGTATCTGCACAGACTACATGCGAGTCTTTCAGATTGCTCTCACAGCTGACTGATACATTAGGAAAGCGTTTGATCGGAAAGGTTTTGAATTAGAATTAAGCATCGTGGATGCAAGAGTAAACGATTTCACGAAAGATATCTTTGTAATATTGGGACACTCTAGGTCACCTCGTTTCCTTCAAGCTCGTAGTATAATATTGGGCACTCTAGGTCAACGAGTGACTGAAGGCGAACAGGGTGAGCCTGAAGGAAACGAGGTGGCCTAGAGTGCCCAATATTATACTACTCACATCTTTGTCACCCATATCATGTGGCTACCGGTTACAGCCACAGCATCTGACCCTACTCTCTGATGGTATCGGGGCTCCCGTTCCATCAGACACAGGAGTCTTCATCTTCATCGTCATCTTGGCTCTATAGTGAAAGTTGTTACTTTATAACTTACGAGCGTTAACCCGCGACTTTGTCCGCACAAATTATATACCAGATTTTAAGTCAGATCATTAGCTATCAAACAAAAAAAGTTTCATCAAAATCGGTTCAGTAGTTGTTGCGTGATGCTCGTTAAAACAAACAAACAAACAAACAGACAGACATATAATCCAAAAATTGGTGATATGGAATCAGGGATACCTAAAAACCAAATCGTAACTTTTTTTTTGTTAATATCTTCAATGTACAGACAAACTTCCTGTACTGTTACAGTTTTATAATAGTTTAGACAGCATAAGATGAAAATCACGAAAAAAATCTGCTGTTTCATACAAAACTGCAGTATCTAGTACCTACCTAGTACCTACAGACTCGACTTAAATGTATGGGACAGCGATTTTTTTTTTCGGGATTGCTTTTTTGGCTCCGTATTAGTGAATGATGTTCAGTTTGATGGTCTGAAGCACCCCTTTAAGCATAATATTACTATGGTGTTTTGTTACACCCTGTATAACCATATTCATTCATAACAACACAAAACAATAAAAATTTTATTAACTCTTTTTAAAGTTTAATTATTCGGGTCTAGAGTGTAGTTGCTCTGTTATAAAACTGAAAACAAAAGACTACCAGTATGACGTCACTATTCCCTTAGTCCAGTAAAACGTCACAGTGACATTGAGAAATCCTTGCATTAGAAAGTACAAGGTTGCTCCATATACTGTGATACCTACTCGCTCATAGAGCAAGTGAGAACAGAAGGGCTATGTTTCCGATTATATCTAAACTATTATAAAACTGTAGCAGAAAGTTTGTCTGTACATTGAAGAAGTTAGGATACGGTTTTTAGGTGTATTTGATTCCATATGACCAATTTTTGGATTTTTTGTCTGTCTGTTTGTTTTTTTGAACGAGCATCACGCAAAAACTACAGAACCGATTTTGATGAAACTTTTTTTGTTTGATAGCTTATTATCTGACTTAAAATCTGGTAGTAATTTGTGCGGACAAAGTCGCAGGTTAACGCTCGTCTTTTATAATATTTGGTATAACGTCTTAGGAATGTATGTACTAAGCAATTTTTAAGTCCTTTTATAGTTCAGTGGCTATTATGATATTAAAGATATCTCAATAATTAAAACCCAAAATAAATAAATTACAAACAAAACCCTAAAAGCTGTTTTTACAATGGATACTTTTTTGATAGGTTCTAAACATTCAACTTCACAGAATATCCAAATTAATGTAGAAGTGGCCATTTTCATTCATTTGTATGTTTAAAATATTGTAATAAAATAGCTTTAAATCTTTACACCTCAGAAGTTTTAATTCAATTTACTACACACCAAAACAGAATGTACATGGCTTGCCATGGCAGGCTTTTGTAGAAAGTTAGATTAGCACTTTTTTAATGTAGGTTTTCTTGATTTAGAGATCTTAAATGTAGTGATGAGATCACAACTGAACGGTAAAATACCACTTAAAAGGATATGTGAAAAAAATAGGATTATTCAAACCATCATATTATATCATGAAATACTAACAGTAGGAGTATGATTTGTGGATATATGTAAATTGAACATATTATATCATTGAAGTTTTAATTAGAGCCAAAACACGATTAAGACACATTTTCTCGATAGAAAAACAAGCCAAAGTAGCCTCCGTCTTTATCGATAAACGCTTGGAACTGCTAAACGGTGAACAATAGAAACACGAGACTTGATTAAAAAAAAGAGATTGATATTTTATAAAGTTTGATTAGAGCAGAATTAAACTAACATAAAAAGTACAATCACAATTAACTAAAGTTTGTTTTACGCTTGCGTCGTTTCAGGCGCTCGCGCCGCCCCATATGTCTTTCTCTCGCATCAGACAGTAATATAAGCTATCACACGCCCATTTCGCTTCAATTATTTATCGACATAGGCCCTTAAGGTGGTTTCAGTCCATACAAAAGTTCGACGCACAATACGCGTAGACGGCATTAATATAAATAATATTTTATATATGGAAAAATAGTTTAGAAAATCTAGATGTCGCGTCACAAATAATATTGAAATTATTCATACAAAATTTCAAAGCTTTATATCTTCGTAATTATTATGCAGTACGGCTAGCATGCCACCCACGACAAAGCGTTTAAACGAGAAAAACGTCATGCGCGCTCTTTCTGGCTACGTATAATAAAGATGGAGGCACATCTCGATTTTTATCGTTTTTCGGGGGTGGCATGCGAGGCCTACTGGTTTCCTCACAATGTTTTTCTTCACCGTTTCAGAGCAGTCGGTATTACGTAGGTATAGTAATAATAAGAAATTCAGATACGTATGTGAGGTCTACCAGTCCGCGTTGGGCCCGCGTGGTGGACTAACTCCCATACACCCTGCATGGGAGATGTTCGGAGGAGGAAGAATTGTGTTCTATTATAATTCAGCGGATGTGCTGAATTATAATAGAACACAATTACTAGTTACTAGACCGATAATGATGGAACAGTAGATTTTTTTTTTGCGATTGTTGGTCCCATAATAAAAGTTGTTCAGTTTGATGGTGTGAACTCTCAAGCACTTTCTAAAATATGAAACCTGTGAAAGTATCAAATACAACCTGTATAATATGTTTCAAACAGTTTCAGGCTATAGCAAGAAATATAATATGTCACGTCCCATAAAGGTCCCTTGGGTGCAGTTGACTGAATCTCTGCCTAACCGCTCCATTAGGGGATTTGGGATCGATTCCATATCTGTCTATAGGGGTACATTAGGCTGTAGATATTTGTTAAGTAAATGTTATCGGAAACGTTACATAGGTAGGATAGAATAGATAAGTTTGTTGTGTTATATAGGTATGTAAAATTACTGATACTGTGCATGCATTAAACATTCTGAAACCCCAGATGGCAGGATCTCCGTCTAACATGACTGTGGTAAAGAGCAGCCAACACTTTTTGAAAAATTGAAACTGATCACTGGATTATAACGCAGTCTTTCCTGCTAAGAATTGATCACCTGTTTCTGCCTGTGGGTGTCGTACGAGGCGATTAAGGAATAATATATCTTATGAAGTAATTTTGTGGCGGAAGAGATGGATGAGAAACGACTGCATGCACTTGAGACGCGAATGGTGAGAAGGATGAGAAGGAATGAGTATATTAGAGGACGTTTGAAAGTAGCACCAATGATAGAAAAATTGCTGGGCTTAATTAGACTATCGTGGTATTGGCTTTAAATACGGGGAGACATACGAGTCGGGTGTTAAGGGGCCATAGGTTCAGAAGAATATTTTCTATGAGAAACGCGATTGCCCAGCCCTCAGACAAGTGCGTGCGTGTGCCGTATTTTCGATTAAAAAGAATTAACAAAAGCTCTTTTTATAGATTTTTTTAATGATTTCACTCGATAAACTAATGGTGAATATGTGAGTATAAATATAAAAAATCTGAAACTAATTTAAGTTCTTCTAAAACGAGAAATTTTTTTAAAAATACAATGGCATACGTCATTTTTGTGACGATTTTCTATCAAATGAAGTAATTCCAATCGTGTATTCAATTGATGATTTCACTAGATAAACTATCCAAATATACTGAGGTCTGACTTTGGTTTCGATAAATTGTATAAATCTAGTCGAAAAATAAAAGATGCCTCCAAGCTGTTTTGTCCTACCATAGGGCCTTAAGTATGAATTGGAATGGCTACGGTAGGAGAGGAAGGATGTTAAATATATATGAAAGGGGTAAGTGCTGAAGACCCCAAATAATGGGAATGGAAAATGGGCAAGAGAATGATGATGATGATGCAGAGAATTTTGCGAAAGAAACGCTAACAACCACTAAAAGCGTCTCTCCATTTTTAAAAGTGAATATTTAAAACAGCTTTGGGCCTAGCTAGGTGTTAAGGTATTGTTGTAGTTAGCAAAGTTTCTGACCAACCCAAAAGAAAACTCGGTATTGTGCATTATGTATGCAGATACAAAAAATTAGAAAATTTTCAAACAAATATCCAGTCTTTAACACACAAACTCATTGAGCGACAATCTATGAAATGAGTGAGCAAATGCAAGCAAGTTAGATTACAGAATATACTGGTGTCGTGCTATGCGACCTTGTACCCTTTGTGGAAAGGCCAAGGTTTATTATTTCTTCGCAAGGATACCTATTGTTACAGTTTCAATAGTTATTGTTATATGCTGAAGTCGCGCGTCGAAGTGTTCAGGGTTGTGCCAAAGGACCCTTTTAAATGACGCCTTAAGAGAATAATGTTTTGTTTCTTTAAGAAATATAGGGTGTTAGGGTAAACAGTTGCATTACTTTTAGGGGTGATTGTACCCATGACACTGAACCACTTTCCCTAAGAAACCTATAGGAAATTCGCAACAAATATGTTGGTCTTTCCATACTAAATGCAATCAGCTGATCAGACGTTTGTATGAAAAGTCGATTTTTTTTTGCGAATTTGTGTGTTTCTTAAGGAAAGTTGTTCAGTATCACGGGTACAATCACCCCTTAAAGTAATGCAACTATTTACCGTAATAATCTGTATATGTATGTTGTATGTCTTCAGTTCTGTTCGTGGTATCCACACGAAAAACAATATTAGTAGGTGCTTCAAAGATCGTAGCGGCTATTGAAGTAAAAGGTCTTATTATGTTCCTTCAATGCGCTTAAAATTTCCTAATGATCATAATCCTGAGAATAATATCAAGTGAAATTTCCGGTCTGATACCACATTTATTTTGATATTCCGTTCTTGACAATCTTTGTGGGTGGCACATTCAAAAGGTTATACGGTTACTAAGTAGCTTATCGGGATAACTGATACTTTCAAGATTGTATCCGACTGGCATAGAAAAACCGGCCAAGTACAAGTCGGGACTCGGGCAATTAGTGTTCCGTATTACCAGTTGTTTAACATGGGTCATTGATGTTAACCACTATAAATTGACACTTACTTAATATGTGGTCATACAGTAATTGAAGACCATTTTACACTGGCGCTTGTTATTTGGGTATAAAAAAAAAATATCCATGTTAGTCCCACCCTGATAATTTTTCCGCCATCTACACGTTATTTCTGAAATAGATGTGGGGACAGCAATTTCTCGGATTTAAATGAAAATGTTGTAAAATTTGTAAAACATATTTTTGGACTCGTATTTTCATAAGCTTTCAATTGATACCCCACACCACAGGGTAGAAAACAATTTTTTTTTATCCACTCTTTCTACCTCCCAAAATCGCACCCCAATATAGAAATCAAACTATTTTTACTTCATTTATGATATTGGACAAGCAATTGCTATATCTGTGCCAAGTTTCAGCTTTCTATGTCTTACGGCCTCTGAGGAAAATGCCTGTGACGAACAATTTTGGTACGGAACACTAAATATTGAATAAGTGGGCTTTTTACGTGGTATTTCCCCTTGGTATTGGACCGGTGCAATCCGATAATTTCAATAAGTAAACACGAACTTTGGAACCCTCGATTGATACGACTTGCTCTTAACACATTTAAAAACTAGAAACAACTTGAACTCTATTTGTTTTATAGCAAACTAGCGTTAACCCGCGACTTCGTCCGCACAAATTATATACCAGATTTTAAGTCAGATCATAAGCTATCAAACAAAAAAGTTTCAATCAAAATAGGTTCAGTAGTTTTTGCGTGTTGCTCGATCAAACAAACAAACGCACAAACAAACAGACAAACAAAAAATCGAAAAATTGGTTATATCGAATCAGGGTCACCTAAAAACCATATCTTAACCTTTTTTTTGTAAAATCTTCAATGTAAAGACACACTTCTGTTACAGTTTTATAATAGTACTAGCTTTTGCCCGCGACTTCGTCTGCGTAGACATGTAATTTTGTCTAATGTCTCGTCTAAGGTCATGAAAGTCATGGTCCGAACCAAGTCTAGGACCGGCATGTAACATTAGAATGGCGATTAAGGAATGGGTAAAAGACACAGGCTAGAATGCTCTGGCCTCTCGGGTCTGCAACACTGCAGGAAATTCATCAGCAATCTTCTTATTATCGTGTGGGCAAAGCCCTGGTGTCAGAGTATAACAGCAATATAACACCACGAATCCCACAGTTCATACTGAACAACAGCAGGAGCAAAGCTCGTGCCATCGTCGGAGCCCTCACCGGGCACTACGCAACAGGCACGATAAAGCTCACTCTAGATCCCGGTTGCCGAGCGTGTGGAGAGGAGGAGGAAACCATGGAACATTTGTACTGTATGACTGCGATGTCTTGGTGGGTAAACGTATGTGACTCCTGAGAGATGGTTATTCATTACAGGTTTCTTACCCTGAACGCTATTGCCATATATATTCATTTTCCAAGTTTTTCAAGGATGAAGAAAATAATATGTAGGGTTCAATACAAAAGATACCATTGGGTCGAAGTGTTGCTGGCTTGCCATTTCCCATAATAAGATAAGAAAGTCATGAACTTAAGCTAAATCAAAATCAGAAAGTACCCCAAGTAATTCTGTAGGTATCAGATTTAAAAGTCATTCACTGGATCCATCACTTTAATTTTTCTACTGTTCGTCGTTTATTAGTTTTTTATTTATGTCGAGCAGCATAATAATCATCTTACGACCCACTGCGGGTCACAGACCTCCACTCACGTATAAACGTTAGAGGATACTCTACCACGCGGGCTACTGTAAAATGGTAAAGGCAAGAGCTAAAACGATAATATTCTAGGAAGCTAATGGTCAATTTGCTAAAAAAGATTTTCAATTATGTAAGTAGCTACATTACCGACCTGTGGTGTTATATTATAAGGACCTTTTAGATACGTAGGTACCTTTTTACACGTTGTGGTAGAATGATGTTCTATAGTTGAGTTGCACAAGCCCTCAAAAAATCATAATTGAGACCGAAAATCAAACAAAACAAAAATTTGGCAAGAATTACTGCAACAAAATTCGTCCTTTCTGTAAAATAAGGTTATCATTCCGTAGCATTGGCTCAGATTGGACTCAAACAATCAATATACTTACAACGATGTATTACAAAGATAATATAGTCAACTAAATTTGTAAGCTCCTGCCATAGCTAGGTTTTTGAATTAATAATTGTAGCACACTTGCTTTAAAAAAACTCCCAACGCCATCTATTAAGATGAAAACAATACAACGATTAAATTTTTGAACACTTTATTTTTAATATTTGCCGACCCGGTTGGTGTAATGGTTACCACGCCGGACTGCCAAACCAGAGTCCTGGATTCGAGTCCCGGTTCGGTCTTGGATGTTATATGTTTATGCCGTTGTTGTATGGTTTCCACAATAAAAAGAAATGCTTGCTTGGGATAATTAAAATAATGTTTGTGCCTGTGAGCGTTATTTATTTATTTTTCTCGCGTTCTCCGCTGGAGAATACGCTTGCCCGGTGTGGGGCCGATCTGCCCACGCCAAGCTGGTGGATACCGGCACTAAACAAAACGTGTCAGATTATAACTGGTTGCTTGAAACCGACTCCAGTACAGTTGCTTTACCCACTGGCTGGCATAGCGCCCCCAGATGTAAGTAGGGCTGTGGCAGGTTCCTCAGAGAGAGCCCAAATGGTGGACGACACACGACATCTCATGCATGGCTTTATTCCTGCGCCGCAAAGGCTGCCAATCCGACGCAGCTTTATGAAGTGTGTCGACCCCCTGAATACTGGCCCAGCGCAAGCAAGGTGTACTCTATGGCGACAAAAAGTGTCCCTCCCAACTCCATTTGTGTCGCCGTCTGAGAGCCTCACGCCTAGACATGACTTGCCTTGGGCGACCTGGAAGTCTTTAAACCGACTTTGAACCCAGGTCGGTCGCAGTTAGGACAACATGGTCAGGTGGGGATACTCGGATGCACAAAATGTGACTTGCTTGTGTGGAACTCCACAAACGATGGCCCATCTCACATCGTGCCCTGCGTGCCCTAACATCTGCATGCAGGAGGAGCTCATGACTGCTAGCGACGGTGGAGTATCGGTTGCCCGATTCTGGCAAGCTACTATTTAGCGACTTTGTTCAGAATTTGAAGTCGACACGATAAGAAGAAGATTATTTTTCCAATTCGCCCAGTACCTATACAATCAAATCTGTAAAGCCGAATTTCTGAGACGTGTTGATGATAGAACCACAAACATAATATTAATATTAGTGAGATATCTGGTAGGATGGTAGGATTAAAATTAGAAAAAAGCCAAAATAAAACATCCTGCGCTAATATTAGATCTGATATGATCTCAGGATATTATTATGATTGAAGGTCATGCCCTTAACATATCAAGCCTAACTGCTTCTGTCTAATCCGGTGAAAAATGGATATAGTCGTTGAATGTATTTAAAAAAAAATAAAAAAAAACATTCTCGACCAAGATTCGAACCTCCACCTCATGCACGAAAATCTAACCATATACTACACAGCTGTCGTCAAAACTGTTGAAAAAAGTAAATACTATTTTTATCACTGCAATCTACGCAAATGCATCTGTCAGCGTCAAATTGGCGCTAGTGAGCATAGAATAAAAACGTGGTTCATGTTTCAGCATGATAAAACATTCTAATTTACCCCACAGGAACCCATTGCTAGGATAAAAAGTATCCTATATCTTAATCCAGAACACATTCTATCTGCGTGCCAAATTTCATCAAAATCCATTCAGCCGTTTATGCGTGATTGCGCCACAAACATACAACATTACAACTTTACAAACATCGTCACAAACTTTCACGTTTATAATATTAGTGAGATTATTAGTTCTTCTTCGTGATGGCATTTTTCATTATTGAAAACAATCAAGTACTGGCAGATACAAAATTATTTTTTAAGTATGATTATCACTGAACGGAACGCGTCGGGGCGCATTATATATATATTACTTTATTTTTTATATATTTAACTTAATATGCTGACACTTTTTTAAGAGGATGATCAGACCATAAAACAGCTTTCTCTATGGGACTGTCATCGATATCGCGAAAAAAATCTTCTGCCCCATACATTTTTGTAGAGTAGGATTGCAGTTTTGTATGGAACAGTTGATTTTATTTCGTGATTTTGACTTTGGTTCCATACAGAAAGTTGTTCAGTATGATGGTCTGATCATACCCTTAAAAAACTGTCTGCATATAAGAAGGACCATATACATCTTGCAATCCGGTCAGATGCGCGCGAAATCGGTGACGGCCGCATTCCACTGCAACATCGCCTGGTCAGCACTCGCTGTCAATTTGCGTGCATTTGAAACAACGGCTGAGACGCACGTATGCGCCTGGATTCCAGCGAATAATTTCGTCCGGAAGGACGCAGTCTGCTATTGCCGAATGTTACATTAATTTATGTAAAGCTCATATCAAGCGACAGTCCGTAGGTCTGTGGCAGGTTCCTCAGAGAGAGCCCAAATGGTGGACGACACACGACACGGACGGACTGCAGCACGGACTACAAACTTTGAGTCAAGATAACTTTAGAACTAAACATTTAAAAGGAAATCACAGATATTGGTTTCGAGATTGTTTTAAAACCATTCATTTTTTACTTTAATTACTAAATGTTCAAACTAAGCTTCGTTTTGTATGGAGCGCCGTAGAAAAATGCGCAAAATGCACGGCGGCACATCGCATCGGCGGCATAAAAAACCGACCCTTATTAATTTGTTAGAGTTGTTCGTTTGTATTTTAGTAATAATTTACGGTATTTCAAAATAGTTCCTTACCTGTCTTATAATTGCTTTAAAATATTAGCTATTATCCAGTCTTGCGTAACTGTGTGATTACACCGTAAATAAAAACATTCCGAATTAAAAATCGAGTTTTAGACATCTTTCGGCTGCTGATTTGAAATCATGATTATATTCTCTTTGTTTGAAATTGGCGTGCAGTTTTTTTTTAAATATTTACTCCTACTTTGTTTGCACTGTAATTCTACAAAATGTCAAGAAATTTGTAATTCGAATCTTGTTTTCTTGTGGCCAGTACTAAGGTTTTTTTTGTTATGCAAAGGTTTTCTCCATGGAGTTTGAAAGATTTTATAGACAAAAAGAAAAACAATGTTATACCGGTGCAGTCATCAGCACTGGACAATGATAAAATTTATAATTATTGGTATTTATTTTGTAATTTTTGTTATTTTCGTTATTTATAAATCAAACAATCTTCAGAATTAGCTTACTTTATTACAAGTCTTTTAATTTTAATTAGTGTTACTTAGTTGAAATTGAAATGGTACCGTACATTGGTTGCACTTGCGGTTATCTGTTTATATCTCCGGCTCCCGTCAACGTAGCGAGATAAATTATATACCAGATTTTAAGTCAGATCATAAGCTATCAAACAAAAAAAGTTTCATCAAAATCGGTTCAGTAGTTCTTGCGTGATACTCGTTCAAACAAACAAACAAACAAACAAATAAACAAACAAACAAACACACAAACAAACAGACAGACAAAAAATCCAAAAATTGGTGAAATGGAATCAGGGACACCTAAAAACTATATCGTAACTTTTTTTTTGTTAATACCTTCAATGTACAGACAAACGTTCTGCTACAGTTTTATAATAGTTTAGATTTAGATTAGATAGATGTATTTAAACGTAAACATAAACAATTCTCTTTATGACTCTTATTTCACGCTGCATGAAATAAACAAAGGTGGTGTGTCATGCTGAATCATGGATTGAGTCAGTAAGTATGTACTTAGAGTCGAAGGGTGGAACTACTCATCATACCCTACAGACGCTACCGGCACATCGCTGGCCGATTCTCACCGATCCCCACTACCCAATCGTAGTCCGCGTAGTCCCAGCAACGCCCATTGCCGAGGTCCGTACCCCTTAGGGGTGCCCCTTGGGCAGGTTGCTTAAGCTCATGCATTGGTTCGGTGGACCTACCAGGGCGCTTCGCCGTCACTGGTGTGGTCCCCCTGTGGTCCCCTGGTGATGCAGTAATAAGCAGTCGATGCTCCCTGAGCAAAGCTGTATTTGTCAATTCGAAAAAAAAAAATACTCATTATACTAATTAATTGATGACATTTTATCGCATACTTTACTTCTTCGTTATAGCGATGAGGTTACGATCTGAGGGACGTGACCGTTTTGGGCAGCTTGTGTCAATTCAATATGAGGCCAGATATACAGGGTCCTTTTTAATAATATGCTGAAAGTTTTAAGGGGATGTTCAGACCGTAAAACTGTACAACTTTTTCTATGGGACCAACATCGAAATCGTTTAAAAATTTAAATCGGGAAAAAATTGGATTGGTTGCATTGGCAACAATGGGTTGGATGTCAATGCGGGTTTCATTGAGAAAGTTATTTAGTTTGATATGGTACAATCGGTCAAGTGCGAGTCGGGCTACTCGCGCATTGAGGGTTCCGTACCACACCACAACACAACATACTACTAAGCCTCTGGTCCTGGCTACTATCTCTGGTGGTAGTAGTCGTTACATAAAAACCACGTCAGAGGCCGTAAGGTGGTCTGAAAAAACTCTGAGGAACCAGGACTCTGCCCACACGATAAGAAGAACAAACTTACAAAAAAAATCTCCAGGACCATGAGCACTAGACCGACTCACACTTGGCCGATTTTTATTATTTTTTGATATACTGAAGAGTTCGCTCTATAATCACACCAAGTTTGACGCTTTGTTAGTAAATCCGCCGTTATAACGTACATTCTGTGAAAATTTCAACTATCTAGCTTTTACGGTTCAAATGTTACAGCCCTGAATAGGTAGGACAGACGGACAAGGTAGGCTTAGTAATAGGGTCCCATTTTCACCCTTTGGGTACGGAACCCTAAAAACAATCAGCAGCGTAAAGAAGGACCCTGTATTATAACGTTACTAATAAATTTAAAAAAATCGTCAAGTACTAAGATCGCCTTAGTTAGTCAGTTACCGTAAAATTCATTTCCAAGCTCAAAAAAATTTAAACCGCCTTCAATAAAACAAATTAATGTTCTTATGATGCGTACGAAAAAGTCATCGGATGCAATATTATTTTTTAACTTTTTAGTTTTTTTGAAGGCAGTTTTAATTTTTTGTTAAAATTTTGATTATTTATCAATTTTCAGTGGTGAATTCATTAGTTCAATTTAATAGTAGTAACGATTTTCAAAGGTTCCCCCCGATTTCTCTGGGTTGCCATCATCAGATCCTGGTTTCCTTTTTTTATTTATTATTATTACACAAGTTACAGTGAACACTTAATGACAAAGAATCCCACAAAACCATTTACTCGGTTTGTTTGTGGGAGCTACAATCACGCTCAAGCTAAAGCCCAAGCGTTATCATGGTATCACCCTTGGAATATCTTCTTTTCAACGAAAAAAGATTCATCAAAATCGGTTCATAAACGACGAAGTTATCCGCAAACACACATAAAAAAAAATATATATATATATATATATATATATAATATATATATATATGTATACGGTTCGAATTGAGAAACTTCTTTTTTTGTTGTTTTGAAGTCGGTTAATTATAAAAAAAAGGAAGATTTTAAAAACAGCCAACTTAAAGTGTCTAAAAACGCACGTCGCCGTACTTAGGAGAAAAACCTTTATTTCTCTCTTTTCATTCAACCCTCGCTGTCAATACAAATGTCTTTTTTTTCTGTTTGCGAGAGAGAGACCTTCATCTCGTATGCCCTATGGTTTTAACATTCAAGTACAAATTAAAAACGGCTTGGGGTTTCATTCTGGAGTTACGACTTTTGAGCTTTAGGAACCGATCTAATAATTAAGAAGTCAGAGTTCTGGTTGTTTATGTAAGAGAGTGGTCGTTCACTCAAGGCCTCATAAAAAGGATGAAAGTCACCCAAAGAGCAATGGAGAGGGCTATGCTCAGAGTTTCCCTGCGAGATCGAATCAGAAATAAAGAGATCCGTAGAAGAACCAGAGTAACTGACATAGCCCAAAGAGTTGATAAATTGAAGTGGCAGTGGGCGGGGCATATTGCTCGCAGAACCGATGGCCGATGGGGCCGAAAAGTTCTCGAGTGGCGACCGCGTACCGGAAAGCGCAGCGTGGGTAGGCCCCGCACACGGTGGACCGACGACCTTGTGAAGACGGCGGGAACCCGTTGGATGAGGGCAGCGCAGGACCGGTCGTTATGGCGATCTTTGGGGGAGGCCTATGTCCAGCAGTGGACGTCCATCGGCTGAGATGATGATGATGATGTAAGAGAGTCTTGAAAACAGTATGGGAATAATGTATGTTTAGTTTTTATTCTAAAATGGAAGTCTTCAAAACGAAACCATCATTATTTTGTACAAAGAAACATTAAAAACCGTGTATATTACAGCAAGGGTTGAATAACGTAAAATCCTAACCTAAATCCCCCGTCCCGCCCGTCCATCAGGGCTCTCAGGAAGCTGCTGAGAACATGTGAGGTGTTCGCGGAGGCTCATGGCCCCTGGGACAACGGAAAGAAAAGCGAGATGATGGTTTTTAAAGCACGTAAGAAGACCTACAACTACTCTGGGTGACTCTGGGTGGTGGTGTACAGCTAGCCAGAGTCACCCAGTTCAAGTACCCGGGGCTACTTAGTCTCCGAGGACATGTTAGATGAGGGTGAAAATGAAGACGAAGTCGCGGGTTAACGCTCGTAAATAAATAAAAACATAAATTTTTAGACAACAACTTCCTTTGCAATAGAACACAATTTTTTTTCGAAGTCTGCTAATTACACCTTAATCGTCAAAAGAATATTCGTTCGCAAGATAAAATATGGATCTTTTCTGAAACCTGAACATCAGTGAACAGCTGTTTTATTTATAGACAAACTCAAAATGCTGTTCAAATTGTCATTACTTACAAAATTGTCTCTCACGCGAAAGTTACACTAGTAAACCCGAGCTTCCCTGAGCTTTTAGGATAAAATGTCGAGTATTTTGCATAATAGAACCCCAGGTGGCACCCCCGTGTAAGTTACACCCTTCGCTAATGAACGTACGTAGATTCTTTTTCGATTTTCATACAAAACAAAAGGGAATATTTTCGGCAGACGCGCAGGCGAAGCGTAGTGGGTAGAGCGTGGTTACAAATTAGTTGTTAATAATTGTAAACATTTTATTTGATGAAAAAATCACAAACTGAAAAACTCTACAAAAAAAATAAAAAGTTATTTATTGCTTAAACCCATACAAGATTGAAAAAAAAAGATTATAATTTGGACTGTCCTTCATTTTATAGGTATATATATCATCATAGGCCTTCCAGAATCCGTTACAGATGATTAAAGGCTGGGGCCACACATAGCGCAGCTGCAGAACGGGTGCAGGCCGCCTGCAGGCCGGCAGTAGTTGTAAACTATGGAATTATATGCGAGGTGTCACACTGCTGCTACTGTTCAGTAGCTGTTCCGCAGCCGCGCCGGACTGCATTCAGTGTGACACCTCGCATATAATTCCATAGTTTTCAACTACTGCCGGCCTGCAGCCGGCCTGCACCCGTTCTGCAGCTGCACTCTGTGTGGCTGAGCCTTTAAGCAGAGTTGTAGGATTTTTTTCATTGCAGTCCCTAATAACAGTCACGGAATGCGATTGCGCTAATTTAAAACATCGAAGTTCAATCCTAATCCAATTTCAGCTCAAATCACATTTGAATCCTATTCAACTGTGCTAAATTCCGTATCCCGCTAAACTTGACTTATTAACTATGTGACTGACAGCCTTTAACGTTTGATCTGTCTGCCAAAACGGCTCTTACGGCTGTCAAATGAATAGCGCAATACCGAATGTGTTAAAATTTACTCTCATATACTGACTCTCCCGTCATAAACTTTTTGGCAAAATTTATTGAAAAACATGAAATTAAATTGTAAATATGTTGATGATTAACCATTTATACTAACACTAATACTTACTTTTTGAGTTGTTGTGTTCATATTATATCTGTGATGTTCTGTGCTGTCCTATTGTCCAACGTGCATGTGATTGTTCCAGGTTGCGGTATTTGGAGAAAGCCCAATGACCTAACATCAGATGTTTGTATTGCAATTTTAAATAATGACCAACTCGCGCGCAACGTGGCTCTCTCACACTCTGACAATGGCAGAATTATTGTGGCGGTCACAATAACCGGCCAAATTAGGGGAAAAAAAAAATGTGTTAAAAGTTGTAGTTCGTACTCAGTCCAATCACGGTATAGTTTAGATTTATTTTGCGCGATTGCTCTCCTGTATCAATATGTTGACCATACCTTGGATACCAAGCTGTCATTTCATACAAAAGTGAAAAATTTACTAGAAGAGAAAAGCATGTGCGATGAGTGAGTGCGAGCTAGACATGAATATGTCATTGCCTACATTTTTCGCTACGTTTCCTGCCAGTTTCTAGTCAGCCTACCTGAAGGTTGGTAAAACGTTCATGTGCAGGTATGCTGTATGTAATATATAGGTTAGGTTAGGTTAGGTTAGTTATATATATCATTTGATACGGTGTGAATTTTTTGAAAATGTTTTGCTCCGTTCAGTTTCCACAATGATGTCACTACACTTGCGAAGTGAGTTTATTTTAGTTCATTTTTATATTTTCTGTTTACTCTTTTTGCACTGAACGTTTGAAACAGACTGTTGTACGTTTTACGTATACATTTTCACTCTTTATTCATTGGAGTGTGAGGAGTGCTTTCGTATAAACAAGTTGAGAGTTGACTGACAACATATTTGATGGTCTATTATTTAGGAGCATTCTGTTGGAAAATATACAAACTTTCATATTTTTTCTTTACTAAATGTTTGCTTATTTTATGTACGAATGCTTTACGACAATTCCTCACCTTTCTTTTTTGACAACGCTACAGTGATGCTAAAGGGTAATGAGTTATAAATAAATAAAATAACGTTCACAGTCTCATACATTATAATGATCCCGAATAAACTACTAGGCTTTTTATTGTGGAAACCATGCAATGACGGAGGAAACATAACATCCATGACCGAACAGGGATTCGAACCGTTACACCAACCGGGTTGTCAGTTTAAGTATGTTGTTGTTTTTTATGTGGATGTTTGTAGAGGGTAAAAATAAAATAAAGGGTGTGATTATTGACGGCCGTGACGACACCGACTTCTATAAAACAAATTAATGTTTCATGATTTTTAAACCCGCAACTTTGTCCGCACAAATTATATACCAGATTTTAAGTCAGATCATAAGCTATCAAACAAAAAAAGTTTCATCAAAATCGGTTCAGTAGTTTTTGCGTGATGCTCGTTCAAACAAACAAACACCCAAAAAATCACACAAACAAACAGACAGACAAAAAATCCAAAAATTGGTGATATGGAATCAGGGATACCCAAAAACCATATCGTAACTTTTTTTTTGTTAATATCTTCAATGTACAGACAAACTACCTGTTACGGTTTTATAATAGTATAGATTCTATCATCATGGATCACTTGACACCAATATTATTTGCATTCCCAAAAGTTCTCTAATAAAACCAATAAGTAAAGCAGCTAAATAACAACAAATAAACCATTATCTAAGAATCAGTAAACAAACAGCAATGGACATAATTATGTCATATCGATCGGATAATGAATATAACTTTTATAGAGCAATGGCATGTCAAAGCACCATACTGGCGAGTTAATTCTAAACTCTTACATTTTATAACCCTGTCGCGCAAAACTGTGTTGCTTGTTCAACTTTAAGCGCTTTTTAGGGGCTATTTATTATACACTCAGATCCCACTGCAAGTTTTCTACAGTATTTGTTTATGAAATTAAACATAATAGAGTTACCCCGTGACTTTGTCCGCACAAATTATATACCAGATTTTAAGTCAGATAATAAGCTATCAAACAAAAAAGTTTCATCAAAATTGGTTCCGTAGTTTTTGCGTGATGCTCGTTCAAACAAACAAACAAAGACACAAACAAACACACAAACAAACAAACAAACAGACAGACAAAAAATCAGGGACACCTAAAAACCATATCGAAACTTTTTTTTGTTAATATTATCAATGTACAGACACACTTCTGTTCATCATCATCATCAGCCTATCATCGTCCACTGCTGAACATAGGCCTCTCCCAAGGCGCGCCACAAAACTCTGTCCTCAGCCTTCCTCACCCAGTCGCTCCCCGCTACCTTTTTTAGGTCGTCTGTCCAGCGGGCAGCAGGACGTCCCACACTACGTCTACCAGTTCGCGGTCTCCACTCCAGAACCCTGACACCCCACCACACTTCTGTTACAGTTTTATAATAGTATAGAAGATACTGGGTGAAATGTATCCTTAAAAAATAGGGCTATCGAAACCGGTCGCAACCGTTTTATTTAGCCGTTTGCAGAAACGCTGTTCCTAATCTACTATTTAATTTTTAAATAAAACCTTCCCAGATAAAAAAAGAGGAGATTTAGTATGAAAGAAGTGAAAGAATCGTCAAAACCAGTCTAATAGTTTTTTAATAAATCTTCCCTATTTATATGACCCAAAATAATGCGACAACCCTACATTGCGAATATCATTATGCTATATGTAGGCAATCTTTTTTTTCGTGTATGTGTTACTATTGCTTAAATTTTGTAAATAATTTATTTTCTAATCAATTGAGGATATAATTATAAAGAAGTTCAACTAGAACAAAATGTTTGCATCCGGCTACCAGAGGGTTGCATGGTATACATGCCCTCTACTAGACTAGCTGTTGCTTCAAAGAGTAGCTTCATAATGTGTATAAAAATATACAATCAACTCCCAGATTCCCTTAAGCAACTGGGGCTGAACATATTTAAAAAAACTTTGAAAAAATGGTTAGTTGAAAGATGTTTCTACAGTACGAACGAATTCCTAGACTATAAGTAGGTATCTATGACTCATTTTGTAACTGATAATTTAGTTTTAATTCTTTTATTTTTATTTTAGTGTTTAGTAAATAATTTAATACCTGACTTGTACCTGACCTAGCTTTTTATAATTTTGACATTGTTATGAATGGATTATTTTTGTTGTGCAATACTTAACTAAACTTTGTACAATACTACTTATTATCATTGTTGACATTGCAGTTATTTTCTTTATCATTTTCATTAATTTTAACTTTTGCTATTGTATTTATGGAATGTTGTTGACTTTTAATTTTGAAGATATTTAAACAACTATTATTAATTTTGTGTGTACGTCCGAAAGGGCAAGATTTGGCAGATCCCGATTTTCTGTAATAACACCTGCAAATTGTTAAACCTAAATTTATGCACAATAAAGATTTACTTACTTACTTACTTACTTGCAACAAGCTTTAGGGTGTCAAGGTGGCAACCCTACATTTTAGGACAGTGTAAGGTAGCCGAGAGCATCTGGCTGAGAAACAACGAAGACCTATGCTCAACATTGGACGTAACCGGCTAATGACAATGCCGGGCTACTTAATAGATCGTATATTTTGTAATGGATAGAGGAGGGATGACTAAACAATAATGTGGACTCATGCGATCCAGCATCGGTCATGTATGATTTAGGGCTTGCCGCTTGATTTGTTGCAACTAGTGTCCGACCAAGGGTCAGTGTTTAGCCGAAGCCGAAGCGAAAGGTTCGATCATTAGTAGAAATACCAGAACACCTGGCTAAAACAGCGTTTACGTTTAAGGACAAAATGTATTAAATCAATATAATTAATTCATGTCAATTTTAATTAAAGATTCAATGAAACTACACGAAAAGAAAATTTCACAGGTTCAAAGCATTCATTTGATTGAAACAAATTGCACCTTAAAATTTGGGAAAAGGCCTGACGGTCTAACGCTGGTGCCATGGCAGAGAGGAAAGTGCCTGGTATGGGACGCCACGTGCGTCAGCACTCTCGCTGCCTCGTACCTCAGCCGCACGGTTCGCTCTGCAAGGGCCGCCGCCGAAGTAGCGGCTGACAAAAAGCGGGACATTTACTGCAACTTGGTACCACATTATTATTTCGTGCCTCTGGCCTTTGGACCACGGGCTGCTGGGGGTCTGAAGCTTTGAGTTTTGTCAAAGAGCTTGGTCGTCGACTCCAGGAGAGGGGGAACGACGCTCGCTCCGGGTACTACTTGATGCAAAGGTTGTCCATCGCCATCCAACGCGGAAACGCGAGAAGCGTCATGGGAACCTTTGCATCCGGTATGACCCGGGGCAGGCTTTTTGACTGATAAAACGGTCGTTACACTTATTAGCTTTCAGATTGTTAGTTTTAATTTTATTTTAATTACTTATTATATAATTGCACCTTAAAATAGCCAAAACATCTTGGCCGAATGTGGCTGAAGTCGAAACCGAAGCTTCGTTCGGACACTAGTTGTATCTTGTGATTTATAGTTTCGTATTTGCTGACATAATATTATAAGATCTCGTTTACCTTGGCGCATCAGGTTCATTGCTTGGTCAGCTCTTATGCGCAGTAAAATATAAAGGTTATGTTAATTCAAACAAAGTCACATCTATCTCTAAGGAAAGAATGCAAGATTCGTTAGCATTAATGGAGAATGATTCGTATACTTATTTTTCAATTTCTCGGATTAAGGTAGCAAAAAAAGTGCGTACGTTTTAACCCTTTATACGGCTCTGGCCATATATTGGATACCATGTTTCGTTCCATGTTTTCAAAAATATACCGGTAATGGAACGAATTTTAGATTCTGACGTCTAACAATTTAATACTAAAACGGAACGTAGATAGTGCCATGTTTTGCCGATTTTCATAAACCCGCTGTAATAAATACGACACCTTAATTGAAAAAAAAATAATAATAATAAACACGGTATTATTCTCTAATATCATATATTACCATGTCACAATCATTTATTTTATTATGTCCTCTCATTTCTTCTGCCTTATAAAGGGTTCATCATCATCATATCAGCCATTAAACGTCCACTGCTGAACATAAGCCTCCCCCAAAATGGGGGGGATTTGCCATAATCGCCACGCTTGGCAGGTGGGGTGGCGATCGCAGTTTATAAAGTTATAAAGTTATATAGTTATATAGTTTATAGTTTATAAAGGGTTAAATAATGTTATTTTTGAGTTGCCAAAAAAGTTTGTTACTAATTACAATAAAAACTACAACATATTAAGGGCCTTTTTACTAATAGCGTTTTTAAAGTTATAGGATACTCGAATAACGAGATGTTCTCCTAATTTTTATTTCAATTGTTAAATTTTTGTTTAGGAATCAAGATTTACACAAAAGCACAAATTGAGTTGATCTTCAAAATTAAAAATATTATGAAAACGCTGCTTTCAAATATGCAATAGACTCCGAGATATAGGTAAGGTAGTCATATGACTATGCTTGCTTAAAACAAATGAAGCATAACTCTTTTCTATTACATCCCACAAACTAATAGGTAAAATGCATCGCTAGCTAGAATGTCAAAGGATGATACATAGAGTTCCAGCTGGTTAGGTTGATTAATCAGTCAGTCTAGGCTAGGACGTCTAAGCTCAAAGGAAACAAAGGCGTGAGCATAGATAAGGCATATACCATACACACTTGGCTACACTAAATACTTCAATAGACTTTACCACATTGTGTTAAAGTTTAAATTCTAATGAATATTGTCATTTCCTAGTGTAGTTAGAAATGTCCCGAATGTCTGACTCAGTATTAGACTAACCATCAATTTACAAGGTCTAACAAAATTAGCTGAAACTATTTTAAGGGGATGATCAGGCCATATAACTGAACAACTTTCTCTATGGGACCAATATCGAAATCGTGAAAAAAAATCTGCTGTCCCCACAGACTTCGCTGTCCCATACATTCGAGTCGAGTTATGATTTGCAGTTTTGTATGGGACAGCTGATTTTTTTTTCGCGAATTCGATATTGGTTCCATACAGAAAGTTGTTCAGTTTGATGGTCTGATCATCCCTTTAAAATAGTTTCAGCTAATTTTGTTAGACCTTATATATTACAGTAAATATTTTTTTCCGCCATGAAGGGATTTCCCAAAAGTGAATCCGTCGTTATGGGTTCTAGTAGGCTAAACGTACGATGGTAAAAAACTAGTTACTTACATCTTCTAAAAAACTAGTAACTGGACTAGGTATAACAACTTATGAGTTTGCATTCTTCTTTTTCCTCTGAATTTTTCCTTCAATTGTTTTATTTTATTATCATACGAGCGTTAACCCGCGACTTTGTCCGTACAATTTACCAGATTTTAAGTCAGATCATAAGCTATCAAACAAAAAAAGTTTCATCAAAATCGGTTTAGTAGTTTTTGCGTGATACTCGTTCAAACAAACAAACAAACAAACACCCAAACAAACACACAAACAAACAGACAGAAAAAAAATCCAAAAATTGGTGAAATGGAATCAGGGACACCTAAAAACCATATCGTAACTTTTTTTTTGTTAATATCTTCAATGTACAGATAAACTTCCTGTTATAGTTTTATAATAGTATAGAATAAACAGGAGGGCGATTGCGCTAATTGAAAACATCCAAGTTCAATCCTAATCCAATTTCAGTTCTAATCACACTGCAATCCAATTACTATTCAACTGTGATGAATTCCGTATCCTGACAACTTTTAAAGTCTGAGCGATCTGTCAAAATGGCTCTAACGGCTGTCAAATGAATAGCGTAATGTGTTAAATTATGGAATGTGTTAAAAGTTGTGGTTTGCACGTGGTCCAATCATGGTTCAGTTGTGATTTATTTACCGCGATTGCTCTCCTGGTCCCTTAAATATCATTTATTTTTCTTCCCAATATAGTTCTAAACTGAAAGAATCAATCCTTACATTACATCCCTTGTTTTAGACGTATGCTTGCTCCATATTAGTTCCATAAAATTTCGTCTCTCACCGCATCCACCTAATATCATTAAGTACCATCTTTCTGGTTAGCATAATCTAGCTGATTTGGTATAGCCACCATTCCAGTGTTCTTCTATTCTATCGCTCAGCATCAATAAGTCCTGCCCACTTCCACATCCCCATCTCCTCTGTCTGAAAGAATAAACAAACAAAATTAAGTGGAAAGAAACAGGGACAATAGTAGGTTAAAACCTGGCAACACCGCGCATAACGTCGACATTAGATAATACGATAGCGCCAATAAACGCTGAATGAATGTGAAATCGATAACTTAATGCCTCTAGTACTTTCATCACACTATCAGATTTTTCTCTTTCATTAGTTTTGATGGCACATTTCTGGAATATCTGTGTCGTTAGTTGTAAGTGATGTTTTGAGATAGAACCTATTATAGGAACAGTATTTTGATCAGGTTAATGAGCATTTTAGGGCTACGTACTCAAAGGGTGCCAACGGGAACCTATTTATAAGCCTACACTGTCCGTTCGCCCGTCCTGATCTTTGACTATTTATTATAAGGACAGGCCTTGCATTTCCCCTCTGCTACGGTATAAGAACAATTTATCATGTGCATTTACATTCAATTTAATACCTTATCACTAAATGAGACAGCTTATAATTGCGAAACAATAACTACGAACTTATGATGTTTGGGGTTCACACGAGACTTCTTTTCATGATTTTTAATATTCAAAATTAGAATCTAAAGTTTTAGAATCTAAAATCCAAAGTTGCGGATTTCATGTTACCTCGCCCCCCGCAAAAAGTGGCGTTCCGTGCGGATTCGAACTTGGAATGATGATTGAGGGTTCATACCTCCCCGCTACGCGCCACTTATGCTCTCCATTCACCCATCATCATTTCAGCAGATAGAAGTTCACTGCTGGACCTATGTCCTATGGCCTGCCCCAAGGATCGCCACAACGCTTCTGGTCCAACGGATTCCCGCCGCCTTCACCAGGTCGGCAGTCCACCTTGTGGGGGTCCTAGAAATCTTCGGCCCCATCGGCCATCGGTTCTGAGAGCAATATACCCCGTCTATTGCCACTTTAGTTTAGCAATTCTTTGCACTATGTCAG
Organism: Agonopterix arenella; assembly: GCA_927399405.1. Classification (NCBI taxonomy): domain Eukaryota; kingdom Metazoa; phylum Arthropoda; class Insecta; order Lepidoptera; family Depressariidae; genus Agonopterix; species Agonopterix arenella. The sequence continues at coordinate 15,622,196 of OV656708.1, read as the reverse complement.
CTACGCAGGTGCTTCTGCGGATCTCTTAATTATAAAAGAGTTCCGTGACAGACTGACCGACTGACTGACAGACATCGCACAGCGTAAATCGCTGAAGATAGAAACATGTAATTTGGAATATTATATTCTATAGAGGATGTAGGGGTGCACTAATAGTCCACTCAATGAATAGCTCATAAGGGGGTGTAGAGTGCGTGAGCTGGGACCTAAGCGATTTCTTCTGGAATTTGTTCAGGATTCTTAGGGAGTAAACATACTATAAGTCCCCTCCTCTAAGAGTCGCGCCGGAGGGGGGAGGGGGTTAAAGTTCCCACTTTTGGGTTTTTCGCGAATATATCCAAAACGGTGCGTCGTAGAGAAAAGTGGTCCGGCAATAAATTATACATTATAAAATTCTCTACACTCTTTATTTTTATACTTTTTCCTATTTCCCAGTAGTTTTCGAGCAAAACGCTCAGGAAAAGTAAAAATTTAAGTTATTCAGCGCGATGAGCATTACCTGAACATCTTTTGAACAGCAATAGCTATATAGTTAAAATTTTCACAAAACCAGCTTTACTATGGCGGGTTTGCTAACAAATAAAAAAGTCACGACGAAAGGCGCGACTCCTAGAGGAGGGGACTTTTAGTATGTTTACTCCATAAGAACCCTGAACAAATTTCAGAAGAAATCGCTTAGGTCCCAGCTCACGCACTCTACAACTCCTTTGTTGAGTAGACTATAAGAAATGATTTAACGAAAATCAACCTCTAAAGGGGTAATCCATGCGGACGAAGTCGCGGGTGAAAAGCTCTTATTAGATATAAGTACTTTTCTTAAACTCAATCACCAATCCTCCCAATCAAATAAACAAAGATTCAAAGAGCTAAAACACGTCTAGAACGTTGAAATATCTAGGCGTTTCAATACCTTATCGTTGGAAACAGGGGGCAATTAAGCAGATTGCATTTATATGGATTCCACATAAATCAGGATTCGTTGCGTTGCGTCGAGACTGGGGCTGGGGGGTACTCGGGGTGCGAATTCCCTTCGGTTGGGGCTTGGAAAATAGCGGGTTTGTTTTTTTTAAATATAATGTATTATTTACTTCTTCTCCTTTTCGTGTGGGCACCATGCTCTGGTGTCAGAGTTTATTCAGACCGCCTTACGGCCTCTGAAGTGTTTTTTATGTAACGACTACACCACCAGAGATAGTAGCCGGGACCAACAGCTTAACGTGCCATCCGAAGTACGGAATCATCTTTCTTTTCAGACAATCAGCTGGTTCTGACTGCAGTGTCGTAATCAACAAAGCCCAATGTTCTTAACCCTTGGACCACAGAGGCTGTATTATTTTTGTACATTCACAGAACAGAACCATCGTATCAATATATTTGCAGACATTGTAATAAAAATCCTTAGTTGAGAAAACCGACCCCTGGTTGACAGCCAGCTTGCAATTGTTTTTACATAAACCTTTTTTTTGTCTCATAGAACGTTTGTTTAAAATTTATATAAAATATTTAATATAATCATAAATCATCAATCATCATCCAGGGCGAAATTTACTCCTTTACCGTACAGGATTTATTGTTAAGAAACCTTTAAATAAGACATCAAAGATGATATTATCTGAGTTTCAACTCCATAACAAAATAGAAATACTACACAATCTTGACGGATTTAATGTCTCTTCCGAACCTTAACAAGCAATTGTGGTCAATGCTATCAAATTCTCAACCAGTGTGATAAAATAACAACTACAAAAAAAATTCTTTCTTTCAACTCCAACAGTTCTCGTGGCCCCAAACTATACTTAGTGATGTGTCTTTGCGTGATTTAGTTGAGTTACGTAATTAATGTATTTCCTTTTACACATTTTTAGGGTATCGTTAGAATGTCTTTCATCTTAATTCTCCTTTCAGTATATAATTGGAATCGCGTTGGAGGTCTGTTACTTGACAGTCGCGTGGTTGCCTGCTCTCCGGCCCGCCACGAGCGTTTTTTTTAGAAAAATAATCCTTGAGATCACCCAAATATTTATTACCGTAAAACGTCAAGCACATTTGCTATTTATACTGGAGATTGGAAAAATCATCCTAGTCACTGGAGTCCCAAAAGATTACCTAAGAAAATTATTATACAGGGTTTAAGGAAACGTATCATTAACCTTTACATCAAACTGAACAACTTTTTCTACGGGAGCAAACCTGTAAGGGCAAAAAAAAAATCTGCTGCTCCATACGTTTGAGTCGAGTACTTAGGTAGTTATTGCAGTTTAGTATGAAACAGCTGATATTTTTTTGCGCTGACAAATTTGCTCCCATAGTAAATGTTGTTCAGTTTGATGGTTAGAGTATGTGGTTTAAAGGTTAATGATACTTTTCTTTACACCCTGTATAGTATGGAATCGATGATTGTTGATGATGACGATCGATCTAATAGCGGGATAAAATTTTACTGCTGGGACCATAGGCTTTTCTACTGTAAAAACCTAAAAACCGCATTAAAATCGGGTCAGTATTTTTTTTCCGTAGCTCGAATTAATATATCCAAGCCGCCGGTAAATCAACTTTTTTCAAAAATGCGTTACGTATTTAAGGGGGCGCTTCGGTCCATCAAACTGAACAACTCTCACTATGGAACCAAAACTGAAATCGCTAAAAAAACAGCTTTTCCACCGAAAAACCTTGGTCCCATAGTGAAAGTTGCTCAGTTTGATGGTCTAAAACACCCCTTAATTAAATTAAAATTAAAAATAATTTATTTTTCTTTTACATTTGAACACAAACAGAAGTAGGTATAGGTAATACGAGACAGAAGGACATTAAAAATAAAAGTGTTGCTTTCTGTTGTTAGAATGATAATGATACCTCCCCAGGGCACCTATACACAAACAAGTTTGGTTGTGCACATATACTCCGAGGGAAGTACCACTAGAATAACAATTATTATTATTATTATTTGATTATAAGGGCTTGGTCAATGACCAAATAGCTACTGCGACCTGGACAGATCTATTGTAGCTGTCACCCTAGACCTAAAGATCATTTCCTAGGCCCACGGACTTCATGAACCGTGTTATGCTTTTGGAGGGGAGGGATAATAACCCTACACCTACTGACATTATCCCTAATGTCAGTAGGTGTTATTATGTATCCACCTAGATGGCGACTCCTGCTGTGAATGAGCACTTCGCATTCGCAGAGGAGGTGTATGGGCGTTTCCTCTGCTTCACAGCAGAATTTGCAAGTGGGTGAATCTACAAGCCCCATTCTGTGTAGGTGTTTGTTTAACTTGCAGTGTCCTGTTAAGGCTCGTACTAAGAGCTTTAAGTCGTTGCGGTTTAAATTGATGGCATCCGAGGTATGTCTGTTTGAAAAGCCGGTCACAAGTTCTTTCGCATGCCTCAGTCCTGGTGTATCCGACCAGAGCTTACGGCTTTGGTTCACGGCCCATTCCTTTAGCACACGTCTAGAGGTGTTGCGAGAGATGCCGCAGTAAGGCTTAATATAAAACTACACAAGACAAAAAGGTCTACGGCTCAGCGACAGTTGAATAAATCAGCTGCTTCTGTTATTCTGCCATAGCCAGACATAAACTGCGTGAAATACATACCCAAATATTAAAGAATCTGATATAACTTCCAGGATACGAAGTAGTGAAATATATTGTTATGGATAGGTGAAAAAAATCAATCAATCAATCAAACAATCAAATATACTTTATTTTACACCAAAACATAAACAGTAAAATACAGAAATAAAAATACAAGAGGCAAAAAATAAGGCGGTCTTATCGCTAAGAAGCGATCAATCAGTATACATAAATAAATTTTCGGTAAATACGCTTATAACTTTGCATATCAAAAATATACACTAACAAAAAAGGATAAAAAGAACGTAAGGGTACAAATGGCGGTCTTATCACTAAAAGCGAAGCTTATGTAATCCAATTCAGTTTACATCCTGTATTCCACCTAGTATAAAAGAACAGGCATACTAATAAACATACTCGAACTACAACACTCTACAATTTTATTAAAATGCTTAGCAGGGAAAACATAGGAATTTTTATAAAAATGCTCACTGCATTTCAATAGCACGTTGACTCTTCTTACGACGCCCCTAACAACATTCTTACCCCCTATCAATTGGAATGAAAATAGATTGACTTTTGAGACTTATTTAATGGAACAGAATGTGATATCTAATTGGTGATACTTGAACGGCATATTATGGTGAACTCTTGTCCGCTCTTGTATTTCCCGACTGTTTCCAGATGAATGTTTTTATAGAAAATGCATTGTACTGCGATTGCACTTTATAAAATATTGAATTTATCGCAGACATAAATTGTAGTGACTGATTTTGTAAATACACTCGATGTTGTCAAAATTCACTGCGTTTTTTAATTTTTACTGGAAGAATACTTATAGGGAAATTCTATACCATAGGAGAGATATGGAAACTGTCTTAGGAACCATCAGGTATTTTTTGTGAAAACAATTTTGGCACGGCAAATTTTATGGTCAAGCGTGCCTTGTCCATAACAACGCATATTTTTTTTAATGCTTATGGTTTAGTTTCATGTAAGGACCATTTTATTTTTAACCGACTTCAAAAAAAAAGGAGGTATCTCAATTCGACCGTATATAAGGTCTAACAAAATTTGCTGAAACTATTTTAAGGGGATGATCAGACCATCAAACTGAACAACTTTCTATATGGGACCAATATCGAAATCGCGAAAAAAAAATCAGCTGTCCCAAACATTTGAGTAAAGTTATGTTTGCAGTTTTGTATGGGACAGCAGATTTTTTTTTCGCGATTTCAATATTGGTCCCATAGAGAAAGTTGTTCAGTTTGATGGTCTGATCATACCTTTAAAATAGTTTCAGCTAATTTTGTTAGGCCTCATATATTTTTTTAATATCGGAAGAACAAACATTGTATAAAGACCAATTTTTCTGCTATCTTAATTTTTTCTGAAAAGATCTATGCAGGCAAAGTAGGTACTACACAAATATTTTGGACTTTAAATAAAAATATAGGTACCTACTTCAAATACACCACCCCTCCTCTTCTTCCCATTCCCCAACATCGTACAAGGGAGGCAAAGGTACATATTGACTTCATTCTTCATCAAAAATCTAATGGATCCCTAAAAATTTCCACCAATTAACGTAGGAAATTGGATTTGGCTATGTTGAACGATAATTATAACAAATTGGGTTCAAACAATTTCATTACTTCATAATTCTATTACAGTCTTAATTATACGAGCTAAAATAAATAGCTTGTATTTTCTTGTTATATTTAAACATCTTTGAGTGAGCGAGAGTTTCCGCATTTCAGTATGGTAATAATAAGCCAGTAGCCGATACCCTTGGATGAATATACAAGTTGTAAAATTACATATTATTAAACGGGGTGCTTCAGATCTTAAAGAGGCTACGTCTATGAAAAAAACCTTTTTTTATTCCATAGAATTCATCAAGGGCTATCCATACAGATGGATGTATGGCTTCTGATGCTTAAAGCCCACGGGCAGGCACGTAACCAGGGGGGGGATGGGTGGGATTTATCCCCCCCGAAATCCGAATATTTCTATGGAAAAGTGATAGCGTGAGCACTTACTTTTTCATTTTTTTCTATTAATATCCCCCCCCCCCCCCCCCCGAAACAAAAGTCTGGATACGTGTTTGCCCACGGGCCCCAAACGGGTTCCTATTTTAAGTACCAGGGGAATGAAAAAACTTAATTTAAGTCAACAAAAATTTAAATTTTACACAAATAAACGTTTACTTTACTGAATTTGTCTTTTCGCGATTTCGATGTTGGTCCCATATTGCGAGTTGTTCAGTTTGATGGTCTAGTAGCATTCCCATTAATGTGACTGTAACGTATTCTTCACGTATCCTGTATAACTGTAAAGCTACCTATCATTTAAGGAATTGTTCACTTTAGAACACTAGTCATTTTGAGACTAGACGATTTGGGGAACTAGTTCTTTTGTAAATTTGACGTTTTGGTGCACTAGTCGATTCCGTCCTAAGCCTACACTACTAGCTACTAGAATAGTATAGCCAGCTAGACTAGCAATTGAATGATAATTATAGACCAAGAACCAATACCGTCTTCACCATAAGGGCACACGGGGCCCGTGCCCAGGGCGTACGCCATGATATCGATGACAAACCAGCAGTATTCTAATATCATTAATGACATTTTACGCAACGGGCATACAGCGATCTACGCGTACAGTAGAATAACGCATTCAGGATACTGATGGGGCTGGCACGGCATTGTAGCGCGTCGGGAATGTTTGCGGAGGCGCACACGGACGACTTCTATGATATATTGAGAAAACGGTGCGCCTCCATGTTGGGCAGGCTCCGAGCCAGCACTAACGGTCTCCTGAATGTGTTCAAAGACCGGTGGGACTCCCCGCTGTTGCGTTACTGGGTGAAGCTCCACACCGGGTTTTTAAAATAAAATGTTTTTGTTTTTGTTTTCTGTTACTAACACTAGCTTTAAGATAAATGTATACTAACACTATATGGACATCTTGTCTGAAATAAATTATTTGAATTTGAATTATATCATACTATACTGTATTTGATTACCTATAATAAATGGTCATACTTAGTAAAAATGTTTTTATAATTCGCTTTTTTTACTTTCCAAAAGGGCCCCAAATTCTTGTGTGCCCAAGGGCCCCAGCCTACTTTAAGACGGCCTTGTTTAGAACACTGGACATTTTGAGACCCTGTTTGAGATGTAACTTGGTCTGATTTTGGATGAGATCCCTTCAAAGCTCTCCATCAAAACTGATTTCCTTGAAAACTATTATACCGGGCTATGCTCGGAGTTTCCCTATACGAGATCGAATCAGAAATGACGAGATCCCAAAGAATTGCTAAACTAATGTCGCACATGGCTCGAAGAACCGATGGCCGAAAAGTTCTCGAGTGGCGACCGCGTACCTGAAAGCGCAGCAAGGTGGACCGACGACCTGGTGAAGACGGCGGGAACCCGTTGGATGAGGGCAGTCCAAGACCGGTCATTGTGGCGATCCCTGGGGGAAGCATATGTCCAGCAGTAGACGTCCATTGGCTCAGTTGATGATGATGACTATACCGATTTTCATGAAACATAGCTAAGAATATGTATTTCTTTATTCGTAGGCTAAGAATACTATAGCAAAAATTAACTTTCGTTCACAATTTTTTTAAGTAAACACAAAAACTAAAAGTTAGTTAAATTATGTTTTGTACACAAAGACATTTTTGTACATAAAATTCGTTGTACAGCAAATATTTTTTTTATTTAAGAAAAATGTGTTTCATGAATAACGTTAGTTTAACATCAGTTATAATACAGATAATTATGGTTTTGTTTTATGGTATTTATTAATTTGTATGTGGGTATCAAAACAATTTAATAATGAATTATATTTAACGGAACATCTTGGATGATTAGAGCAATACAAATTAACAATCTATGTACCACAAATATTAATTCATTTCAAGGTTCATCAAAGGCATTTTCGTATAATTAACATAGCATCAATAACTTGATATAATGGTCAATACGCCTTAGGCATAATATACATAGTACAGAAATGTTACTTGATTGAAACGTTTAAATGCCGCTACATTTGTACCGATAAAGTAAAAATTGTAAGTATGATTTCTGGTCATACAGTCAATCTTCTTTCTTATCGTGTGGGCAGAGCCCTGGGTGTCAGAGTTTTTTCAGACCGCCTAACGGCCTCTGACGTGGTTTTCATGTAACGACTACTACCACCAGAGATAGTAGCCGGGACCAACGGCTTAACGTGTTATCCGAAGCACGGAATCATTTTTCTTTTCAGACAATCAGGTGATTCAGCCTGCAATGTCCTAACCAACTGGGGAAAAACGCACAAAGTGACATATCACTAGGTGTTCCCCGTGGGAATCGAACCCACGACCACTGTCCACGACCACGAATACTCTCAATGAAAGTCTTTGGCTGATATTACGATGATGATGGGTAAAATTGTAGCATTATTCAGTGACTTTGTGGCAGATTTCGTGAGGTGGGATGGAAAATCTTGACAATAAATAATTCATTATCTTACCTCCACAAATCCGCACTGTGCCCTTATAGATAGAGCATTACTCAATCCTCACTATAGTGGGAAGATGTTCCGTGTTGTGTCTGGTTTACATTTGCACCAACCCAAACAGTCGGTTGTCATAACAGACGACTAATCACTTCAGGTATTTTTTAACATTTCTGATGCACTCACCCGCTGTCTGCCGCTTTAAATAAGAATAAGAATAAATTTATTGAAAAATAATAACATAAGTTAGTCTTAACATAAAATAGTCACTAGATACTTTAAAATCTTCAATAATCGCGGTTTCCTTATTCTATTAGATTCTGGAGGGTGATCATCATCACATCGTATGGCATTTTTATCTTCCTGCTTGGATCCGAGGGAGGGGGGCAGATTTCGAGGTTAAGGTGTTTCAGCCAGTCTTCCGCTGCCGGGGTTTTTGGAGGGTGGTGATATCTAATATATAGCACACACTTAATAGATATACAGGGTGTAAGTGACAACCTAGCAGACGGTGATCTCAGACTATCAAACTGAACAACTTTCACTACGGGGCCTGTTCTATACAAAACTGCTGTACCTACCCAACTAAAATGTATGGGACAGCTGATTTGTTTTTTCCTGAGGGTGGCTCCATTATGAAAGTTGTTCAGTTTAATGGTCTGAATTCACCATTGCATTACCTTTACAACTTTGTTTGAATCTGTGTTAACCTAAATCTGAATAAATATATAAATAAATTTCAGCATTTGCCAGGCTGTCACTTACAACCTGTATACCCTGCCTAACTGACTTCTAATTGACCATAAGCGTCGTCAAATTAGAGTATTTGCAGCTGACCGTAATAAGCAGCGTCTCACACCAGCGTCATGCTACGGACTTCAGTTTTAATTTTATATAGACTATCTTTTCGACTTTTATATATGCATACGTAAATCCGGTGGCGACCACCCTAAACAACGGTTAGCAGCGGCTCTTGACTTGTGACCACCATGCACTTCTTGTGGCCGCTGCTTACATACAACATTTGTAAAGTCGTGGCAATGGCCTACCGGTGGCTGTCGAACGCCACCGCTGTTGCAGTCTCATTTGGGCATCTGGCAGACATATGTGGCAGTTGCCAAAGCTTACATTTGATTAAATTGTCGCATCTGTACACAGTATAATCACAGCCTCAGGGCTGCTAAGTGAAACGTGATTAGTATTGTATTAAGGGAATTAATTATAGACGGCCAGCTTGTCCTCATTACGTACTGATATTAATACTAATGCATCTGGATTTGCATAAGACGTTAGCTTAGCATGTTATCTACATTATAATCTGGGATAACTAAATTGATAGTTAATTTTAGGTTCAATCAATCAATCAATCAATCAATTATACTTTATTTGACACCAAAAAAACAGAGTATACAGAGAGCAAACAATCTGGAAATACAAAAGGCACAAAAACAGGCGGTCTTATCGCTAAAAAGCTATTTCTTCCAGACAACCTTAGGGTAGAGGAAATAGTGAAAGAAGATTGGTAGGCGGTGTAGATCATAATAACACAATTTAGATAACATACACAAATAATGTTATACAAATACAAACATACTGTAATATAAAAATATATATATAATATAAATACCTATAACAAATACATATTTATACCTACAAATACATATCATACATAAAAGAGTACTAAAACAACAATTATTTATCAAAGAGAGAAAAACATGAACCAGAGAGGTGACCATTCAGGATAGGTAGTCAGTGCTCGAGGAAATGAGCTTTAGGTTCGATTGTTAATATAATTGGAAATTGTAACTTGTCGATATCTTCGACCAAAGTAAAATTAATGGATGTGCCCAAAGTGCGTTTAGTTAAAGTACACAACTAGTACACTTGGTCCATATAAACTGGCACACTTATCTCGGAATATATTTGAAGTATACCTGTCAATTGTTTTGACTTATTTTTCTGGTTTGAAATGTTCGCGTAAGGCCTATCCCTTAATTTTACTTTGATATAATGTTGATTTAGGCACAATTTAAGAAAAGAACTAATATCTTCTAATATACAGGGCGAAATTGATATCATTATGAGCATCCTTTAAAACTAAAAGTCTACCCATAAAACTAAACAACTTTTAGTATGGGAGCAAACCGATCCGAGCAAATAAAAAATCAGCTGTTTCATACTAATGTCGACGCGCGAGTTCGCGACTCAAATGTATGCAACAGCTGATTTTTTTTTTGCTCCGATCGGTTTGCTCCCATAGTAAAAATTGTTCAGTTCGATGAGTAGACTCTTAGTTTAAAAGGATGCTAATGATATCAATTTCAATCTGTAGAATGGAGAGGGCTAAGCTCGGAGTTTCCTTGCCAGATCGAATGAAAAATAAAGCGATCCGTAGGAGAACCAGAGAAGCCGATATAAAAAGCCCAAAGAGTGACAATTGACGGGACATTATTGCTAGCAGAAGCGATGGCCGATGGGACCGAAGTGTCGAGTCGAGAACTCTTCTCGAGTGGCGACCGCGTACCGGAAAGCGCAGCGTGGGTAGTCCTCCGACCACGTAGACCGACGACCTTTTGAAGGCGGCGGGAACCCGCTGGATGAGGGCAGCGTAGGACCGGTCGTTGTGGCGATCCTTGGGCGAGGCCTATCTCCAGCAGTGGACGTCCATCTGAGATGACGATACGGAGATAAATACAGTTTGGTAAGATTAAATAAATTGGCGAATCAAAATGAATTCTATTTTTTTTTGTGTAATGGCGTTTCCTTGATGATTTCGCCAGTGTCATGTGTTTATGAGAGAATCTATCCCAATCTCAGGGGATGCTTTTGGTCAAGAACAAGAAGAGATTGAGGATTGCGGAGCCTCGTGGCAGGCAAAAACGCGACGCGCGAAATCCACGCGAGACGAGTACTCGGGTCAGAACCTGCAACGTGATTAATCCAAAATGAATTCAATAAAATGTACAAACTGCAATTAATCCCACTTTCCCTGTAGTTTGCTTGATTTATTAATAATTTATTAACTTTATTACCAGTTTATTAAAGTATTAATATTCAAAATGCGTTGCCTCTGCAATAACAGTAAGTCATTCAGTTTCATTATTTATTGCTTTATCGTTATTCACTGGGCCCTTTACTTTAGGGACGATAAGAAATATAATTATTTTGTGTAAAATAAAAATTACTTTATGGTAGACATAACGTTAGCCCGCATTTGTCATATAATTATTTGAATTGGTGCCATTTTAAAACCATTATCGATTAAATCCTAAAGTCCTTAGTAGTTATAAAATACCTAATGGAAAAAAGAGAGTTAAGGTGATTGCAGAGTAGTCAATTTTGTAAAAAACTTTAACGCACAATACGCGTCGACAGTATTAATATAAGGTTGTAATTATTCATACAAAATTTTAAAAGCTTTATATCTTCGTAATTATTTTATAAATTGCAAATGTTGTAACGCGGCATCTAGATTTTCTAAACTATTTTTCCATGTATACAAAGTTACTTAATATATTAATACCGTCTACGCGTATTGTGCGTCAAAGTTTTGTATAAAATTGACCCCTCTGCAACCACCTTAAGAAGTAAAGCATACATTTTGCTTACATTTAAAATAATAGGTAACCGAATTACTTTTTCCCTTTTTTTTATGTTTGTTTTTGGCGTTGAGTTTTTTTTTATTTGTAATTTAATGTTATTTCATAATTTTTAAAGTTACATGAAAACTGCTGAACCGATTTCCTTGAAACAAAGCTTTAGGGACGATAAGAAATATAATTATTTTGTGTAAAATAAACTAATAACACTTTCGGTAAAATTAGCTTTCTATAAAAAAAACGCACTCTTTTTGCGTCGGGGGTTAATACTTGAAGTGGACGAACAGACAATGAAACTGTTTTTTATTTTTTATTATTATCATTATCACTGATGCTCTAAACATCTTTCTATGTAGAACAAACATCGAAATAGTGAAAAAAAATTATTTGTCCACCCCTGTGTCATAATCTATTGTACCCGACTATACCAAGAACGTAGCTTATGTTACTTATGAGATCTAATATGTCCCAATAGATTGAAAATAAAAATAATTAAATCTTAACTATTACAAAACTGTAACAGAAAGTGTGTCTGTACATTGAAGATATTAACAAAAAAAAGTTACGATATGGTTTTTAGGTGTCCCTGATTCCATATCAGCAATTTTTGGATTTTTTGTCTGTCTGTTTGTTTGTGTGTTTGTTTGTTTGATCGAGCATCACGCAAAAACCACTGAACCGATTTTGATGAAACTTTTTTGTTTGTTAGCTTATTTTCTGACTTAAAATCTGGTATATAATTTGTGCGGACGAAGTCACGGGTTAACCCTAGTATCGTATAAAGTAACGGAAGATTTTGTTTTTTAGCCCAGTCATTTTACGGTTTGAGCCGGGACCAATTAATAATTTATATTTTTGTTCGGTATAGTATTTAAGAGCCAATTTGAGTTTAGAAATCTACCAAATTAAAAAAAAACCGTCAGCAACAGATCCAAATTTAAAATTTAGCTATCATCTCGTTATAAAAAACCTGATAAATTTTTTTTCACATTTTTAAGGCTTTACCATTATACATATTTCAAACATGATTTTAATATATTTGTCTACTTTGTATTTTTTTTTAATGAATACCTACCTGATTTTTAACATTTTAATGCCTGTTTTATTGTTGAAAAATAATGTATATTGTTAAATTTAATTAAAATTAGTGCTTTGGTAATAATATTATTAAGTTAAAAGCCTTCTGGGAGATACAATTTTGATTTCTGTGTTGCGTAGCGAATTTTTTTAAATATGTTTTCAGAAAATTATAATAACAGTATTGTAGATATAAAATAATGTAGGTTCTTGACCACCCGTAAGGGATTATGGTCGTGAGTTTATGTATGTACTTATGTATTAATCTAAAGTGAATAACTATGAGTGTAGTGTATCGCTCGCATGTACAAACTGTTTATATATAATTACGAGCGTTAACCCGCGACTTCGTCCGCACAAATTATATACCAGATTTTAAGTCAGATCATAAGCTATCAAACAAAAAAAGTTTCATCAAGATCGGTTCAGTAGTTTTTGCGTGATACTCGTTCAAACAAACAAACAAACACACAAACAAACAGACAGACAAAAAATCCAAAAATTGGTGAAATGGAATCAGGGACACCTAAAAACCATATCGTAACTTTTTTTTTGTTAATATCTTCAATGTACAGACAAACTTCCTGTTACAGTTTTATAATAGTATAGATAGATAGATAACTAAGAGCGTATCGCCTACAAACTGTTCTGCTGTTTGGCGAATTTGTATTTTTTTTATAACAGTCTTAAAAATGAAATTAAATAAATTTAAAAAAATATTGTCTCTTTTTGTTCACTAAAGTCCCCTTAACTTAATAATTATTCCCTACCCCTTCGAACAAAACTCCGTAAAATGACTGGGCTAGATGGGATTATAAATATTTATAGAGCATCTTTGTAGTTTGTACCTATATTAGTATTTTTTACTGCTCTATTTGAATGAATACCAATATGCCGAATATCGAAAAAAGAGTTGTAGTTTAGCGATGATCCGAACCGCTTAAAATATTACTCGAGGTCTATATGGGATCCGACGGTTTAAGTCATAAGTTTAGGAGATTAGATTAGGCCCAATGATCTGTATCGCTTCATGCCTTAATTTTTCCCCTGATGCACCTACAAATTACGGTATTAACTTTTAAATAATCTGTGCTACAACTACATTTTTTAGGTGAAGCAAGACACGTTTTTAGTATAAGTACCTTTTCCTGCTTCTAGCATATTTAAGATTTCAGAGTGTAATGACATGTATATGCCTCATTTTCGGGGTGACCTCATACTTAAAATCGAATATAGGTATACAAATTGTGCGACCAACGCGACGTATCCAAGGGGGCGTGGGATAGGTGGGATTTACCCCCTCCCCCCCTCCCCCTCCCCCCGAAATCAGAATATTTGAATGGAAAAGTGATTAACGCACTTTCTTTTTAATTGTTTAACTAAGAATATAGAAAATTAATGTGTCCCCCCCCCCCCCCCCCCCCCGAAACAAAAATCTGGATACGTGCTTGGCTGCAATTACGCCGCATCATTTCAGAAGGTGAAATTAAATGTAATAAATAAAATTAGGCTAAGTTTTGTTTGTTATAGTCTTTTTACAATTTAATTTAAAACGGTGGTACCTAATATTAATAAATAAATATTGTAATTAAATTTGTGAATTAGTGAAAATATACTTTATTGCCATTCATTACCATACACAAATGCAGGTGTGTTTCTACACTCTAAGTACAAGGCACCATAGATATAAACCGCCAACTCTCATCACTTACATGGGTCGTATTCGTATAAGGGTTTCGTACGTTACGCTCTCAGGGGAAATCTCTTCGACGCCAACAAGGGTGGAAAGTCTGGATTAACTTTCGTTTAATACGTCAATGTGCCCTCACCGTAGTACATGCATTTTACATTATCAACTATTGGCTAAAGTCACCTTTCCACATTGGATATTATCCTATCGCTTTTTAGCGATAAGACCGCCTTATTTGTACCATATTCAGTTTATGTTTCCTATTGTGCATTGTATTATTTTCTTTTGGTGTAAATAAAGTATATTTCATTCATTCATTCATTCTATCCTACTAATATTATAATTATTTAATACGTCAATGTGCCCTCATCCCTCATCCTTGACCTCATCTATGCAAAGATGTGTTTTATTTACGGCCACCGCCCGCTTACCAACTAAGCTTCCCATATTTCACATATTCACATATTTGTCCCTTACGGGATTCGAACCCACGACCCGGCAGAGCAGGCAGGTTCACTACAGACTGTGATACCGGGCCGTTAAGCACCCTGAAAAGCATAATTATGCCCACACAAGACAAGAAAACTAAAGTTTATGTATACCTAAGTACACAAAAAGGTACCTACTTGCGTTTAAAATTTCTTCGTCTGCTCAAAACGTAACGTAAAGAAACCCCCACGAAACTCCAAAAGCTAGACTTGTTTCAAAAGATTTTCTTCTACCGAAAGTTATTCGAGTGAAAGAGATCTCTACAGGCGATAAGGCCTCCTCAACTTGGCGCTCTTTTCTTGTAAAGATTGCTTTAGGTACTTAAGTTTCCTTGGCACTTGTATCTTTTGGTACTGTAAAGTTAAACCATATATCTGATAAGGGGGGGTGTACAAAATGGTTGACATTTAAATAAGCTATGCATAAAAGAACAAATTAATCTACACTTCTTCGCTATCACTACATAGTGTAAAACAAAATCGCTTCTTGCTGTCTGTCTGTCTGTCCTTATATAAGGTCTAACAAAATTAGGTGAAACTATTTTAAGGGGATGATCAGACCATCAAACTGAACCACTTTCCCTATGGGACCAATATCGAAATCGCGAAAAAAATCAGCAGTTCCATACAAACCTACTCGACCTTAATGTGGGACAGCAGATTTTTTTTTTCGCGATTTCAATATTGGTCCCATAGAGAAAGTTGTTCAGTTTGATGGTCTGATCATCCCCTTAAAATAGTTTCACCTAATTTTGTTAGACCTTATATATGCTAAGATCTTTAAAACTACGCAATCGATTTTGATGCGGTTTTTTTAATAGATAGAGTGATTCAAGAGGAAGGTTTATATATCAGCATTGCACCCGTGCAAAGCCGGTGCGGGTCGTAAGTCTAAACTATTATAAAACTGTAGCAGAAAGTTTGTCGGTACATTGAAGATATTAACAAAAAAAAAGTTACGATATGGTTTTTAGGTATCCCTGATTCCATATCACCAATTTTTGGATTTTTTGTCTGTCTGTTTGTTTGTTTGTCTGTGTGTTTGTTTGTTTGAACGAGCATCACGTAAAAACTACTGAACCGATTTTGATGAAACTTTTTTGTTTGATAGCATATTATCTGACTTAAAATCTGGTATATAATTTGTGCGGAGTCGCGGGTTAACGCTCTTATATTATAAAGAGGAAAGATTTGATTTGTTTGTTTGTTTCTAAGTATATTGTTTAAGAATAGTCTAGTTTTAGAAATATAAGTCAGTATTTCCGAGCGCTTACAACCCGAATTACTTTAAAGTACAAGTGAATAGGCATCTTGTGGGTAAGCTCGCTACATCTTTGACCCCATCTTTGTCCTGACGACTGGATTGAGGTCAAGAGCAAACCCATTTAAAAAAAAAGGTGAAAGTTGTACAAACTGTACAACGTTCACTGTGGAGACAAGGTAGAAAACTTATTTTTTGAAAATTCTGATGTCGCGTACAATCTTTAATTTTTTCTCGTTAAAGCCCTTTAAATAATACTAGGATATTTTATTACACCCTTTATATCGAATTATCTCACCAACACCGTTCTACACTTTTCCCAGTAAAACCCATAATGTTTGTATGAAAACGGTTTGAAAGTACATCGTTACCGCATCGCCAGACGGTTAAAAAGTGAAAAACAGCTGACATCTCAGGGGGTGACGCAAATAAACAGAAAAGACAACCCTTTTGATCTCTTCTCGTCAAGTAATGAGTTCTTGCCTACAACCTCGCGTCGCGAAGGTTCGCATTATGACTGAGTTTTCAGTAAATATTTTTCGGGAATAAAAGGAATGTGAGGTATTTGAAAAAGATATCTCATAAATTTAGATAATGGCATATTGCATTTCACAAATAATACTGTATTTTTAGGGATAAAGATTGACTCGTAGCTGCAGTGGGGGATATAGAAACCCTAGCGGGTAGGCTAAACTCGGCAGCTTATGCAGTTGGAAAAATTAGACAGCTAACTGATATAGCTACCGCAAGACTTGTATACTTCAGCTACTTCCATAGTATCATGTCTTATGGTATTTTGCTGTGGGGCCGTGCTGCAGATGTTGAGGAGATCTTTATCCTTCAAAAGAGGGCAATTCGAGCCATTTATAATCTGCGTTGTCGAGATTCACTACGAGATCTTTTTAAAGATATCAGTATCTTGACTTTCTACAGTCAATATATTTACGAAAATATTTTATACAATCGGAAAAATTGTATCATATGAATTTGTATTCATATAATTATGAACGTCACTGTTTTTGGGAAAGAAATTGATAGATAGATATTGTAATCAATACAAGAAATAAAAATAAATTAGTATTCCCACATATTCGACTCAGTAAGGTCAACACATCTTTCATGGGGCACTGTATACGCTATTATAATAAGATACCAGAGGATATTCTAAACTTGCCAGACAAAAAGTTTAAGTCCCATGTTAAACAAGTCCTCTGTAAAAAAGGCTACTATAAACACGATGACTATTTGAATGACCAAAATGTCTGGTCTTGACAATGTTACTCTATGTAATGCAATATTGTATTTTAATTGTACTTTGTATATTTTGTTTTGTTTAAAAGATGTGTGTTGTAGAGTTTCTGGCCGCATCTTCTCTCAAAGGAACACCTTCCAACGCGGTGGTAGAGTCAAAAAATGACGTCAAAAAGCTATCTATGTGATATTATTTTGAATAAAAAATTTTGATTTGACATGTTATAGTGCTTACTTGGGATCATAACAATGTATGTGCCTGTGAGCGTTATTTATTTTATTTTATTTTAATACATTTTGATATAAAAACGTGTTGTACATAAGGTGTAACAAAACTAGCTGAAACTATTTTAAGGGGATGATCAGATCATCAAACTGAACAACTTTCTCTATGGAATCAATGCCGAAATCGCGAAAAAAACAGCTGTTCATACAAACGTACTCGACCTAAATATATGGGACAGCTGATTTTCTTTTTCGCGTTTTCGATATTGGTCCCATAAAAAAAGTTGTTCAGTTTGATGGTCTGATTATCCCCTTGAAATAGTTTCACCTAATTTTGTTAGACCTTATGGGTGAATACGGTGAAACTGATATCATTAGTATTCTTTTAAACTAAGAGCCTACCCATCAAACTGAACAACTTTTACTATTGGAGCAAATCGATCGGAGCAAAAAAAAAATCTGCTGTTCTATACTGCTACTAAAATGCAACAGCAGATTTTTTTTTATTCGGTCGGTTTGCTCCCATAGTAAAAGTTTTTCAGTTTGATGGGTAGACTCTTCGTTTAAAAGGATGCTAATGATAAGCCCGGAGCACGAGCATGTCTGAAGAGTCTTATGGATAAATTCTATTATATTCTATTCTATAAGGTCTAACAAAATCAGCTGAAACTATTTTTTAAGGGGATGATCAGACCATCAAACTGCACAACTTTCTCTATGGGACCAATATCGAAATCGCAAAAAAAAATCAGCTGTTCCATACAACACTGCAAGTATCAAGTCTACCCAAATGTATGAGACAGCTGATTTTTTTTTTCAGTATGATGGTCTGATCATCCCCATAGATATTATGTATATTGGTCATAGATAGGTAACTCGCCTTTCATTTTAGGACGTCCTAATTGCATTGCCGCGTATTAACACTAGGGGGCGCCACATTATGAAATAAATTGAAAAAGACAATCTCTCACTACTACAGCGCAGCGCGTGAGGTGAAGTGCGATGTTACTCCGATATAAACCCTAGTTCAACACAGAGTGCTTCGAAACATAACCGATAGATGGCGGAAGCTATCTATGGAAAATCAGCGTTCCACTTAGTTTGTACTAAGATAACATAGCATGATCATCTCCTTAAAAAAGACCTTAAATAAACCTTAACCTTTATTGACCTTATATATTGCAGAGGCTAATGATGTGGCGTAGGTATGTATGTCAGAATCGTAACAACTGGTGATCAATTGTATATGCCCACTCCAGTCTGACGAGGCGCGAACATGTTGTTGGACAAGTGCGAGTCGGGCTCCCGCATGGAGGATTCCGTACCACCATCTTTATTATACCGAAATTGTGTTTTCACCGGGATCCTTAGCGCGAGCCCGACGCACACTTGGCCGGTTTTTATTTGTTCTTTTACTTTAGGAGATTCTGGATTATTAATGCACTATAATTACACAAAGTTTGACACTTATGTGTAATACCGTTTTTACGAAATGTTTAAAAAAACACGTTTCTTGTATGGGGTACCCTTAGTTTTGTACTTTTTGTTTTTCTTTTATTTGTCAATAAATTCGCCCTAATAAAGCATATTCTGTTAAACTTCAACCGTCTAGATATCAAGGTTCAAAATGCCTTTATAGGTACGACAGGCAAACTGACGAACGGACAGACGGACGTACAGCGTAGGCTTAGTAATAGAGTCCCATTGGCACCCTTTTGGGTGCGGAACTCTAATTATAGCAAAACCTAAAATCTGAAGTGATATAATATAAAAATATCGTAATATATACTTCAGAATGTTTATGAATATCCTGAATAAAATACTAAACATTTTCCTCCACTCCAAGACACTACTCCCACGAGTGCATAAGTGTAACCTGTACAAATGCATAATAATCCAGTGCAGCTTGCATCTCATATGCGTCATGCAACAGGCTAAGGGCTGCTGCAGTGCCCCAGGGTATGGAGGATTGGTGGGGCGAGTCGGGATTGCCAGGTTTGGCAATTTTGGGATATTTTATTGATTTTTCCGAGATGCTGATGGATTCGGACATAAATCTGCTAAGACTTTATGTGAGCTCGGGGTCTAGTATAACAGGTCAATGGCTATAACTAGTATTTCCATTAAGAGCATACCTTGGCGGGGTCCATGATGACAGTGGGTCCAAAGTTGAGGAAGATGTGGTTGCAATCCGTCCTCTTTGCTAGCGGGTGTGAGTACGCCATTTCGAGCTCGTCCATCGCTTCTAGGAGCACTCTTAGCCCAGTCATTTAAGGGTTTGAGCCGGGACCAATTAGAAATTGACATTTTTTTCGGTATAATATTTGAGCCTAGAAATGTACCAAAATTAAAAAAAAATCACGTCAGCAACAGATCCAATTTTAAAAATTAGCTATTATCTTGTTCTAAAAACCTGATGGTAATTTTGCACATATTTAAGGCTTTATCATTATAGACACTACATACATGGTGTGAATATTTTTGTCTATTTAGAAGGTTTGGAAAAATACATTCGTATTTTCTAATAAATACCGTATCTCATTTTTTTAATTTCATTGCCCATTTTTTGCTCAAAAATAATTTCTATTGTTAAATCTAAGTCAAATGAGTGCATTAGTATTAATAATTTAAAATCCTTCGGGGAAAAATAATTTTGATTTCTATGTTGCGTAGCGATTTTTATTTTTAATATGCTTTAAGATAGTCCTTTTGTCACTTAATGGTTCCGGTTACAGTTTAAAAGTCTAATTAGTAATTACTCCCTACCCCGCCTAACGAAAATCCGTAAAATGACTGGGCTATCTATTGGATTTACAACAATTATTTCTATAACAAAAAGTAGTTTGATCTTTTAAGAGTGTGAGCAGCAGCACCATACCAAACCTTCGACACTGTCAGCTGATAGCTGTCATTTCATACAAATGATAAAAATTGAAAAGTAGAGTTAAGCATGTGCGATACTATTGCGTGCGAGCTAGACAGGAATACGCATTTGCTTAAGAGGTAACCACGAAGTAACCAGAGGGGGTGAGCAGCCCCGGATCTAGGGGGGCAAACCGGGGCCTACGATCTGGGCGGCAGGTTTTAGGGGCGCCAAAATCATGTGGTAAAAAATTATTTCAACTTCTTATAAATATTGCAGGTTTTAGTTTTCGTATTGCAGTGATCCCATTATATTGCAGTAAAATCTCGAGCTCGCTTCGCTCGCTCCTGGTTTTTGATCTTATTATTCGAATTAAAGTGACCTCATTATATTGCAGTAAAATCTCGAGCATCAAACTGAACAACTTTCTGGACAGTTTTGTATGGACAGCAGATTTTTTTCACGATTTCGATGTTGGTACTGTAGAGAATGTTGTTCAGTTTGATGGTCTGATATCCTCTTAAAAGTCTTCAGAATATTAAGTTGGACCCTGTATAAACTCACAATCGTAATTATTTACTCTGTGGTAATACCTTCCGAGGTTTTCAGAACAATTTCTACAACGACAAAATATCAACTATCTTTGGCATTTATAGCCCAGTCATTTTACTGAGTTTTGTTAGGAGATGTGGGAAGTAATTAATAATTGGACTTTTAAACTGTAACCGAACCATTTAGTGACAAAAAGACTATTTGTATACATATTAAAAAAATCGCTACGCAACATAGAAATCAAAATTGTAAGTCCCAGAAGGCTTTTAAATTAATAATATTCATACCAATGTACTCATTTAAATTAGATTTAATAATATACATTCTTTTTGAGCCAGCAAATAGGCACTGAAATTTTAAAAATGAGGTTTTTATTAGAAATAACGAATGTATTTTTCAAAACCTTCTAAGTAGACCGTAATGCCTTAAATATATGCAAAAATAAATTACCATCAGGTTTTTTATATCAAGATAATAGCTAAATTTAAAATTTGGAACTGTTGCTGACGGGATTTTTTTATAATTTTGGTACATTTCGAAGCTCAAATTGGCTCTGGCTATTGGCTACCGAAAAAAAAATTGCTCATTAGTCCCGGCTCAAAACGTAAAATGACTGGGCTATTATAGCAAAGTTTCTAACAGTCTAAACTGTTATAATATTTTATTTATCTGAGCGTTTCTACGATTTAAATTGAGTTTACAATTTCGTCCATTTTAAATTAAACCAAGTGATACCAAACTGTAATTTTGTTCCAGACACCTCTTAACAAAGCGTTTTTAAATTAAACTAGTTTTTCCTCTAGGGGAGTTTGTTTTCAAAAGCTGGCAATACTGACTCTAGCTCTTAGAGAGGTGCTCCAGTGAAGGGGACGGTACAAAAGACAGCTTAGCCGTACATTCTGTTGACAGTAATGACTGCTCCTTAAAAAAGCGTCGGTGGCACGTTGCGGAGAGAAACTGGTTTTAAATCATGAGGATCCGAGTTCAAATCTGGTAACATCATGCCTTAGAATACTTAGTTACGCATGATATTCCACTAACAATACTCCTTTATGCAAAAATATTTGCCTACTATTCACAGTTTCAATTCAAATCACATTTTAAGCTATCTCTTGAGTAAGTATTCAGCTCGGTCTAATAAAGATAGGGCTTGGCTGACATCGTCATCCCATGTAGAGTCAATCTTAATTTCAAAATTAGGACCAAGATTTATTATCAGGACATGTAAAACTATTGCGGAGAATAACTTTTATTCGCCCTGAACAACGCGTCGCGTTAAAAATGGTAAATCTTAATTTTCGGACTCCTCAGATTTAGTGAAAGTCCACAATTTGTTAGTCAGATTTGCATTTAAATGTCATTCATAAAGCGTCAAGCCCCATACGATGATGGCATGAAAATCAATGGCGCTGGGTATCAGGTTTTTTTTTTGAAAAGTTTCTTTGTATGAAATTTATCTGAAAACGCCCCCCTGTGCACGGAGACGGGGCTCCTATCTGAAACATCTCAGATACTTTTTCGATAATCTCTCATGACCCCCTAGCCCCTCACCCTCGGCAATTCAATTTAATTTACGCCCTCAAAAAAATATGTGAGACTGAGCAGCAGGTCCAAGACAGTACCTAAAAAGAAACTACTCGTCGACAAAAAATTAACTTCACTGCTGTTATTACCACTATCACTATTATTATTAACGAGCGTTAACCCGCGACTTCGTCCGCACAAATTATATACCAGATTTTAAGTTAGATCATAAGCTATCAAACAAAAAAAGTTTCATCAAAATCGGTTCAGTAGTTTTTGCGTGATACTCGTTCAAACAAACAAACAAACAAACAAACACACAAACAAACACACAAACAAACAGACAGACAAAAAATCCAAAAATTGGTGAAATGGAATCAGGGACACCTAAAAACCATATCGTAACTTTTTTTTTGTTAATATCTTCAATGTACAGACAAACTTCCTCTTACAGTTTTATAATAGTATATATAGATAGATGACAAAACAAAAACTAACTAATTTACACTACACCAAATACCTACTTTTGAATTAAACATAACGATAGCGCGAAGTACAAGTGGCGCCACCTATTGGAAGAAAAGAGCATTTCGTCGTTACGGTTGCTAATACCAACCACCCGTATCTTCAGATTAGAAGCTTTCCGTATTAAAACTTCACCAACTATTCATTCAAAAGAGCCTTCACAAGTAATTACCTAAAATATTGAAGCTGAACATTTTCAAAAGAAACATAAATAAACATTTAAAAAGTCAGAACATAATCTCGACAGAAAAGCGCATTACAACGGATTCCGCCGCAGAGTTAGAGGGACTAGAACTAGATGGTGCAAGCTGTCAATGCACCCAAAAACCCATTAGAAACATTATATAGCAAAGTCATTTTACGTAGTTTTGTTAGGCGAGGTAGGGAGTAATTATTAATTGGACTTTTAAACTGTAACCGGCACCATTAAGTGACAAAAAGACTATCTTAAAACATATTTTAAAAAATTCGCTACGCAACATAGAAATCAAAATTGTGTGTCCCAAAAGGCTTTTAAATTAATAATATTAATACCAATGCACTCATTTGATTTAGATTTCACAATATAAATTATTTTTGAGCAATAAAATAGACATTGAAATTTAAAAAATTAGGTATTCAATAGAAAATACGAATATGTATTTTTCAAAAACATCTAAGTACTCAAAAATATTCAACCGTATTTATAAGCTTTAAAAGTGTGCAAAAAAAAATTAACCTTCAGGATTTTTAGAACAAGGTAATAACTAAATTTTTAAATTAGAACTGTTGCTCACGTGATTTTTTTTAATTTCGTACATTGCTTGGCTCAAATAGGCTCTTCAAAATTATACCAACAAAAATGTCAATTATTAATTATTCCCGGCTCAAACCGTAAAATGGCTGGGCTACATCCACTACCTCTAGGTCTGTGGTTTCAAACCAGGAGTGTCATAAAGAATGCATTAACAAAATACAGAAGGCGCTTGCATTATTCCCTGTACGAATGCAACGAAACTCAGAAGGAAAAATGGATAAACACATTCATCTTGTATATTAAAGGATTGTGTTTATATTTTGTTATTCAAGATGGCGTCGGATTAAAGAGAGTTCTGAAAAAGCATTGTACTTTTATAATGTTAGCTACTTATGTAAAAACACAAGGTGTTACAAAAATACAAATAAACATTTAAAGGGGTGGTTTAGATCATCAAACTGAACAACTTTCACTATGGGACCTATATCGAAATCGCGAAAAAAATTGATGTTCCATACTAAACTACAAATCTACTCGAGCTAAATGTATGGGACAGCTAATTTTTTTTTCGCGATTTCTATGTTGGTCTCATAGTGAAAGTTGTTCAGTTTGATTGTCCAAACAACCCCCCATAAAAGTTTAAAATTTTTATTTTTACTTCTGTAACACCCTGTATAAGATCGGATCTTACCAGTTGTTGAAACGTCTCACTGCAGGGCACATGCCTACCCCACATGGAGGGTTACGGACATTAGTCCACCACGCGTGCGCATTGGTAGACTTCAAATACGGATCAGAATTTCTTCTTCAGCGTTTGCAGGTTTCCTCACGACGTATTCCTTCAACGTTGAGACTAAGTCAGTATTACATACATAAGTTAGTGAAACTTATTGGTACATGAATTCGAACCCGGACCCTTATGATTGAGTGTCGATAACTCTCCGTAATGCGCTACCAACGGTGTTCCTATCAAAGTTTACTAAGGCCCGATTTGACCAAACGCGAGTAAATTTTATTCTTCAAGAGTTAATTGATTTTGCGTTTTAGCGTTTTACCAACCCTAATCTATGAATAAGTTGAGAGTTAAGGTACGCCACATACATACGGAATTGCGATCCGGAATCCTGATTCAGGATTCAGTGTTGTCAACTATGGTTACAAAAATTACTTAAAGTGCTGTTTAAAAAATGTCTAAAACCAAATGAATGAAATGCCAAATTAATGACAATTGTATTTTTAGGTATTTATTCAAACGAAACAAACGCTTTTTCTATACTTGATAATTACTATCATGTGATGATGTCATAACGTTACGATGATGATTTGTAAATTGTATTTCAATATTATGCAATTATATCAAAACACTATCGATGTTTTAGCATAAGACATAATCTGCATACAAAATGGTATAAACCATTATCACACAAGCGATTTTTCAGCGTAGACGATTTCATACAACTATATCGACAACTATATCGTAACGACGTCGCAACTGCACCATCACGATACGGTATCATTCCATTAACGTCTACGCTCAAAAATCACTTGTTTGATATGACTGTAAATCTAAAAAAAGTGCCACCTAAGACAACAAAAAATCACTAGATACTAGTGTAAAAGTCTCTGAAAGCGGCAACACTCCATACGGAATCTAATTCCGAATCAGGTTTATTCCGTATGTATGTGGCGGACCTAAATTTTGATGAAATGTCAAAGTCAAAGTCAAAGTCAAAGTCAAAAGCATTTATTGTAAAACTATAGGTGCGACAAGGTGTTACATCAATTACATAAGAGCGCTACAGTTTACCGGTAAAGGTGTTCAATACTTACATTAAATTAATACATTCGGAATGTCAATTATAAATTAATTAAATTACTAGTTACATTACAGCCAATTTCACATGTCATCAAACTAAATACACTTACAATTTCATATACCCAATTGACAACAAGTTTACAATGTTCGAATAATACTTTCATTACTACACTTTTCCTTTATTTTCAAAAAACTCATTTACACTATAGAATAATTTCCTCAGAAGCCAATTATTAACAGCTTTCTTAAAACTTAAATCGTCAAGTGTTTTATAAATGTCCGGAATATTGTTGAACACCTTAACAGACATAAAACAGATGCTGTCATGATACAGAGAAGTGCGGGGAACATGCGGCTGGATTAATCTGTGGTTGTATCTCCGATTCCTGTCAGATTTGCTGTCAATGTCACATATATTAAAAAAAATTAATAGAAAGAAACCTAACAATGAAAAGATTAAAACTTTATAACCTCACATTACAATAAGTACGGATACAAACGACCTCTTTCTTTAGGTGGATTATACATTCGTTCTTTTAGTATGGCTTTAGTGTGGTAGAAGACAACTGAAGTTATTTCGGAGTAAACGCTAAGAGTAAAATTGTTCCTTGTATAGTTACTCTTTTATAAATCAAAGTTTGGTCGAATCCGGCCAAAGTAGTTTTACTGTAACAAAATGTTAGAAAAAAGGCTGCATGTTGTAGCATACAAACATGCCTATTTCCATCATAACTAATTCTTAACCTTTAAAAATTATTTACGGTATTTTCGTATAATTGTTTAAACAAAATTAAGCTTTATAAGTAGGGTACGTATACTATAGCCACATTAGCGCGATGGTAAGCAAAATAAACATTTTGAATGAAGCCAAAGAAACAATAGCAGAGTGGTTGCGATAGAGTTTAAGAATTAATGCAAGGTTCTGCAGATAAATAAACCCACTTGTAATAAATAATAAAAATAAAAATAGTTTATTTCGCTTTCTTAAAAGTACATAATTTTATCTTGGAATCTTCTGAAAAAATGTTATAAAAACACCTGTGCCAGAAGGTACCGCTCTTCCCAAGGAAATGTAAACATAGTACTAGTTACATAACTAATTTGTACAAAAATTAAGTTTTATTAATCCTCATAATTTGATAAAGATACAGCAAGTGCTACAATTAATTTACAATAATACTATTTAGAAAACCATGCCAGAATTTAAGTTTAAGTGCATGGAGGTAAGTATCCTAAGAATATATAAGGTAGATTGTGTGGGTGTGTGAGTGTGTGTGTGTGTGTGTGTGTGTGTGTGTTTGTGTGAGTGTGTGTGTGTGTGTGTGTGTGTGTGTGTGTGTGTGTGTGTGGTGTGTAGGAGTGAGAGTGTGTGTATGGGGTTATATCACATATTATTATATTTTATTCTAAATGCTTCAATAAATCCTCAATATCTTCATAGTTTAAGATATTGAGGATTTATTGAAGCATTTAGAATAAAATATTTACAACACATTTTTTACAATCATGCGGCTTCATTACATGAATTTTTAAAGTTTTATTAATTTTATTATATAGGTATGCAGATTGGTGGTTATACTGATTTCTAGCAAAACTTGTATGTATCCTTTTAGTATCAGCTACTATATCTTTTCTTCTTTTATTTTCAGTACCAGGGTCATAGCCGAGGGATTTGTGACGTTTTTGCAAAACACTGAGTATGTATAGCTTTCTGACAGATAATAAGTCACATACACTGTAGAGCTGCTGTGTGGGATACACCTGTATGGTTTAAAATACATGACCTTCAGCAATGCTCTTTGTGCTCTTGTAATCATTATACAAATAGCAAAATCTATAGGATACCGCGAGAAGCGGCCGTAGTATGATGCGCGCGATAAGGCTACTAGCCCAGTCATTTTACGGTTTGAGCCGGGACTAATTAATAATTGATTTTTTTTACGGTGTAGTATTTAAGAGCCAATTTGAGCTGAGAAATGTCCCAAAATTAAAAAAAAAATCACGTCAACAACTATCATTTGTGCCGTACATATTTTTGTCTGCCTCACTTTAGAACTGTCTCTGTTGCGGGTTTGCTGGAAAAAATCTCTTAAGAGATAAGCTCGCCCTTTGTACATGTCTACTTTAATTGTTATTTCTGTAATGTTATGTGTACAATAAAGTGTTAAATAAATAAATAAATAAATCAATAGCCGCAATCAATTGTATCGCCTGAACATTTCATTCATTTTGACTATATATTTAACTATATAAAAAATTACAAAAAAACTGAGATATGTCTCGTTTCTGTCGGGTCTGGGTTATTTTTCTATGGGGCGTGACCGTTCTTCTTTGTTTCGACCTTACATACCTAATATAAAGAGAAAATAAAACACAATTATCTTTAAAGGCTAGGTTGTAAATGAACAATATTAGCAACATTAGCAGCGACTAATGACGACAGAGTAGAGGTGTGTCACGAAATAAAACCAGACACTAAAATATTATCCATTCGGTCCGTTGGTTTACTAGAAAAATATTTGAGATATAAACAGGATTAGGTGTGGAATGTCCTGCTAGCCAAGGGAGGTTTCAGTGGAGGTATATCGAGCCCTTTTTAGCCGTTAAAGCGATTACGTTTTTAGTATCAACAATTTCATTTTTAAGTCAATCGATCGACATTCGATCTTCGGCACTGTCCAAGATATTTATTTATCTATCTATAACGTCACGCCTCTTTCCCAGTGGGGTAGGCAGAGACCAGGGCGAGCCACTTACTACGATCCTTACATACTTCTTTTGCCTCATGCACATCCATACATCTCTTCATACATGCCCGTCGGTTTCGAGTACTCCGCACCTCCCCTTTTTGTAGGACGCAACTGATTTGATCAGCATACGTCCTACGAGGGCGCCCTCTGCCGACGCTTTATTTATATCCAGGAAAATTATTTTTTCTTAAATTTTTCAATGACAATTTTTACCATTATGCCGTGTAAAAAAACAGTTCGATCGGTATCCGATTAGTTTATTTTAAAGTACACTTTTAATGAATCTGAATATTTTTCTGATTTTTACTTGGTAGGTTCCCCTAAGTATAGTTCCAATAATTATATCCATCTGGAGTGCGATTTTTGAATCTCATAAGTTGAAATCAGAAGTTGAAAATGTATGGACATACGCATCTTTCTACTGCTGATTTGACTTCAAAAATCGCACACCTGGAGTATGATTTTTGAATGTCAAATCAGCAGTAGAAAGATGCATATATCCATGGTAATATTGACATTTTCAACTGCTGATTTCGAAGAATGAGTTTCAAGTTGAGTTTCAGTGCGATTTTTGAACATGAAACTGATAATATTACTATGGAGATTATGCTTCTTTTTACTGATGATTTGAACGAGTGATGTTCAAAAATCGCACTCTTAGTCTAAATCATCCTGTATAGACTGTGATGATGATGATGATAATGCATAATATACATTATAAAGATAGATTTTAGATAATGGTCTATTGTAAGGCTTTTAAAAGTATTACGCGTTATCGACCTACAGAACAATCTATACCGTGACCGCGTGTTATACAATGAAAGACTGAAAAAAGAACCTTCCTAATTAGCTATCCTGGGGAACCCAAAGGAATATAAAATGTAACACTGCATACGTTGGACGCAAACACGGAGCCTTAATTAATTACCTACGGAACCCGCCTGTTTACACTCAGACAAAAAGACCCGGATGTTATATATGTAGTGTAGGTTAGGAAAGGTGCTGTTTGTTTCTACATATTAATGGACTTGTAGTTTATATTTACGACCATATTCCCTGTCGGGGTGGTCAGAAACCTTGGTACAACTGTCATGGTTTTTAGGATGCAGTTATAAGAAAGTTCTTTGTAACCATATTCTGGATCGATGAATTATTTATGACGTACTAACCAAGCACATATCCAGGGCGGATAGGTGTGATTAATCCCCCCCCCCCCCCCCCAAGTCTTGTCCAATCCGAATATTTGTATGGAACAGTGATATCGGCTATAATTTTTACATCATTTTTCAATGAAAATCCCCCCCCCCCTACTCCCCCGAACCCAAAGCCAGGATACTAAATTTCATCAGAATTGGTTTAGTGGTTGCCGTCAAAACGTAACAGACAAATCGTCGTAGTCGTCGAACACTGTGGTTTATGAAAAAAAAAGCAAAATTGAATTTTAGACTATTAGATGCATCAAAAAAATGCTATTGATTGATCTATCTATTACTATTATAAAACTGTAACAGGAAGTTTGTCTGTACATTGAAGATATTAACAAAAAAAAGTTACGATATGGTTTTTAGGGGTCCCTGATTCCATTTCACCAATTTTTGGATTTTTTGTCTGTCTGTTTGTTTGTGTGTTTGTTTGGGTGTTTGTTTGTTTGTTTGAACGAGTATCACACAAAAACTACTGAACCGATTTTGATTAAACTTTTTTTGTTTGATAGCTAATAATCTGACTTAAAATCTGGTATATAATTTGTGCGGACAAAGTCGCGGGTTAACGCTCGTTTCTTTATAATTTGTTTTTATCATTTTGCTATTTAGAACAGTGGTAGAACTATACAGGGTGCACAGTTGAATTACTTTAAGGGGTGATTGTACCCATGACACTGAACAACATTCCCAAATAGGAAACTCGCAAAAAAACGTTTAAAGTTCCCTTACTAAATACAATCAGCTGATTGAACGTTTGTATGAAAAGTCGATTTTTTTTTGCGTATTCTCTTATAGGTTTCTTAAAGAAAATTGTTGAGTATCATGGGTATATCTCCCCTTAAAGTAATGCAACTGTGTACTCTAACACCCTGTATACGGTAGTAACATCAATATCATTGCCATTATCACCTATTCTGTGATTTTACTATATAGTTATATCATATCCCGGAAGTGTCCGACACGCTCTTGTCTAGTTCACGCCCCTCCCCCCACACGGTGGACCGACGACCTGGTGAAGGCGGCGGGAACCCGTTGGATGAGGGCAGCGCAGGACCGGTCGTTATGGCGATTCTTGGAGGAGGCCTATGTCCAGCAGTGGACGTTCATCGGCTGAGATGATGAGATAAGGGATTCTGATATGAAACTGAAAACAACTGTGGGCCTAGCATGACTGACCCCGAGAAAACGACAAAAATCGAGACGTGCCTCTTTCTTTGTCACTTTGCGTACCTATTAAAAGCGAGTGCACGTGACGGTTATGTCGTTTTATCGCTTCGTCGTGCGCGGTATGCTAGTCCTGCCAATATCAGAAGCAAAACAAGTTCTTAAAGTTGTAGATAAGATAAGTAAACGATATGACAATCAACTTATACCTAACTATTGACAAATTGAAAAACATAGTTCCCATAGCTGTAGTTTGTCACCGCACTTATCACTCTATTCATCGGTCCTAAGTGCTAAATTACATAAATATTGTCCCTCCATACATTCTGGCGGCTCGCGTGTCTTAATCCACTATTTTAGTTCGTCCAACTTTTTTAATAAAACATTTTTTACTAGAATTACCCGTTCGTGTTATCACACACGGGCGTCAAGTTCAGCAAACTACAACTAAATAATTATGCAAAGTTTCAGCTTCCCATGTGACAGACGGACAGATAGACATCTACAGTGTTCCGTTTTTTCAACGAAACTACAACTACAAAATCAATTGAACAAGATATATTTTTAATGGAACAGAGACGTGGTCGTTCACTCAAGGCCTCATAAAAAGGCTGAAAGTCGCCCAAAGAGCAATGGAGAGGGCTATGCTCGGAGTTTCCCTGCGAGATCGAATCAGAAATGAAGAGATCCGCAGAAGAACCAGAGTAACTGACATAGCCCAAAGAGTTGCTAAATTGAAGTGGCAGTGGGCGGGGCATATTGCTCGCAGAACCGATGGCCGATGGGGCCGAAAAGTTCTCGAGTGGCGACCACGTACCGGAAAGCGCAGCGTGGGTAGGCCCCGCACACGGTGGACCGACGACCTTGTGAAGGCGGTGGGAACCTGTTGGATGAGGGCAGCGCAGGACCGGTCGTTATGGCAATCCTTAGGGGAGGCCTATGTCCAGCAGTGGACGTCCATCGGCTGAGATGATGATTTTTTTAAATTATGATTAAATAAACGCGCGCGCGCGTGGTTAAACACTAGTAGTAACTAGTGGTTAACCGCGACTTCATCTGCATTTAATTATATGTCTGACTTCAGGATGCAAGGTGTATCTCCACCATATTTAATCAAGATCGATTCAAGTTTCAGCCGTGAAAAGATAACAATCGTACAGATATATTATACACAACATTATTTTGTGTAAAGTGGATATTTTTGCGACTTATAAAACTTATTATCGAATATATGTATCGAACTAGTAGTAGAATAGGTAGTAATAATCTATTCCGTGCCAAAACTATATATATATATATATCCTACTAATATTATAAACGCGAAAGTTTGTAAGTATGGATGGATGTTTGTTACTCTTTCACGTAAAAACTACAGGATGGATTTTAATGAAACTTTACAATAATATAGCTTATACATCAGAATAAAACATTGGCTACATTTTGTAAAGATATTGTATGAATTGTCCAGACGAAGCGCAGACGAAGTCGCGGGCACCACCTAGTAAGTGTATATTTTTCAAATTCTGGTGCGGAACACTAAAATGATTCGTCAAACGCCTCAGCCGTGTGTGCTACCCACTGTGACATCCCAGATACGAGGCGATTAATGGAAATATTATCTGGCGTGAAGTATCAGCAGCGAGCACGCGAGAACACAATCAGGCGTTTAGAGAACACCGACGTATCGTTACCGATAGCGCTGGCGTGCCACTGGCGTGAAGCTAGAAACTAAGGCTAGATTTTAATATTATTTGGCGTGAGGTATCAGCGGCGAACACCAGAGAACACAATCAGGCGTTTAGAGAACACCGACGTATCGTTACCGATAGCGCTGGCGTGCCACTGGCGTGAAGCTAGAAACTAAGGCTAGATTTTAATATTATTTGGCGTGAGGTATCAGCGGCGAACACGAGAGAACACAATCAGGCGTTTAGAGAACACTGACGTATCGTTACCGATAGTGCTGGCGTGCCGCTGGCGTGAAGCTAGAAACTAAGGCTAGATTTTAATATTATTTGGCGTGAGGTATCAGCGGCGAACACCAGAGAACACAATCAGGCGTTTAGAGAACACTGACGTATCGTTACCGATAGTGCTGGCGTGCCACTGGCGTGAAGCTAGAAACTAAGGCTAGATTTTAATATTATTTGGCGTGAGGTATCAGCGGCGAACACCAGAGAACACAATCAGGCGTTTAGAGAACACCGACGTATCGTTACCGATAGTGCTGGCGTGCCACTGGCGTGAAGCTAGAAACTAAGGCTAGATTTTAATATTATTTGGCGTGAGGTATCAGCGGCGAACACCAGAGAACACAATCAGGCGTTTAGAGAACACCGACGTATCGTTACCGATAGTGCTGGCGTGCCACTGGCGTGAAGCTAGAAACTAAGGCTAGATTTTAATATTATTTGGCGTGAGGTATCAGCGGCGAACACCAGAGAACACAATAAGGGTTTAGAGAACACCGACGTATCGTTACCGATAGTGCTGGCGTGCCACTAGCGTGAAGCTAGAAACTAAGGCTAGATTTTAATATTATTTGGCGTGAGGTATCAGCGGCAAACACGAGAGAACACAATCAGGCGTTTAGAGAACACCGACGTATCGTTTCCGATAGCGCTGGCGTGCCACTGGCGTGAAGCTAGAAACTAAGGCTAGATTTTAATATTATTTGGCGTGAGGTATCAGCGGCGAACACGAAAGAACACAATCAGGCGTTTAGAGAACACCGACTTATCGTTACCGATAGTGCAGGCGTGCCACTGGCGTGAAGCTAGAAACTAAGGCTAGATTTTAATATTATTTGGCGTGAGGTATCAGCGGCGAACACGAGAGAACACAATCAGGCGTTTAGAGAACACCGACGTATCGTTACCGATAGTGCTGGCGTGCCACTGGCGTGAAGCTAGAAACTAAGGCTAGATTTTAATATTATTTGGCGTGAGGTATCAGCGGCGAACACGAGAGAACACAATCAGGCGTTTAGAGAACACTGACGCATCGTTACCGATAGCGCTGGCGTGCCACTGGCGTGAAGCTAGAAACTAAGGCTAGATTTTAATATTATTTGGCGTGAGGTATCAGCGGCGAACACGAGAGAACACAATCAGGCGTTTAGAGAACACCGACGTATCGTTACCGATAGTGCTGGCGTGCCACTGGAGAGAAGCTAAGGCTAGATTTTTGTTTCAAGTGAGTGATTTGATTACTGTAGCTGGGGTTGGAGTCGATCTCAGTTGTTTAGAGAACACCGACGAATCGTAACCGATAGTGCTGGCGTGCCACTGGCGTGAAGTTAGAAGTAGGCTAGATTTTTGTTTCAAGTGAGTGATTTTATTATTCTAGTTGGATTGGAGTCGATCTTTGTTGTTTAGAGAACGCCGACGTATCGTTACCAATAGCGCTGGCGTGCCACTGGCGTGAAGCTAGAAGCTTAGGCTAGATTTTTATTAGAAGTGACTTGATTACTGTTATTGAAGAGGATCTTAGTTGGTTGGACGTATCGCTAACTGCTGGCATGCCACTGGTAAGAAGCTAAAAGCTAAGGCTAGATTTTTATTTGAAGTTATTGTGGTAGTGCCGTAATTGTGGTAGATCTCGATCTGAGACTGTTATAGAAAGCAATGCAGACAAAGTCACGGGTAACAAAATATTGAGATGACTACTACAGCTCTGCTAAGGGAGCAACTACTGCTTTTTACTGCGAACTATTGGAGGGTCTACCGAGCCAAATGAATGAACTTAAGCAACCGACCTAGGTACACTCTGAGGGGTACGGACCTCGGCATAGGACGTTGCTGGGGCTAGGCGGCGGATTGGGTAGCGGTGATTGGTGAGGAGAAACTTGAAGAAACTTCTATCGTTTGTGAAGTTAAACATTTTTAAATACAAATTATTTTCTTTCTTCGCTCTCATTATAGCCTTCGCCTCGCCTTTGTACTTCGCTTCAGTGTCGTGCCACCTTTACAGCGAGACGAGTCATACCGTTACTGGTTATTAAAACGTCTGACATCCTTATTTCCATTTTTCACCACACCCAAAGGAAGGTTGCAGTTGTTTGCAGTTTCGATACTATTAGCGTGATAGTACAAGTTTTTTATTAGAAAAGGTTCATTGACTGGCGTGGCGATTATGGCAAATCCCCCCAT
The DNA here is from genome assembly GCA_927399405.1 of Agonopterix arenella. Classification (NCBI taxonomy): domain Eukaryota; kingdom Metazoa; phylum Arthropoda; class Insecta; order Lepidoptera; family Depressariidae; genus Agonopterix; species Agonopterix arenella. The sequence continues at coordinate 15,587,227 of OV656708.1, read as the reverse complement.
TTTGGGGGAGGCTTATGTCTAGCAGTGGACGTTTAATGGCTGATATGATGATGATGATGATAGGGACTAGTTACGCGTGTAATTTTACGAACAAACATTTCTGCCACTTTTTGCGGGGGGCGAGGTAACAAGAAATCTGCAACTTTGGATTTTATTTCCGATAACTTTAGATTCTAATTTTGAACGAAAAGAAGTCTCGTGTGAACCCGAAACGTTCTAAGTTCGAAATTATTGTTTCGCAATTATAGGCTGTCTCGTATAGTGATAAGGTATGTAATTTAATGTAAATGCACATGATTAATTAATCTTGTACCGTGGCAGAGGGGAAATGCTACCGCAAGGCTAGTCCTTATAATAAATGGTCAAAGATAACATGCCATGTAACATAGCATGTCTTCCGTGTGGATTCGATCCACTGGTGTTTGAGCCATCGTCGTTCAATCATGAGTTTTTCTAACGTAAGTTAGATAATTTATATGTATGTATATATTATAATATACCTGATATGTATTGTAAGCTATATATTTTATATCTTATTACACCGCCATAGCAAGTTTTTTTACTTAAGAGTTCGTCCATCCCATGGTTGTCTGGAAGAAATCGCTTTTAGTGATAAGACCGCCATTTGTACCCTTACGTTCTTTTTATTCGTTTTTGTTACTATATATTTTTGGTGTGCAAATAAAGAATATTTATGTTATGTTATGTTATGTTATGTTATGTTATAAGTACGTAATACCGACTACTCTCAAACGGTGAAGGAAATCATCGTAAGGCTACCTGCATACGCTTAAGAAGAAATTCTGATGTACCCTCACTGAGGGTAAGCATGTGCTTTACAGTGTGACGTATGTATAGGCTGAAGCTGATGGTGATATAACTTTATGTAATTATCATTATCAACACAACATTAATTCTCAAAGTCACTAAAGAGTACATTCCAACATGCGTATATCAAGATTATTGACAATTACACGCACGTAACGGACCGCAATTCAATAGGGCCGAGAATCGTCTGACAAATGATGCGAAAACCTTGGGAATTGATGACCCCTTCAGTGATTGATTCCCTAAAGATCTCCTAAAAGACGTCTGAGCATTGTATGGTTTTTAAGATGTTTGCTTGAATCGAAAACAATTTATCTCTGACTTTTTTGGGTAAATGTTTTATCGATAGGTTCTTAGCGATTTGGAAAAAAACATCGTTGAAAGCAATTTGTTGTTACTTTCCTCTTTTGCTTCAGCATCCATTAGTCTTTTTATTTGTGCATAGTTTCGGTGGAACTACGAGAGAACAAGCTACCCATTCTATAAGTTTCCGATTACGATCAAATTCATCATCACCCTATAAAGTTAAAACAATTTAAAGTATAATAGTGTATACTTTGTTGACTAAATGAATAAAAAAGTAAAGATAAATATATTCGTCCCACTGCAGGGCACAGGCCTTAAGTGGGAGGGTGTATTAGCAGTAGTCTTTGACTATTTATTATAAGGACTAGCCTTGCGATAGCATTTCCCCTCTGCCACGGTATAAGATCAATTAATAATGTGCATTTACATTCAATTTTATAACTTATCACTAAACGAGACAGCCTATAATTGCGAAACAATAATTTCGAACTTAGAACGTTTTTGGGTTCACGCGAGACTACTTTTCAACGTTCAAAATTAGAATCCAAAGTTATGAGAATAAAATCCAAAGTTGCGGATTTCATGTTACCTCGCCCCCCGCAAAAAATGGCAGAAATGTTTGTTAGTAGAACGATCCTCGATATAAGTAGTCGAAGGCAATAGTACACCACGGCCCTTGTGTACTTATATAGGGACTAGTTACGCGTGATATTCTAATAACAAACATTTCTGGGCAGTTCATGTCCTGGGGGAAGGCTTTCCGAGGGGGGGACAAACGGGTCGGGTAGCGTGCTCTTTCTTCGCCAGAGGTCACATCTAGCTCGAGGACCATTACCAATACCTTGTATAGGGTGGACACACTTCAGGAAGTTTTTGCGGCTCTTGAGCCTTTGAGGTACTGTGGAGTGTCTGAACATAGGATGCCATGGATCAACCTCGAGTTTCGCTTTTTCAATTGAGCTCGCAACGGCCCTGCGGACCTCTGGTGGCGCAATCCCAGCCAATGGATAGAGCATTTGTACCGGAGTCGGTTTGAGGCAGCCTGTAATGATTCGACAGGTTTCATTTAATGCTGTATCCACGAGCCTTGTGTGGGCGGATCAACTCCATACCGGGCAGGCGTATTCGCCTGCGAGAAACAGAGAGCCAGTCCAGTAGTCCGCAGAACTTGAGGCGAAGCTCCCCATTTGGTGATGGTCAGTTTCTGCAAGAGGTTGTTGCGAGCAAACACCTTCTGCTTGACGCTCTCGCAGTTTTTCTTGAAAGTCAGCGTTCTGTCCAATGTAATGCCGAGGTATTTGAGGTACCTGCTGTGAGTAATCGGCACCCCTCGCCACGAGATGTTAAGTTTGCGATCAGCTTGTCTATTGCGTAGGTGGAATACGCATGATTGAGTTTTGGTTGGGTTAGGTTTTAAGACATTGCTGTCATAGTAGGCACTAAGCAGTTCAAGTAAGCAGTACTAAGGTTTGCCTCAATTTTCTCAAAGGATGTATCCTGGCATGTAAGAGCTAGATCGTCAGCGTACAGGAATCGTGACGTATTTGGGCTTGTCGGCTGATCGTTAGTGTAGATGTTAAAAAGTACTGGAGCCAGGACGCTGCCCTGGGGTAGACCGTTCTTCTGAGAGCGCCATCGACTTTTTTTCGAGTGGAGGTGAACCTGAAACCGGCGATTTTGGAGCATCTCTCTGAGAACTCTGACAAATTTGCGGTCACCGGTCATGTTTTCGACCTTCCACAATAGGCGCCTATGATTAACGGTATCGTAGGCTGCCGAAAGATCAACAAAAACAGAGCCCGTCACCTTTCCGGTCTCGAACCCATCTTCGATATGTTGCGTTAGCTTCAGGGTTTGGCTACAGCACGATTTACCTGGTCTGAACCCAGCTCCTCCTAAACGCATCCTAAACGTCATAAGTTCGTAGTTATTGTTCTGCAATTATAGGCTGTCTCGTTTAGTGATAAGGTATAAAATTTAATGTAAATGCACATGATCAATTGTTCTTATACCGTGGCAGAGGGGAAATACTACCGCAAGGCCAGTCCTTATAATAAATAGTAAAGACCACGACAGACGACGCTTGCCCAATGCGGACTACACAATCATACGCATCAGAATGTCTTTTTCGGTGTATGCAGGTTTCCTCACGATATTTTCCTTCACCGTTTGAAAGCAGTTGGTATCGCGTACATAATTATGCTAAAAAAAGTCATTGGTATCTATGATTATATCAAAATAAAACCGGGAATTCATGACTGTACTGGGCATTTTTTAATTAAATACTTATGTATGGCAGTGAGTGCTGGGTATGGCAGAAAAGCATGCAAGTAAAATTAATGCTGTTGAAATGCGTTCCTTGCGAAGTATGTGTGCTGTCACGCTGAGAGATAGAGTGAGAAATTGTGTAATAAGAGATCGATGTAAATTAAAAGAAGATGAAGTGACAAGAATAGAGAAAGGTATGCTTCGTTGGTTTGGTCATGTGGAGAGGATGAGTGACAGCAGATGTACAAAAGAGATATAAGTTGCTAATGTGAGTGGAAGCGTCGGCAGAGGGCGCCCTCGTAGGACGTATGCTGATCAAATCAGTTGCGTCCTACAAAAAGACCGACGTACCTACGATCGTATCGCCCGTCCGTATCGAGTACGACCTACTCGAAACCGACGGGCATGTATGAAGAGATTTATGGATGTGCATGAGGCAAAAGAAGTATGTAAGAATCGTAGTAAGTGGCGCGCCCTAGTCTCTGCCTACCCCACTGGGAGAGAGGCGTGACGTTATAGATAGATAGACTTATTATATTTCTCCGATTAGTTATCTGAATCGACAAGAACAGTCAAAAAAACATCATGTCGATTAGATAACAACACTTTTGATCGATGTCGTAACTAGTCTCAGACATCTATACGTTGCTGATTTTATTGATAGGTACTCTGATCCAGTTCCAAATAACGAATGCTGGAAAACACACAAAATAAATATAATTACAAAAGTATAAGGTTTCCATTTATGTTCATGTGATGGGAAATGAACGGAAAAACTGGGAAATAATGACGAAAAATATTGAAACGATGAGAATAATTAAATGATAATCTCTTCCGAACGGATCGTGCGTGAAAAACGAGCCGGGCCTCGGACGAATGTTATAATTCCATGTTCACGGCTGATTAAAGAGGCTTATACAATATAGGTAGCTACTACGGAAAAGAGATTATAATCGGACACAAAGAAAACTGCATCAAACAACCACATCGAAGTTGGTCTACTCTTTTCTAGTTAGGTAGACACAGACAGTCACATAGATACTGAGACACCCAGGTACATCGATAATTAGACACCTAGATACAGAGACACCCATTAACACATACACCTAGATACATAGCTAATCAGACAGCCATAGATACACAGAAATCCACAAACAGATACACAAAAAAGACTCTTCAAACTTGCGTCTCTTTTTTGCAATCGGGCGGGGGGTAAAAAATCTATATATACTATTATAAAACTGTAACAGGAAGTTTGTCTGTACATTGAAGATATTAACAAAAAAAAAGTTACGATATGGTTTTTAGGTGTCCCTGATTCCATTTCACAAATTTTTGGATTTTTTGTCTGTCTGTTTGTTTGTTTGTTTGTTTGAACGAGTATCACGCAAAAACTACTGAACCGATTTTGATGAAACTATTTTTTTGTTTGATAGCTTATGATCTGACTTAAAAGCTGGTATATAATTTGTGCGGACGAAGTCGCGGGTTAACGCTCGTATATTATATAATTATTCATAAGCTTGAAAAACTCTGATAGTATTTAAGTAATTTGTATAATCGTGTGTTATACAAAAGTTTGATCGAAGAAGTGTATGGAGAGTGGCTTCAAGATGTCTGAAATAAGAAGACTGTAAGCGATCAATGCAATTACCACAGATTACATATAGTTATACTTCGTGACTATAACTTGAAGTGTTCTTTAGAAAATAGCAAGATATCTTTATACCTGCCACAAGGCATACATCTTTTTTTAACGGTTGGTACCTTTGTTAGTATTTTATTTATTTTTCAATTTTGGACACAAACAGTCTTAATAATAACAATAAATCTAAAACTAGTGAACAGATACCAGACTTGGAGGTCCCAAAAAAAAAAATAGTAAACGATATTGGGTACCAAAATCACCACGGACCGGGTTCCCCTGGATAGGGACCCAAGTGGATTGAGGTGGACCCACAAAAACATGAATTTGTTATAAATTCAAATTCAGACACACTCCTATTACAGTTTTATAATAGTTTAGATATCGATCATCATCACCATCATCATCAAATCAGCCATTATACGTCCACTGCTGGACATAAGCCTTCCCCAAAATGGATTTGCCATAATAGCTACGCTTGGCAGGCAGGTTGGCGATCGCAGTTGGATCGAATCAATGTGTGTACTCAGAGGATGCTGATACCCATCCTTCAGTAGATCCCTTAGTCGCCTTTTACGACACCCACGGGAGGAAATGGGATGGTGCTATTCATAGCCGGAACCACACGGCAATATCGATCAAGTTCAGCATAATATTCGCCTTCAGGAACTTGTGTTTTCGCCTACAATATAAGTTTGTGGACTGGACGGTTCACCAAACAAGCTAGTATACGTATCAAATGTACACAAGCCCTAACATCGGCCGCCCATCGCCCAGGGCCACTCATTAAAATTTCAGCGTTTCCGTTTATAACCGTTTTGCAAATGACGTGAATAAGTTTCGTTATGAACTATATACAGGCTGTTAGGTAGAATGATATAAATATTTTTTGAGCTGATTGAGGGCACTTATATGATCATTTAAGATCAATAATCATTTTAATTTTTTTTATTTTGAGACACACATGTACCCTTTAAGGCGTTTGCAGAGGGGTCAATTTTATACAAAACTTTGACGCACAATGCGCGTGGACGGTATTAATATAAGTCACTTTGTATGTATGGAAAAATAGTTTAGAAAATCTAGATGCCGCGTCACAAATAACATTTGCAGGTATAAAAACTCATTGTTTGCAATTTATAAAATAATTACGAAGATATAAAGCTTTGAAATTTTGTCATACAAAATTTTAAAAGCTTTATAACTTCGTAATTATATTATACGCGGCAACTAAATTTTCTAAACTATTTTTCCATATATAAAATATTACTTTTATTAATTCCGTCTACGCGTATTGTGCGTCAAACTTTTGTATGGACCGATACCATCTTAAAGTGAATAAATACTTACTTACTTATCATTTTCAACCAGATCCAGCCATCTTACGACTTAGATTAGTATCCTTTTAGTTAAAAAATAAATTATTAGCAATAAACCACAACTAAAGCGACAATTTAATTTTTTCACAAGATGGTAAGTAGTTTTGACGGGTTAATTCATGAATGCCACTGACTTTAGTCCACCGGTCACCGGATGTCAGCTTAGTGGCTGTATATGCCTGCTAGTGCAGTAGCTGAGCCAGTGCCCATGCATAGCTTAGTATGAGTGGGTCTCGCTTAGGTAGTCGCACTAGCATAGGTTAGGCAGGTAGGCCTAGCATTGTATAAAGTTCTTGAAGGCAGGATCCGTGTTTCAAATTATCAGTAGGGGGGATGATGTAGAGATTGCATATCACGTGGCGTAACACTAGCTGCTGTACAAGATTGAATTTGGAACACGGACCTCCGAAAAAGCAAAGATTCTAGGTGATAGGTTTTTATTACGTCCATGAGACAAAAAGAGTAATTGACGGCTTGCTTTATAATAAATTGTCATATAAAAAAATACAATTATTCCTCAAGTTCTCAACGAGTATTCTATTACTAGAAACCTCTCGCAGCTAAGCAGAAGGATAACATAGCCCTCCACAATCCTTACATAAAACTGAAAATGTAGTACAAATCTATAATCTTAGTTTCATTTCCCATATCACATTATCATAGAATTATTATTATTATCTGATTCATCGGTCGTTTTAAAGTGTGATCCAACAATAATTGTAATAATGAGAGTGATCGAACGATTTCGAACGCATGCTCGTGCTCGGTTTCGTGCTTCTGTGGAAGTTAAATCATAAAGGGGCCGCCAATTAGCTCAAAAAATATCTTCATCGTTCTACCTAACACCCTGTATAATGACTGCTAAATTTGCTTAACATAACATTATAACACAAATACTCTTTATTGCATATTAACATAGGTTTTGTTTATGTCCCGACGGGCTGACCCGGTCGCGTTATTGTTAAAGGATACTGTTTAATTACTTAACTTTAATTATTTACCTAAGGCACTTGAATAAATATTCCTATAGAACGAAAACTTAATACAAGCCGCTGTTGGAGCCGAGTTGTCCACCAAAGACATACGGAATTGCTATCCGGAATCCTGATTCAGGATTCAGTGTTGTCAACTATAGTTACAAAAATTACTTAGAGTGCTGTTTAAAAAACGCTTAAAATAAAAATGTATGAAATGCCAAATTAACGACAATTGTATTTTTAGGTATTTATTAAAACGAAACAAACAATTTCTATACATGATAATTACTATCATATGATGATGTCATGACGTTACGATGATGATTTGTAAATTGTATTTCAATATTATGCAACTATATCAAAAGGCTATCATTAGACATAATCTGCATACAAAATGGCATGAACCATTATCACACAAGCGATTTTTGAGCGTAGGCGATTTCGCAACTATACCGCAACGACGTCGCAACTGCACCGTCACGATACGGTATCGTTCCATTAACGCCTAAGCTCAAAAATCACTTGTTTGATATGACTGTAAATCTTTAAAAAATGCCACCTAAGACATAAAAAAATCACTAGATCTAGTGAAAATTCTCTGAAAGCGGCAACACTCCATCCGGAATCTAATTCCGAATGAGGTTTATTCCGTATGTATGTGGCGGACCTTAGAGGAGTGTGTGCTCCTGGAGACCAATCGCGCTAAATAAATCTCCACTGAACCGTGATGGGACTGCGTGCGAACCATAAATTTGAACCCATTCGGTATCGCGCAGTCATTTAACAGTTGTTAGAGCAGTTTTGACAGATCGCTCAGACGAATTATTTTCGTATTGAATTGAGTTAGTCAGTACTCAGCAGTCAGTGTTTTGAAAAAAAGTCAGCTGTCCCATACAAAACTGCAAACATAATACGAACTAAAATGTAAAGGACAGCAATTTTTTTTCCGCGTTTTCGATATTGGTCCCATAGAGAAAGTTGTTCAGTTTGATAGTCTGATCATCCCTTTAAAAAGTGTCAGCATATTATGAAGGACCCTATATATCCTAAGGTAGTCACTGGCGAAACACTTGTTTAATGGCATAGAGAAACACGTAACTCGTACCTCCTTATCTGCAACTGCAAAGATTTTACTGGTTTGCAGTATTGTGTGGAAGAGCAGATTTTTTTAGTCGCGATTTCGCCATAGAGAAAGATGTTCAGTTTACTTTCCCCTCTGTCAAAGTCTCACCCCCTCGACGGTCCCGACCGGACGGCTACTTAATTCGATGCGTTTTACTGTTATTGTCATAGCACCCCCCCCCCCCACTCCACCCCCCCCACCCCCCCCCCCACCCCCCCCCACACCCCCCCCCCCCCCCCCGCAAAAAATGTTCTATGGAGTAATAATCAATACCTACTCCTTATGTGTTTCTCTATGTTTAATGGTAAAGAAACAAGTGTAAAGGCGACAGTAGAGCGCGTCGCGGAAAAACGAAGTCTGTCTGACGATCGCCAGCCGTTCTATTGTGAGTGTTGTGACTCCAGTCCAGGAAATAAATTGAAATACAATAAACGAATTGGATCGCATTGGTAGTTGTCTAAAGTGTTTTGTAGAAAGAGGGAAAGAAGCGTTCTTGTATCTTGTTTATGTGAAATGTGTTTACTTTTCAAGCGTAGGTACAGCCCACATTCGCGATAATTTGAAAAGTAGGAATAATGATGATCCACTTAGCCGAAAATGTCATGTAATACAGGGCCAGGTTGATTATAAAATTCAGGAGTGGGTCAGAACATCAATCAGTACATCTTTTACAACAAGACCAACATGAAATCGCAAATAAATATCTGTTGTTCCCACAGATCACAAAAACTAAGGGGAGATTTGAAAAGGGGGCGGGGCCAGTGTCGCAGCAATATGCGCAAAAACGGAACACATTGCTCGCGACAGTAAGGATTCAATATGTTATGAGGCTGAAAGCCAGTCGAGATATTATGTGTAAATAGTTTACAATGCTTGCGTAGTACTGAAGATTATTCGAACGTTGAGTTCTGATACCGCAATGGATAATGAGCACATTAAAGCTAACAAAATACTTTCTATCCCGTGGTACTGGTGGTAATGCGACACTAGGTTTCGTACTCAGCGCGTTGGTTGGCATCTCTCTAGATCTCTATGGATGTTCCATACTACGAGTGCAATGCTTACTCGAATCAAATGTATTAAAACAGGCGTTTTTTTTGCTATTTCAAGTGCATTTTTCTATAGTTAAAAGTTGTTCAGATTGATCACCTGAACCAACCCTTAATATTTAGCTAAAGATTTTATTATGAAGAGATGTTACATCATTACATTTTCAAATGGTTGCAGACGAAAAAATATATAATTAAATACATAATTTTTATTGCACACACTGCAAAAGTACATATATAATTTTTCACCTCATACCGATGGCAATTCTTTGAGTGTATATTTGAGCTAGAAAGTGATAGTTACTGTCGATAATGTGTATGGATATCCCAAAAAAGCATGGTATTTTCATGGTAAACACTGTTATTGAGGTATATGATAGCAACCTTTTAGGCCTAACAAACTCCATGTCAAAACACCATAATCTACCCCCGAATCGTTACATAATGTATGCTCTCATATCCTCAAACGATAATTCAATGACGCACGCATTATGCAACCAACGTTTTTACGTTGCTTTACTTAAGTGAAAAACGATCAAAATGGCCGAACGTTGTAAACGGGCGTGTTTAGAAACGATACACTGAAATAGCGATTTTATTTTGGGAAAATACAATGAGCACAAATCAAATCAAAATTTTTTATTCAAAATAATATGACATAGATAGCTTTTTGACGTCATTTTTTGACTCTACCACCGCGACGGAAGGTGTTCCGTTGAGAGAAGATGCGGCCAGAAACTCTAAAATACACATCTTTTAAACAAAAATATACAAAGTAAAATTAAACTACAATATTGCATTACATAGAATAACATTGTCAAGACCAGATATTTTGGTCATTCAAATAGTCATCGAGTTTATACAGAGGCCTTGTTTAACATGGGACTAAATCTTTTTGTCTGGCAAGTTTAGAATACCCTCTGGTATCTTATTATAATAGCGTATACAGTGCCCCATGAAAGATGTGTTGACCTTACTGAGTCGAAAATGTGAGAATACTAATTTATTTTTATTTCTTGTATTGAAAGATGAGAGATTATTGAAGCTATGTGACGATGTATGTAGGTATGTTTGTAACTAACTCAATGCATATTTATACTCACCACTATATTCCCCGACTACCCGACAGAGATAATATTGTGAAAACTCAGAACCTCCACCACCGTCGTCACTTATAATGAACTGTGGTTACAATATATGCCTCGAAATTAAAGCATGCAGGTCCTTCACCGAAAAGCCAGTGGTGTTACGGTTTAAGAACTTTATTTCTCTAAAAGAATACAATTCACTTATATAGAGAAATACAGGTTAATACATACATCTAAGTTGTAAGTAAGTAGTAGTACAGTACAAGAGTGTAGCACGGATACAGCGTTCTTAATCTAGGTAAATACAATAATCTTAATTTTAAAGTGTTAAGCATTTTTTTTAGGAATGAAGGTACTTGTGTAAACATTCGAGAAACGGAGAATCGACGGTTCTAGTTATACATGGGTTACTTATCACTTATCAGATTGCAGTTGCTATGGTTTTATAGTGTGAAAGAGATTAGAATGTTATGTTGAATTAATTTTAGTTTCAATTATTTAAGATAACTGTATGTATGTATTAGGAAAAAATGGAAAAATTCTTCAAACTGTGGTACGTCAATTTTTTTTTTAACAAGGGAAATGATTGTATTTGTTTAATGTCGTTTGGTAACTTATTGTATAGCTCTGTATTATTGTGTTGCAAATCGTACATAAATTCTGAAAAACTCATTGGTACGAGTCGGCTTTAGCGGGGCTCGAACCATCGCCTCCTGCACGGCAGGCATGTTTACTCGCCACTAGACCACCACGGGTTAACGCGTCAGATTTTGTTTAAGCCTATATATGTTTCCTCACTATGTTGTCCTTTACCGTTTGAGAGCAGTCGGTATTACGTATAAAAGTTTATAAAAACTCATTGGTACAAGGCACGTTGTCCGTAAGGATTCGGACCCCGTCATGAATGTTTAATTTATGACTTTGCTTTAATTGTTGACTATGTTTTAATTTTTGACTATATTTTGTTCTATTATATTTTAAGTTGACATTATTTCCAATTTAATTAAATTCAATTACATCTAATCTAATTATAAAATGCACTGTTGCTATAATTCCCCTCAAATTGAAGGGGAAAATATATAAGACCGTAATACGACCTGTCGTTATGTACGGATCAGAGTGTTGGGCCACAAAAGGGACGGATGAGAAACGATTGCATGCAGCTGAGATGAGAATGTTGAGATGGATGTGTGGTGTAACTAGAATGGACAAGATTAGGAATGAGTATATTAGAGGAAGTTTGAAAGTAGCACCTATAACGGAAAAATTGCAGGGTAATAGATTATCGTGGTATGGGCATGTAATGCGGAGAGAAGAGTGTCATGTTACGAGACGAGTGTTAAGTATGAATGTGGATGGCTGTAGTAGGAGAGAGAGGCCGAAGAAAAGATGGATGGATTGTGTGAAGGATGATATGTGTAAAAAAGGAGTGAGTGTTGAAACGACGGCTAAGAGAGATGAATGGAAGAGGATGACATATTGCGCCGACCCCAAATAATGGGAAATGGGCAAGACAATGATGATGATGATGATGTTGCTATAATTGCTGTGCCCTGAGATGCGCTGTAACCTATTTTAAAGATCTGTAAATACCTCAAGGATGCAATAAAGTTTATGATTTATAATGTCATGATTGAGCGTCCTACCTTCTCAACGCGCCACCGAAGGTTTTTAAAAATTATCCTATATCCAGAACATATTCTGTGTTCAAAATTTCATTTAAATCCGTTCAACCGTTTATTAAAAACATCCAAACAAACTACTGAAGGATGGGCAGCAGCATCCTCTGAGTACACACATTGATTCGATCCAACTGCGATCGCCAACCCGCCTGCCAAGCGTGGCGATTATGGCAAATTCCCCCGTTTTGGGGGAGGCTAATGTCCAGCAGTGGACGTTTAATGGCTGATATGATGATCTTAAACAAACTGTCGCATTTATATAGGGTGAAATTAATATCATTAGCATCCTTTTAAACTAAGTCTACCCATCAAACTGAACAACTTTTAAGATGGAAGCAAACCAAATGGAGCAAAAAAAAATCTGCTGTTCCATAGTAATCTGCACCCGCTGCCGCTGCCTACTCAACTCAAATGTATGCAACAGCAGATTTTTTTTGCTCCGATTGTTTTGCTCCCATTGTAAAAGTTATTCAGTTTGATGGGTGGACTCTTAGTTTAAAAGGATGCTAATGATATCAATTTCACCCTGTAGATACGAGCAAGAGAATGAGTAGATAGGATTTTTTTCCTTGACAAAAATCAGTCAGTACTTCCTCCAATCTTTCTTCTAACTTCATGGTGCGATCTGAATCTACACAAAGCTATCTTCGCCACACTGTATGGATATGACGGACATAATTCAACCGGCGGGGGTCCTGTTACTCCCCGTGTGACCTGTCGTCTGGATAGGGACGTTTTGTGACGCCATTAGGTACTTTATTGATAAAGGTTTTTGGGTCAGTAAGGGAGAGTTATAATTCTATTTGTTATATGATTTAGTGAAATATAGACAAATTGAAATGTGTTTACTTTTCAAGCGTAGGTACAGCCTACATTCGCGATAATTTGAAAACTAGGAATAATGATGATCCACTTAGCCGAAAATGTCGTGTAATACAGGGCCAGGGTGATAATAAAAACTTTAAAATGAAAATGTTGTTTCAGGAGTGGGTCAGAATATCAATTAGTACAACTTTTACAACAGGAGCAACATGAAATCGCAAATAAACATTATATTATAATGTTTATTGCAAACACTGCAGAAATACATATTTAATTTTTCACCTCATACTCAACTCTTTGAGTGTATCGAAGCTAGAAAGTGAATAGTTACTGTCGATAATGTGTATGGATATCCCAAAAATGCATGGTATTTTCATGGTAAACACTGTTATTGAGGTATATTATAGCAACCTTTTAAGCCTAACAAACTCCATGTCAAATTAAATGTCAATTATTTAGTGAAATTTAGACAAATTGATTTAAAAAGAAGTAGAAGAACCAGAGTAACTGACATAGCCCAAAGAGTTGCTAAATTGAAGTGGCAGTGGGCGGGGCATATTGCTCGCAGAACCGATGGCCGATGGGACCGATGTGCCGTGTGGGGCCGTGGAATTTTTCTTTATACGAAAATAGTATATTATGATACAAGAGAGCAAAGTTGGTCATCACAGCCGAGGCGGTTTTACAGCACGAGCGCAAGCGAGTGCTGCACATACTAGCAGAGGCTGTAATGACCAACGCTCACGAGTTTCATTCGAAGTTTTTCAACATACTTGCGAGGAAGAAGTAATAAAATTTCCCGAAACAAAACTATTTAAGGCAAATATTTTTGGTAAATGGCGCTGGGCTAAGGCTGGTTTACGTAGTAAATTTATATTTCTATGTAACATTATCTTTGTATGGCTGGGCTTTTTTTTATTTTTCGAGATAGATATGCGCGCGCATGTGGTTTGTTTATCATATTTTTACTAACATAGATTATTAATCCAGAAAAAAGTTTGATTTTTTTACATAAAATGTCTTTGCTGAGATTTAAAAACAAACAATAGAAAAAAAAGGAACATTACCGCACTAGTGCGATATGGAATCATTTTTGCACGCGTGTTCTATAAGCTGCATTTTGTACCTAAAAGCGGTGCAATAAGAGCCACTTTACGAGCAAGTGTTTTGAAAAAACAATTATTGCGGAATTGTTTTAGGGTAAATAAGATAGTGTACCAAATACATTTTCATTTGTAACTGATTGGGAAGAGATATGAATATGAATACTCAATCTTTTTTTTCTTTTATGTTTGATAGGTAAACATTTGACCCCAATTTCACCTGATGTTATGTGACGATGAGGCCGAAGATGTAGCATGCTTACCTAGAAAAATGCCTATTCACTCTCGCCTTGAAGAGGACCAAGTTGTATTGCTCAGGGAACAGGTCCGCAGGCAGTGCGTTCCACTCCTTAGCCGTGCGCATTATAAAATAAGAAGCAAACTTCTTCGTGCGAATTGCTGGTAGGTCAACGACATAAGGGTGGAAACCCAGCCTGCGTTTCGTCCCTCGCAGATGAAAGGGAGACGGAGGTATTCGATCGTGTAATTCCGTTGCACACTCTCCGAAATGTATCCTATAAAAAACAGACAGACTGGCTACCTTGCGACGATGCTCAAGACTTTGCAGCTTCGCCACCGAGGTTGGATCACCAATGAGCTTCCTGGCACGCCTGTCATGACGGTTCGGGTTTGATATGCCAATGTTTTGCAACTTATGTATCTACGTTATCGACTACTCTCAAACGGTGAAGGAAAACCTTCTTATGCTGAAGAAAAATTCATTTTCACACCAAGATGGCAGTGGCCATGTATATAAGGTCTAACAAAATCAGCTGAAACTATTTTAAGGGGATAATCAGACCATCGAACTGAAAAACTTTCACTATGGGACCAATATCGAAATGGCGAAAAAAAATCAGCTGTCCCATACAACACTGCAAATATTAAGTCTACCCAACTGTATGGGACAGCTGATTTTTTTTCGCGATTTCGATATTGGTCCCATAGAGAAAGTTGTTTAGTTTGATGGTCTGATCATCCCCTTAAAATTGTTTCAGTTGATTTTGTTAGACCTTATATTAGACGCACGCGCTGGTGCTCGATTTTTTCGAGCCCCACAAACGATATTATGTATTAAAGCAATAAAAATACCGTTTAAAATGCTGCTAAATGGACACTGCGCTACCGATCACTGCTCTACTATTTTCGCATGACTTAAACCTTATAGTAAAGTATTGAAGTATACAAAAAATTGAATTAATCTTCGTGAAACAAACAGAGGGAGATCGATGGAGGCATCATAATCGAACGGAAGCTCCGCAGACACCGACTCTGCATATTTCAATCTAACCAGGTATGGATCCAGGGTGGAAAGATATATCTTATATCTAGTTAACCTCGTCTGCGTAGAATTCATTCAATCAATATTTTAACACTTTATTGTACACACGGAAATATAAATGAAAACAGCATAATAGACAATTACAAAGGGCGAGCTTATCTCTAAAGAGATTTCTTCCATCAAACCCGTGAAAGAGAGAGAGCATATTAAGTGAGGCAGGCATAGTGTGCACATTTAACAAATAAAACAGTATTTAACACTAATAAATAGATATGATTATATAAAGATACAGGTATATACATACATACATACAGTCTTTAAATTAACACGTTCCGGGACAGTGACCGCCTATAGCCGTGATAACAATAAAAGTTCTATTGTGTCTCGTTCACTGTCCCGGAACGTGTTAATAAATAACACTCACAGGCACATACATTGTAATGATCCCAAGTAAGCGGCTTTTTGTTATGGGAACCATACAACAACGGCACAAACAAATAACATCCATGACAAAAAGGGAATTCGAACCCAGGACCCTGGTTTCGCAGTCCGGCGTGGCAACCATTACACCAACCGGGTCGTCAATATTCTTCTTGAGGATGCATGAAAACGTATATACATCGCTAGTTGTTAATAATTACTAACAAAAAATTTAAGGAAGTATTTAGTCAATGAAACTAAACAGACTTCCCTAAAGAAGGAATATGGGTCGAAAAACGTGAAACTTTGTCGGCGGAAATATTTCATTTCATTTATTTATTGACCATAATTTACATGTAGGTATTCTTATACACAGTGATGGTCTTAAGGTTAAAATAGTTCCAATGTAAATTTGCTTGACCATATAAAAGTGCGTAGCAGCAGATTTTTTGTCTTTCGACCCATGTTCCTCACGGAAAGTTATTTAGTTTCATTGTCTGAATACACCCTCAAAATATTATTATTAATTAAAAACTAGAGATGTATAATGTGGAGAGGTGTGATACCACCTGGTCCGTAACCAGTGGTCCCCTAGTGGAACTTAAGAGGGTGGTGGTACGAGTTGGCCTCTATATGCGATCCTAGATCCGGCTCTGTATTTGACTCCACTTAGTTTACTCGTGAAATGTAACTTAAATACAGTCATGCCTGGATCTGTAGATAACTGTGAACCCTATTACTAACCACATAAGGCTAAGAGAGTTTTCCTTTTGACTTTATGTTGAATGCTGTCAAGAACAGGGGTGTCTCAGTTTCATCGAATTTATTGTTTTTTTTTTCACTTGATGTAATTTGAAAGAGCTGAATAATAGATAAGTAATTTGTTGATATAGGTATATTGCGTATAATTCAGGCAATTATGTGGGTTAGTAATATTACAGTTTTTGAGAGTTACGCGGTTATTAGGCATATAAACTGTAACAGAAAGTGTGTCTGTACATTGAAGATATTAACAAAAAAATAGTTACGATATGGTTTTTAGGTATCCCTGATTCCATATCACCAATTTTTGGATTTTTTGTCTGTCTGTTTATTTGTGTTTGTTTGTTAGGTTGTTTGATTGAGCATCACGCAAAAACTACTAACCGATTTTGATGAAACTTCTGACTTAAAATCAGGTACATAATATTTGCGGACGAAGTCGCGGGTTAACCCTAGTTTAATCTAGAAATAAACATTTTAACGGGTTCTTACCGCGTTTTGGTATATTTGAGTTCCCGATATAACGTGGTTAGAAACTTAGAACCCATTAAAATGTTTAATTCTAGATTAAGTAATATTACATCATACAATTATTTTAAACAAGTTATTTTAAGGAATTATCTAAAAAGAAATCTGAAAGTTTGGATTCAAAAGTAAAAATTATGACTAGTTTTGAAACTGCTTTTTCGTCACAATTTGGACAAGTCAGCCAAAAAGCAACTTTTGTTGGACAAATTTGGACAAGTCAGCAATCCGCAAAACGCAACCATGCAGCTATTTTCATCGGTTATAATTACCCAGTATTCTTTGGTCGTTACCATTGACCAAGCGAGATTCGCAGAACAACCAGAGTAGCCGTCATATCCCAAAGAATCGATAACCTAACCTAACCTAACCTAACCTAAAGTTGCAATGGGTGGGGCACATTGCTCGCAGAACCGATGACCGATGGGGACGAAGAGTTCTCGAGTGGCGACCGCGTACTGAACCGAGCAGCGTGGTTAGGCCGCCCACACGGTGGACCGACGACCTGGTGAAGGTGCGGGAACCCGTTGGATGAAGGCAGTGCCTGACCGATCGGTTTGGCGATCCTTGGGGGAGGGCTATGTCCAGCAGTGGACGTCTATCGGCTGATATTATGACGATTGACCAAGAATTTTCGTTACGTGCGGAGGTGCGGATTAAGAACAAGGACTAAAACAATTCGGGTTACGGATCGTCTTCGGTTTAGTTGAACTCATTTCATTTTATGCAATTCCCGGTATCGTGATTTTAATTTTAACAGCAATAAATTAAAAGAAGGTCTGAGCTATATAAGGAGAGAGATTATGAAGTTCACACGCTTGATTCAAAAGGGATCTAAGGAGAGCCGTCCTGTACAAAATCATTGCCGTTTCCCATTTTTTGTTATATGTCATCATCATCGTCTTGCCCATTTCCCATTATTTGGGGTCGGCGCAATATGTCATCCTCTTCCATTCATCTCTCTTAGCCGTCGTTTCAACACTCACTCCTTTTTTACACATATCATCCTTCACACAATCCATCCATCTTTTCTTCGGCCTCCCTCTCCTACTACAGCCATCCACATTCATACTTAACACTCGTCTCGTAACATGACACTCGTCTCTCCGCATTACAAGCCCATACCACGATAATCTATTACCCTGCATTTTTTCCGTTATAGGTGCTACTTTCAAACTTCCTCTAATATACTCATTCCTAATCTTGTCCATTCTAGTTACACCACACATCCATCTCAACATTCTCATCTCAGTTGCATGCAATCGTTTCTCATCCGTCCCTTTTGTGGCCCAACACTCTGATCCGTACATAACGACAGGTCGTATTACGGTCTTATATATTTTCCCCTTCAATTTGAGGGGGATTCGGGAGTCGCAGATCGTTCCCGTAACCTGCGGCCACTTCAACCACCCTGAGTTGATTCGGTGCTTCACGTCCCGATCTATCTCTCCATCGTTTTGTATGAGTGACCCGAGGTACCGGAAGTCGGAGCAGACTGGCAAAGGCACGCCATTAAGGGCAATAGGCATGCAACTGGAGAGACCGCCGAAATCGCAGAACAAACTTTCCGTTTTAGTTCTGCTAATTTTCATGCCAACACTCTCCCGTTTTTGCTGCCATTGTGCCAAACTGCTCTGGACCTCGAGTCCATCTTCACCGACAAGAACAATGTCGTCGACCAACAGCATGCACCAGGGTGCCTCTTCCTGTATGTCCGATGTTAAAGCATCCATAATCAACAGGAAGAGGTAAGGGCTTAAAGCCGACCCTTGATGCAAACCTACAGCCACATTGAACTTATCGGTGGTACCAGCAGATGATCGGACGCATGTGCTGGATCAGCTGTACATTGCACGAATCAACTCAAGGTATTTTCCAGGCACATCTTTCTTTTTGATAGCCCACCACAAGACCTCCCGGGGTACACGATCGTATGCCTTTTCGAGGTCAACGAACACCATGTGCAAGTTTTTTTGAGCACGCCTGTTTAATTCACAAAGTTGGCGTATTGAAAAAATAGCGTCCGTTGTACCCCGACCAGGCATAAAACCGAACTGGTTTTGCGTTATCTCACTTTCCTCTCTCAGTCGTTTCTCGACTACTTTTTCCCATACTTTCATACTATGTGACATTAGCTTTATTATTGTTGCAGTTCTGTACGTAACCCTTAAACTGTTGCACCATTCGTCGGGGATTACTTCTTTATACAACAACTTATTGAAGAATAAAGCTAACCACTTATATCCATCCGCACTCAAAACCTTCCAAACCTCAACTGGTAATCCATCTGGTCCCACGGCCTTCCCATTTTTCATACTTCGTACAGCCTTTTTTACCTCTTCCATACTAATTTCTTTTACCAACCCCACGTTCACTGGTAAATACTCTAACTCACCACCCCAAGCATTCTCCTCGTTCATTAACTTTTCAAAATATCCTTTCCAACGTACTTTTATGTCATCATCATTTGGCATCACTTTTCCTGCATCATATTTTATACACTTTATGTGGGACACGTCTCTTGCACTCTTCTCTCTAGCTTTTGCCGTCCTATAGAGCTTCTTTTGCCCCTGAGGACTATCCAGAGACTCGTATAACTTGTCCTGGGCTTCAGCTCTAGCGATGGCTACTGCTTTTTTTGCTTTCTTCTTACATTCATTATATACTAGCTGTTGCCCGCGACTTCGTCTGCGTTACCCGGATAAAAAGTACCCTATGTGTTAATCCAGGCCATGGTCTATCTGTATGCCAAATTTCATCGAAATCCGTTCAGTAGTTTTTGCGTGAAAGAGTAACAAACATCCATACATCCATACTTACAAACTTTCGCCTTTATAATAGTAGTAGGATTGTTTTCCTCGACTCTTTCCCACTCGTATCACTATCCGATGTATTTTGCCTCTTCTCTTTCAGAATATTCTGTACTTCCGCATTCCACCACCACGTATCCTTATCTATCATACCTTTGCCTTTCGTTTCTCCTAAAACATCCTTCGCTACCATTCTGATACAACATGCCATCTCACTCCAACATTCATTAACAGATAATTCATCCAAATCCATTTCTATCATTCTATCTTCTATCATTCTATCTTCTATCATTCTATCTTCTATCATTCTATCATTCTATTTTTGGTTATATGTAAATGTCTTAATTATTCAATAAAACTTCAATACGAGAAAACACCTTTCCTCCAACTTTTACAGGTTACAACCCAGTAACTCTTTTTTTCAATCTACACGTATTGCTAAGTTTCAGTTACGTACTAGGTTTGAAATACCTACCTGCCTACCTAGTCCGCCATTCTTCTTTGCTCTGGCTTAATGTCTAGTCTACCAACGCGATATTTAGTGTACTGTATCTTACTCGAACGCAAAGTCTGTCTGCATTACCTTTCACCCAAATGACTGTTTATTTACTCACCCATAGAGCTCCTAATCGAACTAAACAAATATCGTTTATCTGACAAAATAGCTGCCAACTACTGAAACGGTCTCGATTTCCATAATTTCCCAGGCGTACTGATCTCTGTACAAACTTCAATTTACTCTCACAAACACCTTAGTTTCTTAAAAATAAGAATCATTATTGCATCAAACAGGGTAGGATTAATTTTGTATACAAATTTACAGTTGCGTTTTTGTACAGCTTTACATCTTTGAGTTTAAGGAGTGTTTTGGAATGATGTAGTGTTGAATTAATTTTGTAGATAAAGTCGACTAAAGTTATAAGAGCACGCCAGTTCGGTTTAGACATTACTTGTAATGTGATATTGGGGGTTAAATGTACTCTATGTTATGAATGTATCGTAAACTAAGGTCTCTTGAGAAAGTTAATTATTATTCTTGCTGTTGTTGTGTGGGGGGAGTTTGTTTGTATAAGTATATATATTTAACTAAGGACAAGTTACAAAAGTATAATTTTACCAATGACTTTATAAAAACTCATTGAATTTTACTAACATACTTTTCTGACACCTTTTGAGGGGGACGAGGATGAAATCCACACGCCACATGGGACTATAGTTTCTTGATTAGCAAACTTTGGATTTAATTCAATTAGTTTAGGTTCTTATACTATACGGTATTTAATATCTCTACAAAAAATACGATATGGTTTTTGAGTGTCCCTGACTTCACTCTAAATCACATATTTTTGGATTTTTTATCTGTCTGTTTGTTTGTTCGATCATCATTGTCATTCAAAAACTGCAAGACCGATTTTGATAAAACTTTTTGTAATTATGAGGTAAGGGTGAGGGGTAGTTTAGAAAGACCATCAAAATAAAAACTTTCGATTTGCAGATAAAGTCGAGGAAAAAATCAGCTGTCCCATACATTAAGTCAAGGATTTTTTTTCAATGTTTCCTCGCGACGTTTTCCTTTACCGTTACCTTTAATATGTCAGCAAATGTTATTTAAGAGTTTATTTCAAAAACCTTGCTTCACATGAACACAAATCAATCATTCTGAATTTCCAGGTAGAAGAAGCAAAAACACCAGCTTTTCAGTCCACAAAGAAAGTCGTGAAAGAGTAAAAAGCCATGAATGGTCGTAACGTATGGCCCCCGGGTCCGCCGGCGATACTATTTGTCAACGTTACCTACATACCGACAGCTGCAGGTACCGAGTTAGGGTAGGGCGCTAAATTAAGAGTCTACGACTCTTATTATGCGCCCCAATCTTGAGAATAAAAATGCACGCCATACTCCGTCACCCTAACCGTAGTAGAACATAATTATGATGTTGTAATATGGTGTTATGGTAGTTTATAATATAATTTCCCTCAATTATTGACTGCTATCTATGTTCGCATTGCGTTGTGAAACAGTAATGTCATGAATGGTCCTAACTTTATAGCCTTCGGATCTGTCGGAGCGCTAACTGTCAACATTGCCTGCATACCTATATGCACCGAATTTGAAAATGGATCGCTAAATTAAGTGAAGCGTGATTTTTTTAATAAATAATATAAATAAAATATACGTTAAGGACCCAGAATAAGTAAAAACAGGACATCTACATACACATTGGTACACGACACATAATGGTACTAATCTGGCGGATTTAATACCTACCTAATAAAATAGATAGTCAATGTTTGTGCAAAGAAACAAAAGTATATTCGTAATGTGAAAATCCACTTATATAATGAGCAAGTAATTTTTTTATAAAAGCTGTTGTTCTCAACGTTATATTTAGTTTGCTCGAATAATGACGACCCGGTTGGTGTAATGGTTACAACGCCGGACTGCCAAACCAGGGTCCTGGGTTGGAATCCCGGTTCGGTCATGGATGTTTATATGTTTGTGCCGTTGTTGTATGGTTTCCATAATAAACAGCCTATAGTGCTTGCTTGGAATCATTACAATGTATGTGCCTGTGAGCGTTATTTATTTATTTATGTTTAAAATGCCCCCTCTATTATTTGACCACAATTCAAATAAAATGCTGCTTGCCTGCTTAAAAACAATATCCACATTATAGCTATTTGTGCGCCCATTCTAAATAATAAAATAACGCCCCACGCACATCCTGGAACCCTCCCTGGCCGACTCCTAGCTTTCCTTTCTTTTATTAAATACAGTATCCCGATTCGTTGTGGGTTTTTCGTCAATAAATCTAGCTAGTGAAAGGCAAAACCTCTGGAAATGTGGATTTTTACCGAACCCGCTTTAGGCTTTCGGGGAAGAGCTTCGTTTTAGTCAATAAGATACATTTCCAGATGAAAAGTTTCCTAATTGACGTTTTGTTTACCGCGTTTGCTAAAATTTACTGCATTTCAACGTTGTCAGTGTCTGTTTGTTAGTTTACCAGTTTTATTTCATTGTGTAAAATAAAGAACAATTGTTTATTAACTTAGTGGTTTCGGCACAACTAGTCATTGTAGTTTTATATGGAAAAGCATATTTTCCCGATTTCGATGTTGGCTCCATAGAAAAAGTTGTTCAGTATGATGGTCTGATTATTCCCTATAAACACCGTCAGCATATTAAGAAGGACCCTATACGACGTGCAAGGCAAAGTATCATTAACATTTAAACCACATACTCTACCCATCAAACTAGACAACTTTTACTATGGGAGCAAAGATGTCAGAACTAAAAAAATTTGCTGCTCCATACGTTTGAGTCGAGTAGGTATTGCAGTTCAGTATGAAAACCGCCGATTTATTTTTCGTTCTGACAGGTTTGCTCCCATAGTAAAAGTTGTTCAGTATGATGGGTCGAGTATGTATTTTCTTTTTATTCATAATGGGTTTGCGCTTGGTTTCATCTCACCTGATGGGAAGTGTAGATGAAGCCGAGGATGTAGCGCGCTCACCCAGAAAAAGCCTATTAACTCTTCTTTTAAAAATATCCTTATTGTATTTGCTTGGAAACACAGACGCAGGGAGTGAGTTCCAAACCTTACCGGTATCTAGTTTAAAGGTTAAGGATACTTTTCCTAACACTCTGTATAGTTGTGAAGTTGTGAGCATTATGCTACGCCACACAGTGGAAAGAAGAAAACAAAACTATACTTAATCTAACAACAAGATAATAGCAACACCAATCGATAACGATCAAATGACTCATTTTCCTGCAATTTTCCATAATTCATTCAACAGCCGTCTTGTCTCTTACCTACTGATACGAATACTGCAGAACGTACACAGTGAAACCAATCTAATAATCTTCCATTACTCCTCTAAATATTAGGTACTAGGCATTGAGGTACCTACTAGAGGCGACACCCAGACTAAATTTTTTGTAACACTCGTTTAAGCAGATGAGCTCCACTTATTATTATGTGCGTGCGCGCCCCGCACTGCTGATCGCGCGTCACTGATTTTGTTCGCGTTGTCTGTTCTATACATAATTATTCAATGGTATTAGGTTGTTTTGTCACACCTTGTATACTGGGTGATTTTGTAAAAACGATTTCCGAGATTTCAGGGGATCAGTTGTTCAGAACATCATATTAAACTAAGTTTGATGGTCTTAACCACCCCTCAAAACTTGGAAAGAGTATACAAAATCACCTAGTTAGAAAATCACCTTAGTATTATATGATCGAATAGGCGACTTAAATTGCTTATTTAAGAGAAGTTTATTCCGAAAGCGTTACTGCGCGCTGCATACAAACGAAATTCCGTCCTAGTTTCAATATTAACCAATTAAAGTCAATAAAACTTTTTTGACACGAACTAGAAACCAATATCTGCACTTTACATTATGCCCGATTTCCGTTAAAAGAATAAGTATATATATAATTGGCTTTCATCTATACTATTATAAAACTGTAACAGGAAGTTTGTCTGTACATTGAAGATATTAACAAAAAAAAGTTACGATATGGTTTTTAGGTGTCCCTGATTCCATTTCATTAATTTTTGGATTTTTTGTCTGTCTGTTTGTTTGTGTGTTTGTTTGTTTGAACGAGTATCACGCAAAAACTACTGAACCGATTTTGATGAAACTTTTTTTGTTTGATAGCTTATGATCTAACTTAAAATCTGGTATATAATTTGTGCGGACGAAGTCGCGCTCGTTAATTATAAAATTGGCAGCATGCCTCGTCCAAAAAAACGTACAGTCAAAAATCAACTACAGGCTTCGTCACAAGAGAATACATATAAATATCCACAACACGTTTCGTCAGCAAAATAATAAATAAACCTACACTAAACGGCATCGTCATAAATCGTATCCGGTACAAAGGATACTATATACCATGACACTAGCTGCGTTCCCGCGCTGGATACCTAACGAAATCCTCTGCACCAGATACGACCCTGAGCGGACATCGTTTCTACTTTCCACCAACCTCCTGCCCAGATCTCTCACAAACGCCTTAGCTTCCACCCCCCACGATCCAGATGTCTCCACTGCCACCGGTACAAAAGTGTACTGGGACTCCAGTATCGCGTACCTCACATGCTTTTGCGAAGCCGCCCATTCCGCCGCTGGCCCAGCCGCACACATAGTGCCTCTAATGGACATATGCAGCATCTCAATGCTGCATATGTGCTTACACAAGTGGAGTCCCACAAAAAACAGCGGCCCCTATGCCATGGTACTAGGGTAAGACCATCAGGCCTTTTCCCGTCCGTGCGGCACAAACCAGGCGGCTCCAGCATGCAAGGTACATTGGCTGCAACAAGCGCCCTCCGGATAATGTAATTAAGCGTATGGTGGCAAGGCCTCCTTCCAACACACCTCAAGCAACCCAAAGCGTGGTGGCCATCAGCTCCCACCATCGCACCACAAACGATGCGGAAAAAAGGCAAAAATTGGCAAAAGGGCAAATGTCTTCTATGGGATGCAACGTGCGTATGTACGTACGCTGCATCTTACTTGAGAGGTTCCATTCGAGTAGCAGGGTCGGCAGCGGAAAGGGCCCGTGGGGTCATGAAGCAAAACTTTTATGAGGGACCTGGGCAAACGTTTACGGGATGCGGGTAACGGTCCTCGTGCCGGGTCATACCTAGCCCAACGCATATCATTAGCGATTCAACGCGGAAATGCGGCCAGCATTATTGGCACCTTCGGGCTAGGTATGACCTGGGGCGGGCTTTTCGACTAAGTAGGATTAGTTAAATTTGTAGTTTAGAATGGTTTAAGTTTAGGGTAAGTTTTATTTGTGCTTTTACTATTTTATTCCTTTAAATAAATAATTAACAGTTTACTATCCAAAATATAATCAAACTTCGGTTGTATGGAGCGCGCCCTCGGTAATGTAAAATGTTCGTATTTAACGCAAGCTATACCTACCTATCGATCGTTCGACAAAACGCCAATTAGCTAGGATTAAAGAGGACCGGCAGCGTGTATAGAAATGTCACTCAGTCCTTTATGTATTTAGCACAAAACACATCAAAGAGCAAACATAAAGGCCTTTTATTATAATACCAGCCTTTTTAAAAGTGGAAAGAAAATACCTGCAGTCTTGTTATTATTATAATAATCTGTAATTTTGCTTCTTTCTTGGGTTAAAACTTGAATTTTGCATCATCATTATCTCAGCCGATCGATGCACACTGCTGGTAGACTGCTGAACATAGGCCTCCCTCAAGGATCGCCACAACGACCGACCCTGCGCTGCCCTCATCCAACGGGTTACCGGCGCCTTCACGAGGTCGTCCTCTCCACCTTGTGGAGGGCAAAAGTATGCATGCACCACCTCTTATAATGTTCTGTGCATGCACCTACCAATTAAGTATAGGTTTTTATGTCCGATGATATTACATTTAAAATAGTAAGTACCTATACAAAAACAACCAGACATAGACAACACGGAAAAACAAACAAAGAAAACGATGCTTACGATCAGTAGGCCTACCATGAGTTTTCACTGTGCGTTACTCCTGTAGTTGCGGCGCTAATTTTGTATGACAGAATTAGTTCTTAACGTAACCACTAGGAGCGCTGTACCAAATTCAATGCAAAAGCTGTAGTTTACTACAGTAGTTTTGTTGTAGTTTACTACAGTAGTTTTGTTGTGGTATACTACAGTGTAAACTCGTGGTAGGCCTACAGGAGTGCGATTTTTTAAAGTCACAGGCTGAGTAAAATGGCCGATATTCACAAATTTTCCAAAGTTGGCATTTTTTTAATCTCACCGGTGACTAAAATTTTCAACCCATGAGTTCAATACGAGTGCCCCTTCCCACTCGTATTCAACTGATAGGTATGAGATTCAAAAACCGTTCAAGCTCACCGGTGACATTCAAAAATGATAGCCCTGATTTAATCCAAACTAGCTGACCCGGCGAACTTCGTACCGGCTCAGAACCAGATTTACCCGACACACACTTGGCCGTTTTTTTGGTTTACAAACCATTCCTGGCATGTGCACAACAACCCACCAAAGTTTCATTGCAATCGGTCCAGCCGTTCTCGCGTGATGTCGTGACCAAGGGAAATAGGGATTCATTTTTATATATTTTCGAAATATAAAACTGAAACTCTACAATACCCAGTGAGATAATTAATTCAATTTAATTCATGAGCCCTTAGACTAAAATAGTCCATTGACATAATCCACGCCTTTTAATTGAAGAATGTTGGTATCTTCACGATGTTTGACTTATAAATGCAATCCATCTTTGTAAAGCAAGAAGACGAATCTGTGGAGGTAAGTTCTCGTCAAAATCACGAAAATGCTTCATGGAATCGCGACCTTAATCGAATTTAGGATTTGTAAAGGCATTAAGGACTGCCACGAATGGTGCGACACTGTTGGGCGACTTAAAAACTTTTTGAATACAAAATTAAAACTGACTTCAAAACTAAAAAGTCTGCTTTTTCGGTAGGCTTACTAAGTACCAAGCCAGGCTATCAAGACATAATATCACATATTTGATCGCGGCATGATATCTTCGATCAAATATTATGATACTGAAAAACTTTCCGTAAGAAACTCGCAATATTTTTTCGACTTTTCATACAAACGTTCGATCAGCTAATTGCATTAAGTATGGGAAGTCCAATAATTTTTTTAGGAATTTTCTATAGGTTTTTTAAAGAAAGTTCTTCAGTATCATGGGTGCAATCAATAAGTTTTTATAACCATAGAGTCATCATGTCATACAATAACAAAGCCTAAACAAGGCACATGTCTCTAATGTCACCTTTGTATGCATCAGTTATGCCCAGCTGTCATACATTGCCGCTGACATTCCAGTCCTCTCAAATCTTTCAAAAGTATTCGGTTACAAAGCATAAAACAACTGAACATAACTTAGTGGTCCCGTTAATAGCGCACAGATGCGAAGTCCTCCTTGTAAAGAATGTCATTGGGTACAATCATCCCTTGAAGTAATGCAACTGTTTAGGTACCCTTACAGCCTGTATGTGAGAATATTATTGGTATCGCGCTTCATCTTAGCCCGAAGCCATCCTGCCAGTGTTGCCAGATCTACTGATTTTTCAGGAGATCTACTAAATTTGGGTTATGTCTACTGTAATACAGATTCCACTGGTGAATCTCCAGAATTTTTGTCGTTCATTCGTTCAGAAGTAATTTATTTATTTATTTATTAGGTCAGCCTACAGCTATTACATCTGACACAAGTTTAAGTACATTACACAGTGATATTAGGCTAAGATGTATAACTAATTACAGGCAAACACAGCATGCAATGTAACTAGGGTTAACTATAAGATGAGATGTAATTAACAGGCGTACAAACGATTATGCAGGATGTTAAATTAAATATGTTTTATATCTTATGGGGCGCTTCAGACAATCAAATTGAACAACTTTCACAATGGAACCAAAATTTTAATCGCGAATTAATAATCAGCTGTTCCATAGAAAACGTATATCACTCGACCCGAATGTATGGGACAGCTGTCTTTTTCGCGGTTTAGATGTTGGCTCCAAAGTGAAAGTTGTTCAGTTTGATATTCTAAAGTACCTCTTTCAATATTGTAGCGCATTTAAGTTTACACCCTGTACATGGTTTACTCTATGGAACAACCAATATTATTAATTCACGATTTCTATTTTGGCTCCATATAGTAAAACTAGTACTAGTATTGGTTGAGCGGGCTCATTTTCCGCAACTCGACGACTCAGGCGCGTATTTTGCGTTAGGTGGGAATGACTACTTCCTGCCATTCCAGCTCCTCCAGGAAGCCCACCTGCCCTTGTTAATGCTGCCAAATACTTCTGGAAGAGACCCCGGTGAACCGAGGTGTTGTGCCCGATAGTGTGCTAGCCCGTTGCATTCTCCCAGTAGTAAAACTTGTTCAGTTTTATGGTCTGAAACACAAGTTTAATCTACAAAGATTACTTGTTAAAATCTCTACCATTTTATTTTTAAATCGTAAATCGTCCGTGAATAGCATCCTTACCGCACAAATACACGGATTGATTAATCGACGAATACGAGTACATGGTAGGGGTATCGGTGTGTTTCATTTTGCACTCCACAATGATGGATGGTGCCTTGCAGTTCGCTAGTTAACTCGGATGCATAAGTCGTTTGTCAGTGTAACTACTGTTGTTACTGTATATGATAGTTTGTTAAGTCGTTAAGGAGATTATAGTTAATATCGAACTTATTATGAGATGCTACAGAAGGGTGTGGTTTCATTTTAACGGGTGATTCAGACTATCAAACTGAAAAAAATCGCTGTGCCAATGTACGGAACGATGCTAGGATTAATTGGAAATCTTTGAGCCACAGTAACTTTGAAACATTACAGGGTGAAATTGATATCATTAGAATCCTTTTAAACTAAGAGTCTACCCATCGAACTGAACAACTTTTACTACGAGCAAACCGATCGGAGCAAATAAAAAATCAGCTGTTCCATACTAAAATGCAATGTCGGCGCGTGAGTTCGCGACTTAAATGTATGCAACAGCTGATTTTTTTTGCTCCGGTCGCTTTGCTGCCATAGTAAAAGTTGTTCAGTTTGATGGGTAGACTCATAGTTTAAAAGGATGCTAATGATTTCAATTTCACCCTGTATATTTTAACAAAAATCTGTCAAAATACAGACACAGAAATGAGTTTCTAGATCGTGTTTATGAAATTACATTGTCTTTAATTCGTTAATATTGAAAATAGGGCGAAACTTCGTTTCTATGGAGCGCACTGTAAGGGATTATTATTATTATTATAACACTTTATTGTACACACGGACATAATAATACACAAAGTTGAGAAAACATGTACAAATATCCTCTTAAACTCAAGAATAAATTTTCCATGTTCAATATTTTAAAACACAAGTCGTTGATTGATTGGTTCTGTGAACAATTTCACGATAGGAAAGTATAAGGATGTTAGTGATATTGGAAAACTAGTGTTTGCACCTGCGGCTTTGTCTACGTTCCAGGAAGATGGAGCAATATATGAAGATTGAACATTATTCAACCTCGACAATATTAATAACAGTTGACAAATATAACATGGACGGATAGCAGGAAGGCTGGCAACTTATCTAATAGAGGCATAGAGGCATCCGTGACATAAAATATGTATACAATGTTCTTGTCTATGGAAACTTGCTGCCAATTATTTCAAAATTACCTTCGATGTACACTGCGGGAGTAGTCTTTTGCTTTGTACTCTGCTCTCCTTTTTACAGATAATGAGCGTGGGTAATTTGTAAATAGGATAAGATACAAAACATGCAAGAGAAACGTCTACAACAAAATATTGACAACGTTATACAAATATACATTGTGATCATGGATGTTAAACCAATATGGATTGCAATCCTTCTTACAAGCATTGATACACGAAAATTGACCATTGTGGTCGGTAATGTTCATCCTTCTTACGTACGTGTCCGTCGTCGATATTGCCGACTTTAAGTTTGTCCTTTTCTATCAATTTTTGTCGTTGGATTAAAAAGGGACAAAGTTGACGTTGTCGGAAACGACGGAAATTTAAGAAAGACGGCCGAACATAACATTACCGACCGCCAAGAAATATTTTCATGTTTCACCGCTTGTAAGGCAGTCTGCTCTCCGGGTGTAGACAATACCTGTGCCACCTTCTTAATTATGTTGATGACCAAAAGACTGCTAATCATTTGAAGAGGAAAAGACATAACCGCCATCTACCGACACTGCTATCAAAATTAGCACAATAATCTCTTTTGTACGTCTACTATTGTTTACGTAGTAACTTAAGGCTGGGCCACACAGAATGCAGCTGCAGAACGGGTGCAGGCCAGCTGCGGGCCGGCAGTAGTTGTAAACTATGGAATTATATGTGAGGTGTCACACTGCGGCTACCGTTCTGCAGCTGTTTCGCAGCCGCGCCGGACTGCATCTAGTGTGTGACACCTCCATAGTTTACAACTACTGCCGGCCCGCAGCCGGCCTGCAACCGTTCTGCAGCTGCACTCTGTGTGGCCAGCCTTTATTATTAATCTGTGGTATTGTTTATCAGATGTGGAAAGACCACATGCAAAGAAATACCACATGATTAAACTAACGAAGCATACCTTTATCAATTCTTGTTACATCTTCTTGCTACTCTTACTTATCATTGTTTAGTGTTACATCGATTAGCTAACCCCTTAACTAATTATTAACAACATCACTGTACTTAAATAAATAACGCCACACGTAGGCTTTATAAGCGCTTTACTGTTGACCAAAATAGAGCTTGCAGGTGCCGGCGGGAGGCCTTATAAATCTGAGGCTTAACATTTAATTAAGACTATAAATATGGGCAGAGTCGGGCGTGGAGTCAGAGGGGCCTTATTGACTACACGGCATCCAGGCTGTTTGAAAGGTCTTGGATTCTATTACACAGAAGTGTAGTAAATCTTGGTACAAGGAGCAAAACTAAATTCAGCAGAAAAACCCTCTCCACAGGGTGTTACATAATTAACAAAAAAAAACCCTCATCGATGTCAATTACTAAAAAATTCCAACTCTAGTGTGACATTTGAAACAAAGACTATTATTTCAGAAGGGTAGTGTTTGGAAGTCAATTTGTACCTACATTTAAGTAAGAGACGAAGAAGCTTTATTTGTCGAAAAAAAAAACGAATTGTAAGATGCTTAAATTATCTTATATGATGACAAATATGAATACTTTATTGAAATTATTCTTTATTTTTAATTTTTGTACCAATAATTTGAATTTTTTGTCAATCTTTTAATTACTGTATTTTTTCACAATAAATAAATATTAATATTAAAGTTAGCTTTAGAATGAAAGATAACTCAGAGTAAAATTATATTTTAAATGAAGTACTTACAAGATAGGTAGTGACATCGCGGTGACCTTACGACGTATCTGGCTGGTGTTTAGTCTTGAAAAATAGTGCTGAGTGTCTTGAAAAAAAATCCGTAAAATAGTGCTGCGCTTCAACGATGACTATTTTATTATCGATAATACATTTTTCGTTAAATAATAATATTATACTACGGTTGTCATACATTGGCAAAAGACACTTTACAAGGGACCTTTAACACCCTTTTTTCTTTAGGGGTATTTTTGTAATGCCCTGTATAGAATCTAATCATCATCATCATCTTATTTAAGAGATACGCTCTTGTCGGTGGAATAATCGCCAATCCGGTCTCTTTTCCGCTAGTGAATTTTCGATAAAAAAACTTAAGTATCCAATATTGATCTGCTGAAGGTTTGTTAATTAAGGAGATGATCAGACCATCAAATTAAAAATGTTTCTCTTTCAGAATCTGCTGCCATCCAATACATTTTTGTTAAGTAAGTTTGCAGTTTATAAGTGCAGCAGATTTTTTTTATTAGATCTGGGCAAGATCCTCGTGATCCCAGTTCGAATTTATACATAAACGAGCGTTAACCCGCGACTTCGTCCGCACAAATTATATACCAGATTTTAAGTCAGATCATAAGCTATCAAACAAAAAAGTTTCATCAAAATTGGTTCAGTAGTTTTTGCGTGATACTCGTTCAAACAAACTAACAAACAAACACACAAACAAACAGACAGACAAAAAATCCAAAAATTGGTGAAATGGAGTCAGGGACACCTAAAAACCATATCGTAACTTTTTTTTTGTTAATATCTTCAATGTACAGACAAACTTCCTGTTACAGTTTTACAATAGTATATAGATTATATCAAATATTGTGAAAACTTCATTGGCCCTATCTAGTTTTAAACTTATATTTTGAGCCTGTGCATGGTATATTTCGTCTGTAGCAAAGACCGTATTATACAATTTGAAAGTCAAGTAACTTCCTAAATACGCACCTGGCCGGAGTCGCGGTAGGCGCACCCTTAATTTTCCTTCATGAACCTAATCTTAGAGAATCCCTGAGAAGTTTGGTTTCTTTGGTTTAATCAGGAGAGGGGCAGGGTTTAGAAGTCGTAATTCAACTCATCTGTATAGAGTTGAATATAAGACAAGGTTTACATCTGAACTAAAAGCCTGAAAACTGTTTCTTCAGAATCTATGGCCAGGCAAAATTGATAGGGACAAACTTTTTATAAGTTACTAACTTTTGCCCGCGACTTTGTCTGCGTGAAATTAGAATATCGAAAAATCATATCTTACGCCTTTAAGCGCGCCTCTACATCCTCCGTAGAATATTATATTTCAAGTTTCATGTTTCTATCTTCAGCCGTTTAGGCTTCGCATTTTCTGTCAGTCAGTTAGTCACGAAGCTGTTTTATAAGTACAGTACTTTGACTACTTATATAGACACTAATTACGCGTGTAATTCTACAAACAAAAATTTCTGCCACTTTTTGCGGGGGGCGAGGTAACATGAGATCCGCAACTTTTGATTTTATTTCCATAACTTTAGATTCTAATTTTGAACGATAAAAATCATGAAAAGTAGTCTCGCGTGAAC
The DNA here is from genome assembly GCA_927399405.1 of Agonopterix arenella. Lineage (NCBI taxonomy): Eukaryota > Metazoa > Arthropoda > Insecta > Lepidoptera > Depressariidae > Agonopterix > Agonopterix arenella. The sequence goes on along the minus strand of OV656708.1, from coordinate 15,553,659 downwards.
CCCAAACGTTCTAAGTTCATAATTATTGTTTCGCAAGTAAAGGCTGTCTCGTTTAGTGATAAGGTATATCTATACTATTATAAAACTGTAACAGGAAGTTTGTCTGTACATTGAAGATATTAACAAAAAAAAAGTTACGATATGGTTTTTAGGTGTCCCTGATTCCATTTCACTAATTTTTGGATTTTTTGTCTGTCTGTTTGTTTATGTGTTTGTTTGTGTGTTTGTTTGTTTGAACGAGTATCACGCAAAAACTACTGAACCGATTTTGATGAAACTTTTTTTGTTTGATAGCTTATGATCTGACTTAACATCTGGTATATAATTTGTGCGGACGAAGTCGCGGGTTAACACTCGTAATTATATAAGGATAAAGAATATTTATGTAATGCTATGTTATGTTATGATTAATTGTTCTTATACCGTGGCAGAGGGGAAATGCTACCGCAAGGCTAGTCCTTATAATAAGATTCAAAAATTCAAAAAATTTTTATTCAAAATAATATCACATAGATAGCTTTTGACGTCATTTTTTGACTCTAACACCGCGGCGGAAGGTGTTCCGTTGAGAGAAGATGCGGCCAGAAACTCTACAACACACATCTTTTAAACAAAACAAAAGTGTAAGTAGTCAAAGGTACAGTATAAGAATGAGTAGGTACCTACTACATACAGTACGGACACTCCCTGCAAATTTTTACCTCACCCCTCTAGTAGAAAGTGTGGCAAAGTAGTAGGTGTATTCCTATCTTACTCTCTCTCCCTCAATATGGCACGTACTCCATACTCCACCTCGCAGTTCCTGTGTGGTTTGGTGGATGCATAGGCCAATTACACGGTCACCCATCCAAAGATTGACCGGCCCTAACTTTGCTTAACTTCTTTGATCATTTCCAATACTGAAGTTTCACTACGCCAACGATCGCGTCCGACCGAATCGTGCTGAAATGGACTATATTAATAAAAAAAAAGGTATTTATTGACCAAAAAAAACAATGTTCAGGACGGACCTAAGGCTAATTGGTACATTATTGGTTACTTAATTGAAGGACCTCTGGTCTCCAATCTAAATTACCTACCAAAAATTAATTGGTAATTTGTCGTTTGGAGTACAGCCCAACTTAGTCGTATAGGTGTCGTATAGTCGAACATTAGACGCATAAAGCACCAGTATATGACGAAATTACAGTTATATAACTTTTATGAGTCAAAATAGTCATATAAATGGGGGCCTAATACGACCAAATTGTTTGCTGGAAGGTGTTCCGACGTACGTGTTAAGCAGCCTCATGATGTATTGAAATTAATATTTAGTTATTTATATTAGTTGTAGCTATGTATCTCGCCACCCCAAAAGTAATAATTATCTTGAATGAAAGGGTTACCGATCTTAATCATCATCATCTCAGCCGATGGACGTCCACTGCTGGACATAGGCCTCCCCCAAGAATCGCCACAACGACCGGACCTGCGCTGCCCTCATCCAACGGGTTCCCGCCGCCTTCACCAGGTCGTCTATCCACCTCCACACCGATCTTAATATCTTGCAATAAATACAATTTGTACGAAGCACGTTCGCACATTGCCATCTCAGCACTAAAGTTAACCTTATTAGTAAGTAGCATAAGACATTCATTTCACGTTTCAACACTATAGCGGAAACGCGTTCTCATCAGCATAATCATTGTATCACAGCAGTAATTATATCATCAATAAATCAATATTCTCTTCTGAGTTTTATCATTTTTATCTACACATCAATCTCCAGCATACAAAGGTGTATATAACCCGTACATCTTTTTGGTCCTTCGAGCAACGGCTTGGTGTTTTTGTACGTGGTAAGTTCGATAGCGAATCGGTTCGATTGGCCTCCCACCAGCGGGTCTCACCAGTCGAATTGAGAAATCGCACTTATCGTTCTTATTCTACAAAGGCATTGAGTACCAACTGAAGCGACACCATCAGAAGAAGTCAGATTGACCATCTAGTGGTCTCGCACGGCAACCTACAGACAGCAACAGTCTACATCAAAGATCAACAGCACAACCGAACACAGCAGTCGGGTTATCATCATAGCAGCACCAGACGCAGTGCCTTGGATACAGCAGTCGAAGAATCTCGTCAAGGAGCAGCAACAAATCAGCGTAGCAGCAAATATCAACGTTTACTGCTTAAGCATTATTCAAGTCAGCTATCTTTATAGCGAAAGAAATAATAAAACAAAAATATCATAACATATTTCACCACACTTTTCATCTAAAGCACACCACACACATAAGTATCTAATATATAACATGCCCTAAAGTTATCTGTAGTTAAAGCGAGGCCACACTGGCCGCCATAAATCACGACCATGATTTAAGCAGTGTTCACACCATCCCTATTTTTATTTCCCTTCCATATCTCGCAAGCATCTACATATTTGGACCATTTTGAGTGAATGGAGTAATATTATGGAGGTGGTAAAGTATTAATATTATGTACTTAATTACGACCACCGACCGCTGCTAATCTAAAGTGGGATCGGGCTGGACATGTCTGCCGCATTCCAGATGACCTAAAGGCCAAAATTACTACTAACTGGTCCCCACGAATAAGAAATCGGTACCTAGGAAGACCTAGAAGTGGATGAATGGCCGAAATCGATAGCTTCTTCAAGAACTGCGAACTGGAATGACACTGGTAAAGTATAGGGAAGTTTTGTCCCCAGCAGTGGAATACTATAGGCTATCAAAAAAGATTGTGTTAAGAGTGAAGAAAATAAATATATAGAGGGTCAACACAAGACCCCATTAGGTCCAAGTGTTACTGACTTGCCCCAGTAATAAGATAAGACAGAAAAGAATCATAAATACTTTTTAACCAACTTCAAAAAAAGGAGGAGATTTCTCAATTGGACCATATCTATTTTTGAATGAATTTTTTGCCAGTAAGTAAATAAATCAAACCTCAGTAGCAGCCGCTAGCATGCCGGCGACATTAAGCGCGTCCAACTTTGCAAGCCTCTCTGCAAGCCTCTTCACCCACTGCTCAGCATCGGCGTCGTCCGGCGCGGCATCCTCGAGCAGCGCGCCCAGGGCTGCGTCGGCGAGTGGCCGCCCGCTGTCGACCGCACAATCCTATAAAATTCACAGTATGCCTCCTCCAATATAAAGACAGGTAACATCCACAGCGTAATGCACTTCCCTGAAGAATAATTCTGCAATAACTAACTCGTAATGTCAACCGGTCAACATACATTGTTATATGTTGTGCGACTGAGATTATTGTACGCCCTCTCAATATGAAATAGCCAACTTTCAATCAGGCAAAACAATTTTTAACGTAATATTATTTTAAAAACTATAATTTTGGGGGCTAGGTTTTCACTTACCAAAAACTCTGCAAAATGAACCTAATCCCTTAATCATCTCGTATTATTACAATGGAAAACTATTACCTGATGGGAAGACGTGATGATGTAGAACTACAGGGTGAAATTGATATCATTAGCATCCCTAAGAAGGATTTCTAAACTAGCAGTCTACCCATCAAACTGAACAACTTTTAATATGGTAGCAAACAGATCGGAGCAAAAAAAAAATCTGCTGTTCCATACTAAACTGCAATGTCTACTCGACTCAAATTTATGCAACAGCAGATTTTTTTTTTTTTGCTCCGATCTGTTTGCTCCTATTGTAAAAGTTGTTCAATTTGATGGGTAGACTCTTAGTTTAAAAGGATTCTAATTATATCGATTTCGCCCTGTATATACTATTACCTATTATGTTGCATGAGGTATACTTATTACATTTTAATTGAGGTCCCCCTTAGAGCAATTAACTCTGGTCAAATCAATCAACAATTTTTTCCGCTCTTCTTGATTTGGGATCGACCTTTTGAGTAGACTTATCTCTGCGCTTTAGAGTATGTAATATTGTAAACGAAACAGCCAAAGGCAGTTCCGGCGTTAACTTACTACGTGTGTTTGCAAAAGCAAATATAAATAGTTCAGTTTTGTTCAACAGAACGTATGAGAGGCGAGTGCAAACATGTTAGTAACCAACGGACCCTACCATCTGTCTGTGATGGATGACTTGATGAGAGAAACAATAGAAATCTTTCACATAAATTATCGGCGCGTTGCGGAGAGGTATGGAATGGAAGTTCAATCATTTATGGTTCCCGGCAAAGATTTTTTTTTCTGTACGACACTAATAAAATTTTTTGGTTCCCGGTTTAAATCTGCAAGACCGGCAAGCCGCAATACGCAATGTGGTTTTCTGACTCCTAATAAAAAGGCTGAAAGTCACCCAAAGGGCAATGGAGAGGGCTATGCTCGGAGTTTTCCTGCGAGAACGAATCAGAAATGAAGAGATTAGAACCAGAGTAGCTGACGTATCCCAAATAATTGCTAAACTAATGAGGCAATGGGCGGAGCTCATTGCTTGCAGAACTGATGGCCGATGGGGCCAAAGACTTCTTGAGTGGCGATCGCGTACAGGTGTTGGTAAGCCAAAGGTGGACTGACTACCTGGTCAAGGTGGCGGGAACCAGTTGGATGAGGGTAGTGTAGGATTCTCTCTTTATGTTTTCTAAGGTAGTGACGTATCTGTTACACCGTAGTAAATTTTTAATCTGTGGTATTGTGACATGCCTTGGGAGAGAGCGGTCACAAAACATGGCAGCTAAAAATTACATAAGCACGTCTCTTTCCTGCGTGTGAGTGAGAAGAAGTGATTAGCAACTTGCGTGCTTTAGAAGAGTACAGCAACATATTATTGCTTCTGTGACGAAGCTTTATATTCTAATCTAATCGAGATGACAATATGCTGATAGTGATTTTTAATTGAATTTTAATTTATTGAATATTATGAAAACTATGCGACTTTAAATGTGAGTTATTAGTGAAAAACAATAGTATCAACCTAGGCTTATCAAACAAGATATTTATGTATGCAAACATGTACATACATCCACCGATGCAATTTCATATTTTCATACTTTGTTTACATTTGATTCGGCATTTATTAATGATTCGCTGCTGTGGGTTAACGTTTTAAAATTTATGATATGCACGCCGGCGTGCACAAATAATACGCGTAAATACGGTTTTAATTGAAGGAAAAATTATATGTTGAACCAGGGATCATCGGTTGATTTATAAATTACGCGCTAATTAAGCTCTTTGATATCATGTGAGCTTATTTAAGTGGTGTACAGTACAATTTTATTCACATGGTGTATGTAAAAGTCTCTATCGTATTCCTCTCTTTTGCTAAAATTATCAACCATATTTAAAGGTAATTGTGACATCCATATAAACATCAAAAACGTTTTTCACCCCTCCGGTCAGGAAGCGTCAACTTTCGTCCCGCTGCGCTAAACGAATTTGCCGCTTTCCACCTCCGTCGACGAGAAAAATAGTGTACTAACCTCGGGCAGTAAATAAGAAAGCCTCAGATCTCATGTAAAAACCTTTCTTACTTTTCTACCCTCAGTGTGTAATCTCTATTACACTCCTGAAGCATAATCAAACCATAGTGAAAGATGATAAGTTTGACGAGTTAAAATTTCCGCAATGACTGAAAATGTATCCTTAAGCAAAATTTTTATAATTCGAGTGGTGTGGTGTGCCTTTCGACCCCAGCCTGGATCAGACTCCGCCTTCCTTCGCGTCAACCATTAACTCTGCTATCTCAGATTTTTTCTATAAATAAATCATGACTTAGTAACCAACTTAACTTAGAGTTAATTGATAACACAATTTGATGCAAGTGGGGCTTACTGAATTGTAGAAACTTATGTACGATTAAACCTACATTTCAATTTCGTAATTTGTGTTGTGTCATAGATAATGTCTATAAAAGCTTTGGAGCAAGCTCAATGGACAGTGGACACCAATACAGAAATTGAAGCATGGAGATTTCCCCATAATGTTTTTTACTTTTTAATTTGATTTGAATAATGTAATTATTCAAATTAAGTAAAATAGTTATGGTCTATCAGATGATGTCGTAACAATGAAAGAGAAAGGTATGTTGAGATGGTTTGGTCATATGGAGAGAATGAATTAGAGCAGATTGAAGAGTGGAATTTATAAGGTAAGCGTAAGTGGAAATATTGAATGATCATGGTCATGAAGAGACCTTTGACTATTATCCCTAACCACTAAACGAAACAGCCTATAATTACGAAACATTAATTTCGAACTTAGAACGTTTGAGGTTCATATGAAACTTCTTTTCATGATTTTTAACGTTCAAAAATAGAATCTAAAGTTATGGGGAATAAAATCCAAAGTTGCAGATTTCATGTTAACTCGCCCCCCGCAAAAAGTGGCAGAAATGTTTGTTAGTAGAATTACACGCGTGGCTAGTCCCTATATAAGTAGTCAAAGGCCAGGTCAAATGTTTCCGAAACCGACGAGCATGCATAAAGAGACTTTTATTGGATGTGGAGGAAGCCAGAGAAGTTTGTCAGGATCGTACCAATGGCGTGCAGTTGTCTCTGCCTACCCCGGTGGGAGAGACGCGTGAGGATATGTATGAAAGTAAACAGTTCGATAATTACCGAAAACGGTTATTTAGCTTTACCGCTCACGTCATGAAAACTTCGAAAAACATTTAACAAATTTCAAGCCAAAACACATTTTAACACCACCCCTTAAAGTATAATATTTTGTTTACCCAACCCCTCGCGCACACCACTATTTATGGGTCAATTACCGTTCTTTAATTAAGGCGATGTTTCACTGGATCTCAGCTTTTGCCAAGATCGCTAAAATAAATTCTCAACTTGAGATTTCAGTTGGCTAAGTGCAAGCGACATTACGTTATCTGCTGGAGATCCGTGAGGCGTGTTTAAGTGTTTGTTTTTGAGTGTTTTTGTTGGTTTTGTAAATTTTATTTGGATTCCGAAATGCTCATGTAATAAAATAGTTTGCAACTTTTAATTAAAAAGTGATATTTTGTAGAATTTGGCCTGCAAGTTACTGCATACCCGTGATATACAGGGTGTTACAGAAGTAAAAATGAAAATTAAAAACTTTTAAGGGGTGGTTTAGACCACCAAACTGAACAACTCACTATGGTACCAACATCGTAATCGCAGGCAAATTTTATTTATATTTTATTTTATTTATTGATACATCACAATACACTGTTTACTTAAATTAAAAAATATCGACGCACTATAAACCATAACTGGTTTGTTCGTGCGCCGGTAGGGACTCATCCTTATCATTAACACGTTCGGGACAGTGACCGCCTATAGCCGTGATAACAATAAAAGTTCTATTGTGTCTCGTTCACTGTCCCGGAACGTGTTAAGTAAGTATAAAAGATACAGCTCCCCAGCGTATCGGCATATCTCAAACAGAGACGTCTATGGTGGCTGGGGCACGTGCATCGCATGGATCACTCTCGTTTGCCGCGTCAAGTTCTTCCAATTGAAGTAGCGCATGCCAAGAGAAATGTCGGGAGACCACGTCTCAGATTCAAGGACTGCGTAAAGCGAGACATGTCCACGTTCTCAATCGACACCAGCGGCTGGGAGGATCTCGCTAAGAACCGCGACTTGTGGAGGAAACATTTAGCGGAGGGAAGAGCTGTTCACGACAGGGCCTGGTTTTCTTCCTCGGCTGAAAAGCGAGAAAAGAGGCATGATCGGCTTGCAAACCCAACTGACACAACAAACTCAAATTTCACTTGCCGTACATGCGGCCGTACCTGTCGCTCTCGTATCGGGCTATATAGTCACGAGCGTAAGTGCCGCCAAGACGCTGCTTAAATCATCTTTCAAAGATGGAAAGGCCAATGATGATGATGATGATAAAAGATAATCATACCAACAGGCTAAACTTATATCTATGTATCAATTCAATTACACCTACACTGCACACACAGTTAGTAACATGATAAATAGGATAGGACCCATACTGCTTAGGGGAAGAGTCGGGTTATGTGGGATTTTTATCCACTAAAACCCCCCCGGTGGTCACCTCAGCGCATGTCGAAGGGCCATGGGGAAGCAATGTGCGTCCACGGCCCTTCTCGCGCTTCGCCGAAGCTCTCCCGGCTCGGCACTGATGCCGGGCCAACACTCCCGCAGCGTCTCTGCGCTGCAGCGGGACGGGACCACGCCGTACTACCACTGCCTTCCAGGGGTCGCTTGGAAATGGGCGGCCTGAGCCCCTTCTCCGACCGTCCGCGACCCTAGGTGCCCCTATCCCAGGGCGTTGTTGTGACGCATTGGGGGGCCAACTTGGCGTCCCCGGCGTCTCCGTCTTCGGGCGGGATTTGCCCGCTCGCGGTCTCGCTCTGCGCTCTCCTTCTGGACCATGACGGTCTCGCAGAAGGCGACCGCGGCGTCCCATGCCGCCCGGCTCCCCAACATCGCCGCTACTAGGCTACAATTAGAATAGAATAGAATAGTTTATTTTCATGAATATGGTACAAATGTTCACAAAAATTCAGTTTCTCCAACATATTCTGCCCGTGATGGCGTGAAAATATTAGTAGGTAAAGTAATTAATTAACAACTAGCAGCAAAAAACAAAAACAAACTAACAGACATTACATAATTTACCTTGACAAGAAAAAGATATCACTGCGGGTTCTACCTTCACCGAAGACAGCAACCCAACATTGCTTGGCTTTATACGCATTATATAGTGATCTTTACAACCACCAAAGCGCAATAGTACCTATTTCAACAATTTCCATTCGAATGGATAGCATGTACATATTTTTTATTACAAGCTTTTGAAGCAGACATGTTTCAATTTACGTTTTATTTAAAACTGATATCGAACTCTGTGTCGTTGAAAAAAAATTAAATATTTGAAAAGCGTCGTGTTTTCCGATGGCGAGTCATGCCTTTGTAATATATCGGGTTTTACGACCGGACAAAAAAATATGTGAACGAATATTCTGGTATGAATTCGTTTAATATGTTATTTCCATTCCGCGTATTGATGTGCCCTGAATACGATTTTTTTTAAAGTTTATTAAATTCTAGGGCTTTACATATTTATAAGTGATGTTAAAATATTAGGGAATCGTACCGAAACTTTAACTTTTAAGGATCGAATCGATCATCGAAATGACCAAAATCGTGAGAAAAAACCGGCCAATCTTTACATTTGGATCGAAGTCATTGATCTATTACTATTATAAAACTGTAACAGAAGAGTGTCTGTACATTGAAAATATTAACAAAAAAAAAGTTACGATATGGTTTTTAGGTGTTCCTGATTCCATATCACCAATTTTTTTGGATTTTTTGTCTGTCTGTTTGTTTGTTAGTTTGAAAAACTACTGAACCGATTTTGATGAAACTTTTTTTGTTTGATAGTTTATGATCTGTCTTAAAATCTGGTTTATAATTTGTGCGGACGAAGTCGCGGGTTAACGCTAGTACTATTATAAAACTGTAAATTTAAAAAATGAAGTTGGTTTGTTTGTTTGATCTAGCATCACGCGAAAACTACTGAACCGATTTTGATGAAACTTGTTTTGTTTGATAGCTTATGATCTGACTTAAAATGTGGTATATAATTTGTGCGGACGAAGTCGCGGGTTAACGCTAGTGCGAAATAAATTTAGTATTTAAGACCAAGATCCTTAAAAAGCTACGTAGTCATAATATTCCACGGTTCTCTACCGGTTCACTACCGGTGAGTTAACATTAAAAAAAAACACGAGATCACAGGTCGCTATGAATACTTAGTATAAAGAATGATTTTTTTTAACGTGTCGAAACTTTCAGGGATGTTTCAGACCATAAAACTGAACAACTTTTACAATGGGAGTAAACCTGAAATCGCAAAAAAAAAAAACTTTTTTTGTTTGATAGCTTATTATCTGACTTAAAATCTGGTATATAATTTGTGCGGACAAAGACGCGGGTTAACCCTAGTATACTATAAAATTTGAATTTTTGGACTTCTCTGGTCTTAAAGAGAGCCTGAAAACGGTTTTATTTTTATTTAATGTATGTACAGCTTTGATTTTATCTGTTTTACAATGCTCTATACCCGATCCTTCGACGGTTTCTAGGGGAATGATTACACCCTCAAACTGAACAACTTTCTCTACGGGACTAACATTGAAATAGCGAAATAAAAAACTGTCCCATACGTTTGGGTCGAATTTCGGAGGTTTGCCGTTTTGTATTGGAATAAACGATTTTTTTTCTTGCTTTTGATGTTGATCCCATAGGAAAAGTTGTTTAGTTTGATAGTCTGATCATCCCCTAAAAAACGTCAGCATAGTTGCATCTTAATAATGTTTTCAGCATATTGAATAGGGTTCATACAGGGTGTAAAAAACCCTGTTGGAACCTTAAAGGGTTGCTTCAGACCATCAACCTAAACAACTTTTTCTATGCGACCAATATCGTAATCGCGAAAAAAAAATCACCTGTTCTATACATTTCGGTCGAATTATGTTTGCAGTTTTGTATGGGACAGCAGATTTTTTTTTGCGATTTCGATATTGGTCCTATAGAGAAAGAAGTTCAATCTGATGGTCTGATCATCCCCTTAAAATAGTTTCAGCTAATTTTGTTAGACCTTATACAACGTGTTAATGAATAAGCGCAAAACCTCATACACCCCAACTGATTTATAACAAAATAATTAGAATGAAACAATAATTTCATTATTTTGATGGTTAAAATTTAAAGTTATTCTCATTTTAAGATTGAGGCAAAAATGATTTGTTATCATTTCAGAAACGAATGAAAGCGCTAACATACTCATGGATACATTTTAATAATCTTGTTTTAATAGTAAGTATGCCCGTGGGGTGGGTTGACATCGGGTTCAGTAGATTTTAAATTTTACAAACCAAATATTTAATATTTTGAAGAAAAAAAAATACCTATGATAAAACCATGATAATTCGATTCTGCTCTCGATTCTAAACAAACTACTTTTTAGTTTTCCGTTTATTCATTAACACGTTGTTAGAAGGGTAAGGCATCAAATTCAAAGCGCTTATGTATTAGAATTGGCTAGGAATAGAAAGTTGGTTCGATGAAAACCTCATCAATACATCCTCAGCCGAGTCTCGGTTAGCCTTCTAGATTTATCTCGGCAAACGTCTGCTATCCTAGTACATACGGCGATATATTGAGGATACGACTGAGGACGGTTTTTGATATCTTGATTTTTCCTGCAGCTTTGAACATGGAGATTTTCTGGATTCAAAATAATAACTTTGAAGAGCTTTTGTTTTATGGCTAGAGATTCGTCTTCTATGTATACAGGGTGTAAGGAAAACCACATACTCTACCCATCAAACTGAACTACTTTTACTATGGGAGCAAACCAAACCTGTCAGAGCATAAAAAATCTGCTGTTCCATACTAAACTCCAATACAGGTATTGGCTGCGATACTGTGTACTGTGTCTGTGTGTGTGTGTTTTTCAGATGAAATCTATCGATAGCTAAGTAACACTAGCGTTTAGGACTCTATCTAAATACAGGCTAGGTTCGAATGGTCGTCATCTATACAGGGGGTAAGGAAAAGTATAATTAACCTTTAAACCACTTACTCTACCCATCAAACTGAACAACTTTTACTATGGGAGCAAACCGATCGGAGCAAAAAAAAACTGCTCTTACATACATATGATTCGAGTAGGCTCTGCAGTTTAGTATGGAACAGCTGATTTTTTTGGAACAGTTTAGAATGGAACAGCTGATTATTTAGGCTCTGCAGTTTAGTATGGAACAGATGATATTTTTTTTGCTCCGATCGGTTTGCTCCCATAGTAAAAGTTGTTTAGTTTGATGGGAAGACTCTTATTTTAGAATGATGCTAATGATATCAATTTCACTCTGTAGTTCCGTCAAGGCTTCTCAAAAATCGCTTGTGTTATGTAGCTCTAACTACAATCCATTAAATTTACATTTAATTTTAATTAAAGCCCCGTCCACACTAAACTAAAGCGCGGCGTACACGCTCGCGCGGTCACAACAAATGATAATTGACAAGTGTCCGCCGCGGATTTATGGCGCAGCGGTACGGTGCCAGCGAAGCAACCGTAGTTTATAGGTAGAGCTGAGAAGCACCTTGATAGTTATTTTGCTTCGGAAGCCCGCAGTCGGATTATTGGGGTGCTTTTTAATGGTGCAGTCAAAATGGGAAACTTTCGCTCAGTTGCAGGAACGCTGATGACCTAGGTCGTAGGTCAGCAACATATGGGCCGCGGTGCGCACGACTCGCCCGGTGAGTCAGAGTTGTATTGCATTCCAAAGTACTACAGTTTCAGCACTGCGCGAAGATCATTGTTTAGAGCATAGCAGCCAAAGTGATAAATGTCTTGCTGTCACTTTTTGTCTTGTTAACGTAGTTAAAGCTAGCAAGAGATTTAATGGAGGATTAACTCTAATGAGCGTTTCTGCAACTGAGTGTATGTGCCTTAAAATTTATTTTGCAGTGTTTGCGGGTGGCAGGCTAGATATAGGCTAGGCTTTTTGTGACCTGCTCTGTACTGTATGGTGTTTGGTGTAAATAAAGTATATTTCATTCATTCATTCATTCATATAAATCATCACTGTATATGTTATTTCCTCCGTTCAAATTGGGTACACGCATAATTCACTATTATAATTACGCTATTATAATCAGATACCAGAGGATATTCTAAACTTGCCAGACAAAAAGTTTAAGTCCCATGTTAAACAAGTCCTCTGTAAAAAAGGCTACTATAAACTCGATGACTATTTGAATCACCAAAATGTCTGGTCTTGACAATGTTACTCTATGTAATGCAATATTGTATTTTAATTGTACTTTGTATATTTTGTTTTGTTTAAAAGATGTGAGTTGTAGAGTTTCTGGCCTCATCTTCTCTCAACGGAACACCTTCCGACGCGGTGGTAGAGTCAAAAAATGACGTTAAAAAGCTATCTATGTGATATTATTTTGAATAAAAAATTTTGATTTGATTTGATTCTACGTCATTAACGCAAAACCCAGCAAGTTCCACTGGACATGTAAAAGTGAGCCGTCCTTTGCTAAAACTGCAAACGAGCGCAAACGAGCCACCGCCGGCCACGTAGCCAGCAAGCAGTTCACACGCAATCAGCTGTCCTATACATTTGAGTCAAATAGGTACAGCAGTTTTGTATGAAACAGCTGATTTTTTTCGCCTTACCTGAGTTAGGCTCCATAGTAGAAAGTTGTTCGGTTTGATGGTCTGAGTTCACAGTTTCAGTTTGAGGAGGGCTGTCCTTTACTCCCTGTGTCTAAACTATTATAAAACTGTAACAGGAAGTTTGTCTGTACATTGAAGATATTAACAAAAAAAAAGTTACGATATGGTTTTTAGGTATCCCTGATTCCATATCACCAATTTTTGGATTTTTTGTCTGTCTGTTTGTTTGTTAAAACGAGCATCACGCAAAAACTACTGAACCGATTTTGATTAAACTTTTTTTTTTGATAGCTTATTATCTGACTTAAAATCTAGTATATAATTTGTGCGGACAAAGTCGCGGGTTAACGCTCGTATTACAATAAAATATGCGACTTTTCATCCTGAAAAGAAAATTTTCTTTTAATCAGGAAACATTCTACGAAAATCAATGTCCAATGAGACGTAATGCGAGGGTGAAAGAAAAGTGCCATAGAACTAACAACAATGGGCAAAAACGAGCTAAGAGTCGAAATCATCCAATACACAATAATTCAATTCACAAATCAAGGAAAAAGCACAATTTTCTTTTAACGCGCCATCGCTTTTGATCGAGCCATGGCGTGCGACGCGGTACACTAAAATAAGCAATATAATAATAAAAATTTTAAATTGTATACAGGGTAATAGGAAAAGTATCATTTACCTCTACCTATCAAACTGAACAACTTTTACTATGGGAGCAAACCGATCGGAGCAAAAAAAAAAAGCTGTCCCATACTAAACTCCAATACCTACCTACTAGACTCAAATGTATGCAACAGCAGATTTTTTTACCAATGCCCATCGGTAGAGTATGTGGTTTAAAGGTTAATGATACCTTTCCTATTACCCTGTATACAATTTTAAATTTTTATTTCATTTTAATGATTTGAGATTGAAGGTGCCACCGAAGACCAGTGAAGTTCAAAATGGCAATTCTGAAAACGTCTGTCGCTTAAATGTCCTCTGAAATCTTGCAATTTATTTGATGCAGTTTTCACTGGTTGTAAAGGTAGAACGATTAGGCTAAAATATCATAGTTCTTCGGCATAGTATCTTTTTACCGTTCTGTACACCATAAGGAAAAAACGGAACCCTCAGGTGATCACTTTGTTGTCCGGCTGTCCGTCTGTCCGTCCATTTATCTGTCCCTCTATCAAGACCCTTTTTTTCAGTAACGGATAGAGGTATCAAGTTGAAATTAATTTTAAATACTAATGTCTACGGTCCCTTGGAGGTGTAAAAAATACAAGTTTTAAATTAAAGATACGGCCTTTAAAATAAATAAAATAAAAATAAAATAAAATCAGTTTATTTAAAATATCCCTTTGGTGTCACATATTTTGATACACGCAAGCTTAGATCGCAGCTCGCAAGTTCATATATTTTAAATATAAGGTCTAACAAAACTAGCTGAAACTATTTTAAGGGGATGATCAGATCATCAAACTGAACAACTTACTCTATGGGACCAATATCGAAATCGCGAAAAAAAATCTGCTGTTTCATACAAATGTACTCGACCTAAATGTATGGGACAGCAGATTTTTTTTTCGATTTCAATATTGGTCCCTTAGAGAAAGTTGTTCAGTTTGATGGTCTGAAGCACCCCTTAAAATAGTTTCACCTAATTTTGTTAGACCTTATATAAAATATAATACAAAACAAACCATCGTAGGATATTTGACTCGAAAAGAATATTTAGTATTTTCACAAGTGAAAAAAATCTGGAGTAATTTCCGCAACTTTTGTGCCGCGTAGCTTTTCATGGGGAAGCGAAAAAACCACAATAGCCCCTTTATCATAACCAACCGACATATTTTTATGCGAACTTCCCTTTGTAAAGATGTCCGAAAAGCACAAAAAAGGAAAATTATTTATTTGCTAGAGTAGTTTTGTCAATCTGCCTGACGTTTAGGGTCCTTACACACTAACCACATACGAACCACATACATACTACACAAAACATAACGAGGGCGGTTTAAACCACAGACATTTGACACATTTTTTATGAATTTTTGACGAAGCATTCGTTATTGTGAATATATTATTTTATTTGCTTCACAGTAATGAACATAAGTGTGATGACACACCTGCCTAATTTACGCGAAGTAATTTACGCGCCTTATTAGAAAAACGGTGGGTATGGGTGTGTCACCGGTACATCTTGGGGCCTAGACTGTACATCGAAGCTTGTAAAACTATTGCACTTTTTTCCTTGTCAAGGTATGAATGCAAAAAGAATGTAAAAAATTGGCTCATGACACTTGACTACAGTAAAACTGAAGACTTGTTGAAGATTAACATATTATGATTAAAACTGCTTGCTGGGGTACCTATTCTTTTGATCCAAAGCGCGCACGCATATATGATTCGGTACAAATACACTCATAAATACAAACACACGCACTCACACACATGCACACATACATATACACAACACACGCATACACACACACACATATTAAACATCTGTACTACACATACACAGGATATTTAAAAGTAACTTATTACTGTATTCCTTCATAAAATATTATTTCATAAGTATAAAGTAAGTTTTTTCACTGATGGATTAATTTCAAATCGATGTTAATAATAGCACATTGCTCTGAAAGGTAAGAGCGTGGCGATCTGTTTCTTTTCTTTATTTCTTCTCACACATAATATTAGTTCACAAGGATGACAATGTATGATGAGACTGGTTCCTGCCATAGATTTATAAACACAATGTTTATAGATCTGGGTGACGGGTCACTAGGCTCTTACCCCACGGAGTCGGAATTTAACATATTTTGACCATGATTAGGAACTTTACAAAGTAAAATATATTTAAGTAAATAATCATATTCACAACTGGCTTCGTCATAGGTATATACATCACTCACATCCACAACAGGCTTCGTCAAAGAAAGTACATCACTCAGATCCACAACTCGTTTCGTCAATAAATACATCCTGAATATCTGCAACAAGCTTCGTCAGGAAGGAGCCAGGATTAGGAACTTTAGTATAATGAACTTAGAACTATTGTTAGTAAGTGGGTGTGGGTGTGTGTGCGTGAGGGTGTGGGTGTGTGCGTGTGCGTGTGTGTGGGGGGGGTATGAGTGTGATGGGGGGGGGGGGGGGGTGTCAGATTTGTATACCATTCATTCAAGTACAGTAAGTAAGCGTTCAGTGAGTAACCGTTCAGTTTCAGATCTGTAACGCAGGTTTACGTTTATTCGTTAACACCCATCGCAGACACCAGTCTCTCACCAAGTGTACCGTTGAAGTAAAAACATTGTATTTGTTCTCTTAGGTAGTACTTAATAAGATCTTACTTTTGCTGTATATTTGTTAAAAGAAAAATAAATGCCTTATTATTATTATAGGGAAAAGCATTGCACGCGTAATTTACATGTACCTAATTTAATTTAAAATAGGCCTATGTATCGCTAATTATATTTTTTATTACATTACTTCTAACAAATTTCATTCTATGATATTTGCGTGTAGCATGTTAGTTTTATTAAATAGCGACTCATAAGTAATGTATTATTTAATAACATGAATTTGGTAGTTTCAAATTCCGTTCAAACGTCCTTAAAAGATTGTTTAGAAATTAACTTCGAACTACCAAGCTAAGCGTTCCGACCACGTTTACTAAGCTAGTGTGTAAGAACTCTTATACAACCTAAAATAACTTGCTCGATAAATAGCCTTTAGCGATATAAAGGGAACCAATAAGCCAACTTTATATATAAAACGAAATAATAAGTACAACTTTGTCCATAACCACATTCAGCTAGTTACAACAATAGGTACAATCAGGATCGGTTGTTGCTAACGATTTTGAACTCTAGTATTATTATATTTAAGAAAGTTTTGCTTTGGTTATTATCTGCAGAAGTGGAATCAGTTTTTAATATTTCTAGTAGATTTCTAGAAATTAAAACAGTTTATTTGTTAATTGCAATTCATACCATTATGATAATTCTAATCCACTTTTTCAGAACCCTATATATTTTTATTTTGAGACAATTTGGTTCAAATCCGCACGGACGTATCATGTTAGTACGAAGGATTTTTCTAACCTATATAATAATACCGACTGCTCTCAAACGGTAAAGGAAAACATCGTGAGAAAACCCTCATACCTACCATAAAGAAGACATTATGTCGTAGGTGCGTGAAGTCTACCAATCCGCATTGTGAATATGTGGTGGATTGACGCCCATACCTACAACGTCCTCGAGGGTAGGCCTGTGCCCTGCAGTGGGACCTAGAGTGGGACGTATATAGGTACAAGGTGTAAGAAAACATCCTAGTAATATTGAAAAAGTACATTCGGCGATTTTTTTGAACTACAGAACTGCTTGCCGTGAGTCAACGACGAGCACTGAGGTTGCGAGCGGTGAGGAGGTGCTGAACTATGTTTTTGCTAACTTGTTAAGGGCCTATGTCGAAAAATAATTGAAGCGAAATGGGCGTGTGATAACTTATATACTGCCTGATGCGAGAGAAAGAGATGGGGCGGCGCGCGCGCCTGAAACGACGCAAGCGTAAAACAAACTTTGTTTAATCCGCGCCTGAAACGACGCAAGCGTAAAACAAACTTTGTTTAATTGTGATTGTACTATTTATGTAAGTTCAATTCTACTCTAATCAAACTTTATGAAATATCAATCTCTTTTTTTTTTAAATCAAGTCTCGTGTTTCTATTATTCACCGTTTAGCAGTTCCAAGCGTTTATTGTTAAAGACGGCGGCTACTTTAGCTTCTTTTTCTATCGAGAAAATGTATCTTAATCGTGTTTTGGCTCTAATCAAAACTTCAATTATATGTTCAATTTACACATATCCGCAAATCATACTCCTACTGTTAGTACTTCATGATATATGACGCTTTGAAGAGTCCTATTTTTTTCACATATCCTCTTAACGGTCATAAATCGAATCTGTTTCAGCTCACCCCCTTCTTTAAAACACCTAGGTCTCCCCTATTCTACCTACATCTGTATTAATCATTTTATAGATTTTTTTACTATTTTCATCGTCCAACACTTCGTTAAAAGCAAAATGAAAGCAAACCGCATTGTGCCACCATTGAAAGAGAGCACGTACAGGCATATTAATAAAGTTCAATTTGAAACATACACAGGCTGAATACCGACACAGTCCTCTAATCAAAGCTTCGAAAAGCTAGAACAACTAATAAAAGATTTATATAACTGACGAGCGTTAACCCGCGACTTTGTCTGCACAAATTATATACCAGATTTTAAGTCAGATAATAAGCTATCAAACAAGAAAAGTTTCTTCAATATCGGTTCAGTAGTTTTTGCGTGATGCTCGTTCAAACAAACAAACACACAAACAAACAAACAGACAGACAAAAAATCCAAAAATTGGTGATATGGAATCAGGGACACCTAAAAACTATATCGTAACTTTTTTGTTGTTAATATCTTCAATGTACAGACAAACTTCCTGCTACAGTTTTATAATAGTTTAGATTAGATTTGATTTAAAATCACACATACACGAAATATAGCGTAACGTAAATCTAGTACGCTGCTAGAAATAAAACCAAATTATTAACAAAAACTTAAGTCAACTACTTTTAGAGCTGGTTTTTCACATTTCAGTTTTTTTTTGTTTTTGTTAATAATTTTGTTTTATTTCAGACTTTTAACACGCTTATTATTCATCCACTTAACTGTTTTCATCTCTTCTTACGTTAACATTAGGTTTGGAACCCTCTATGTGCGAGTACAAACCTCGCTCTTGGCCAGTTTTTTTTTAATCTGTTGTTTCATAAAAAACCTACTCGACTCAAATGTCTCATACATTTGAGTCGAGTAGGTTTTTTATTTTACAGCCGATTTTTTTTTAAAACTTTTTTCGACGTTTTGTGTCCATAATGAAAGTCGTTTAGTTTGATGGTCATACAATCAGTTGCAGAAACGCTCTTTAAAGTTAATCCTCCATTAAATCTCTTTCTGTCACTTTTTGTCTTGTTGACGTAGTAAAAGCTATAAAGAGATTTAATGGAGTATTAACTCTAATGAGCGTTTCTGCAACTGAGTGTTTTAACATTACTAGGGTGTTTTGTTACACTTTGTATTATGTATGTATACCATAAAGATGATGATGCTAAAAAACTCGAGTTTCGGCAGAGAAATCATATTAAAATTCCTGCCTTTCAAGACTATCGATTTCCCAGACAAGCGGTTACACAATACAATATTACGTTTTAACCAAACTCCGTCGAACCTTAATGAGTAAACGTCATGAGTTTGAAAAGTTGCAAACACCAATATTTGGTTACACTTCCGCGCATGTTAACAAAGGTGGCATATTATATTAACCGAAACTGAACTTGGAAATTTATTACAAAAGCTGCGAAGAGAACCTGTACTAAAAACATTAGGAAACTCCCTTACAAACCACCACACATTAACCATTACTCGTTTTGTTATTCACAGTTTGTTGCAAATGTATACTAAACCATCAATGTACATCGCAGATTTTTGAAGGTTCAATAGACAGTGTTTCAAGGGAGAGATTCTGGTACAGGTTAAGTACGAAGGGTGCTAAGTTTGGACGTCCTGTCGACTGCATCGCAAGACATGCACACAAATGCAGGCAACCGTGATGACACATTGTAGCAATATTAGACAAAAGATTGAATTATGGTTCGCACTGCTTTTTATTAAATAATGAAAATGTTTAATGTTAGCATTCTTATGTAAATATTTGAGCTGATAAATCTGAGAAAATGTCTAGTTTCTGGCAAATGAGAGAAAAATAAGCTGTTACATAAATTTAAGTCCGCACGGACGAAATGCCACGTAACAGTGAGCTTTTCTGACATATGTATATATAACCTAAAATAACTTGCTCAATAAATAGCTTTTAGCGATATAAAGGGAACAAATAAGCCAACTTTATATATAAAACGAAATAATAAGTACAATTTTGTCCATAACCACATTCTGCTAGTTACAATAATAGGTACAATCAGGATCGGTTGTTGCTAACGATTTTGAATTCTATTATTATCATACATAAGAAAGTTTTGCTTTGGTTATTATCTGCAGAAGTGGAGTTAGTTTCAAATATGTCTAGTAGATTTCTAGAAATTCCAATAGTTTATTTGTTAATTGCATTTAATAGCATTATTACAGAGTTCTGTGATAATTCTAATCCACTTTTTCAGAACTCTTTATATTTTGAGACACATTAAATTTAGGTACGGCCACTCAATTCGAGGGTCCAGGTTTAAATCCGCACGGACGTATCATATTAGTACGAAGGATTTTTCTAACTCATATAATAATACCGACTGCTCTCAAACGGTAAAGGAAAACATCGTGAGGAAACCTGCATACGCTGAAGAAGAAATTCCGATGCATATGTGAAGTCTACCAATCCGCATTGGGCACGCGTGGTGGACCAACACTCACACAACCTCCCTTAGGGCGGGTCTGTGCCCTGCAGTGGGACGTGTATAGGCTGTAATGATGATGATGATGATGATGATTTATTTGTGTGAGTTTCGTATGTAACAGCAGATTTTTTTTTTGCAGGACCGGAATTTGGCTCCGTTGTTCTTCTTACCGTGTGGGCAGAGCCCTGGTGTCAGAGTTTTTTCAGACCGCCTTACGGCCTCTGACATGGTTTCTTTATGTAACGACTACTACCACCAGGAATAGCAGCCGGGACCAACGGCTTAACGTGCCATCTGAAGCACGGAATCTTCTTTTTTTTCAGACAATCAGGTGATTCAACTTGCAATGTCCTAACCAACTGCGGAAAAACGCACAAAGTGACATATCACTAGGTGTTCCTCGTGGGAATCGAACCCAAGACCTCCGTGTCAAGAGCCCAATGCTTTTATCCAATAGACGACGAAGGCAGTTCCGCAGGCTCCGTAGTGAAATTTGTTTAGTTTGATGGTATCAATTATTTACCGTTTCAGTTGTTGCCTTCCTGTCCCTTACCCTGTGTATGTTTGCTATGTCAAAGTTCTACGGTGGTCTAAATTTGAAATTAGTTGACAATACCTACAATCGATCAAACTAATATTTACATACCAAATACAAATAATCTTGGTTGTATAATTAAATGCGTTACATATCGGACGGAGTGCTTCAGATCATCAAACTGAACAACTTTCATCGCGACCGGAAAAAAAATCTGCGTTTCCATAGAAATGTAAGCTACTTGAACAAAATGTTACAATATTGGTCCCATAGTGAAACTTGCTCAGTTTGATGGTCTGAAGCACCCTGTTCGATATGTAACGCATTTAAGTTAACACTCTGTATAACAAAATGAAACACAAAAAGTTTGTATTGTACTACAAATGTAAAGAGATCTCAGCGAGCCAATTGTTTCAAAAATAAACTGGTATCCATTAAAGACTATGATCAACTAAGGCGCAAACCAAACGCGCAGTCCGATTGCAGTTTAATTGCAGTCGTGTCAACTGCACACCGACTGCATTCAAACTGCATCCGAACTGCACGGCGGAGCGTGCGGGCGGGTGGGTATGGTGCTGTTCGGATGCAGTTTGAATGCAGTCGGTGTGCAGTTGACACGACTGCAATTAAACTGCAATCGGACTGCGCGTTTGGTTTGCGGTTCTATTGCAGTCGTGTCAACTGCATTCAAACTGCATCTGAATTGCAATTTTGCAGTCGGAATGCAGTCTGTCTGTCTAGAGCCTTAAAGGCAATATATTCAGCAAATAGCCAAATTAAGCCGATATAGTGCCAAGTTGCGTACTTAGCTTTATTTAAAGGAACGTTTCGGGTGGAATTAATATGGGCTTTACCACAAACAAATAAGACAATGTATTTAAAACGCTCAATCCCGTTTCGCTGTATACAACTGGTAAATTTGAATTTTATGAGAAACGAGCGTTAACCCGCAACTTTGTCTGCACAAATTATATACCATATTTTAAGTCAGATCAATACTCAATACTCAATGCTTTATTGCGTTTTACAATGGTATATACAATAGGTGGTGTAATCTTAATAATAGTACAACATTGTGAACCCTGTTAGGTAGGGACTTGAATAGACAAATTAATCAAGATATTTACATTCTTTTATTTCAAATAGAAAAAGTATTTTATCAGAGTAGTGTATCTACTAGTAAGTATAAATGTAGGTACTTATAAAAATATTGTTTATTTCTTTCTGTTAGAAAGTAATATATTACAACTAAAAATATATAATTATTTATTGTTTTATCATTCTGGTATTCATCTAAAGTATAGTAGCATTTTTGTATTAATAATTGTTTTAAATGGTAGATAAATGTTTTGTCGTTTGTTATATTTTTTAGGATATCCGGCAACTTATTATAAATTTTTATAGAAATTACTAACGGACTATCTGAGTGCATTTTAAGTCGGTAGATGGGTAGCATTAACCTATTTTGTTTTCTTAGTGAATAGTTGGTGGGCATGTCTGATCGTTTTGTGTAGAATTCGGTGTATTTCGGTATCATAAGCTATCAAACAAAAAAGTTTCATCAAAATCAGTTCAGTAGTTTTTGCGTGACGCTCGTTCAAACAAACAAACAAACAGACAGACAAAAAATCCCAAAAATTTGTGGTATGGAATCAGGGACACCTAAAAACCATATCGTAATTTTTTAATATCTTCAATGTACAGACACACTTCTGTTACAGTTTTATAACAGTTTAGTAACTTTTTTTTTGTTAATATCTTCAATGTTCAGACACACTTCTGTTACAGTTTTATATAGTTTAGATGCCATGATAGAAAAGGATAATTTCCATTTCCTTGGGAAGTTTGATATTCCTCTTATTTTGTGTATAATTTTAAATATCATACCATTTGTATGTTTTCTTTGATCATACTCATTCGTTAGTTGTGAAACGATTCGAAACGAATACATTTTTTCACGTAGGCAATGTCTTTTGATAGTTCTTCCCTTAAAATTTTGTTTCAAAGTGACATTAAACCTCATTTAAGAGTGGGTCATATTCAAGGATTACCTATTCCCAGCTTCCTGGTCAAATTATTTGTTGTAACGTCGTTAGTGTACTTGGATTAATTTATACATCTCGAGTGCGATTTTTGAATCTCATTCTCTGACCTCAGCAGTTGAAAATACTGTGGAGATATGCATCTTTCTACTGTTGATTTGACTTTCAAAAATCATAATCTAGGAGTGCGATTTTTGAAAGTCAAATCAGCCGTAGAAAGATGCGTCATCTCCAAACCTACATTATCAACTGCTGAGTTCAACGTATGAGATTCAAAAATCGCACTCCTGGGAGAGTCTTAGACCGTAGATGAGTATATTAAAATACACAATTCTCTGTCCTCCATTCCAAATAGCGACAAAATTTTAAGGCTATTTTGAATTACAGTTTTGAAACACACAATTCTTAGAACAACTTTATGATATAGGTGCCGGATAGTATATCTTTCTGATAAATAAATTATATTTGCTTATCAGAACTGTCCAGAAAGCAAAATGGTAATCGAAAAATCTTGACGTCCTTATTTGGAATGAAGTATAGCTATATGAATATTTTGAATTACAGTTTTGAAACACACAATTCTTAGAACAACTTTAGCGACATTCATGATATAGGTGCCGGATAGTATATCTTTCTGATAAATAAATTATATTTGCTTATCAGAACTGTCCAGAAAGCAAAATGGTAATCGAAAAATCTTGACGTCCTTATTTGGAATGAAGTATAGCTATATGGTGCTCGGCGCGGAGGGGGCGGGATTTTAATTTACTCACCTATGGATCTTGCCGCAGCAGCAGCAGCAGTTTCAAAAAATGATATCTTCTACCGTTTTGCTTATACCTACATCATAATCATTATAAACACACAAAAAAATCGTATAATTGCGCGCAAAATTTATTAAGATAAGATAAGATAAGATAAATGTTTATTTTTAACTTTTGCTTAAAACTATTACATTAAACGGTAGACCAAAAACGAGGCAAGCCTGATACGCGAGGTCTACGATTGGGAATCCTTAACAATAAACAATAATTTAGTTACGAACTAGTACAATTGAAACAAAGTGAGAGGGTGTGAGTGGGGGGAGGGGGGAAGGGGGGGGGGGTTGTGTAGGTGTGTGTCTGTTTGCGTGTGTATATGCCTGGTATGTTAAGATATATCCTTGATTAAGTCTTCAGTTGTTTTGAAACTATTCATTTTGGTCTGTTCATCAATAGGGCGGAGCTAGACAGCGCTTCTATTTTTTAGTATGCAAGCAAAAATGAGCATAGTGGTCGTCAGGCGGTCCGCGATAGTACCTACGTTTAACAAGCCGTACAATTGTTTTCCAGAGCATCCAGCTAGCAACAGCGTGTACCCCGACACATTCACGCTGCCACTAATGGGTACAGAACAGAAAGCGGCGGCGACGAGATTTAATTCCAATTTGAAACGCATCAAGTAATTACAAATAAAAAGTGGAAACAGCCGACGAGAGAGCGCGAGCGGGCAGATTTTGCGGTGACCATTATTCTTGAAATTGGTACGTACAATTCCATTTGCATACATACATTATAATCTCACGACCGTAATCCCTTTTGGGGTGGTCCGAAACATTACTATAAGCTAAGATGTTTTTATATGTTAATTCGTCAGCCGCACTCGAAAATGGCAATAAAAAAGCAAGGTAATTGCCCGGCTTTCACATAACTACGCGCCATCTAGTGAACGAGCTACACGCCACTGTATCGCGCCGTTGTGCGAAGTGCGATGATGTTGGCGTATAACGCGTCTATTTATGGTATATTTGTAAAACGCCAATGGCTTGAGTACAACTAAAAACTTTCTGTTCAAAATGGTTTTACTAATATGTAGTTTAAATAGCAAAAGTGCTTGAAAAGTGCGCTATGTATGGGAATAAATATTTGGTGACTTCAAGGATTGTTTTATGGACAAAACAATCACATTTGCCACCATAACATAATGGAGCTTCATTACAAACCTTCCGAGTAGGTAACCAACAGGTATCTGCCCAATAACAGACTTGCAACGCGACTTCAAGACACAATTATTATTGTGAGGCTCTCTTCCATTTGAATTCCTAATCTAAGACCCTGAGCAGGCGACGGTCAATTTTACCCACGGGCAACCGCGGACACGCTGCCTCAGTATTATAGAATTTAATCGCGCTAAATAAATCTCCACCGAACCGTGATTGAACCACGTGCGAACCACAACTTTGATCACATTCGCTATCGCGCTAATCATTTAGGCGAGTAACAGCGGGAAACAAAGTAAACGGTGCTCTACATGCCATTGTGGCTAGCCAATTAGTGTCCAAAAAGGCGCGACTTGCTATACACAATGGTGTGTTGGTGCCTACACTTATGTAAGGCAGTGAGTGCTGGGTATGGCAGAAGAATCATGCAAGTAAAATTAATGCTGTTGAAATGCGTTCCTTGCGAAGTATGTGTGGTGTGACGCTGAAAGATAGAGTGAGAAATTGTGTAATAAGAGATAGATGTAAATTAAAAGAAGATGTAGTGACAAGAATAGACAAAGGTATGCTTCGTTGGTTTGGTCATGTGGAGAGGATGAGTGATGGCAGATGTACGAAAGAGATATATGTTGCTAATATGAGTGAAAGCGTCGGCAGAGGGCGCCCTCGTAGGACGTATGCTGATCAAATCAGTTGCGTCCTACAAAAAGGGGAGGTGCGGAGTACTCGAAACCGAAGGGCATGTATGAAGAGATGTATGGATGTGCATGAGGCAAAAGAAATATGTAAGGATCGTAGTAAGTGGCGCGCCCTGGTCTCTGCCTACCCCACTGGGAAAGAGGCGTGACGTTATAGTTTAACAGTCGTAAGAGCCGTTTTGACAGATCGCTTGACGATAAATGCTGTCAGTCACATTAAATAAGTCAAGTTTAGCGCAATACGGAATTCAGCACAGTAAAATAGTAATTGGATTGCAATGTGAATAGAACTAAAATTGGATTAGTATTGAACTTCGACGTTTTAAATTAACACTTGGGCCCTGGCCCTGTACCCGGACTTTTGAAGTTCGATAAATCGCCACTGTTTCGGTCCGCACTTCATTGTAATAGAGTTGACATTCGAACGAAAACGTTCACGCAATTGCGAAGTTTGAATGTGCGGGTAGAGGCCCTGATGTATTACGTACATCCGAGCATATGAATAGATACTAATAGTACTATAGAAACGAAACTAGATTCACCTACAAAATGTCTTGAAGATACGCCTACCGATCTCATGTTGGTTTAACCATAGTTTCGCTTCTTTAGTGTACGCACGGCGACACATCAAGCTATACAAAACCAACATAAGCTGGCCGCACGACGTTATACGTTACTCGACCTGCGCGCGGCCAGCTGATGTTGGTTTTGTATATCTTGATGTTTCGCCGTGTGTAATATTATTATCTATTCATAATAATAATTTGATCCGAGTTCTATTGTGTAGACAACGTGTCCGCTGCCAGTAGTGGGCAAAATTGTCCGGCATCAAATCTTTGCCTAAATGGAAAATCTCGTATGCAGTCGTAAATGATGGCAACACTGGTGCTGAGCATGCGGGCAACATTAATTAGTAAACAGTCTACTGTCTGAGTGTACAAACAAAGCTAGATTTTTCTTGTCTTTCTCTAAAACTTGCTGAGGACGCTTTCTTTTATTTTGCAAGTCTGATTTTGAAAACATTTTTAATCTTTACAACCTAAGCTGTGCTTGTTATACAGGGTGTTAAAAATTGTAAGTTGAAATTGAAAACTTGATGACAGATGGCGGTTGGCTGAAGGTAGTCAGTCACAAATAGTGTTAAAATCACAAAAAAAAAGTTTTTGTTTTATAGAAAACGTCAATGACTACTCGACCAAACTGTATGGAACAGCTGATTATTTTCTCACGATTTCATTATTATACTATTAAGAGAATAGCTGTTAAGAGAAGTTTCTTCCGAGAGCGCAAATGCGCACTGCATACAAACGTAGTTTAGTTATATTTACAATACTATCCGATTAAAATTTTTCAGAAACAATCTAGAAACTAATTTCAATGTCTATATGAAGTCAGATTTTCGTTAAAATATACAGTTTTAATGCTAGAAATAATTTAAGATATTTGAGGCACTGTAACTTTAAAACTATACATTTTAACGAAATTCTAACTTCATGCAGACATAGAGATTAGTTTCTAGATTGTTTCTGAAAAATTTTATTGTCTTTAACACATTCGCGGACAGTGACCGGCTATAGCAGTGATAACAATAAAAGTTCTATTGTGTCTCGTTCACTGTCCGCGAACGTGTTAATTGGTTAGTATTGAAAATATCACGAGACTACGTTTGTATGGAGCGCGCTCCGAATTATATTCCCTTAAATTCGATGGCCTATACCACCCTCCTCCCCTCATATAAGTTTACAACCTGTATATTACAAATTATATTATATTACTGTATATTACTATATTTCATGTTTCTTATGTTCAGCTGTTTAGGCTTTGCTATGTCTATGAGCCAGTAACTCGTATAAAATGTTTTTATTATTTCAAGTTTTTGCTTTGAAAATTATTAAACTTAGACCACTAAGTTCACACCCTGTATGGCAGATAGGTACTATTATGAAAATGTTTTCAATATTTTCTACCAATAATTTAAATTTATAAGTCAAACTTTTTTCCCAAATGTCACCATCGAATTGCAAGAAAACAGCTCCCGAAAAAAGCGATTCAACGTAATTTCCTCAGCGGGCAACTAAAAACAAACGCGTGTAACTAACTAGTGCAGCAATAAATTATCTGAAACGGTAATGGGCACAATAAAATGGTTGTCTGTGCCTAGTTTTATTTACGTGACCCGGCCGCACCTACAGTGTGTTCCATTGTTTATCGCAAAAATGGTAAACAAGTTTTTTTAACTGAAAATTGGGTTTTAAAACTAAGTCCTTGGGCAAAAAAAATTACGTATATATACTTTAGACCGTTTTCATTTTCCGGGTGGTCAGAGGCTTCGCTTCAAGTACCAATCACCTTTTGAGGTGTAATTGTAGTTCTTAAAATTTCAGGACGTATTATTATTAGGGGGGGTTTTTGGGCCTTGACAGGCTTGCTGAGCCTGTGCCACGTAGACCATCGCTGGTCCTTAGTGAACGCCTTTTTTAAAGTTCCTTACCAATCCCTACTGCGGCCAGAAAACGCAGTAGATTCTTGATAGGGATAGTTTGTATCTCATCTGGTGACAGAACCTGCCTACCTAGATGAGTACTACGTTTGTACATCAGGGGGCCACAGTCACATAGGAGGTGCAGAGGAGTCTCCATTTCCTCCTTGCAGAATCTGCAGCCGGTGGTGTCACTTAGTTTCAGTGTGTGCATGTGCTTATTTAATTTGCAGTGGCCTGTGAGTGACCTTGCTACTGTACAAATTTGATCTTTGCTGTGGGCAAGGAGACCGTTCGCAAGTTTGCGATTGTAGCCTTTGATAAGTGCTTTGGAGTGGCCCATGCCTGGGGTGTTGCACCAAAGCTTTATTGCCTCTCCAAAGCTGACCTTGTTCAAAGAATCGCGTGTTAGACTGCCAGGTACTCCAAGAAAGGGTTCGGGGCCTATGAAGTGGTTTTCTGTTCCTCTTCTGGCCAACTCGTCCGCCTTTTCGTTACCTTCTATGTCTGAGTGTCCTGGCACCCATTGTAGCACAAGCTGATTGTTATTGCCTAGAGCATTCAGTTGTGATACGCAGTCCTGTACTAGCCTAGACTTTATGATCGGAGAGCTATCTATGGCTAGCAAGGCTGCTTGGCTATCGGAGTTAATAGTGATATGTTGATTGACGTAGCGCTTGCTCAAATTAATTTCAGCGCAGGCTGTGATGGCGTATACCTCCGCCTGGAATATGGAGGCGTAATTGCCAAGATTTTGGGTCTGCCTTATTCTTGGGTTTTCGCCGTATATTCCACTGCCGACGTCATTGCCTTTCTTGGATCCATCTGTGAACCAGGTTAGGCAGTTGTCTTTGACGGACGTTTGGCTTGAGCCAGTCATCCCTCGAAGGAAATGTAACAATGTAGTTCTTGGTGAAGTTGTATAGTGGCGTCATAGTGTCTGTGGTCATCTTTAGCACTGGGAGGCACGTGGCATCCTCCTGCAGGCTAATTAGACACTTCGACTGCCAGTTACGATTCTTGTTTGGGTTAACTCTTAGTATGCATGCCTTCGCTTCCCTTTGTGCAAAGATATGTAGCGGTTGGAGGTTGAGTAGTGCATTAAGAGCTAGCCCAGGGCTGGTGGACATCGCGCCTGTTACAATAAGGCACGCGGTCCTTTGAAGGCTATTGAGTTTGTCTATTGTGGATTTTTGGAGGGTTTTTTTGTACCAGACAGCTGCGGCGTAGCATACGATTGGCCTAACTATGGCAGTGTAAAGCCAGAGGGCTATTTTAGGGGTTATTCCCCATCTAGTCCCTGCTACTCGATAGCTGATGCCGAGCGACGTCTTGGCCCTCTGGATGACGGTATCAATATGCGTATTCCAATTGAGGCGTTGGTCAAAAGTTACGCCTAGGTACTTAACAGTTTTGGAGAAGGGTATAGTTTTTCCATTGAGACGGGGGACTCTTAATTTTCTGAGGTCCCGCTTGTTCGTGAATGGTACTATGACGGTTTTGTCTGCGTTGACAGACAAAGTGTTCTCTTCACACCATTTCTGTATGATATGAAGAGCTCTTTGCACAAGAGAGGAAACTGTGTCTAGACACGGTCCTCTAATTATTAACCAAATTATAAAAAAAAACATACTGAAATCTCCTGGCACTCCATGGCAGCATGTCGATAAAGTTCTTCACAATCAGCTGACCACCTAACCGCCTGACTAACCTCGTAGGTCTGCAATAACGTAAACGGCGTGCTCAAGAAAGCGCCTAGTGGGACGGTTTATACACCGGTTTTAAACTTAAATGCGTGATGCATACTTTATGGGGTGCTTCAGACAATTGATTTTTTTTGTTAGTATGGTATATCAACTTTGAAATCGCCAAAAAAAATCCGCTATTTCGTACATTTTGGTCAAGTAGCTATTGACACTTTTTATGAAACAGAACAGCAGATATTTTTTTCACGATCTCGTTTGTGGCTCCATAGTGAAAGTGGGTCAGTTTGTTGGTCTGAAGCATCCCTTTTAATATGTAACGCATTTAAATTTCCACCCTGTATAGCATTTCGTCAATATGTTACGAGTAGCACACCACCGCATCGTCGAGTTTCATTTATATTGAGACGAGCAGTGAATATGTAATCATAACATATGCTATGATTAACATTTAACATTAGCTAAAGTCAAAGCAGAGTTTAGGCAAAACTTAAAGTTTTCAGACGTCGGAACCGATTTGCGTAAACCAAATAGTGTCTAACTAGCTAGTCATCAAGTTTTGTTTACTATTTTCGTAACGAACAGTGGAATGAACTGTTACTCACGACCGCTTGCTAACGTAATTTCTAGTTACATAAAAAATTCAAACTAAAATGTTCTCTTATTCTGTGACGCGTTTTAAGAAGAAAAAACGGCATGTTTTTCTTTCACCTTTATTCGCTTATTTTGTGAGAAAAGAAATATATATTTTTAGTTGATAAAGAGCTTATTATGATTGTAATTTGGACCAACGTCTCGTGCTTTACGATATTATTACGACCT
Organism: Agonopterix arenella; assembly: GCA_927399405.1. Classification (NCBI taxonomy): domain Eukaryota; kingdom Metazoa; phylum Arthropoda; class Insecta; order Lepidoptera; family Depressariidae; genus Agonopterix; species Agonopterix arenella. The sequence goes on along the minus strand of OV656708.1, from coordinate 15,522,800 downwards.
ATTTACGGTTCTTACAAAGAATAAGATCATTTTATTTTTATACATTTTCATTTTCACAGACAAAAATGATAATATTTTTTTTTCATTTTGGTAAAATTTGTGACAACCGCTACTTTGTTAGGGAAACCACTAAAATATACCTAAATATACTTACAAAACTAAATAGGTACCTACTCATAACTTGTGAACCCGAATGCGATAAAATAAAAACTAAATGGTAATTTAAAATTAGGTATTCTTCTCTGATTGGTTCAGCCATTTTGAAGTGATGCACTAACAAACATAAACAGACAACATTTCCTAAAACGCAATACTGCATGCGTATCGTTTTATCTATACTATTATAAAACTGTAACAGGAAGTTTGTCTGTACATTGAAGATATTAACAAAAAAAAAGTTACGATATGGTTTTTAGGTGTCCCTGATTCCATTTCACCAATTTTTGGATTTTTTGTCTGTCTGTTTGTTTGTGTGTTTGTTTGTGTGTTTGTTTGGGTGTTTGTTTGTGTGTTTATTTGTTTGAACGAGTATCACGCAAAAACTACTGAACTGATTTTGATGAAACTTTTTTTGTTTGATAGCTTATGATCTGACTTAAAGTCTGGTTTATAATTAAAGGGTTAACGCTCGTTGCAAATATTTTCAATGCACAGACACGCGAAACTTACAATTCTATTATACAGGGTGTAGAATTAAGTAGGACACTTCCTTAAAAGGGTGCTTCAGACCATCAAACTGAATAACTTTCTCAATGGAACCAAAATAGAAATCGCGAAAAAAAAATCTGCTGCCCCATACATTTCAGTCGAGTTATGTTTGCAGTTTTGTATGGGACAGCGGAATTTTTTTCGCGATTTCAGTATTGTTCCCATAGTAAAAGTTGTTCAGTTTGAAGCACCCCTTTAAGTAAGTGTCCCATTTAATTCTACACTCTGTATATGTTGAAGTTACAGCATAGCAGTGAGAATAGTATGTAGGGGCATTGGATAAGTTATATAAGGTCTAACAAAATTAACTGAAACTATTTTAAGGGGATGATCAGACCATCAAACTGAACCACTTTTTCTATGGGACCAATATCGAAATCGCGAAAAAAAAATCAGCTGTTCCATACAAACCTACTCGACCTAAATGTATGGGACAGCAGATTTTTTTTTCGCTATTTCAATATTGGTCCCATAGAGAAAGTTGTTCAGTTTGATGGTCTGATCATCCCCTTAAAATAGTTTCAGTTAATTTTGTTAGACCTTATATATCAATATGGACAATCAAAGCTACAAACGCGTAGAAAAAAAATGCAACCCAGTACTGGCCTCTAAATTCTATTCCATATACACGCACACAGACATAATTTGTATGACACCTCACGCACACCAACCTAAGAAAGTAGGCCCCTTTTGTTTTATACGGTAGAAGCATGAGGTTAATTCTAGAGATATGCTTTTTCTAAGGTTGGGGCCTATGTCCGCAAGAAATGTCAACCGACCTACTGTCCTACTCGCGCAGTTCTTTAAAATAGCCTCAATTAGCCCACTGTTTTGTTTCATCGCAAATGTTGGTATTGAACAGTCAAAGATTACAGTGTACCCTAGAGACAATTTTTATGAAGGTATTGGTAATTATACGATAAAATCTGTAACCAAATAAAACTGGTTTATAGGCAAACGTAAACCCAATTTTGTTTTGGCATCGTCAGATTTGAGATTAAATGAATACATACCTACTTTTGACTGCTTTCGGGAAACTCTGTCATATATTTTCCTTGGCTCTACCACAAAGCCTCAAAACGAAGGTGTTCAATCAGGGCGTCCTGCCAGTAATGACCTATGGTGCGAAAACATGGACCCTGAAGATAGGACTAGTTCATCAATTGAAGGTCACTCAGCGAGCTATGGAGAGAGCTATGCTCGGTGTTTCTCTGAGAGATCACTTCAGAAATGAAGTGATATGTCAGAGAACGAAAGTGGTTGACATAGCTCAGAAAATTAGCAAGCTGAAGTGGCAACGGGCTGGTCATATCTGCCGAAGAACTGACAACCGGTGGGGTGGTGGGTGTCAGTGGAGACTGCGAACTGGTAGGCGTAGTGGGAGACGCCCTGCTGCCCGACTATTTTATTTTATTTCATATTATTCATTTTAGGAAAACTTACGGACTAATTACAGGATAGTAGGGTATCAACATGTTTATAAAACAACATTGCCAACTAAAAGTTTCCACAGATAAATTTCATTCGTTTTACACACGTTTGTGTGTAAAAAAAAATACAAATTTGAATCAATAAAGTAATAAAAAGTTACATTACAAAAAGCTCCAAGTTTGCTGGTACTTCAAACCATCCACAAAAGAAAAGGAATTATACAATGTGTTAATGAATTAACGCAAAACTAGAAAGTAGTTTGTTTAGGATCGAGAGCAGAATCGAATTATCATGGTTTCAGCATGGGTAATTTTTCAAAATATTAAATAATTTGTGTGTAAAATTTTAAATTTTAAGAACCCGTTCTCAACCCACCACACGGGCACACTTACCCTACTTCCTACCAAAACAAGATTCTTAAAATGTATCCATAACCACGTTAGTGCTGAAATGATAACAAATCACTTTTGCCTCAAAACTTAAAATGCGAATAACTTTAAATTTTAAGAATCAAAATAATTAAATTATAGTTTCAATCTAATTATCTTGTTATAAATGACTAGATGAGAAAGGCCGAGGACAGAGTTTTGTGACGCGCCTTTTGGGAGAGGCCTATGTTTAGCAGATGACAATGATAGGCTGATGACTTATACCACAGAAAAGATAAGTAGTTCTACATACAGAATGGCCACTCCCTGCTCCTCTCTAACTTCAGATACCTCACCCCGCACTTCAGGGGACACTTGATGAGCCGAGCAAGAAGGTCATACAGTAGACGCACGGTGGTACAGTACGACCAGGAAAATAATTCCGCTCGTAAATCTTCGTTTGCGCAGAGCAGTGCAAAATCGAGTATTCTCAATCTTGCACCAACTCGAATAGTAGACTATGGATGCTTCGACAGCGAAAAGGGCGCGAAAGCAGTAAGCCAAAAGTGGCAAGGTGTCACATCCTGATTGGTCAATATAATTTAACAACTGCGCAGGTACATCGGTGAGACTTATAAACCTGGTACTACTGTAAGCGGCTCGAATACCGAAAAGAAGCAACGATCCATAATTATGTACTTGACTGAACAAAAAAGGAATCAATTAGGTATCAAATCAATGTTATTTAGTATTATAGGTATATCGATATTCTTTGGCAACTGCCATAGACTTAAGAATGACTGATATCTATCTATACTATTATAAAACTCTAACAGGAAGTTTGTCTGTACATTGAAACTATTAACAAAAAAAAAGTTACGATATGGTTTTTAGGTCTCCCTGATTCCATTTCACCAATTTTTGGATTTTTTGTCTGTCTGTTTGTTTGTGTGTTTGTTTGTGTGTTTGTTTGTTTGAACGAGTATCACGCAAAAACTACTGAACCGATTTTGATGAAACTTTTTTTGTTTGATAGCTTTTGATCTGACTTAAAATCTGGTATATAATTTATGCGGACGAAGTCGCGGGTTAACGCTCGTACTATTATAAAACTGTAACAGGAAGTTTGTCTGTACATTGAAGATATTAACAAAAAAAAAGTTACGATATGGTTTTTAGGTGTCCCTGATCCCATTTCACCAATTTTTGGGTTTTTTGTCTGTCTGTTTGTTTGTGTGTTTGTTTGAACGAGTATCACGCAAAAACTACTGAACCGATTTTGATGAAACTTTTTTTGTTTGATAGCTTATGATCTGACTTAAAATCTGGTATATAATTTGTGCGGACGAAGTCGCGGGTTAACGCTCGTTGCGAATAAAAATGTTACTTTCATTCACCAATCCGTCTGTGCTCGCGTAGTGAAATTCCTATGACCAAGCCCTTCTCATCCATATTAGATAGTGGAGTCCTTTGCCATACAGTGGGATCCTACAAAGAGCGAACTTATCAATGAAGACATTTAAAATAAGTACACGTTTATTTTAACTTACAGACAAATCCTTCATGTTATAATGTTAATTGGGATTTAATTTAATTTACTAACATAGTTCTAAGGAAAATTGTTAGGTACTAATATTTTCTATAAATTACGGTCTGAAATAAATATATTATTCTATTCTATTCAATAACTTAAGGCGGTTGCAGAGGGGTCAATTTTATACAAAACTTTGACGCACAATACGCGTAGACGGTATTAATATAAGTAACGAAGATATAAAACTTTGAAATTTTTTATACAAAATTTTAAAAGTTTTATATCTTCGTAATTATATTATAAATTGCAAATGTTATTTATTACGCGGCAACTAGATTTTCTTAACAATTTTTCCATATATACAAAGTTACTTATATTAATACTGTCTACGCGTATTGTGCGTCAAACTTTTGTATGGACTGAAACCACCTTAAGAAGATTTACAAAGGGCGAGCTTATGTCATGAAGACACTCTTCCAGTAAACCCAAGTATATTCCTTGCCCACGAGAGTGGCAGATTATAAAAAAAAGGCAGCCTATTAAATATTTCCGATACGATCATAGGTGGTGTCCATCCGTCCATCAGATTCATGAGATTATGACAAGCTAGTGCATTTGTATATTAGCCCACACTCTGATACACTTAATATTATGCGTACCTGGACTGTTTTTCTAATAAATCGCCGGCTGTTATTTAAATTCATTTTATTTATAAAACTAAAAATTTAAATACTTTGGTAAGTGCATCAGCGCAGATCGGTTGGACCGAATCGGCAATTATTTTTTATTTATATTTAAATAGACTCTTGCTTGTACGTTAGCACTGCATTTCCGCCTGTATCAAGTGGCTTGTTGTACTATCCACAGAACATTATAAGAGGGCTTAGAAATGCAAAGTAGCGCTTTTGCTTCGGAGACGACTGTCACCACTTGTCTTCCCGCTCGCTTCTCGCTCGCACCACGCTGCGCGACTTAGGTGTTATGCAAATCATTGCATAACCTGTGGCGACTCGTTCCACGCTTACTTTGCACTTCTAAGCCCTCTTATAATGTTCTGTGGTATTTTCTATCCAATCTCAAGGATTGTTTTTGAGTAAAAACACAGCTGAGAAGGATTGCGGAGCCTCATGGCAGGCTTAAATGTGAACCGCGCGAAAGACAAGTGCTGGCGGAAAAGCCTGCAACATGACTCTATAGTCCGAATAAGGTTATAAGACAGCTGAGTTTTAGCATTTTTTATAAAAACTTACACCAAACTGTAGGGCTAAGAATAAAAGAATTGTAAAGTCTATGGCAACCACAGATGTGTAGACAACGGAAGGTATTAGAGGAGCTCGTTAAATTATTACGCTTCATTCGGTGGAATTGATCCGACTACCCCGGCGTGCCGTGCCGCACGGCGGGCAACTAGGCGGTGCGGGCAACATGCGGCCCTGTGTTGAGTTTATAGGGAAAACTGAAGAATTATGACGGTGAATAGGTACTACACGAGATCTATTTATTTATTTTTATTTATTTACGAGCGTTAACCCGCGACTTCGTCCGCACAAATTATAAGTCAGATCATAAGCTATCAAACAAAAAAAGTTTCATCAAAATCGGTTCAGTAGTTTTTGCGTGATACTCGTTCAAACAAACACCCAAACAAACACACAAACAAACAGACCAAAAATTTGTGATATGGAATCAGGGATACCTAAAAACCATATCGTAACTTATTTTTTGTTAATATCTTCAATGTACAGACACATTTCTGTTACAGCTTTATTATAGTATAGATTTAGGCTCACCAACAGATTACATATTATAACACTCACATTTACATCTTCAGTTAGGTATAGTTCTGATACCTAACCCAGTTACAAGGTGGGCACAACATTCACTACAACTAGACAAAATTATTATTTAAAGGAACAGTTACAGTATTATACACACAGTTTCTTTTTATACCCCATATATACAGGGTGGAAAAAAAAGGCCGTGGTTGGAGGGAAAGTACCCTTAATATTTATGATGGCAACTTTTACTGAAAGGAAACATTCCTTTATTTTCAAAAATAATTAAAGCTGCATTTAAAGATTTTTGAAAAATCATCTGCTTGAGCCGGGAATCGAGCCGGTGAAATGTGAAAAAAAACATCCTGTATTTTATGATACCAACAAAAAGAGTCATTCATAAGGATCAATTTCTTTTAAGCAACATAGTATCTTAAATTAAAGAAAGACCAAGAAAAAATGATTTTTAAAGACGATTCGTTGAGAATTCAGTCGTAGAATACATACTTTAAAGTATTTTCTTTAGATAGTGAGTAAGTTTAACAATGAAAAAATCATTTTTTCTTGGTCTTTCTTTAATTTAAGATACTATGTTGTTTAAAAGAAATAGATCCATATGAATGACTCTTTCGGTTGGTATCATAAAATACAGAATGTTTTTTTTCACATTTCACCGATTCGATTCATTTTTCAAAAATCTTTAAATGCAGTTTTAATTATTTTTGAAAATAAAGGAATGTTTCCTTTCAGTAAAATTTGCCATCATAAATATTAAGGGTACTTTCCCTCGAACCACGGCCTATTTTTTCCACCCTGTATAGAGGACACAGGACACAAAAATAAAAAGGAATAACAATAAAAACAAAAATAACCAAAAATAAAACAGAGCAGAACATAATATAACAATTTAGGTTTAAAGATGAAATGTCGTGTTTCGTCGTAAGGTGCTGAGATACCTTACGACGAAACACACGCAACGAGTCGTTGAATATTTCTATGTCCTCAACAGAGGAGTTTATCTTATTTATCTCAGTACATATTCTTGTTATAGGCGCGTTAGAGCCAACATTAGTTTTACAGGGTGTTGGATGGAATAGCCTGGTGATGTTCATATTTCGTTTTTCTTTTTATCATTATCGTCAGCCTATTAATACGTCTCACTACAGCACGGCTAGCATGCCACACACGACAAAGCGACAAAACGAGAATAATGCCAAGCGTGCTCTTTTTGGCAGACGTGAAATAACAAAGATGGAGGCATTCCTATGATGGAGGCAAATCTCGATTTTTATCGTTTTCTAGAGGGTGACATGCGAGGACCAGTGCTGCCACCTTAGCGCTTTCGGCGCTGGATCTAGCGCTTTTTTGGTATGTTTAGCGCTTTTTTATCTTTTAATAAAGCAACATTATTTGGGTCTGAATATGCTATTTTGATTTTTTTTATTGAAATATGATAAATATTGATGGCATATTGTGGTCAAAACATGTCCATAGAGTGTGCAGTGCTTTAATTAATTTTACAAGGAACCTTCGCATTAACTGACTTAAATTGACTTAGAATGGGTTTCGGATAGAATATTTAAAGAAATTTGAAGGATTATTTAAGTGATAAGAGTTTAGCGCCGAATCTAGCCCTTTTTTGAAATCTAGCGCTTTTTTCAGAATTTTCGCGCCCAGGCACAATTTTCGGGCACAGGTTTCTTTTTATACAGGATGTAATCTAATTAAACGAATTTAATGTATGTTTTTTTTCGCGATTTCGATGTAGGCTTCATTGTGAATGTTTAGTTTAAAGGTTTGAAAAACTCCTTGAAATATGTAACGTATTTGACTTTACACCCTGTTTATGAAAAATATTCATGTGTCAAGTTGTGATGGTATCTATTGACACATATCGCTATTAGTTCTAAGACCGCCATTATAAACATTTTTGTTCAATTAACAAATTGTTATTTTCTCTTTTTTCAATGTGCAAATAAAGAATTATTGTATTGTATTGTACAGAAAAAACATAGTTACATAAATATAATATGTTTCAGTTATCGATTTTGGGTAGGCGTTCTTGTTAACATAACGCTACGGAAGTACTACGCGGCGTAGCATTTTTCGTAGCAGCTACGTTTTACAATTATGACTTCACCGTACCTCTACCAATTGGGTATTTGACTACATACGATATATTTTATTTTTATTATTTCAATAAAAAAAAGGTTAGAAAATAACGCTAAACTCCCATTTTCATTGAGTTTTTAGCTTGAATAATATTTTTAATAAAAAGATAAACTTTAAAAATTAATGAAAAGTTAATGACGTCACAACTCATCTATACTATTATAAAACTGTAACTGGAAGTTTGTCTGTACATTGAAGAAATTAACAAAAAAAAAGTTACGATATGGTTTTTAGGTGTCCCTGATTCCATTTCACCAATTTTTGGATTTTTTGTCTGTCTATTTGTTTGTGTGTTTGTTTGTTTGTTTGAACGAGTATCACGCAAAAACTACTATACCGATTTTGATGAAACTTTTTTTGTTTGATAGCTTATGATCTGACTTAAAATCTGGTATATAATTTGTGCGGACGAAGTCGCGGGTTAACGCTCGTATTAGATAAGAATATCTAATACACAATGTAGAATCACGCGCCGGATACGTTTATGATCTAGATACGCCTACAGATAAGCCATAATCATAATACACTCGCCTTCAAAACTTAGTACCACACTTGAATTAGGCGGCAATTTAGCGTTCACTGGACGGCAATTTGAAAAGGAGTGTTTTTGTTTATAAATAAAGTTTTTTTCAAGAATATAAAGAAGAATAAACTATGAAGTTTTTATATAAAACATATAAAAAAATTCGTATTGTTTTTTTTCGAAAATACATCTTTATTTCAATTTTAAAAGTGTGGTACCAAGTTTTGAAGGTCAGTTTATTTCACTTCTGCAGAGTGTTAAGAGCAAACCATTTCATACTATTTCTTATACTGTGCCTTTGCAAATGAAAGGAAATGAAATGAAATCATTTATTTGAAAGACTTTTGGTGGTACTTAGGATGTTAGTAATAAGTTCTCACAGAGACAACAAAAATCTGCCGTGATGGCGTACAAATATTACATTAATTATTCAATAACAAATTTGGTTCAATAAAGAGAACAGTACATGGAAGACAATTATTTACGTGCAATTTACAAAAGAAAGTCACCATTTTGCTTGCAGTTTACATATAAAATATTCTCGATTAATTATATTTATTAGTAGTAATTATCAAAAAATTCAAAATTCAAAATATTTTTATTCAAAATAATATCACATAGATAGCTTTTGACATCATTTTTTGAGTCTACCACCGCGTCGGAAGGTGTTTCATTGAGAGAAGATGCGGCCAGAAACTCTACAACACACATCTTTTAAACAAAACAAAATATACAAAGTACAATTAAAATACAATATTGCATTACATAGAGTAACATTGTCAAGACCAGACATTTTGGTCATTCAAATAGTCATCGAGTTTATAGTAGCCCTTTTTACAGAGGACTTGTTTAACATGGGACTTAAACTTTTTGTCTGGCAAGTTTAGAATATCCTCTGGTATCTTATTATAATAGCATATACAGTGCCCCATGAAATATGTGTTCACCTTACTGAGTCGAAAATGTGGGGATACTAATTTATTTTTATTTCTTGTATTGTATTTATGAACGTCACTGTTTTTGGGAAAGAGATACAAATTTTCAATTATTAACATTTAAATCTGACCAAATATATGTCATGTTGTAAGAAATCACAAAATTGTATTACATATTATAATACCCTTTTTTTTTTTTTTTTTTTTTACGCTGGGAAAAAATGCTTTGCGCATCCCCCCCCGTTGGGGGACAGGAGGGGTATGTGGGACTCCCCGGTGCGAGTCACCGGTATACCCACTAAAATAACCCAGCGGCATTCCCGCTTCGCCCGGATGGCAGGGAACTGAGAGACCAGCAGAGCCTTTACATCCAGTCCCCCACCGGCGATGTCCCGCCGCTCCTCCGCACAGGGAGGAGTCAGAGAATGTCTTCCCGCGAGGGTAGTGAGTAGTGCAATGCGGGCGGAGGCGCCCCCGCACCTGTCGCCCGCTACTCACCACCGGGAGGCTGAAGGCGGTTATGCTACCGCCGACCGCCGCCGTCGGTTTTAACGACTTCACTGTCGGGTGTTATTGACTTTTCCTTGTCTCGGTGGTGGCGGGGAAGGAAATCCTTCCCAGCCTGCTCTGCGGTACGGTGAGTACACGCAGAGCCCGCCCTTGCTCCTCCACTGTGCCCTCTGATACGCAGAGGGACACGTGGAGAAACGAACGCAGCCGAGCCACGCTGACCCGCCGCCCTCCTGTGGTCACATCTCAGTGATGCGACCACCCCGCTTTGGGTTGGTTCACGCCGGCAAGCCGGTACCCCCCATATCTGGGGGGCATTCCCCTATCCACCACCCGGGGGACGCGCCCGATAGCAGACCCTCCTGCCACGGGATATTATAATACCCTAACCTAACCTAACCTAACCTAACCTGCATTACTTTAAACGGCGACTGTACTCATAGATACTGAACAACTTTCCCCAAGAAACATATGGGAAACTAGAAGAAAAATTATTTAAAACTTATTTTGTGGATGTTCCCTTAGCTTCTTTGGAGAACGCTGTTCAATATTATAAGTAGGTACAATCAAAAAATTGTATTTTTCATGCTCAAATGTATGAAACAGGTGATAAAAAAATAATGATAATTAATAAATAAAAATTAAAATTAAATGAATGAATGATGACGAATTTTTTATTTTTTTATTATTTTATTTTTTTGGTGATGATGATTTTTGTTTTATTATTATTTTTTTTTTTTTAAATTTTCTTTTTTGGGAAATTTTTCAATCTTTAATTTGAATTCAAATTCAAATTTTTTTTATTCAAAATAATATCACATAGATAGCTTTTTGACGTCATTTTTTGAGTCTACCACCGCGTCGGAAGGTGTTCCGTTGAGAGATGATGCGGCCAGAAACTCTACAACACACATCTTTTTAACAAAACAAAATATACAAAGTACAACAGTACAGTACAGTAGTACAGTTTGAGGTGATACAAACTTGCAAGTCTTCAAGGTCAACGACCTCATCTAGCCATGCTTGTAAGACATGGATACACCAGAAAACAAGTATTCTTCTTCTTCTTATAGTGTGGGCAGAGCCCTGGTGTCAGAGTTTTTTCAGACCGCCTTATGGCCTCTAACGTGGTTTTATGTAACGACTACTACCACCAGAGATAGTAGCCGGGACCAACGGCTTAACGTGCCATCCGAAGCACGGAATCCTTATATTTTTTTTAGTTATAAGTAGTAAACATAATGTTTACCTGGGAAAAACTATTCAGTTAGGTAGGTCCAACTTCGAGAAAGAGATCAACCGTCGAATCCAACTCGGTTGGGCAGCATTCGGGAAGCTAAGTAGTATCTTCACGTCCCAAATACCGCAGTGTCTTAAAACGAAAGTCTTCGATCAGTGTGTGTTGCCAGTGATGAGATATGGAACAGAGACGTGGTCGTTCACTCAAGGCCTCATAAAAAGGCTGAAAGTCACTCAAAGAGCAATGGAGAGGGCTATGCTCGGAGTTTCCCTGCGAGATCGAATCAGAAATGAAGAGATCCGCAGAAGAACCAGAGTAACTGACATAGCCCAAAGAGTTGCTAAATTGAAGTGGCAGTGGGCGGGGCATATTGCTCGCAGAACCGATGGCCAATGGGGCCGAAAAGTTCTTGGCGACCGTGTACCGGAAAGCGCAGCTTGGGTAGGCCCCGCACACGGTGGACCGACGACCTTGTGAAGGCGGCGGGAACCCGTTGGATGAGGGCAGCGCAGGACCGGTCGTTATGGCGGTCCTTGGGGGAGGCCTATGTCCAGCAGTGGACGTCCATCGGCTGAGATGATGATGATGATAAGTAGTAAATTGTTTTTAAAAAGTTTGTTTCATCATCATCACAGCCTATAAACGTCCCACTGCAGGGCACAGACCTACCCTCAGGGAGGGTGTATGGACGTTAGTCGACAAGTCTACCAAAAGTTTTGTTTACTTACTTTTAATTTCTCATGCAGCCTTCACCCTCCCAACAAAGTACTATTGGCATTATTGCAAATAATTTGACTGAATAGACACGAAAAGTTTTTTTTTTATATTGTGTAGGATTTTAAATCTTAAAACTACCATTGTTGTAGTAAATGTGTCGGCCAAAACGTCCAAATGACCACTGCGCCACAAAATCCTCGCTTCATATAAATCAGCACCGTCCATTCCATTCAACAGCATTCCGCACGATTTCCCTCCAAAAACCTATCACGATCCGCATTCACGATATCAGCATAAAAAATGTATGCATAAAAATACGCTATCGAGGCGTAATAAACAGCACTGCCCGAGCTTACTTTCTCTAGCGTCGCTTTTAGTTACTGAATCGGTTCTTCGGAACCAAAAATTTCATTTTAAAAGAACACTGTTTTTTGGTTTTGAGGTACTTGTAGTTAAATAAACAAGGAACCCTTGCCAAGGCATTCTGTATGTCTGTTTGTATGTTGTATGCATCACCACCTTAAGGCGGTTGCAGAGGGGTCACTTTTATACAAAACTTTGACGCACAATACGCTTAGACGGTATTAATATAAGTAACTTTATATGTATGGAAAAATAGTTTAGAAAATCTAGATGCCGCCTCACAAATAACATTTGCAATTTATAAAATAATTACGAAGATATAAAGCTTTGAAATTATTTCATACAAAATTTTAAAAGCTTTATATCTTCGTAATCTATACTATTATAAAACTGTAACAGGAAGTTTGTCTGTACATTGAAGATATTAACAAAAAAAACGATATGGTTTTTAGGTGTCCCTGATTTCATTTCACCAATTTTTGGATTTTTTGTCTGTCTGTTTGTTTGTGTGTTTGTTTGTGTGTTTGTTTGGGTGTTTGTTTATTTGTTTGTTTGAACGAGTATCACGCAAAAACTACTGAACCGATTTTGATGAAACTTTTTTGTTTGATAGCTTATGATCTGACTTAAAATCTGGTATATAATTCGTGTGGACGAAGTTGCGGGTTAACGCTCGTTATAAATAAACTTTCCACATAATAAAATGAATTAAAGCAAAATCTTACTGCGCTCGGAATTAAAAAGAGATAATTTAACCCCTAATCGGGTCAAAAGTCAATTATGATAACGAAAACCGCTTCGGTTTTAGAAAAAAGAAATTTAAATAAAACACCGCCAAAATGGGAATGTATTTCATGGGCATCGTAAGTCAGAGAAATATTATCCGATTAGGGGATTTTAAAAGGGGTTTAATTTCAGTAAAATTAATATTTGGTTAACCCTTAGTACCTTTTAAACGTGCAAAATATTATAAACCTTAGTATTTTTCTCTCTCATAAAAGGCTATATAGCCATCTACAGGGTGTTAGGATAAACAGTTGTATTACTTTAATGGGTAATTGTACCCATGATACTAAACAACTTCCCGAGAAACCAATAGGATATTCAAATTTTTTTTACAAACATATTATACCGATTTTTCATACAAACTCTCGTTCAGCTGATTGCATTTAGTATGGAAAGCTAACTATCATGGGTACAATCACCCCTTAAAGTAGTATTATGGGTACAATCACCCGGTAATGACTGTTTACCCTAACATCCTGTATAATCACTTGACTAGTAATCCGTGAGTTTCCAACTAGTCAAATCAGCAACTCTTTATCAAACGTCAAAACACAAAAGTTGTAATAAATCATGAATAGTTCCAATACTTTTTATAGTTTATCCTTTTATTAAAAACGAGCGTTAACCCGCGACTTCGTCCGCACAAATTATATACCAGATTTTAAGTCAGATCATAAGCTATCAAACAAAAAAAGTTTCATCAAAATCCGTTCAGTGGTTTTTGCGTGATACTCGTTCAAACAAACACCCAAACAAACACAAACAAACAGACAGACAAAAAATCCAAAAATTGGTGAAATGGAATCAGGGACACCTAAAAACCATATCGTAACTTTTTTTTTGTTAATATCTTCAATGTACAGACAAACTTCCTGTTACAGATTTATAATAGTATAGATAGATAGTATTCAAGCTACAGAATTACTGAAAATGTAAGTTTAGTTTACAAGATAATACTAAAATATATTTGATGCAGTCAACTCACCAATTCCATCCTAAATTCAGTGAGCCTTTTGCTACAACCCAGTACTCTGTACTACAACTGCACAGCACACCTCATAAATTGATCTACAATATTATAAAGAGGAAATACTATATTTTTTTGTTTGTTTATTTGTATTAGGTAAATAGGCTCCGAAAAAAACTAGACCGACCTGAATAATTTTTTACCATTAGAATGCTACATTACCTCAAGTCTCCGAGGTAAGTAGAAAGATGTTCGCCGCATACAGTTCTCTCAAACGACTACGAAATTTTCTTCCCACAAGTACTAAAATTGCGCTCGCACAGTCTCTCCTGTTACCCATCCTTGATTATGCTGATTCTTGTTACCTCGACCTCACAGTGGAGCTCCTTAACAAACTGGAACGCCTACAAAATGTAGCTATCCGGTTTGTATTTGGATTACGGAAATACGACCGAATTCCGCGCTAAACTAAAGTGGCTCCCAATCCGTCGTCGAAGAGACACCCATGTCCTGTCCCTCCTCTACTCTATCCTATTTAATCCATTGACTCCCCACTACCTTAAAGAACGCTTCATCTTTAGCTCCCTTACTACTGGCCGTCCCTTACGTTCCTCTAAGAATCTCTCTCTCAATATCCCATCCCACTCTTCCGACTTCTACACCCATTCCTTTACAGTCCAAGCTGCTCTACTTTGGAACTTGTTGCCAGAGTTGATCAGACATTCTCCTTCTGTGGATGTTTTTAAATCGAAAGTCAAAGCACACTTCCTGGACCTCTGTTTCTGATTTTTCCTTTCCCTCCTTCTATTTTTCTATCTAAATTAATCCGGTACGTGTAGGTATGTTTATGTTTTGTTGTAGCATGTATGATATATATTATATATTATTATTTATATGTTATTTATCTATGTACCTAGCTACAATAGATCTATCTAGGTCGCAGTAGCTATTTGGTCATTGACCAAGCCCTTATAACCAAATAATAATCTATGTACCTTTAATTATATGTAATATGTATGTATTTATGTATTTGTTGTATTCACTTCTTTTTCACTTAAAATTTTGTTTTTTATAACACCGACCCGTTCTTTGTTATATTTCCTCTACCCTAAGGTTGTATGGAAGAAATCGCTTTTTAGCGATAAGACCGCCTATTTGTACCATATTCAGTTTATGTTTCCTATTGTTCATTGTATTTTCTTTTGGTGTAAATAAAGTATATTTCATTCATTCATTCATTATCCGTGATGAACATAAGCTATGAAAAAAAAACGGCCAAGAGTGTGTCGGGAAAAAAGGCACAGCTTGTACACATATAAATACGATTAAAATACTAGAGTTTTCCCGTCCCACGACATCGTCAGCACGGGTTCCCGTCACGCAGGATAAATGCGATACCAGATTTTAATACGAATACATAATTAATAGTACATTATGGTACAAGTGTGTAATGTTGGTGATTACCGCTGAGGCGCCATTGAGACCCGAGCCGTAGGCGAAGGTCTTAAGAGAGCCGAGGACGGAAATCATCAATACACACGTGTATCATATGACGTTTTTCAACACACTTGTGAAGAAAATAATAATAAAAAATCATTTTATTTAGTAAATAAAAAGTTTATTTAGAGAATTTATTTGTACTATTGAATATGATCTTTTTTGTATCGAAACTTTTTTAAGAACAAAGCAACTCAAGAACTCAACCAAGAAGTTTATATACCTACTATAAAAAAGCTATAACTCCCTTGTGAATAATAGTAATGAAAAAGTCACAGTTTGATTATTAGGTGTCATTATGTGCCTAATTGCGGTGAAATAAGGGCCATTTTATGAGCAAGTGTGTTGAAAAATTATATTTATATGTATACATGCATATAGAAGATTGAAGTCCGTGTGGTGTCGGCTAAGAATAGCACCATCCCATTTCCTCCCGTGGGTGTCGTAAAAGGCGACTAGTATATCCGTATACCGGGGCTTGGTTACATTTGATACGTATACTAGCTTGTTTGGTGAACCGTCCAGTCTACAAACTTATATTGTAGGCGAAAACACAAGTTCCTGAAGGCGAATATTATGCTGAACTTGATCGATATTGCCGTGTGGTTCCGGCTATGAATAGCACCATCCCATTTCCTCCCGTGGGTGTCGTAAAAGGCGACTAAGGGATCTACCGGAGGATGGGCAGCAGCATCCTCTGAGTACACACATTTAATCCAACTGCGATCGCCAACCCGCCTGCCAAGCGTGGCGATTATGGCAAATCCCCCCATTTTGGGGGAGGCCTATGTCCAGCAGTGGACGTCTATCGGCTGATATGATGATGATGATATACAAGATAATACATTTTCATGACTCGTTCTTGCGAGATTCGAACCCGCGACACTTTGCTCAGCAGGTAGATTTACTAACAACTGAGTTATCGAGCTGTAGTTGGTAGGTTTAGCAGAGTTTCTGATCACGTGTTGGGTAAAAAGAAGGTATAGATAGAATACTGGTATAACAATTTTCATAGTTTTAATATCAACAGCATTTGGTGTTTGATGTGCAATAAAATAATATTGCATTGCGCGAGTGCAATACAAATTGCACTCGTTAAATACGACCATAAACCGTTAGAATATACTAGTGTAAACCAAGCTGAAATGATCTCTATTTACAGATATTACGAGCGCTAACCCGCGACTTCGTCCGCACATATTATATACCAGATTTTAAGTCAGATCATAAGCTATCAAACAAAAAAAGTTTCATCAAAATCGGTTCAGTAGTTTTTGCGTGATACTCGTTCAAACAAATAAACAAACAAACACACAAACAAACAGTCAGACAAAAAATCCAAAAATTGGTGAAATGGAATCAGGGACACCTAAAAACCATATCGTAACTTTTTTTTTTGTTAATATCTTCAATGTACAGACAAACTTCCTGTTACAGTTTTATAATAGTATAGATAGATTTATTACAGCTTTTGAGAGTTACGCAGTTATTAATGTCAGGAAATCAAACAATTTATACCTACCTATAAATTGTTTCATTTTAGTTTTATTTTATTTATTACTTGGTAAATATATTTTCAATCCTAGGATTAATTTTTTTTATGGAAGTCTTTGAGACACTCTAACTTTGAAACTATATTATTTCTCAAAACCAAAAGCAAAATGTTATAATTTCTCTGCATTAGTTAATATCCAAAATATAATTGAAAAACGTTTGTATGGAGTTCGCTGACGGTTATATTCTCTTTTCATACTAGTTGTATACACTAGTTGTAAGGACTAAAGATATTAAATAAAATAAAATAAATTATTATTATTTTATAATGAAAATAATTTATCTATCTATACTATTATAAAACTGTAACAGGAAGTACAGAACATTGAAGATATTAACAAAAAAACTTACGATATGGTTTTTAGGTGTCCCTGATTCCATTTCACCAATTTTTAGATTTTTTGTCTGTCTGTTTGTTTGTGTGTTTGTTTGTTTGTTTGAACGAGTATCACGCAAAAACTACTGAACCGATTTTGATTAAACTTTTTTTGTTTGATAGCTTATGATCTGACTTAAAATCTGGTATATAATTTGTGCGGACGAAGTCGCGGGTTAACGCTCGTATTTAAATAAAGGTATATAAAATGTTTACATAAAAATCTTAAAGTTATTTTAACAAATAGGACACTAGGCAGAAAAATTGTATGTACACTGACTTATCGTAGGCAAGCGAAAGCCTGCTTGTTTCTAGGGAAACCAGTTTATGGTCGATTAAAGTTACTGTTTATACATGGTGTGTGACTGTAACCCTAATGTGTAAAATTGTGGTGTGGAAGTGGAAGCGAGAAGAGTACCCAGTGAGCTCATTAAAAATAGGATGTAAGAATATAATTAATATATGTATATATATAATAATATAAGGTCTAACAAAATTAGGTGAAACTATTTTAAAGGGATGATCAGACCATCAAACTTAACAACTTTCTCTAAGGGACCGATATTGAAATCGCGAAAAAAAAATCAGCCGTTCCATACAAACCTACTCGACCTAAATGTGTAGGACAGCAGATTTTTTTTTCGCTATTTCAATATTGGTCCCATAGAGAAAGTTGTTCAGTTTGATGGTCTGATCATCCCCTTAAAATAGTTTCAGCTAATTTTGTTAGACCTTATATATTATGATAATAATGATATACGTTAGGTAACTGAATATAGAATAATTATTTTGGAGGAGAGCTACCGCAAACTGCAGCTTGTAACACTGCGACCTTTTACAGATTTATTGCCAATGATTTTCTCACAATGTTTTTTTAGAACTGCCAAACTTTCATAATGAGTGAACGAATTCCCATAGCCCGTTTTAAAATTAAAATATACGAATTCTTCTTCAAAAATGCTTATACGAGCTATCAGAATACCATAACACGATGCATTTCCTTGAGATTGGAAAATAATTTAATTACAACGAATTTATTGTGCAAAAGTAATCTTAGAACCCTACATAATTTGTACAGTTAATTTGATCAACGGGTATAATCGCCCTAACTCCGTTAAAGTTTTGTGAAAGACCCCCTACGGTTCATGGGGTAAACTTTTGCAGTGTAAGAGAATTGTGTATTAGGCATGAAAGTTTTCAATTTAATCGCTCGCAAAAAATTGTGTTTCTGTTGCCTTTCGGAGTACTAATTACCTAGTTAGAAACAACTTCCTTGTAAGGCTGTAATAGGGGAGTGGACTGCATAAAATATATTTTAGTTTTATCTTCTTGGTAAAAAAAACATTTGAAAATAACGCTATACTCAAATTTTTTGTTTTTTTTTTAGCTAGAATACTATTTTTAATAATATGATGAACTATAAAAAGTAATGAAATGTTGATGACGACACTTGTGGGTATGTAGTACATTTATTCATACATCGCGCGCGTTTTGACGTTCGATTAAAAGTTGTTAATTTGACTAATTATCCGATCCCCTGTTATACCAAGATCTACTTTCAGAATTTTTTGTTTCAGGATGCAATCATTATCATCATCGGTCTAACCAGGGTTTTAGGGTAAGCAGTTGCATTACTCTAAGGGGTTATTTTACTCATAATTCCTACTGCAACTTTTTCAAAGGAACGAAAGAGAAATTCGCATAAAAGAAATTCGATTTTTCATACAAACGTTCGATCAGAATCAAATGCAATCGCGTTTTGTATGGATATCTCATAATATTATTTGCAAAAAGTTTTATAGAGAAATTTGTTGAGTATCATGGGTACAATCACCCAACTGTTTACTCCAACTCTCTGTATAAGGTCCAACAAAAGTAGCTGAAACTATTTTAAGGGGATGATCAGACCACCAAACTAAACAACTTTCTCTATGTGACCTGAGTCGAAATCGCAAAAAAAATCAGCTGCTCCATACAAAACTGCAAACCTACTCGACCCGAATGTAATGGACAACCAATTTTTTTCGCAATTTCCATGTTGGTCTCATAGAAAAAGTTGTTTGGTTTGATCGTCTGATCATCCCCTTAAAATAGTTTCTGCTAATTTTGTTAGACCTCAAGGGCGTATGTATGGGCGTTAATCCACCATGTGTGCCCAATGCGGATTGGTAGACCTCACATTATACTTCTTCAGCGTTATCTAAATTGAAATAAGATATTTCGATCCTTGCCCAAGCCCTAGAGACAAAACATCTATAATAAATAATTCACATTAAGTAAATATTAGAAAGCTCTCAGATCACCAAAAGGGTCTACGCAGAAACGATGATTTGATTGCACTTTCTTGCAGCGTAGTGCCCCGTGGTGCCCCCGAAAGGGTCCGATGTGGGTCACCTAAATACATAAGCCCTAAGGCAGGGTAGCTGAGGATGTTGGGGACCGAATCACTTATTGCGCAGAATTTTTTTGGTACGAAATATTATGTGTGGTTTCATCAATTTTCGCATTTTAAACTTGTACACACTTGTACTTTATACACAATTCTTTTCAAATTGGTGGATTTCCTTGCTTTGTAAGGATTTTACGTACTACAACCTCAGAATAAATATCAGTACGTCGTATAGAAGTTTCACTTAGTTTTTTGGATTCTGTATTCAAACAAGGGACCTTTGTACTTTCATCTATTCTGTGTGTCTGTCTGTACGTCTCGTATATATTGAGTATCTAGTTGGCTGGCGTCCGCATCAGTCACGACTTTTTTTTTTATTTAATAGGGATTACAAACAGTCAAATATAAACTTATAAACAAAAACACACAAGAGACGATACAATAAACTAGTAACAAACAACAATAATTCCGGAACCATTCCATGGGCGAGTCCGACACACTCATGCCTGTTTTTTATATTTTGTTTACTGTGAAAAGAAACAAACCATAGTGCGAAATGAAATAGACCGTAGGGCTAGCATGACAGCACGACATATCAAACATCTTTCTTCCACGTGACGCGTACCAGAGCGAAATAAAAGTCGTGAGACAAGTTTGTCGCACCTTTTATCTCACTCGGATGTTCGCAAACAGAATGAAAGCTACGGAACGACTGCGACGTCACGCGGCCTTGCTAGACCTATGCTGTAACTTAACTTAGACTTCATCATCATCAACCTAGTACATTGTTTATTTACTAGTTTTATTTTTCTGCAAACTATATCCTTTCATCGGTTTTGTTAATCCAATAGAAATGCCTTCGTAAAATTTACTGTATCTTCAGATAAATACCATGTTTTACTTCACCGAGGCCGGAGTCAGGTCATAAAAGTGATAAGTTTGGCGAAATTTCACTCGTAAATAAGATAAACTAAAGTCGTTAATTTAGTTAAGTGAGAAGATAGTGTAAGTCGGCTAATGCTACATTTTATTGTCTATCAAAATTTCTGCAATCTATGTAGATGAGTTGTATAAATAGAGTTTACGATGTGAACTTTAACGAAGGAGTTTTGGAAATCTTGACTATTTCGTCTTGTCTTTTCTCCTTTCTAATGAGTATAAAATATGGTTTTACATGAGGCCGAAATCTTTACCTATCTATCTATCTATACTATTATAAAACTGTAACAGGAAGTTTGTCTGTACATTGAAGATATTAACAAAAAAAAAGTTACGATTTGGTTTTTAGGTGTCCCTGATACCATTTCACCAATTTTTGGACTTTTTGTCTGTCTGTTTGTTTGTGTGTTTGTTTGTTTGTTTGTTTGTTTGTTTGAACGAGTACCACGCAAAAACTACTGAACCGATTTTGATGAAACTTTTTTTGTTTGATAGCTTATGATCTGACTTAAAATCTGGTATATAATTTGTGCGGACGAAGTCGCGGGTTAACGCTCGTAATTTTATAAAACTATAACAGAAGCGTGTCTGCGTTTTTCATATTGAAGATATTCACAAAAAAAAGATTACGATATGGTCTGTGGTTTAGATATCCCTGCCTCCAAAATCGGTATAACTTGTTTTTCTGTTTGTTTGTTTGAAAATCACGCAAAAACCCAAAGGACCGATTTTTATTAAACTTTTTGTGTTTTAATAAAAGTTTATGATTAGATCTAAAAACTGATATCTACAGGGTGAATTTTTTTGGCTCCGTTCGGTTAGCTCCCATAGTAAAAGTTGTTCAGTTCGATGGGTAGACTCTTAGTTTAAAAGGATGCTAATGATATCAATTTCACCCTGTATAATATTTTAACTTGCTTCGATGATCGGAGCCGGTGTAGACGAAGTCTTGGGCAAAAGTAATTATTACAAGATTTTATTTTTTCTTATTATTATTTAGGTACAAAAATACCGCCATGTTGAAATGGGATTAGGCCGGCCATGTCTGTCGATTACACCCGGAAAGATGGGTCAAAGTTTTGACACCTAGTATTCCGGAGAATGGACGTCGCCGTCACGGTCGACCTGGATACCTTCGACGAAGGGTGGATGAAGCTGGTTCAAGACAGGGATGCAAGAAGGATAAAGGGGGAGGCCTTTGCCCAGCAGTGGGATAAAATAGGCAAAGGGAAAAATCAAATTTTTTTTTGGTACAAACTCCAGCTTCATCACCAAGTTCAAACTATTATTTCACCAACAACTTTTCGTAGGTAAAACTATTAACGCTTAGATAATGCAGACAATTTTATAGACCCAATTATATTAAACACGTACACCTATCTGATACGGAATATGATGCGAATGCGAAATTATGAAATTCTCTCTAATATCCAGACAATTTCTAGCACTTTATTTGAAATTTCTAGGAGCGCTCTCACCGGCAGCGTTCGTCGAGCAAACGATCATTCGAAAAGAAGATTCGACAACCACTGCCTACACACTACTAAATTTCATTCGCAATTTCACCAAGGAACATGGGTCGAAAAATTTGAAAAAAAAAGTTGAACCTTCTATACAAAACTGATCACACATTCTTTCAGTGTCTTTATCTAGACTTCGGGAGCTACAGTGTAGAACATGTCATGCCTATCATAAAGCTAATTTAAAGCTAATATCGACTAAGACCTGAATTTGACATTTCATAACAGAACCAGTCTCCTTTGTATGACTGCGGGATCGAAGACCAGACTATGCAGCAGATAATTCAACGGTACCCCCTTCGAGCTTACGCGGGACGTCCTGAGGACCTGACACACCTTTCGATGGCTTCAGACGCTTATAACTTATGCCTACAAATAAAAAATTCGCCATACGAATAAATCAATAACAGAACAAGCACATTTCATTAGCACAAAACAAACTTTCATTAATTTTTATTTAATTTAATTTATCTGTATTGGTTGTCAAACAGCAAACTACTTAATTTCTTTAGCACATATTAGAACCAAAGGAGGTTCTAATAATATGTGCTAAAGAAATTAAGTAGTTTGTTTTTTATCTTTGAATAACTTTTTTGGCAAACTAATTTTCCTGAAAACTGTTGAACGTTCAATGTTCGGTTACGAATGCTTCTGGTGAGGGCGCGCCTTAATGAGTTCAATTTTAGTCCGGAGGCGCTGAATGCATATGAATTAATCCCATTATTTTCATAAAATAAGCTCTTTTGTTTTGTCTTTAAACTAGCAAATTGCTGAAATTAGTTTTTCATATCAGATTTACCTAACTATATTAGATTTTGTAAAAATATTATTGTTGACATTGGCAACAGAGGACCTTAAAAAATAATGGAAAAATATATTTATTCTTTTTCTTTCTTCGTAAGCTTCCTTCTACATGGGTTAGGCACTAGGCTAGGAATACCCATTTAATTTGGCAAACACATTTTAATTTTCATTTCAATTTTAAAACTAAACAACTTTCCTCCACCATTTCTTTTCTGGACGATACAGCATTACTCGAAGAGTATCGACTGCTTATTACTGCGAACTATGGGGGGACCACACCATTGAAGTCGAAGTGCCCTGGTAGGTCAACCGGACCAGTGCAAGAACCTGCCCAAGGGTTATAGAGTATAGCCCAATCCCTCTCACCCTTATTATTGACTTACCTTACAGTGGGCAAATAACGTACTTTACGTGTAAAATGCTCCTTTTCACTCAGGGTTAGTTGAGGTTGATTAAAACACAGATATAGTTTTCACTAGTGAATGTGGCCAGCGCACGTCCGCACGGCACGGTGGTCGGCGAGTGAATACCGAGCGAATGCACGATAGACATTCACCACAGACTGCGCGTGCCGATAGATGGTGCTACCGGCGCTTTCCACATTAACTACTCTTTATTGTTGTACACTACATTACGTCTATGAGATTTAAATTTGTTATTATTTTCATACATTTAACTATGGAAAAAAAGTGTCAACAACAGGCCCCTTTACCCTACCCCACACGATATACGCCGTAACCCACTGCAGGGGTCTTCAAAACTGCGCAATTGCACTTCCACGTGGGACCCCAGTTCATTCACCCCAATTTTAACACCCATTCAGCACACCAATACCGACCTTATCCCATCTGAATAAGAACCAAAACAAACGCATCCATAATTTTGCTTTGTGAGCTTTTTGATTTGATGCTCAGAAATTGCCGCCTATATTTTAACATTTGGGCTTTATAAGTATGATGTTAAGGTCTAAAATGAATGTGTAACTAACTTACGACGTATGATATTTGTTGTAAGGTTGGAATTGTGATGTTTTTCAGAAGCTGCGACGCAACAGATAGATGTGACGTCACGAGGGTTGGTCTTGATATTTGTCAAGTAATGAATTACTATTTATTACTGTTTGAGCTTCTCGCTAGCTTAGCTATGTATGTATGGTTCTGAATTCTCTAAGATGTATGTCAACCAATTTGAAATGTAAGCCAACCTTAGTACCTTGTTCCAATCACCTGTATTAACTTTCTATGAAGCATAAGCATAATATGAGCTTCTCGGTATTACGAACTCTATAGTATCACTGAGACTGCAGAAACGCTCGAAAATGCTCGAACTCGAAAAAAAGAAAATTAATTTAGAATCACGAATCACAATTTTACACACTTTACATGTAGTTTCATCTTGAAACCTCCAATATGCTAAACCTTCTTTCTGCAACAGCAGAAATGCTCGAAAATACTTAAATCACTATTTAGAATTACGAATCACGATTTCAATTCTATGTTACATGCGCTCAACACGTACCTAGTGAATGAAATGTAAGTAAAAATAACACAACAAAACCGGCCAATCTAAACACTTTTCAAACACAAAAAAGGCCGTGAAATCACTAATAGCGCCGATAGCATACAGTGTCAATCTGTATGCTATCGGCGCCTGTTTGTTGTTACAGATTGAAACGCGCATTGATCATACATGACATTATCATTACGATTTTATACAACGTTTCTTGATCAGGTATTAATATTCTCATCTACTAGAGCACAACCCCTGAGCTACTCAGCTGAGGCCACTGAATCACTCGAGCAGAAATACTCGATAGTATTTGACCAGAAATGCTCGATGATATTCGAGCAGAAATGCTCGACAATATTCGAGCTCGAAGATGCTCGAGCTCGAAAATCATTATTTTAGAATTGCGACTCACTATTTGACATTACACGTAATTCCATCTTGAAACCTTCAATATGCTAAAAATAAAATATGTTACGACTTGTTTTAAATCAATTTGGTCTTGCGCTTGGCTTCAGTTCACCGAGGGTATAGCGCCTATTTAATTCTTCTTTTAAAAATATCCTGCTTGTATTTTCTTGGAAAGATAGACGCAGGGAGAGAGTTCCAAACCTTACCGGTTCTCATCAGAATAGAATAGAATAATTTATTGCACTCACATTAAAATTAAAAAATTAAAAAGTATTTATTTGTCTCTTATTCGGTTTTATGATCATAGATATCCAATAGCTTATGATAGGTTAGTAAGTATCAAAAAAGGTTGGTAAGTATTATAAAAGAGGGCGGCAAGACAAGTGGTAATTGTAAAGTAGCTATATGTTTCTAACCACCCTGAAAGGAATTTTAATCATATGTTTATGTATGTATGTGCGAATCACGATTTCAATTCTATGTTACCTACCCTCGACACGTACTCGCGAGTGAAATGTAAGTAAAAATAACACAACAAAACCAGCCAAACTAAACACTTCTCAAGCACAAGCGGCAAGCACCCACACTCGCCGTGAAATCTCTAATATTGACACTGTCTGCTATAAGCGCCTGTTTGTTGTTACAGATTGAAACGCTCTTTGATACGTTGAGTAAATGTTTGTATATTTATTTGTCTTGTGAACTGTGACGAATTCTTATTTCGGTCGGTTTCGCTTCAGCAAATATTGGATGTTGATTTGGGCGTAGCAAGTGGTAGCGCAATTTTAAGTGAATTTGAGAGGATTGGGCGAATTCTGTAGTTCAAATAATATGAGAGTTGAATTGTGAAGTTCTTTGAATTTGATTTTGGTATGTATGCGGTGAATGTATTATGATTTACACGAATCAAATGAAGCCAATATTTCTAGCAATTTAAAAGTCGAAATTACTGGCAGTCTATAAAAAAAATGTTATTATCATCTTATTTAAGAGCTACGCTCTTGTCGGTGGAGTTTTCGCCAATCCTGTCTCCTTTCCGCTAGTCTCTTGAGTTCTTGATACGATACGACATCAACCTTTTCCTTCACTTGGTTCAGATAATAATATCCAATAATTATAAAGGTCATTTTCCAGAATATGTAGGGAGTAATGTAAACCATAGAGAAATTATTATGGAAATTACACGCTTCCCCGGGGTGTAAACTCAAATGCGTTACCTACATATTTGACAGGGTGCTTCTGATTCTGATCATCAAACTGAACAACTTTCCATAGCAACTTTCACGATAGAGGCAACATCGAAATCGAGTAAGAAGAAGAGTAAGGTGACGAAGCCTGGTTTGGACACCTGGCAGATAAATGTGACAGAAGGCATAATGCTGTCACAATCCCGCCCCATTGTTAACCTCATTTTGCCATCTATATGCACTCAAAAATAAGATTCGCATTAACAAGCAGGTACAGAGATAGCGTACGTTTGTTCCTTAAGGTGGTTTCAGTCCATACAAACGTTTGACGCACAATACGCGTAGACGGAATTAATAAAAGTAATATTTTATAATTATATGGAAAAATAGTTTAGAAAATCTAGTTGCCGCGTAACAAATAACATTTGCAATTTATAATATAATTACGAAGATATAAAGCTTTTAAAATTTTGTATGAAAAATTTCAACGCTTTATATCTTCGTAATTATTTTAAAAATTGCAAATGTTATTTGTTACGCGACATCTAGATTTTCTTAACTATTTTTCCATATATACAAAGTTACTTATATTAATACCGTCTACGCGTATTGTGCGTCAAAGTTTTGTATAAAATTGACCCCTCTGCAACCGCCTTAAGGGTTAAAAGTACGTGTGCCACGATTGAGGGCCGTATTCTGGGATCTAAAAACTAGCCCAGTCATTTTACGGAGTTTTGTTAGGCGGGGTAGGGAGTAATTATTAATTGGACTTTTAAACTGTAACCGAAACCATTAAGTGACAAAAAGACTATCTTAAAGCATATTAAAAAAAAATTCACTACGCAACATAGAAATCGAAATTGTGTTTCCTAGAAGGCTTTTAAATTAACAATATTAAGCACTCGTTTGACTTAGATTTAACAATATAAATTATTATTGAGCAATAATATAGGCATTAAAATATAAAAAATGAGGTATTTATTAGAAAATACGAATGTATTTTTCAAAACCTTCTAAGTAGACAAAAATATTCCCACCATGATTGTAGTATGGATAATGGTAAAGCCTTAAATATGTGCAAAAAAAAATTAACCGTCAGGTTTTTTAGAACGAGATAATAGCTAAATTTTAAAATTGGAACTGTTGCTGACGTGATTTTTTTTTAATTTTTGTACATTTCTAGGCTCAAATTGGCAGTTCAATATTATTCCGAAAAAAAAATTCTATTACTAATCAGTCCCGGCTCAAACCGTAAAATGACTGGGCTAAACTATCAGAAAACTGAATATGCCAGGATTTAATCAATATTTTATATCTTGGCGGGTAAAGTGCAATTGATATTTAATTATACTGAAACCTCTTTCTTGTTTAGAAAAAGATTTCGTACCTATGCAATAAAAAGTATCAAATCAAAAGGAATGCTATATTTTTTTTAAATTGGTATTCGAATTTTTTTGGAGAATCTGATAAAAAAAAAATATGGGTGAATGTACTCGTTAAAGATTTTGGGAGTTTACTAAAAAAATTAACACAAAATTTTCATAACAATAAATGAAAATTAGAGACATACAAATTCATTTCCATTCAAAGAGAAAAACATAAAAAAAAAACGAAACATTTTCCCAAAATCTGTTTGCAGAAAAAGTAATAAATTGTAAATCGAATATTGAAATGAACCTATTGTGAGTGTATCAAACAAAATATCACGACAAATATATACGTAAATAATATTTCATTTCGTGAACTGGAAATATACCAGACAATCACTCGTTGTACACTCAGCTGAGTGTTGAACATTTTTTTGTTAAGTTAATTTAATTAAACTTCCAAATAGTTTCTCATGTATTTTATCAATTTTCACTGAATTTAAAGAATACCAAAAGTCACGCACAATCGACTCCTAAATCTATACTGCCATAAATGATCTCTTGAATTGGCTCTCTAATAGCCATGTTTTTTTTTTCCTTCTTATTGCTGTCTCCCGTTTGCAATGGAGGGAAGTCGGATATTTCGTTTTCCTACTCCTCCTATCTTCTTTGATTAATTCATTGTGGGTTCCAAGACAGATTAGAGTCATCCCCCGGGCTCGCTGGACTTCATTGTCCAGTGTTGTGTGTGTTGTGTTGTGTGAATGGTCGCCGCTGTTGATCCTGGCTTACAGGAGTTACAGCGGTGGGAATGTGTGGTGAGCCTATGCCCGATAAAAATTAATCTATACTATTATAAAACTGTAACAGGAAGTTTATCTGTACATTGAAGATATTAACAAAAAAAAAGTTACGATATGGTTTTTAGGTATCCCTGATTCCATTTCACCAATTTTTGGATTTTTCGTCTGTCTGTTTGATTATTTGTTTGTTTGGGTGTTTGTTTGTTTGTTTGAACGAGTATCACGCAATAACTACTGAACCGATTTTGATGAAACTTTTTTTGTTTGATAGCTTATGATCTGACTTAAAATTTGTTATATAATTTGTGCGGACGAAGTCGCGGGTTAACGCTCGTACTATTATAAAACTGTAACAGGAAGTTTGTCTGTACATTGAAGATATTAACAAAAAAACAGTTACGATATGGTTTTTAGGTGTCCCTGATTCCATTTCATCAATTTTTGGATTTTTTTGTCTGTCTGTTTGTTTGTGTGTTTGTTTGGGTGTTTGTTTGTTTGTTTGAACGAGTATAACGCAAAAACTACAGAACCGATTTTAATGAAACTTTTTTTGTTTGATAGCTTATGATCTGACTTAAAATCTGGCATATAATTTGTGCGGACGAGGTCGCGGGTTAACGCTCGTAATATTATAAATGTGAAAGTTTGTGTTTGTAAGTCAATCACGCATAAATGGCTGAACGGATTTGGATGTTCGGCAGATCATTTTTAAAGTCAACGCAGATGAAGTCGCAGTCAAAACCTAGTTGACTTTACAATTTCTTACATGTTCTACATAATTCATGTTAATACATAATTGTGTAAACTATACGTTGCATACTTCAGGAGGTGCTTTTAGACCATCAAACTGAATAACTGTCTCTATGGAGACAACATCGGAATGGCTAGTAGTCTAGGAAAAATACGGTTTGAGATTGCATTAAAAACACCGATATAACTATACAAAAGGCAAGCTTATTTCTAAAGATATTTCTTCCAGCATACCAACAAAAGAGAATTTATTGCGTACAAACAAACAATAAATAATTAAGTTTTGAGGTTATAATTTTTTTATGCTTACAAAATATTAAATATCTACTCAAATTTACGATATTAACCGGGAATTATTATTATTATTATAAGTAAAACGTATTAAACGAAGCCGTCCTGTACAAAATCACAGGTTTTCCATTTTTTGCTCATACCTAAATTTAATGCTTAGACACAATACAAAATCGTGGATTATTGAGAATTTATGTTTTTCTGGTATGTATCTACTAATATTTCAGACTATCACCTAAAGTGCAATTAATGCAACCTACTCCATACAAAAATCCGTAGATTTCCCCGACTATAGGTATTCAATACAAATTGGTTCGAGAAGCAATGATGTTCACATGTGTTTTTTCGTAATTTAGATGTTGACTTGTGAAAGATGTTCAATTTGAAAGTCTGAAGCACCCCTTAAAATATGTTAAGTTACACTTTGTAACATTAGCATCCTTTTAAACTAAGTCTACCCATCAAACTGAACAACTTTCACTATGGCAGCAAACAGATCAGAGCAAAAAAAAATCTGCTGTTGCATACATTTGAGTCGAGTAGGCATTGCAGTTTAGTATCGCACAGCTGATTATTTTTTTTCTCCAATCTGTTAGTAATAGTTGTTCAGTTTGATGGTTAGACTGTTAGTTTAAAAGGATGCTAATGATAACAATTTCACCCTGAATATCTGATTCATTCATTCATAGTTGCCTCGAACTACACCCAACATACAGCATATTGTATGCACCGACTATATTTAGTAAGATTTATGGGTGCGAGTGTACAAAATGTTGCCAAATTCAATGTGTGGCGATACAAAGGCCCTCCAAAGTTGTCGGCGTCTCTGTCAACGGTTTCCTGCTCGCGAGGGATCTTTTATACTACTTTCCAACACTGTTATTTGGTAACGTCTCTCCTTTTAGCGGAATGGGTACACTTTATAATTTATATACTTATACGTTTAACAATAGTCTGGTTGGAAGAGGGTGTTTTTAATGTTCAGATATGATAAGTTCATTCATTGTATGGACTTTTGAAATTAAAGCTCGCTTTTTGATAGAAGATATGTTAGCTTTTTTGTGCTTGTATGAATCTACTGTTTTATAAAGGGTGATATGGTAAAGATAAGACCTGGCCAAAAACTCTCTTATTATAAATTACTTATAAGCTTTTAAACATCTTTTAAATTCAGATGCAAAAAACGTTTCCAGTACAGTTCGTAGATTCTCCATCAATCTTTAACCTTATTCCATCTCGAAATCAAGGTAATTTATAAGATAAAGTAACAAAGTAATAAAATCTATTTTACAGAGTATCTAAGTAAATATTTCATAGCAAATTGTTTTCTTTTTAATTTAACCGACTTCAAAAAAGAAGGAGGTTTCTCAATTCGACTATATACATATTTTTTTTTTATGTGTGTTCGCAGATAACTTCGTCGTTTATGAACCGATTTTGATGATTATTTTTTGTTGGAAAGAAAATATTCCATGGGAGGTATCATGATAAGGAAACCAGGATCTGATAAATCGAGGGGAACCTTTGAAAATCGTAGTGCCGGCTAGTGCGTTTGTTATTTAAAGCACTACTATTAACACGTTCCGGGACAGTGACCGGCTATAGACGTGATAACAATAAAAGTTCTATTGTGTCTCGTTCACTGCCCCGGAACGTGTTAAATTGAACTAATGAATTCACCACTGAAAATAGTGAAATAAACAAAATTTTAACAAAAAATTAAAACCGCCTTCATAAAAACTAAAAAGTTAAAAAATAATATTGCAGCCGATGACTTTTTCGTTCGCATCATAAAAACATTAATTTGTTTTATAGAAGTCGGTGTCAAGACAAGCCAAAAACCTTATGCAAGCCCTGTCGCGAATCGTACCGGCTTGACAGCGACTTCGATAAAACAAATTAATGTTCTTATGATGCGAACGAAAAAGTCATCGGATGCAATATTATTTTATAACTTTTAAGCTTTTTTGAAGGTGGTTTTAATTTTTGTAAATTAGTGTCAGCGTACATCTAGCAGAAAAAAGCTCTAGCAGTTTTTATTGATAAGAGTTGAAAAAATACTAGCGTACATTGAAAACACACGCTATTTTCAACTTTGTTTCAGATTTCATTCTTTTCATTATTAATTAATTTATCAATGAAAATTACTCGAGCATTTTTCCGCAAGACGTGTGCTGACCCTTGAAATCTTTGACTATTTATTATAAGGACTAGCCTTGCGGTAGCATTTCCCCTCTGCCACGGTATAAGATCAATTGATCATGTGCATTTACATTCAATTTTATTTGCGTGTTGTAACTTTAGATTCTGATTTTGAACGTTAAAAATCATGAAAAGAAGTCTCGTGTGAACCCCAAACGTTCTTAGTTCAAAATTATTGTTTCGCAATTATAGGCTGCCTCGTTTAGTGATAAGGTATAAAATTGAATGTAAATGCACATGATCAATTAATCTTATACCGTGGCAGAGGGGAAATGCTACCGCAAGGCTAGTCCTTATAATAAATAGTCAAAGGTCGCAAAGCATCTGCCTTCGAAAGAGAATACGGTTGTATGTATATTATAATTATAATCCACACTAACACAATCGTGCAACACGGTTCAGTAGGTACTCGCATCGCATCGTACCGCAGTTGTCCGTCGCCCCCATAAATCTGTCCGACGGGACAATGCGATGGAATTCCCGCGGAGCATACATTTACATGTTTATATCTTCGTGTCGCTGTTCATTCTGCTTAATTGCCTCATTGGGGATGTAGGTGTGCTCATTTGAAGTTGAAACACTGTTTAATACTATAGAAACGGAACGGACGTGTAGATGCGCTACGAAACGACAATGCCAAACGCGTTGAGGTTATGCAAATAATAACAGATCTAAGCAAGTGCATACGACACTGCACATCCCGGTATCCTCCTAAGGACCAGACTAATATACCGGATGATTTTTTTTACTGTGACGAAATTTTCACAGTTGGTTCAGACCATCAAACTGAACAACTTTTACTATAGGGAGGCAAACGTGAAATCGCAAAAAAAATCAACTCTTTGATAGCCTATGATCTGACTAAAAATCTGGTATATTATTTGTGCGGACAAAGTCGCGGGTTAACGCTCATACCTTATTTCATCATCATCATCTCAGCTGATGAACGTCCACTGCTGGACATAGGCCTCCCCCAAGGATCGCCATAACGACCGGTCCTGCGCTGCCCTCATCCAACGGGATCCCGCCGCCTTCACAAGGTCGTCGGTCCACCGTGTTCGGGGCCTACCCACGCTACGCTTTCCGGTACGCGGTCGCCACTCGAGAACTTTTCGGCCCCATCGGCCATCGGTTCTGCGAGCAATATGCCCCGCCCACTGCCACTTTAATTTAGCAATTCTTTGGGCTATGTCATCAGAAGAACCAGAGTAACTGACATACCTTATTTGTATTATCCAAATCCAACTGCATTATTAGTGTAAAAATTTTCATAATTATTCTGAGAAATATTTTAAAAACAACAGACAACTGGAGAGAAAAAATGATCGGAGACTTTATAGGACACGTAAAATTCTTTTAAAACTATATTGGAAGGGAAAATAGAGGCGAAGGGAGGCAGAGGAAGACCTAGACAGAGTTATCTAGCACGGGTGAAGGAAAAGGTTGATGTCGTGTCGTATCAACAACTTTAGGAACTGGTGGAAAAGAGACAGGATTGGCGAACACTCCACCGACAAGAGCGTAGCTCATTTTATTCTTAATTTTGCCCAACAATGGGACGAAATAGGTTAATAAAAAAAAAACTAAATGTCTCCATTTTCTATCATATTTTCTGTACACACTGCACAATCTTTTATTACACTGATTATTAAAAAAATTCAATAAATGTCGCCAAGGATAGGCAATTAATATTTTACACTTGAGAGATTTTATACACGTAGACATCCATGTGTATAAATATTGTGTACACCATTAGCTATAAACCTTTTGTTCAGCTAGTGGTTGAAGGAGATCTTATTCTAGTTATTGTACTATAAACCCTACTCCTAGTATAATAAAGCACTGAATCTCTATCAACCAGCACAAACCCCACACACCTTTATATAGTTCAAATATCGGTGTATCAGCTATAAACCCATAGTAAAAAAAGAAGAATTTGAAGCTCATAAACTGAGAGTCCCTAGATATGAAGACGTAAAGGACCAACACTTACCGATTTGAAATTTTGCTCAAACTAATTCTAATTTTATTTCATTTTATTTTATTGTTCAAAATAATTTATTCAAAGGAGCTTTTTACCCAATAAATAAAATAGTAGGTTAAGTTAATATTAATTGAATTTCCAACATATTGTAAGTTGTTCATTGTACAGTCATAATTAATAACATTGTGAAATAAACCAACATGAAGGAGCTTAAAAGAAAAGGGTTATAAAATGTCACATCTTTTTTTGAAGCTATCACCGCGTCGAAACGTGTTTTCACTGTAGAGAAGAAGCGGGCAAAAACTCAATACAACATAAATAGAATTATTTTTAAGCTAAGGTTATTATTATAAACAATAATAGTCACACATACAGTCATATTTAATAATTATTAGTATACAGTATTGAGGCCAGTGGATTGATGGATCGCCCCAGGTATCGGTGGAACGACGTAGTGGAAGTTGACCTACGTGAACTTCAAACAAAGCTAAGCTAATGGGGAGATGTTGCACAGGTTCGGGAAAAGTAGCACTCTCCCGTTTCAGAGGTCAAAAACCCACTTTAGGTCGGTGAGCTAGCGGAATTAGTTAGGAGTTAGTTTACATAAACTCTTAAGTGAACATAAATGTTTTATTATGTATAGCATAGCTTTAGAAGGAAAATACACTTTATAGTCTTTATACCTCCGTAACGTTACAATAAAATTTGAAGAATGTCAAAGGGATCAGAGGAATTTTTCGCGTGGAAAATTATGACAATTTTGTAAGGGTACTCTTTGTACTTGAAGCCCTCTGTAGTCTTTACTCTCCTGTAATAGTAAGCACATTGGAATTTATAACATTTTACTGTTGTCTTCTATCACAGTCATATTTTTGTGAAGCGCTCTAACCTGTAGTACTTACGTCACGTGATCATGTCTATACATTTAAACCGACATCAAAACATGGAGGTAACCTCAATACCCTAAAAAGCAGTATTGAGAATACGGCTTTTTTAGGGTTCCTAAGACAAACCAGGAACAAGAAGAAAGGAAGGCAGGAAGGTTCTCAATATAGGTTTTCTTTCTTTTTTGCTCCTATTAAAACAAAATTTGGCATGACAAATAATAATAATTCAAAATCGAATTAATGTGGCAATCAAGAAGACACAAAACTTTATTGGCACAGTACAAAGAAACGGGGGTTGAAAAAAACCATCTTATTACCTGCGCCATTAAGTGAGATATCATTGGAGTCTTATAAAATGAAACAAAGTATAGCTACCGGTATAAATAAAATACATATAGCGGGTACCGAGTTGTCCAAGTCTTATTTCGTCCAAGTTTCATTTCGTCTATGTTTAATTTCGTCCTAGTTTTATTATACCTATTAGTTCGGGACTATTTCATTTTTCTCGAAATATTTGTGGCTTTTAAAATTTTGCTACACCGATGTCGACGAAAAATAAAAGATATAGTTATTATTTTGATCTACGCCTTTCACTACAAAATGCATACCACAACAGTTTGGCATGGTAATTTTTAAGATACATCATTTATGTACCCGTTGTACCCCTCGAAGTGAATAAATAAATTTAAAAAAAAAATTACATCTAACAACAGGCTTCGTCAAAAATACACCAACGGCCTTTTACTTAAATAGTAGTATTTGCAATACTTAACACGTTCCGGGACAGTGACCGGCTATAGACGTGATAACAATAAAAGTTCTATTGTGTCTCGTTCACTGCCCCGGAACGTGTTAAAGATGGCGCAAATCACCAATAATGAACCTTTAAGAACATATCGTTCATTCATCGTTCATTGCACCCGCGAAGAACACTCCTCCAATCTAAAAGATCTCATTCTAAAAGTCAGAAAGAATGAAACGATCGTAAAGTAGAACATAAATTCCTTTCAGCATGATTTCCACTTCGATTGAACATCTGATTGTGTTTGACAGTAGGAATGACTGGGGTGCGAGAAAACGTTGAGAGGTGAACGGAGACATTTTTTCTCTAAATTAACAAAACTTATAACCATTAGTATAACCATATAATTATAATCCTGGCTCCGGACCTTCAGACTTAACTAGTTTAGGAGCCAGTGCCGTAACTGTTGGTTTACATGTTGTAAAATTTCAATAAAGGATTTTTTTATGTTTTTTTTGTTTATAACTTCATCTCGGCTGCTCCAAAATAAAACTCTGAATACGCCACTTTGGTATAAAATTACAGAGCCACTTTCAATAATTAATTTTGTATCAATTACTTAACTTAAACAATGATTTCCCTTTGGATTGTTTTTTAACAGTAGATTAACTCTGGTTCATAACACGTTAAAAAGTAGTTGTGCGTTTGTCTTTTGACGGTAATGTATAGCACTTAAGACATAAATAAAATAGTACCTATATGTTGAACTAGCTGTTGTCCGCGACTTCGTCTGCGTTACCCGGATAAAAAGTACCCTATGTGTTAATCCAGGCCATGGTCTATCTGTATGCCAAATTTCATCGAAATTCGTTCAGTAGTTTTTGCGTGAAAGAGTGACAAACATCCATCCATACTTACAAACTTTTGCATTTATAATATTAGTAGGATAGGATAAATGCCGTGGTAGTCTAGTGTCAAGTCGGCTCGCCTTTCGTGAAACGAGTGACTGTTCGATTCCCGTCCAGGAATTACGTACTATCAAATGCTATTTACGTACTATGTCCAGCAGTGGATGACCATCGGCTGAGATGATGATGATGAAATGCACGGAGAGAAATGTGTAGTCACATCTATACTATTATAAAACTGTAACAGGAAGTTTGTCTGTACATTGAAGATATTAACAAAAAAAAAGTTACGATATGGTTTTTAGGTGTCCCTGATTCCATTTCACCAATTTTTGGATTTTTGTCTGTCTGTTTGTTTGTGTGTTTGTTTGTTTGTTTGTTTGAACGAGTATCACGCAAAAACTACTGAACCGATTTTGATGAAACTTTTTTTGTTTGATAGCTTATGATCTGACTTAAAATCTGGTATATAATTTGTGCGGACGAAGTCGCGGGTTAACGCTCGTTTACTATAATTTTGTAATAATTACTATGTGACTACTATTTTCGTAGACGTTTTAAAAAGTCTAATATTATATGTGGTTTTTTTTATTCTTTTTGTCTTTGGTAGATTTAAAGAATATCCGTTTTCATAAACTAAAATTGTTGTTCATAGATACCAATTTTTTTCTCTGTGTTTATATTTTTGTAACCACATAAGAAAAAGAAGCAGCACGAAAGGGAACGAAGAAAAGAAAGAAAAAAGAAAAAGGAAAAAAGAAGAAGGGAAAAAAGAAGTACCCCAGAAGTAACCAAGAAACCATATCTCTTAGTCGATACGTACGACACGCACGGGAAGAAATGGGATGTAGTATCCTTTGCCGGATTTAAAATGAATATTCATTTTAAATCTTTCAATAACTAGGCCGAGAAAATAATTATTCAAATCGAGATATGCCTCCGTCCTTGTCACTTTGTGAACGACAGAGTGAGAACGCCTGAGGGTTTTTGTTTTGCCGTGTATACTTGCCCTACTGGTTAATTCTTAGTTGAGCTACTTTCACAGCGTACTTTGTACGGTCAGCATAAAAAGTCACAATAGAATGTTGTGTGTGTTTTGTTTCAATTGGTGTTGGCTAATCTATACTATTATAAAACTGTAACAGGAAGTTTGTCTGTACATTAAAGATATTAACAAAAAAAAAGTTACGATATGGTTTTTAGGTGTCCCTGATTCCATTTCACCAATTTTTGGATTTTTTGTCTGTCTGTTTGTTTGTGTGTTTGTTTGTTTGAACGAGTATCACGCAAAAAGTAGTGAACCGATTTTGATGAAACTTTTTTTATTTGATAGCTTATGATCTGACTTAAAATCTGGTATATAATTTGCGCGGACGAAGTCGCGGGTTAACGCTCGTGTATTCTATTATGATTGTAGCACTCCTAATTCTACCACTCCTATATTATATTGTACCACTCCTAATTCTACCACTCCTATATTATCCTCCTATATTATATTGTACCACTCCTAATTTACAATGATTTGATTATACGGTGGGTATACCCTCTAATACTCACTCAATAATTTTTAAAGGGGTGGTTGCGTTTAGACCATCATAAACTAAACAACTTTCAAAATGGAAAAAACATCGATAAAAAATCTGCTACACCAGTAATATTTAAAGGGTTCCATACTATTGAACAACTTTCACGATGGAGCCACAATCGAGAAAAAATCAAAGAAAAATCTTCTGTTTCACACAAAACCGCACCTGTTTAGTCTACTCGGCTCAAATGTAGTAATTTATAGTACAGTTGTTCAGTTTAATGGTCGAATAAAACCACCCCTTTGAATATTACTAGGATGTTTTGTTACACCCAGTATATTCTGTCACAGTCCATATAGACAAGCAATTTATTTATTTGTTTAATTATTTATTTTATTCACAGAGGAACTCCAATACGCTATGCAAGTAAGCATACAAATCAAACAAGAATATTAAATTTCCACCAACCTAACTTAATATTACGATTTAAACATTCTCAGAAAAGGTCAGGCATTCTCTTAAAGTCTTAAACAATCAGACCAGCGGTCAGCAAAAACGTCAAACTGTGGTGAGTGTTGCAGTAGCGTGGTGAGACGCCTGAGGGTAAGTACGAGCGGAGAGTGCTGATGCGCCACCGCGTACGCACGTAGTTGTTGGGCACGAATAGGCGGAGGGCCCGGCCATAAAACAATCTCATGATAAGATAAAGATAAGATAAGATAAATATTCTTTATTTGCACACCAAAATAACCAAGAAGGGTACAAAAGGCGGCCGTACATGATAATTATTTTGTTCTCGCCACTAAGGTAGCGTAGGCAAGGCACGGGGTAAGGTGCGGTGTCTGAAGTTAGTGAGGGGCAGGGAGTGACCATAATAGTTATAGGTGGTCGATCCAGAGCGAGCCACAAGGCGTCCAACATTACGCCTGTCAGATCTTGGTCTCCAATTAACTCTGACTCCCCATTTGTTGACAGTTCTTCGGCATATATGACCAGCCCATTGCCATTTCTGCTTGCCAATTTTCGGAGCTAATTATATCAACCACTTTTAGTACTCTAACATACCTATCACACTGATGTGATCTCACAGAGAAACACCGAGCATAGCTTACTGAGCGACTTTCCTAACGTCAGGGTTCACGTTTCCGTACCATAGGTCATCAGCATCACTGGCAGGACACACTGATCGATTCGTTATGAGGCATTTTGTTAGGGCCGAGAAATATATAATTATGAAGGTGTTTCCAGAAAGCAGCCCATCCTAGTTAGATAAAAAAATACAAAAGAAGCAAAAACATCAATTCTGTGACAGAGACCATGCTATGTTTTCTTAGTACAAACTAAGTGGAACGCAG
The DNA here is from genome assembly GCA_927399405.1 of Agonopterix arenella. Lineage (NCBI taxonomy): Eukaryota > Metazoa > Arthropoda > Insecta > Lepidoptera > Depressariidae > Agonopterix > Agonopterix arenella. The sequence goes on along the minus strand of OV656708.1, from coordinate 15,483,773 downwards.
ATTTTCCATAAACAGCTTCCGCCATTTATAGTTATGTTTCGAAGCACTATGTGTTGAACTAGGGTTCATATCGGAGTAACAGCGCAAAACACCTCACGCGCTGCGCTGTAGTAGTGAGAGATTTCGCCCATATCAATCACTGTCTTGTTGGTCTAGTGGTCTAGACAACCGGCTTACGATCCGGGTAGCTAAGGTTCGATCCTCGTGTTGGCCGATCGACTTTTTTAATTTATTTCATAATGTGGCGCCCCCTTGTGCTAATAAGTGGCAACGCAATTAGGACGTCCTAAAATTCAAGGCGACTTTAACTATCTATATTCAATATACATATAATAATAATCTATGACAGAGACTTTTGCTGCTAGCCGTACATGTTAAGCCCTCCCCACATCTCCCGTGTACACACTCGCCCTTTAAAAGCCCTGTATTTAGGTCGACCACTGGAAGTAAACAAATGTGACGACATGGAGAGCCTACTAAGACTTTTTACATCGTCAAACCGTTATGGGGGACGTCACTTTTTATTTTTGTTTCTTTTACCAATGACAGATGTGTTTTTTAAGAAATTGTTAGTTAAAGAATCACGCGAAGAAATGAATATAACTTGGGCACAACAAAAAATTTAAATCTACCAAAATTAGACTTAGAGGTAACAAAACAACAAATCAAAATAAAAAAAATATTATTTCATACTTTGTTTCACATAGAAATATAGATATCAATCATGGATATTAAAGATAAAAAAAACGTTATTTGCATCTTTATAGTACAACGAGCGTTAACCCGCGACTTCGTCCGCACAAATTATATACCAGATTTTAAGTCAGATCATAAGCTATCAAACAAAAAAAGTTTCATTGAAATCGGTTCAGTAGTTTTTGCGTGATACTCGTTCAAACAAACAAACACACAAACAGGCAGACAAAAAATTGGTGAAATGGAATCAGGGACACCTAAAAAGCATATCTTAACTTTTTTTTTGTTAATATCTTCAATGTACAGACAAACTTTCTGTTACAGTTTTATAATAGTATAGATAGATTTTAAAAACAGTGCCTAGCTCCCAAACTAGGATTCCCTGTCCTATGGGTAGCTAGGTCTTTCATCCTTATATACTACGAAACAATGCTAAGTAGCTGCTTATTATATCTATTTATGTGTTTAAAGACAGTTTTTTTTTTCACTATGATAACGTAGGTGCGTGATCCTGGAAACTTTTGTCTTATGCTTAAAATTATTACGAATAACAAAAAAGGTTAAGTTTAATAAATACATTTACAAACAAGAGAATTTACACAAATAGAACAACAAAACAAAAAAGTCATAATATAGGTAAGTACGTCACTCACCCACAGGCAAAACCGATGCTTTCACTAGATTGTAGAACAAGACAAATGGATACCAATGCTCCTTATAAGGTGTAATTTATCCCCCACGTCCCTAAAATCCGAATATTTGTATAGAAAAGTGATTGCAGCGCGTTCTTTTTCAGTTTTTCTTTCCATAAACAGATTATGGCCAAACTAACAAAAATATTAGAATGACATCATAAATTCCAAAACAAGACCATCAGCTGTTTGTTACATTGATATTTAACCATCGTTAAATCTTTCTAGGAGTACCAACGCCAAAAACAACACACACATCTTACAATCCCCCAGATTCTAAAAGAAAGAACTCAATTTAAAAACTCAAAGCCAAACCAATCTAAAGAAAGCACAATCCACCTTTACTTCAACATTTTAGAATTCCGTAGAACTGGGACATAAAAATAGTAAATACTAAGCTTTCACATAAATCAGTTATGGCCGCCGGTAGACGTCAGCGTAGAATTTGAAATGATGGCTTCGCCCATTCATGGTTGACGTGCGCTGAATTCGCTCCGCTTGAAGTGCCGGCTTGCTCCCCGTCCGTCCGTGCTAGTTCTAGTGCTAGGTATTATACCTACACGCTCTATGCTAGAAGCGTTCTGATACCCTTTACGGTCATAACTGTTTCATGTGGTGATTTTAGATTTATGCACAATTTCATTTTAAATTGCAGCTTATGCGGTTCGAAAAATTAGACAGCTAACTGATATAGCTACTGCAAGACTTGTATACTTCAGCTACTTCCATAGTATCTTATGGTATTTTGCTGTGGGGCCGTGCTGCAGATGTTGAGGCGATCTTTATCCTTCAAAAGAGGGCAATTCGAGCCATTTATAATCTGCGTTGTCGAGATTCACTACGAGATCTTTTTAAGGATATCAATATCTTGACTTTCTACAGTCAATATATTTACGAAAATATTTTATACGTTCGGAAAAATTTGTACCTATCTCTTTCCCAAAAAGAGTGACGTTCATAAATACAATACAAGAAATAAAAATAAATTAGTATCCCCACATTTTCGACTCCGTAAGGTCAACACATCTTTCATGGGGCACTGTATACGCTGTTATAATAAGATACCAGAGGATATTCTAAACGTGCCAGACAAAAAGTTTAAGTCCCATGTTAAACAAGTCCTCTGTAAAAAGGGCTACTATAAACTCGATGACTATTTGAATGACCAAAATGTCTGGTCTTGACAATGTTACTCTATGTAATGCAATATTGTATTTTAATTGTACTTTGTATATTGTGTTTTGTTTAAAAGATGTGTGTTGTAGAGTTTCTGGCCGCATCTTCTCTCAACGAAACACCTTCCGACGCGGTGGTAGACTCAAAAAATGACGTCAAAAAGCTATCTATGTGATATTATATTGAATTTTTTGAATTTTGAATTTTGAATGGCTAAATGTGAGCATTCATCATCATCAGTGTATAAATGTCCCACTGCAGGGCACAGGCCTAACCTCAGGGAGGGTGTATGGGCGTTAGTCCACCACGCGTGCCCAATGCGTGTTGGTAGACTTCAAATACACATCAGAATTTCTTCTTCAGTCCGGAATCCTTCGAATGTTAAACGTGAGAATCACTACATCTACAGGGTGAAATTGATATCATTAGCATCCTTTTAAACTAAGAGTCTACCCATCAAACTGAACAACTTTTACTATGGGAGCAAACCAATCGGATCAAAAAAAAAAAACTGCTGTTGCATACATTTGAGTCAACTAGGCAGCTAGCTTGCTGCGATCGGTTTGCTCCCATAGCAAAAGTTGTTCAGTTTGATGGGTAGACTCTTAGTTTAAAAGGATGCTAATGATATCAATTTCACCCTGATATGGTCGATAGTTGTAACACAGCTTGAAAGGGAAATTATTGTCGTCAGCTGGAGATATTAAGAGGATAGACTAGTACTGTTTGGTCCATACCAAAGTATTCCCCTGTTTCTGTTCTTTAAGTATTCCCCTGTATCTGTTTTTCCTTTTAAACTAAGAGTCTACCTATCAAACTGAACAACTTTTGCTATGGGAGCAAACCGATCGCAGCAAGCTAGCTGCCCCGTCGACTCAAATGTATGCAACAGCAGATTTTTTTTTGCTCCGATTTATTTGCTCCCATAGTAAAAGTGGTTCAGTTTGATGGGTAGACTCTTAGTTTAAAAGGATGCTAATGATATCCATTTCACCCTGTATACACAATATGGTCGATAGTTGTAACACAGCTTGAAAGGGAAATTATTGTCGTCAGCTGGAGATATTAAGAGGATAGACTAGTATTGTTTGGTCCATACCAAAGTATTCCCCTGTTTTCTCCCTGGATAATGACACTAGAGCTAATATTTTTTTACCATAAACTAGAGTTTATGGTAATTCACCCTTGCCATGTCCCTGTTTTGCTTTTTGCATTAATTATTTACTGTAAGAACAAGGGACTTTCGCAAATGACCAATTTAAAAAATTTGACGAATATAAACAAACAAAAGCAAAACATAAAGAGATAGTCAAAGTCTTTCTCATATTATTATTGAAAGAATATTTAAATTCAGTTTAGTTTTGGAGGAGGAAACAGGGGAAAACGAAATGCTTAATTCGTCGAATTTTTGTATTTAAAATCGGTCCGAACTACAGTTGTCTCTTTCGCACTCTAGTCTGACAAATACGTGTACAGTCGGAAAAGTGACTTTTTTTTTTATTACGTATGGGTTTGCTCTTGACCTCAATCTAGTCCTTAACCTATTCTCTAAATTAGCATTTCAGCCCGCCTATCCTCTTAAGCTTCATGGTTTAGCACTTAAATGTGCTATATACTTTAGGGGGTTGCTTCAGACCATCAAACTAAACAACTTTTACTATACACCAACATTGAGATCGCGAAAAAAATGACTCGACCCAAATATATGAAGCAGCTGATTTCCTTTTTCACTGTTTTGATATTGTTTTTTATTCCAAAAGTTGATCACTTTAATGGCCTAAGTATTTATGTCACGTATTTAAGTTTACACCCTGTATAATATTATCCATTGTTTTTTTAGGTTTCCCAAAAGACGAAAAAAAACTATTAATCGTTGTATCTTTTAACATCGAACCTTATTCATGCTAGAACTACGTTCACTTTTACAACCGAATACGATATATGAGTCATAAAAACTAGTATCTGATAAGTTAATTGAAAAGTAGATTCGTGTTCCCGAAACCAATCTAATAGATTGGACCTACATTTTATTTAATACATGAGAGTTACGCGGTTATTATTTAATCTAGAAATAAACATTTTAAAGGATTCTCGGATTTTAACGAAGTTTAATTTCGGGCACTCAAATATACGAAAACGCGGTAAGAACTCGTTAAAATGTTTATTTCAACATTTTACTTAACTGAGGGCATTGACTTACCAACTACTGGACGTAGGGGTCCACACTCAAAAGTTTCCGAACCAATTTAAACAGAATCAGTCCCTTTATTCATATAACTATGCATAATGATAGATTTAAACTTGAAACCTATTTAGATTTCATAAACATCTTTACAGGAGATGCCCTGATTCATCCTTCAGTTCGGCCGGATCTGCCGTCACTGTGGAGACCTCTTGAGATTTACGACACGAACCGTTTCAGTTGCGTTTGTGATGCGTTTTAAACTGAAACTGAAACAAATCGAAGGTTCAGGTCTTCGAGTATCCGTGGTGGACCGACGACGTAGTGAAGGTGGCGGGAAACCATAAAATGTCGGCAGCTCAGGACCTGTCGTTGTGGCGATCCTCGTCAAACTATGTCCAGCAGTGGACATGTTTCGGCTGAGATGGATGCTGATTGTACCGAGGGTGGATGGACTCGTTGATTGTTTGTGTTCAATCATCATCATCAGACTAAATACATTACACTGCAGGGCATAGGCCTACCCGCGAGGAGGGTAGGCGCGTTAGTCCACCACGCGTGCCCAATGTGGTTTGGTAGACTTCACATACGCATCAGAATTTCTTCTTCAGCGTATGCAGGTTTTCTCACAATGTTTCCCTTCACCGTTTAAGAATAGTAGGTATTACGTACATAAGTTAGAAAGTCTCATTTGTACATGATGTTGTCCGTGCGGATTCGAACCTGGACCCTCATGATCGAGTGTTCGTAACTCTCCGCAACGTGCCACCGACGCTCTCTATGTGTTCACGTGACAACTAACGCCCTCTCACGTCAAGCGGACTACCGACTGTGATAAGCCAATCGCCAGGAAGCATACGTCACACTCTCGCGAACTTCAGTGTTTTTGTATTAAAATTCGCCCTATTCTGGTCTAACCGACATACGGCTAGCATCTTATGTATTTTGTTATCCTTACCAATAAACGATAGTATCACAAGTATAATTAAAACGGTTAATTGAAGAGGCCCTCAACCCTGACACCTACACCAGCCATTACGAATCAATAACACCATGTATAATTTCCTCGTAATGGACTATAATCGAAACATTATTATTTCTAGGCGTCAAACGCAGCTGCGATTTTAAAAACGCATCACTTCAGATTTTCTGCCCTAAGCCCCGCTGAGCGCCCAACGTCGCGATACTCAATAAAATATTTTATTGCACTATAAAACGAGGCGGTCTTAGTTACAGCGAGTTGGTGAAACGAGTCGCGTATAGGACGTTAGTTAAATGGCCGCGAAATTAGAAGCGTTCGGATATGGCAGCAGGTTTTGTTGGCTTAATGAAGTCGTGGGTGACTGACGAATTATGTGATGCGGTTTGGGATAGGAAAGCCTGTATTTATTAACGATTTCGAGTTGTCTTGTGCCTTAAGCTCTCGTAAGTAAGTACTTACGACTCGATCAGTCACTCATATTGACTAACTATTGAGTTTGTAACTCTGAAATTCAGACTTTTACAACCACATTTTTGTTTTCCTATCATCGTCAACTGCTGAACATAGGCCTCTCCCAAAGCGCGCCACAAAATCCTCGGCCTACTTCATGCAGTCGCTCCCCGGTACCTTTTTTAGGTTGTCTGTTCAGCGGGCAGCAGGGCGTCCCACACTACGCCTGCCAGTTCGTGGTCTTTACCGATCTCTGACACCCCGTCGGTTGTCAGTTCTTCGGCATATATGATCAGGCCATTGTCGCTTCAGCTTGCTAATTTTCTGAGTTATGTAAACAACTTTAGTTCTCTAACGTATCACCTCATTAATAGTTATACCTGATTAATAAAGTCAATTGCAGTATCTATTTGATACTATGTTCAGGTTGCTATTGACGTTGTCCCGAACCCTTCGCAACGCGGTGGCAGCACGGAGCGTGGTGGGGAACCTCGACTTCATGAGCATCTGAGCGATGATGAGCAAACATTGCCAGACGTGCTGCAAAATTCGGCAGGTGCAATAACATCCTGAAGGCGTTATTATGTTGAGCACGCAGGGCCCTTAGCGATTCTTTAAGATATGCAGTCTACAGACTACAGGTGTACAGAGATTGTGCAGTACGCTCTAAATAATGTTAGTTAAATCTGGGTACCTGAGGAAAATTACCTGGCTTCGTACGCACTGTCCAATGAATACGTAATAATAAGGAGAACCAATTACCAAGAAATTAAATTAAATGTTTTTGTAATTTAAGCCCTATACTTTTCTAAAAACCCCATCCTGATTGGTACAGTAATTTTATGTGATGTGTGCACAAACAAACAAACCTACAGATAAACAGATGACAATTGAAAATCATTAATGCTATCGGTCGAGTGTCGGTGGCGCTTTGCGGAGAGCTATGGCAACCAGGCGGAGGACAGTCGCCTTTTAGTGGCTTTTTCCGATTCAGTTTGCATAGAATGTGCTGCCATCTATTAAATACTTCGCAGAACTATGAAAATTTTTTATTGTCTATGTCAAGGTCTCATTGACAAATTCACAAAATGGCTACCTATCATGCGTAATGTGCGGGTTGTATGTAGTTTTCGTTCAATTTCGTGCTGATTTAGTTATGTTCTGGAGTTTTTGTTGTTCTCTTACCAATGTTTAGATTACAGGAATAGTAAGGATACCGAAATTTCACTCGATCGGTGTGGGATTGCACGAAAACTAGCATTCAAAACAATAATATCCATCGGTATGATCCAGATATAAGTTGGTATGTATATATGGGTTGAATGTTTGTTGGTGAAACATAGATGGCGCTAGCTAGCCTTCAATTTGATAAAAGGTGTATGCATAATGTTGCCAAGAGTAGGTTCTCTTTTCTTATATACTTATATTTCTCTTTGATGGCAACTCAATCTTGAGGTCCAGGTTCGAATCCGCACGAATGACATGGCATGTACCAATGAGTTTTTCTAACTTATATACGTAATACCGGCAGCTCTCAAGCGGTGAAGGAAACATCGTGAGGAAACCTGCATACGCTTAAGAAGAAATTCCGATGCATATTTATGTGAAGTCCAATCCGCATTGGGCAAGCGTGGTGGACTAACACCCATACACCCTCCCTGAGGGTAGGCCTGTGCCCTGCAGTGGGACGTATATATGATGTGATGATGATCAATGCCATCTTTAAAATAACTCTGTCTTCGCCATTGGAAGAAACAGCCGTGAGTATGTCAGCTATTAGAGTAGTAAATAAACAATTTAAAAAACTTGATAAATAACAGTCGAGTAGAGTTGAAAGCAGGTTTGAACCTCAAATGAAAACGTTCATTTTAAATTAAACTTAGTAGTAAATAGATTGAGTGGCATTGCATAGTTAGTATTAGTTTAGACTGTAGAATGCTTTACTGGAAACAACTGGATATTTGTAGTGTTTCCACCGAAACGAAATAGCCTAATAGACCGCATTCTAAAATATTTACTACTGCATGTTGCGAAAAGCACAAACAATTTACCGTCCGAAGAACTTAAGGGCCTGTGTCGAAAAATAAATGAAGCGAAATGGGCGTGTGATAGCTTATATTACTGTCTGATGCGAGAGAAAAAGATGGGGCGGCGCGCGCGACTGAAACGACGCAAGCGAACAACAAACGTTATTTAATTGTGATTGTACTATTTATGTAAGTTCAATTCTGCTCTACTCAAAATTTGTAAAATATCAATCTCTTTTTTTTTAAATCAAGTCTCGTGTTTCTATTATTCACCGTTTAGCAGTTTCAAGCGTTTATAAATAAAAACGGAGGCTACTTTGGCTGGTTTTTCTATCGAGAAAATGTGTCTTAATCGTGTTTTGGCTCTAATCCAAACTTCAATTATATGCTCAATTTACAGATATCCGCAATTCATACTCCTACTGTTAGTACTTCATGATATATGACGCTTTGAAGAATCCTATTTTTTCACATATCCTCTTAACTAAGGGTGGCTTGCATTGAACCAAAGCGGATTAAAATAATTGATATTGTCTGACTGACTGTATCACAACTTATGATTATGACCAAGCATTTTGAGCTTGAGTTGCATCTGTGAAACAAGGTAACCGACAGCCCATACGAAACTAAGTGGCAATAGGCGAAGCAGAATGGCGAAGAACAGATGGGCGATGGGGCCATATAGTTATTACCTGACCGCGTACCGGAAGGTGCCCACAAGGTGGACTGACGAACTGGTGAAGGCGGTGGGAATACATTGGATGCGGTCATTGTGGCGACCTGCGATAGATGCCCATTAGTGGACGTCTTTTGGCAAAAATTTATAGTTTTTTATATACATGGTCGAACTCAAATTCAAATGTCACTGAATCTTAACCTAACAATCTACTAAGGCTAGGTTAATCTAATGTTCATCGGACCAAGCAAAGTAAATTATTTACATTTATTGCATCTTACATTGGGTCAGACTTTAGCAACAAGAGTTGTAGGATGGTTAGCAACTATCTAGGCATCGGCTACCGTTTACCGACAAAGTCTGACGAGTTACTATCGTGTACGGTGTGCAGACAAACATGTGAATTGTTGTTAATTCAATACGTTTCGCGAAAGTTTGGAGAGTTATTTAAAGACTAGCTGTGCCCGCGACTTCGTACGCGTAGCGTAGACTTTTGAAACACCTCATTGAAAGCTTTAAATGTAGCCCAGTCATTTTACGGAGTTTTGTTAGGCAGGGTAGGGAGTAATTATTAATTGGACTTTTAAACTGCAACCGGCACCATTTAGTGACAAAGGACTATCTTAAAACATATTTAAAAAATTGCTAAGCAACAAAGAAATCAAAATTGTGTGTCCCAGAAGGCTTTTATATTAATAATATTAATACCAATGCACTCATTTGAATTAGATTTAACAATATAACTTATTTTTGAACATTAAAATAGGCATTGAAATTTAAAAAATTAGGTATTTTTTAGAAAATACGAATGTATTTTTCAAACCTTCTAAGTAGACAAAAATATTACAGTAATTTACCATCAGGTTTTTTTAGAACGAAATAATAGCAAAATTTTAAAATTGGAACAGTTGCTGACGTGATTTTTTTTTAATTTCGGTACTTTTCTAGGCTGAAATTGGCTCTTCAATATTATACCGAAAAAATTATCAATTATTAAATAGTCCCGGCTTAAACCGTAAAATGACTGGCCTATTTTACTTATACAGGATGTTAGGGTAAACAGTTGCATTACTTTGAGGGGTGAACAATATCATGTATATAACACAGTATCATGGGTAAAATCCCATAATACTGAAGAACATTCCCTAAGAAACCAATAGGAAATTCGTAAAAAAAAAATTTTTTCCCATACTAAATGCAATCTGCTGATTGAAGTTTTGTATGAAAAGTCGAAATTTGTTTTAGCGAAAATAGCGACCACTGTATAATGGCTACGGAACTATATCAAGGGCGAGTCCGACACGCTCTTGGCCGGTTTTTTAGTCATGCGTGCACAAACAATCAAACAAATCACGAAAATCCAGTGCTGGCAACTCTTAATTTCCCAAAAAAAAAATGAAACCACACCGTTCAATTTTACTTACCGCAACCGCTTGACGTTAAAAACCACAGCAACTAAAAAACGAAGATGTCTGCAGCGCTGTCACCGGCACAGCCAATAAAAAGCCACCCTTTGAGGCTCGCCGCGACTTCAAAAGCCGCCGACCTCTTTGTCTATTGCCGTTCTACGTTTACTTCGATTTATTTTTTCGTTTATTCTGTTAAGGTGGTTTCAGTCCATACAAAAGTTTGACGCACAATACGCGTAGACGGAATTAATAAAAGTAATATTGTATATATGGAAAAATAGTTTAGAAAATCTAGTTGCCGTGTAACAAATAACATTTGCAATTTATAATATTATTATGAAGATATAAAGCTTTTAAAATTTTGTATGAAAAATTTCAGAGCTTTATATCTTCGTAATTATTTTATAAATTGCAAATGTTATTTGTTACGCGGCAACTAGATTTTCTAAACTATTTTTCCATATATACAAAGTTACTTTTATTAATACCGTGTACGCGCATCGTGCGTCAAAGTTTTGTATAAAATTGACCCCTCTGCAACCGCCTTAAGTGGTTTGAAAAAATGTTGATGATAATAATTTTTAGGGCGCCTTACCTTTTTCTGGTACGTTAATGTATTGTGTGCTAATACGGAACCCTCGGTGCGTGAGTAGTCCGACTCGCGCTTGGCCGGATTTTTATGTTTATGGTTGGTTATTGGCTACGATTTTCGTAGCAGTGTGGTAGCGCGCTACGAGGTGCTACGAGCTTAGTAACGCAAGCAGATTATTTTGAATGTTCGGTTCTGTACAGTAGAGCTGTACAGAACCGAACGTTATACAGGGTGTTAAACTTAAATGCCTTTAAAATTTTAATCGCAACCGAAATATTCGGCGTATTACATTTCCATACTAACAAATTAATTTTGTGGGCAATTTTATAGATTCTTAAATTCTTTATTGTACACAAAAACAATATAATTATGAAAAACGAGCGTTAACCCGCGACTTCGTCCGCACAAATTATATACAAGATTTTAAGTCAGATCATAAGCTATCAAACAAAAAAGTTTCATCAAAATAGGTTCAGTAGTTTTTGCGTGATACTCGTTCAAACAAACAAACAAACACCCAAACAAACACACAAACAACAGACTGACAAAAAATCCAAAAATTGGTGAAATGGAATCAGGGACACCTAAAAACCATATCGTAACTTTTTTTTTTGTTAATATCTTCAATGTACAGACAAACTTCCTGTTACAGTTTTATAATAGTATAGATTACAATAAGCCATGATGTACAAAGGCGAGCTTAACTCTAGAAGAGTTTTCTTCCAGCATACCGTTGAGTGAGAGGAGAACTGGTATGTTTGGGTAAAATCAGTGTGCACACAAATAAAGATCTACTGAATTATGAGATAATAAAATGTATACCTATAAAATAAGAAATAATATATGATACACATACAGGGTGTAAGTGACAGCCTAGCAAATATTGAAATGGCCAACTCAGCACATCAAACTGAACAACTGTCACTATGGTGCCTACCTCAGGAACGCGAAAAAAAATCAGCCGTCCCATACAAAACTGCTGTACATATGACTAAAATTAATGGGACGGCTGATTTTTTTTCGCGTTTCCTGAGGGAGGCTCATAGTGAAAGTTGTTCAGTTTGATTGTCTGAGTTCACCGTTTCAGTATTTACTAGGCTGTCACTGACACCCTGTATACAACAAATACATTTTTCAACACACTTGCTCATAAAATGGCCCTTATTTCACCGCAATTAGGCACATAATGACACCTATAATCAAACTTTGACTTTTTCATTACTATTATTCACAAGTGAGTTATAGGTTTTTTATAGTAGGTATCTAAACTTCTTGGTTGAGTTCTTGAGTTGCTTTGTTCTTAAAAAAGTTTCGATACAAAAAAGATCATATTCAATAGTAGAAATAAATTCTCTAAATAAACTTTTTATTTACAAAATAAAATGATTTTTTATTATTATTTTCTTCACAAGTGTGTTGAAAAACGTCGTATGATACACGTGTGTATTGATGATTACCGTCCTCGGCTCTCTTAAGACCCTCGCCTACGGCTCGGATCTCAATGGCGCCTCAGCGGTAATCACCAACATTACACACTTGTACCATAATGTACTATTATAATGGAAATTTTATAAGTCCCACTGTTCATTATAAGTGGCGACGGGCTCACTACCCGTTACACTAGACAAAATTTCGGTAAATAAGCTCCATAAAATTATAATTAAGTACATAATGTCATTTAACACCCTAGGTTAGTAACAATAATGTAGAGATTTCAGCGTTAATCGGGTGTATTAATAATTATAATTAATATCAATACAAAAAATAATAATAACAAAATGTTAAATTTTTGTGTATCTAGTCATCAGTGCGGACCAATGACTGGCGATGGGACACTGTTACCTTCAGGATGCTGTTGGAGGTGCCATGGTTTTTACTCATCAGTGATGCAACTTTCTTACACAGTATATCGTGGAAGCAGTCTGTACGCGCCTCGGCAAACTGGTGCACTGCAGAAGCGCTGCCGCCCCAACAACATTCTTAAAACTTAAGAGGCTATGTGAAAAAAATAGGATTCTTCAAAGCGTCATATATCATGAAGTACTAATAGTAGGAGTATGATTAGCGGATATGTGTAAATTGAACATATAATTGAAGTTTTGATTAGAGCCAAAACACGATTAAGACACATTTTCTCGGTAGAAAAACAAGCCAAAGCAGCCTCCGTTTTTATTTATAAACGCTTGAAACTGCTAAACGGTGAATAATAGAAACACGAGACTTGATTTAAAAAAAAAGAGATTGATATTTTACAAATTTTGAGTAGAGCAGAATTGAACTTACATAAATAGTACAATCACAATTAAATAAAGTTTGTTGTACGCTTGCGTCGTTTCAGTCGCGCGCGCCGCCCCATCTCTTTCTCTCGCATCAGGCAGTAATATAAGCTATCACACGCCCATTTCGCTTTAATTATTTTTCGACATAGGCCCTTAAGGGTCGATTACCAGAAGCATCCACAACAGAAGAGCGTCGAAGAGCATTTTCTTGCGGTGGCAATCTAGTCACTAGTAAATAAAGGTCAAATTTATTTAGAGCGATACGGGCAGCCGCGCGGGCCGCCGCGTCGGCGATGTGCAAATAAATTTAACCTTTATTCGCTGGTGATAAGATTGCCGCTGCTAGCAAATGCTCTTCGATGCTCTTCTAGTGTGAACCGAACCTTATTGTAAAGGTCCCGTAAAGCGCTGTAGGCCTTCTGCGTATATCTCACCCACAGGCTCATACAGAAAGATATATGACAGTTTCCCGAAGTTACAAATATCGATGAAAAAACTATCGTCGCCGAGCCAATATCACCTAAAGTAACAGGACTATTTAGTACCAGTTTGTAGCCATTTTTGTGGGCAATCGTAAAATAACAAAGGTTACGTAGAAAAAGAGATATAAAAAGTATTACGGACCGCAGCTCAGGGTCCGATATGAAAATCAATGGAGCGTGTGCTCTGTGTTGCCACAAATAATAAAATTGTCTGGTACAGTCGAGGGAGAAGAGAAAAAGATTTAAAAAACTGTAGAAAATCTACATAAAATTCAAGCAGTACTGACCGCATGGGTAAATATTCTACAGAAAGTTTCTAAGCAGCGTTTAAAAATGATTACATGACGCGCTCACCTATAGATTGTCCACTGGCCGAGAAGGTTTTGTCCACGGGTGGCTACTAATGGCTCCCACACATAACGTCGCATCGCATCACAAATATCTGCCAGCGCTCGATGACTTATTACGATGACATATGTATGATTATTGCACGCATCGTATCGCAGATATTTGCGATATCACGAATCACATCACACTATACGAATATCACGGCCGCAATGACTAACATAATCTGGATGAGGCTTATAACAGGCGTTTGGTGGACACAGGCTTATCATCAGTACGTTCCACTGCAGGGTACAGGTCTATCCTTACAATATGTCTGTATGTATACCCGTATGTCTTGACAATGTTAAACTATGTAATGCAATATTGTATTTTAATTGTACTTTGTATATTTTGTTTTGTTTAAAAGATGTGTGTTGTAGAGTTTCTGGCCGCATCTTCTCTCAACGAAACACCTTCCGACGCGGTGGTAGACTCAAAAAATGACGTCAAAAAGCTATCTATGTGATATTATTTTGAATAAAAAATTTTGAATTTGAATTTGAACCCTCAGGGAGGGTGTATGGGCGTTAGTCCACCACGCGTGCCCAATGCGGATTGGTAGATTTCACATACGCATCAGAATTTTTTCTTCAGCGTATACATTCAGGTTTCCTTATAATGTTTTTCTTCACCGTTTGAGTACATAAAGTTAGAAAAACTCATTGGTACATAGCATGTTTGTCTGTGCGGATTCGAACCCGGACCCTCGTGATTGAGTATTCAACTCTTTGCGGACCTCTCTACCGACGCTCACACACAGATACCATTGATATATAAACAATGATGATATGCATGGCAAAAGAAGCATGCAAGTAAAATTAATGCTGTTGAAATGCGTTCCTTGCGAAGTATGTGTGGTGTCACGCTGAGAGATAGAGTGAGAAATTATGCAATAAGAGATAGATGTAAATTAAAAGAAGATGTAGTGACAAGAATATAGAAAGGTATGCTTCGTTGGTTTGGTCATGTGAAGAAGACGAGTAACAGCAGATGTACGAAAGAAATATATGTTGCTAATGTGAGTGGAAGCTTCGGCAGAGGGACGTATGCTGATCAAATCAGTTGCGTCCTACAAAAAGAGGAGGTGCGGAGTAATTGAAACCGACGGGCATGTATGAAGAGATGTATGGATGTGCATGAGGCAAAAGAAGTATGTAAGGATTGTAGTAAGTGGCGCGCCCTGGTCTCTGCCTACCCCACTGGGAAAGAGGTGTGACGTTATAGATAGATAGATAGATGATAATGTTTAATTCTGGATTAAATAATAACCGCGTTACTCTTAAAAACTAAACTAAAACTAAGTTTGCCTTGTAATTGTTAACTGTCTCTTCTACGGGTCTGCTGGAAGAAATCTCTTCAGAGATAAGCTCGCCCTTTGTACATGTTTTCTCAACTTTGTGTATTATTATGTCCGTGTGTACAATAAAGTGTTATAATAATAATAATAATAATGATATCAAAAATGTCAATCTATTATGGATTCTTGACAAACTGTTTTTTTTTTCTGGTTTTATGTTAATTTGTTACAAAGTGAATAAGACTGTAACCTGATTTTATCTCACTGCATTACATTAACTAAATCATATATTTTATTAGCACAGTAACAAAGGGAAATAAAAACTAATAACTTTATTTTCTCACATGACTGTACATGATTTTCTGCTCTATAAACTTATCAATCGATCTCAAACGGTTAATTTCCTACGAAATAAAACTTTTTATTAAGAGAAAAAAAACTTTTGCAATAAATGGGTATTATAAGGCCGGTAATAAAAAAAAGTTTTTTAATCAATCCGGCAGTAGTTGTGTACGTGAATAATACCTGGAGTAATTTAAAACATGTGAAAGTTAGTGATACGACATTATTCCTAATTTTTGGACGGGCTATTTTTCTTGCAATAACTGTATAGAAGTATTATTATTATTTGGTTGTAAAGGCTTGGTCAATGAACCAATAGCTACTGCGACCTGAATAGACCTAACCTAACCTATGAATGAAATGAATGAATGAAATATACTTTATTTACACCAAACATAAAATACATTGTACAGGAAACAGAAACTGGTTATGGTACAAATAAGGCTAGAAGATCTATTGTAGCTGTCACCTATATATTTTTTTTTTGGTCGGGCAGGTAATCTTCAAAAGATACCCGGCTCCTTAGGGGAAGAGTCGGGTTATGTGGGATTTTTATCCACTAAAACCCCCCCGGTGGTCACCTCAGCGCATGTCGAAGGGCCATGGGGAAGCAATGTGCGTCCACGGCCCTCCTCGCGCCAAAGCTCTCCCGGCTCGGCACTGATGCCGGGCCAACACTCCCGCAGCATCTCTGCGCTGCAGCGGGACGGGACCACGCCGTACTACCGCTGCCTTCCAGGGGTCGCTTGGAATTGGACGGCCTGAGCCCCTTCTCCGACCGTCCGCGACTCTGGGCGCCCCTATCCCGAGGTGTCGTTGTGACGCATAGGGGGGCCAACTTTGCGTCCCCGGCGTCTCCGTCTTCGGGCGGGATTTGCTCGCGGTCTCGCTCTGCGCTGTAGCTGTCCCCCTAAAAGGTCATTTCCTAGGCCCACGGACTTCATGAACAGTGTTATGCTTTTGGAGGAAAGGTCCCTAATGTCAGCAGGTGTTACTACGTATCCACCTAGATGAAGACTCCTGCTGTGAATGAGCACTTCGCATTCGCAGAGGAGGGGTATGGGCGTTTCCTCTGCATCACAGCAGAATCTGCAAGTGGGTGAATATTCGAGCCCCATACTGTGTAGATGTTTGTTTAACTTGCAGTGTCCTGTTAAGGCTCGCACCAAGAGATCTATATATTTGTGACGCGGCATTTAGATTTTCGTAACTATTTTTCGGTATATACAAAGTTAATTATATTAATACCGTCTACGCGTATTGTGCTTCAAAGTTTTGTATAAAATTGACCCCTCTGCAACCACCTTAATGTAAGATTATTGTACACCTTTTCTGGTTAGCTATAGAAGCTCATAAGTATTCTTTACTATAAGTGTAAGACCTTCATAGATTCATAGATTCTTTATTGTACACAAAAACATAATTATGAAAAAAATTACAATAAGTCGTGTACCTTGTTACAACCTATAGTTTTGCAATAAACACACTTTGACTTTGACTTTGAAACTTAACAGCACCAAACATCAATGTTCTAAATTACCGCAATCGGCCCCCTATTTATACAGGGTGAAATTGATATCATTAGAATCCTTTTTAACTAAGAGTCTTCCCATCAAACTGAACAACTTTTACTATGGGAGCAAACCGATCGGAGCAAAAAAAAATCAACTGTTCCATACTAAACTGCAATGCCTGCTCAACTCAAATGTATGCACCAGCAGATTTTTTTTTCCTCCTATTGGTTTTCTCCCATAGTAAAAGTTGTTTAGTTTGATGGATAGACTCTTAGTTTAAAAGGATGCTAATGGTATCAATTTCACCCTGTATATCGGCACTATTTATTTCAACCAAAAAATCCAACACATATTCATATTCTGTTAGCTATTCAATTCCAATCAATAAGTAGGTACCTACGTAATAAGAGCTATTGCTAAATGTAAAGGTCTGGATCATTTCCGATTGGAAATAAAAAAAGTCAGCCTCCGCCGCGCCATTCTATGTGAAATTTACTGCCGGCCGCTTAGATTGCTCAATTCCTTACGAATATTAAGACTGTTGTGTAAGGAAAGCGAAACTAAAGCCAGTCGACTGCGGCGCAGTTATTTTGGAAGCTTTTGCAGTTCCTACGAATGTATGAAAGATGTTGTGGTTACCTTTGTCTCTCATCCCAAATAATAGTGTTATGCGTTAGTACAAGAAATAAAAATAAATAAGTTTTTCCACATTGTAGGCTCAGTAAGGTCAACTCTTCTTTCATGGAGCACTGTAAATAAGACAGCTCGACAACTCAGTTGGTAGTGAAATATTTGTATAATAAATTAATGATAATAAATAAATAAATAAATAACGCTCACGCTTGTAATGATCCCAAGCAAGCACTAATAGGCTACCATAACCATACAACAACTAAAAATTTAATAAAAATATGAATGTTTGTTTCCGAGTCATGGATGTTGTATGAATTCTATATCGTTGTCTAGTCATCATTATGCAAGTTCAGACTAGATTCTGGTACTTTGAATAAGACTAGATAATCTGGGCGGCAATGTCCCAGGATATTGATTTCTAATATTTGGCCCGATTCGACCAAACACGAGTAAATTTTATTCTTAGATTAAGGCGCCGGTTACTCTAGAGTAAACTGATTTTGCGTTTTACCAACCCTAATCTATGAATAAGTTGAGAATAAATTTTACACGGCCAATTTTGATGGTTTAAATTGGTTGGTTTTTGGTGGAATTAAAAAAATTTAACAAGGCAATAAGTGCGGAAACAACGACCGCTTTCTTTAGGTGGATTATTCATTCGTTCTTTTAGTATGGGTTTAGTGCGGTAGAGCACAAATGAAGTTATTTCGGAGTGAATAACAAGAGTAAAATTGTTCCTTGTATAGTTACTCATCTATAAATCAAAATTTTGGTCAAATCCAGCCTTAGTGAGTTATTCTTGTTCAATTTGCACACGAAGGAAGTCCTCTGTCAAAATGCTTATTATAAACTTGATTATTATGAATGAACAAAATGGCTGGCCTTGACAATGTTACATAATGTAATTCAATGTATTTATTTTGGAGTTGTATTCATATATTTTATAAATATTGCATCCTCTCTGTCTTTGTGAGAGGAAGCCTGTGGTCCTACGTAGTGTAAGACATATATAGCGTGAAATTGATATCATTAGCATCCTTTTAAACTAAGAGTCTTCCCATCAAACCGAACAACTTTTACTATAGGAGCAAAAGATCGAAGCAAATAAAAAATCTGCGTTTCCATACTAAACTGCAATGTCGACGCGCGAGTTCGCGACTCAAATGTATGCAATAGCAGATTTTTTTGTTTGATGGGTAAACTCTTAGTTTAAAAGGATGCTAATGATATCGATTTCACCCAGTATAATATGAGCTATGAAAATATTAGTAGGACAGCTAATATGTTATAGCTTGAAAACTACACTGGACGCAAATCTTTACGAGCCCGTTTCGCAGCACAATGT
Organism: Agonopterix arenella; assembly: GCA_927399405.1. NCBI lineage: Eukaryota > Metazoa > Arthropoda > Insecta > Lepidoptera > Depressariidae > Agonopterix > Agonopterix arenella. Next base: position 15,464,612 of record OV656708.1, on the reverse strand, counting down.
GGCATGGAAAGTTTATGTCAAATTATTGGATTTTCGTCCCTTAATCAGATACGTAATAGCTTCCCTTTGTAAGAGCGTTGGTTACGGGGATGCTCTCAATGGCCATTTGTCATGGTAAATGTGAGGGCGAGTATTGAATTCGGTGAACAAAACCTACTGACTTACTGACTTTGCACTTGTTCGAGTTGGGTTTGAACTAGGAGATTGGGGAATTTCACAAACCTTTCTGGAGGTATGCTTAGTGGATCTTGTATTAGGGGCCCAATTAAATCGATACTAATATTACAAAGAGGAACGATTAGATTTTTTGTTTGTTTGTTTGTATTGAACAGGCTCCGAAATTACTAGACCGATCTGAATCATTCATTCACCATTAGAATGCTGTATTATCCGTGATGCATATAGGTTTAAAAAACTGCTAAGTGTGTGTCGGGAAGATTCTAAGGTGGTACAAAGTTCGCCGCGGTCTTCTAGTATACAAACTTACTATATTTTCAAAACAAGAATGTGCCAGTCTTGAAAGGCGTCTACAAGTTCATTGGGAAAACATTTTTTTTTATTTAATTTTAGGAGGAAAGGACTACAATAAATTTCACGAGTATTTCAGATGCATATTCTTATTTTGAACAGATGTTCAGCAAAGGTGATCAGCGTGATTTAGATAATAAACTAATCAAAAATTGTTACAGCCTAACGAAGTTGTAGAGTTCGCCAAATATAATCAGAATTACCTGCCTAGCTAGCATGCCACCCCCGAGAAAACGACAAAAATCGAGATGTGCCTCCATCTTTATTATTTTACGTAGGCCAGAAAGAGTGCGCATGACGTTTTTCTCGTTTAAACGCTTTGTCGTGGGTGGCATGCTAGCTAGGCTGGGAAGGGGTCTCTTATTTTTCTTTTTTCAACAAAATTTTATACATGTTACCGAAACTAAAAAAATACCCAGTATTCTTGGATAGTTTAACTAGTGAAATCATAAATTGAATACACGATTGAAATTATTTCACACATTTATTTCACTATTCACTACGAGCGTTAACCCGCGATTTTGTCAGCACAAATTATATACCAGATTTTAAATCAGATAATAAGCTATCGGACAAAAAAAGTTTCATCAAAATCGGTTCAGTAGTTTTTGCGTGATACTCGTTCAAACAAACAAACACACAAACAAACAGACAGACAAAAAATCCAAAAATTGGTGATATGGAATCAGGGACACCTAAAAACCATATCGTACCTTTTTTTTTGTTAATATCTTCAATGTACATACAAACTTCCTGTTACAGTTTTATAATAGTACGAGGGTTAACCCGCGACTTTGTCCGCACAAATTATATACCAGATTTTAAGTCAGATCATTAGCTATCAAACAAAATAAGTTTCATCAAAATCGGTTCAGTAGTGTTTGCGTGATACTCGTTCAAACAAACAAACACACAAACAAACACCCAAACAAACACACAAACAAACAGACAGACAAAAAATCCAAAAATTGGTGATATGGAATCAGGGATACCTAAAAACCATATCGTACCTTTTTTTTGTTAATATCTTCAATGTACAGACAAACTTTCTGTTATTATTATTATTTGGTTATAAGGGCTTGGTCGATGACCAAATAGCTACTGCGACCTGGATAGATCTATTGTAACTGTCACCCTAGACCTAAAGGTCATTTCCTAGGCCCACGGACTTCATGAACCGTGTTATGCTTTTGGAGGAAAGGTCCCTAATGTCAGTAGGTGTTACTACGTATTCACCTAGATGGCGACTCCTGCTGTGAATGAGCACTTCGCATTCGCAGAGGAGGGGTATGGGCGTTTCCTCTGCATCACAGCAGAATCTGCAAGTGGGTGAATCTTCGAGCCCCATTCTGTGCAGATGTTTGTTTAACTTGCAGTGTCCTGTTAAGGCTCGTACTAAGAGCCTTAAGTCGTTGCGGTTTGAATTGATGGCATCCGAGGTATGTCTGTTTGAAAAGCCGGTCACAAGTTCTTTCGCATGCCTCAGTCCTGGTGTATCCGACCAGAGCCTGCGGCTTTGGTTCACAGCCCATTCCTTTAGCACACGTCTAGAGGTGTTGCGAGAGATGCCGCAATAAGGCTCGGGGCCTATGGCGTCCTCTTCCGCCCCTCTTCGTGCCAGCTCGTCAGCAGCCTCATTTCCATCAATACCGCAGTGTCCGGGAAACTACCTGTTACAGTTTTTAGTAGTATAGATAGATTTGATACATAAATTTTCTTTTAATTAAATTAGTAAGCCTGAACCCATTAGGCAATATCGCTTACGTAAAAACCTAAACAATTTACAAAATTACAATAATGGTCGCCCATCGAACTTCAATACAATAAATAGCAGTTGTAAGAGCTCGTACACACGTGAGCTGTTTAAACGCACGTCACGTGTGCCGCCCGTCGACGTCTCAACCGGTGAGACGAGGCGCACGTGTGAAATGGCCTTAAGTTAGGTCAAAGGAAGACTTACCTAGTGAACGCTGCATTGAGAATTGTGTAGAAATCTATACTATTATTCAACTGTAACAGAGAGCGTCGTCGGTGGCGCGTTGGAGATAGACATGGAATCCCAATCTTGAGGTCCGGGTTCCAATCCGCACGGACGACATGCCATACCAACGAGTTTTTCTATCTTATAAAGGGTGTAAGTGACAGCTTAGCAAATACTGAAACGGTGAACTCAGACCATCAAACTGAACAACGTTCACTATGGAGCCTACCTCAGGAAACGCGAAAAAATCAGCTGTCCCATACAAAACTACTTTACCTAGCCGACTAAAATGTATGGGACAGCTGATTTTTTTTCGCATTTCCTGAGGTAGACTCCATAGTGAAAGTTGTTCAATTTGATGGTCTGACTTAACCGTTTCAGTATTTGCCAGTCTGTCTCTTACACCCTGTATAGGCTGATGATGATTCTAACTATACAGGGTGAAATTTATATCATTTGCATCCTTTTAAACTAAGAGTCTACCCATCAAACTGAACAACTTTCACTTTGGGAGCAAACCGATCGGAGTAAAATAAAATCTGATGTTCCACACTAAACTGCAGTGCGGTGCCGTGCCAACTCGACTCAAATGTATGCAACAGCAAATTTTTTTTGTGCTCCGATTTACCAATCGGAAAACTACCGTAAAAGTTGTTCTGTTTGATAGGTAGACTCTTAGTTTAAAAGGATGCTAATGATATCAATTTCACCCTGTATAATAAAGCTTGACTTAAAATGTATGGTACCTTACGATTCTAACGTTAGGAGTATTCCAACAAACAACTTTTTAATTTATGTCATACTCAATAGAGTTGAAAGTTTGTTCAGGCACGCATTCATAGCCAAGTTTCATTACGACCCTCGAGATCCTTAAGTCGGGTATCCTTTCTAGGGATGTTATGGAGCTCTGTATAGTGTTGTATAGGTAAACTGTCGATAGTTTAAATATCAAATCCAATGTGCTATGTACATAGGTAATCTAATGTGCTTAATCATAAGGTGACCTGAAAACCTGTATCACACATTGTATAAAATACAAATACAATAATTAGTGGGATCACACACGATGACGCATGTCGGAGCGGCAGACGTCAGTCCGTCATTTTCTGAAGCAAGGAGTTGTATGAAACCGCACGTAGAAGCACACACGGTGCGTCAGTCCATCACCGTGTGTACTTCTACGTGCGGTTTTATACAACTCCTTGCTTCATAAATGACGGACTGACGTCTGCCGCTCCGACATGCGTCATCATGTGTGATCGCTCTAAAGTGATTCAATTAATCAAAAAAGTCAAATGTTTTTGTAAATAATTAATTATTACCTTCAAAATGTTTGACATTTTTTTTAAAGAAACGTCTATCATTTCGGTGAATCATTCGCGAAATGGCTGATTGTCAGTAGGGGTCACAAAACCAAAGGTGCAAAAATATATGTAACCGCTTATTACTTTGGAAGTAGCACCTAGTTTACTGGCATTATTTTGTTACCATTATCCATAGAGATCTAGAGAGATGCCAACCAACGCGCTGAGTACGAAACCTAGTGTCGCATTACCACCAGTACCACGCGATAGAAAGTATTTTGTTAGCTTGAATGTGCTCATTATCCATTGCGGTATCAGAACTCAACGTTCGAATAATCTTTAGAACTACGCAAGCATTGTAAACTATTTACACATAATATCTCGACTGGCTTTCAGCCTCATAATATATTGAATCATTACTGTCGCGAGCAATGTGTTCCGTTTTTGCGCATATTGCTGCGACACTGGCCCCGCCCTCTTTTCACATCTCCCTTTAGTTCTTGTGATCTGTGCCATTATCAATCGTAATAAAATAATGCCGTCAATCCTCTGAGAATTGACGTCTTACAGCCAACCGATTTATTTTTATTATCTTTTCGATTTTTTGACTATAAGGAACATTTTAAAAGTTCGGAATATATTAGCAAAGCTTTGTGGCACCATCTAGCGATCCCCAGGAAAATTGCTGGAGAAATACAATACAATACAATACTCTTTATTTGCACACCAAAAACATACAATAACAATATTAAAAGCAAACAAAAAGGGTACAAATAGCGATCTTGGCACTAAAAACGCGAATTTAACTAAAATGAATGAATGAATGAATGAAATATACTTTATTTACACCAAAACAATAAATAATAAAATATCACCGATGAACCATATACGAAACCTTCATAAAAACTTTATCGATATCGGAATATGAATTCTTATCCATCCCTAATCCTTTCACTGAGAAAGGACCCAATAATCTGCTATAGAGTGTTCGTATTAACAAGTGTTTATATAGGATGCTTTTCAGGTGACGCTCAATAGGGCATTGAATCTTGAGCAAATCTTCTTTGGGCCTTGATAAGAGATTAGCTGTTGGGGCTATACTAACTTTTTATTTTATAACCGTCTCTAAGCCATCATTAGATAGTACCTATTATTATTATTTAGGGGGGTTTTGGGCCTTGACAGGCTTGCTGAGCCTGTGCCACAAAGACCATCGCTGGTCCGTTGTGAATGCTCTTTTTAAAGTTCCTTACCAATCCCCATTGCGGCCAGAAAACGCAGTAGATTCTTGATCGGGATAGTTTGTATCTCATCTGGTGTCCGTACCTGCCTACCTAGATGAGTACTGCGTTTATACATCAGGGGGCCACAGTCACATAGGAGGTGCAGAGGAGTTTCCATCTCCTCCTTGCAGAATCTGCAGGAAAATCTAAAAACCATATCGTAACTATTTTTTTGTTGTTAATATCTTCAATGTACAGACAAACTTTCTGCTACAGTTTTATAATAGTTTAGATTTGATTTGATAAAACTCATTGACTCCCGTCTTTCAAAAAGAGTTTTTGTAAAAAGTTGGGAGGCTGGGAGTATCCGTACTGTATAGATACTCTTTCTTATACTGTGTATGTGGTACAAAAAAAATTTAAGGGTACACCCTTCTGTATACATACAGACATTGAATCTAAACAACATTGCCTAAGGAACATGGGTCGAAAAACGAGTTTTTTTGACTTCTCATAGAACATCTGTCGGCTGATCCGTTCTTTTTTGTCGATTATAATTGTTATAGTGGGATAAAATATACACACGTTTTTAGGTCTAATTTTAAGCTTCATCATAGAAAAAGTTTTATCAAAATCGGTCTAGTAGTTTTTGCCTGATGCTCGAACAAACAAACTGACAGACAAAAACTTTTTTTTTTAATATCTCCAATGTACAGACACACTTCTGTTACAGTTTTATAATTATAATGTAGATGTACAGACACACTTTGTGTAAACATACTAAAGGGGGACCCATCAAACTGAACCCTTTTAATATGGGACCAAATCAGAAATCGCGGAAAAAAAATGTTCCATACCTTTTTGTCGAGTTTTTTTTTCGCTTGCTCGCTTTTTCGATGCTGCCTCCAGAAATAAAAGTTGTTTTTTAAGTTTCATGATCTGAACTTTTGATATGGCAGTCATGTTCTTATGGAACATGGGTCCACAAACAAGAAATTGTTTTAGACATCCCATACAAAAATGACGGATCGGTCGATAGATTTTCTATGTCCAAAACATTTTTTCGTCTTTCGACTCAAGTTCATTAGGGAAAATTGTTTAGTTTCTGTGTCTGTATACACCCCAAGGTGCTGTTTATACAGAAGAGACGTATGGCGGTGGCGGATTGTCAAAGTAACACAATATAAACCTTATAGTACGTAGCATAGCGTCGTTTTTATCGTAAAGGAAAATCGCGCTCGCGCCACCAGGCGACGTCGCCTGGAGGCGCTGACGTAATTCGCCAAACAACGCTACGCTACATATTATAAGGTTTATATTGCCGCACCCCACCGGCGCCACGTCCACACCACGTCACTTCTATATAAACCACGCCTTAAAGTTATGTTCGTACTTAATTAAAAACTATTGGTGTATACAAACAAAGTCCTTGATATGTTCACACTTTTGTTACAGTTTTAATAACAGTGTACCATTACAGGCTGCCTCAAACCGACGCCGGTGCAAATGCTCTATCCACTGGCTGGGATTGCGCCACCAGAGGTCCGCAGGGCCGTTGCGAGCTCAATTGAAAGAGCAAAACTCGAGGTTGATCCATGGCATCCTATGTTCAGATACTCCACAATACCCCAAAGGCTCAAGAGCCGCAAAAACTTTCTCAAGTGTGTCCACCCTATACAAGGTATTGGTAAGGGTCCTCGAGCTAGATGTGACCTCTGGCGAAGAAAGAGCACGCTACCCGACCCGTTTGTCCCCCCCTCGGAAAGCCTTCCCCCAGGACATGAACTACCCAGGCCGAATAGGAGGTCTTTAAACAGGCTCCGAACTCAAGTCGGCCGGAGTAAGGAGAATCTGTCCAAATGGGGTTTTATCGATGGATGAGACCTGAGGTGTGAATGTGGTGTTGCCCCTCAGACTATGGCCCATCTCATATCTTGCCCTTCCATCCCGCAAACTTGCACGCGAATGGAGCTTATGGACGCTGCTGATAGTGCTATCCGTGTTGCAAAATACTGGGCTGGAAAAATATAAAATGACATGCCATCGACTCGATAGAAGAAGAATAACAGTGTAGGTAACAGACGAGTAAAGGCAAATAATAAATGATTGGATCAAATGCATCTTCAAGAGCTTCTTCAAAGCTTTATGAAAAATAAAACTGTCACAAACATTATCCACGCAAATCTGAAATCCTTTCGGTTCGTTCGGAAATCGGTCGGATGGCGTACCGTGGAGGAATAGATTTCAGAACGCCTACCCGTCTTAATATCGGTACGTTACCTGCCTTTGCGACTACCTAGCGAGGCGGCTGGTTTAAAATATAAGGGACGGGCGTTTGTAAATGCTTTGATGTTGTTTCTAGGAGGCCGGTGGGAGTCATGTTACTCCTTAGTGTTGCTCTATGTTCACAGGTCAATTATCTATCACTGAAAATGAAAACTGATTTCCATAACATTACTTAATGAGGTCAGGTTTTCTAACAATATGTAGTATGGTAACTAAGCCAATGTAGTGTGCCTCGCGTTAATGACGTTTAGCTGCGTAAGTTATAAATAAGTGCAACTATTTATTATCGATTGGATTCAATATACGACACTTAAACTAAAAACTATGTTTGACTCTACCATCCCGCCTCTCCTCTCATCTTCCGTGCAATAACCCACGGGGATACCACAAATATTTTACTTAACCCTAGGTACCTGGAAGAAATTATGCATAAGTCCTCAAAACTAGTTAGTACAGTCGCCTGCATCTTTAAAAAGGAATACAAGCTTTCAATAAATAACTTACAAGATATTCTTACATTCTTGCATAACTTAAAGCTACCGCCAACCGTAGGAGACTAATTCATGATGGGATTAACTGACCGCTAATACGCTAGGCCTCCGGGGTTCTTATGGAATAGGGACACATTTGGATAACGACTCCCTCAGAGTGGAAGCGGCCCTAAGACTGGGGTGTAGCGTATGTGTTCCACACACCTGCGTTTGCGGTGCAGCAGTGGAGGCAGACGGCTTTCATGGTCTGAGCTGCGTCAAATGCGCAGGAAGGTCTCCGCGGCACCACGCGCTTAATGATATTATTCGTCGAGCGCTGGTGTCCGCCAATGTTCCCTGTACAACTGAGCCACCTGGTTTGAGCCGTACCGACGGGAAGAGACCAGACGGATTTACCCTTGTGCCGTGGCAAAAGGGCAAATGCCTTCTATGGGATGCAACGTGCGTATGTACGTACGCTGCATCTTACTTGAGAGGTTCCATTCGAGTAGCAGGGTCGGCAGCGGAAAGGGCAGCAGTACGTAAACACCAATGTTACACAACTTTGGAGCAGAGCTACTTATTCGTGCCCTTCGCTGTGGAGACGGCGGGCCCGTGGGGTCATGAAGCAAAAACTTTTATGAGGGACCTGGGCAAACGTTTACGGGATGCGGGTAACGGTCCTCGTGCCGGGTCATACCTAGCCCAACGCATATCATTAGCGATTCAACGCGGAAATGCGGCCAGCATTATGGGCACCTTCGGGCCAGGTATGACCTGGGGCGGACTTTTCGACTAAGCAGGATTAGTTAAATTTGTAGTTTAGAATGTTTAGAATGGTTTAAGTTTAGGGTAAGTTTTATTTGTACTTTTACTATTTTATTCCTTTAAATAAATAAATTAATTAGTTTAGTAATTTAAGATTATAATTATTGTTATTTTAGTGGGACAGAGAGCGTCCTATTAACTATCTGTGAGAGGCCACACGCGGCTCTTCATAGTCTTACTATCATTCTATCCAGACAACTGAAATTATATCTTGCCATAAAGTTGTGATAAGATATAATTTCACTACTACTATTATCTACATAGATTTTGAGATAGATTATTATCGAGTAGTAGTTCTTATTCAGTGTGCTAGGCAAACATTTTATAAGTATTCTCTGCCGCTCCTTCACTTTGAATTGGCCCTAAACCAAGGCTTTAAACCGCTATCAACGATCTAGCATCATATATATTGCAGCGTTTTCACATGGTTTTCACAAATCGCTGTCGCTCATGCCTCGTACCGCACGCTAAAGACGTTGAGCGAGCAGCGGATATGAGCTGGAGGCGGATATTGCAGACACTCGCAGGTACATTTGGTTACAGTGTAAACTACCCGCATTTGCTTATAAATGTTGTTTGGCGCGGAATATAGACGCGTTCGAACGTAAACATTTATTTTATTCACCACTTTTTTTTTTCTACGGGATTCTGACTTATGTATTAGTTCTAGAAAGGTTTCCAAGAAAATTATTTAGGTGTGACGTGAAAATATAGTATGCATAGGTAGGTAAACATCATCGAGCAATAAAATCCTGTATCATTGTCACAGTTTACAGATAGACGGATCAGTAGAGTTACTGGGCCGTGTCCTTGAAATTAATATTTACTCTCGGTCAGAGTCGGGTTTCAGCATCAGTAGCATAGTGTAATAAGAACTAATATAGTGGTGAACTCTGCGCCGAAGTTGTTGACGATTATGTTTACCTGGGACAAACTATTCAGTTAGGTAGCACCAACTTCGAGAAAGAGATCAACCGTCGAATCCAACTCGGTTGGGCAGCGTTCGGAAAGCTACGTAGTATCTTCACGTCCCAAATACCGCAGTGTCTTAAAACGAAAGCCTTCGATCAGTGTGTGTTGCCAGTGATGACATTTCATTTCATTTCATTTATTCATATAGACAACAATACATCATACATTTCACACCTTAGACAATAGACATATGGAACAGAGACGTGGTCGTTCACTCAAGGCCTCATAAAAAGGCTGAAAGTCACCCAAAGAGCAATGGAGAGGGCTATGCTCGGAGTTTCCCTGCGAGATCGAATCAGAAATGAAGAGATCCGCAGAAGAACCAGAGTAACTGACATAGCCCAAAGAGTTGCTAAATTGAAGTGGCAGTGGGCATATTGCTCGCAGAACCGATGGCCGATGGGGCGGAAAAGTTCTTGAGTGGCGACCGCGTACCGGAAAGCGCAGCGTGGGTAGTGGACCGACGACCTTGTCAAGGCGGCGGGAACCCGTTGGATGAGGGCAGCGCAGGACCGGTCGTTATGGCGATACCTTGGGGGGAGGCCTATGTCCAGCAGTGGACGTCCATCGGCTGAGATGATGATGATGATAGTTGTGAAGCTCAGCGGTCGCGACAGGTCAATAGAGCACGGTGTGAGGGGCCGGTAGCCAGGAGGGAGGAACGTCCCCTCAAAGCGAATTCAATTAAGGTCAATTCACACAAGAAGAGCATCGAAGAGCAATTGCTCACAGCGTCAATCTGATCACTAGTGAATAAAGGTTAAATTTAATTGCAAGTCGCCGACGCGGCGCTGCCAGTATCGCTCCAAATAAGTTTAACCTTTAGGTCCGCCACACACAGACGGAATTGTGATCCGGAATCCTGATTCAGGATTTACTATTGTCAACTATGTTTACAAAAAATACTACAGTGCTGGTAAAAATGCCTAAAATAAAAATGTATGAAACGCAAAAAGAATGACAATTGCATTTTTAAGTATTTATTGAAACGAAACAAACAATTTATGTACATCATAATGTCTATCATGTGATGATGTCATGACGTTTTACGATGATGATTTGTAAATTGTATTTCAATATTATGCAACTATATCAAAAGGCTATCATTAGACATAATCTGCGTACAAAATGGCATGAACCATTATCACACAAGCTATTTTTGAGCGTAGGCGACTCTCAAAAATCACTTCTTTGATATGACTGTAAATTTTTTAAAATGCCACCAAAGACATCACAAAATCACTAGATCTAGTGAAAAAGTCTCTGAAAGCGGCGACACTCCATCCGGAACTAATTCCGAATCAGGTTTATTCCGTATGTATGTGGCGGACCTTATTCACTAGTGATAATATTGCTGCTGCGAGCAAATGCTCTTCGATGATCTTCTGGTGTGAATCGACCATTAGGGTACGCTTACACACCGTGCGAGCTTAGTCCCGCCGCGACCACTATTAATTTTTATTACCTATGTAGGCAGTTTAAATTTTTTTATTTTCTTGTATTTGGAGATCCATAAAACAAGAAGTTTACTTTAGTCAGCTTTAGGCCAATTACAAGGTTCTACAAATATATACAGGGTGTAAGTGACAGCCTAGCAAATACTGAAACGGTCAACTCCGACCATCAAACTGAACAACTTTCGCTATGGAGCCTACCTCAGGAAACGCGAAAAAAATCAGCTGTCCCATACAGAACTGCTGTACCTAACCGACTAAAATGTATGGGGCAACGGATTTTTTCAATCAATCGCCGAGTTGTTCTGCAAAGTTTCTAACAATACCATTTCGTAAACTGGAGGCACTATTACGAAATAGACCGAAGTTAAAGTCGTCACTGAACTTATTATTATACGAGCGTTAACCCGCGACTTCGTCCGCACAAATTATATACCAGATTTTAAGTCAGATCATAAGCTATCAAACAAAAAAAGTTTCATCAAAATCGGTTCAGTAGTTTTTGCGTGATACTCGTTCAAACAAACAAACACACAAACAAACACCCAAACAAACACCCAAACAAATACACAAACAAACAGACAGACAAAAAATCCAAAAATTGGTGAAATGGAATCAGGGACACCTAAAAACCATATCGTAACTTTTTTTTTGTTAATATCTTCAATGTACAGACAAACTTCCTGTTACAGTTTTATAATAGTACGAGCGTTAACCCGCGACTTCGTCCGCAGAAATTATATACCAGATTTTAAGTCAGATCATAAGCTATCAAACAAAAAAAGTTTCATCAAAATCGGTCAGTGTTCTTTGCGTGATACTCGTTCAAACAAACAAACAAACACACAAACAGACAGACAAAAAATCCAAAAATTGGTGAAATGGAATCAGGGACACCTAAAAACCATATCGTAACTTTTTTTTTGTTAATATCTTCAATGTACAGACAAACTTCCTGTTACAGTTTTATAATAGTATAGATAGATCGATAGATATGCCTTGTATACTGTTGCTTACCGAAGTATTATACTAGCGGGCCGTGTATGTGGCGCTCGTCTGTGTGCCTGTGTCGATTGGGGCGATTTTATGAAGTTGGATTACTGCTAGCTCTTTTTCTACTGTGTCACAGTAGCCCAGTCATTTTACGGTTTGAGCCGGGACTAATTAATAATTGATATTTTTTTTCGGATGATATTGAAGAGTCAATTTGTGCCTAAAAATGTAACAAAATTAAAAAAAAACCACTTCAGCAACAGTTCAAATTTTAAAATTTAGCTATTATCTTGTTCTGAAAAACCCGATGGTAAATTTTTTTTTGCACATATTTAAGGCTTTAGGCCATTATACATACTTCAAACATGGTATAAATATTTTTGTCTACTTAGAAAGTTTTGAAAAATACATTCGTATTTCCTAATAAATATCTCATTTTTTAAAATTCAATGCCTATTTTAATGCTCAAAAATAATGTATATTGTTGAATCTAAATCAAATGAGTGCATTAGTAATATTATTGATTTAAAAGCCTTCTGGGAAACATAATTTTGATTTCTATGTTGCGTAGCGAATCTTTTTTAAATATGTTTTTGGTTACAGTTTAAAAGTACAATTAATAATTACTCCCTACCCCGCCTAACAAAACTCCGTAAAATGACTGGGCTACAGTGTTTACCTACGCCTGTAACTCCTACATTGTATTCTTACTATGAAATCCATACAATACGTTCCGAGTATTCCAGAAAAACATGTCAAAACCAATCATCAATAAGCAACGCAAATCAATAGCACCATTTCATATCAAGCTACTAATGTCAAACTAGCTTACAAACAAGTACAGTCTAAGCCAGCAACGGCATCAAAGCATTCAGCCTAAACACGGAGGGACATTATTTTGAAATATGGCGTGAGAAGCATTCGGTCCTAACTCCCGCTTTCAAATTTATAACCTCGTAAATCAAGCTTATTCATAGGTGTTTTGTACATGTGAAACTCATATTGCCAGCACCCTTGGTCATTAGGCGGGCCGCGGGACGAATCGGAAAAAGTTTGGATTAAAAAAGACCTAAAAATTCGACGTTTGACTGGGTATGGGTAACGTATTTGGGATATTGATTTGCTTTGAAACGAGTGCAAATCTACTTTAATAGGTGTTGGGGAAAACTTGATAGCTTGCTTCTATTCGATTTCTACCTTTCTACTAAATATTAAAATAAGGTAAATTTCCCTTTAAACCGATTTTAAATTAGGTGGATTTGTGTTTCCTCTTGTCTTGCCCTTGTCTACGTATGAATTGGTTTAGTCCTTTTTCGCCGGATTCCTTATTGGACAGATTCTGTTTTGGCCAGATTCTTGTTTGGACAAATCCCTTTTTTTTCACCGGAAATGTTTACATATCAGAAAGCTGGCAAAGATATTTGGTTTGTACCCATGATACATATCAATCAATTAAAATGTACCGTCAGTTAGGCGACGAAAAAGATTATCCGTCCAATAAGGAATCCGGCGAGAGAGGACTAAACCATCTATATCAGATCACAATTATTTATATTGGGCCGGTTTTGAGATTTTTTTGATGTAACATTTGGTCTTGAGGCTGGCAGCATCACCTTCCGTGCAAGAGCGGCGGTTCAATCCCAGCCAAGGTCAGACGCGTACCAATAAGTTTTTTAATTGCTTGTGTCACACCACTGGCTTTTCGGTGAAGGTACATTTGAGTCGGGTAGGTACAGCAGTTTTGTATGGGACAGCATATTCTTTTCGCGTCTCCTGATGTAGGCTCCATAGTGAAAGTTGTTCAGTTTAATGGTCTGAGTTCACCGTTTCAGTATTTGCTAGGCTGTCACTTTCACCCTGTATATCACATATTAAAATTAAATTAATTTGTGCAAGGGAAGGTGCAGCCTCGATATGAACATTGCTGACTGGCTTATCTTTACACTACAGCGTGAGTAATTTTCATGCGATATTATCATCATAATTTCAGCCTTTTTATACGTCCACTGCTGGACATAGGGCTCCCCCAAAAGGGAGGTTTTTCCATAATCGCCACGCTTGGCAGGCGGGTTGGCGATCGTATAATTAGGAGTAGGTAAGTAGTTGTAGTTATTTCTATAGGTATGTTTAATAACCGTATTCAATAGAAAGGTATCATTGTCTACAATCTTTGGTTTATAGTCTCCGGAAAATAAGTTCGACTGCAAAAATAAATGAGAAATTAATAAAGATCACAAAGTAACTCTGTTAAAAACAAGTTTTTACGATCGCCTCTCGACATTGAGGGGCAAACCGAAACTTTAACGGTTTTTACTACCCACAATCGCTTGATTTAATAAAATACTATCCGTCGAAACCTATCAGCGCTGTGTTCTACCAAAAAAATGGGACCTTTAACAACACCCACTAAAACTTTTTTATGGCTCGCAACACTCGTAAAAGGTATAAATAAAATATAGAGCGGCAACACTGACAGGGTGGCGGGGTATCGCAATAATTTCCACGTTTTTGGCGATTCGAGAGCTTGCCTCTTTTCGATTATAATTTATAGCTCGGAATGAGGGCTTGCTTGCTATCATGCCTATACTGTTACGTATATAAAACGTCATAAATGCTGCCATAAAATTGTTTGCCCAAGCTCCGGGGCCTACCATAATCAGATCACGTTTGGCGCTAACCGGTCCTTCTCCAATAAAACCCGAACGGTTGCCTGATAAAGAACTTATTGGGATAAATAGAAATTTTTCTGGATATGAATGCGTTATGTTCATTCATATTTATCGGATTCATATTGACAACAACAAGGTATAAAAGCAAGCTGGCGACGGGACTAGGGGGATTTTCCCTATGCCTATATCTATAACGTAACTTGACACAAATATTCTCTGCGGACATTACGGCTAACATGGTACAAAGTCACTCATCATCAACAGCCTATACAGGGTGTAAGGAAAAGTATCATTTACATTTAAAATTTAGCGGCTATATTGTACTCTTTTGTAATTGGGTATTACTTTCGTCTTATTATTGGTTAGGTATAAAATCATACACACACTATATACTATATACATACACTATAATACAACATACAATATTTTATATTTATTATATTATTATTTATTACACTAAATCATTAAACTTTAAAGTAACCTTAAGCAGCAGCACAGGAGTGGTATTTTTGAGTCACACGTTCAAATCAGCAGTGAGCAGTGAGAACTGTCAAAGTTACTATGGAAATTATGCATCATTCGATCATGATTTTGAAAGTGTGACATTCGGAAATTGCACTCCTGCTCTGTCAGGCACGGCAGAAAATCAACGCCTTGCTTACCAAGTAAGGCACTACGTTGAGTCGTGTCCTATTCACCGTCGCGGCACACACCGCTACTACCTATTATTTCTTTTAATGTACTCTGTTGTTTCGTGTGTGCCTTTAATGGTGAATAAAGATTTTTCTTTCTTTCTTTCAACATACTCTACCCATCAAATTGAACAACTATGGGAAAAAATTTTTAGTAAAAAAACTAAACTAAACTAAACTCGACTCAAATGTATGGAACAGCAGATTTTTTATTTGCGCCGATCGGTTTGCTCCCATAGTTAAAGTTGTTCAGTTTACAGTGTGTGGAATGGTTTTACGTAGGGGGAAATTAATACCCACTTATACACACTCTCATAAGCGTTTAATTTAATATTTAAAAAGGTAAAAGTTTTCCACTGTATTTTCATACAATCACGACTATAATTCCTTTCGGGGTCTGTATTTTCCAGCTCCTTACGATATTATGGCCCATAATACGCTTCCAATTAGTTTCAATTTAGAGCCAATTGGTGCGAAAAATGGTTTTTATTTAAAAAAGGTTTAAGTAAGCTAGGCCATAATAATCATGAGAACTCCTCACGCTAAAAGCCCAAAGCAGTTCCGACCCTTTTCTCCGACGTACCTCATAAACGATGGGAAAAGTCAATTTTTGCAAGAGGAATACGCCTTTTCTCCATTGTTGGGCACGTCACGATATCAACGAGACGATAAAATAAACGGCATTTTGATAAAAAAAATCATTGTCTTTTGTGTTTATTTAAATTTAGACAACATTTTCTTGAAGAATTTTACACATTTTTAGAATTAAAACATCTCTCTGTTTCTCTATGGAACATTGAACATGAACAAAAACAATGCTACCTAAGAAACGATTCGAAAAGATTAAGCTGCTTCATCGCATATACCTAGATGTAATAACGTGGGTATTGTTAACGTGACGTCAATTTTAACAGTGGAGAAACGTCCAAAGCCTACAGTAAGACCTCGATAGATGGAAACTCTGAAGAAACTGTTAAAGAGTTTATTTGAAAAAGTTATAGTAATATATTCCAACAAGAAAGTAAAAAGCAATTTCTTCATAATACCTATGCTTCCTGTTTCATAAATTTCTCCAAAAGCCGGTTTAGCCATGAAAAAGCCTAGAAAAAACATACATTTTGCATTGGTTCACACTTCTGACAGGGAAGCGTGGCAATACGTCTACAATGATATTGATTTCACTCCTTCCAAGTCGTCAGATTTTCAATTAGATTCGTAATGTCATGGATGAGTGTTGAAGTCTTAGAGCATCACGGCCTCCGTCAAGCGGGGAGTGCGCAACTGACGGGAGCCGTAATACTTTAAGGCGGTTTCAGTCCATAAAAAAGTTTGACGCACAATACGCGTAGACAGAATTAATAAAAGTAATATTTTATATATGGAAAAATAGTTTAGAAAATCTAGTTGCCGCGTCACAAATAATAACATTTGCAATTTAAATTATAATTACGAAGATATAAAGCTTTTAAAATGTTGTATGAAAAATTTCAAAGCTTTATATCTTCGTAATTATTTTATAAATTGCAAATATTATTTGTTACGCGGCATCTAGATTTTCTAAACTATTTTTCCATATATACAAAGTTACATATATTAATACCATCTACGCGTATTGTGCGTCAAAGTTTTGTATAAAATTGACCCCTCTGCAACCACCTTAAGGTTGAAGTAATCGTCAACTGCAGGCACGTACCCAGGGGGGGATAGGTGTGATTTATCCCCCAAAATCCGAATATTTGTAAGAAAAAATTATTCCAGCACTCACTTTTTCATTGTTTTTCTATGAATATCTCCCGAAAATTAAAGTTCCCCCGGAACAAAAGTCTGGATACGTGCTTGGTCAACTGCAGGCTTTAAAAGTAAATGTGGCAAAAATTTTGATTACCGCGAAAGGAAATTATGATCTCGTGTTCATTGATCAAACAATCGAAGTACAAACTACAGAGGTTTTTCGATTCAAATTCGTTCTCGATGTTAAAGTGAAAGGAGCGAACGCTATCAATGGGAAATCAGTTGATTCATGCTAGGTTTTTTGAGGAGGGCGAAAGTTCAGCTAATGGTAAGTGGTCTGTAGTTCTTTAAGTGCAGATTGTTTGAGAAACCAATGGCAATGGGGTAAGCACACGAAGAAAAGAAGGGAGCGTAGGTGAGGCAAGGCAATTTTTCTATTCAAGTAAGTGTCGCCAAAATGCGGGGGACGAGGTACGAGATAGGGCGTAGGCTCCGCCCCAAAAACTCAAATCCATCTAGCGGCGAAAGGAGTAACTACAACAAATGCACAGTAACATGACAACCAACTAGTGCCGTCTGTTGTAACCGTTATCTACTCGCCGGTAGATGTCGTCTTGGATTTGAACGATTTCTTTATTAATTGACCAATTCAACAAAGAAATAAAAGTTAAATCGATATAAACGAGTTAAACACTTTGTTTTTATCGTTATTTTCATCAATCATTTACACTTTAAGTTTCTAAAATCGTCCATTCCATTCTAATTCTTTACCATCTTAAAGAGCGGCATCTTGCAGGTAGTAGCAAAACCAATTTTCATTCTAATTCGAGAATTATTTTCAAAAAACAACTCTTATTAAATTATATTGGACTTACCTAAGAAAAGTTATGCCATCTGCAAGCTTTGTCTGTGATCCTGAACAATTTTTACATCCAGGAACAGCGCACTTCATCGTTCTAGATGTTTTTTATTGACAAAACACCTCTCAGACAACAAAATAATGACGTACGAAAACAATGGCGGTCCGATTCGAACTGAGCAGCATAGGCCACGCCCACTGTGAGGTCATGACCTCATCGAATGGCGACTGACCTCACTGCTTTGCCTCAACTCCGCTCCTTTCTTTTCTCTATGGGTAAGCATTACCACTGTCAAAATTTATGTCGTTAAAAAAATGTGCCCCACCTAAAATTTTTATGAAATTATGGTGAGAAAAGATGCTAAATGCAAGACTGATGAATTGATTGAAGCAAATACTCTAAATGAGAATTTTGTAGAAAAAACACAGGCTGAAAAATTTTACATTAAACATTGAAAGTGTATGTTTTCTATAATCGCCATTCTATAGACATGTTTTGGATCAGCACATTCGGTTTCGCTGAAATTATGAAATTATCGTCTATTAAAAAAAAGTCAAATAAAACAGATATTTACGAAAATTAACCAAATTTTCCTGAAAGCCGATCGATAGTGCTCCGAGCATGTGCGTACTTAATACGAAAATTTTAACAAAAAAAAAGAATAATAACGTAAAACTTTTATCTCCTTTCTTTTCTAGACTTTAAAATACACGAAGTATAGATTTACAGCTTAACGCTTAACGTTGAGCTAAACAACTGGAAAAGCGTTGAGACGGCGTAAAATAAATAAAAAAAATGTCACTAACGAGCATGAAAGTGAGTTGAACCCGCCAGCTTAGACTTCTAGACTCAAAGCGCTTCCGGACTCCAAAAGACTAGGTACCCTGGGTAGGTACCATGTATCTAGCGATAGGTAAGCGATAGTTTTGCGACACGAAAACAATTGTTTTAGTTAAATACCACATACTTCGATATTTAAATACCACAGATTTATGTATCTGTGTAAAATACCTACTTAAATATGAAGAATATTCTCTATCTATTTATAACACACAATCGCACTAAGCGTCTTTCAGCATCTTTTATAATGCGCACAGCCAAGGAGTGGAATGCCCTGCCTGCGTCGGTATTTCCGAGCGCTTACAACCCGAATTTCTTTAAAGTACGAGTGAATAGGCTGAAGCTCGCTACACCTTCGACCCCGTCTTTGTCCTGAGGACTGGATTGAGGTCAAGAGCAAACCTATCTGCAATCAATCAATTATTGTGTGGGCAGAGCCCTGGGGTCAGAATTTTTTTCATACCGCCTTACGGCCTCTGTCGTGGTTTTTATGTAACGACTATTACCACCAGAGAAAGTAGCCGGGACCAACGGCTTAACGTGCCATCCGAAGCACGGAATCATTTTTCTTTTCAGACAATCAGGTGATTCAGCCTGCAATGTCCTAACCAACTGGGGAAGAACGCACAAAGTAACATATCACTAAGTGTCCCCCGTGGGAACCGAACCCACGACCCCCGTGTCAAGAGCCTAAAGCTCTTAACCATTAGACCACGGAGGCAGTCTCATCTTTGACAGTCTCATCATCATCATTATCTCAGCCGATGGACGTCCACTGCTGGACACAGGCCTCCCTCATAGGTCTTTATACAAAACTAGCGACCCGCCCCGGCTTCGCACGGGTACAATGCTGATGGATTATATACATTATACAACTAATAAATCTGTTTTTTATAATATCTGTATTAAAATATATGCATAATAACGCCCCTTTCCAAGTGAGATAGGCAGAGATCAGATTGCACCATCTCCTACACTCACTCCACACCTCACCTTTTTGTAAGAGACGTAACCGATAAATTCATAGTACGTCACTACTCCCTCTACCGACACTTCCATTCATAATTAGCACTATATAATCTCTTACAAAGTCCTTGGTCATAGGTTTTAAATCCATGAACCAAACCAACGATGCATACCTTTCCCAATTGTTGTCACAATTCAATTTACACCGATCTCCTTTTCACAGAATTTTGTGATTTATCTCTCAGCGAAACACAAACACATACATCACAAGGAACGCATCTCAACAGCATTAATTTTACCAAAGAATAAATAAGATTTTACATAAACAAAATAACTATCGATAAGCTTGTACCATTTGTTACTTGTCTACTACTGTGCTAATCACAACACTTGCCATACTTTTCCCCCAAGAGAAACACTTGCCATACTTTTCCCCCAAGAGAAAAGAAACATAATTTTTGTCAATCGAATTACCACTTTGTTCCATGTACTTAATCCATATAATTCACTAATTAACCATACGATAAAGTCGGCCTGCTGTGTTTACGTCCACCATAAGGACCAGATGCATAAAACCTTTTATTACTTATGTCCAGATCTCGATTCTCGTTCCCTCCTCAAAAATCTACAATCACTCTTAACACTTTAACTTTAACGTCGAAATTATCTTGAGTATACGTGAATGTAACTACAGAGGTAAGATTGTCTTCCTTGTCTTAAACAAATTTAGGTTTGCAAGTCCAAAATCAAGAGTTAATCTTTATTACATTGTAATAAGATTGAGTAAAGATGTGTTTTGTAAGTATGTTTTTGTTGAAAACAATTGTTTATTTGTACGTAAGGGAGGAACGACATGGTACAATGTTTAGGGTGTACTTTGTAGGTAGGAGACCTGTGTTTGGTAGTTTAAGTGACCAAAGTTAATTGCGTTCGGAAAGTCTATGGCTTTATGCTGAAGGGGAAGCTAAATCTCACAATCTTTCGTTTCGTGCGGAAACTTTCATAAGGAAAGTGGACAGTGGCTCATAACTGATACACTAGATATAATTTATCCACTGTTTGAAATATTGATATTAATCAAAACTGGTTTTTAAAGTTACCTCAATACCAAATTTAATCAAAATCGGTTTAGAGGTTTAGCCACGAACTCAAGACACTTGCAGTAGAGAGACAGGATTGGCAAATATACTTCACCAACAAGAGCTTAGCTCTAAGATGATGATGATGATGGTTTAACCATGAAAACGTAACAGACAAATAAAGATTTTCGCATTTAAACCTACGAATATGCTCTATTTTGAATGTCTCTGACTGCTTCCTCCGGGAATGTAGTCGCGCTTGTGCTAAAAACAGAATTTCCTGAATATTATTCTAAGAATGTAGTTACTTCAAGTCTTCGCAAGGTCCTTTAAATAGTTCGCGTTCGCGAGAGAGTTATTAGAACAAAAAATCTACCAAGTTTTAATCGGGCAAACATATAAAGGGTTCCGTATATTTACAATAAAGTGAATTGCATTCTTAGATACCTAAACTAGTAGTTGATATTTTCATTCAGCTGATAATTTGTAAGCAACGAAAAGAAGGACAATATATTCTCATTAGATCATTTGGTCAGGTCAAGTTATGTATCTCTGTTATATCTCTGACTATCCCCTCGGGGAATATAGTAGTGAACATTATACTATGCTAATTATGGATCTAAAATAGACTCAGCACCCAATACAAATTCGTAGCATTAGGTGTCAAAACCCTTGGACCGTAGGGACCCAGCACCCAGGTTCAAAGCGCCTGGTACACTGGACCAAGGATCCAAGGGCTGGCGCTTTCCTCGCTCAACGGATCAGTTTAGCCGTTCAGCGAGGAAACGCCGCCAGAATCTTGGCTACCCTCCCGCGCGGTCTAAACCTGCACCAGATTTTAGGTTAAGTTAGTTTCATGTTCTTAATATTTTTATTAATTTTTATTGTACTTACCTACCTTTATTTTTATTTGTTTCATATATTAAATGCTTTCACAAATAGACATTTTTGTCATTAGATCTAGATTTGAAGTTATTGATGTACTGAGAACTTTTCCATTTACCAGATCCAATACAAGCATTGTTTTTAAAACCTCAGACACCACTCAAAGTTGAGTCCGTGGGAACCATTTGACTACAGAACCCTACAAATGGTACCTAACAGCGGAGGATTCTTTGCAGATTTCCTTTCAAGTTTTAATCGAGCGTTAATTAGTCGGGGGGGATGTTCCCGCCATTTTTTCTCAGCTCATGGCCCAGTGGTGCACGTAATCAATTAGATTCCTTTAAGGCAACCGTCCCACTTCGGGCGAGATTCCTTTCTCGTGTTCTTCTTGCATCCACAGACTCTTGTGCAGCAGTGTCACCAGACGTGCGATAATTATCCTAGATCCACGATATTTTTGAGAGACATGTGATATAAAATAAAGGTATCGCACGATAATTCACATAAATTCCACGATAATCCACGATAATTTTTAAATTTAAAGTAATCTGTGTATCCTTCAAATACCAATGACACATCATAATTATAGGCATTTAGTGCCGCGTAAAACTGTTTACAAATACCTGTTAATAAAATTTAAGTTCTAATGAGAAAAATTGAGATGGAAATATTTCCTAACTGTATCGTCTCAATCAAGAGTTTTTACTAAAATTCTTTAAAAACCTGCCTATAAATAGGTACCTAACATTAAATAGATGCAAGAAGATAAGAATGATTGAAAAACAAAAACTGAAAAAACAAACCAAAAAAAAACAAAACAACAATCAAAAACTGTATTAAGAATGATTGAATTTCACGCATCATTTGAAACTATTTTATTTACGAGAATTTTTTGGAATTTGTGATATAAACACGATAATTTTGCTGTCAATCTGGGATAATTCTTAACTATGGATCTGGCAACACTGTTGCGCAGATCGTCGTGCCATATATCTGAAAGTCATCCTACAATAATCGTCATCCTCAGCCTATATGCGTCACAATGCAGGACACAGGTCTAGACGGAAAAAAAAATTATGTGACGACCCTCTTATTTTGTTGACTTTACTTACCCCCCGGATGCGATACAGGGGCTGCGATCCCCGGTCTGGTTCGTTTCAGGTCCAACATATTGCCTTAGCCATCCAACGGGGTAACGCCGCAAGCGTCATAGGCTCGTTTAGGCCAGAAACGAACCGCGGCGGATTCTCTGAATAGTTTAGATTTTTATACATATAAAGACAGTAATGGTTAATCAACACATTACTGTCTTTCTCTTCTTTTAAAATTGTTCTTCTAACTTATAATTCTTGTCGAAATAACTAAAATGTAGTTAGAACAACAAATCTTGTAAGGTCTACTAAAAATAGTCTAGACTCAATAAGGTCAACACATCTTTCATGGGGCACTGTATACGCTATTATATTAAGATACCAGAGGATATTCTAAACTTGCCAGACAAAAAGTTTAAGTCCCATGTTAAACAAGTCCTCTGTAAAAAGGCTACTATAAACTCGATGACTATTTGAATGACCAAAATGTCTGGTCTTGACAATGTTACTCTATGTAATGCAATATTGTATTTTAATTGTACTTTGTATATTTTGTTTTGTTTAAAAGTTTTCTCAACGGAACACCTTCCGACGCGGTGGTAGAGTCAAAAAATAATGTCAAAATGTGTCAAAATATATGACTCTGTCTATCTATGTGATATTATTTTGAATAAAAATTTTGATTTAATTTGATGTAACAGTTGTTACAGATACCTATGTTAGTAAACACATATTGGGTTCATGGCATGTTGTCAGTATGGATTCAAACCCTTTAAACCCTCATAATTGAGCAACACGATTGAACCCTTTGCCCTCCCTCCTCTTGCTCTCCATCATCATCATCATCATCATCTCAGCCGAAGGACGTCCACTGCTAGACATAGGCCTCCCCAAAGGATCGCCACAACAACCGGTCTCGCGCTGCCCTCATCAAACGGGTTAACGCCCTTCACCAGGTCGTCGGTCCACCGTGGGGCCTACCAGCCTAGCTAGCATGCACTCACGACAAAGCGTTTAAACGAGAAAAACATCATGCGCGCTCTTTTTGGCCTACTTAAAATAATAAAGATTTTTTTTATTTTCTCGGGGGTGGCATGCTAGCTAGGCTGCACACTGCGCATTCCGGTACGCGGTTCCCCTTGTTTGTAAGTATTTGAAATCAGTAATTGCTTGATTCTTTTAAAACCAAATGATTCTGAGTAACTTTAAATAATTACGAAGGTATAAAGCTTTGAAATTTTTCATACAAAATTTTAAAAGCTATCTTCGTAATTATATTATAAATTGCTAATGTTATTTGTGACGCGGCAACTATATTTTCTAAACTATTTTTCTATATATAAAATATATAGAATATAAAATATAATTATGTATAAAATATTACTTTTATTAATTCCGTCTACGCGTATTGTGCGTCAAACTTTTGTATGGACTGAAACCACCTTAAGGCCTATGATAATGATGATGATGATGAGATATATGAGGGCAATGATGATCATGATATAAGTTTCTCGTTCATCTCGCATCTCGCTAACAGTGGGACTGTACCTGGATCCTAGCTTAGCGGTCGACCGGCCAGTCTTGTCAGCCATTTTTGTTCTTTTTATTTTTAAAAGATTAATGCGTTTCGTTCTTTATTCAAATTGCGTTTTGTTTTCTGCGGTTTGCATAAGAAAAGGGTAGAGCAGAGTTTTGAACAGATTCGAAAATTATGTAACAAAATTATAATATTAATCTAAACTATTATAAAACTGTAGCAGAAAGTTTGTCTGTACATTGAAGATTCCATTTCACCAATTTTTGGATTTTTTGTCTGTCTGTTTGTTTGGGTGTTTGTTTGTGTGTTTGTTTGTTTGAACGAGTATCACGCAAAAACTACTGAACCGATTTTGATGAAACTTTTTTTGTTTGATAGCTTATTATCTGACTTAAAATCTGGTATATAATTTGTGCGGACGAAGTCGCGGGTTAACGCTCGTCTATATATTACTATTATAAAACTATAACAGAAGCGTGTCCATACATTGAAGATATTAACAAAAAAAGTTACGATATGGTTTTTAGGTGTCCCTGATTCCATGTGTGCAATTTTTGGATTTTTTGTCTTCTGTTTGTTTGTGTGTTTGTTTGAACGAGCATCACGCAAAAAATACTGAACCGATTTTGATGAAATGATGAAATGATTTGAAATTTTTCGTTTAATAGCTAATGATCTGACTTAAAATCTGGTATATAATTTGTGCGGACAAAGTTGCGGGTTAACACTAGTACTATTATAAATCTGTAACAGAAGTGTGTCTGTCTGTACATTGAAGATATTAAAAAAAAAAGTTACGATATGGTTTTTAGGTGTCCCTAACTCCATATCAGCAATTTTTGGATTTTTTGTATATCTGTGTGTTTGTGTGTTTGTGTGTTTGTTTGTTTGAACGAGCACCACGAAAAAACAACTGAACCAATTTTGATGAAACTTTTTTTGTTTGATAGCTAATGATCTAACTTAAAATCTGGTATATAATTTGTGCGGACGAAGTCGCGGGTTAACGCTCGTTCTTAATAAAAATGTTTGCTGTAACTGCGAGCGGAAAAAGATAGCTTGGGAGTTATAACATTGTTTCTGACCACCTCGAAAGAGATTATAGTCGTAAGTTTACGTATGTATTATATTTAGTTATCCTACTAACATTATACAGGGTGCAAACTAAAAAGTGTACCTAACATACGTAAGGGGGTGCTTCAGACCATTAAACTGGGCAACTTTCACTATGGGACCAACACTAAAATCGCGCAAGAAATATTAGCTGTTCCATACATTTGGGTCTAATTTCCATTGACATTTTCCATTGAACATCAGATTTTTTTTTTTGCAATTTCTTTATTGGTCCGGTAATAAAAGTTGCTCAGTTTGATGGTCTGAATCACTATCCCTAGTAGGTACAGTACGACCAGGAAAATAATTCCGCTCGTCAATCTTCGTTTGCGAATAGCAGTGCAAAATCGGGTGTTCTCTATCTCGCTCCAACTCGAATAGCAGACTTATGGATGCTTAGGCAGCGATAAGGGCGCGAAAGCAATAAGCCAATAGCGGCAAGGTGTCACATCATGATTGGTCAATATAATTTCGCGCGATTTTAAAATTTGTCAACTGCGCAGGTACATCGATGAGACTTATAAACCTAGTACTACTGTATCGCATTTTGTTTTACATACATACACAATAGGAGTGAGTATATACTCACGCCTGTGTCCCATTGTGGTAGGCAGAGACAATTGATCGCCATCGGCTACGATCCTGACACACCTCTTTTGCCTCTTCCATAATCATAAGTCGTTTCATACACGCTCGTCAGTACCGGGTACATTTGATCTGACCCTTTGAATTTTACACCCTGTATATTTATCTTAAAACCACCTCTTCACTACCTAGTTAATATTCTGCCAATTTCAAGTCAAGTCAACTGAAATATCCCAAAATCACAACTGTCTTGCAGATACCGTAGCTACGCTATCTGCAAGATAGTTGTCATTGTAGTGCTACGGAATCGTAGCAAGGCTACGAGTTAGCAACCGAGCGCTACGCATGAATAATTTCTCTACCCTTCAAATATCAGTGTGAATTATTGGACCATAGGTTAGGTTAGGTCACGTTTGTCTTGCCATTACTGAAATATTAGTGCCTCTTCACTTTCTGACCTATCTTCAACATTTTTTGCTTTTTATTTTATTATCACAAATTATTTACTGATAAATAATCTAAATTATAATACAAGAGTTATTATTCTTCATTATGTTAAAGATTCAACAAATTTTTAACCGACTTAAAAAAAGGAGGAGGTTCCTCAATTCGACCGCATATAAGGTCTAACAAAACTAGCTGAAACTATTTTAAGGGGGTGATCAGACCATCAAACCAAACAACTTTCTCTATGGGACCAATATCGAAATCGCGAAAAAAAAATCTGCTGTTCCTTGCAAACGTACTGGACCTAAATGTATGGGACAGCAGATATTTTTTTCGCGATTTCGATATTGGTACCATAGAGAAAGTTGTTCAGTTTAATGGTCTGATCATCCCCTTAAAATAGTTTCACCTAATTTTGTTAGACCTTACATATTTTTTTTTCTTTTCCTTTTTATGTTTGTTCGCAGATAACTCCGTCGTTTATTAACTGATTTTGATTAGTCTTTTTTTTTGTTGGAAAGGAGATATCTCAAGGGTGGTACCATGATAAGGAAAGGATCTGATGATGGCATCCCGGAGCTACACAATATAACTCCTCAAAAGTTGACAGCAAATCATCGGCGATCATGATAATGCTTGCGTGGGGAGGCTCCGCTCTTGGAAGAGCCGCGCTTAGAACCATTCTAAAATACACTGATATTTTGCATCTCAATATTTTATACATTAACTAGCGTTAACCCGCTATTTTGTCCGCACAAATTATATACCAGGTTTTAATCAAAAGTTTCATCAAAATCGGTTTAGCAGTTTTTGCGTGATGCTCGTTGAAACAAAAAAACAAATAAACACACAACAAA
This sequence comes from Agonopterix arenella, assembly GCA_927399405.1. Classification (NCBI taxonomy): domain Eukaryota; kingdom Metazoa; phylum Arthropoda; class Insecta; order Lepidoptera; family Depressariidae; genus Agonopterix; species Agonopterix arenella. The sequence continues at coordinate 15,437,221 of OV656708.1, read as the reverse complement.
AACACAAACAAACAGACACAAAAAATCCAAAAATTGGCGTTAAGGAAATATGGAAACAGGGACACCTAAAAACCATATTATGGTAACTTTTTTTTTGTTAATATCTTCAATGCACAGACACACTTCTGTTACAGTTTTATACTAGTTTATATATTATATAGAATAGTTTAATCATGGGATGTCGTCCGTGCGGATTCGAATCCGGACCCTCATTGAGTGTCCATATCCATACTAATTTAACGAGTAAACCTACTGTATCGTACCTAGTGAGATTAGGTACCTACCCCCAAACCGGGGGAAATTCACCCTCGCTACATTTTAATTTTGCCGGGAAAAAATCGTGGCGATTAATTACAATTTTATTACAGCGGGTCGGATTTCGGCCCTCTGGTGACATTAAATTCGGTTTAGTACCAAATAATTATCATTTTTAGGATTCTGCATTTGATACGGCTTGTTGGATGTGTCTGTCTATTGATTCACATTTTTTTTAAATGTAGATAATAAACCTTAACCATGCATTCTACGGGGTCAAATTTTTAGTGGTGGTTCAGTCCAACAAAATGAACAACTTTTATTACGGACCCGGCTGACAGGTGGAAGGTGACCAGGTGACCCTGGTGGTTGGGGTCAATGGCCCGCATAAACTATGGACCCGGAACAAATGTTTGAGAGAACCTTGGTAGATTTTCTTGGCAGTGAAAAAAATAATTAAAAAATGAACTTTATGGTCCTCATACTAATTTCAATAAAGCCTATATCTCCTAAACAAAGAAAGATAGATACCGAGTGTTTATACAAATTTCTTAGGGTAAGCTATTTGGATGAAATGATGAAAATCCAAGACGGCGGTAATTTTTAAAGGTGTTCCGAACTGACTATATCAGGGGGTTTTAGGGGTCGCTGATTCCAAATACGAAATTACGAACTTTCGTCTTGGGCGAGCCCTTCCGAGGCTTCCTTCCATTATTTAAGAGTACAAGGTGGAAACTACCCACTTTTTTTCTAGGCACTGATCGAAACAATTAGAAATATACCTGTTATTATTGTTAATTATCTTATGTACACGAACTACTTGAGAAGTGAATAAATTATTATCTTATCTTATCTTATCTTAAATTGTTTCATAGAGGCTGAAAATTGAATTTGAAAACAAAGTAACATTTTCGTCATCTTACTGAAGACAAATTTGACACATCATCACCATCACCACTTTTGCTCAATTTTGACCTATTTTTGTTTAATCATCATCGTCACTTATTAAATGTTGACTTAAGTATTTACAAATAAAAACCTATTATTCACATTTTATTTTATTTTATTTTATTTATTGATTTACCAACAGTTGTTACAATAATACATACACATGATATATCATAGATTAAAGGGCTTAATGTCTAATTGCACAACCAATTACAGGTAAATACCACATGCGCATACTAAATAGCATCAATTGACGACATGAATTAAAAAACATAATAAGAAAACTTAAACTAGTTACAAAATGCGTTTTGGAATTAAGTACCAGCTTACTGCAGCCAAACATTATCTAGATTAAGGTTTTATTTTAATTTTGATGTGTACCTACTGTTATAAACTATGTGTTGCGAAAAAAATGCATTGCGTTGAAACACTATGTTTCATGAACTGCTATCCGGAATTTGTAGATTGAATCGAAAAATATATCCGAAGATGTACTGTACTGATTATATAATCGGCAAAACCGAGCCACTGGTCAGTTAGTACTGAGAACCGTCCTTCTTAGAGGTGGTGCCAAGGGTGTTATAGGATTCCTAGGATATCTCGCTGGAACTCGAAATCTAAATTTTTGCAGTAGCCGAGCGCAATCAATATTTCCTCTTAATGTTTCGTGCAAAAAACACACATATCCAACTGATCTCTCCGCTTTTCGAGTGATAAAATATTAAACCGACTCAACCCGTCGCTATACTGAGTTACCCTTTTTGCTATTAATAGTTATCAGGCGGCAGAAAGGAAATACGTACGTAATTTAATTATGCATATTATAAAAATCACAGAAACACAATAACATAAGCTATGTTATTGTGTTTCTGTGATTTCATGTTCCTGTGATTGTGAATCAGGTATGATGTACGATACAGAATGAGCCGAGGGATTTTTGTTGAAAGTGACTATTACAGCTTTGCTCCGGGAGCAACTACTGCTTTTTACTGTGGGCTATTGGGGGGACCACGAAGGGTCACCGAGCCAATTGAATGAACTTAAGCAACCGACCTAGGGGCACCCAGAGGGGTACGGACCTCGGCCAAGGACGTTGCTGGGGCTACGCGGCGGATTGTGTAGCTGGGATAGGTGAGAAGCGGCCTGGGATTGGCCTATAGCGTCTGTAGGCGCCTGAATTGAAGGGGGTGTGCAGTGGTCGCGGCTGTCTCCGCCGGCGGGGACGTCGATTACTGTGTCGGCGTGTTGTTGTCGTGTGTTGTGAATTTGCGATTGTTAGTCGTGTCTGTTGGGCCGCCTGTACGGCAACCGTGATCTCATCGTCTGGATCGACCAGTACATTGCGGGGTCGACGTCTATTCGTCCTAGTAGTATCACAAGGATAGATGGCGTTTGCCCTAATTAGAGGGTTGGAGTGTCGGGGGGTGGTGGCGAAATAGTCCGCCACCATGCATTTGAGTAGTTGCTTGATGGTAGGCAACTCTAAGTCGAGATTAAGGTTTTTGTTGCGTACGAACCATGGCGCACCAGTGGCCGTACGCATGAACCTATTCTGGATGACTTCCAGTAGGTGGATGTTGGTGGGGGCGGCGTGCGCGAAGCACACTCCGGCATACGTGATTATCGGTCTGAGCCGAGGGACGGCAGTGCGCTCGCTTATAAGCGCCCTACCCCCACCCCGACACTAGAGAAATCGAACAAGTCTTGCAAAACAACTCGTGCCACAACGAGTTGTGTTTCAAGACTTTTTATTTATAACAAAATTATTTTAAAAGCTTATATTTGATATTCAATTATAATATTAAAAATTGTACGGTATATTTATACCTTGTTCATATAGTTCCTATTATGCAGATTGTCCTTAGTCGTTTTATATAATTATACGAAAATGGCATTTCTGAATACATAATTTAAATAAATCTAACACTATACCCACTGAATAAGAAAGATGCCACGAAAACCTTTTTTGAATCCTTTCCAACCTTAGACAGTGAACAGCATAGTGAGGCCGCCAAACAGGACTGCAATATTCCAGAATATTGCGAACCAGAGAATTATAGAGCAAGATTTCACATCATCATCAACCACCATTTTTCTAAATCATTTCTTATTTTAAACAAAAAATTAATTTATTCGGTCATCGCGTCAGTTTCATACTATTTTATTTTATTATTATTACATGAAATAACAAAAAAATCTGCTGGTCCATACTAAACTCCAGATAGCTCAGTCGGTAGTGAACCTGCCTGCTGTGCTGAGGGTCGCGGGTTCGAATCCCGTAAGGGACAAATATTTATATGATGACTATGAAATATTTGTACCTACCCGTCATGGATTTTTGTACCTATACATATATTCATATTCATTCATATTAATTTATTTGTTACTTTCATGGGTACATAGGTTCTTAAAATATCTTATCTGTCTAGTCATCATAATACAAGTCCAGGCTTGAGTCTGACACTTTAAATGTGACTAGATAATTTGTGTGACAGTGTAATAAATATGCTGCAATGTAATGCCTACTCGACTCAAAAAAAACAACAGATTTTGTTTTTTTTTGCAATTTCGGGTTTGCTCCTGCTCCCATACTAACATTTGTTCAGTTTGACGGTCTGATCTGAACCATCCCTACAATTTGTCGACTCTTTCAATATACAGTACTAGCATTGAACCTACTACCCGTAGTTCGGGGAGGGACATTCATGGTTATATGGGCATTCATAGAAAAAAAAAATTTTTTTCACAGAAAAAAAATGCATACAAAAAGAAATCGCTTTTATCGACACTTCTTCTTCTTCTCGTGTGGAATTGTCACGTCTTCTTTAAATCATCAATCTTCAGTGTCTTGCCACCTCTGTCGCTCTGGCTGATGCGCTCATTAGGTCCTCCTCTCCACATTGTGGTCCACTAGTACAGACTGTTAGGTGCGGGGTGGTTTGTTGTAGTCCGCATTGAAATATAGTTTTGCTGTTTTAGTAATTCCCCATTTTATAAGGTTGTCCTTCGTCCTGCCCACTCCCAGCCGCAGGCGGTTTTCCACACAGGCCATTCCTCCTTCCCTCCGGGGTATAATGTGTCAGCTGGTTTGACGAAATTGGCAAGATGTGCTGTTTGTTCCCTCCAGTGTCGCATTCGAAACTCTTCCGCTGTTGTTCCGTCCAAGGTCATCACCACTAATAATATAAATATATTTTGATTTAAATCCATACATATCCATAAATCCCGCCTTTATAGCAAATAAACTATTCTATTATATTTTTGCTTTCATCGTTTGAGAGTTAATACTAAAAATCAATAATTCAATACAACAAGTACTATTGAATCTCCCTATCACAGGAAGGTACTACATGGAAACCGACAGACAGACATCGCAATTTGTGAGTATTAGGCACGAGGTACTTATAGGATTATAATGCGATCTCCAGAGAGGGAGTTTTGGCGGCGGTCTTGTCTTGTTTTGAAAGACTAACCTTCATCGTATTGTCGTCCACAATGATTATATTATAGCTAGATAATGGCGGTGCACCCAAATAATATAGGGTGTAAACTTAAATGATAGATGGATAGATTAACTCATTTATTGCTTTGCGTTGCGCCGCTTAAGGTGGTTTCAGTCCATACAAAAGTTTGACGCACAATACGCGTAGACGGAATTAATAACAGTAATATTTTATATATGAAAAAAATAGTTTAGAAAATCTAGTTGCCGCGTCACAAATAATATTTGCAATTTATAATATAATTACGAAGATATAAAGCTTAATACCTTCGTAATAACCTTTATACCTTCGTAATTATGTATTTTATAAATTGCAAATGTTATCCGTGACGCGGCATCTAGATTTTCTAAACTATTTTTCCATATATACAAAGTTACTTATATTAATACAGTCTACGCGTATTGTGCGTCAAAGTTTTGTATAAAATTGACCCCTCTGCAACTACCTTAACAAAGCTTACAACCATGTATATTTAGAGCTACTTACAATACAGGGTGTAACAGAAAAGGATGCTTCAAAGTATAAAACTGAACAAACAATGTAGAGTCACCAACATAATAATTGTACAAAATAAAAATAGTTTTTTTTTCGCGATTTTGTTGTTAGCTGCACAGTGAAAGTTGTTCGGATATAGATTCCTTTTTTTTTACCTGGTCTGTGCAGTGTTCCATTGCTGGGCAAATGTCTCCTATTTAACTACCCAATCCTATATAGTGTGCGTAACTGTCGACCAACTCACCAAGAAGGTATCCAGGTTATCTCTCCATCTTTTTCTGGGTTTACCCCGACCACAGACGCCGGCGACCATCCTGAACTCAGTACGTGGTTATTTCGGCCCATCTTTCCAAATGCATGCGACAGTTATTATTACGTGTTTATTTCAGTTTGATGGTCTGAAGCACCCCTTATAAACACCATACCTTTCTGTAACCTCCTGCAAAGTATTTTAGTTTAAAATAGTGACTTGTGACGTAAATGTTTATGTGAATTAATATAACAAGTTTAATAAAACAAAATTATATTAGTATTTATCAAAGACTCATTAATTAAAATGTATAATGTTTAATTAATAAATTTTATAAGTACCTTATATTTCTTTGTATAAGTGAATTTTATTATTATTATTGAATTTTGTTTATTGAATTCTTTTTGTATCAAATGTTAATGTTATGGGACATAGTACCTGAAATAAAAATTTTATTCTTATGCTTATTATTTAACAAACGCTTAAGGTTGTTTCAGTCCATACAAAAATCTGGGTGTTATTGACGACCCGGTTGGTGTAATGATTGCCACGCCGGATTGTCAAACCAGGGTCCTGGGTTCGAGTCCCGGTTCGGTCATGGATATTATATGTTTGTGCCGTTGTTGAAGGGTTCCCATAACAAAAAGCCAAAGGCTTACTTGGAATCATTACAAAGTATGTGCCTGAAAGCGTTATTTATTATTTATTTATTGTCTGTTAAAAACGAATAAAGTATCAGACTTGGCTGTATGGGCTTCGTATTTTGAATTTGAATATAAGAACAATATTTAAATTGGTCACTTCACTTTTCAATATAAAGAATATTGAAATTTCTTTGCTAATAAGGAGCGAAATCTTTCGTCTATGGCTTTGCTTTTCTTTCACGGAATCTGACGTACGATTTAAATATTTCCGGTTTATTTTTATTGAAAATCTCAGTTTCTGTTAGGTTTTTGTAGTTTGTTATTGTTTCTCGTTTATTGTTCGTATACTCAAAACGGATACGTAGCCCATACAGCCACGTCCGATACTCGATCCGTTGTTGACGGACAATCAATCAATCAATCAGTAATACTTTATTTGACACCAAAAAACAGAGTATACAGGTATACTGAGAGCAAACAATCAGGAAATACAAAAGGCACAAAAACAGGCGGTCTTCTCGCTAAAAAGCGATAACACCGAGATTGCTAAATAAGAAACCAACAACAATCAGAAGGGGTTTGTACTGTGTATTTTTACTATTAATATTAATTAATTTATTTGCTCATACCTATTGGACCCCTCTCTGGTCAACGCCATCTATCGAGAAATTAGGAACTAACTTTTTTATTTTTTTAGCTTTTGGAAAATCCCTCATTAATAACGGTAATATTTTATATAAGGAAAAATAGTTCAGAAAATCTAGTTGCCGCGTCACAAATAACATTTGCAATTTAAATTATAATTACGAAGATATAAAGCTTTTAAAATGTTGTATGAAAAATTTCAAAGCTTTATATCTTCGTAATTATTTTATAAATTGCAAATGTTATTTATTACGCGGCATCTAGATTTTCTAAACTATTTTTCCATATATACAAAGTTACTTATATTAATACCGTCTACGCGTATTGTGCGTCAAAGTTTTGTATAAAATTGACCCCTCTGCAACCGCCTTAAGGTGGTTTCAGTCCATACAAAAGTTTGACGCACAATACGCGTAGACGGAATTAATAACAGTAATATTTTATATATGAAAAAATAGTTTAGAAAATCTAGTTGCCGCGTCAAAAATAATATTTGCAATTTATAATATAATTACGAAGATATAACGCTTTTAAAATTTTGTATGAAAAATTTCAAAGCTTTATATCTTCGTAATTATTTTATAAATTGCAAATGTTATTTATTACGCGGCATCTAGATTTTCTAAACTATTTTTCCATATATACAAAGTTACTTATATTTATACCGTCTACGCGTATTGCGCGTCAAAGTTTTGTATAAAATTGACCCCTCTGCAACCACCTAAAGACGGTTTCCGTCCATACAAAAGTTTGACGCACAATACGCGTAGACAGAATTAATAAAAGTATTATTTTATATATGGAAAATAGTTTAGAAAATCTAGTTGCCGCGTCACAAATAATAGCATTTGCAATTTAAATTATAATTACTTTCTAACTTCTTAACTCAACTAACTAACTAAATTCTTAAACAGAAAGCTGGTAGATGGCACCCGAAAGGTATTACGATCGTGACACATTAAGCTACACAAAACAAACATAAGCTGGCCGCGCGACGGTATACATTACTCTACCTACGCGCGGCCAGCTTATTTTGGTTTTCAAATTGGTGTGGTCATTGATTAGATTCTACCTCCTTGTGGTCCACAACGGATTCACTGAACTATCGGTGATTAGGCTAAAGGATTCTGAATACTCTGGCTAGCTGGACGTGCTTCTTCTGAGCCTCCCAGTTTTTTTTCCTGTGGCATAATGTTCATTATAACAAAATGCAAACATATGCCCTTCTCAGGGCCTCTTGACAAAAAGTATAGGGCCTTCTGTCCCATACTACAGCTTAATATAGAATTGGGATCGAGTCAATCAAAGTGACTATTTGGCTAGATTAGCAAACTTTGACTACTTATATAAGGTCTAACAAAACTAGCTGAAACTATTTAAAGGGGATGATCAGACCATCAAACCAAACAACTTTCTCTATGGGACCAATATCGAAATCGCGAGAAAAAAAATCCGCTGATCCCTACATTAGGTCGAGTACGTTTGTAAGGATCAGCAGATTTTTTTTTCGCGATTTCAATATTGGTGTCATAGAGAAAGTTGTTCAGTTTGATGGTCTGATCATCCCCTTAAGGCGGTTGCAGAGGGGTCAATTTTATACAAAACTTTGACGCAGAATATGCGTAGACGTTATTAATACGAGTAACTTTGTGTATATGGAAAAATAGTTTAGAAAATCAAGATACCGCGTAACAAATAACATTTGCAATTTATGAAATAATTACGAAGGTATGAAGCTTTGAAATTTTTCATACAAAATTTTAAAAGCTTTATATCTTCGTAATTATATTATAAATTGCAAATGTTATTTGTTACGCGGCAACTAGATTTTCTAAACTATTTTTCCATATATAAAATATTACTTTTATTAATTCCGTCTACGCGTATTCTGCGTCAAACTTTTGTATGGACTGAAACCACCTTAAAATAGTTTCTAATTTTGTTAGACCTTATATAGGGACTAGTTACGCGTGTAATTCTACTAATAAATATTTCTGCCACTTTTTGCGGGGGGCGAGGTAACATGAAATCCGCAACTTTGCATTTTATTCCCATAACTTTAGATTCTAATTTTGAACGTTAAAAATCATGAAAAGAAGTCTCGTGTGAACTCCAAACGTTCTAAGTTTGAAATTATTGTTTCGCAATTATGATAAGGTATAAAATTGAATGTAAATGCACATGATTAATTAATCTTATACCGTGGCAGAGGGGAAATGCTACCGCAAGGCTAGTCCTTATAATAAATAGTCAAAGTTAGCAAATGACAAAAACGCAGACGTGATTGTTATACAAGAACACCACATTGACAATCATAGTAATACCATAGACATCAATTGGTAATCTCCGCAGGAATGAAAAGAAAAATGCTATACGATTAATAACAATAGGGGTGATTTTACCCATGATAATGAACAACTTTCCCTAAGAAACCTATAGGAAATTCGCATATTTCTTTTTCTACTTTTCATACAAAAGTTCGATCAGTTGATTGCATTTAGTATGGGAAATCCAAAATTTTTTTACCAATTTCCTATAGGTTTCTTTGGGAAAGTTGTTCAGTATCATGGGTATAATCACCCTTTAAAGTGATGCAACTGTTTCCCCTAACATCCTGTAGACTGATCTCGGAAACTAACTGTACCTACCTAGGGATTTCGGAAAACAAAATAACACAAGAATACTACCTAGTAGGGCAGAATAAAAATATTCGTAATAACACAACTAACGGTAATGAATTGGTCACAGCGCAGTTGGGGTCCAACCACAAGTATTGAAGATCAATGGGGGGCCGATGTATACTGACCGTCTTAGACAACTATATATTAAGTAGATTTGTTATAGGACCGTGTAGCTACCAGTGTCATTGAAAAAAGGCAAAACATTTTCACCTCACTACAGAAATCTATTATGGTTTTGGTCTCATTTTATTCAACGGACTAAGTATGTACTGTAGGTATCGATCACAGTACCTTCCACGATTGCGCTAATCTATACTATTATAAAACTGTAACAAGAAGTTTGTCTGTACATTGAAGATAATAACAAAAAAAAAGTTACGATATGGTTTTTAGGTGTCCCTGATTCCATTTCACAAATTTTTGGATTTTTTGTCTGTCTGTTTGTTTGTGTGTTTGTTTGTGTGTTTGTTTGGGTGTTTATTTGTTTGTTTGAACGAGTATCACGCAAAAACTACTGAACTGATTTTGATGAAACTTTTTTTGTTTGATAGCTTATGATCTGACTTAAAATCTGGTATATAATTTGTGAGGACGAAGTCGCGGGTTAACGCTCGTACTATTATAAAACTGTAACAAGAAGTTTGTCTGTACATTGAAGATATTAACAAAAAAAAGTTACGATATGGTTTTTAGGTGTCCCTGATTCCATTTCACAAATTTTTGGATTTTTTGTCTGTCTGTTTGTTTGTGTGTTTGTTTGGGTGTTTGTTTGTTTGTTTGTTTGAACGAGTATCACGCAAAAACTACTTAACCGATTTTGATGAAACTTTTTTTGTTTGATAGCTTATGATCTGACTTAAAATCTGGTATATAATTTGTGAGGACGAAGTCGCGGGTTAACGCTCGTTTAAAGAATAAAATAAAATTTGTTGAGCCATCTGTCAAAACGGCTCTAACGGCTGTCTTGAGCTGTACCGCGATTAGCTTAATGAGGAGTTTTCTGACAGCTAGTCAAACGTAGTTCAACATACCGGCGATAGATGGCGTTGACCAGAGAGGGGTCCGAAGACGAGAATTTTAGGCTAAAAAGCAAAGAGTAATATAAGTATATTCTGAAAAGTAAACAAATTTTTGTTTCCATTTGCATGTCACTGGGTCAGACGCATCCGTTGACGAAATATATGTTCATATTTTGCTGTTTACTTAAAGACACAAATTCTTACAATTTTATTTGTATTTTATTAACTGCAAGGTCGTTCGCCCCTGTCTCGTCAACGCCATCTATCGAGCCATTAGGAACTACTTTTTCTTTATTAATGGCTTTCGGAAAACCCCTCATTAAACGTGTAAAAAGCTAAGCTTCGCACGCGGTCCAATCATGCTTCAGTTGCGGCCCTCCTGTTCTAATCAGATTGCAATCCAATTACTATTCAACTGTGCTATAATTCCGTATCGCACTAATCTTGATCTTATTTACTATGTAAACAGCCTTTAACGTTTGAGCCATCTGTCAAAACGGCTCTAACGGCTGTCATGAGCTGTACCGTGATTAGCATAATACCAAATGTGTAAAAATAAGTAAAAAGCTGAGCTTCGCACGCGGTCCAATCATGGTTCAGTTGCGATTTAAGTTTAAGTTGCGCCCTACCTTCGTCAGTATTTCCGAGTGCTTACAACCCGAATTCCTTTAAAGTACGAGTGAATAGGCTTCTTCTGGGTGAGCTCGCTACATCTTCGTCCTGAGGACTAGATTGAGGTCAAGAGCAAACCCATACATAACCAAAAAAAAAAATTTAATGACACGTCATTATTGATGGTTTTAACCATTTTTGATATAATTTTGTCTCGGTACGAATATAAAAAAGAGTATCAAAGTGTATTAAGATATTTTAGGGGGTTCTTCGGACCATGAATTTCGTTGTTCACTAAGCCACAGATTAATAAGTTTACTACGACTGAGGCCCGATTCTACATAACTTTGATATATAGAAGAGTAACTATACAAGGAACAATTTTACTCGTAGCGTTTACTCCGAAATAACTTCATTTTTTGTCTTCTACCCATGGAGTAAGCATAGATTAATATGTATATTGGATATAGATAGGTAACTCGCCTTGAATTTTAGGACGTCCTAATTGCGATGCTGCTTATTAGCACAAGGGGGCGCCACATTATGAAATGAATTGAAAAAGACGATCGGCCGACACGAGGATCGAACCTTAGCTACCCGGATCGTAAGCCGGTTGCCTAGACCGCTAGACCAACAAGACAGTGATTAATATGGGCGAAATCTCTCACTACTACAGTGCAGCGCGTGAGGTGTAGTGCCGATATGAACCCTAGTTCAACACATAGTGCTTCGAAACATAACCGATAGATGGCGGAAGCTGTCTATAGAAAATCAGCGTTCCACTTAGTTTGTACTAAGATAACATAGCATGGGATTAAGCGCGTAATTTCTCTATGCTCCTACCACACTATTTTAAAAACGAAAAAATAACGAATGTATTAATCCACCCAAAGAAAGAGGTCTTTGTATCCGTACTTATTGCAATGTGAGGTTATACAGTTTTGATTTGTTTGGTTTCTTTTTATTATTATTTTTTTAATTATGTGACATTGACATTTCAATAGTCTCGGTATAAGCTTTACATCATCAAAATTGGCTGTGTTTAATTTACTCTCAACTTATTCATAGTGTAACGCTTACATTATGATCTAAGACCCAACTACGTCACTGCGGTAAGGCTGAGGTGAGGGGCGGATGAACCGTCGTGCACTTTCACCTGCGCGAGCACAGCGATAACACTGCGTTTAACTACTTCTAAAATATTGTTCTGATTATTATTAAAATCAATAAATCTTCAGTGCTAAATCCGGATTTCCAGGGACCCAGTTTTGGGCTACTACCATACGTCCTACTGCTTCTGCCTGACGCTACCATCTACTTGCGGAACCCGGACTTCCAGACGGATCTAACCCGAGCGGAAGAAGGCGGATTTTACAACAACCGGACGACGGCTAGACGTCGCTCGCATTACCAGGGCAGTGGATTCTACTTTAGATTGTTCTGACAAGTCGGCCAGTGAATTGTACCCCCCCCCCCCCCCCTGAGTCTATTTAATAAAAATGTAACTTTAAATTTAGAATCTCTTTTTATTTAAATTCTTTTATCTCCCGATAACGCTAAACGTTACAATAGATTAGGGTTGGTAAAAAGCAAAATCAGTTTACTCTAGAGTAACCGGCGACTTAATCTGAGAATAAAATTTACTCGCGTTTGATCGAATCGGGCCTAAGACAACGCCAACAACGAAATCGTCCTGTACATTTTCTATCAAATGTCTTCGTTAAACCTTGTTCAAGAGGGGCCCTAACTTAAGTGGTATCGAGGTTACAGTTCACACCCTGTATTATGCAATGATATGTGGTCACTAATGCTACGTCGTCGTGTATGACAAACTAGGATCTGCCACATACATCCGGAATAAACCTGAATCAGAAATAGATTTCGTATGGAGTGTTGCCGCTTTCAGAGACTTTTTCACTAGATCTAGTGATTTTTTGATGTCTTAGGTAGCATATTTTAAAGTGATTTTTGAGCGTAGGCGTTAATGGAACGTTACCGTATCGTGACGGTGCATTTGCGACGTCGTTGCGGCATAGTTGCGAAATCGCCTACGCTCAAAAACCGCTTGTGTGATAATGGTTCATGCCATTTTGTATGCAGATTAAGTCTAATGTTAAAACTATCGATAGTCTTTTGATATAGTTGCAATAATATTGGAATACAATTTACAAACCATCATCGTAACATTCGTAACGTCATGACCTCATCACATGATAGTAATTATCATGTATAGAAATTGTTTGTTTCGTATTAATAAATACCTAAAAATACAATTGTCATGAATTTGGCATTTCATTCATTTTGATTTTGGACATTTTTTAAACAGCACTCTAAGTAATTTTTGTAACCGTAGTTGACAACGCTGAATCTTGAATCAGGATTCCGGATCGCAATTCCGTATGTATGTGGCGGACCTTAGACGGTAGTGAATGCGGAAACGGATATAGTTAGAGTCCTTGGGGACTACAAATTTGTTCCGGTCTATTTCGAATAGGACACTATACATACATACCTATATTTAGCTTATGTAGTCTCAAACGATAAGGGCATGCATGACAGATATTATGGCATGGCTGTATGTGCATATACAGGGTGTAAACTTATAGGGTGCTTCAGACCATTAAATCTGAACAACTTTCACTATGAAACCACTAACTTTTTTGACTCATGTTCCTTAAGGAAAGTTGTTTAGATTTATTCTCTGAATCAGAAATCAGATACTGATCAACGTTCACTAAGAAACCAATAGGAATTTAAAAAAAAAATATTTACTTTCGCAAATTTCCTATTGGTTTCTTGGGAAAAGTTGTTCAGTATCATGGGTAAAATCACCCCTTAAAGTAATGCAACTGTTTACCTTAACACCCTGCATAGCCATATTTAGTAAATTTCCTATTATAAGAAAACACGACTCGAACTTGGCAGATCTTTATGACGGCTATTACTAGCTATCGATCGACATAATTTATTGTCCCACGTTATAGCCTTTACTCTCTTTTTCCCTGAAGAAAGGTTTTTTTTTTCTTAGAAGGGCTTTAACTTTTATTTGATAGTGATGTTGCTATCTTCAAATTCAGAAACCGGTAGTGAATCTTTTTCCTGTTGTGTCGTCATGGTTGGAACCATAGAGATCTAGAGAGATGCCAACAAACGCGCTGAGTACGAAATGTAGTGTCGCATCACCACCAGTACCACGCGATAGAAAGTATTTTGTTAGCTTGCATGTGCTCATTATCCATTGCGGTATCAGAACTCAGTAGTATAATATTGGGCACTCTAGGCCACCTCGTTTCCTTCAGGCTCACCCTGTTCGCCTTCAGTCACTCGTTGACCTAGAGTGCCCAATATTATACTACGAGCGTGAAGGAAACGAGGTGACCTAGAGTGTCCCAATATTACAAAGATATCTTTCGTGAAATCGTTTACTCTTGCATCCACGATGCTTAATTCTAATTCAAAACCTTTCCGATCAAACGCTTTCCTAATGTATCAGTCAGCTGTGAGAGCAATCTGAAAGACTCGCATGTAGTCTGTGCAGATACAAGATTATAGTAGCAGATACCACGTTGACATCGAACACGACAGACGTTATAAATAAATAAGTAATAATGTCTTTAAAAATAGATGATGTTGTGGAAGTAGTTATTGTTAAACGCAATGAATATGGAATTCATAATGTTCAAATAATCGGTTCAGACTATTACGAAGGTATTTTAATACCAATTCTACACAAAAACCAATATGGTACATGGAGTGGAATTTATTATGAAGGACTCAGGGTACCTGCTCGTGTGATTAGAATGAACAATAAATTTATAGATTTCGAGGAAGTACCCAAACCGTGAACGAGCAAATAAGGTATTAGTTATTACCTACAACGACAGGAATATAAATAAACGTTGTTTTCTTACATTACTTTCATTCTTATAAAGACAGCATCCTTATTTGCACCAAAATGAAATTTGTGAAACAAGCACAATCTTTAAAAGTTGAAAACCTATGTTTAAATTCTAAGAATATTACTTCTCGTCATGGAAATCTCCTACCGAATACAATAAGGTGTTTAATTTGTGGACCATCAAACTGCGGAAAAACTAATTTAGTCATTGGACTTCTTCTACATGAAAATGGGTTAAATTATCGAAATGTGTATGTTTATTCCAAGACTCTTCATCAGCCCAAGTACAGATTCTTGGAGAAAGTTTTAAATATGGTTCCAGGTATATCTTTCGCAAAATACCACGAAAATGAGACAGTCTTAAGTCCTCAAAATGCTAAACCTAACTCTGTTATAATATTTGATGATGTTGCGTGTGAAAATCAAAATAATATAAGAGATTATTTTGCAATGGGTCGTCATAAAAACATAGATTGTTTTTACCTTAACCAGACATATACCAAAATTCCCAAACAGCTTGTAAGAGATAATGCGAACCTTTTGGTTATCTTCAAGCAAGACGATGTGAATTTAAAACACATTTATGATGAGCATGTTAATACAGATATGACGTGGTTCGATTTTCGAAAAATGTGTTCAAAAATATGGAATAAGTCGTACAGCTACTTAGTGATTAATAAAGATTGTGATAAAAATAAAGGGTGCTATAGAAAGAAATTTGACACATTCGTGGTATTCGACTAGTTGATAATACATTAATAGTATATAAGTGTATTGCTTTCTTACGTTTATCATTACGTGGAAATTATTCAAAGCTTAGACACGTTACACTGAATTAAAATGGAAAAATCTATAAAAAGACAAGTTGTTAATGCAGCTGAAGCTGTAAAAAGAAAGGTACGAAAAATGCGTAATATTGAAACTGATAGAGATAAAACACTTGAAAACGTTTTTAAACCAATAATAAATCCCCTTAATCAAATGTTGGCAACAAAGAAACAAAGCACACAGTCAAAAAAAAATAAAGTTAAAAAGATTAAGTCTTTGAGAGATAGCTATTCCGATGCATCGTCATCTAGTGAACCGTATCTGGATAAAACAATCATGAAAAGGAAATCTGACATTATAAATAATGAAAAAGATTTATCAGATGTAAACACAGATGAAGATGATAATGACAATAATAACAGTTTTAATGACCATGATATTAGCAATATGTCCTTTAAAACTGTTGATTCAGCTCAGAATAGTCCTGCACGTAATGCATCATCATGGTCTTTATCTTCAGAGTTTTATGAAGATGTTCCGTATGGTGTTAGGAATGAACGTGGAAAACTTATGATGGGTTCAGCTCGTGTAACTACAAATGGAGAATATATAACAATAGGTGGGCATACGTATGATAACACTGTAGGAATACGTGAACTGATATTCAAGAAAGTACCTGATACGAACTTGATAACATCCGAAGACATACAAAATTATAAAACCATGTTGATGGATACAAATGCGCATAGACGCGATTTTGATTCAACTAAACCAATAAAGAGCAATAAAGGACGAAAATACTTGAATATTATCAAACCATTATTCAAACTTCGTAAAGTTTCTGTAAGTACTGACGGTAGTGTTGCTCAAGGATCTGGCTTACCGTCTATGAAAAAGTGGAACAAAGATGTGGATTACGTTTACTGGGATGATCCTAACGAATTAGTGGAAAGACTAAAGATATTAATTGCATCTCGAGATGCAGGTAACACTGGACTGGATAATGAAATAATATCGGTTCTAGAAGAGTTGCGTGAAAGTGGAATTATTGTATAATAAATAAAGTCATCATAGTTGTTTTGTTTCATTTGTATATTAACTTTTCAATTGATAGGTTCTCATCATGAATATTGATAAATTTGGTCATCATGTTCATAAACGAATGCGGTTATCTGAAATATTTGATTTAACCGATAAAACTTTGATGAAAACAGAAGGAGGAGAATTCGATTTGAAAAAAACAAGACTAAGAGGTGTTAAAATACCTTCGTCAGCTGATGATGCAGCTAATAAAGAATATGTTGATACTGTTATTAAATTATGTTGTAGCAAGGATGATGCTTCGGCACTCCTTAAAAGTATAAAAGCAGACGTAAACAAGGTTTTAAATCACTTCAAAAAGGAGTACTATACTAAAACTGAAGTCGATAAAATTGTAAAAACAAAATGATAAAGCAGCAAATAGTGAAAGAACTCCATAAAGCAGCTCGAAAAAATTTTATACGAAGATCTGTGATTCTAAAAGGAATTGATGATCTATGGCAAGCTGATCTAATAGACTTTTGTTCATTAAAAACCCATAACAAGGGTTTCAAGTTTATCTTAGTTGTAATAGACTGTGTTTCTAAATATTCATGGGCAGTTCCAGTCAAAACCAAGACAAAATCTGAAATAACAAAGGCGTTTCATCATGTATTGTGTACGAGTCATCGCCGTCCAAAAAATTTACAAACTGATATGGGTACTGAGTTTTATAACGATGAGTTTGAACAATTAATGAAATTATTTACCATCAACCATTATTCTACATTTTCTATAAAAAAAGCTTCAATTGTTGAGAGATTAATCAGAACTTTAAAAAACAATTTGTATCAAACCTTTTGCTTGAATGGTAGTTATAAATGGATCCAAGGACCGCTAGATGATGTAGTAAGGCTGTATAATAATACAAAACATCGTATTACAAAATATAAACCAATTGAAGTTACTCAGGCTAGTGAAAATATAGTAATGGGTAACATTAAAAAATCACAAATTTTTATATCAAAACCTGATAGACAGAAGCTCTTTGCAGGTGATTACGTTAGAATAAGTAAATATAAAAGTATTTTTCAAAAAGGGTACACTCCAAATTGGTCGACAGAAATTTTTACAATTAAAAAAGTTAATAATACTATTCCTATAACATACATTATTGAAGATTTACGTAAACAACCTATTCTAGGAACATTTTATAAACAAGAACTTCAAAAAACCAAATATCCTGATGTATATTTAATTGAGAAAATTATTCGGAAAAAGGGAAATAAGATATTGGTTAAGTGGTTAGGTCTCAGTGATGATGAAAATAGTTGGATTGATAAAAAGGAAATGGTATGAACTTAGTATTCATTACCTAATGAGATATGCAAGGAGGAGGTCTTATTAATAAATTAATAAATAATCTTCCATTCGAGTTACACTTACCTGGATATAATTTTTGTGGACCTGGTACTAAACTACAAAAGCGATTATTGCGAGGTGATAAAGGTGTTAATGAGCTAGACAACGCTTGTATGCATCACGATATAGCTTATTCTAACCATCAAGATTTGGAAAATCGACATAAAGCAGATACAGTGTTGTTAAACATGGCTAAGCAAAGACTTAGATCAAAGGATGGTTCGCGGGGAGAAAAACTTGCTTCTTGGATAGTAACTAAAGCCATGAAAGCTAAATTGAAATCAGGAGCAGGAGTAAAGGGTTTTAATAAAGCTGTTTCAAAAATCAAGTCTCACCTCAAAAGGTCAAAACCTAAGAACACGAAGGCTGCAATCAAATGTGCTTATTTTGCAGCTAAAAAATTTCTCGCTAATAACAAGAGAGTTCGTTTACCACGCGTAATACCACTCCCAAAGACAGGCGGAATTCTACCTTTACTACCAATCTTTGCAGGCCTTTCAGCCTTAGGTACACTGGCAGGAGGAGCAGCTGGCATTGCAAAAACTGTGAACGATTATAAATCTGCTCAACAAAATCTAAGTGAATCTAAACGTCACAACAAAGTGATGGAATCTATTTCATTGGGAAAGGGTTTATACATTAAATCACACAAGAAAGGCGCTGGACTGTTTATTGCGAGTTCAAAAAACTAAACGAAAGGTTACCTAAACGAGCCCTTACCAACTTAGATATTCTAAAATTTGCTAGAGATATACCGTACTTTAGAGGTGTTTTTATGAAAGATCGATTACCTAAAACGCCTAAACCTATCGAATGTGGTATTGTTAATTTAGATAATTCTGATGGTGATGGAACTCATTGGGTAGCCTATGCGAAATTAAATAATTATTGTGAATATTATAACAGTTATGGTGATTTGAAACCTCCTTTAGAGATTGTTAATTATTTTAATCTCTTCGACATTTTTTACAACTACAAATGTTATCAAGAGTTTAATACAGTAAATTGTGGTCATTTATGTATTTCATATCTTATAAATTTTTGGAATAAACATATAAAATGAGAAAGCTGGTTTAATATTCAACATTAATATAATGTCTTTCACTGTATCAATAACTGGTAATAAATCGATTTTATCTAATAATTATTATCCAACTTTACAATTAGAAGGTCAATATGAATGCGCTTTATTGTATCTATCAACCTTTAATTCTATTCCTAATATTGATGTTAGAAATAACAAATTTCATTACGGCAATAATGAAGTTATCGAAATACCCGAGGGAGCCTACGAACTCCAGGACATCTGCGATTATTTGAAGGCCAATATAAAAGATGCAGTTTTCAAATTACACTGTAACAATAATACATTAAAAACATCAATTTTTTGTACAAAAGAAATCCATTTTGAAAGAGAAACTTCTTTCGGTCAACTTTTGGGATTTGGAAATGAAACACTCAAAGCAAATATATTACACGAGTCACAGCATACAGTCAACATTCTATCAACGACAGTTGTGAGGGTTGAATGTGACATAGTGACAGGATCTTATATTAATGGAATATCAAGCCATATTATCCATGAATTTGCGCCGAATGTACCACCAGGCTATAGAATTATAGAAATACCTAAAAACATTATTTACTTCCCAGTAAATCAAAACAACGTAAATTGTATTAACATTCGATTGTTAGATATAAATAATAATTTGATTAATTTACGTGGAGAAGAAATTCAGTTATATCTACACCTAAACAAAAAATGATTGAATACAATAAATATATATCGCCGCTAACCAAAAACATCAGTACCATTCGATCTATCGGTAAAGAAACACCAAGAAAGAAAATAAAACTGACAAAAGAAAATAAGAAATTCCTTAAACTAATTGGATTGTTAAAATGAGCATTCTAGACATATCTAGTATTCCTTCGTACGATAACACTATCGACAGTGTTGAAATACATTCATATAAACCTTACGTTATCACTTTTAATAGAAATGATGAAATTCGTATTCCTATAAATCAGCAAGATTTGTACGTACTACCATCAGCAAGTACTTTATATTTGGAGGGGGTTGTAAAAGTTCACCACAGAGAAACGAAAGTAAGGTCACAGAGCGTGCAATTTACCAATAATCCCTTACTTTACTTATTCCAAGACATTCGCTATGAATTAAATGGTGTAGAAATAGATAAAATAAAAAATGCTGGAATAACAACAACGATGAAGTCATTAATATCGATGAACGAAAGTGAAGCAAAGATGTCTAAAGCTTGGGGTTGGGATATTAACGGAACAAAGAACAAACAGAGTGGTGGTTTCTCTGCATCTATACCCCTTTGTAATATTCTTGGTTTTGCAGAAGACTACAAAAAAGTAATAATAAACTGTAAGCATGAACTGATACTCTTACGGAGCAATACTAACCTTAACGCATTGAAATTAGGTTCGGGAGAAGTTGTGGATGATGTTGAAATACATAAAATAGTTTGGCGTGTTCCGCATGTAAAAGTGTCCGATAGAGAAAGGCTAAACTTCCTTAAATTATTAGAAAAAGATCGATCACTTCAGTTAGTATTTCGAAACTGGGATTTATATGAATATCCATTATTACCAAAAACTACTAAACATACATGGTCTATAAAAACCTCATCTCAAATAGAAAAACCCAGATACGTTATTATAGGATTTCAAACGAACAGAAAAAATAATGCCGCAGCAGATATGACCCAATTCGACCATTGTACTATGCGAGATGTAAAAGTCTATCTCAATTCAACTTACTTCCCATACGAAAGTTTAAATGTTAATTTTACCGATGGCAAAATTGCTTTATTATATGAACAATACGCAAGATTTCAGCAGTCGTATTTCGGTCGTAGAACAGAACCGTTGTTGAATTTAGAAGAATTTAAAGAAAAAGCACCTCTATTTGTCATCGATTGCTCGAGGCAAACTGATAATCTCAAGTTGGGACCTGTCGTTAACGTGCGAGTTGAACTCGAGAGCAACACAGAAATACCTGATCAAACTTCTGCATACTGCCTTATCCTAAACGATTGCATTGTGGAATATAAACCGTTGAGCAATACAGTCAAAAAGATATCATGAATAAGGATATTATTTTCGTAGATATTCAAGGCTTTAAAAATTTTAAAAATGATTTTATTGTTAAAGAACTATCTATAGCTACTATCGAATTTACACAAACGTTTCTTATAAAATCTCCATATTCATTTCATAATTTATCGAATTTTGAAAAGAAACAAATCATATGGTTAGAGAAAAACCGAGGAATTCGATGGAGTGAAGGTTTTATTGACTATCGTGAATTTAAACGTGTGATCATACCATATTTAGAAAATAAAAAAATATTGACAAAAGGCTTGGAAAAAATTAAATGGATTAAAGAACTGTGTTCAACATGTCAAATAGTAGATATAGGAGAAAAAGGATGTCCTAATATTCTAAAATTACGTAATGATTATTGTAAAAACAATATTAATTTTAATTGTATAAATCATACAAAAGAATGTGCTTTAAATAATGTAATATGTATTAAAAAATGGTACGAAGACAATTATATGTACAAGTTCTCTTTGTTTGATTGATTGTAATATTTTTTTTATTCTCTTTATTAAAATTTAATTAAGCAAATAATGTTAAAAATATAAAATGTTAAATTGCATGTTAGAATTAGATATATGATATAAAAATAGTAAATAATAAATCATTTCTTTGTAAACAAAAACATTTTTTTATACCTAACATATTATCACTTATTTTAAAACCTTAGTGAAATTATTTAAACAAATTTTAATTGATAATAGCATGATACATTTTTTTATTTTGATCGCTCTGTCTTACAAGTCTGAGAGTAATTTCATAAAATAATAATACTTAGGTCTAAATTATTACTGAATATATTAAATTACAGATTATAAAAGCACTAAAATTATACAAAATTAGAATTATTTAATTACTTTTTTTTTTTTTTTTTTTTTTTTGTATATTTCTTCTTTAATTTTTTTTTATTTATTAATGAACATGAATTACATAAACTAAAATTAAATTAAATGTATTTAATAAGTACTAAAGTAAGTATTCCTCTTGCATTTTATTCGCTCCAAACGGTAGTACCTGAAAAAGAAAATATAAAATGATTTTTACACTATTAATAACAACGCAGTATCGAGCTGTAAGGTTGAAAAAATACATAGATACATAATGCCCACACCTACGTCGCACCGTGGGTAGGTTGAGACCTATGAAACAATAAGAAAAGAAAATAAAAGAGTATAATTATGTACTAACCTATTTACTTGTATCTGAGCGGTCTCCCAATTCTCTCGAAATCAAAAACAATGTGTGTGATACTGATTTCATCACAGGATCTTCTTCATCTTGCGCTGCATAAATGGATCTCAGCATTGGTCGACCCTCAATTATTGAATCTCGTTCAACTATTTGATTTACTTCTATCTTGATGGTAAATTTAGGAACACCAAACGTATCAGTTGCAAGGTAGCTAGTGATGACTGGATTCACTGGTCTAGACATTCTGATTATATTTTTGAACTTTAAGTATGAAATAAAAATGTGGATGCTCCGTACTAAGGTTACTTAATGAATGACGAATAATTTAATTATGAAATAAATAACTTGAGGCATGGAAATTTGAAACTTAAAAACTGCAAAACGATCTATGTCATCATAATCGGTAGCTTCACATGACCGACAAGTATGAACTTGAATTTGCTTTCCATGCAATTTTTCATTACGGGAATGGTTTAACACGTGTAATCACTACCTATACTTACCTATGTGAAAATGATAAAACTATTTTTGTGTAATAAAGGAAATATATAAATAATAATGTAAGTACCTATCTAAGAAATTTAAATCAAGTTTGATCTTGTTTCATTCTTGAGATGAATTGAATATTTTTTTCATAGAACCTGAGGCTTAGACGTGATCTTTTTAGGTAAACAACTCTTTAGTCACTTGCACATAAGCATTTGGAGAGGTCACTTAATTTGTTATTGAATTAAAATATTATAGGTAATCAGGCATTTCGGTAAGTTTAATTCATCTCTTTATAAAATATTTAAACTATACTGGGTGTAAGTGACAGCCTAGAAAATACTGAAACTGTGAACGCAGACCATCAAACTGAATAACTTTCACTATGGAGTCTACCTCAGGAAACGCAAAAAAAAAAAATCTGCTGTCTCATACAAAACTGCTGTACCTTCACGACTAAAATGGAAATGGGACAGCTAAATTTTTTTTCGCGTTTCCTGAGGTAGGCTTCATTGTGAAAGTTGTTCAGTTTGATGGTCTGAGTTCATCGTTTCAGTATTTGCTAGGCTGTCACTTGCATCCTGTATAGGTAAGTACCTCATTAATCCTGCTTAATTACAGTTATCTAATGATTTTACTTTTACATTTTTTTGTTTTCAGATCATGGAGGAAACTACCGTTCCTTACTTTTATAATCAAGATCTCTTGAATAGATTTGATGTAGATTACCCTGAGCTAAGAAACAAACGCGATCATGGAAAAACAAAATTTAAGGAACAAAAGAAATCAAATAAGCGTGTGAACAAAAAGAAGTCAATTATTTCACCTACATCCTTTGTAATTTGCAAGAAACCAGACAGACCTCTGCGGTTAATAAAAATATTAGTCTATGATGTGAGCGAAATTGATTGTGTTAGAGAAGATAGTGCAATACTTAATGCGCAATATGTTGTCACCGAAAGAATGGACGAGATTATGGATCAGACAGAGAGTGTTATTAATAAGATTTCAAAAAAGTTGACAAATTACACTTTGTAAAATAATTAATATTTAAATGATCAGATTTATGGACACTGTAAAATTGTTTCTGTTAAGTTTAATAAACAGTAAAATGAAAATGAACTTTCAAATTATTTACAAATTCCTTTTTCCTCCAAATTCTAAAGTGAAACAATTATAGTTAATTGAAGTCTGAGTATGAGTCGAATTACTAATAAGCTAATAAAGTTAAGTATACATATATATCTTTATCATAATATTTTATTATCTGTCAGCACAGCTAGCATGCCAAAGCGCTTAAACGAGAAAAATGTTATGCGCGCTCTTTCCGGCATACGTAAAATAATAAGGATGGAGGCACATCTCGATTTTTATCGTTTTCTCGGGGCTGGCATGCGACGCCTACTGGTTTTACCTCACCATATTTTTGTGTGATAGACATTATGTCTATGTAGGGAAGTAGGGTACTATAAATAAAAAATGATATGAAGTAGAAAAAATTTTATTATTAGCACGCTATAAAAGTGCTAGCTGAGACATTTAGGCTAGCGTAACTTATACAATAGGTAAGTAAGAAATTAATATTATATCATTTTGAAGTTAAACATAAAATAATGTTGTCTGCTATACATATAAATTTAGTATTATAATCAGTTTTATTCATTGAAATATAATTCACACAATCTTTTTACAATACCACCTAACAGTCGATGAGTAATCAACCTATCTATTTCTTCATTATTATACTTAATATTATAGCCCGCTCGCAACTGTCTAGTCACCGCCTGAGACATGGGATGGCGTGAAGCTCCGAATTGAAGACGCGACGATCGCTTGCATGCGTTTATTCTACGTCCCACCTCCCTTGCCTCAGGCGGAGATTAGGTTTTGTGCGCAAGGTATTAGAAACTATCAATTTAGGATAATGTCAACACTCGTACTGTTACTGTTGATAATAAACTACAAAAATTTAAGATTTTAAGATACATTCGCTACCCCACGCCTTGGTAGATATTTTATCTTGAGAAATTGAACGTTTGTCATCATTCGCTGAGAGTGCAACTTTGTTAACACTTCTAGTAAATATTTCATGTTTGATTGATTTAAATAAAATATTTTTTTTGCGAATGACATCTTTATTAATAAGAACTTTCTCGTAATCTGATAAACTCAATTCTCGCACAATGTTTGCTTTAACACCCTTTGCCTTTTTTATTGTTTTTTCTTTGGTTTTAATGCAATATAACTTTGACCTTAAACCAACAAAGTCCGTTATAATTTTCCCTCCCATCTCATCCTTAAACAAACCAGGTATCTTTTTGTTTTTAAGTGGTAAATTAAATTTATTATTTTCGCTATAATTGCTTGTATCAAAGTAAGGTAAGAATTTGTTTTTCATGTCTCGATAAAAATCATCTGTGGTAATATTATAGATGAAACTATCTGTGTCAGTATAACATAGCTGAACTCGATCTCCATAGAAGGGTTTCACTACATTATAGTGAAAATCGTACATGTGAGCCTTGGATAATTCCAATACCGAAAAGCCTATGTAAATTGGCTTATCTAAGATAACTCTATCTGGTTTCATTTGTATTGCAACCAAACTATCATTAAAAATTGATACACTATGGAAGTAAGGACTAGCTATGAGTTTATCGGCACTAGTTTCCTTTTTGGTTATATTTTTTGTATCATTCCATTGGTTTATCAATTGTACGTTAACCCTTCGCTCATTGTTTTCCAGAGTTTTACCAAAAACGCTGTTATTCAACAGTTTAAAAAAATCTTGTTCGAACTCAGACTGTGCTTTTTGCCGTAGCTCTGTGTTAAACTCTATGTATTGTCTCAAATAAGCACTTTGTTTGAATGTGATAGCCCTGTGAATTTTACGCAATACTAACCCATGCTCTAGACATTTTTTCAAATGAACGTAATGGATCACGTAGTTGTATTTATTGTACAAGTTTGGTACAAGCTTTACATTCTTCCCACCAGGTGGTATACATTTCTCTGGACAAAACGGGAAATCGTTATGATCACAATGTACGTTTTCAGGATATAGCAGATCAACCTCGAGTATGAAACCGTAATCAGCGTCATCTCGTATATCCGAAACGCATAAACCATCAATTTCGTTCTGCTCTAAAAATCTAAAATTAGAGAGGGGTAATGTTTGACACATACTATACCCATACAAATTATTACAATCTAAATAAACTATGAATGAATTTGGTTGGGAAGAGTCATAGTCATCTAGATATTTATGATTTGCTTTTGCGTATCGATGAGAGCACATACACACACCGCCTCTGATTCCATTTTGTAGCATTCGAATGATAGACAAATCATCAATAAGTTCTAGTTGTACACCGGTTTTGAGCAACATCGCATCGAAAGATAAGCTTGGTGCAGTGATATAAAATGCAGGATCGAGCTGGTAATGACGTTTACACGTTTGCCGAAAATTTTCAAATATATCCGTTAACAGAAGAACGTCAGTTTTCAGATATAAGTCCGTGTATTCCCCTAAACTTTTTATTTTAAATTGGTACCATACCGATTGCGCATGCTTATAATCTTCGCATGATATGTTTTCACCCGTCAGTGAGTTGTAAAATTTACTTTGTGGCGGTAAAGAGTTTTCTTCATAACATTTCCAGTCAGTCATATAATCATAGGGATATATACCTTTTCTTGTTAGTAAACTAAACTCGTCTTTATTTGGAAAGAAATAGTGGAGACTAGTAAATTCATCTTTCTTCATTGTTTTCGCTAACTTTCCTAAACTTGCTCCTAAAAATTTAAATGAATCTACGAATCTTAACTGAATATACTCTTCGTTTGTAACTTGAATAAATTTAGTGAATGAAATATAGTTTTCTTTAGACTTTGGTATGATTTTGATCATGCCGGGAGTTACTCCCAATTCTTTGATAAACAGGTGACAGTCATATCCTGCAAGATTGTGAAAAAAAATTGGAATAAATTTAGGAAGCCGATACTGTAAATTACAGTACTGATGGACAGCACCGCGATATCGTCCTGTGATATGACAATGATCTTTTACTCTATCATTCCATAAAAAATTATGACAAATATGACAACGAGTAGATGACTCGAAATCTTTAGCATCCTGTTTACTGAATATAATAGGGATAATAGTACCTAGAACTTCATGAATTTCCGCGACATCTCTATGCAGTGAGCTAACAAACTTTGGCACACATTCTTTACCGCGATAACTAACAAACCGATTATAACGTTCATCAACTGAACAAACGACTTGATAAGCAAACGCAACGGGCACATGACGCTGTAAGTCTGTTGTACTTGCATTATTTGGATCAGGTTCACAGCCCTGAAAAGGTTGTAGCATAGTTTCAAAGTCAGCGTAAATAACGAAAGGAACATTTTGTTTTCGTTCATAATTTTTAAACTGTATAACTGACCCTTTCTCAGGCAGCACAGTAACGACGCCTCCACAAATGTGTTCATCAAGTTTAGCAGCTGATGTAAAAAATTGTAAACAAGTATCACAATAGTATAACTTGCCGTGATGTTTTGTTATTTGTCGTCTAACAAGACGCGGCAGATCTTTGATTAAACAATAATGCGATGATTCACCATTTTCAAGAAGCAACAAATGAATACGTTTTTTATAGCTACTTGACTCCGATTTGTACAATGGTCCAGTTATAATCTTTTTGTCTTTCAGACCATAAACATAAATGCTTAAAGCAGGATTATTTTTCTCGAAAATTGAAATGTCCCTAAAGCTGACTGGAAACGACATATCTTTAATTTGCAACATATCCCGGAAATTTGCATATGATAAAGGTCTTACGGAGTGTTTTGTGGTAGGATATAGGGCCGCCATCACGCAATATAAGAAACAGTATTCGTCATTATTCTGAATATTCAGGCATGCCTTTTTGTTTTTGATAAATTTAGGTAAGTCTATATAATTTGATCCTCGTAATGGTTGACATTTATTTATGTTCAGTTCTAAGTGTAAATTGTTCAAAAATGTCCACCCACTGTCCCTCTCTTGAAATTCTTCAATCTTTTTTATCAAATTACTTTTGACATCTAAAAATAATGAATCGAAGTCATAATTTAAATGAAGTGTAAAATTTTTTGTTCCAAAAGACTTCACTTCCTGGGTATCATTTTTGAACATCAAAAACATAGAAAAAAGTTCAATATTAACTTTAACACATATATGACTTTTAAGTGAACGATCTAAAAGTGACTTGATTTTGAAACTAGTTCTGACAAAAAACGTATTTATAGAATTTACTTCCTCTTCAGTCACTGCTAAAATCCTATAGCTCGCGATACGACCCCGGAAAGCGGATTTTATTATCTGTACGTTATCGTAAACAGATGCAGCGGCATTATTTTTGTGTACGTTACTTCGTAAATGACCTGTCCATTTGTTTCTTACAACTAAAATACCGCAGCTTGAACAAAAAGGCATGTTAGAATAATTTAACTCTTGTAGTTTTTTATCAACAGTACGTATTAACTATAATTAACGCTAAGTATTTATAGATACGGTCTAACTGTACCTACCTACTATTTTTTATCAAAATTCAACAAATCAAAAAATGATGTGACTAGTTATTAAAATTATTATAAAAAGAAGGTGGAATGTCCTCAAACAGCTCATGAGCCGATCTCACAAGATTTTGGACATTTTGCCACTGCGGACAGTCGTCATTCGTAAAGAACTTCACCCTTACGAGAGCCTTCTTCCAACGTTCCTCTGGCTTAGAACCTTCGGCGTCGGTAGTATTATATACTTTAAGATCAATATAGTATTCACCACTTTGTTCGGTCACCCGTCGTTGGTTGCCTGTTGCTACCCGGTTTACGAAGCAGGACTCCAGAGTCCCGTTCCGCTTTGTTGGCTTTGAAGATGACGGTTGCGGTTGATCCTTGGTCAACCCAAACACGTCGAGCGCTGCTGGGGCTGTCTTCTTGCGCGCACTGTAAAAGCAAACAAATAGCTATAACATAACATTTTGTTTATTAAGAAAAATCAATCAAAAAAAAATTATGGTGTAGGTGCGAGTTAAAAATCAAATTACCTAGCTAAATTAGTCGATGACGTTTTTCGCTTCCCCACGCTGCTACTACTCAACGACGTAGATTTCTTAGAGGTCTTCTTTTTCGTTTTATCAACCTTTTCTCTCTCCTCTTCACTTACAATTTCATACTCGGAGTCAGACCTGAAAGTTAATAAAACCATTAAGCAAAAATTAATAAATTATCTACCTTCAGATCTCGAACGTTAAACTGTACCTAATGTGTTTAAAATATAAGTACTATAATTGCAACTAGGCACATCAAAATAAGTTTCAACTAGGATTCGAACCCATGTTGTAGGTATTAAATCATAACCATAATGTTAATGATTGCATGATTAAATAATTGTTCTCATACCTACTTACATTTTTTCTTGAAGAAACTGAATTTATTAAAAATCACTCACGATAATTTATACTGCGACTACTGTTGAGCAAAATCAAAATAAGTATGTTACAAATTATGGATTGCAATAATTAGGTAAACTTTTTTACTCTTAAGTCTCCATCTAAAAACGTAATGTAAAGGTTCTGATCAATGTAATTTGAACCTTAAATTCAAGTAAATACTATGTAACATTCTACGAGTCACTTTTATCACATAATACATTCTGATTTATTACGATAAAAATGCTAACTTAGGTTTTCTTCGGTTTCACAGTATGAATCAACATTCGAAAAAATACAGTGTGTCATTTTGATAAATATTGAAGAAAGATAATATCTATTTTGTAGGTAGGTAAGAAGCTTAACGTGTTATGTAGCTAATTAAATATCTCTGTCATCACTATATATTATATCTAGGTATATAATATTATTAATTAAGATATAAACATATTTAATTTTATCACGCATATATTTCAGACAATAACTGCCTACCTATTATACCTACCTACCTACCTACTTATTATACTTACTTATTTATTATTTAATAATAAAATGATAACGAAATTCGTTTAATAAAACCATACTGAATAAAACTAAGTAGGTATATAAACACACCTAAACTTACGTAAGTTTACTACTAAATACGAACTAGTATACAACTTAGTTGATAAAATAACAAGAAGAATTTTTGGTTACATTATCTTATTACAGACTTGAGTTAATCCCTTTAGTATTGTGATGTAATCAACTTAATAATAATATCCTTCGTATATTATCGTATATTTCAGTGGATACCTAACAAAATATTAAAATTAACACCTTGTATAATCGCAATGACGACATCCTTAGTATCATATTACGATAATCAAATACTAACCGGGGAATTCAGTTTTTATTTAATGCCGCGTCTTTAATCCAGCTGTATGAGGTACATCGACTCTTTTATAAAGGTATTGTTACTGGTTCTGTTTACTAAAGACGTTAGTGTACAGCGGCCTAGCGAAAACTCACGCATTAAAATAACGATTTCTAAATCGCGCTATTAAAGTTTTCAACGATGTTAGTATATATACCAGAGTGAAACAGTTTCCTCTGGGCTGGTTGAGACCATGTGGTGTTAGTTAAGCTTGGCCGACTTGACTACACTCCATAACTTCAAACATGCCTGTGATATGAAATATCAATTAGTATCGATCTGGCCAATCTGAAACTTGATAAAGTAATATCTCTATACCTATGAACTGAAATCCTACCTGAGAACTGACACTGTAATGTCGAACCTCAAATGGATACCAAAAACCCTGAAATCCTACCTGAGAACTGACACTGTAATGTCGAACCTCAAATGGATAATAAAAAACCCTTAGGGGTTTCCTCTAATGTGCGATGAGCAATTAAGGTACCTTGCACAACTTCCGACACTAGCCGACGAGACCGAGCAAGGTACCTGAAAGCTCAAAGCACGAGGTTTTTGCTTCTTTTGATTAAAATAATGTTTTCTGTTCGACAAATAGACAGATAAAACGAGTTCCTGTTCTTGTTAAATAAACGATTTAACATCCTAGATGACAGTGCGTTCAAGGAGTGATCTTACCATGGCTCTCATCTGATCGCGTTAGAACGACACAGGTTGAATTTAAATTAGAATAGACCATCACACATGTCTGAGTAAATGATTGAACGAAAAATATCTTTGTAATATTGGGCACTCTAGGTCAACGAGTGACTGAAGGCGAACAGGGTGAGCCTGAAGGAAACGAAGTGGCCTAGAGTGCCCAATATTACACTACTGAACTCAACGTTCGAATACTTAGCAAGCATTGTAAATTATTTTCACATAATATCTCGACTGGCTTTCAGCCTCATAATATAAGGTCTAACGAAATTAAGTGAAACTATTTTAAGGGGATGATCAGACCATCAAATTGAACAACTTTCTCTATGGGACTAATATTCAAATCGCGAAAAAAAAATCTGCTGTCCCATACATTTAGGTCGAGTAGGTTTGTATGGAACAGCTGATTTTTTTTTCGCGATTTGTATATTGGTCCCATAGAGAAAGTTGTTCAGTTTGATGGTCTGATTATCCCCTTAAAATAGTTTCACCTAATTTTGTTAGACCTTATATATTGAATCCGTACTGTCGCGAGCAATGTGTTCCGTTTTTGCGCATATTGCTGCGACACTGGCCCCGCCCCCTTTTCACATCTCCCTTTAGTTTTTGTGATCTGTGGTTGGAACTAAGGGAAATCAAAAATGTTACAATTACCTACCGCCGATAAGTAAGTATCAAATTTCTTCGTCAATATACAGGCACAGGATCTTTCGTATTATACAGTATGTTAGGGTTAACAGTCAATACCGACTTCACCATAAGGGCACACGGGGCCCGTGCCCAGGGTATTCTCAGGGGGCCCCGAAGGACCGACAATTTCTCTCACACATTTATTCTTAACAGTTTTGTCGGGCACATTACACTTTTTTCACAAATCAGTAATCTTATCAACAAGGCATATACTACGCCATTATATCGATGACTGCGCCTATTCCCACTGTACTAATTAATAATATTTTCAACACACTTGCTCATAAAATGGCCCTTATTTCACCGCAATTAGGCACATAATGACACCTATAATCAAACTGTGACTTTTTCATTACTATTATTCACAAGGGAGTTACAGGTTTTTTATAGTAGGTATCTAAACTTCTTGGTTGAGTTCTTGAGTTGCTTTGTTCTTAAAAAAGTTTCGATACAAAAAAGATCATATTCAATAGTACAAATAAATTCTCTAAATAAACTTTTTATTTACTAAATAAAATGATTTTTTATTTTTATTTTCTTCACAAGTGTGTTGAAAAACGTCGTATGATACACGTGTGTATTGATTACACACTTGTACCATAATGTACTATTCCGAACGCATCCCACCTAATTTACTAAGTACACCATCTAGCGTATACGTAACCAAAAAACCAGCAGCATTCTAATATCATTAATTACATATTATATCATACTATACTGTATTTGATTACCTATAATAAATGGTCATACTTAGTAAAAAAAAGTTATTATAATTCGCTTTTTTTACTTTCCAAAAGGGCCCCAAATTATTATGTGCCCAAGGGCCCTAGCCTAGTTTAAGACGGCCTTGTTAACAGTTGCGTTACTTTAAAGGGTGATTGTACCCATAATACTGAACAACTTTCCCTAAGAAACCAATAGGAAATTCGCAAAAAACATCGACCTTTCATACAAAATCACGCTGAACAACTTTCACTATGGAGCCTACCGAAAGGAAACTAGTACTAAGGAAAGGCTAAAAAATATCAGCAGTCCCATACATTTGAGTCGGGTAGGTAGGTACAGCAATTTTGTATGAAACAGCAAATTTTTTTCATGTTTTCTGAGGTAGGCTCCATAGTGAAAGTTGTTCAGTTTGATAGTCTGAAGCACCCCCTTAAATATTACGAGGGTGTTTTGTCACACCCTGTACACCCTTAGCGTAACAGCTTAGCTCCATTGGCGTACAACTTATTACGTCATCTAATCCCCCTACGTCTGCCACTATAACCATGAATTTCACATGGAATCCACGGTGGCGAATGTGGCAGCATTTTTGTACAGCATTTCGGTAGCCATAATTACACGGCTCATGCTTCCTTGGTTTTTAATTAAACCCCAAGACTTGTTTATTAACTTTTTGCCTCCACTCTAGGCTTATGCGAGTGTTTTTTTCGGACACGAAAGAGAATTAGAGAAATTAAAACGTTACGTTGTTTCTGTGAGGAAATGAAAGAGAAATAATGTTGGAAAATTGCGCTTAAGATAAGCAGTGCTTTAGTCGAAAATACTACTTTTGGAACGGAGAAATTTAGGAATAAATATAGGCACTTTAATGTAAGTTAAGATTAAAATCTGCTATTTAAAACTTTATGTACGCACGGCGACACATCAAGCTATACAAAACAAACATAAGCTGACCGTGCGACGTTATTCGTCACTCGACCTACGCGCGGCCAGCTTATTTTGGTTTTGTATAGCTTGATGTGTCGCCGTGTGTACCTAGAACAAAACTACTCAGAAAATTTCTTGAACTTTGATAAGTTTTATATCAAGATAGACAGTCGAAGCTACGAACGCGTCGGGACAACATTCTAAAACGATGTGCATAAAAAAATACCTAGGTCGCCGTTTTTCTATTTACAGTTTTTCTTCGTCAGCGTTTGTTTTTCATTCACTATAGTTTTTTAGGGTTCCGTACCCAAAGGGTGAAAACGGGACCCTATTACTAAGTCTACGTTGTCCGTCGTCCGTCCTTCTTATTTAGGGTTGAACCGTAATAGTTAGACAGTGGCGCGACTTCAAGACCAAAGATGGACTAAAAAGGTGACGTCGTGGAAGGGCCCAGTAGGCAATCGCTGCGTAGGAAGACCCCACGCGCGCTGGGAAGATGACATCAAAAAGATTGCTGGCCCACAATGGATAAATGAAGCAAAGGAGCGGGATATATGGCTATCTTTGGAAGAGGCCTTCACCCGGGAAGGGGCTCTTGCTGAAATATAAATAATCAATAAAAATATAAATATTCTATAACTAAAAATCTAATACGCAAGTAAAAACATAAATATCAATACTAAAGTAAAATATATGAAATTTATTAAGCTATATTGATATTATACTGTATAGAAACTAGATAAATATACAATAAAGGAAAAAAGAAAGAAGAAAGAAAGAAAGGAAGTTAGACAGTCAAAATTTTTACAGAATATGCGTTATTACCATAGAGAAATTACGCGCTCTAATGGTTATTACGGCGGATTTGCTAAATAAATAATAAAAATTTCTCATACAAGAAACTAGTTTTTATCAAAGATTTTTCTTCTCCCTCTATCGTGAAAACGGTAATACATACAAGCATCAAACTTAGTGTGATTATAGAGCAAACTTTACAGATAACAACAAATAATAAAAACCGGCCAAGTGTGAGTCGGTCTGGTGCTAAAGGTCCCGGAGAAAACAAAACTTATCTAAGTTAATGTGTTATGTTGTGGTGTGGTACGGAACCATCGGTGCGCGAGTAGCCCGACTCGCACTTGACCGGTTCACGTTTTTAAGTCCTTTAAAAACTTTTATGATATTTTAGAAAACTGAAAAACAATACTGAACTCGCATTTTCGCTTTCAAAATGATAATCGCAGACGTTGACTAGAAATAATGTTTTTTATTTTTACTAAATTTATGTATCATAATTAGGTACTAACTTGAAGTATAATATAAATAAGCTATCTTCAGATATAAACAACAGCTTATCGCAAAACATAAAAGCCTTCAAATAATACCAAGTTAGTACCTACCTAGTTGTTATACCGATTTGTATAAAAATTTGCTTGTATAAACCCTAGCTTCAGTTTCGACGCCTAGACAGGCATCAAGTGTTCCGTATGACCAATTTTGGTACCTTTTCACTCATTTGCAGAAACGCTCATTACAGTTAATCCTCCATTAAATCTCTTGCTAGCTTTCATTACGTCAACAAGACAAAAAGTGACAGCAAGAGATTTAATGGAGGATTAACTTTAATGAGCATTTCTGCAACTCACACTGTAAACTAAAAATTTTAAGATAAATCGCGCATCAAAGAAACAAGACTAGGGTAAAAAAAGAGATCCTTGAGTTATAAAAAAACTAGGGGCCTATTAATTCTTGTTGGCTCAAGGTTGTTTATCGTGGCAGTTTGCGGTACGCCGTGAGACGCCTCGTGGGAAATTAGCGACGACGCGATGCTCTCGCAGACACGAGAAAACACCCAATTTTGAAGTTTTAAACTACGAACGAATGGCTGGCTGGAGGTGTTGGGTTTCTTTTTAATGGTCGCATAAAAAAGATACTTTGTAGATATTTTCATTTGACTCTCGACTTTATTGTTTTCCGGATTGAGTTGGGATTTGTGTAGACCGCTTCTTTAGTGCGATAGTTTGGACCACAGAGTACTATAACGTTTGTACGGAATACTATCTCATTGACTACGTAGGCTACGTTTAAAGAAACCTTTGTGATCTGATGGACAAATTAGGAAGGATCATCATCATCATCTCAGCCAATGGACGTCCACTGCTGGACATAGGCCTCCCTCAAGGATTGCCATAACGACCGGTCCTGCGCTGCCCTCATCCAACGTGTTCCCGCTGCCTTCACCAGGTCGTCGGTCCACCGTGTGAGGGGCCTACCCACGCTGCGCTTTCCGGTACGCGGTCGCCACTCGAGAACTTTTCGGCCCCATCGGCCATCGGTTCTGCGAGCAATGTGCCTCGCCCACTGCCACTTTAGTCTAACAAGGAAGGAACTATTGTCTGACCATAAAGGCGTTGTGTGACAACATACCTACCTACCCTAAAATAAACAAATACTAAAAACCGGCCAATTGTGTGTCGAGCTCGCTTTAAAGATCCCGGAGAAAAAAAATGTTTTTGTGGTGTATATTTTGGTACGGAACCCTCGTTGCGCGAGTCCGACTTTCACTTGGCTGGTATTTTTTTTTAAATCCAGCTCCCTCGGTTACACGAACATTCATCCATATAAAAACCTCCGTTTAACACAAAAGCTAAAAGAAAAATATAATTTGTATCTATTTAAGGCCAGGACATCCCGAACCACCTGTTTTTGATAAAGCTGTAAACATAGTAATATTCGTTTTTATGATTCGCAATAAATATATGTTTTAGTTTAATATACTTTCTTGATTATTCAACGGTTCAAAACACGATACTTGTAACTTGCCTCGATAAAAAAAAATCACAAAGATAGGATGTTTTTGATTGTTTTTCTTGTTTTACTTGAAGATTATCAGGTTTTAAGTAACAATAATCACATGTAAAAATAGGTAATAACATATCAAAGAATATTTAACGATTACTTTTTTAAATAAATGTTTTAATATTTTTAAATATCAAATTATATAAAAGATCCTGTGATCCTGCTTTCAATTAAAGTGGGATGGCTAATTGCAAACGTATGCTTGTAAGAAAGAGACGCTTGCACTGGGATAACCTGCCCTTAACTTGAGAACTCGTATGATTTGTCAGGATAGTGAAGCATGTCGATGTTTTTGAGGAAAACATCACTTTTCCGCATATTTTCCTTTTGATTTGAAACGTCGGGAATACGTCAAGATGTCGACCCCTTGATCGTTCGTTCTGACAGCCATTTTACCTGAGAGGAGGCAAGGGGGAAGCTTTCGAGGTTATTGGAGTTAAACCTTCTGAGTGACATATCAAGACATTCACAATTTACCGTTTACTGAAACAGTTGCCCTTTTAAGGAAAATTATACAGTTTGACAGCGTGGCAAACACTGAAACGTGAATTTAAAACCACCAAACTGAACAACTTTCACTGAGCCACCCATAGGGAACCAGCTGCTCCATACAAACCTACTTCATCATCATCATCTCAGCCGATGGACGTCCACAGCTGGACATAGGACAACAAACCTACCTAACCTACTCGACTCAAATGTATGAATCAACAGATTTTTTTTAATTTCCTGATGGTGGCTCCAGAGTGAAAGTTGTTCAGTTTGATGGTCTGAAATCTTATAACATGCAGAAAATTATATAAATATACCTACTTGTCCTTCCGGGTTTTGAAGAGGATGATAAGACTGGAACCAACATCATCATCATCAGCCTATAGTTATAATTATAAATGTGTATTGTGATCTAACATAGTTATAAGACAATAATTGTTACTAACACAATGTCCGTGTGGTGTCGGCTAAGAATACCACCCATCCCACCCGTGGGTGTCGTAAAAGGCGACTAAGGGATCTACTGAAGGATGGGCAGCAGCATCCTCTGAGTACACACATTGATTCGATCCAACTGCGATCGCCAACCCGCCTGCCAAGCGTGGCGATTATGGCAAATTTTGGGGGAGGCTTATGTCCAGCAGTGGACGTTTAATGGCTGATATGATGAACACAATATCCGGATGAATAATCTGAAATAAATAATTTTTAATTAAATTTACTTTAATTTATACTGGGTGAAATTGATATCATTGGCATCCTTTTAAACTAAGAGGCTACCCATCAAACTGAACTACTTTTACTATGGGAGCAAACCGATCGTAGCAACAAAAAAATATGCTGTTCCATACATTTGCGTTGAGTAAGCATTGCAGTTTAGTATGGAACTGCTAATAATTTTTTTGCTACGATCGGTTTGCTCCCATACTAAAAATTGTTTAGTTTGATGGGTCGACTCTTAGTTTAAAAATGATATCAATTTCACTCTGTATAGTCATAGGAAGTTTAAGGACAATGTTAGGTTATTCTTTTGTTTTTTTTTGTAATTACATTTTTATTTTTTTGTGCTTCTGCGGTAGGGTCCAACTCTACCATAAATGGTCTCTGGTGATGTTTTTTTCTTATTGCTGTCTCCCGTTTGCAATGGAGGGAAGTCGGATATTTCGTTTTCCTACTCCTCCTATCTTCTTTGATTAA
This sequence comes from Agonopterix arenella, assembly GCA_927399405.1. Taxonomy (NCBI): domain Eukaryota; kingdom Metazoa; phylum Arthropoda; class Insecta; order Lepidoptera; family Depressariidae; genus Agonopterix; species Agonopterix arenella. The sequence continues at coordinate 15,399,267 of OV656708.1, read as the reverse complement.
TTCATTGCGGGTTCCAAGACAGATTAGAGTCATCCCCCGGGCTCGCTGGACTTCATTGTCTAGTGTTGTGAATGGTCACACACAGTGGTGGGAATGTGTGGTGGGCCTATGCCCGATACTAAAAATTCCATCCGAATGTGAGCATTTCTACAACTACATTATTAAACAAAAAGTTGTTAGTTGCAATGTTTCTGACTACCCCGAAAGGGATTACCGTCGTGAGCTTATGTATGCACCTATGTAGGTTCTTTCTACTTATCAAAAAACGGTTACAGTAAAGGCTTTGACTATTTATTATAAGGACTAGCCTTGTGGTAGCATTTCCCCTCTGCCGCGGTATAAGATCAATTAATCATGTGCATCTACATTAAATTTTATACCTTACGAGCGTTAACCCGCGACTTCGTCCGCACAAATTATATACTAGATTTTAAGTCAGATCATAAGCTATCAAACAAAAAAAGTTTCATTAAAATCGGTTCAGTCGTTCTTGAGTGATACTCGGTCAAACAAACAAACACCCAAACAAACACACAAACAAACAGACAGACAAAAAATCCAAAAAATTGGTGAAATGGAATCAGGGACACCTAAAAACCATACCATTCGAACTTAGAACGTTTGGGGTTCACACGAGACTACATTTCATTATTTATAACGTTCAAAATTAGAATCTAAAGTTATGGGGAATAAAATCCAGTTACGGATTTCATGTTACCTCGTCCCCCGCAAAAAGTGGCAGAAATGTTTGTTAGTAGAATTACATGCTTAACTTGTCCCTATATAAGGTCTAACAAAATTAGGTGAAACTATTTAAAGGGGATGATCAGACCATCAAACTGAACAACTTTCTCTATGTGGACCAATATTGAAATAGCGAAAAAAAAAATCTGCTGTTCCATACAACCCTACTTAACCTAAATGTATGGGAAAGCAGATTTTTTTTTCGCGATTTCAATATTGGTCCCATAGAGAAAGTTGTTCAGTTTGTTGGTCTGATCATCCCCTTAAAATAGTTTCACCTAATTTTGTTAGACCTTATATATGCTCTGTACTGTATTTATGTGTTTGGTGTAAATAAAATATATTTCATTTTCATTTTTTTTTTCATATAAGTAGTCAAAGGGTAAAGGTCAACATTAAAGCCGTTGTCCTCAAAAAGAAGGGCTTTTATTCAATTCATTATAAACGTAAGCAGCAATAAACTGGAGTATTTACGTTAACGTACACCCCGGCAGTGCTTTACGAGGCATTCGACGTAAACGTAAACGTTGGAGCGGCCCCTAACGTAATAAGATGGAGTCATAAACCAGGACTTAAGGATGACTAGTAGGTAGCTAGTTCAATGTAACTATCCATATAAAACGAGATAAACAAATGCGATATGGGACATTGTTATCTGAGGACCTGTGACGCCATTTTGTAGTGAGGAGACATTTTGGGCGGAATTTAACGATTTCTTTTTTATGTTTTTGTCCATGGCAAAAAATATTGTTTTGTACCCACAGAACATTATAAGAGGGGATCTTATTTTTTTCTATGTAGCTACCTACCTAGTTAGTATTTATAGTTTTTAGGGTTCCGTACCCAAAGGATGCCAACGATTTGCCAACAATTGTCTGACGGTTGACAATTTTTCAGAATTTGCAGTGTTACGGCGGATTAGCTGATAAATAATAAAAAAAAGTATAAAAAATATAAATATATACAAGAAACGTGTATTTAACTTTTGCCATACAGTGTGTAATATAAAATGGAACAGTCACTTAAAGGGGTGCTTCAGACCATCAAACTGAACAACTTTTACTTCAGATTTCAATATTGGTCCCATATAGAAAGTTGTTCAGTTTGATGGTCTGAAGCACCCCTTTAAGTAATTGTCCCATTTTATGTTACACTTTGTATATCGTAAAAACGGTAATCCATCCTACGACGTAGCCTCAGGGTTAAAAGCTCCAAAAAAAACAAAAGAATTAAAAAAAAAAAAAAAGGTGGTCAAGATGTGATTATTGGCTATGTGCGAATTGGGTGATAGGAGCTGTCAAATCGATCGTAGCGCCCAGAATAGCAGAAATTTGTACTTTTGTTGGACAAGCTGTGTAAAATATGCTTGAATCCTTAAATCTATGTAAATCCACACACTAACTCAACACGAAATCTCCAAAACTGTAAAGACTACAAACTAAATATTATTATGCTGATCATCCTCTTAAAAAACCTTCAGCATATTAAGATGGTACCGAGCCTATTGTGCTGCCCTCCATCGTATTTTTTATTTCTAAACAATTACCTAAACATCATTTCTAAAAAACGAGAATGTCACATTGTAGTCCAGGAGTGCGATTTTTGAATCTCATTCGCTGAGCTCACCAGTTGAAAATGTAGATAAGCATCTTTCTACTGCTGATTTGACTTTCAAAAATCGTACTCCTGGAGTAAAATTTTGGAAAGTCAAATCAGCAGTAGAAAGATGAATATCTTCATAGTAATTTTGATATTTTCAACTGCTGAGCTCAGCGAATGAGCTTCAAAAATCGCACTCCTGATTGGCTTTCAATTTTTCGAAACATTAGGTATAGATTATTAATATCTTTTATGCTTGTACCTGTTATCGTTAAAACCTCATAAAGTGGTCACTTTTGGTGGTTAAAGATAATAACTAAGTACAAACATTATAAAAACAAAGCCGCAGTGACCCGATAAATTGAAAATCAGCAATGACTACAATGTGACATTCTTGTTTTTGGAAATGTTCTTAAATAGTTTAAAAACAAACGATTTAGGGCAGCACAATAGGCTCGGTGCCCCCTTAAGTTGGACCCTGTATACCTTAGTACCTATAGGTAATATAAGCGTATTTATAGTTTTTATAATCTCTTATTTTCTGGCATCTTAACTCATAAGCTCATAATCATAACTCAAAATCGTCAGTCTATTACGAAGAACCCTGTATTAAAGAAAGCTGCCAATAATGTAGAACAAACTGTTATTATTCCGATGGCCAAGCATCTATTACTGGGACCATGTTCCCCTGGACCTAAGGACCTATAAATTTTACTCTTGCTCACCCAAAATTTCCAAACCCTTAAAGGGACTTTTCACTAAGTGAATACGTAATTTTGATTTTGTTATCAATGGGCGTTTTTCCAGCAGTTTTCCTGGGGATCGCTAGATGGCGCCTCAAACCAGTTCCAAGTTCCAATCTAGTCATATCAATCTTTAAGTGGGAAAAGAAAAGATAAGGAAAAGATGATCAAAAACATGCAAACTTATGTTTTTCTTCTTATGTTAATACCTAGGTATTTATACTTGAGTATTTAGGTAAATTGATTTCCATTTTTTTAAATATTTGTGTCTGGCGCCGTCATGTCAGACATAACTAAATGGTATCACAACAACTCGACCCCCAGACAACTCGACCCCCAGACAACTCGACCCCGACAATTCGACCTCGACAACTCAACCCTGACAGCTCGACCCCGGACTACTAGACCCGGACAACTAAATAGTTTAAAATTTTGGAGTGTGGATTATATCCCTTAGAAAAGGCTAGTTTTCATGGCTGTATAGGTACCTTGGCCTGAAGAAATAAAAAAAACTGTCAAAGTCACTAGAAAAGGCAGATAGGCAAAGGAATCCGTCCCATTTAACGCAGCTTTTAATTTTTCAGTACCTACCTATTCTTTATCTTCAAATAACACGAGAAATAAGCGTATGCATATGCTCACGACTATAGTCCCCGAGGGGCTAGTCAGAGATATTCTGAAACCTCAGAACATCCACGTTTCACTAGTACCGAAACTCTGTCCAGTGTGACGAGGAAATAATTGATGGAAAAATCTGATAATTTTTAATATACGATTTGAATCACATAGGAATCATGATTTTCGAATTTTGTTAAGTACCTTTCTAAAATGTAAATGGTGTCCATAATCATTTTAGTGATCAAGTAAAATGAAAAGGGGTCTTTACAGCTAACGTTATGCCGTCAGACCGGTGGGCGTGTTAACAGGACCAAGCCAAATTGCCGGAGAGGCGCAATGTTTGATTACCTATCTATGTATAGCTGACTCGGTCGAGTTACACACACCTTCATTTGTGTACCTATCAAGTGTTTCATTTTGTTATTTAAAAAAAAACACGTTTCCAACTGCACTTGACAAACACCTCAAGTGCTGCCGCTATATAGCTATATACCATGCCATGCTGTACCTATTGGATAGTATGTGGGTGATGGGAACAGTCAAATCGATCGCAGCGCCCGGGGTGGCAGAAATTTGTACTTTTTCCGGACAAGCTGTGAAAATATGCTTGAAACTAAGCAAATCTATACTCAAACACGAAATCTCCAATGGTATGGAAGTTTCTATTGGCGTAAGGGTTTTTAAGTTTGTATGGGAATTCCGTTTCAAAAAACGGGGATTTCAGCTAGGTAGTAACGCTGTAGGTACTACTTATAACGTAGGTAGTGAGTTAAATTCTCTTTGGTACCTACTACTGGGGTGCGTTCACGACCTTTAGGTGCGGTTGTTTTTCAATTCGCTCTAAGGTACGGAACGACCGCGCCAATTTTTAACTCGCTATGAGGTTCTGAACGATCACGGTTGTTTTATAACCTCAAATTTTGACATTTAAAGTAATATGGGCTTCCAGGGCTTCCATCATTTCCAAATACAATAAAAAAACTCATTTTCCATGTTAGCAAATCAAAAAGTGAATAAAAATTTATTCAAAACGCGCGAAAAGTCAAGTAACCACAGATAATTAAAACGTCAGAGTGTTTTTTAACCATCGAATTTGATGGTTAAAAGTTGCAACCCGTCAGAGGTTCGGAACGCTTGAGTTGTGACAACCGAGTTGCAAAGAGCGTTTTTCACCGAGCCTCGGAACGGCGTTAGTGCGAAAAGTTGCACTCGGGGTGCACCTGGGGCGTAGGTTCTGAACGCAGCCCTGTACAATAAGCATAGACGAAATTTTTTTCGACAATAAGTATGTTTTCTCATTTTTTAAATCGATCGATTAATTTTGTCCGTGGCTTCGTCCACGCCAGGCCTATGACGACTTTAGTTCCGGTTTTTCACGGGTTTATCCGTTTTGGCGCTGAAACACATTTTCCCTCATGAATCGTCCTCATCATTGGAAGATGATAGATAACAGCAGCCTGTTGTTGCGTCAGAAGCTTATATCTTGTGATTTTCCTGGTATTCTCGCTTGAGTTGAGAATCCTTGAGAAGCCCTGATTATTCTCCGTTGTATGACATAATAATATCGTTGAGTAATTTGTTCCTTGGTCAAATATACCTACTTTTGCATTCTGGAATCAATGTATACTAAACTACAACTACAAGTTCTACACACTAGTTCTATGCTCGACGACAGCAGCGCCAGAACGAAATGTTGGAACTAAGTGCAAATTTAACTGTCGCATTCTTAGATCAACGTAAAATTAATGTATAGGTCCAAAGCGCGTTAAGATGAAGCACGCAACTAGTACACTTGGTCCAAACTAGCACACTTGGTCTGTCATCTCGGTACATATTTGAAGTAAAACTGTTAGTTGTTTTGCCTCATTTTGCTGGTTTGAAATGTTCGCGTAAAGCCTATCCATTAATTTTACTTTGATCTAAGGTCGCATCTAAAGTCTCAAGCTTTTTTTTTTTCTTTTTGGCCTCGCTGAGGGCTGAGGGTGATTATTTATTTATTTTTCTTTTTTATTTATTTCCTTTATTACACAAAAATAGTTTACATTTTAGTTAACATTTTCTTTATATCCTTAAACCTAACAGATTTATGTGGATGGTTATGTATTTGAATGATTATAGCAATTAAAACGTTAGTGTTCGACGTTTTGACGCTTCTTTGGAGTTTTTGGAGACAATCGAAAGACGCAGGAAACGCAGAGAAGTCCACAGGAAAGAGGTGAACCGACCGCTTTGCCGCGCTACAAATGACGGAACTCTTTTCTTGTTTACGACCCATACACCATCATATTTCACTGAACTGTATATTGTAGACTTTCACAACACTTCGTTACGCAAAACAACACCATTTTTAAACTCCTGCTCCCCTAGCAGGGGGGAATTGGAGCCTACTACGGAAGAAGTTCAATAAAAGGCAAATTTATGGATACTTTAGGAACTTTTTATTAGAAACTGAATCCTTACTTATTTGACTATCATTTAATCACAGCGTCAACGTTACATTATTAGGCATTTAGCAACAAATAAACTTTTTTCAAAAAAACATAAGCTCGATTACCCGACTCTACTGCCTACTACCCGAGCCTATAAATTCCCATAATGTGTAATGGGAACTACTTAATTATTAAGTCAGCCTCAAACATTTCTACAAGTCAGTCTGAAATCTCACTTATTCATATAAATATTAATATAAACGTAACCGCATAATAATTAACTTTACGGTAATTGGAGCTACAAGGAGTAATCAGAGCCTAATAAGCTCAAATTACCCAAATACCACCATCTTGAAATTGAATAAAATTATATCCTGAATCTATCTAGTAATGAAATTTTACGCACAGTTACTCAAAATTGATAACATTAGCTATAAAATAAAACAGGTTTGATTGTAACAAACATGTAACTTCAGACTTACATGGCCTTTGAAATTTCGTATTTTTTATAAGCGAGGAGCAAAAAATTGACAAGTATCCGTGGTCACATAATGCGTGGCACTGGCGAGCCGAGCGCGGCAGGGGAACACGGCCGCAATGTGACGAAGGCGCCCGTCTGGCAACCGAGTGAATACGAGGTATAGTTTTGTCTCTCGTCGCACCGCTCCCATTACCCGCTGGCTCCCATTACCCCCTATAGAAAGATGTCAGCTCCATCGGTTGAACCAATTTTAAAGAAAGTTTATAAAAAATAAATTTGTGTGAATAATACAAAATAAATGTGACTTCAAATTATGTGATAAATAATCGGAAAAAAACATTGTTTTATTCTGTTTCGGATTTTTTTACCCCAGTTTATATAATTTTAGTGACATGGCTCTGAGATTGTGACAGACAGAATTCAGGGCTGCCAGTAGATTTTTTATAATTGAATAATTATAAAAAATCTACTGGCAGCCCTGAATTCTGTCTGTCACAATCTCAGATCCAGAAGGTTACTTTACTATTGTAACCTTTAAGGTGGCTCTGTCAGGTTACTTTTAGGTTTTTTTTTTTTTTTTTTTTTTAAATCTTTATTGAAGAGCTTGGCCTGAGGCTATGTCGCTCTGTGGGATTTTCTATTGGGTAAGTTCACAGACATAATAATAACAATAAAAAACTAGGTTTAGGTTACACCACGAAGAAAAGAAGCTCTGTCAGGTTACTTTCTTTTCTCCATGGGTTACACGATTCAAAAGGTTACTTATAAGTGATTTTTCGGAATTTGTATAATCGATTTTAAAATTATTATTTTTCTATGAAACGTAACGATTTTTCATATTGTTTACAATGTATTATAACGCAAAACGTTCGTAACGTAGTGAGTACAATTCCTAAAAACATGTTTGTCTCTTTCGCACTAATGTATACGAAATATGAGACCAAATCACAAATGATTAAAGCTTCTCACTTACTCGGTCGATCAATCAATCGGATGAAAAACTTGAAATGGAAACGCTACTAAATTATTTATATTTCTTTAAGTTAATATAAGTAACATCAGTCTATCAATTTTTGATATATTTCTTTAAGTTAATATAAGTAGCATCTGTATATCAATTTTTAATACCGTATTACCGGAAAAAAAATATGAAAGGTTCCTTTTTTATCTATTTCCGGTTACTTTTGACAAGATCGGCTGGCAACACTGGTCTGTCGTACAAAATCATAGATTAATATTTCGAGCGTGTTTTTTCCACAGATCAGATCATTAAGAATATGTGGTTTTTTCATTGTTTGGTTCATAGTTTGGTTGTTGAAACGTTGAGTTATTTGAGTTAAATTCAATTTCAACATTTTTGTATCACTACCGTGTTTTAATCGCTTGTAATTAATAAACTTTCTTCCCAAAAGAATTTGTAGTTTTGCCTTCATTGAGCTGTTGGTAAGAATATTTTTTATTTAATAATTTGAGTTCCAAAGTTTATCTGCTTATCTCTTCGGTTCAAGTTCATTATCTTATCAGAAAGCAATACTTTATTGCATGAAAATGTTATTCGTTTACACTATTATAAAACTGTAACAGAAGTGTGTCTGAATTAGTTTGAACATTCAATTTCAAGATAGTTACAAAAAAGGTTAGGATATAGTGTTTAGGTGTCCTTGAATCCAAATCACCGATTTTTGGATTATGGTTGTTTGTTTGATCGAGCATCAGCGAACTACTGGCGCGATTTTGAAAGAAAGAAAATACTTTTATTTGCAAACACCACATAATACACTGACAAAATTAATTAATTATACATAAAAACTAAACAAACACAATTTAAAAATTACATAATTAAGAGCAGTGTGTGCCGCAGCAGCAAACAAAGATACGACTCAGCATTATGCTGGGCTCAAGGAGCTCAGCGCTGACTTTCTGTCGCACCCCAGAAGTGCCATTTCTGAAACTGACACCCCCAAAGTTGTGATCGAACGATGCATAAATTATGACATTTTCACTGCTGATTTGAACGTGTGACCCCCAAAAATACCACTCCATGAGAAAAACGCAACGCAAAATTTAAATAAATAGATAATATAATAGATGTGACATATAAATTTTTATGATAGGTACGAATAAAAACTAGAAACTGTTGTGGATAAGTATAAATGTTTTATTTAACTACTTCATGTGTTTGAGGCTTTGAATAGAGGAAAATGACTTAACAACTGACTTTTCGACTAAAACTGGTACATGAGCTTCGTTTGTTCCGCTAAAAGATGAATCTTGTACTGATGCTTGACGACTGATTTGGAAAGAGTTACTCTCAGTGATGGGGGGAGGTTATTCCAACATTTTGTGGCTTGGTATCGAAAACTTCCCTCAAAAGCCCTTGTCTTATGATTTTATCTTATGATTTTGATGAAACGTTTTGTGTTTGAAAGCTTATTATTAGACTTAAAATATGGTACATCATTTATCTCGCTACGATGTCGTGAACCGGTGTGAATGAAGTCGCGGATAAACTCTAGTTTTAAATAAAGTTATAGGAGTTCATTTCATAACCTTTGAGAATCACTCATGGTGCCAATATGAAGGAGAGAAAAAGCATAGGAAGATATGTATGCTAGAGTGATATATATAGACTCCCTGATATTTACACATTCTGAAACAAACTCTAAATGGTTATTATGTTCTAGCACAATGGATGGAACTTTGAAATTCGATGACAAAATGGTTGACACTAAGCTTGCAGAGGTAAGAATTTAGCTCAACTTTATTTTGAGTCACATTGTAGGTCATGGGGACATGTGTGTGGGTGTTAGTCCACCACACATGCACAATGCGGATTGCTAGACTTCACATACTCATCGGAATTCCTTCTTCTGCATATGCAGGTTTCCTCACAATGTTTTCCTTTACCGTTTTGAGATTAGCTGTTATTACTTATTAGAAAAACTCATTGGTACATGGCATGATGGATTCTAACCCGGACCCTCTTAGGTGTCTTATCTTGATTGACCCTCATGATTGAGTGTCCATATCTCTCCGCAACATGCCACTGAGATTCTATGATTGTTATAATTTGTACTAACTCAAACTTCTTTTCCCCAGGCTTACTTGAAGAAAAATGATTTTGAATTTCATTCAACTGGATGCGACAGACATGACTGCAAAGACCATGCTTTTGACAAGGCTGGTAATAAGATATTCTATTGTGACAAATATCCTGGTTACTCAACTATACCAGGGATCACATTAGAAATTCACAAACAGATGCGTGATTTAGCAACGAAAATAGAAGAAAATGGAGAATTATTTGTGCAGCTAGAAGCTTTAATCCGGAAAAAACCTAAGGATGATGTGAAAAATTTTGATATAAAACTGATGTCACAATACTTTTTGCACTGCAGTCAGAGTCCCTCAGAATGCCAATTATCGGGTAAGTTTAAAATTTTACATAGTTACCTACAGTACCTACAGGGTGAAATTGATATCATTAGCATCCTTTCAAACTAAGAGTACCCATCAAACAGAACAACTTTTACCCTGGAAGCAAACCGATCGGAGCAAATAAAAAATCTGCTGTTCCATACTAAACTGCAATGTCGACGCGCGAGCTCGCGACTCAAATGTATGCAACAGCAGATTTTTGTGCTGTATATGTGCTGGGTTAACAGCACACCGACACCTGGACCCTTTTTGCGTGGACGCCCACATATTATTTAACTACAGTTTTTAGGGTTCTTTAACTTCAACTTTGTGATCCACTTACCCACGTCTTTGACGAATTTCAAGGTTAAGTAGCAAGGAGTATTATGCCTGGCATGATCGGCTTGATAGCTCAGTACTATACTTTTATTTTACACAAATCAAGGATGCATGCCGTTGGCTGGCACTAATGTTTTATTTGCTTCGTAAACTTAGTCAATCAATCAATCAAATATTCTTTATTTTACACTAAAACATAAACAGTAAAATACAGAGAAAATAAAAAACAGGAGACAAAAAATAAGGCGGCTAAGGCTATAAGGCTTAGTCGTATTTGTTATTGTTTTTTTGTATGTTGTTTGTTTGTTGTTTGTTAGTCTGATACCATTTTGAAAACTTGATTCAATTCAATCCGAAATAACTTGCTAGGTTAGCACCAATAAGCTGCCAAAGAAAAAAAATTACCACAGACAGAAGTTAAGAAGTTTCTTTAAAAAGTATGGCGGAGTTGCGTTGTAGGTCTGCTATTGGGTGGTCACGTTGCGCGTCAGTCGTCGGTTACCCCCACAACGGAGCTGCAGTGGTGGCTCAGTACCTATAGTGTTCTTTTCTAAAAACAACGATTGAAGTCGCCTAAATTCATTTATAACTGTACAACGCCAAGCATTTTTGCTACTAAAACTAGACATTGCATTGGCTTAATCATCTAAAACCGAGATGGATGCCTTTATTTTAAACGAGCGTTAACCCGCGACTTCGTCCGCACAAATTATATACCAGATTTTAAGTCAGATCATAAGCTATCAAACAAAAAAAGTTTCATCAAAATCGGTTCAGTAGTTTTTGTGTGATACTCGTTCAAACAAACAAACAGACAGACAAAAAATCCAAAAATTGGTGAAATGGAATCAGGGACACCTAAAAACCATATCGTAACTTTTTTTTTGTTAATATCTTCAATGTACAGACAAACTTCCTGTTACAGTTTTATAATAGTATAGAATTAGAATAGAATAGAAAAAGTATGGCATTAATAATCCGTTATTTGAATTAAGTCCACCAAAAAGATTAATTACAATTGCATTACAAGTATTTTCATAAATAAATGTATAAATTAGTATTAACTACATCTAAAAGTTGTGATTTTCCCAATGTTCAAACAATTCAAAATCTCGCAAACTATCAAACCTAGATTTTTTTTATATTCATCATCAGAACAGTTATAATTATAAACTTGGCTATCTCCGGTTTTTGGTTTGACATTGAGTTTTAGGCTAGGTTTTAGGACACCCTGAATATAAGATATCAGTACCCTTAAAATTATCTCCGTAACATGTTTATTTTCATTTACCAGAGAACACTATTGAAATGACCAGAAATGAAGGATTGTACACCCTTGGGTTTGTTGCTCAGACATTATTGTGTTTCGACAGAGCATACATTCTGAGTGATAATGAAACTGCTGTGGTGTGCTATTTATTCACTGAGCTCTGCCATCAAGTTGGGTATGTCTGCGATTTATCTATTTATGCAACTACACATACTCATTATCATCATCTCAGCCGATAGACGTCCACTGCTGGATATAGTCCTCCCTCAAGGATCGCCACAACGACCGGTCCTGTGCTGCCCTCATCCATGAGCTCCCGCCGTCTTCATCAGGCCGTCGGTCCACTATGTGGGGGCCTACCCACGCTGCGCTTTCCGGTACGCTGTCGCCACTCAAGAACTCTTCGGCCGATCAGCCATCGGTGCTGTGAGCAACGAATTTTGTGATATCGTAGTCACACATGGAACCATTCTTTCTGTCAATATATCCGTCTATACTCTATATAATTATCATTTCAACCGATTAACGTCCATTGCTGGACATTAGGCCACCCCACAGATTTTAAAATTGTTTATGAATCATGAATTTATACGTAATGTGCCCGATTTTATCACATACTAACTACATAACTTTTGTTTTTTTTAAGATTGAAAGGGGTGACATGGAACATGGTGCATAGCTATCTTTATGATGCAGGTTTGTATCCAAATATTTAGTATCCAACCTAAGCCGATTATTAGGCTCACACCACAAACTTCGCCCGAAGCCAAAGGTTCGGTCATACGTAGAAATTGGCATCTTTACAAATTTTTCTCATCTGAAGGAAGTCTGAAAGGAAACATTGCAGGGTAATGGATTATTGATGTATGTGATGCAGAGTTGAGTGTTAAATAAAAAAAAAATATAAATAAAATAATTTAACTCAAAAGTTTTTTACATTTTAAATTTGAGAGTCATTGATTCTTCCCTTCGAGCAATTCGAGAATGCTTGTATTGGGAATGCCTCGCTACTTCCTTAATTAATTGTAACTCTTAGATTGAGACATGCCAAAATGTTTAACTAAAGTATAAAAAGTTAATTAACAAAAAGACGAATAGACGTCGACCCCGTAACGTACTGGTCGATCCAGACGATGAGATCACGGTTGCCGTACAGGCGGCCCAACAGACACGACTAACAATCGCAAACTCGCAACACACGACAACAACACGTCGACACAGTAATCAACGTCCCCGCCGGCGGGGACAGCCGCGACCTCTGCACACTCCTTTCAATCCTGGCGCCTACAGACGCTACAGGCCAATCGCAGGCCGCTTCTCACCTATCCCAGCTACACAATCCGCCGCGTAGCCCCAGCAACGTCCTAGGCCGAGGTCCGTACCCCTCTGGGTGCCCCTAGGTCGGTTGCTTAAGTTCATTCAATTGGCTCGGTGACCTTCGTGGTCCCTCCAATAGCCCGCAGTAAAAAGCAGTAGTTGCTCCCTGAGCAGAGCTGTAATAGTCATCTCAAAAAAAAAAAAAAATTAACAAAAAGATATTGAGATAAAAATGAAAATATGCGTGTGAGTGAGCAAGTGTGTGTGTGGGGTGTGTATGTTTGTGTTGTGTGTGGGATGTGTGTGTGTGTGTGTTTGTGAGTGAGTAAGTGTTAGGGTGAGTGTGTGTGTGCCATGTATATACCTCATCCGTGTCAATGAATGTGAATAGCTGTGGTAGGAGGGGAAGGCCGAAGAAAAGATGGGTGGTTTGTGTGAATAATGATATGTGTAAGAAAGGAGTAAGTGCTGAAACTTAAGTCTTAGCCGTCAAAGAGAGATTAATGGAAGAAGTTGACTTATTGCGCCGATCCCAAATAATGGGAAATGGGCAAGAGAATAATGACTCATTTTTCTCCCATCATTGTGCGCGACCGTCTTGACAAGTAGTGTTCCTGGCCGCATCTTCTCTACAGCGACAACACGTTCCGACGCGGTGGTAGCTTCAAAAAAAGATTTGAAATTTAATAAGTGGTTTTTTTACTAGCCCTTTTCATCCCACTGCTGGGCAAAGGCCTCCCCTTTCATCCTTCGACCATCTCTGTCCTGGGCATGCTCTGGCGACGCGTCTTCAAAAGCATTCAGATCGTCCCGCCACCTCTTCCTGGGCACCGTAGGTAGGATAGGCAGGATACACATGTCGATGAGTCTTCGTTTGAGGTATAGCGGTAGTTTACCCTTCATTGACTCCTTCATGGACCAGTAGCTCTTCCAGGCGTTGTCTTGCCTGTTTTCGAAGGAAACTACCTGGCCCAAGTAAATGTACTCATCAACATAGTGTATTATCTGCCCATCTATATCGACTCTACGTTTAATGCTGTTGGTCATGACTTGAGCTTTGATCTATTCATCATGAATCCAACCTCAAGACTTTAAAGGCTAAGATCGTGAAAAATGAACAATATCAACGGCGAAGCGAAGATTTGTTAGTATTCGCTTACCGACGACGAATATATTGAATAAATTATTTTTAGTTTGACTCATGCCACAACAATTATTTAACATGTTTCAAAATGTTTTTCGCAGAAAACCTAACCTACATACCTAAAGGTATGGGTATCATCACAAACAACTGTGACGTTGAATCGGCAGTAGACGCCTTTCTTTTCTCTTCAACAAAGGTGAGTTTTGTATAAATAAATTTTTGTTTACAATTTGTATATTTTGTTATGTAAACAAGTGGTCAGAATAGAATTGAGTGCTCAATGTTTATCTTCGTGTACGAAGTTGCGGGTGCCATTTTTAGACCATGTGCACAGGTCCGGCACTTCAAACAACGTTTTGGATTTGACATGATGCCGTTCGCGCATGCGCACTTTGTGCAAATTGTGCATCTCATGCATATAATGAGTATTGTGTAGGGTTGACTTACCACCATTGACCAAGAATTTTACGCTTACCACGCATCGTATGAGAAACATCATCTACATTTCGTTACTTTTATATTTCATTTCATTCTGTTATTAAAAATAATATTTATGCTTTAGCAATAAAAAAAGCAGCAATAATAGCAGTAATTCTTTAGAATTACTGAAAATGTGAATTTAGCGTTATTTCCCAACGTCTATTTTTACTGCGCGGATAAAAATAAAATATATTTTATGCAGTCAAATACTACGGGTGCGCGCGCCTGGCTGCATTCCCTAAAGTGTCCCCAGAGTGTGGTCAGGTGGTCTATGAATGTCTGATCCGACAGTATATAAGTCCCTCTCCCTTCCTTCAGAAAGTGGAAGACGGAAGCTTCAGACATTGTACTATTGTCTGATGCTTCCATCCTTCTCCTTCGTGATGGGAGGGAGAGGGTCTTTTATACTATTGGATCAGACTGTCTGATAGTCTGACGTCTAATGCCAGCCTAAAATGTAATGAATTCTTACTCCTGTCTCGCTCGCACTCGCTCAGTATCGCACATGCTTGCGTCTTCTTTTCAATTTTAAAAACGCTCACAGGCACATACATTGTAATGATCCCAAATTAAGCCTTAGGCTGTTTGTTCAATGTTTCCCATTTGTACGAAATGCCAGCTAAGTGTCCAAGGTCTGGTTATGTGGTCTGGTCTAAGGCGCCATTAGTCCGTACATAAGTTCCTAAAAAATCGTCACTACGAACGTACGTACAGCTGCTTCAAAATAAAATACTGAATACGCCACTTTCAGGGCAACATCCAAGATTTTAATTTTTATTAATTACTTACTTGAAGGGTATGCTTCGTTGGTTTGGTCATGTGGAGAGGATGAGTGATAGCAGATGTACGAAAGAGATATATGGAGCTAAAGTGAGAGAAAGTGTCTACAGAGGGCGGCCTACATATTCTAATTGATCTGTGGCGGCCTCGTAGGACGAATTCTGATCAAATCGGTTGGGTCCTACAAAAAGGGTAGGTGCGGAGTTTTCGAAACCGACGGGCATGTATGAAGAGATGTATGGATGTGAATGAGGCCAAAGAGGTATGCAAGGATCGTAGTAACTGGCTTGCCCTGGTCTATGGGTACCCCACTGGGAAAGAGGCGTGACGTTATAGATAGATCAAGTCATTGAGATAGATAGATACTTACTGTACACGATATATTTAATGATTTGTGGATAGTTCCGCTTCAATCTGATAAATTTGAAAAAGGTACATCAATCAACTTGTAGATTTTTTTTTTTCAAAATGGCATATTTACACTCAGTTGCAGAAACGCTGATTATAGTTATTCCTCCATTAAATCTCTTGCTAGCTTTTACTACGACAACAAGACAAAAAGTGATAGCAAGAGGTTTGATGGAGGATTAACTCTAATGAGCGTTTCTGCAACAGAGTGTTAGTGTTTTATTTTGGAGCAGCCTCGTATAGAACCGCCACTACCTAATTTTTATTAAAAATATATTCTATTTTTGTAAATTATGTCTTTATATTTCAAGTATCCATGGGGTTTGCGGCGTATTTTAATACAAGAGAGCGTTTACGAAGAAGTTAAGAAGATATCTGCCTGGAAATGCAAAAACACCGCCACCGATGCAGCACTAAACAATTTAGATACTTCTCTGAAACAATTGAGCACTGAATTGTTCTTATACGATGACAAGATGTTCGTGTTCGACCACGTCGGAGATCATGAGCAGATAAAGGCCAGCCAGCAAGTTGTTTTAATAGAAGCGTACAGAACTACCAAAGAGTTAATGTCTCTGATAAAAACACACGATCCGTGTTACATATCGTTGTGGTGCAGCGACGTTGCTGAGGCGAATGAAATAGCGTTTGGTGCAGATGTTGCTATGGTCTGGGTGAACGAGTTTGCAGTTTTCGATGGACCACCGGCAATATCACCGGCTGTCTTCTCGCCTTTGATTTTAAAAAAGATACAAGTTTTTAAATTTTTGATTAAGCCGGATGAACTTCAGAAACTAAAAACGTGGTCAGAATTGAGTGTATGGAACCGCATAAAGAAAATTAACGAAGCTTTAGAAGCGTTTAAGATTAAAAATAAGGATGTAGATTCAATAAAATGTATCAATGAAGCTGAAGACTCAGTTTCACGATGGAAGTCTGACAATTTTGTAGATGTACAGAAAGGCAAACATTGTATTGGTAGAGTGATTCCATTTGATATTGTATGTTATCATAGGACAATGAAATGTTCTTCACCAAATGATATTATAACGACATTGATAAACGGACAAGGAATTGTATTCAGCTTTGTAAAAATGCGAATAAGGGTATTATTGGATTTTTTTGAGAAGGAACAACTTCCGGCTTTTCATAAAGATCTTGTCATTCAGTTCGGAAGTGATCCAGATGGGAATGGAACTAAAGTGCAAGTAAAGTGCGGTTTAAATCTATATGAAACCAAAGTTGTCTGCACAAACTTCGGGACTATATTTGCTAATTAAAATAATTTATATGTCGCCCAAAACGGTTAAAGGGGCACAGAGCCTACAGTGCTGCCCACAATCGATTTTTTTAAATTAATTTAATATGTATGTAAAGCCTGACCAGAAATATAAAAAACCTGGTTTGGGGGCGCTGCAATCGACTATGACCTTTAATGTCAGTGTTCCAAGTACTAGAATAAGTTCCAATGATTTTCTGCAACAAGGCGAGGTGTTTTATTTTTCTGGTCGGGCTATACTAATGTATAAGTCCACACGGCGACACATCAAGCTATACAAAATGAATATAAGCTGGTCGCGAGACGCTATACGCTACTCGACCTACGCGCGGCCAGCTTATTTTGGTTTTGTATAGCTTGATGTGTCGCCGTGTGTACTTACATTTCCATAAAACAACAATGTGACATTTTTGGTTTTTAATTTATCGAAAAATTACGGATTTTTCATTATTATGTTGTTTTTGTGTGCAATAATCTAAGAGAGAGATATATTAATAATAATAAATTTATTAAATTTTCACAAAAGCCATTTTACATAATGTTTACATATGAATTAGGTACTATGAATAACATTTAAGCATTGTGTTAGGCTATATGTATTGATTATTTATATTGATAGCTGACGTCATGAAAGGCAGGTAAAACCTGTCTGTGCTATTGACATCAGCTATATTCTTTAGAGATGCTACAGATATTTGGTCACAGATACAGGGAGCTGACAGTACTATAGAGTTAATTAATTAAGTTACTAAGGCCCGCTTGCGCCAAGCAGAGTTATTGTTATTAACTCGGAACTAGACGATACTTTGGAATTTAATTATAATTATATCTTGCACCATCCTATTTTACGGGCTTAACTTGTGTTATATTTAAACCACCGATGTGGTAGGTTTAAGTCACTAAACTACGTGCTAAATGTCAAAATTAAGGCAACAGCTGTTTTTACAGTTTTGTTGTAGGCTCGCGCAACTCTCTAACAAAAAATTTGTATATGAAACGTGTGACGCCATTTAATTCCTTAGAACGGTGGTACACGTTTCATACATTTTGGATAATCGGTGACGACACTGACGACCAGTTTTTAGTATGGAAGTCCCGACTCTTATAACGTAGTGTGTTACATTCTCTTTGATAACATGAATGAATGGTTTGGTCCTACAAAACACACTATAACGTGCTAACTTGTTGGTACTGAGTGGAATAAACCGGACCATCCTGCTTGTCGAGGGGCACCCGTAAGAATTATATGGACCCTTTATGGACCAGCATTAGTGTTCAAGGGCACTAAGCATAGCAATTTTTTGAACAACTATAATGTCCGCCACACACAGACGGAATTGCGTTTCCGAATCCTGATTCAGGATTCAGTGTTGTCAACTATGGTTACAAAAAATACTAGTTTAAAAAATGCCTAAAATAAAAATGTATGAAACGCCAAATGAATGTCTAATTGCATTTTTAGGTATTTATTAAAACAAAACAAACAATTTCTACACATGATAATTACTATCATGTGATGAGGTCATGACGTTACGAATGTTATGATGATGGTTTGTAAATTGTATTCCAATATTAATGCAACTATATCAAAAGACTATCGATAGTTTTAACATTACACATAATCTGCATACAAAATGGCATGAACCATTATCACCCAAGCGGTTTTTGAGCGTAGGCAATTTCGCAACTATGCCGCAACGACGTCGCAACTGCACCGTCACGATACAGTATCGTTCGATCTACGCCTACGCCCAAAAATCACTTTGAAATATGCCACCTAAGACATCAAAAAATCACTAGATCTAGTGAAAAAGTCTCTGAAAGCTGCAACACTCCATACGGAATCTAATTCCGAATCAGATTTATTCTGGATGTATGTGGCGGACTTAAATGTTCGGGGCACACAGCTTTCTATGTTTCGAAGTCGCATCTGTGGCAGGTGAGGCAGTGCATACGTGGGGGTGTCTGGCATTGTAACTCCTCCTAAATTGCAGGTCCTACTGCGGTCCCATTTAAAATATTGACGGTTTTTTAAAGGGATGACCAGACAATCAATCTGAACAACTCTCTCTATGGGACAATCGTCGAAATAGCGAAAAAAAAAATCAGCTGTCCCCATTGCTGTTTCATACATTTAGGTAGATTAGGATTGCAGTTTTGTATGTTTTTTATTCGCGGTTCATTGCATTCCATATGAAATGAAATGAGATTTATTTGCTAGAACATGGTGTTAGTTACATAGTTCTTGTGTTGTGGGTTAGGTTCAGCATATTCTGCCTTATGTCTAGGCGTGCAAATATTTCATTAAAAACAATAGTTTTACAATTATGTCAAATAGGTAAGTACAAGTTTATATAAGGTCTAAAAAATGTGAAACTTTTTTAAGGGGATGATCAGACCATCAAACTGAACAACTTTCTCTATGGGACCAATATTGAAATCGCGAAAAAAAAATCAGCTGTTCCATACATTTAGGTCGAGTAGAGAACTAGAGAAAGTTGTTCAGTTTGATGGTCTGATCATCCCCTTAAAATAGTTTCACCTAATTTTGTTAGACCTTATATAACGTCATTTTGCTTAATAGGTATTAAAATAAAATAAAATAGGAATTCTACAATCTGTCATTAATAAAGCTTTCTACGGAATAATAACACCTGTCCAGAAAGAAACATTGAATACTCTTGAAGCAACTAATATTTTTGTTTTTGAAATAATCTAGCAAGTGATTGTATATCCTAATCGCCATACAGTATGCATTTATAGATAGGTTCAAAAAAGGTTTTTACTTATAAGTACATTAAATTTTTTATACTTAGGTTAGGTTTTATTATTCTTTAGTATCGGAGTTCAAATAAAAAGAACTAAAATATCTTATTATTCTCAAAACTGCATTTATTTTTACGTATATATATTAAAGCACTACATACATAACCATTAACCTAAAGAAAAAACAAA
This sequence comes from Agonopterix arenella, assembly GCA_927399405.1. NCBI lineage: Eukaryota > Metazoa > Arthropoda > Insecta > Lepidoptera > Depressariidae > Agonopterix > Agonopterix arenella. The sequence continues at coordinate 15,379,264 of OV656708.1, read as the reverse complement.
ACAAAAACAAAACTAATACTACTTACAAATAAAAAATGTCCTCGAAATTTCCGCCGCTTGGCGGCAAGGTGCCCAGGAGGCTGGCAGCGTTACCTCTTTGTATGGCCAGGCTGATGCGCTGACCGAGGTAGCTGCCAGCCCTCTGGTCACCGGAGACCTCGATTAGGCGCGCCGATAATTCTTTAAATAATCGGCGCGCCTCTCGCCCCCACAGACCTCGACCCCAAACGGTGCAAATATGTAAGCCTCGCCGAGGTTTACATATAAGCGCCATTTGAGGTTTTCCGCGGTAGCCGCCGCCGCACCCGCATTGGATGAGGTCGCATTTTTACGTTGAATTGTATTTCTAGCAGAAATTATTATAAAAAAGAAACAGAACCAGAACCTTTCCGAAGCTTGTATCGAGTCTTAGTTTTTAAATAAGTACCTATTATAAGTGAGACGTATATTTTTAAAAGTAGTTACTATTGTTACTATGTATTAATATTTTTGTATTTTTAAAGTAATAAAGCGATATTACATAAATTGTTTCTGTATTCCATGACACTTGCGGAACGTTCCGCCGAATACGCGTCTACTGGGAAAACTGGCGCGTAATGACGCGTACTGGTGTGTCGCCGGTATAGGGAAAAGCGTTGCGCGCGTGTTCGACGGAACGTTAGAACGTCAGATACCGTAGCCAACCGTAGCACTTAGGGTTGAGACACATTGACCATCGGTCAATTTGTCCTGACCCTTAGGACCGCCACACACAGACGGAATTGCCATCCGGAATCCTGATTCAAGATTCAGTGTTGTCAACTATGGTTACAAAAAATACTAGAGTGCTGTTTAAAAAATGCCTAAAATAAAAATGTATGAAACGCCAAAAGAATGGCAATTGCATTTTTAAGTATTAATTAAAACGAAACAAACAATTTCTATACATGATAATTTCTATTATGTGATGAGGTCATGACGTTACGATGATGATTTCTAAATTGTATTTTAATACTAGCTGTTGCCCGCGACTTCGTCTGCGTTACCCGGATAAAAAGTACCCTATGTGTTAATCCAGGCCATGGTCTATCTGTATGCCAAATTTCATTCAAATCCATTCAGTAGTTTTTACGTGAAAGAGTAACAAACATCCATACATCCATACTTACAAACTTTCGCCTTTATAATAGTAGTAGGATTATGCAACTATATCAAAAGACTCGATAGTTTTAACATTAGACATAGTCTTAAGACGCAACAGATTGAAAATTTCGTTCTATGGGTAGTGGGCTCGGTGGCGAAATTGTATAACGCAGTTCCCCGGTTTGGAAAAGTGCGGGTTCAAGTCCCGCCCGAGACAAATTTTGCAATCTTCAATTTGATTAGACAAAGTCTGCATACAAAATGGCATGAACCATTATCATACAAGCTATTTTCGAGCGTAGGCGATTTCGCAACTATACCGCAACGACGTCGCAACTGCACCATCACGATACGGTATCGTTCCTATAAATATTTAAAAAATAAGAACCAAGTGTGGGAATCCCGGCATGCAGCTTAATAATGGCCATTAGGGATTGGGCTGATAAAACCCACAGACTGGAGTGGTCTAGCCTTGCAAGTCTGCAACACTCGTAAGAAATTTATCAGCAATGTTACACCTCGTGTCTCAAAGTTCATACTGAACAACAGCAGGAGCAAGGCTCGTGCCTAGTCGGAGCCCTTACTGGGCACTACGCCACAGGCACGATGATGCACAAAATGAAACTCACCCTGGATCCCCGCTGCCGAGCATGCGGAGAGGATGAAGAGATTATGGAGCATATTCTTTGTGACTGTGATGTCCTGGCGGCAAAACGCATGTGCCTCCTCGGAGATGGATACCTAAAGCCGGGAGATCTTAGGTTTCTTCCCCTCAATGGTAATGCCTCCTTCATTTACCATGTATTTGAAGGGTGAAGAAAACAAAAAGTATTGGGGCTAAGACAAAAGATCCCACTGGGTCGAAGTGTTGCTGGCTTGCCAGTCCCCACAACAAGATAAGATAAGATAATGTGGTCTTGATTAGCACGGCAGAGTTTACACCCTGGTGTGTGATTTTTGAATCTCATTCGCTAAGCTCAGCAGTGGAAAATGACAATATTAATATGGAGATATGCATCTTTCTACTGCTGATTTGTCTTTCAAAAATCATACTCCAGGAGTGCTATTTTTGAAAGTCAAATCAACAGTAGAAAGATGCGTATCTCCATACATTTTCAACTACTGAGTTCAATGTATGAGATTCAAAAATCGCACTCCTGTATAATAGCCCAGTCATTTTATGGAGTTTTGTTAGGAGATGTGGGAAGTAATTATTAATTGGACTTTTAAACTGTAACCGGCACCATTTAGTGACAAATAACCTATCTGATAACGTATTTTTTAAAAATCGCTACTCAACGTAGTACGCAACATGAAATCAAAATTGTGAGTACCAGAAGGCTTCTAAATTAATAATATTAATACCAATGCACTCATTTGAATTAGATTTATTACTATAAATTATTTTTGAGCAATAAATTTGTCATTGAAATTTTAAAAATACGAATGTATTTTCCAAAACCTTCTAAGTAGACAAAAATATTTACACCATGTTTGAAATATGGTAATGCCTTAAATAGGTATGTGCAAAAACCACCATCAGGTTTTTTATAACGAGATAATACTGACGGGATTTTTTTTAATTTTGGTACATTTCTAAGCTCAAATTGGCTCTTAAATACTATACCGAAACAAAATATCAATTACTTATTAGTCCCGGCTCAAACCGTAAAATGACTGGGCTATAATCCTATTAGAATAAGACTGCCATTCTGTATTAAAGGATTCCTCTGCTATAAATGTTCAGGATAGAATGACGCGTCAAGTGGCGCAAGCGCATCAAGTTATAAGGCATACCTTACGCTACTTTGCATAGGCAAGTGGTTCCGGCGAGGAGAGGAGGCGATTAAGGGATAAAAGGTTTCTCATGTCTTCCACGTTCTGTGTGTTTTTCTACAACCACGCATGAGTAAATACCCCACAGAGACAAAGCCTTCAGCTGTTGGTCTTCCCAAGAAAATAAAATAAATACACAGAATGTGAGCGCACAAATGATCACGTGACACGCTCGCCCATAGCATAGATTATTTAATATTTATTATCGTAACAGATAGTTCACTCAATCCGATCTTTCGAATTTCGAACGCGCGATTCAAGAACGAAAAACAAAATGAGCCTTATGTCAATGAGCGACGATGCACCCCACGGTGGGGTCCGGCTGTTAAACGTACCTGAGCTGTGGAGTGAGACAGGCCTGCCCATAGATTGACACTGGCCGAGCCGGTTTTTCCACGGAGGCAGCGACGTGTAGGCGATACATCACTCCGTGTCATCACTCCCTTAGAAAACGATAAATTCTTTAAACGCATTTATTATCTAGGTGAGGTACACACGGCGACACATCAAGCTATACAAAACCAACATAAGCTGGCCGCGCGACGCTATACGTTACTCGACCTACGCGCGGCCAGCTTATGTTGGTTCTGTATAGCTTGATGTGTCGCCGTGTGTACGTACCTACTTTCCCGCTGCGACATTTTGTTCGGCGCTCGTGTCAATCGAATAACCAGGGAGTGCCGGCCAGGAAGCTGGCAACGGTATTGTCTATTTGCCGGTTCGCCCCGAAAATGTAGGCACTCTGTACATATTGCCCACCCAGGTATACCAGCGATAGCTCAGGTTCTTGCGTCGATCTACTGTCTTTGTCTGTGGTCTTTGTCTTTACTGTGGTTAGGTAAACGCGTTGGTGAAAGGTCACGCACTGACACGCACACACCGCCGCGACATGTAGTGTGTCCTATCCAGTATCCACCCTATCGTTGCTAGATTGTGTGAAGCTTTTTCTGCGGGGTGTTTACTCATGTGCTACAACTGCACTCTTACCTAAGATAGTAGCTTAGTTTCTGACTACTCCAAAAGGGATTACGGTCGTTGTATGTGTCTGTGTGAGGTAAAGTTATTTGGCGCGCTCGAATACAAATTGATGCAATCGCGTCGGTCCCAAAGTAATGAAATCTATTTCCTAATCACATTGATCGAATCTCCTTCATGTCAGTACACTGGCGATTCACGAGGCCGTTAAAAATAGGCTAACTAAATGTCACAGTTGTGTCCAATCGAGTTCTAATTTCGAAGAACAAACAAATGATGGTTCCTTAACACTGAACCGTTATTATGACGTTTGCAAACAATAATCGTGTAAAGAATTTGCGTGTTATTTTGTATTGTTATAGATTCATTTGTGCCTCGCGTTTTAAATAAAATAACTGCCTAATTATGAATCGAAATTAGTAAGTAGAGTGGAAAATGAAGACGGCTAACACAACTCGGAGTAAGGGACAAGTGTACAGTGTGGGTAACTACCTGATGACGGGCAAGGTGCTTGGGAAAGGACATTTTGCCAGAGTGGAGGAGGCGACGCACAGAGTCATAGGAAAAAAGGTAATGGCGCCATTTTTGAACGTAACAGACGCATCGGTAAGGCTACCAATAAGATATTGAGCATTGATGAATCAATGTGTTTTAAAATTTGAGAATATCGCAGCGCTGCTGTCGCGCTACAATAGCTCATCAAAGAGAATGTAATTCACTACGTTTAGCTCATTTTGAAGGCAGCCTTACTCGTTGTGGTAGTGGCAAACTTTGGGCTAGATATTCTTTCTCAAAGAGGATGTAACTCACTACTTTATAAAAGTCGGGACTTCCATAATAAAAACCGGTCGTGACCGATGAACCAGAATGTATGAAACGTGTGCAACAGTTCAAAGAAATTTAATGGCGGCGGTGCACGTTTCATATAAAGTTTTTTTAGAGACATGCGCGAGCCTTCTCTTTCTTATAATGTGCTTTGGGTTACCCTTAAGCAAAATGTACCATTACCTAGAGTTCACTGAAATTTAAGCTTTAGAACCATTCTGGTTTTGTTGTCATCGCAAATTAAGATAACGACTGTCGACACTTAATGCTGCAGTGCTTTTTATCAAAAATACTCGCTACCTACCGAACATTTCCGAAGCTTGGACTGCAAGTACTTACCAGTACACTACAAACAACAATGCGTACCTACCTATGTCGTCTCACCGATCTCCACTACCCAATCCTTGTAGTCACAGCAACCGCCCTGTGCAGGTTTCCGTAGGCAAATCTGGCCTTCTAGGTGCCCTTAAGCCGGTTGATAGTATGGTTGACTGGCAGGTCCCGCATGCGGGAATGTGGGATTCCCGCAGCAATAACAATAAGCAGTAGATGGCTTTCAGAGCAATGCTGTATACAGTTCGAAAAGAAACTATAGTAAAAATAAACTGAACCGGCTTAGACCGAGAGACCACGGAAAGAACGATTTGCCAGTAAACCACGGTGTTGTACGAGTGAACTATGGAATAAGACGACTTCTAACGCATTGATTTATTATATTACGAATGCCTAGCCGGTGTATTCACTTGACTTGTCAATGCGTCCTCAAAACCTATAAGTAAACCGAGCTAAAGTGCACGCTTTAGATGGGATGGTTGCGAAGAGGTTTCTGGCCACCCCAAGCCAGTCAAGAACTGAGAACCACCGCTGGGTAGTCCGAGCACATGAATAAATATCTCTACAGAACGAAAGCTTGACACAAGCGGCCGCTGTCGGGGTACCCACACATAACGCGCGTTAGCTCTAACGCGTAACGAAAAACCACGGAAAAACCATAGTCAACCATTTATAAGACTATTCGGTTCTATAAAAGTTATATTACGGTAATTTTTGTTACTCTTCGTCGTGTACTGGTGTTTTATACGTCTGGTTATATAATAATGTCACATAGACGTTCTGTCGACGTATTTTATACGACAGTTATATAGTGGTGTTCACGGCGACGTCTATACGTCGTTCTTATATGACTTTTAGTCGTGTTAACGTAATTGTCGCGCATAAAGGTCGATTTTATGTCAATTTAGTCGTGTTATTTACATTTATAGTACTATTAACGGGACGGTGGTCGTGTATGCGTCGTAATAGTAACCATTATGTAAAAGTCGTCTAGCTGATATGACTGTAACCTGTATACGTCTTTAGGGACCACAATACGAATGCTATATCACAAAAAATCATGTAAGCGGTATTGCAAACCTTGTTTATAACTTCCACCATTTTGTGTTGTACCGTGTGTTTGAATGTTCTTTCATTATTCGTAAAAAGGATCCAAACAAGTGGAAAACGATTCAAAGAAGTAGTGCATAAAAGCAAAGTAAAGAATACTTATCATGCACTTCAAGCGCTATCTATTTTTCTTCCAAAAAGGGTGATGGCTAACCTAGTCACTGATAAAAATATCAATTAAAATTACTTGAAACTTAAGAATTTCGGAAGCGCATTGATAATGAGTTGTAATCACTCACATTAATCAAAAAACTTAACTTCCCAATAGTCTGCCGCTTACCTACATGTTTCTGTTCGAATAGTTTAATATTATTAGATAAAAATTACAAATTAAAATGGCTGTCAGTTTTGTAAACTTGTTTTTGTTTTTACTGCGGAGGAAATCGTTTCACATTTAAACGACGGCGACGGCAACACGACCATAACGGTATTTAAATGTCATATTGTGCACCCGTATAGGGCGAAAAGACGGATCGGCGACGTTTATATGCCGACTGTGCGACAAATAGGTCCTTATATGACTGTTACGCGTCACTTTTAGAGCGATAAGCCGTATTAAATGGGCCCTAATAAACATTCTTACGGAACTTATACGACTATAATTATATAACTTCCAGAACGTCTCCTCGACCATGCAATTGTTATTTGGGAGGACATACGAACGGGTGTGCACATACATACCCCGGCTGAGTGTGTGCACCAGTTCGTACGTCCTCTAACGCGTGCTATGCGTGAATGCACCGACAGCGGCCGCTTGTGTGAAGCTTTCGTTCTGTAGAGATAATTATTCATTTGGTCAGAGTTTCAGAATGGAGACACCGACCCGGAGACGTAGGAAGGTAGGCTCCGGCGCTAAACCGACGACCGTATGGGGAGCGACTGGATGAGGAAGGCCGAGAGCATTGAGAGAGGCCTAGCTGTGGTCGATGACGAGCTAATGATGAAGAAACTGACGAACTCAGGATCTGTCCTCTACTGGCTAAACAAAATAGTGTTGTAGTGTTTCGTTCTTTGTAGAGTTCGTAGTTTATATTATAATTGTATACTTGTCCGAAATAAACGCCTGTGAAAAAAAAAAAAAAAATCACCCATTCTGGACGCTGTACGTTGAGCGGTTAGAGATGCTTTTTAAAGTAAATGCCGTTACGGATCAGATGCGTTTGCCGACGTTAATTGCAGGTATGGGTGTTTTATTTTACAAATAGCGAACGAGGATGAAAAAATATATAAATATTTGAAATATAACGGATAGGAGGGCTATCCGGGCGTGCGAGGCTAAGGTATAAAATTAAATTCACGACAATGGCAGTCGGGAAGATCGGCGAGTTCGATTTGAAGTCGGGAGACTGGACGCTATACGTTGAGCGGTTAGAGATGTTTTTTAAAGTAAATGCCGTTACGGATCAGATGCGTTTGCCGACGTTAATTGCAGGTATGGGTGTTTTATTTTACAAGTGTAATTCGTTTGCAGGTGGCGATAAAAGTGATAGACCTGACATGCATCAAGGAGGACTACGCCCGCCGCAACCTGCACCGCGAGCCGCGGGTGATGGCCAAGCTGCGTCACCCGTGCATAGCGGCCCTCTATGAAACTATGATGGTACAATTTATCATTACCAGTTCACTACAAGCAACAATACGTACCTACCTACGTCGTCTCACCGATCTCCACTACCCAATCCTTGTAGTCACAGCAACGCCCTGTGCAGATAAGTTGGCCGCGCGACGGTATACGTTACTCGACTTACGCGGGCCCAGCTTATGTTGGTTTTGTATAGCTTGATGTGTCGCCGTGCGTACCTAACATATAATGTACGAGTCTCAAACTTTGTGTGATTACAGTGCATACAGTAAGTAAAACAACAAATAAAAAAACCATTCAAGTGTGTGTCGTGTTTGCGCTAAAGGATTTCCCGCTTCATCATCATCTTCAGCTAATAAACGTCCCATTAGCAGGTCAAAAGGCCTACCTGTAGGTACATTAGTAGACTTGACATACGCATCAGAATTTCTTCTTTGACGTAGGTATGGAGGTTTCCTCACGACTCACGATGTTTTCCTTCACCGTTTCAGCGCAGTCGTTACATAAGTTCAAACTTTCTAGATACCCTCCGACAAACTTGTATAATGTTTGCTAATGCACACTTATGTAGTCTTCATCATCATCACACTTCCTTTTCAGTCCAGTATGGAAGGAGGTCGCTTGTTTAGGTAGACGAAAGCAAGCTTGCCTACTACAAATTGGTTAATAGTCCAGTCAGTTTACTGTTTGAGCCAGGACTAATTAATAATTGACATTTTTTTTCGGTATGATATTGAAGAGAAGGTTCTGAAAAATACATTCGTACTTTCTAATAAGTACCTCGTTTTTTAAATTTCATTACCTTTTTTATTGCTCAAAAATAATTTATATTGTTAAATCTAAGTCAAATGAGTGCATTGGTATTAATATTATTAATTTAAAAGCCTTCTGGGACACACAATTTTGATTTCTATGTTGCGTAGTGAATTTTTTTTTAATATGTTTCAGATAATTTTTTTGTCGCTAAATGGTGCCGGTTACAGTTTAAAAGTCCAATTAATAATTACTCCCTACCCCGCCTAACAAAACTCCGTAAAATGACTGGGCTATAATAACTCCTTTCCATACTGGACTGAAATGAAAGGGTGATGATGATAAAGATGACTCAAGTTTGCATTAGCGAAGTTATACAAGTTTGTCAGCGAGTAACTACAAAGTCTGATATAAACTTGCCATAAGTTTATTCCTAGAAATTGCTATCTGGGAGTAATCATTTTCTGTTAGTGTTACCTACGGCGGGCCGAGTGACGTTAGTCTGGTATTTGTTGTCAGCACGGGCCTCGGCTGTACGTGGTGATGGAGGCGGCGACGGGCGGGGACCTGTGCGCGCACGTGCTGGCGGCGCGCGGGCCGGCGCGCGGCCTGGCCGAGGCGCGCGCGCGCTCCCTCGCCGCCCAGCTCGTCTCCGCCGTGAGGCACATGCACGCGCGCGGCGTTGTACACCGGTACGTGTTGATGAAGACATGTAATGAAGGCCCTCGTGATGATGATACAATGTAGCGTGTGGTGTCATGTAGTGTGACGCGTGGTGTCACGCTTAAATAGCACCAACCCCAGTCGGGTGTCGTCAGAGAGGACTAATTCCTTCAGGCATACCGCACATGTTTGACACCCAAACCGTGTGACTGCGGGTTATAGCCACTGCATCTGACCCCACCTCTGATCGTATCGGTCTCCCATTCCATCAGACAGGAAGGTAAGGAAGGAAAAAGGAGAAAGAGTGCATCTGTGTTTGGCGCGTAAAGTTGTGCTTCAAAATATTCTGCGTACCTCACAGCTCTTCTGTAAAGATGCAGTCGAAATCAACCAGGAATCCCCATCATCATCATAGCGTATGATGTGTGATAAAGACAAGCAAATTATAAATAGTAAAGTACCTAGAAGAGTTCTCGAGTGGCGATCGCGTACCGCAAAGCGCAGCGTGGGTGGGCGCCCCTACATGGTTGACCGACGACCTGGTGAAGGCGGCGGGAACCCGTTGGATGAGGGCAGCGCAGGACCAGTCGTTATGGCGATCCTTGGGGGGGGGGGGGGGAGGCCTATGTCCAGCAATGGACGTCCATCGGCTGAGATGATGAAGATGAATGTATGAATGTCGGTCCAGGGTATAAAGGCCGAAAAGTTCCGATTGGTGGACTTCATATTATAGTCATAAAAATTTCTTCTTCATCGTAAGCAGGATGCGTCACGATGTTTTCCTTCACCATTTGAGAACAGTCGGTGATAACAGAACAAACTAGAATAAAAATAAAGCACTGTCATTCCCATAAGTATTACCACCAGCAGTGAACTAGGTCCCTTAATTAGTTGGTGATATCGAACTCAATATTTAATTTTCAGTGACCTTAAGATGGAAAACATCATGCTGGACGGTACAAAGCAGTTCATCAAAATTGTTGGTAAGTCTGAATGTTTTGTTTAGTAGGTAAAAGGTTACAAATACACTTGACGCTATCAAACTCGCCGGATTATATATATAGCCAGTAAAATATATAAGGTCTAACAAAATTAGCTGAAACTATTTAAAGGGGATGATCAGACCATCAAACTGAACAACTTTCTCTATGGGACCAATATTGAAATTGCGAAAAAACATCAACTGTAGGCCTCGCATGCCACCCCCGAGAAAACAACAAAAATCGAGATACGCCTCCATCCTTATTATTTTACGTATGCCAGAAAGAGCGCGCACGACGTTTTTCTCGTTTAAACGCTTTGTTGTGGGTGGCATGCTAGCCGTGCTGTTCCATACAAACCTACTCGACATAAATGTATGGGACAGCAGATTTTTTTTCTCGATTTCGATATTGGTCCCATTGAGAAAGTTGTTCAGTTTGATGGTCTGATCATCCCCTTAAAATAGTTTCACCTAATTTTGTTAGACCTTATATAGTAACAGCACAAACTGAACAACCGCAACCCGTAGAAAAACTTCCCTTTTATGACCCGACTGCGCCAGAAGGAGGGTTATGTTTTTCGAGCGTATGTATGTGTTTGTATCTACACAGAATGGGGCTCGTAGATTCACCCACTTGCAGTTTCTGCTGTGATGCAGAGGAAACGCCCATACACCTCCTCTGCGAATGCGAGTGCTCATTCACAGCAGGAGTCACCATCTAGGTGGATACGTAGTAACACCTCCTGACATTAGGGACCTCACCTCCAAAAGCATATACGGTTCGGTTCATGAAGTCCGTGGGCCTAGGAAATGACCTTTTTAGGTCTAGGGTGACAGCTACTGTTCTGAATGAAATAACTTTATAATTCTTAATAAGATTTATTGTAATGAAAAACTCAACGAATCAGAGAGAGCTAGACGAAGACATAGACAACACAGAATAGTGTTGCCACATATAGAATTTCATATTGAACAGCTACAATAGATCTATTCAGGTCGCAGTAGCTATTGGTTCATTGACCAAGGACGTACAACCAAATAATAATAATGTATGTTTGATGGATTTAAATGTATGATGTGTCGTTGGATTCGTAAAAATCGTGAGAGTGACATAGGCCATATGGCGTCTGTGAATTAAAAAAGAGAGGGGGTATACAATATTTTTTTTAGTTAAAAAATACAATATGGGTATCAAATGAAAGCTAGACACATAGTACAGACAATTCTAAATATGTACATATTATAATACTTATATGATACCATTTCAGCACTTCTAATGCATGCATGAGTGAGAGAACCGACGGTGGCCTGGCCTGGCTTACGATCTATAGGGATATTTTAATCATGAGGCCGAGCGGTGACGGCACTTGTGGATTCGATGTCTTTATGGAGTAGGTAGGAATAGGCAATTATCAATCAATCAATCAATCAAATATACTTTATTTTACACCAAAAACATAAACAGTAAAATACAGAAATAAAATACAAGAGGCACAAAATAAGGCGGTCTTATCGCTAAGAAGCGATTTCTTCCAGACAACCTTAGGGTAGAGGAAACGGTGAAAAGAAGAAAGGTAGGCGGTGTTTCCAGAAAAAAATATCAAAAATCGGCAGTTATTAGTAAAAACAAAAAGTAAATATACAAAATAAACCTATTATAAATACATATATAATATACATACTCATATAAATATATATATATATATACACACATACATCATACATAAATACGCGTACTACACAACAAAATACTATAGGAAAACATGAACCACAGACATAGGAAAAGATGTACCTATGGAAAACAGATCGAGGGTCAGTTCAGTTATCAAGGAAATGAGACTTAACTGAGATATACTTACTATATTATATATGACTATTATATATGATGTATTATATACTGACTTATCGTGAGATCGCTATATGGCTAAACTTAATCGGCGATTTCTCAGCGGGGCAAGACCGCAGGCGTGCAATTTGAATGAAAACGCGAGTGTGAAAGGGCTCTTAGTTTTAGATCAAAACAAAATGTGTCCAACTGGCTCGGACTATTGGTCCTTCGCACTGGATTTTCCCTTACTGAACTTTTGTGTTCAGATTTCGGGTTGTCGAATGTGTGGACGGCCGGCGGAGCCCTGCGGACGCCCTGCGGCTCGCTGGAGTACGCGGCTCCGGAACTGTTCGTCGATGGCAGGCGTTATGGACCTGAGGTCGATCTTTGGAGCATGTGAGTTATATATATTAGAACTACAAACTTAATTCTGTTAGGTTAGCTGCGTAAGGACAGCTTTTTTTGCTGAAGTTATCTAGATCTATACTATTATAAAACTGTAACAGGAAGTTTGTCTGTACATTGAAGATATTAACAAAAAAAAGTTACGATATGGTTTTTAGGTGTCCCTGATTCCATTTCACCAATTTTTGGATTTTTTGTCTGTCTGTTTGTTTGTGTGTTTGTTTGTTTGTTTGAACGAGTATCACGCAAAAACTACTGAACCGATTTTGATGAAACTTTTTTTGTTTGATAGCTTATGATCTGACTTAAAATCTGGTATATAATTTGTGCGGACGAAGTCGCGGGTTAACGCTCGTTTATTATAAAAGACGAAATTTTGCCCGCGACTTCGTCCGCACTGGATAAAATATAAGGGTGGAAGGTTGAGATGGGGCACAAAGTGCAGCTACCAAAAGCATTATAGCTACAAGAAAATGTTCTTAGGAGACTAGCCCTTAACATTTAGAGTATTTTATTTCTGCATTCACAGATTTAAAAAATATTTAGTCATCGAGAAAAACTGAAATTTTCACATAACTTTTTTCATCCCATTCGATCCTCTTACTGATAATAAAATAATAAGGGCCTTTTTCACCGCTTCTGGAAAAGTTCTTATGGCAGATAATTTGACATATCTTTCATACGAAATATGTCAAACGAACTGTCAAATAAGCTAACAATGACTTATCCAGAAGTGGTGAAACAGGCCCTAAATCTACTATTTTTAACCAACTTCAAAAAAGGAGATTCTTAATTCGACTGTAGGTATATACAGGGTAAGTGACAATCTAGCAAATACTGAAACGGTGAACTCACGATCATCAAACTGAAAAACTTTCACTATTGAGCCTACCCCAGGAAAGGCGAAAAAAAATCAGCTGTCCCATACAAAACTGCTGTACCTACCTTACTCAAATGTGTCTGAATTCACCGTTTCACTATTTGCTAGGCTGTCACACCCTGTATATATTTTGTCATGTTTTATTATTTGAAGTTTTCATAAGTTTGTGATTAATTATTTCAGAGGTGTGATAGTGTACGGCATGGTGACGGGGGGGCTGCCGTTCACGGGCGCGGAGGGCGGGGAGGGACGGTCGCGGCCCCAGCTCCGCGCCGCCATCACGCGCGGCTTCACCAGGAAGCAGCGCGCCGCGCTAGCCTGCGTCTCCACCGGTATGTTCCTAAGGTGCTACAAAAACCGGCCAAGTGCGAGTCGGAATCGCGCACGGAGGATTCCGTACCACCATACAATAAAAAAAAGAATTTGTTTTCTTCGGGATATTTAGCCCAAGCCCGACACACACTTGACCGGTTTTATTATTGTTTGTTAAAGTTAGAGTTTGCACTATAATCACACCAAGTTCGACACCTGCATGTATTACCGTTTCGTCTATAGAACGAGAAGAATAAACGTTGATTGATAACAACAAGATTTTTGTATGAGGGACCCACGGGAGACACCTAGTGATATGTCACTTTATTCGTTTTTCCCCAGTTGGTTAGGACATTGCAGGCTGAATCAACTGATTGTCTGAAAGGAAAAATGATGATGATGAATTAAGCTATTGGTCCCGGCTATATACTATCTCTGGTCCGAGACCACGTGAGAGGCCGTAAGGCGGTCTAAAAAAAACGGACACCAGGGCTTACCCACACCATAAGAAAGATAGACGGGTCGCACCTCCAGCGCTCGCATCGTTAGCCTCTCGGGGGGCAGGGGGGGGGGATTGTTCACGAGCGCGGAGGGGGTGAGGGACTGTCACGGGGGTTCTCCTGGAAACAGCGGGCCGCCTCTCCTAGGCCACTGTTCATTCGCTGTACGTACGTTCATCTTACGTAGGCTTCTGTCAAAGTAAAATTAACCTAACCAGTCATCGTCTCAGCCGATGGACGTCCACTGCTGGACATAGGCCTACCCCAAGGATCGCCATAACGACCGGTCTTGCGCTGCCCTCATCCAAAGGGTTCCCGCAGCCTTCACCAGGTCGTCGGTCCACCGTGTGGGGGGGGGGCCTACCCACGCTGCGCTTTCCGCCTGCTGCCTAAGCTAACCAGTCACCGTAATCAAATCTGTGACGTCGTAGTGTATAACTTATTGCTGCTGACTGTCTCTTTTGTGTGTTCAGTGAACTCCAGTGATAAAAGGTTAACACAAATAATTTATACTCATTGATAACATTAACTAGTTAGGTACATACGATACGCATAAAATAATTTTAAGGCAACCGTTCCAGTTTTGGTCCATTCAATGTAGACGATGTCACCAATGCGATGTTCTTACTTTAAGGCCCGGCGAACTTCGTACGGCCTCAGAATCAGTTTTTCCCGAAACACACTTGGCCGTTTTTTTTAATAAACATTCCCTGGCATGTGCAGAACAACCCACCAACGTTTCATCGCTATCGGTCCAGCCGTTCTCGAGTGATGGTGTGACCAAGGGAAACAGGGATTAATTTTTATATATAAGGCCTAACAAAATTAGGTGAAACTATTTTAAGGGGATGATCAGATCATCAAACTGAACAACTTTCTCTATGGGACTAATATTGAAATCGCGAAAAAAAATCTGCTGTCCCATACATTTAGGTCGAGTAGGTTTGTATGGAAAAATCCCATAGAGAAAGTTGTTCAGTTTCATGGTCTGATCATCCCCTTAAAATAGTTTCATCTAATTTTGTTAGACCTTATATAGGGTGTAAAATTAAATGTTGACGTGGACACTAAGGGTTGAGCCTCACCTGGCAGCACCGCATCGTATCGCATTTTTTCACGCTCTATCCTTTTCTGTCGCTCAGGAACGTCATTTGCTACAGTGAGAAAGGTCGCAGCACTGACGGTGCTGCCGCGTGCGATCGCGTTCCCGCTATCTTATTTGCTCTAGCAAATGACGTTCCTGAGTGACAGAAAAGGATGGAGCGACGGAAAAATACGATGCGGTGCTGGCAGATGAGGTTCAACTCTTATTAAAAGGGGTGCTTCAGACCATCAAACTGAAAAACTTTTACTATGGGACCAGCATGCACTGAAATCGCGAAAAAAATCCGCTGTCCCATACAAAACTGCAAATATAAATCGACTGAAATGTATGGGACAGCAGATTTTTTTTTCGCGATTTCGATATTGGTCACATAGAGAAAGTTATTCAGTTGGATGGTCTGAAGCACCCCTTTAACCTATTAACCGCCATGGTCCGAAATCGGGCTCACAGCGCCGCCGTCTCACATATAAAAGGTTAAGTAAGTGTCCCATTTAATTTTACACCCTGTATACGGACCATGGTAATAAACGCTTATTTCTAGGCACGTGAAAAAAAAAACTGTAAATCCATTCGCCAAGATTTCTAAGCGGTAAATATCGTTTTCATTCGGTTAAAGCCGCCACTGCTACCCTACTACCCTACTACAATCAGTGCGTTCCGAGACATGAAAACAGCGCTGTGAGCGATTACAGCGCTAACACCCGTTCCATTTGCGTTATTAAGCTTACAGCGCTGATAGCGTCCTACCAATCCGAAACGCTAGATATCGCGCTCACACCGTTCACATCGCAAGTCACAACATTAAAATATTCCTATTATTTTCTTCAAAGGGTTGAAACTCATCTGGCAGCACCAAATCGCATTTTTCCGTCGCTCCATCCTTTTGTCACTCAGGAACGTCATTTGCTAGAGCAAATAAGATAAACGGAACGCGACCGCGCGCCTCAGCACCGCCGCGTACGGTCGCGTTCCGTCTATCTTATTTGCTCCAGCAAATGACGTACTGAGTGAAAAATGCGATGCCGTGCTGCCAGATGAGGTTCAGTCTAATCAAACCCAATACTACAAAAGAAACCTAAATCGAGACCTAAACAAATTGAAAATGTACCACAACAAAACTGTTTAACGTCACTTTTGAAAATTCGCTCAGAAATGAACCACATTGACAACTCGCTCACAGTGCTAATCATAGATTTAAAAATCTTCGCTTACGCTGAAAGATGAAGGCAAAAAATCGAGAGCCAGTTGTAAAACCTTATGTAAACAAAAAAGACAAAACATTATTTTTTGTTTCGATCACCGTGGCCGGTTTTTGTGTTTGGCAAGATGTCAATCCTATAGAATAGTTGCCGAACAAATTGTCTTTTAGCATGCAAAAGTCAAACTATTGCTGTTCCATGTGCGGCCACGATATAGCTTAATCTAGTGTAAATCTATGGCGCTAACGCTTCGAGCTGTGAGCACTGTTATTGCAAGATGGCGTCGGTAGTGACGTCATGAATGACGTCACGTTTTAGATTGTGGACACGTCAAATCGGAACAACATTTATCGCGCTCACAGCGCTGTTGGCGTGATTCGGAACGCACCGAATGTTAACAGTGCTAGGTACCTAATAATTTTAACATTGGCAGATAGCAAAGTAGCTATAAATATATATTTTTCTCTTGCGTTTGTTTCATTGCGACCGCCCTTGAAGCTAAATCACATGTGTTATGTTTAAAATGTTTTATAAAGTAGCTTTACTATTGTTTTTAATGGCAACAGTGTGCGCAAGACATGCCGATAATAATTTGCAAACAAATTACGATCATAATAATAGTGACGTTGAACATCAGGAATTAAAAAATGAAGACGTTACATCGAAGTCTTCCATCTCTCTGATAAAAGATTACTCAAAAGAAATAGTTAAAGCACTCGGTCCAGGTGTTTTGTCAAAACATTTTAAGCTAAGAGGAAAATAAAACTTTCCTCCCTTACCCCTAGTAACAATTATTTTAGTCTATTCTGATATTCGAACTTTTTTTTTCGTTCGTTTACTGATCTAATCAACAGTTTGACAAACCAATTGTACAAAAGAAATAGTGAGCTTAAGTTAAGGGTCAGAAACAGATTCATTTACATTAAAAAAGTTAATACTAACGTGGCAAAACAAAATAGCATTAAATGCAGATCTTCTGGAGTACCTACATTAAAAGTACTTAGGCTGGTAAGTAGAATTATTTATAGGTAAGTAAAACCTCGAGTACCAGTAATATAAAAAACCCATAGAGATAGGAAGTACTACTTACACCTGGAGAGCTCTTCTCGGAATTTTGGGCCAAGGCGGGATAAAGATTACTGTCCGCCGTGTCCCGGAATGCGGATTGGTAGACTTCACATACACATCGGAATTTATTCTTCAGTGTATGCAGGTTTCCTCGCGATGTTTTCCTTCACCGTTTGAGAGCAGTCGGTATTACGTACGTAAGTTAGAAAAACTCGTTGGTATATGGATTGCGAAGTTCGAATGTTCGGGTAGAGGCCTAGATCATAATGTCGATGCGGTTGCGGATGTCGGTATCGGTTCGGATTCAGTGTCAGAGTAATGTGAAAATGCCTAATCTAGTGACTTTTTAGGGTTCCGTTGTCAAACAAGTATACTTCGTCTATTCTGTCTGTATATTAACCTCAATAACTCGCTCATTTTTGCACCTATCGAATCTAATTTTGGCATGAAGATAGATAACAGAAACCCAAAATCGCCCCCCTCCCATACAACGAGAGAGGGGATGGATAATAATTGTTGTGGATCTTAGCCTCTATCAGACTAGAATGCGATGTGATGCGGTGTATCTTGTCGACATTTGTTCGTCGTAATTTATTAAAACACTTTTAAAATCCTGATTATTATTTAATTTACCTATTTATTAGCTTATTTTTTTATTAGCTTAAAAAGCGTAAAAAAGTATTAACAATCATACTTTAACAAAATCAATTGGAAAATCTTAGAAACAATCATTATTATCTCTATCTATAACGCCACGCCTCTTTCCCATTGGGATAGGCAGATACCAATAATCAATATGGATGTAAAGTAATATTATGTAAACCGAAATGTGTTGTTTTCTTTGAGATTTCATGCCTTGCACTCAATTAAAGTCATACAAAACTAAATATTCACAGGAAATTTTGATTTAAGGGGGTACCAAGCCTCCGTGCTGCCCTCGATCGTATTTTTTTATTTCTTGACTATACAATATATCCAAAAAACAAGGATGTCACATTGTATTTATTGCTGATTTCCAATTAGCTATTAGGTTTGATTATGTTTGTTACTAATCCTTAAAACTACCACCACTTTCGGGTGATTTTAATATAACTTATAACATAACTTTTAAAATGTTTTATATTAAATTCACTCACTACACTTTCCCCCGATAACTCTGGAACGAACTGACGTCCATTTTACCTGAAAATTTAATAATTCATTACATAAATATTTCTAGAACTTATTTTCAAGAATTATTTTAAAACCATAATGGTTGCATACATTTGCATGGTTTTTTCATTGCATGGAATCTTCATTTTTCCTCGCTCCATCCTTTTTAGTCGCTCAGGAACGTCATTTGCTAAAGCGAGAAAGATAGCGGGAACGCGATAACATGCGGCAGCACCGGCCGTGCTGCGACCTTTCTCGCTCTAGCAAATGACGTTCCTGAGCGACAGAAAAGGATAGAGCGTGAAATAATGCGATTCCGTGCTGCCAGATGGGGCTCAACCCTTATACAAACACAAAACACAGGGTAAACAGTTGCATTACTTTAAGAGGTGATTTTACCCATTATACTGAACAACTTTCCCTAAGAAACCTATAGGAAATTTGTAAAAAATTTTTGGACTTCCCATACTAAATACAACCTATAGATTTCTTTGGGAAAGTTGCTCAGTATCATGGGTACAATCACCCCTTAAAGTAATGCAACTGTTTACCCTAACACCCTGTATACTACGCACTAGAAATAACACTGCACGCCACAAAACTGTCCGTAGCATAGAGATCTAGAGAGATGCCAACCAACGCGCTGAGTACGAAACCTAGTGTCGCATCACCACCAGTACCACGCGATAGAAAGTATTTTGTTTGCTTGAATGTGATCATTACCCATTGCGGTATCAGAACTCAACGTTCGAATAATCTTTAGTACTACGCAAGCATTGTAAACTATTTACACATAATATTATCTCGACTGGCTTTCAGCCTCATAGTATATTGAATTAGTACTGTCGCGAGCAATGTGTTCCGTTTTTGCGCATATTGCTGCGATACTGGCCCCGCCCCCTGTTCACATCTCCCTTTAGTTTTTGTGATCTGTGGTCCGTAGTGTGGCGATATCTCCAGATAGGTGTGGAGATATCGCCACACTTAATAAATCGCTTTCGTTAACTCTTTTACCCGCTTGCGCTCATCGTACCCTCATGTAGCGCACGACATTTTGTTCGTCGTGTTGTTATGTATGTGTCATGTCATAACAGCACAGATTATTTAATGATAATACTTCAATAACAATTTTGACAGTTGTTAAATTAAATCGAAATTAAATATTAAGAGGTCGTCAGCAATTATTTGAAATCTTCCTATATTTGTACAGAATGCAAGACCTTCGTCCAGCAGTTACTGGAACCTAACGTGGAGATGAGGATGAAGATAGAGGAGGCGGCACGGCATCGGTGGATCAAGCGCCCCGGTATGAGGATGAAGGCGCACCCGCTAGGCGTTGTCGAGCCCAAGTCCAATAGGGAGGTAACTATCTTATATAATACATGAAGATCGTGAGGCGGCGCGGCATCGGTGGATCAAGCGCCCTGGCATGAGGATGAAGCACCTGCTAGGCGTGGTCGAGCCCAAGTCCAATAGGGGGGTAACTTATCTTGTTACAATACGGCCAGGAAAATATGTCTCTCGTCAATCTTCGTTTGCGCAGATCAAATCAGAGCTCCCATCAAGACCAGAATTGTTTTTGGATTGGGTGATTAGATTAGGCAGGCCCAGATTGCAGATGGATAAAACAAAGTGGACAACTTGCAGCAATTGCGGCGTTATATATCAAACCTGACTTGTCTGCTCGCACTAAGAGCCATATAACCAAATTATTGAGCGTAGTTTGTGATTTCACGTTATCGCCACAACACTGATTGATCTCAGAAATACCACGAGCGCCTATGCTCAAAATCGCTTGAGTGATAATGAATCTAAATCGGATTTTCTCGTGTCTTGTTTTGTTGTTAAAACAACGGCAATTGACTGATAAAGATTATTTCTGTCCCTTTCTTTTGCTTAGAAACATTATTCGCTAGAGCGAGAATATAGTTTGCCGGCTGCACTCATAGAATTGCGGAGTCGGGGACAATTTAATGGACCACTGTAAAGATTTCGATATATTTCATCAAAATCAGGCTCAATATATTAAATCTATTAGATGTATTTTACAAACATTTAAATAACTATTTTCTTAATTCCCAACCATTTTTTTTTTCTTAATTCCCAACCATAACTGCCTCCGTGGTCTAATGGTTAAGAGCATTGGCTCTCGACACGGAGGTCGTGGGTTCGATTCCCACGGGGGACACCTAGTGAAATGTCACTTTGTGCGTTTTTCCCCAGTTGGTTAGGACATTGCAGGCTGAATCACCTGATTGTCTGAAAATAAAAATGATTCCGTGCTTCGAATGGCACGTTAAGCCGTTGGTCCCGGCTACTATCTCTGGTGGTAGTAGTCGTTACATAAAAACCACTTCAGAGGCCGTAAGGCGGTCTGAAAAAACTCTGGACACCAGGGCTCTGCCCGCACGATAAGAAAGAAAGAATTCCCAACCACAATGTTTAGATTTTAAGATAATGTTGTGCGCAGTTGTGTGCGTCAGGCAATTTTAGCCCTATTGTAGATATAATATTTGTATTGCATATGTTTTATATTGTCTTTTGTTAGGTACTGTGCCTATTAAAATAAAAAATAAAATAAAAATATATGCAGTAAATATCTTAACTACCAATTTCTTTCCAGATCTACAAGCAAATATCTGAATTGTGCAGCCAAACAGTGATAGACGTTATCGCTCAAATCAAAGCCGACCCTTTCGGGGCAATGGGCGGGATTTACAACATCAAGACTCACCTGCATCAGATGCAAACTGTCCCCGGCACCGACCTGCTTTGGTCTTCAAACACACAGGAACCTAGGCCGACGTCTCCTCCCGAATACAGATCTATATACGACATGGGACGACCCGAAACAGCCCCGTCAAGCTCCAAAACACCCCCACTTCCCAACAGAATCAACCAACCGAAAATGCTGTTCACTCAAAAACGACCCCAGATCATAACTAAACTACTCGAGGAACCTCCCAAGAACAACATGATCAATAGAACTGCCAACACCTCTTCTCAGATCAGCAAAGAAATGCTGAATACAAAGATGCAGATTCCCATAAAAACTCAAGATAAGAATATGAAAGATGTTATCAAGCCTAGAATTCAGCCTCTGCAGAGCCCAAGATTGTCCTTACTGAACCGTCCTTTGAGTAGTGTTTATGGAATTAAGAAACCTACGTACAAGCTTTATGATAACGGAGACTGTGGCTTGGACCCTCGGCTGCCGAGCATAGATGAACATTCCACGGATTTGAACGATAAGAAGAACGTTAAGAGCAAGAGGACGACCTGCGTGAGGAAGCTGAGCATAGAGGACGAGAGGAGATTGAGCACCTGCCCCAATAGGTACGGGGATGGGAAACGGACAGACTTTTATAGAAGAGCAGGCGATGGCTTGCCGAGGTATGTGGTGTAGAGTTACTGTAAGGTTTTAACAAAGTGTATAACAATTTGTGAATGTGCTAGTTTAACCCAGTCTTAAAAAGCCGTATTGTTGGACTAAGAATGGACTACTATATTTATTCCAATGGGAGTCGTACAGCGCGATTAAGGAACATGGTTTCTAAGGGTGCATTTCCACTGAAGCCGAGCATAGCGGAGATGTGTGAAATCGACCAATCAAATTGTTCAATGTTCCTAGCTTGACTCTGCTTGATAGAATCAAGCTATATCATTGGTTGATTTTACCCATCTCCGCTTCGCTCCGCTTTAGAGAGTACAAACAACAAAACAACAAACGCGGCCCGTGGCCCGGAATCCACCAAAGCGGAAAAGTGTAAAATCAACCAATGAAATAGCTTGATTCTATCAAGCGAAGACCATTAAGCAATTCGATTTGTTGATTTTACACAGCTCCGATCCGCTCTACTTTAGTGTATCCCGGGCTACGATTCCGGGCCTATGGAGTATTTTTGTTAGCAAAATGCTAACCACCTATTTAAGATTCAAAGCATGGTCAAACTTTAAGACGGTGGATTAACATCAAACTGAACAACTTTTACAATGGGACAAACGCTGAAATCACTTCCATGGTATCAGCTAGGACTGTCGAAGCACGTACGACATATTACGTAACTTGACAACGCACTCGGAGACATAGTTAACGTGTCTTAACACCGGCAGTTGGAGAGCGACCGGCTTGACTGCACCAGCCAGGATTCTGCTTCAGAACAACGCCACCACTATCAAGCGAGCTTCCTTAGGGTACTTAGCATTTTTGTTTACTTTCTTTTTAGTTTACTTTTATATTAGTGAGGCTCAAAACGACTGATTGTGCCAAGCGCGACATGGTTTCATCCTTTGAAAACCGAGTACTCCAAGTGGGAATGCCTTGAAAACGATAGGAATGAATGGAGGAACAAAAAAGTCTGGACAAAGAAGTCTGGTTTGAATCTGCCGTAAAGCGAGCCAAAAGACACAGGAACGAACAGACAACTACACTGCACAAAGCCTAGTTCGGACTACGCGAGTATTTTAGTCGTATGCGAGTTATTTAGTAACTAAATAAAAGCCCTTCGGAGCATAATGTACAAAACGCAAAATGAGCACGACACTCAAAATTCACAAATCGCACAATGAACAATACGCAGAATGTGCAACACGCAGAA
The DNA here is from genome assembly GCA_927399405.1 of Agonopterix arenella. NCBI lineage: Eukaryota > Metazoa > Arthropoda > Insecta > Lepidoptera > Depressariidae > Agonopterix > Agonopterix arenella. Next base: position 15,356,036 of record OV656708.1, on the reverse strand, counting down.
TGAGCACAACACGCATAATGAGCAAAACGTAAAATGTACAAGATGACCTGTGTTCACATACAACTGCATAACAGACCTGAAAATAGAAGGCTTCCAAAAAAGTTATTTTGCGTATGTGCTATTTAGTACCTTAAGTATAATGAATTTAATCGTACCTCGTTCAATTCCTGAAAAATACATTAGGAAAGTGTTAAAAAGCTTATGGTTTAATATCCTGTACTCTTCTGCTCTCCTGGTACTTCTTAATGCTTATTAGCCTTTTAGGACACGATATTGCAACTCGCACTTGGCGGATTTTACCTAGTTGTTCAAATTTCAATAGCACCTCGTTTGTCGGACCTTGAAATCCCTTCGGATCCCTTCCCTGCTATTGAAATTTGAACCAATAGGTAAATAATGAATTTTTAAATAAAACTTGTTATTTAATTCATACAATATTTAACCAATATTTATTATTCCGATATATCATAAATACCTAGGTACTAATGTCGTATTCTAGTCTATCGTAAAATAAGGTATTAAAGAAAAATAACTTAAAATAATAATCCTTATCATAACCAAACCAAACATTACAAATTAAATGCCACAGACACACGTAGGCTTATTGTTTCCCGCATATTCAACTACGAAGATAATCTAGCATAAATCATCTTCACTAAAAAATTTGCGACTGTTATTTCACTGTTTTCAAGCTGTCCCAAATATTTCTTATATTTTTTGTCGAACAAAACATCGCGTTTCCTTCGATTTCTTTTTGGTGGTTCAACAAAACTTTTTCGAATTTTGCCGTCAGTAAATTTGGCTTCCTTCCGTAATTTATGAATAAAAAACAACAAACTTATTTTTTTTGGGATTTTCACTTTCAAACGCCTGTGCCATCCCTCCACTGCATTTGTGGTGCGGTGCCTTTGGTGGGCACAACTTATTATTGCCGGGTGAAGATGGGGATACCAAGTTCTCTCGAAATATTTTTTGAAGGCCTTCATACTAGAGGTATTTGGAGCTGATTCAATTAGTTCGAACCAAGCTTGCGGAATCATGTGCCCTGGTAACAAAGGCAAAATTGCAGTTTTTCGAACAACTGCACGTTCTTCACTAACCAAATTCGCCTTAAGAGATTTTGCTTTTTTAAATATAGCTGCACTATAATGATGGTAGCACCCGCTCACTTTGCCGTTGGGAAATACTGCTCGATAAGCATTTATCTGTGCGATTTCATAGTCGCATTTAAACGTCGACAGATTGATACCAAGGCTTTTAATAACACTGAATACACGAATGTAGCTGCTTTGTTCCTTATTTGCCATCAATGCAAAGATAACTGGAACTACATTAGTGGATTTATTATTTGAATCAATATCCACATGTATGGTGTAGAGTTGGTAATATGGTATTGGGATGCATCCAAAAGTAGCGTCACCAAAATATGTACCCGATTCTAGGGATTTCATAAAAGTTTGGGACAAATTTGTTGCAAAAACAATAACTTCATTATTGCCATCAGCATCACCAATCACAAAATTTTCTGATAGAGCATCTGTTATAAAAACGTCATCCACAGTGTTGAAAATGAGTTTTTCTGTGTTTAAGTACTTTTTTACAGCTCTGTATAATGTGTCCTTTTTACTAGAAAAGATGGGAATTAGATCTAAATTGTCATTTTTAAATTCTGAAAAGTTTTCTTCAAAAACGTCTTGTATTGAACCCAGTGAGTTACAGACGTCTCTTTTTGTCTTGTTCATTGTAATGAACACCTCATTCTCAATAGGGTTATATTGGCACGTATGGTGGGATTGTCGCAGTATCTGGGACACAGTCTTGTCGGTCGTTATCGACGCACTGCACGTTGCTCTTTTCACACATCTCCACAAAATACTACGGTTTTTGTTTTTTCTTGAATATTTATTATAGCGATATCCTTCATACAGTAGCGTAGGTTTACCCTTTTGATTTTTTTCTATTATTGGTAAAATATCCATCTTGAAACAATGGAGATATTCAGGTAATTAGTTGACATTGCTCTATAATTGATAGTTGTATTATTTAAATATAGATGACGGAAAATCTCAAGTGCCAGTATTCGATATGAAAAGGAGGCCCTTCAAAAACTTATCGGACTCCTTGGTTGATAAGAGATAAAACCCTTTGCCTTGCGGGGTGTCTACGTCGGTCATCGTCGTCGTGAATGAGGCCTTAGGCCTGTCTTGTACATTTTACGTTTTGCTCATTATGCGTGTTGTGCTCATTCTGCGTGTTGCACATTCTGCGTATTGTTCATTGTGCGATTTGTGAATTTTGAGTGTCGTGCTCATTTTGCGTTTTGTACATTATGCTCCGAAGGGAATAAAAGCACTCGTTAAACTACTAAATTGTTGGGGTTCAGACTTGTTCAATGAGCGTTTTTCTTTTGGTTTTCTAGGGGATCGAGAGATCGCGCTACGGTCTGTGCGAATAAAAGTCAAAATTTCAAAAAGGGATTCCTTAAAACAATAAACAGGAAAACGATGATCAAAAAGATCGAGTCACATCTTATGAATGAATATTTCATTATTTGCAAATCATTTTGATTAAAAATTTGAGACTGTTTACGTCTGATATGGTTGGGCTCCCTCGATCCCTTGGCCTTAAAAAAATGGTCTGGACATGATTTTGACAGGAAATTACGAACGTCTCTATGGAGCGGTAAACATGCCATCTGTCGAGTTTTTTAGGAACTAAAATTAGTTTCTATGTGTTTGGTGTGCAAATAGAGAGTATTGTATGGTTAAATATTCGCCACTCGACTAAAATACACACGTAGTCTATTCCTTTCGCTCTCCAATTGGCAAATATAGCCACGAACGTCTATGTCCAATCCAAAAAGGCGTTAATCATGAATGATCCTTTTTAATTTAATTGAACTGATATTATTGTTTGCAGTAACATCGTGAGCCCGCATTCCTCTTCAAATAGTCACTGTAAAAGCGAACGAGCTATGCCAGTGAGTTTTAAGTTTTTCTATTTGTTTGTTTCGCGTTTCTGTCATGTTCAATAGAAATAAGAAAATTGCCTCACCGCGTGGTATAATTACGCCCTTGCGAACTAGGGTTTAAAGCGCTTACCCTACTTTGCAAGAACGTCATAATTAATCAGAACCAGTTGGGCTAGTATGACGGTAACGCGACAAAACGAAAGACAAAACGAGATAACCATCGTGCGTCGAGTTTTATCGGGGGCGTGCTTAATAACTTAGTCACTGGCAAGACCGTCAAAGATTTTTTAACTGTTTAGTTCGAAAAATGTTGTTCCTGTTTTGTCTATCTTTATTGCCATTTTTTTTATGCTAATTGGGTTTGCTCTTGACCTCAATCCAGTCCTTAGGACAATGGTGGGGTCGAAGATGTAGCGAGCTAACCCAGAAGAAGCCTATTCACTCGTACTTCAAAGTTATTCGGGTTGTAAGTGCTCGGAAATACTGACGCAGGCAGGGCATTCCACTCCTTGGCTGTGCGCATTATAAAAGAATCAGAAAGGCGCTTAGTGCGGATATGTGGGATATCAACCAAGAAGGGGTGGTATCCCGCGGTGCGTTTGGAAGTCCGATAGTAAAAGGGGGAAGGTGGGGAGAGCTCATGCAGCTCTTGGGGACACTCACCGAAGTACAATCTGTAGAAGACCGACAAGCAGGCTACTCTGCGGCGGTGGGCTAGGCTATGAAGCTCAGTCACCACCAGCTTACTGTCGCCAATGAGCCTCCTGGCTTTGCCAAGTTCGTATTTGCTAATATCAATGCCACTAGTTTTTTGTGCTAGACCTGTAACGATGCGGTTTGTATTTCAGGTTGGTTGGTACGCACGCAACGCGGTCAGCAAGGACCAGACGCACCTACAGCGCCTCAGGAGAACCGCACCTATGAAATGACCTTATATTTTTCGACTAACTTATTTTATAAGAGTTTTTTCGTTTAAATTCTTTATGTGGCATCTCGATTGTAATTTTAAGCGAATAAAACAGTTTTATTCTATTGTACAAGGCATGAACTGAATTTTGGATACTTTTTTCGATACTGTAGTACAGAATTTAACGTTTTAGATAGAAACTAAACTAAATAATAGAGTGATATGTTACGCTTAAACGCAAGTATTTTATTGATATAAAAACGATTCTTAAATAAATACAAGGCTTATCGTGTATTAGGAATCAGCCGCTCGGTGTCTACTTCGCAAATTAACAATTTCTCATTTTGAATAGTTCTCAAAGGAATTTTTTCGATAAAGGACAATCCTCAGTACTAAAACTACTTCGCAAATAATTTCTCATTTTGAGTAAGGCCGTCTAAACTTCGAACAATTTCTATTTCAAATATTATTGATTATAAACATGTTATAAGCCATTTTGGGCTATTTCAAATCAAATTAAAGATTGAAAAATTAAGCCTCAGCCGGCCTCTTCCAAACCGGCGGCCGGCAACCGGCTTCTTTCATTCTCTGGTGTCGTGGCTAAATTGGAAAAAGCAATTCCCCGGTTTTGAAGACTGCGGGTTCAAGTCCCGCCCGAGACTTTCAATCTTTAATTTGAATTGGCCAATTTCTAATTTTAAATACTTCGCAAATAATCAATTTCTCTCACGTTGGCGTTGGCAGAATGTCTTATATTAGGTCGAGAATTATGCGTATTGATTATTATTTAAATTATTCACAAAAAATTGGCTATTTACAGAGTGACTACTCTCAAAGTGACTACTTTGAGAAGTAAACAAAAAGAGGAATTGTTTAATTGCGACGTATGCTTTCCAGAATCAGAGAAAATTAAAACTTGGCTAATTAGTATATTTGAGAAGCAGTCAAAATTAGAAATTTGCGAAGCAAACACCGAGCACCTAAAAAGCTTAATAACAAAGTTTCAACTTATGACTACGAACATCGAGCATCCAGCACTTCATAAAAAGGTCATAGGTTCACAATATGTCAATTCACTATCATTTAGGTAACCTATTCAGAAGGTAACTCAACTTACAGCGTGTCGGCCGGGTGTGGCCGCCCTGTGTCGTCCCTGTGTCAGTGTATGGGCATGTGGCCCGGGTTGGCCATGGTCGCCATCCGCATGTAGGTGGTGTGTGGGCGCGCGAGGGGGGGAGAGTCGCCCGGGAGGGTCTCGTTCTTGAACACCGCCACGCACTTCCACTGGTTCAGGTATTGCACTGCGGAGGATTGTAAGAGTCAGAATGGCGGATGTATACGTAGAAAAGAAATGCTACGTAACTTTTAATTTGGACAAGTAGCGGAAGCTGTAGCGATTTGTTTTCATTCAGCCTTAATTTTTTTAGATAAAAAATTTAAATAAAAACTAAAACAAAATGATGATAATTGATAACACAAAGTTTTGTTTATGAAACATATTTGGTTCTTTACTTAGATCAAAGGTTTTTTATAACTAACTGAAAATACATTCAACAACTATTTACATAATAGGTAAGGAACCAAAAAAATAAAAAAATAAATTAAAACAAAAACAAAACAAAAAAAGGCAAACAAAGGGGTAGACGGGCCAGGCAGGCGATGGGAGTCCAGCCTGCAGATGGAATGCCGATCGTAGATTGCAGTGTGCCAAGAAGGCTGGCGGCCTTTATGAAATAGATCTCAAAGGACATAGATTTGTTCCATTGTACACTGGCCAACTTCACAACAGTAGCATTAAAACACTCATGTAAGTTAAATAGCAATATTAATACAATTTAATGTTATCGTATCGTAGAAATTAAATAAATAAATAGAATAAAAATCTTTACCGAAACTGTAGATAGGAACAGAGATGTGAATAATATTTCACGTAACATATAGCAAGTTCCTGAACCTCAACATTTTATTACATGAATGTGTATTTAGAATCTGCAACACATCAGACACTCTGGATTTTACCTCTATATTGCGGCTATAAAAGTTGAAATTCGAAATTCAACTACAAATTTTAAACTTTTTATTATTGTTTGTACTATGACTTCACGTGGTTAGTACAATTATCTCTTCTGTGCGTCTAGAACAGTATTGGTTCAAAGCGACAACACTCACTCTTCCACAGTCTGACGCAGCAGTCGTCGCCGGAGGATGCCAGGAGAGTGCCGGTGACGTTCCACGAGACCCTCCACACGCACGAGTAGTGCTCCTCGAAGGCTGCCAGCACTTCTGTCCTGAACCGAACGCTGCCGTTGTTCGATGACTCACTGCAACATTTTACGACAGTTTAGAACTATGCTCGACAATCATGTAGAATGTACGCCTGATGCTGACGGTAAAAGACCACACATGTCAGAATGGCGGCTCAGTCTGTTTCTGCGAATACCTGAATACGAGATGTGGGTATGGTGATGTGGCGACACATTTGTGCAAGTTTGCACTTTTGTCACGTAAGCTCAGGTCAGGCAGTCACTTCCTCCCCGCACTCAAGGATAGACGTAATCCTGTGTAACTATTGTGCAACTATTGTGTATGGAACAATATACGTATTTCTATGAGTTTCGTATTTCCTATATGATCCTTCTATGAACTGAATAGTGAAATATATCTAACTTAACAGTGCTATTGCTCAAATATAACAACTGGTAGTATATGACCTAAATTACTCACGGTAGAGATTCAATCTTTATAATCGTGACGTCCTCACAGCGAAAAGAAACAAGAGACAGTAGTACCATGTTTATAAGTCTTACGCAGTTAGCTATTATTGAAACCGCGCGAACCAATCACGATACTCTACGGTTGCGCGCCAAAAATGATCTGCTTCTATTTGTAGATTGATTTCACGCCTGACGCATGACCGACGCGATCTACACTCGATCTTTAGACCGCACGTCAATCAATTTCACTCAAAACTAAACATGTAAGAAAACGCAGGTATGCATTGTATCAGGTCTGGCGAGAGTATGATACTCCAGGTCCTCAAGTCTTCCAGGTCAGGTCAGAGTGGGAATAACGTTGATTATAAATCATCATCATCTCAGCCGATGGAAATCCACTACTGGACATAAGCCTCCCCCCGAGGATCTCCATAACGAGCGGTCCTGCGCTGCCCTCATCCAACAGGTTTCCGTCGCCTTCACCAGGTCTTCGGTCCACCTTGTGGGGACTGGGGCCACCCATGCTGCGCTATCCGATACGCGGTCGCCACTCGAAAATTTTTCGGCCCCATCGGTCATCGATTCTGCGAGCAATTAACTCTAACAACTCACGGTAGGGGTTCAATCTTGATAATCCTGACGTCCTTGGTGGCGACGGCGAGCAGGTGGAAGGAGCGGCCGAGGTTGGGCGCGAAGGCGATGTCGTTGACCGGCTCCACTACCGACGAAAGGCAGTCGGTTCGAGTCCAGCGCCGGGACGCTTCGCTGTACCTGCCAACACAATTTAATGTTGACGATCGATGGTATATCGATAGCAAAGGAATTTCTACAGGGTCAAATTGAAATCATTGCCTTACTTTCAAACTAAGACTCTACCCATCAAACTGAACAACTCAAAGCCACAGGGGCGAAAGCGGCAGTCGGTGTAACTCGGGCGCCGGTGACCTTGTAATGCCGCGTCCGACGCATAGGGCTGGCGCCTGGCGGTTTAGCTACCGCGGCACAAGGAAATAATAATCAATAAATAAAAGATGTTCATTTATGTAAGGTTTAAAATATATTTAGCATATATAGCGTTCATTAGTATTATAAATTGATTAGAGTTTCGAGCTGAGAAAGCGCGGCGCGGGACCCTTCGACTAGGCAAACCGCGATCGCCTTTCCACACCTCGCGCGCCCCGCCCTCGCCCCCGCTCGCGCCCCGACACCCACACATAGCCGCGAGGTCGTTTACGGCACACAAACGTCAGTGTCGCTTCTTTTTACGTTAGTATATATATTCTTTGTCAAAGCTAAACTGGTAAACACAATTTAACGATTCATATTTCACTCTCACACCGCTCCGCTACCTAAGGTACCTACTCAGTGAAGAAGTCTGACGTAGTGAGCCCGTCACTACTTATAATCGACTGTGGGTACAATACCTACATGCCGCGAAATTAAAGCATGCAGGGGTCACGATGCTTTCCGTCACTGAAAAGCCAATGGTGTTGTAGATCGTACATCAATTCCGAAAAACTCATTGGCGTGGACGGGGATCGAACCATCGCCTGCAATTGTTACTCGCAACTAGACCCCCATAGCTAGAACTAAGTGTAAAAATACACCTGCGCGCCGGAATTAAGCGCGTAATATCATCATAAATAAATAACTCTCGCAGGCACATACATTGTAATGATCCCAAGCAAGCACTATAGGCTCTTTATTTATTTTATTAGGCACATAAAACAGATTACAGTTATAAAACACCAAATATGCGGGACCGGGCCCGTCTTTTAGCGGTTGCTGAGGGCGAATCTGGTATGTGGTTGCAGGCCTGGCCATCGGCCAATGTGGGGACTTTACTGGACAGAACCACTTTGACCCTGGCCGTGTGTTTGAGACTGGGGGCTAGATCGGTTCATCCGCATGTTTGCCACTGTGGTGAGCGTGTTGGTCAGCTAGGCCATCATGGGCTTTCCTGCGTCAGCAGCGCGGGTCGTTTGCCGCGGCACGCTGCCCTAAACGATATAATCCGCAGGGCCTTAACAACTTCCAATGTGCCTGCGGTACGTGAGCCTTCAGGCATTATACGTACCGATGGGAAGCGTCCTGATGGCATGACTGTAGGGCCTTGGAAGTTGGGAAGGTCTTTGGTTTGGGACGCGACTTGTGTGGACACATTGGCGGCGTCACATATTGGTCGGACATCGTTGGGCGCGGGTGCTGCTGCGGCATCGGCAGAATCATCGAAGCGCCGGAAATATGTTGATATTGGAGAGGGGTATATGTTTGTTCCCTTGGGAGTGGAGACCCTGGGACCGTGGGGACCCGATGCAAAACAGCTTATAAAAGAGATTTCAGCACGCCTTATAGAGACCACTGGTGATAAGAGGGCTGGCAGTTACCTTCGTCAGCGCATAAGCTTGGCGATACAGAGGGGGAATGCTGGCAGCGTTCTTGGAACCGTCCCCCAGGGAGAGGCTTTGGAGGAGGTTTATAGGTTGTAGGTCCCCCCTGACGAAGCTTGTTGCAGATATTCAGGATGTATTTACTGACGAAACGAGTTGTGGATCTGAGTGATGTACTTTCTTTGACGAAGCCTGTTGTGGATGTGAGTGATGTATATACCTATGACGAAGCCTGTTGTGGATATGAGTGATGTATTTTGTTTAATAAAATTCATTAACTTTGTAAAAAGAAACACCAAATATAGACAGATTAAAAGGTAAAGCAAGCCATACAACGGTATAGGTATTGTGGTAACCATACAACAATGGCACAAACATATAAAATCCTATACGATTATATTTTAAAGCTACTTACTCATAGATGAACACTTTGCCATTGCACGTGCCCTTGTCGTTGGGCACGCTCGCCGCCGCGTTCGAGGTGTTGGGCTCGTCGCTGCCCACCGCCAGCATCGGCGGGTTCACTCTGCAAACATCATCATCATCTTCATCAGCCTATGCATATTCTTTCCACTTCCACATTCCACTGGAGCAAACAGGCCTCCACAGGATGAATCATGTGGTTCAGTGGAGGCAAGGAAGTGGTCAACTTGCCGTGAGAATATTCTCAAGCCGCCTCGTTTTCTTTTGTATGAACCAGTGTCAAAAATATTGCCTAACGGGTTCAAATAAAATATGTAAGGTCTAACAAAATTAGCTGAAACTATTTTAAGGGGATGATCAGACCATCGAACTAAACAACTTTCTATATGGGAAATACATTGAAATCGCGAAAAAGAATCTGCTGTCCCATACAAAACTGCAAACCTAACTCGACCGGAATGTGACTGTTTTTTTTTTTTTTGTATGGTATACTGTAAATGCTTCCACTTTTGTAAAGGTGGTTTCAGTCCATACAAAAGTTTGACGCACAATACGCGTAGACGTAATTAATAAAAGTAATATTTTATATATGGAAAAATAGTTTAGAAATTCTAGTTGCCTGAAGCCAAGGCAGCATGATAGACGCATGTGATGTGGTGTCTTTCTGCATTCAAGGCTCGGAATTTTTCCTACAAAATTTTAAAAGCTTTATATCTTCGTAATTATATTATAAATTGCAATTATGTTATTTGTGACGTTGCATATGTTACAAAGTTACTTATATCAATACCGCCGTCTACGCGTATTGTGCGTCAAAGTTTTGTATAAAATTGACCCCTCTGCAACCACCTTAACCAACCTGTAAAACAACCAATCAATAAATTATTGTCAGTTTGCACTTTAAAAAAAGTACTTACCTGGACAATGAAGGGTTCCAGGAGAGGCAGCTGATGGACACTTTGGTGGGTATCTCGTGCTGCAGCGTCCATTGTGCGAGGTTCATTACATCTGGAGCTTCATATATTCTGAAAAGATAAACATGCGAGAGCTTTGTAGAAAGACACCACATCACATGCGTCTAACATGCTGCCTTAGCTTGAGATAATGTTCTAGCATAAGCATATGCTCACGACTATATTCCCCGAGGGGGTAGTCAGAGATATTCTGGAACCTCAGAACATCCACGTTTCGCTAGTACCGAAATTCTGTACAGTGTGACGGGGAGTGAGCCCGGATAATGGTAAATAAACCTCCCTTTTGGGGAAGGTCTATGTCCACATATAAAAAAAGGCTGATGATGAGATAAATAAAGGTGTTTGTTTGCAACACAATAACCTTTATTACTACCACAAATCATTACATTGTTGTACACGCACAGATATGCATAAATCGAAATTCTTTAAATCCTGACTGGAAATATAAAAAATCCTGGTTTGGGGGCGCTGCAATCAACTATAACATGCAGTGAGCAATATTGCATGCAGTGCACATTATTTGTGTAGACAGGTCGCCTCAAACATAAGATTGTGTGCACTGTATGGGAGGAACATACCTTATAATACCATCGGCGGAACATGTGACCAGTAAAAGACCTAAGTGTTTAGGACCAAACTTAACATCGGTGACCGAAGTTCTAGAGTCTACTAGATTGGAACGCTTCACCCACGTGCGGAGTCCCTTCTCCGATCCGGACGCTGCTGTGTCCCCTGAAGACAAACAAACAGGCACAATGATCTGTCTGTCAATGAGTTTTGTAGGCCCTAGATAGGAGAGATTGCTTCTCATACAAGCTAACACAGCAATGGCAAAGTATATAAGGTGTAACAAAATTAGGTGAAACTATTTTAAGGGGATGATCAGACCATCAAACTGAACAACTTTCTCTATGGGACCAATATCTAAATCGCGAAAAAAAAATCAGCTGTTCCATACAAACCTAATCGACCTAAATGTATGGGACAGCAGATTTTTTTTTCGCGATTTCAATATTGGTCCCATAGAGAAAGTTGTTCAGTTTGATGATCAGATCATCCTCTTAAAATAGTTTCACCTAATTTTGTTAGACCTTATATATAACAAAAATAGTAAGAGCGCTTCTAAGAAACCACGCGACACACCGGAAATGCGGCAAGGTGGCGGCCATGCTAAGGGTTGTTACAATTACGTTCAGAAGAAATGAAATACAATATAAGAAAATCAATATGAAATAAGTCTAATCATTTAATATTTTATTAATTGGTAGTGATCCTAATACCTACCTAGGTATTTATTTTTGTTATGAACTATTCTTTACGTTTTTAATTCAAAGTTTTATTAAAAAAACACATTATTTTATTTTTGAGTAGTACCGTAGCTTACCTATTTCCTATTTATTATGAGCAATTTTAAACGGTATCTCCAGTAAAAACAACAAAGTTTTAAGTCGCGTTAAAAATGCTTCAAACCACTTTAGTTCCAGCAAATCTTTATTTTTATACGATGTGGAATCACTGGGAATCACACCCGTACACAATACCATATAATTTTCCATGACAATACAAACAATTCGAACCATTGTGGAACGTGCGCGCTCTCGAGTATAACATTTGACACTGCTGCCGGCGCGTACCAATACTCAAAAGTTCAGAATTGGTACCGCGCGCAGACAGAGGGGACCGAGACGCGCTCCTCCCGCGCCCCGCACCCCGCGCACAATTGGCCTGTCGCGACCATAGAGCGCTCTCACTATTATTTATATTTACGCTATGGCAATGGTTCAACCTTGTAGAGCGTCACGGCTCTCGTCAGCGACTACAGTTCAACCTAATAGTCTGTTAAATAATTTTTCTAAAACAAGGTCCCAATTAATATTGTTGTTCCCAAAAAGGTAAGGTCATCTTCATCACAAACGGGAGTTATAATTTGTAGTGTGATATCACACCTTAGACACTTGGCTATCACTTCATACAAATGGGAAAAACTGACAAGAAGAGAGCATGTGTGATACTGAGTGAGAGACAGTGAGTCTAGGATACACAAATGCCTACAGTTTTCTGACACGCTTCCTGTCAGAGGGGTGAGGTAAGAATTGGTGGGGGCAGGGAGTGCCCATACTATATTTAGAACCATACATAGTCCCATGCCTAACAGACACGACTAACAATCGAAAACTCACTACACACGACAACAGGTAACACGATATCAATGCATCGACACTGTAATCAACGTTCCCGCCGGCGGGGACAGCCGCGACCTCTGCCCTCTCCTTTCACTTCTAGCGCCTACAGACGCAACAGGCCAATCGCAGGCCGCTGCTCACTGATTCCCGCTACCCAATACACCGCGAAACCCCAGCAATGTCCTGTGCCGAGGTCCATGCCCCTCTGGGTGCCCTAGGTCGGTTGTTTAAGTTCATTCATTTGGCTCGGTAGACCCTTCGAGGTACCGCCAATAGACCGCAGTAAAAAGCAGTAGTTGCTCCTTCAGCACAGCTGTAATAGTCATCTCCAAAAAAAAAATCATAGTACCCTTCCTTATACTGGTGAATGTGTCAAAATAACCATATTTGCAATAATAAAACTATTGTTTTCACATTTCAATTCTATTATATTTTATTGTTTAGCAATTTATTTTAGATAAAGACCAGGTATACTTATGTATACCTCGGTTTGAACATTTATGTTATACTTAAAGAATCTTAACTTAATCATTATATGATTAGTCTATTTAAGTACCTACAGACATTGTAATATAATATTATAATTGACATGTACCTACTACGACCTTAATTCTAAACTATTGACATTGTAAACTCATTACTGAATAAATTAATATGAATATACTTTGCCACAAGTATAAGAAAGAGTATGGTACTGTTTTTTTTTGAGATCACTATTACAGCTCTGCTATTCTAAAGTCATGGTTGTACTATTCTAAAGCATGCAAGACGCTAATAGCTTCTTCTCATTTACACAGGTGTGCTTGACGTTTTGTGAGCTTCAGAAGAGTACAATCTTGATATCATGCATATATATGCATGATATCAGGATTGTACTCTTTTGTATAAATAAATAAATACAATAGTTTAATTAGCAAAAGTGCTTAAGGCTGTAAAGTAATAAATATTTGATGACATCAAGGATTCTTATGCACAAAAATACACACATGAGCCACCATAAAAGCATTGTTGCTAGCCGGGGAGCAGGCAACCAACAGACGTCCAATAACAGACTTGCAACAGGACTCTCCAGAATCTAAATGTCTCAGCATGTCTAAGATGATTTCTCTACTTGCACGCGATTCGGCTTTTTTCCATGACTTTCACTGTCCGAAAAGCTTAGTAGGTCAATTGTATGTAGCAAAGGCGCATTGCAGTCGTGTAGAGAAATAATACTAGACGTGCAGGTCATACCGACTTCCTCCCAAATAGCGGCGGTTCTATCGAAGGAGCATGTGGCGATGACCTGGCCGAACTCAGGGTGGGCCCAGGTGACCTTCCACACGGAACCGTGGTGCGCCTTCCAGCTGCCGGTAAGCCGCCACCCACCCTGCTCGTCTGAGTCCCACACCTGGAATCAAAGCACTACTGATAATCTATATAAATAAAAATTAAATGCTGTTTGTTGCTAAGTGCATCACTTTTTCATAGAAAAACAATGAAAAAGTAAGTGCTGTAATCACTTTTCCATACAAATATTCGGATTTCGGGGGGGGGGGGGGGGGGGGGGATAAAACCCAGCTATCCCCCTGGATACGTGTCTGGTTAGGTCTACAAATAAGAATAACTCTAAACAAACTCTGCATAATTTTTGGCGTTCCATTGTTGGCTGTACCTTCCCAACTCGAATGTAAGGGACAGATGATTATTTTTCGCGTTTCCCGAGGTAGGCTCCATAGTGAAAGTTGTTCAGTTTGATCATCTGAGTATGTCATTTCAGTCTGGAGAGGGCTGTCTCTTACACCCTGTATTCTTTTTTATACTGTGACTGGTTTTCCCCTGATGTTTGAGGAACATAAATAAAGAGGGGTTTCAAATTCGGCCTGTTCGTTCACTTCCTTGCTTAATAATTTCATAAAAACCTAACAGCGGCATGTTTTGTTTAGAAAATAAGGCAAACATAACCCTACCTTGACATACTGGTCGCTCGAGCAAGTAGCCATTCTCTCGCCGTAGAAGTCGTAGGCGACATCGTGGATGAGGTCCTTGTGATCGGCGAATATCGTTTGTGATTCAAACAAGTTGGTCAGCGTCAGTTCTCCCATTTTAGTCGTGATTTTTGATAAAACTTGGCCGACCGACAACGGCCGACGAGGATGTTTTTTTTTTAATTTATTTACTGGCCTGGTTACAAGACCTTTAGGCCAAGCCGACGAGGATGAAACTATCTCTATGGGATGAAAAAGTTTAAGCCACAGATCATTAAGAATATGTCTAAGAAGTTTAAACAGCGATTTACCGAGGATTTACCCAACAACATTTAGGACCTTTCGGCATACATTGCTTGCTTTGAGCGCTACACTTTAAAATAGAGATAACAATTCCGGCAATATATGCCGAAATCGGCTCTAAATGTAGGAAAATAACTGGTAAACTTTTTTTTATTGCCTTTTTTTTCTTTTTCTTTAATTCTTCCTAACAGAAAAGCAAGGGGAACTAGCCCATACAGCATGGTCAAATGTTAATTTTCTTTTGAATATTTAGGCCAAAGCCAATTTTTCAATGTCTGAATCAGGATACAATTTTTCAGGCCGAAGCAAAGTCTTCAGTTTTACAATGACTAAATCAGTGTAAGTTTTCTTCAGGCCGAAGAATGTCTTTATTTTCCACTTGCACTGCACAACTCCAATGTAACGTCCATTTCTGACGTTTTTCAATGTCTTTATTTTCCACTTGCACCTTGCACTGCACAATTCCAATGTAACGTCTATTTCATAGCTTAAACCCTAAGGAACACATTCCACGATGGAACACATTCCAATGTTCAATGGAGTTTTACGCGAGGATTTCAATCCAAATTAAACGGGAGCGCCTTTCTTTATTTCACACTTCTACTATATTGTTCTCCATGAATAGCACATTATTAAACTAATTCCACCACATTAAGGCGGTTTCAGTCCATACAAAAGTTTGACGCACAATACGCGCAGACGGAATTAATATAAGTAACTTTGTATATATGGAAAAATAGTATAGAAAATCTAGATGCCGCGTCACAAATAAAATTTGCAATTTATATTATAATTACGAAGATATAAAGCTTTTAAAATTTTGTATTACAAATTTATTATTTCATAAATTGAAAATATTAACGGAAACTAGTTTTTATCAAAGTTTTTTCTTTTCGCTCTATCGTAAAAACGGTAATACATTCAAGCGCCAAACTTGGTGTGATTATAGACCGAACAGAATAAAAACAACTAATAAAAACGGGCCAAGTGTGAGTCGCTCTCGCGCTAAAGGTTCCGTAGAAAACAACACTTTTTTGTAAGTTAATATTTTGTGCGGTGGTGTGGTACGGAACCGTCGGTGCGCGAGTAGCCCGACTCGCACAATAAAATAAGTATTTTATAAAAAGTTAAGTTGCGAGGCCAGTTTCGATTACAAAAGGTATTAAAAAGGTATTAAATAAAAGATGGCATTAAATAAATGACAATTGCTTTATTGAATTCACATTTCACATCAGGATAAAACGTAATAATGAAATAACATGGACATAAACTTATATACCGAGTGATTCAAAACACAACTATTGTACATTTACACTCCATAATGAGACAACTTCAAATATAGCTAGAATTTCATTGACATACCAGGATTAAAATACAATATTATCACACTAACATAACATTAATTTTAAATATTTAAAAGACAGAAGTATCTGAATGTATGAATTTTATAATTTAGAATTTTTGTTTAATACAAACGTTTTACAATCTAGACCTACAATGGAAATTTTGGCACTCGATATTTTGTTGAAAGGAATGTTTAAATTGGACAATTTCAGTAAATATTTATAACAAAACACATCATTTAGACAAAATTGGGGCAAAAGTTGACACAATTATTCCTCAAACACCATAATAAAGGTACGTACGAATTATTTGCATTATTTAGCATATTTTTATAATCAGAGATTCATGTTTGCATCAAGTATGCTCTTACCTCTTCCCACATACTAAACTGCTAGGTAATGATGGTAATTCTATCTCACTCAACACCATATAGCCAGTTATACAAGATTAGACTCGATGTGGCACCCAAAAGATTAGCTTTCAATTCAATATGGGCGCTCTTGCCCCATGTTTTGGTTCAATATCACTTTGAATATGCCACCGTCAGTTTTAAGTATCGTGTAAATGTTTTTTTTGCTAGAGAATGAAAGGTCTGTACGGTAGTCCTATATTTATTATGTGTTGCTATGGTTGTTGGTCATAGCAAAATTAACAATTAGTAGTATAGATTAGAATGAATATTTTCTACTATTCTTCAATTGATCAATATCTAGGGCAAGTTTCCTGTTTGTTTCCACTAAATCACTTTGTTTTTCGGCAAGATTTTGCATTTGCTCGTTCATTACCGTTAACTGCTTCTCCAAAAAAAGTTTCTGCTTCGTTAGTGCCATCATGACATGGAGGAAATAGTTCCTGTTGTCATCTGCAACATCAGCAATAGTGAGCTTAATGAAATCTTTGAGTTCTTCCACTGCTTTTGCATCGACGTTACTTGTAACTTGGTTGCCGTTGAGTTGTTTAATGTTAGACAAGTCCATGTTAGAAGCCCGGCCGTCATCAGGCATGTCATTCTCAGGACATATTGGTGATGGAAAACCAAGATTTTCAGCTAATCTACTATTGAGTGGTGTTGAAATTTTGCTTATGTTTTTTTCAGCATCAAGCTGGTATCTTGTCTCGAACTTTTCACTTATCTTCTCAAATCCTGTTGATTTATTATAATCTTCATCTAATCCATTGTTTGACTTATCGAGACCCATCATTACTAGAAACGAATCAGCCCTGTTGTCTCCCTGACTTGATACATTTAAATTATTTTGACTTGGAGGTGTATCGGAAACGAAAAACATTTCAGACGTTCTGTTTTTAACGGGTGACTGCAATTTTTGAGGTGATGGCCTTGTTTCTATTTCTTCTCGCAGACTGACTTCAGTGGACATTTGTTTCTTACGTAATGGTTGGAAAGAAACTTTCCGAACTTCTTCCTCGTGTCCTTTGAGAACTTTTAATGGATTCGTTAAATCTCTCAAATCGTAAATCAGTACTATACCATTTTTAGTGCCAAGAGCTACTTGGTTTTCTATATTAATTGCAATAGAAGTTAATGTGTGTGAAGTCCGAATAGTTGAAACAACATTTTGCAGTCTCACATCATATACGTGCATGATTTTATCGAAGCCACTCGACAGCATGACATCTTTGTTTATAAGAGAGTACGCAAAATCGCTTATAGGTGAAGCATGTACATTCTCAAAGAAAACTTTATCCTTATTAGTTGTAATATCACGGAGTATAACGTGGCCCTCATCAGTGGCTAAACCTAAAAGAGATCTTGATTCATGGTGGAACTTCATGGCTGAAATACTTTTCGAACAGGTCAGTTTTACTGTCAGCACCGGGATGTTCGAGACGAGGCCATATATTACAGTGTCACCGTTTTGCATGGTGGCAGCAAGGCTTGTGTTCTTAGCATTGTAGCTTAAATAATTCACACAAGATTGCTGCGAAGGTGATGGAAATGTCTTTGTGACGGATTTGATCTTGGTATCCCAGATCATCACGTTGCCGCTCTTGGTGCCAATGGCGATGTTCCGGTGGCCATCGCGGTGGAAACTGGCTGACCACGTATCTTTTAAGGGTATATGCTGTAGACTGCGAACATCGTGATCCGCTGGGCTCAATATTTCAACGAGGCCCTTAGAGTTCACCTGGAAAATTATATTAAATACTTATAATGAATTGTATGTAATTATTAGGTTCATTCTTAAACAGAAAGTTGGTAGCTGTGGCAATGATTCTTACCACCCGGAAAGGGATTACGGTCACGAGTTTAGCCTACCTTTCTTCTTTCACCGTTTCCTCTACCCTAAGGTTGTCTGTAAGAAATCGCTTGTTAGCGATAAGACCGCCGTATTTTTATTTCTGTATTTTACTGTTTATGTTTTGGTGTAAAATAAAGTATATTTGATTGATTTGAGTTTATGTATGTATGTGTAATTATTATGATAACTAGACAATGATATAGAATATTTTTTATCCCATTTGCAAAATGCATGGGCAAAGGTTTCCAACGCATTTCATGCCTTCTCTATCCCACAGAACATTATAAGAGGGGTTAGAAATTCAAAGTAGCGCTTTTGCTTCGGAGACGGCTGTCGCCACTTGTCTTCCCGTTCACGCTGCTACAACTACTCATGCCTTATCGCTCGCACCACGCCGCGCGCCTTATGGTGTTATGCAAATCGTTGCATAACCTGTGGCGACGCGTTCCACGCCCACTTTGCACTTCTAACCCCTTTTATAATTTTTAATTATAATTTGCCATTCTGCTTTGTGTGCATAATAGATACAAACATCCATGACCCGGATACAAATAATCATATTCATCATACAAATATTTGTACCCGCGACCCGTGGCACAGCAGGCAGGTTTACTATCGACT
This sequence comes from Agonopterix arenella, assembly GCA_927399405.1. NCBI lineage: Eukaryota > Metazoa > Arthropoda > Insecta > Lepidoptera > Depressariidae > Agonopterix > Agonopterix arenella. The sequence continues at coordinate 15,336,978 of OV656708.1, read as the reverse complement.
GAGCTATAGGGCTGTCTACATCACAACCATTTACATAAGTACCAACTATGAACAATAGACCACTTGACACACCTTCAAATTGAATTGACCCATTTCCTTTACATTTACATTATACATTACCCTCAATAGATACCGCATGATGATAATTTTGTACAGGCCTGAAGTCATCATAAGTGCGGGTAGCGGGGCACGGAGCAATGCAACATGATTGGCCATTTCAAGGTCACACTACTTCAAGTTTGCTTACTCGCGTTGCTTATATCAGTGCAAAATCATAGATGTGTGGAGCGCGTCGGCGGCCTTGTATGCGGTATCTATTGGGGGCTTTGACTAAGTCCTTGTATAACTTATAACTAGTCCATATATAAGTAATATAAGGACTACTTACGCGTGTAATTCTACTAACAAACATTTATGCCACTTTATGCGGGGGGCGAGGTAACATGAAATCTGCTACTTTGGATTTTATTCCCAATAACTTAAGATTCTAATTTTGAATGATAAAAATCATGAAAAGTAGTCTCGTGTGAACCCCAAACGTGATAAGTTCGAAGTTATTGTTTCGCAATTATAGGCTATCTCGTATAGTGATAAGGTAAAAAATTGAATGTGAATGCACATGATCAATTGTTCTTATACCGTGGCAGAGGGGAAATGCTACCGCAAGGCTAGTCCTTATAATAAATAGTCAAAGATTGGGGGTAATCTGTGATTTTTTTTACTACTTGTCGGCCTGTTACTACGTCATTATTTCAAGAAAAAAAAATAGGGCTAAGGTTCTATTTACCTGCAGTAGGTATTTACTGTCGTCACTCCATGATATATCCCTCAAAACACCTTCGTAGCACCCGTAGGACTTTTTTAAATCCCAACTGTTTACGTCGTAGAGAAGCAGTCGGGAACTGACCGAAGATAAGTACATTTTCAAACCGCCTGTGATATCATGTAAAACTGTAACTGTTGTTTCATCGGATCTAAATCACGGTAATTGTAGTATTTATGGCATCGAAAATATTTTCGTGATCTCGAATGAAGAAATCAAATCGAAAATAATTTAAATTAAAATGAATGAATTTGACACTGACTTCACAGTTGTTTTTTTTTTTTTTGGTACAATTCAAGGGAAAGGGTTAAAAATTCCATACAACCGACGTCTTCAATAAAATTCTCTTATTTATAGCAATTAAAACGTTAGTGTTCGACGTTTTGACGCTTCTTTGGAGTTTTTGGAGACAATCGAAAGACGCAGGAAACGTAGAGAAGAGAAGTACAGGAAAGGAAAGAGGTGAACCGATCGTTTTGCCACGCGACGGAATGACGGAACATTTTTCCTGTTTAAGACACATACACCATCATATTTCACTGAAATGTATATTGTTCACTTGCACGGCACTTTGTTACGCAAAATAACACCAAATTTACGAACCAAAACGCACTATTAACAATAAAAATTCAATAAAATATGAGGACTCCAAACGTAGCTGTAAAATTACCGCCAAAAATCCACTTGACATTGACATATATTCTTTCTATCTTTGCAATGACAGCTGATTCGATTTTTTTTGTTAAATTCAAGACAAAGAGATCTAGCCCGTAAAGCCGATGTCTTAAGTAAAGTTTTCTCAATGTGCTATCAACATTGGGAAAACTTGTGTATAAAATGACAATTTCATTCATTGTTTGTTTGTTAAAATAATTTTCGGTTTGATTACATCAAATCAAATTTTCAGATCACTTGCACAACACTTTGTTACACAAAACAACACCAATTTTTCGAACCAAAATTCAGTATATACAATAAAAATTTGATAAAATATGCGGTCTCCAAACGTAGCTAACGAGTTCCCTCCTGTTGATTTAATTGAAAATTTGATATTGCCATTAACATTGAAGCGGTGGAAGCGTCCAAAAATACTACCACTTTACCATTTGTAAACAAATATAAAATCTTCGTAGTTAATGAAATAAAAGCCATTTGCACCGAAAACGAAACAATACACTTTTATTTTATTAATATTTAATGGCATTTCTTCCTATTATTTTGGGCAAATTGAGTCAGCATCAATCATCTTCACATTATGTTACCCACAAATAAAATTAAATGTTATCTCTGGTAATTTTAGAGTGACGTGTTGTGTTGTCACAGTCACCTGTCAAAATCTACTTAATCACCACTACGTGGTTGAAATAAAACAGTAATAATTCACAATTTACAACGAGAAAATAAGTGGTAACTCCTGCTACGAATTCGTCTTTGAATTCCTGATTATCATGCTCAATGTCCATTGACTTAGACATCCGAAATAACCTGTAAATCGTCTCTATAAAGGCGCTATAAAGTCTTAACAAGCCGGGTAATTTATTGCAGAAACATCTTCAAAATGATCACCGATATCCAGCTAGCGGTCTTCTCCAACATCCTCGGAGTCTCAATATTCTTATTGGTAATATTATACCACTACATAAACGCCAACAGTTCGAAGTAAAGAAGGTATGTTTCTACAAGATTTCGTTTAATTTTTCAGTGCTTATTCGTTGTGGCTTGGTTAATTTTAACAAACATCCGTGACAGTATAAGAATGAGTATCTATTACCATAGAGAAATTACGCGCTCCTCTAGGTCTATTACTAGATACAGTACGGACACTCCCTTCCTCCCACCAACTTTTTACCTCACCCCCTCTATCGCCCTCGGTTACCCGGCAGTTACCTAAGAAGAAGACTTAAGGTTCAATTTCAGGCTTTTTCGCACCTGCTGACGTCATCTTGTCAATTTAAATTTTTTGTATGCAGTGTCAGGGCTGTGCCACTGTAGTGCAGCGAGATAGGAGTAAAATTTTCTCTGTTGGAGTCATACAAGATGACAATAAAGTTTCTATTTTGCAATGTTTTTGTGGTCAAAAACCAGCTTCCTATTTACCTGGGACACATTGACCAATGGCGAATGACGGCAGGTCCATACAAAAGGAAAGTTTAGCAGGATTCGAACGGTTTAATTATCATTGATTGATAATTATCTTGCTAAATATACCTTGAAAATTATCTTGATAATTATAAATTAAATTGGAAAAACCAAAAGCTTGTGCTAGCAAACGTGTATCCGATCACGATTTGCGAAAAAAAAAGTTCATGAACAGGAAATATTTGTAATAATTGGTTTGTTAGTAGTAATAGTTTTTCTCAAATATTTGTTATTCATTTTGATTTGAAATGACTTGCCGAAGACTAGGTGCTGGTTGTTCTGGATAACAATGCATTAAAGCAAAATCAGCAATTTTAGAACTTTTAATCAGAAATTTTATTCAAAACTAAGAGCTTGGTAAGTTATCGGATAGTTATCAAAGAAAATAATTATCTTGATAATTTCAAACCCTGACGTCTTGTATGCGAACGGTGCGGAACGCGTTCCCATACTAATCATACGGATTTTTATAGGCAGCTTTATGGGCTCGTAGTCGTTTGCCGTCGGTCAATGCTTCCTGACCCTTACTGAATGACCCGTTTGTAATCCGTAGCCCAATACCATCTTTATCATGATTAATGTAATTCTTAAATTGTTACAGGTCAGAGCGGCAGAGAATGAATATAAACAACATGCTCCAACATTCTAATATCTAATGTTTAAGAAAATAAATTAAGTTCTATTTCATATTATTTGTGTTTCATTTATACTGCGACCTAGGCCGTTTATACTGCGACCTAGGCCGTTTATACTGCAAAGAGGCCTATGTCGGAAGACAAGTTGAAGAGATAGTTGAGTTAGAAGATTTGGGAAAGAGGTGTTGTGTGGTGTATGTAATATAATAGAAATTAAGTTTATTAAATGATTTGTAAAATAATACCTATGTAATGTATATTGTAAACCCTGCAACAATAAAGGCTTTAATAATAATAATAATATACTGCGACCATTTGCTACTGGATTTCGAATGAATAACATTGTTTTTGAGAGTTAAGTAGAACTTTGCATCGATTTTTTATATTGTTTCACTACGAATTTACATAAAATATTAGTACTGGCAGAGGCACTATTTCAGGCACAATTTATTCGATGTAGCTTTAATAAAAAGAAACGTCTATTGTGTGAATTCATGTGTACGCTAGCGCAACGCCAGGAGTGCTATTTTTGAATCTCATACGTTGAACTCAGCAGTTGAAAATGTATGGAGATACGCATCTTTATACTGCTGATTTGACTTTCAAAAATCGGACTCCTGGAGTATGATTTTTGAAAGTCAAATCAGTAGTAGAGAGATGCGTACCTCCAATTCTCCATACATTTTCATCTGCTGAGTTCAACGTATGAATTTCAAAAATAGCACTTCTGCTCCATGTTTTATTAGAAATGTTTTATTATTGAAAGACTTATTAAAGAATGATATCTCCGTTCTCTGAAGACCTAGCCTCATGAGATTTTGGATGCCCTAGGGCACTATATTTTGAGTGTAAAATCGTTGCTGTAGTGTAAGCCGTTTTTACCACAGAAAATGTGTACGCTACCTTGACGTCAGGCTAGCGTACCAAGTAAAAAAAAAACGATACCTCGTAAAGTACAGAGGCACTATTTATTTGACCTAGGTACTAATTAGGCACTATTTATTGGCACTAATCCTAGCCGGATCCATTTCATGTTTACGCTAGCTGTACGAAAACCATTCTTTTTTTTATTTTCTCCATACAATGCCATCTAGCTTGGAATAGACCAACGAACGTTATTTTTTTTCTCTATACAACGACATCTACCGTGGAATAGAGCAACTAAATTAATTTCACGCCATCTAGCGTGGAATAGTCAAACATATTAACAGTCACATCTAAATAAAGTTAACTAAGTGAATATAGCTCCTCGTTGATAGATGGCGTTGAATTGTCTTAATTAACATTAAAAATTAAATATATAACTTGCTTAGATCAAACTTCAAAGTTACCTTAGATCAATTTTACTTTGATCTAAGGTAACTTGGCAATAACTCGCATTCGAAAATTATTAACTTAATAATTTTCTTGACTGACTTAATTTTTCAATCTTTAATTTGATTCGGAATAGCACAACATGGCTGTAACATGTTTAAAATCAATAACATTTAAAATGAAAAAATTATTATTCTAAATAATATCACATAGATAGCTTTTTAACGTAATTTTCACCGAAAAGCCAAGCCACAAGACTAATGCAAGCCCTGTCGCGAATCGTACCGGCTTGACAGCGACTTCGATAAAACATTCTTATGATGCGAACAAAAAGTCATCGGCTGCAATATTATTTTTTTCTATTTAGTTTTTTTGAAGGCGGTTTATTTTTGGATAAAATTTTGTTTTTTCCATTTTCGTTTTTTTTTCTTCCGCACCATTTCTGTTGCACCTTTATGACAGGAATTTCAGCAAGGCTTGCAGCGCTGGTTCCTTGGTTGAGGTCACCTTTGTCAGCCCCTGATGGCTCCATGTCCACCCCAGTTAGTGGGCTCTTTCTTTACCCCCAATCACATCTCACTTGGTGGTAGGTTTGTGCGACAACTCTATATTTTCGAACATTTTTGAAGTGCTGTGTCTCGGGTTCTCTATAACGAGGGCAGCGCAGGACCGGTTGTTATGGCCTGCCCATGGAGGAGGCCTATGTCCAGCAGTAGACGTCCATCGGCTGAGATGATGATGATGATGAGATATAATAAAAAATACACTAACCTACTTTACCATAATGTAAGTAGCTTAGCTACCTACCTTCGTACGTTTCGCAAGATTGCACGTTTGACGCTAGGTATCCAATTGAAAGAACAAATTGCTAACGACTACATTTTATAGGACACCAAAACTGTTGCACAATAGAAAACTAAATCATTATTTGATACAAACAAGGCGGTCTTATAAAATATTAGGTACATAGATAAACTCACGTCCACAATCCCTTTCGGGGTGGTCAGAGACATTGCTACAAGTACCAACTGTTTGTTTCAGAAAGTAGGTAGCTAGTTGTAGCAATGCTCACATTTAGCAATTTAAGAGGATAGACGGGTATGGTTTTTTCCATACAAACGTATTCCCCTGTTTTCTCCCTGGAGTGCGATTTTTGAATCTCATTCGCTGAGCTCAGCAGTGGAAAATATCAGTATTACTATGGAGATATGCATCTTTCTGCTGCTGATTTGACTTTCAAAAATCGCACTCCTGAAACTTAAGAGCATAGGAAATGCTAATTTGGAGAATAGGTCACTTTTTCGACGGTAGGTATACATATTTTGTCCGATCTGCCCCACCCATACACCCCGCCGACTATAGTGCGAAAGAGACAACTGTAGCTTGGACCGATTATTCCCCTGTTTTCTCCCTGGGGTGCGATTTTTGAATCTCATTCGCTGAGCTCAGCAGTGGAAAATATCAGTATTACTATGGAGATATGCATCTTTCTACTGCTGATTTGACTTTCAAAAATCATACTCGAGGAGTGCGATTTTTGGAAGTCAAATCAGCGGTAGAAAGATGCATATCTCCATAGTTATTATGATATTTCCACCTGTTGAGCTCAGCGAATGAGATTCAAAAATCGCGCTCCTGGATAATGACATTAGAGCAAAAAAAATTTTACCATACAATCAGTGTTACCTGTGCTATATCCCTATGTTTTGCTTTTTTGGTTTAATTAATTATTGTAAGAACTAGGGATCTTCGAAAATGACCAATTTTACCGCCCTTTTTCAAAAATCCAGCAAACAAATTTGACGAAAATAAACAAAAAAGCAAAACATATAGACATATCAAAAGTCTTTCTCATATTATTCTTGACAGAATTATTAAAATCGGTTTAGTTTTACAGGAGGAAACAGGGGAATACGAAATGCTGATTTCCTCGATTTTATGTCGATAAAATCGGTCCAAGCTACAGTTGTCTCTTTCGCACTATAGTCGGCGGGGTGTATGGGTGGGGCAGATCGGACAAAATATGTATACCTACCGTCGAAAAAGTGACCTATTCTCCAAATTAGCATTTCCTATGCTCTTAAGTTTCAGGAGTGCGATTTTTGAAAGTCAAATCAGCAGCAGAAAGATGCGTATCTCCATACTTTTTCAACTGCTGATTTCAACGTATGAGATTTAAAAATCGCACTCCTGGACGTGTCAAGTGGTGAGAGGGTCGCTTTTCTTATCGTGTGGGCAGCAAGCTATACTACCACTACCAGATATAGTAGCCGGGACAAACGGCTTAAGGGCCTATGTCAAAAATAATTGAAGCGAAATGGGCGTGTGATAGCTTAATATTACTGCCTGATGCGAGAGAAATAGATGGGGCGGCGCGCGCGCCTGAAACGACGCAAGCGTAAAACACACTTTATGATTGTATGTTGCTTTTTGTGATTGTACTATTTAGTAAGTTCAATTCTGCTCTTATCAAAATTTGTAAAATAACAATTATTCACCGTTTAGCAGTTCTAGGCGTTTATAAATAAAAACGGAACGGAGGCTACTTTGGCTCTTGATCTTGGCTCTATCGAGCTCTTGTCAAAACTTCAATTATATGTTCAATTTACACATATCCGCTATATATGACATATATATGACGCTTTGAAGAATCCTATTTTCTTAACGTGCCATCCGAAGCACGGAATCATCTTACTTTTCAGACAATCAGGTGATTAAGCCTGCAATGTCCTAACCAATTGGGGAAAAACGCACAGTGACATATCACTTTATGTTCCTGTGGGAATCGAACACACGATCTCCGTGTCAAGAGCCCAATGCTCTTAACCATTAAACCACGGAGGCAATCCCCGTACGACACCTACAGGAAAAATTGGGGTGGTCCATTCTAACCCGCGGAACTACTGCCACACGCCTGTGTGACCAAGCTCTACCATTATCCGATATATAAGGTCTAACAAAATTAGGTGAAACTATTTTAAGGCGGTGATCAGACCATCAAACTGACCAACTTTCTCTATGGGACCAATATCGAAATCGCGAAAAAAAATCAGCCTGTTCCATACAAACCTACTCGACCTAAATGTATGGGACAGCAGATTTTTTTTTCTCGATTTCTATATTGGTCCCATAGAGAAAGTTGTTCAGTTTGATGGTCTGATCATCCCCTTAAAATAGTTTCACCTAATTTTGTTAGACCTTATATAACATAAAGCAAGTTCAAGCGAGGTGGAATACTGGATAGGTGGAATTAATACGAGATTCATACATTCGTACACGACAACGCTAATTTGAGGCGGCTCGAAAATACAATACTTACACTCAGTTGCAGAAACGCTCATTACAGTTAATTCTCCATTAAATCTCATGCTAGCTTTTACTACGTCAACAAGACAACAAGTGATACCAACGGATTTAATGGAGGATTAACTTTAATGAGCGTTTTTGCAACTGACTGTCTAACAGCCACTTGCTAACTTTATTCTTCCATATTAAAAATGTTGTATGTTTTGATGTGCAAATGATTTATTTATATTATGTTAACTAGTTAACCTACTTACTGGTTCTTATGAGTAGGTAAAATAATAAAGCAAGGCTAAGTTCAAATGTTTTATTATAATTACAAAACTTAACAACTTCGCAGATATTAACTGCATTATTTTTATCCACAGAATAAGTAGAAATAAATACAGGTGTTCCATGTTCAGTTTTTACTATATTTCATAAAAATGCTGCTCAATTATTCAGGCCATAAAAAATGTAATTAGTTAGGTACCTAGGTCATCATCATCTCCGTTGAAAGACGTCCACTTGGATATAGGTCTCCCAAAGGAATGCTATAAGGACTTCCTGCGCTGCGCTCATCCAGCGTGTTCCCGCCGCCTTCCCCAGGTCGTAGGTCGATCTACCATGTGGGACCTACCGCTACATTAGGTTGGTATCTTACAAAAAACATTTTCAAAAGGTAGGTTGTGAGGCGAGGCCACCATAGAAACTTGTCACGAACTCACGAATCAAACCATTTCCCACAGAACAGCTTAATTACGTTATAAAGGTCTATGCATTTATTTATTATTTTTATTTATTTGGCACACAAAACAGGAAAAAATTAGTGAAATAATAACACATAAGAACATATACCTAGCTTCAATCTAGATTGCAACCCTAAACATGCATGCATTTACATTATATATTTAGCATATATTTTATTTCGACTGTTCCTACCTGCTGGAGTACGATTTTTAAATCTCATACGTTGAACTCAGCAGTTGAAAATGTATGGAGATGCGCATCTTTCTACTGCTGATTTGACTTTCAAAAATCGCACTCCTGACATTTTCAACAGCTGAGTTCAACGTATGAGATTTTTGAATCTCATACTTTGAACTCAGCAGTTGAAAATGTAAACACTCCTGGAGTGCAATTTTTGAATCTCATTAGCTGAGCTCAGCAGTTGAAAATATCAAAATTACTATGGAGATATGCATCTTTCTACTGCTGATTTGACTTTCGAAAACCATACTCCAAGAGTGCGATTTTCGAAAGTCAAATCAGCAGTAAAAAGATGCGTATCTCCATACATTTTCAACTGCTGAGTTTAACTTATGAGATTCAAAAATCGCACTCCTGGTCATCTGCTAGAATGACCCCTTGTGCCCGAACACTTGCACGATGACGTCACGTTATAAGTTGCCGGATACCCGGCCAATAAAATATAAAACACCACTGAAGATCCAATGACACGGAAAGAAGAAGGGTAGAAATAAAAGAATAGGATAATTTTAGATCCATTGGCAAAACATACAATTTATTTACTTACCTAATACCTATACTTAGGCAAAACATACAACTCATTTATCTACGTTTCCTTTATATGCAAGTTAAAGGAATGAGATTATAAACAAGTACAAAATTAAAATTTTTACGTATTTGCAATTCAAAAGACTCAATGTGGACTCAAAACGATTTTGAAATATTTACAAAATCGAAGAACCAAAATCGGAATCGAAATGGATCCATTATCATCGTTAGCCATTCTCCACCTCCACCCATCCAGTAAACAGTTACTTAAGATATAGATTTCCTAATTTTCGTAATCGGAAAACTTTTGAATCATCCTCATTATCATCATCCGATATTATGCACTACAGGGCACGCGTTCCCAATGCAGAATGTAGACTTCACATACACTTTAGAATTTCTTCTTCAGCGGATGCAGGTTTCCTCACGATATTTTCCTTCACCTTTTGAAAGCAGTCGGTGTTACGTACTTAGTAGGTACTTAGAAAAACTAATTTAAATAATTTGAACCGTAAGTAAGTACCTACTGAAAAACATAAAATTTGACATTAGGTACAATTATGCATGCTCACGACCATATTAATCCCATCCCCTTCTGGGTGGTCAGAAGTTTTGCTACAAATACCAACGAACTTTCTAAATTATTATTTTAGAATTCTTTAGCATTGGTTTCTAGGTCACACGAGTTTATTTAACTTCCACTGGGTACCAATACTTATAATTTTGCACATTTTAGCAGTTTTCATTTTCTGCTAGCCATTGCCTTTGTAAAATAGGTAATAAATATACAGGGTGTCAGATAACTTAGCTTTCAGTAGGTATAATTGAACAATTATGTACATACAGAGGTAAAATTTGTAAGTTTGGATGTAGGAGGGAAGGTAATATCCGAAACTACAGAACTGATTTCAAAAATTATTTCACCAATATGTAGAATGAATGGAGTTTCAGTGACAAAGGCTGCATATAGGGTTCAACTTAATATGTTGACGGTTTTTCACACTATCAAACTGAACAACTTTCTCTATGGGACCAACATCGAAATCACGAAAAGAAAATCAGCAAATTTTACTCGCCCCATATGTACGAGAGAGCAGATTTTTTTTGCGATTTCGATCCCCGAAAAAAACTCTCTCCGAGGGTAGGCCTGTGTCCTGCAGTGGGACGTAGGCTGATGATTATGAGAGATTTACAACCGCTAAAAACCTAGTCTAAAACAAAGCCAGAAGTCTCCGTAACCTTTTAAAGATCAATCTTTTCAAATATTTCCCGAAAATAAAATCTATATGCATAAACTGTTTGGACGGGACTTTATAAACATCTAACACATTTGGTAGCTTTCTGTATAACGTCCCTACGTCCTCTGGAGCGGCTAACCAGTCCGTATCACTATAGAACAAAGACACTGGCGTTTTTATATTCTCCAGAGCATATCTTGGTGGTAGCACTGTACCATACCTTCTGAGATTCTCCTTAATTCCATAGTCGAATTCCCTAAAGTCTCCCGAAGTGACTCCCTGGGCGTAATGAAACAATTGCTTGGAAGCCGCCCCGGCCGGTTCATGACCGATTATAACCGGCAAATTGGTAACATTCAACTGTGCATAACCAATCCCAGTCACAAGAAAAAGTGAACTAGCACACAAGGTCTCCGAAATAGGACCGAATCCGCACAAGACAAACTTCACATTCCTTATCAAGGCGTTGTCAGGCATAAATTCGTAAATACCAAAAGCTTTAACAATTTGACGAAACACTGGTCCACCGGGCGCCAGCAATCTGACCACGGGAGATTTCACTTTATTAAAAAATGCTACAGGTGATAACGAAATCATTTGTGATATTTTTCTGTTGTACTCCGGTCTTTTAGACGCCATCACGTAGAAAGTCGTCGTTCCTTGTGAGTGACCGATATATTTTAGAGTTCTTTCTCCCGTTTCATTCAGAACATAATCGATCATAGCTGGTAAATCATAGATTCCAATTTCGTGCCAGGAGAAGTCCCAAAACTCTGCTTCGGAGGGATGTAATCCAATATTCGCTCGAGAATGTTTTGTTCCTCGAGCATTGCCGAGCCATACATCGTATCCTTCGTTGGCTAGGAGATAAGCTAGTCCATTTCGTAGACCAGCAATCACAAAGTCATCAGCGCTTCCAAGTAATCCATGCATCAGAAAAACTGGAGGTCCGTTGCCTGGTATCCGAAACATAGTCAGAATGTATCCATCTTCAGTGACAACTTGATGCTTTTCTATAGGATATCCATACTTCGTTACTAATGCCTCGATCGGTAAGTTTGTATCTTCGTTACCAAGTCCAAGGGAATAATCTTCGACGAATTGATCGACTAAGTCCACTGTGTTACTTTTGCTGGCCAGTTTAAGTTCTTGGTTACTTCTGGTAAGTACGCGGGATATGGCAGTCGGGACTCTTGTTATGGCTTTTACGAATTCAGCGAGCAAATCTCCGGACATTTGAGTAATCATTTGAAAGGCAGGTTGGTTTGATACCTCTTGAATAAGTTTACGTGTATGACTGGCTGCAGATGGAAAGAAAAAATCTGCTAATTGTCCATTGATGGACGATAAAGCGGTGATACTAATTAGAACGCGAATGAAGATCATTCTTATCCGGTGCTCTACCCATCGTCAAATGTTAAACTAACTGTTTATTAGATCTTGTTATCGCCCTTGAATAACCTATTTTTTGTTGTAATTCTAGTAATAATTATTTAATTATCTAATCTATGTTAATCAACAAATCATAATTCCGACGTGAAAAATAAATATATCATAATTATATTATTATTCTTGTATAATGAGTATTCGTGATATTGAACCTATATACTTACGTTATGTAATTTACTACCTACCTACGAACTAACTTACCTAGGTACCTACGTATAGGTGTTGTATTATTTTCAACATGTCTATAATTAAATGCTAAACCTGAAAACAATGTGTGCATCGATACAAAAAACATACCTATACTTATAATAAAAAACAACACAGTCATTAAACCTACCTACAACAGTAACAATATTACAAAACGCAATACCTAGGTACTTTGATTAAATTAAATTAAAAAGATAGGTGACTAGCCTATGTAGCGAATGGACCGCATAAATTGAGCCCCCGTCGCCTAATTTACTTAGTCACAAATCACAATCCGAGCAGCATTGCGTGATTGAGATACTTATTTGATTTTAGGCGGGATGAAAGGTACCTACACCAATGCTTTCACGTGCTTAAAACTCGTCGTGCAAATCACTCAAATAGAAAAACAAATCACATGGCATAAGTAAAGGCTGGGCCACACGGAGTGCAGCTACAGAACGGGTGCAGGCTGCCTGCGGGCCGGCAGTAGTTGTAAACTATGGAATTATATGCGAGGTGTCACACTGAGGCTACCGTTTCGCAGCTGTTCCCCAGCCGCGCCGGACTTCTAGTATGACACCTCGCATATAATTCCATAGTTTACAAAACTACTGCCGGCCTGCACCCGTTCTGCAACTGCACTCTGTGTGTGATCACTCGTAATGTACATGAAAAGCAGTTCAATTTTTCGAGTACGTAATGCAAGAACGTCACCTATCTTCCGCTATTTAGGCACGCAATATTTTTGACCACCCCGAAAGGAATTACAGTCTTGAGTGTATGTATGTGTATATTTAATGAAGTACATACTTACCTACAACAGTAAAATGTTAAACACTTTACTCCATCTTGACTCTAACAAAAATTATCAATTTATCACATTTCGCAAACGGATCCCTGAATCGAAAAATGGTTTCCACGCCTTTCAAATTAAATATAGGTATCTATTTGGCTCCGGCTTCGACCACTTCATTCCTACCCATGATCAGGCCCATATTTTCCATTGGGCACTCTGGGTAAGTGCCCAGGGACCCGCGACCAATGCCAGGTAGTTGTAGTAATGTTCCTGACCACCCTGACATTTTGTGTCGGTCGTAGCGGGCGGCGCCCGTGACTTTGTACGCGCCTTGTACGCGCAGACCACTGACTTTATATAGTTACTCAGAACTTTTTATCGAATGAACCGATTGCTATGAAATAAAGCCTAAATATTAATCCAATCTAAGACCTATGCTTTTGTGAAAACCCCATTCAAATCGGTTTAAGTTTTTAACATTTTGTGTGGTAACACGGACCAAAAACTGTAATTAGGTATAATTATAGTTTTTCATTCGTCATGGTATTATTCCGTACATACAGACTCTATTGAATCGGTTCAGAAGCGTTTTCTGCGACATCTGTCGTCGAGATTTGGTCAGAGAAGAATATTACCCACTTATGAGGACCGATTGCGTAAGTTCGAACTGGACAGCTTGGAGATCAGAAGATCCTTTAACGACTTACTAATTCTATATAAGATACTCAACTCGAAGCTCGATACGGACATCCTTCACCAAATTTCACTGAGACCATGTGCTCGATCTAGTCGTTACCAAAATCTATTTGCTTGTTCTTTAGCTAGAAATAACATCTCTCATAACAACCCTTTGTTACGTATGTGTAAAACATATAACGAACACTGTAAAGATTTCGATATATTTCATCAAAATCAGACTCAATATGTTAACTCTATTAGATTCATTTTAAAAACATTTAAATAACAATTTTCTCAATTCCCAACCATAATGTTTAGATTTTAAGATAATGTTGTGCGCAGTTGTTATTGAGAGGCAATTTTAGCCCTATTGTAGATATAATATTTGTATATATGCATATGTTTTATATTGTCTTTTCTTACTGTGCCTATTAAAATAAAATTATAAGTAGGTATATAGGGTCATTCTTAATATGCTGACGGCTTAGGGGAATAAACTAGTTTTTCTTTCTCTAAGGGACCAACGTCGGAAAATATGGGTCCAAATTTATGGGACAGCTGATTTTCTTGGACCTTGTGTGACAAACGAAGTCTAGTTATATTATCAATAAGTAGGTACTAACCAATTAAAGTCAATGAAAATTTTTAGACACGATCTAGAAACTAATACAATACCTATCCGTGCTTAACATTTGACAGATTTTCGTGAATATTTAAATGCTATACCTAGGAACTTTGAGCCATGATAACTATGAAACTATATTATTGTACCGGAAATCTGACAAATGTAATTAGAGCACAGGAGTGCGATTTTTGAATCTCATTCGCAGAGCTCTGCAGTTGAAAATGTCAAAATAACTATGGAGATATGCATTTTTCTACTGCTGATTTGAATTTCAAAAATCATACTCCACACTGAAAAAAACGTTTGTATATAAACAGCATAACTTTTTGCTATTTATATACAAACGTTTGGTTATGTGCTACAAAACAGTTTGGCATTCACTAAAGTTCGGTTATATTTAACAAAACATTTTTTTCAGTGCAGGAGTGCGATTTTTGAAAGTCAAATCAGTAGTAGAAAGATGCATATCTCCATAGTTATTTTGACATTTTCAACTGCTGAGCTCAGCGAATGAGATTCAAAATACGCACTCCTGATATTGGTTTCTAATTCGTGTCTAAAAAAAAAATTGAACATGCTTCGATCACTGGGAAATGGTAATTATTATTTTTACCACTTTTGTAGTTTTTAAATAAGTTGACTGTAAGAAGATTTTATTCCTACTTTGTTAAAAGCGACTGGCTGTTTTTGCTGAAAAAAAAATGTATTGGCGGCCATTTAGATACAAAAAAATAAATTGTTATTTATTCTTTAATCCATCTATCTATACGTTTTATATAATATAAAACTGTAACAGGAAGTTTGTCTGTAAATTGAAGATATTAACAAAAAAAAAGTTACGATATGGTTTTTAGGTGTCCCTGATTCCATTTCACCAATTTTTGGATTTTTTGTCTGTCTGTTTGTTTGTTTGAACGAGTATCACGGAAAAACTACTGAACCGATTTTGATGAAACTTTTTTTGTTTGATAGCTTATGATCTGACTTAAAATCTGGTATATAATTTGTGCGGACGAAGTCGCGGGTTAACGCTCGTTCATTATAAGGCTATGCAGAATTTTTTTTTATTCATGCTAAATAGGCCAGGAGTGCGATTTTTGAATCTCATTAGCTGAGCTCAGCAGTTGAAAATATCAAAATTACTAGGGAGATATGCAACTTTCTACTACTGATTTGACTTTCAAAAATCATACTCCAGGAGTGCGATTTTTGAAAATCAAATCAGCAGTAGAAAGATGCGTATCTCCATACATTTTCAACTGCTGAGTTCAACATATGAGATTCAAAAATCGCTCTCCAGAGCATCAAATTTTATAATAAGTAGGTATATGCAATCTCTTTTGTACATTATATAAATTAAACCATGAAATGCGAGTTTGATGCAAGAAATAATGTAAAGGCCACAGACTTAGGTATGTAAAGGCTATAATAAAATGATTGATCTTGTCGTATGGATTAAACAGGCTCCTTCTTCAAATAGTCTTCTTCTATATGCTGACAATTTTTAAGATAAGATAAGATAAGATAATGTTTATTTTTAACTTTTGCTTAAAACTATAACATTAAACGGTAGACCAAAAACGAGGCAAGCCTGATACGCGAGGTCTACGATTGGGAATCCTTAACAATAAACAATATATTTAGTTACGAACTAAAGTAAAGAATATAGGATGATCTGGAGTGCGATTTTTGAAACCCATTCTTTGAACTTAGCAGTTGAAAATGTCAATAGTACTGTGGAGATATGCATCTTTCTACTGCCGATTTGGCATTCAAAAATCATACTCAAGGAGTGCGATTTTTGAAAGTCAAATCAGCGGCAGAAAGATGCGTATCTCCATACATTTTCAACTGCTGAGTTCAACGTATGAGATTCAAAAAATTAGGCTTAGGTTAAGTTGTTAACATATTTGCATGCTGTTGCTACAGCTGAACAGAAGAAACTCCGAAATTTATTTCATATTTTATGCCATCTTTTGTAATATTTACCTGTTTCAAAGCAAATAAATTATATTCTATTCTATTCTACAAACCTACTCGAGTCAAATGAATGGGACAGCTGATTTATTTTCGCGTTTTTGATGTTGGTCCCATATAGAAAGTTGTTCAGTTTGATGATCTGATCATTCCCTTCAAAATCGTTAGCATTATTAAAGTATGTAAAAAGGTACCTGCGTTTTTCATCTTCTACTAAGTTTTTTGATAATTGATTTTACATAGTTGAAAACGTAAAACATACAGACATGCTTACTCACGACCGTAATCCCTTTCGGGGTGGTCAGAAACATTGCTACAAGAACTTAAAACATATCTACACATATTTAATATGTGGACGATTTTTTAAGGAGATGATCAAACCATCAAACTGCACAACTTTTCTCTATGGCACCAACATTCGAAATCGCGAAAAAAGGTCAACTGTCCCACACATTTTTGGGTCCAGTATAGGTTTGCAGTTTTGTATGGAACAGATTGATGTTTTTTTCGCGAATTAGATGGTGGTCCCATGGAGAAAGATGTTCGGTTTGATGGTCTGATCATCTCCTTGATTGTATGTGTGTCGGAGATCCAAATAAATAATTATTCTTTCTTTCTTTCCCTTAAAAAACCGCCAGCATAATAAGAAGGACCCTGTAAAAGTGCTGCTGTTTTGTATGGGTGCAGTAAGAGGAATCAAAATATTGCAGCCTAACCGCTCTTCTAACTGTTAACTTTGTTCTTCCCTATCTTGGAACAGAAAAAACTTAACTTCCAACTCTAAAATACAGTGATTAAAAACATGCATAAAAATTAGAACACAATAAAATTGTTTTTCTGCATCGTATTGCTATGTAGTAGGTACCTACAGCTTACGCTGCATTCCCCGCAAGCCGCTCGAACGTCGCGTGTCGCCGCCCAAATGCTGAGTACGCCATTCAAACTAATATAAAAACAAAATGTTTTCTCTCAAACATCACTATTCACCAAAATGAAGGCCGCCTGCCTACTACTCTGCCTCGCACTGGCGCAACTAGCCACTGGCCACATCTTCAGGCGGCAGTACAATCCTCAGATGGACAGCCTTATCGTCCAGCCTGTCGACTACATCCGGCAGCAAGAATACCAACCATCAAGCGAGGAACGAAGCCGAGAAACCCAAGGAATCGAGCAGAAGCTGATCCTGATCCAGAGTCCCCGTAGCATTCAACGACCGCAACAGTACCAAGAGCCCCAACAAAACCAGGAGCCTCAACAATACCGAGAGCCCCAACTATACCAAGAGACCCAACAAAACCAGCAGCCCCAACAATACGAGCAGATTTTAGATGTCCCCCAACAATATCAGATCAAACAAAGCAAAAAGAAATCTCAACAAAAGCAGAAGTACTTCGGCGAGCGTCAGACTAAAGACTCCGTATCCACTGAAATTCACTCACAAGATACCAGCTACAAGAACAGCCAGTATGCCGCCCCAGTTTCCGCAAATGTTCAAGACATCGACCGCCTCTACTCTGCCCGCAAGCAACAAGAAAACATGAAACCAGTCAACGGTGATGCCGTCGCCTGGAGAGGTGTCCAAATAGCCGACAATACAAAACACCCCGTCAAGAAAGAAGACATTGAAAAGATTTTCAGTGAAGCTTACAATACCATGAACCACGTCAGCAAGGAAAACCAGAAGATCTTCCACGAAAACTACGTAGTCGCCGCCCAGACGCACAATGAGGACATGGAACTCAACGCCACCCAGCTTCTCAGCAAGAACGAATACGGAGTCGAGACCCACACCATCAAGACTGACGATGGCTACTTCTTGACCCTGTTCCGTATTGCCCCGAAGAGTCCTACTCTTAAAACAGGACCTGTAGTATTCCTGATGCACGGTCTCCTTGGAAGCGCCGACGATTGGTTGCTGATGGGACCCGGCAAATCCCTCGCTTACCTTCTGGCTGACGCCGGCTACGACGTCTGGCTCGGCAACGCTCGCGGCAACAAATACTCGCGCCGCCACGTCAGCAAGCACCACGCTCTGGCCGACTTCTGGCAGTTCGGAACCGACGAGATCGCCCTCCACGACTTGCCAACCATGATCGACTACGTCTTGAAGACATCCGAACAGCAAAGGATGTACTACGTCGGCTACTCGTTGGGAACCACCGCCTTCTTCGCTCTTGCTTCCGAGCGACCCGAATACAACGACAAGATCATAATGATGTACGCGATGTCGCCTATGGCTTACATGACCAACGCCCGCAGCCCACTGTTCCGTATGATCGCGCCGAACAGTGAGTTCAGCGAGCTTCTGCAGCAGCAGCTTGGATACGGCGAGTTCTTGCCCACGTTGAACCTCGTTCAGACCGTCGGCGGCGTGATGTGCGAGAATGAGATCGGCTGCAAGAACGTTTGCTCCAACGTCAACTTCGTCATGTCAGGCGCTAACATCGAGAGTTTGGACGTGAACATGATCCCTGTCATCATAAAGCACTTGCCGGCCGGCGCCTCCACCCGCCAGATGAAGCAGTTCGCTCAGGCCGTCGCATCCAACGAGTTCACTAAGTTCGATTTCGGCGCTGAGGTCAACATGAAGGTGTACGGCCAGAGCCAGCCGACTAAGTACGACATGGTGAAGGTGAAGGTGCCAATTTCCTTGTACTACAGTGAGGAGGACTGGTTGGCTCACCCCAGAGACGTGGAGAGGCTGGCGTCGGAGCTGCCCAACGTACAGGACCTCTACAAGGTTCCAGCGACACACTTCGCCTCCATGGACTTCCAGTTCTCGAGGAACGCTCCCGAAGTCGTCTACAAGAGACTGATCGAATCCATCAACCAACATAACAAGAACTACGTTTATTAGTGTAAATTTTATTGTAATTTATAGTGTAAGTGTACCATTATTATTTCATTGTCATAAGATGTTTTTTTTTACCTCATCGGAAAATAAATAAATCCGTCCATTATTAAAATGCCTTGTTTTCAATTTATTGAAACCTTTACACATGCCTAAATAACCACACATAGATACACTATACACTGACATTAGTTAAGTATGCTCACGGTTGTTGTAGGCAGCGATAGATTCAAATACTATATACCTACTACTAATAGGTATAAGTATATTATAGTGATATTATATTATCTGTGACTATACCTACTCAAAGTTACTTAATTTAGGTACTCTTCATAATAGTAAAAAGAAACAGTAATTAAAACATATAGCGATCACAACTTTTTTCTTTCATTAGGTAATATGCATTTTCATTTGCAAATATTCACATGTCAAAATAACTGTAAATATCAATGACATTCTATATAATGGGACTCACCACGTCATACAACAACAGGAGTGCGATTTTTGAATCTCATAATTATGTTGAACTCAGCAGTTGAAAATGTATGGAGATATGCATCTTTCTTCTGCTGATTTGACTTTCAAAAATTGCACTCCTGGATTATGATTTTTGAAAGTCAAATCAGCAGTAGAAAGATGTCCATACATTTTCAACTGCTGAGTTCAACGTAGGTATGAGATTCAAAAATCGCACTCCTGGAGTGCGATTTTTCAATCTCATTCGCTGAGCTCAGCAGTTGAAAATATCAAAATTACTATTGAGATATACTTCAGGAGTGCAATTTTTGAAAGTCAAATCAGCAGTAGCAAGATGTGTATCTCCATAGTTATTTTGACATTTTCAACTGCTTAGCTCAGCGAATGAGATTCAAAAATCGCACTCCTGATCATCGTATTAAAAAACTGTCAACATATTAAGTTGGACCCTGTATAGCATTGACACAAAAAATATATTGTAGTGTTTTAACACAGTTTATGAAAGAGTGTCTATTACTACATAGTTGTAGTGTATGAAAAGATGTATGAATGTGGATGCGGCGGATGCGGCGAAAGAAATGTGTCAGAATCTATGCATGTTTGTGGTGGGCTCTGCCTACCTCCATCCATGGGACAGTGGCGTTATATGCTACGTATTACAATTACAATGCTAACGCCGGCGCCGCGCCGGCCGCCACCTAGAATACAACACGCGCATAGTAATATACATATTAATCTATGATAGAGTGGGTTGTGGTGGTGTCGCCTCTAGCGGCAATAATTGGTAGCCATCCTACACGAAAAAATATGGTGACCTATTTGGCGAATATTCGATGAAGCAATTTTTACCTATTCGTGAAATCATTTGTCGTATTATTATATCTTTTTTTTCATTATTTAAAGTTAGAAAACAGAACGGTGGCGTAAATAAACATTTAAATAACCCAATGTTCCAGTTGGTTAAGTTTATATTACTACGTGAATATTCTAACAGATGTCGCTAGTTTACTTGTAAACGGTTGGCTGTTTGACATTTTGAAAACCAAGCCCACGCTTTGTTTTGACATTTTACCCTCCATCTGTCATCACAGCGTTACTGTGTGGCAGAGATGGTAATACGATTTCGCTTATGAAAGACAAGGATGAGGGCGCGGCGGCGCTATGCGCTTCCCGCCGTTCCGCCCCCCGCTCACCTGCCGTCCCCCGCCCATACGTCAGTCGCGGCGAGAACGGATTGCTGTGCGTCGTTCAAGCGAATTATTTTAATTTCGGACTTGACATTATCATCAATAAAGACATTTGCGTGTTGTGTGAACTTTTAACTTGACTCGGTGTGAAAAATTGTGTTCGCATGGATTGAAAAGTGACGATGTTACCCCCTACGGCCGGTTTAGCACAAGAGCAACGTGACCGGCCCGAAATGGCGTTCCAACAGCGCCGCGACGTCAGAGAATTAACACGGGAGATTATCAGGGACGCCCGTGTTGCGAACCGACAACAATCGATGTCTCCAGGAGGTAAGCCGGCCCAAAACGACGCCACGTTTCCGCCATAGCCATACTTGTCAAAACAAAATTGACATACGTCAAGGTGACATTATACAAAAACAAGGCATTTATCGAAATAAAAACACAAAAGAAAGGTATTTCTCTTGAAATATTGCCGAAAAACCATCGGATGCTATTGAATTTAGGCCTGTTACGTCACCCAGGAACGCGATCTTGCGAAAGTAAAATGGCGCCAACGCGCCACATTGACCGCTTGCTTTATCAATATGCATTCGAATTCCTATGTATTGAACGTTTCATTCGTGAATTCAGGTGCAAATATGTCTGTTAAATGCGAAAAACTTCTATTTTGTTACGTAATAAAACAGAATTCAGTACGAAAATAGGCACGTGCTCAAGTTATTTATAGGTCGGATGCTACGTAACTGCCCCGGTAATAAAACCGATCAATATGTTGCATGTTTAGGTGTATTATTCCCTGTTGTGCGTATCCCGCGATAACATAATCATGCTGGAGAATTGTCAAAGTTTGTTTATTGTTGTTATTGGAATCCAGTCGGTTGACTTGTAAAACGTCGCATTGACAGAAAAATGACAGCGAACAAGGCAGCGGTTTGACAAGATGGCGGCGGAAGCAGTCAATTTCGTTAGTTCGGTCACGCGCCACGCTAGGCGGCGCTGCGATCACTTTGTTGTTAACGCAGTACAGTCACGACGAAAAGTCGTTCCAGATTTTGTTTTTTTAATTTTCTTGTGTGGTTCCGTCTTAGAATGAACCACGCCAATTCTTCCCGTGGGTGTCGTAGGAAGCATGCTATGTTATCTTAGTACAAACTAAGTGGAACGCTGATTTTCCATAGACAGCTTCCGCAATCTATCAGTTATGTTTTGAAGCACTTTGTGTTGAACTAGGGTTCATATCGGAGTAACAGCGCACTACACCTCACGCGCTGCGCTGTAGTAGCGAGAGATTTCGCCTATATCAATCACTATCATGTTGGTCTAGCGGTCTAGACAACCGGCCTACGATCTGGGTAGCTAAGGTTCGATCCTCGTGTCGGCCGATCGTCTTTTTCAATTTATTTCATAATGTGGCGCCCCCTAGTACTAATAAGCGGCAACACTTTACTACAACTACATTGTTAAACAGAAAGTTGGTAGGTCTAGGAATTTTTCTGACCACCCTGAGGAATTACGGTCACAGAACATTATAAGAGGGGTTAGAAATGCAAAGTAGTGCTTTTGCTTCGGAGACGGCTGTCGCCACTTGTCTTCCCGCTCACACTGCTACAATTACTCATGCCCTCTCGCTCGCACCACGCCGCGCGCCTTATGGTGTTATGCAAATTATTGCATAACCTGTGATTGCACGTTCCACTCCTACTTTGCACTTCTAACCCCTCTTATAATGTTCTGTGGTCGTGAGTTTATGTGTGTATGTATTATATTTGCCATTTTAGTTATTTAACTACTGCAATATTGAGAACATTATGAACAAGCAAAGTACATAATTATGCAATAGTTGTTAAGAATGTACTATTGGCATAAGAATAATTAATATTCTATAGAAACGAAACTCGCGCGTCAGATGCGTTCAAGGTCACATTAATAGCCTACTGTCTCGCCTCTGCTTAACAGAGAAGTCTGTCGGGGCTTGCATCTGTCGCCTTGCATTCACCCGTGCACGTTCTGTACGATTTTAATACAATTTTTTTCACCATGCCTTCTTATTTCAGTTTTGTATAATATGACTGATATCTGAGTCGAACTAATATACTTATTTTACCAATGAAAATCGTGAAATAATGAGAAATTTTAAAACCTCAATTTTTTGTTGAATTCGGTTAATAGGTTATAAAACATAATTAAATACATCATAAATAACTTACCTATAAAATACAAAGTAAATAGTTATTTTATGGAACAGCCCTGAAGGCCTACGTGGGCGACAGTGGGGCGATGCGTGCCAAGGGGGGAAGGAGGTGTTTATAACGCAGTGTTTAGAGCCCGCACAAAGGAGATCCCATTCAATAGTGTATTAGCTATTCTATGCTATTGGTAAAATTCAAAGATGAGATAATCGGATCCATTTTTAATTATTTACCTAATGTTGAGGTGTTGGAATTTTATTGAAAAAAAAAAACTTTTTTGAATTGAATAATTTAAAGAAGTCACTTTCATACTATGTATCCAATTAATTATGTATTGTATTCCTGGATTTCCTAGCATACCGGGATTTAATTAAAAAAATTAGGCTTCTTTAATTTCATCGCCAAAAATTTACTTTAGGTTTAAATAATACCAATATGATAATGTGATATTCAAGTCTAAATGTATACCTGCCTAGCTAGCATGCCACCCCAGAGAAAACGATAAAAATCGAGATGTGCCTCCATCTTTATTATTTTACGTAGGCCAGAAAGAGCGCGCATGACATTTTTCTCGTTTAAACGCTTTGTCGTGGGTGGCATGCTAGCTAGGCTGGCCTGGTACAGGTGCTCTTTAGACTTGAACAGACGAGTTACGCAAATACGCGTAATTCTACTAACAAACTTTTTTGTCACTTTTTGCAGGGGACGATGTAGCATGGAATATGCAACTTTCGATTTTATACAGTTACTTTCGTGACAAATAGTCTTGTGTGAACCCCAAACAAGACAAGTTGTTCCTCAATTATGGGCTGTCTCGTTTAGTGATAAGGTATTAAATTGTATGCACACGTATATGATCATTTGATCTTATACTTTAGCAGAAGGGAATGCTAACGTAAGGCAGGTCCCTAGTTAAATAGTCTAAGGGAACAGCACATTGCACCAGTTGCGTTTGATTATTATGTATGGTAACGGCCATAGGCAGGAGGAAGTTTTGGGCATTAAAGTGGTTTAGTTTGATGGTTTGAATTACCCCTTTGTAACACTTTCAAGTTTATACCGAAATACACGTTAATGACTTCATGGGCTAGTACCTACCTAACATAAAACTTGGACCAAATTCTAGTAATATATCAAGTATTGTCATACTAATGCTTTCAGTATAAAATGTAATGTAAAATATATGTATAGGTAGATAGCGGAAACCCTTAAAGGTGATTTTACCATCAATCATCTTGACAGCAGCTTCGGGCGCGCCATTATGACTTAGCAGGAATATTGTAGATGCCACCTTAATATCCCAACAACATAGATACTTAGTGCCACTCGAAATTTCACTGATTTGATTTGATTTATGCTTAGGTACATTTGTTTTTTAAAGAATAAAATACAGGGAGAACAAAATAAAAACTTTAAATAATTTAATTAAAGATTGAAAAAATTTTCTCATTCGGGTTACCCAGAGAACGAAATTTTCAATCTGTTACGTCTTAAGGGGGGGGGGGGGTCTTAATTTCGTTCTATGGGTATTGGGTTCGGGGGTGAAATTGGATAACGCAGTTGGAAAAGTGGGTTCAAGTCCCGCCCCGAGAAAATTTTTTCAATCTTTAATTTGATTCGAAATAGCACAACATGGCAGTAACATGTTTAAAAATCAATAATACTAAATAATCTCTTTCATGCAAGTGGAGTGGATACAATCTAATCTAAAATAGACTGGACAAATATTAAAAAAACTAAACAAGTGCATGCTATACACGCATCAGCTTTGAGCTGCTAGTGTATCATATATAATAATAATAATATTATAAAACTGTAACAGAAAGTGTGTCTGTACATTGAAGATATTAACAAAAAAAGGTACAATATGGTTTTTAGGTGTCCCTGAATCCACATCACAAATTTTTTGATTTTTTGTCTGTCTGTTTGTTTGTTTGATCAAGCATCACGCAAAAACTACTGGACCGATTTTGATGAAACTTTTTTGTTTGATAGCTCATTATCTGACTTAAAATCTGGTATATAATTTGTGCGGACGAAGTCGCTGTCGTATTTTTAAGAGGAGGATCAGACCATCAAACTGAACAACTTTTTCTATGGGACCAACGCATATCGCAAAAAAAAAAGCTGTCAGCATTTGGGTTGAGTAAGATAGCAGTTTTGTATGGAACAGCTGATAATATTTTCGCGATTTCGACGTATGGTCTCATAGATGTTGTTCAGTTTCATGGTCTGATCATCTCCTTAAATAACCGTGAGCATATTAAGAAGGACTATATTATGTATAATTTGTGCTGGTAAACTCTAGTCTATCTATACTATTATAAAACTGTAACAGGAAGTTTGTCTGTACATTGAAGATATTAACAAAAAAAAAGATACGATATGGTTTTTAGGTGTCCCTGATTCCATTTCACCAATTTTTGGTTTTTTTTTCTGTCTGTTTGTTTGTTTGAACGAGTATCACGCAAAAACGTGAACGTTTTTTTTGTTTGATAGCTTATGATCTGACTTAAAATCTGGTATATAATTTGTGCGGACGAAGTCGCGGGTTAACGCTCGTATTTCATAAAACTTCAACAACCAACACTAACACCCTGCTCTATTTATTATCTAGAATGTACCTAGAGTACAAATCAAAACAAGTATCAGTTCATTCATTATTATCTCGAAGCGTCGACTCGCGCCGGTAACTGGGACGTACAATCTTAGGCCCGGGCTCGGTTGCACTTCCTTTTAAATGTCAAGACGCATTCTTATCACTTCGACACGCGTCTGCGACGATCCGATTTTACAAATGGGATGGGATTTTTTCCAGCTTGTCGATATTTTAATAGAAGTTTCGTTGCATGCAAGTCTGTAAGTGGGCGGTCGCGTATGGGTACTCTCCGTCTCCGGCTTGCCACGAGTCTCTACCTTTTTGTATTTGCTCAAATGTGTTTTTGTACAGTCAAGAGCACGTCAAGCTTGACACTTTGGACTTTGTACCGTTCTTATTTAGTGCGCCATAAGCGTTACAATCGAACTGCAAGTGTAAAGCTTGATGTGCTCTTGAATGTACACAAAACAATCAAAATTATTATACAAACTACTTGACATTGGAAAAAAAATGAATGTACTTAAACTCACGACTCCTTTATTTATTCCCTTTCGCGGTAGTCAGAAACTTTGCTCCAATTGTACCAACTACTTTCTAAATGTTTAAACTAATAATAATAAGTTATGCATATTTATGATTTCAGGATAAAATAAGTCAAGTCTTGTGACACTTGAAAAAGTAGTTGTAGCATGATCATTGATCACCCGAAAAGGGAATACGACCGATATTTTACCTGTTTATACCTATTATAAAACTGTAGCAGAAAGTTTGTCTGTACATTGAAGATATTAACAAAAAAAAAAGTTACGATATGGTTTTTAGGTGACCCTGATTCCATTTCACCAATTTTTGGATTCTTGTTTGTTTCTTTATTTGTGTGTTTGTTTGGGTGTTTGTTTGTTTGAACGAGTATCACTCAAAAACTACTGAACCGATTTTGATGATACTTTTTTTGTTTCATAGCTTATGATCTGACTTGAAATCTGGTATATAATTTGTGCGGACAAAGTCGCGGGTTAACGCTCGTCATAAATAAATTCGTTGATATGCAGTCAATAGGCACCCGTCCAATTACAGATCAAAGTACGGCCTGACTTTGCGTTTTTTTCTTAATTCAAAGCAAACATTTTATTGATTATTTCATCACAATGTGACAAATAACAGCCGTAAAGCCTTGTACACACTTTTGAATACGAAAAATGGTTATGGATATTTGGACCGTATGTACACACGGCGGCACATCAAGCTATACAAAACCAACATACGAGTATGTTGGCCGCGCAACGTATGTAACTCGATCGACCTACGCGCGGCCTGCTTATTTTGGTTTTGAATAGCTTGATGTGTCGCCTTGTGTACGCAGTGTACGGTACGTGGCGTAGGTACGCACGCAAAGCAAAGAAAACACGAACACAGTTTGACACGGGCACGCTTTTGGAAAGAGAAAACGATATCCGATTACGTATGCATGCATGTACAGAATGCCTGCATATGCTCAGGACAGTATTCCCCGAGGAGAAAGTCAAGTCAAGATATATTCTGACAACTCAGAACAGCCACGTTTCACTAGTAGTACCGAAACTGTCCAGTGTGACGAGTAGTGACGTTATAGAAGTTAATTAATTTCGCCTAAGGTGCGGTTTATATAGAAGAGACGTGGCTCGGGCGGGGTGCAGCAATATAAACCTTATAGTACGTAGCATAGCGTCGTTTGGAGAATTACGCCCGCGCCTCCAGCACGGCTAGCATGCCACCCACGACAAAGCGTTTAAACGAGAAAAACGTCGTGCGCGCTCTTTCTGGCATACGTAAAATAATAAGGATGGAGGCGTATCTCGATTTTTGTTGTTTTCTCGGGTGTGGCATGCGAGGCCTACTGGCGACGTCGCCTGCCTAGCTAGCATGCCACCCACGACAAAGCGTTTAAACGAGAAAAACGTCATGCGCGCTCTTTCTGGCCTACGTAAAATAATAAAGATGGAGGCACATCTCGATTTTTGTCGTTTTCTCGGGGGTGGCATGCTAGCTAGGCTGGTGACGCGGGCGCGATTTTCCTTTACGACCAAAACGACGCTATGCTACTTACTATAAGGTTTATATTGGTGTTACTTTGACAATCCGCCACCGCCACACGTCTCTTCTGTATAAACAGCACCTACCAGTGTTACATGTATGATGACCTGTCACATCGTCCTAGCCTGTCACCCATACCATATACAAAGTGGTTGGGTATCATCCAATACTACGAAACAGATTTTATTAGAAATGTGTACGCACGGCGACACATCAAGCTATACAAAACCAACATAAGCTACGCGACGCTATACGTTACTCGACCTACGCGCGGCCAGCTTATTTTGGTTTTTTATAGCTTGATGTGTCGCCGTGTGTACACGGCTTTATGTATTAAAAGCTGACAATACGCAAATGATACACAATGGTGTAATTTGAGTGTGTGTTTTTCGTTACATTAGTTTACTTGAATTGTTTTGAAATTATGCATTTTTTAATGTCGGTAGGTACTGGACCTCCATGGATTAATTTATCATAGCAGATTTTGACTATCTATAGCGGCTACTTATAAACATACATTATACAGGGTGTAAGGAAAAGCATCATTAGATTCATTAATCATTACCCATCAAACTTAACAACTTTTACTACGGGAGCAAACATGCCAGAGCAACAAAAAATTGCTGTTCCATACTAAACTGCCATACGCTTACTCGACTGAAACATATGAAAAGCTGATTTTTTTTGTTCTGACAGGTTTGTTCCCATAATAAAAGTTGTTAAGTTTGATGAGTAGAGTACGTGGTTTAAAGCTCAATGATACTTTTCCTTACATCCTGTATATGTAGGTTCATAAACTTAAGTCCAAAATCTCTTTTAGGGTGATAGAAAAATTGCTACAACTACCAGTGACCTTGCAGGCAGTTGTAGTAAGGCTTCCATTTTGTATAGGTATTAACACGTCTAAATAAGTTCGTTTCACCACTTCTAAATAAGTTCTTGATAGCTTGTCTGACAGATCGTTTGACGTATCTTTAATACGAAATAATGTCAAACGATATCAGATAAGCTATTAAGAACTTATCTGACAGAAACAGGCCCTAAATGTTTCAATTCAAGACGGAATGACGTGTAAATTGGTGATAGGTGGCTAGCATTTCGCCCACAAAAACTTTGCTCAGTCGCGTCGTACGACACCCACGAGAAGAAATGGTGGTCCATTCTAACACACGGCTTAAATTAACAAAATTTACAAGTAAAAATTTAAATTTACAAAAGCAGTTTAAGATATTGACCGTCGACCAACGAACCAAGCAAAAGAAACTAAGATATTAGTCCACAAATATTTGCAGCTATTCTTAGAATAAAGGATCCTTTAGTCAACTTGACCTTAGCACTTAGATCGTAAACGAAGGGTCCATCGTAGGGATGCCAAATTACGTAACTTTACCGAAATCGTAAAATACGGGTAATTTTCTTTCTACTTTATAACAAACGAGCGTTAACCCGCGACTTCGTCCGCACAAATTATATACCAGATTTTAAGACAGATCATAAGCTATCAAACAAAAAAGTTTCATCAAAATCGGTTCAGTAGTTTTTGCGTGATACTCGTTCAAACAAACAAACACACAAACAAACAAACAAACACACAAACAAACAGACAGACAAAAAAAAAATTGGTGAAATGGAATCAGGGACACCTAAAAACCATATCGTAACTTTTTTTTTGTTAATATCTTCAATGTACAGACAAACTTCCTGTTACAGTTTTATAATAGTATAGATAGATTGCAAGTTTTCCAAATTGTCAGAATTTTTGGGCCATGGATTGGCCATGAATTTGTAATTAGTTTAAGATTTAATACTCTCTTAAAATACTTGAATTAGCATCCCTAACATTGTCGTAATAATAATTTGTAAGCCGTAAGGTAAGACATGTTGGACCTAATAATTATTGTAACAACTGCTTGTAAAACTACTCATGTCTAACAAATAAATGCATCTTTATCGTTTTTAGAGACTTACAGCTAAAAAGGCAAATAGGTAGTAGGTATTTTTAACCTCCCTAGTAAACTTCTGTCCATTTATTAAAACTACACGAACAAACACACAACGTTAATGCCCCCCCCCCCCCCTCAGTCCGCCCTTTTCCCCTCTCCACCTCCTCTGACACCTGTATATCAATTGTATATTATGTTATAATATTATACTTTATTTGTACACACTGACATAAAAATACAGAAAGTTGAGACAACATGTACAAAGGGCGAGCTTATCTCTGAAGAGATTTCTTCCAGCAGACCCGCAAAAGAGATAGAAAGAATAAAATAGTAATTGTACGTATTGTATTGTAATGTACTTTTAGTTACAAAAAACCTGTCTAAAGCAAAATAAAAGGAAAAAAATTATTTTACTGAAAATTACGAAATATTTGAATTTTACCGAAAATTACGTAAGCTATTGAATTTTACTGGTGTAATTTTACCGGTTTTCATCCCTAGTCTATGGCAAGTAAATACGAATGTCCTTGGTAGGAGTTGCGTCACCCCGGCCCTGGCGGGCGTTCACCCCTATCGACCGCCCCCAACGGTTCCGTACCCTTCCCGGTACAAGCTGGCTTCACTGACCGAGGTCTAATGTTTAACTTTAATTTGTTTACTTACAGTACAGTCGAAGCGACTTGCACCATTATTCGATACAAATATGTTAGGGGTGATTCAGACCGTCAAACTGATCAACTTTCAATACAGGGTGTAATAAAACACCTTCGTAAAACTTTTAGGGGTGCTACAGACCATCAAACTGGAGCACTTTAACTATAGAGCCAACATCAAAATCATGAAGAAAAATTCAGTTATTGTTTCATATAAAACTGCAGTATCTACTCAACTCAAATGTATAGGGTATCTCGATGTTGACTTCATATTGAAAGTAGTTCAGTTTGATGGTCTGGACCACCCATTTAAGTAATAACTAGGGTGTTTTGTTACAGCCTGTATAAGAATTGTTCCTATAGTGAAAGATGTGCGTCGAAATTTCGAAAAAAGAATTGGTTTTTCCATAGAAAATTAAATGTACGTAAAAATTCACGACCGTAATCCCTTTTACTACAACTACCAACATTCGAATTAAATGTATGGCGACAAAAATTATTTTTTCGCTATTTGTTCAGTTTGTCCTATTTTGAAAGTTGTTCAGTTTGATGGTCTGAAGCACCCCCTAAAGATAGAATACACCCTATATCATCGTTTTTTCTGATGTTAAATTGAAATTACAAAATTTTGAATTATGTTATATCCTGCGCAAACCCTGCTTCCTAGCAAGTCTCAAAAACACGTAATTGCTGTTTAAACGATAAAGGAAGGCATCCAGAGGTAAAGGAATTCCTCAAATAATTTAATTATCATCGTTCACAAGCATAACATTGTTTTCCTTCCAAACATAATTCCCTGTTACTCATAGGACAGATAACTAACCTATATACTATATATACTATATAGGTAAATAAATACCTAACATCGAGTGCGATTTTTGAAAGTCACACGTGCAAATCAGCAGTAGATAGATGCATAAGCTCCATAGTAATTTGGACATTTTCTACTGCCAATTTGGACGTCTGACTTTCAAAAATCGCACTCTATCATTCTCGAATGGCCAGCCCACAAGGTGGACCGACGACCTGGTGAAAGCGGCGGAACCCGTTGGATGAGGGACATGAGGGTAGCGCAGGACCGGTCGTTGCGGCGATCCTTGGGGAGGCCTATGTCCAGCAGTGGACATCCATCGGCTGAGATGATGTCAACTGCAAATAACGTCTTACCGATACCGATGCACTTACATTTTGTGACGAAACTAAGATTTTCTTCAAATTATTATTTCTGAAAATAAGTAATCATCATCATCATAAGCCTATAAACGTCCCACTGCAGGGCACAGGCCTACCCTCAGGGAGGGTGTATGGGCATTAGTCCACCACGCGTGCCCAATGCGGATTGGTAGACTTCACATACACATCAGAATTTCTTCTTCAGTGTTTCCTCACGATGTTTTCCTTCACCGTTTGAGAGCAGTCGGTATTATGTACATAAGTTAGAAAAACTCATTGGTACATGGCATGTTATCCGTGTGGATTCGAACCCGGATCCCCATAATTGGGTGTAATACCTCTCCGCACTGAGCCAGGAGTGCGATTTTTGAAACTCTGCAGTTGAAAATGTCAAAATTACTATGGAGATATGCATCTTTCTACTTATGATTTGACTTTCAAAAATCATACTACATGAGTGCGATTTGTTAAAGGCAAATCAGCTGTAGAAAGATGCTTATCTCCATATATTTTCAACTGCTGAGTTCAATGTATGAGATTCATAAATCGCACTCCATAAGGAGGGTTATTATTAAATTCCTTGACTGTAACTATGACTAAAAATATGCTAAAAGTGAGCCTTGCTGGCCACTACACGTTCATAAAGATGTCTGGTAGTTTTAGCGAGGTTTCTGACCACACCAAAACGGATTAAGATCGTGAGTTTATCTATGTGAGTCTGTATATTTTAAATTAAGAAATCTAACCGAAACAAGTAAAATTGGAACTTAACCGTTTAGCAAAATATAATTAAGTTTGCGTTGACGTATACATGCGCGACCCGTTTTTTGTTGTTGATGTATGTATTTCGTAAAATAACATATCATGCTCCACTAAGTAAACAACTTAAATGGCGAAGAAAATTGTTTACATTCGGAAATGTACACACACACAAGTTCTACATTGACTTCATAAGAATGCCATGAATCTTAGTTACCCTGTATTTTAATCTAGAAATAAACATTTTTACGGTTTTTCTCAAAAACTGCACCCTGTATTTTGTTGAATTTTAAGATTTTATTTTATAACTTTGTATGTACTTATGTTAGATTAAGATGTTTAGAGCAGTTGTTTATTTTATCTGCGTTCACTTCCTCATTTCCCACTCAAGACCTTAGGGACAAGGGAGGGGCTGAAAATCAGCGCTGCGTGGATTCAACCCCGTGCCAGCACAGGCTGAGCCTCGACCTTTTGCCTCAGTCCTGTAACTCTATATTATTTTGTACTGTAGATTGTAATAAAAACAAAGCAATAAATGATTTTTTAAATTTTAATTTAATTGTTTGTCGTAAGTGCTCAGTTCATTAAAAATTATTTTTCTTGAACTAACATTTATAGGGACCATTGAACTGCTCCATTTTGTTGGGCTATGCTATGTTCATGAAAATATAAATCTTATCTACAACTATTATAAAACTGTAACAAAAGTGTGTCTGTACAGTTAAGATGATTACAAAAAAGGTAATGATATAAGATAAATGATATCGTGTTTAGACTTCAAAACTCAAGAGTAACGTATGCGCAGACCACTGACTTTAAATACACATAACTTTTGATTGAAAACCCAACCCATTTTTGATTGTATATGCTAAATAACTATTATAAAACTGTAACAGGAAGTTTGTCTGTACATTGAAGATATTAACAAAAAAAAAGTTACGATATGGTTTTTAGGTGTCCCTGATTCCATTTCACCAATTTTTGGATTTCTTGTCTGTCTGTTTGTTTGTGTGTTTGTTTGGGTGTTTGTTTGTTTGTTTGAACGAGTATCACGCAAAAACTACTGAACCGATTTTGATGAAACTTTTTTTGTTTGATAGCTTATGATCTGACTTAAAATCTGGTATATAATTTGTGCGGACGAAGTCGCAGGTTAACGCTCGTGCTAAATAAAATTATGTTTATGTACCCGTAGATGTTAAAGTTTGGGATTTATAGTTATGCATACAGGTTTATAGGGTAAACAGTTGAATCACTTTAAGGGTTGATTGTACCCATGATACTAAACAACTTTCCCTAAGAAACTTATAGGAAATTAATAGAAAAATTTTTAGAGTTCCCATACTAAATGCAATCAGCTGATCGAAGTTTTGTATGAAAAGTCGAAAAAAAATTGCGAATTTTCTATAGGTATCTTTAGGAAAGTTGTTCAATATCATGGGTACAATCACCTCTTAAAGTAATGCAACTGTTTACCCTAACACCCTGTACAAACTTTAGCCACTTTTCTGTGCCTTAGCTGATAGCTTCGAAATATTCAATGTATTCGTAAATCGTTTCGAAACAGTTAGGAATATGCGCATTCATTTCTTTGTGCTACACTTCCTGCTAAACCCACGATTTATTTAAATAGTTTTCTCCGTGACTGTACAAAATAGGAAAATGGCAGAATGGCAGTATTTATTTTACAAATGTGTTTTATGATGTCGAACCCATGACATGTTTGCGAAGCCATTGTTACTACCGACATTCGTCCTATTTTGAACCTAAACATAAAGTAACCAGAGTTTGAAACTGTCCCTCACAATGTATACATTTTATGTAGATATATTCTTTGATTTATTTATGAAATGTATGTGACCTGTTATACTCGCGCATAATTTAGAGCGAGTTAGAACTATAGTTGCATAAATGCTATTGTAAATGGTACTTCATTTCTTTGTTGACAGACGCTAAAATTGATTGACATGTGATGTTTGTACACTTATGCATAAAGTCCTCAGAACTATGATATAAATTCGTATTTCGATGTGATCAGGCCCCGTACCCGGACTTTCGACCCGGTCCGAACTTCATTGTAATAGAGTTGACATTGGAACGAAAACGTTCACACAATTGTGAAGTTCGAATTTTCTATAGGTATCTTTAGGAAAGTTGTTCAATATCATGGGTACAATCACCTCTTAAAGTAATGCAACTGTTTACCCTAACACCCTGTACAAACTTTAGCCACTTTTCTGTGCCTTAGCTGATAGCTTCGAAATATTCAATGTATTCGTAAATCGTTTCGAAACAGTTAGGAATATGCGCATTCATTTCTTTGTGCTACACTTCCTGCTAAACCCACGATTTATTTAAATAGTTTTCTCCGTGACTGTACAAAATAGGAAAATGGCAGAATGGCAGTATTTATTTTACAAATGTGTTTTATGATGTCGAACCCATGACATGTTTGCGAAGCCATTGTTACTACCGACATTCGTCCTATTTTGAACCTAAACATAAAGTAACCAGAGTTTGAAACTGTCCCTCACAATGTATACATTTTATGTAGATATATTCTTTGATTTATTTATGAAATGTATGTGACCTGTTATACTCGCGCATAATTTAGAGCCAGTTAGAACTATAGTTGCATAAATGCTATTGTAAATGGTACTTCATTTCTTTGTTGACAGACGCTAAAATTGATTGACATGTGATGTTTGTACACTTATGCATAAAGTCCTCAGAACTATGATATAAATTCGTATTTCGATGTGATCAGGCCCCGTACCCGGACTTTCGACCCGGTCCGAACTTCATTGTAATAGAGTTGACATTGGAACGAAAACGTTCACACAATTGTGAAGTGCGAATGTCCGGTTAGACCCTCTGAACTTTAGTATGGTTTGAGAATAGACCACCCAATGTCTCATAGTGCGTGTCATACGAGGCAAGCGACGACAAGATATATTTTTATACGACTGAGAGATTAGCTACTTAGCCGCCCGCCATGGACAATGCGTGCTCTGGCTCACCCTCTATCTAGAAAAATATACTCGTCCCTACTGTCGTCTTCCCCAGTCTTCCGAGGGGGGATACAAAATTGGTGGGGGGCAGGAAGTGTCCGTACTGTACCTATGTAACTATATGTAATACCATACGTGACCATACTATATTTTTACTGCGACCCAGGACAAAAATTTTATGTAATTTTACGTGATGAATCGAATCGATTCGAATTTACTACACGATTGTACTTTCGTCGAAGCGCACTGACAAAATTATGCTACTGTAAAAAGAAATAAGTCTTGCGTCCATTCAGCCTTGACGTAAACAGTGTTCAATTTTGTTTGCATCGCCGCGTCTAAACTAATATTCTTATTAGCATACAGGCCTACTCTTGTAGTCTTGTGTCCCAGTCACCTACTTTTTAGTTTGATTTTTAAGCTTTTTAAAATGTTTAGCTAGTAAAATTTGAGGTCTCTGTATATTAAGTTAATGTTTTTGTTATACAAAAATGGGTAAGGCTGGCGAAGCATGTTATGCTCTAGATTCAGACAACACTTAAACAGAAAATTGCCAAACAAATAAGAATCTTATTTAGAAAAAGACTACCAAGGGTTGACGATGATGATATTATACCCTGATCCCACACTGCAGGTGGGCAATGGCCTCCACTCACGAATAAAGGAGTGGGCCATATTTAATGGCCTATGTTTTTTTTTATTTTTATTTACGCGGGCCCAGGTAATGGTCCACTTGCTGTTAGAAAATTTTCAGCTACCTTTAAGAGGCTATGTGAAAAAAATAGGATTCTTCAAAGCGTCATATATCATGAAGTACTAACAGTAGGAGTATGATTAGCGAATATGTGTAAATTGAACATATAATTGAAGTTTTGATTAGAGCCAAAACACGATTAAGACACATTTTTTCGATAGGAAAACAAGCCAAAGTAGCCTCCGTCTTTATCGATAAACGCTTGGAACTGCTAAACGGTGAATAATAGAAACACGAGACTTGATTTAAAAAAAAGAGATTGATATTTCACTTTGATTAGAGCAGAATCCAACTTACATAAATGGTACAATCACAATTAAATAAAGTTTGTTTTACACTTGCGGCGTTTCAGGCGCGCGCGCCGCCCCATCTCTTTCTCTCGCATCGGGCAGTAATATAAGCTATCACACGCCCATTTCGCTTCAATTATTTTTCGACATAGGCCATTAATAAGCCTTTGACCTGGCTTTACGAATTACACCGACCGCAACCTGACGAAAATATCCGGCACCATACGCTTACCGTGCCTTCCTAAGCTCGAAAGGCTTGATATATGAAACAAGTGAGCGGGGTTCACTCTTCTGTGGAAATACCACTAATGCGGTCACCCATACAAAGACCGACCGGTCGTGACGTTGCTTAAATTCCTTGATCGTTTCCAATACCGAACTCGGTAATATTATACCATGCTTGTAAGTCTTACCGATGTACCTGACAGTTGCAAAATTTAAATAGCGCGCAAAATGATTGGATGTGTCAATGTCAAGTGCGCGCGTCTAAAAACCTTGGCGCTTTTGCTAATACTTTTCGCGCTCTTATGGCTGGCGAAGCGTCCGTGAGTCTGCTATTCTACTAAGAGCGATATAGAGAAAGTATCACCCAATTTCGCACCTTTTGACTTACCGCGCATTTTTAATTTCTTTTAAAAGACTTCGGGTTTTGACGGAGACTAGTCTGGTCTGCGCAAACCAAGATTGGTAATTAATTTTCCTGCGGTCGTAGCATGATGCGCGTGATATGGTTATATCACGCCTTTTTGTCCCGTTCGTTCGCGCGCAAATAGAGAGAGAGCCAAGGCGCGACAGCGCTATATCACGCTGTCATACTAGACATAGATATAGACAGACATAATTTATTGATAACAGGTGTTACAGGTCATACTTACTATCGCTGCTTGTCGTACTGTACTTTACTACGCCATCGAGCGCGTCCTTTCATGACCATATTAAAAAAACCTAAACCGTATCTTTCACAGCACGAGACAGATTTCCATCCACGTCATCAACGGACGACAATGAGAGCGGTACGGAGAGTGAAGCGGACAGATCTCGGCGCGCCAGCCTCGTGCACATCCCAGGCCACCCGACCCCACCGATGGGCATCGTGACAGTGAGGAAACGTCGCGGCAACCTTCCCAAGCACTCGGTGAAGATACTGAAGAGGTGGCTGTATGATCACCGTTATAACGCTTACCCGAGCGACGCTGAGAAGCTTACATTGAGTCAGGAGGCCAATTTGACTGTCTTACAGGTGCGTAGTTGATTTGTAGTGTGATCAATTGATCGTACAGGGTCTTTATTAATATGCTGACGGTTCTTTAAGATGAACAATCCATTAAACTGAACAACATTGAAATCCAATCTAGGCTAGATTTATTCTTCTCACAAATTTTTTTTTTTTGATGGCTGAGTTTTTTCTATGACTCATTTAGTTTGTACTTAGGTTATAAATTATAATTTATTTGCTATCTCTTAAAAATTATCATTATCAGTTACTGAAAGAATTCAAGTTAGAGAAAATTTCGCGTTTCCGATTATGTTTACCATAGATAGGTAGAAAATAAACAATTTATATGCATAAGTAACACACATAATTTGACAGATAACAACAAGTTTACAAAACAAGAATACAAGGCAGCATTAATAGAACATGTAATTTATTGTATGCTCCAGCAGCAAATATGTCCCAGCTCAACAGTGGCCTTGCCTTAAAGCAGGGTGTTGATTTTCAGATAAAACCTTTTTAGTAGTAGTCTGACACAGTAATCAATGAGTGATAATAAATATGTAAATAAAATATGGTTGTGGAGTGTTTGGGGTGTCTGTTCTTTTCTCTTAGAAGGTAACAACTGTCTTCCAAGGAGATAATTTACTCTAGCTTGAATTCTTGTAACTGATAGTACAATAAACTCTAATAGGTATGCAACTGGTTCATAAACGCCCGCCGGCGCATCCTGCCGGAGATGATAAGGCGCGAGGGGCACGATCCCCTGCACTACACGATCTCGCGGCGCGGCCGCAAGCAGCCCGTCACCGCGTCGGGCTCCGGCGCCGGCGTCGTCGTCACTTGGGAGGGCGGAGACCTGGAGGTAAGGATATCAGTTGAATCAACGTTTTGAGAACAGCAATCAAATTTACGACTAGATCGATTAGTTTGAGAGGAAAAGCAAATTGTTGTCCGAATTAACATGTTTGCTGTCAGGAAAATGGTGCAATGCAAAAGTGCCCTAAGATATTCGTTTGTCATTTTTTATTCTTGATCGATGTTTGAGAACCATGGGAAAAGGCTTTGAAAGTCACAAAAAATAATCCACTTTGAAAAATATTTTATAATATGGATATTTTCATCAGCTGCAAAAAGCCATTGTATACTCAAGATCACAAGATCATGTTGCATTGAAAATAACTTGCCATATGGATGGATGGAAGTTGCCAAATTGACATGTCAGCTGGTGCGCGGTGGGTATTTTAAATTAAAACGGCACCTCTGTAGAGCTGAGATGACCTAGAGTATAATGTAGGAAAATGTCCAGTAATATCTACGTGATTGTTTTTATTCTTTGTTACCGAACTGCCATGCCAATGTTACTATTATTACTAAAAAGAAGTAATTACGAAGGACCCCATACATCTTTGGCACCAAAGGTAACTATTAAGGGCCTATGTCGAAAAATAATTGAAGCGAAATGGGCGTGTGATAGCTTATATTACTGCCTGATGCGAGAGAAAGAGATGGGGCGGCGCGCGCGCCTGAAACGACGCAAGCGTAAAACAAACTTTATTTAATTGTGATTGTACTATTTATGTAAGTTCAATTCTGCTCTTATCAAAATTTGTAAAATATCGATCTCTTTTTTTAAATCAAGTCTCGTGTTTCTATCATTCACCATTTAGCAGTTCCAAGCGTTTATAAATAAAAACGGAGGCTACTTTGGCTTGTTTTTCTATCGAGAAAATGTGTTTTTGCTCTTTTCAAAACTTCAATTATATGTTCAATTTACACATATCCGCTAATCATACTCCTACTGTTAGTACTTCATGATATATGACGCTTTGAAGAATCCTATTTTTTCACATAGCCTCTTAATGTAATTCTATAATAATTTTAAAAGTATAAGTTTGGTTCTAATAATTTGTATTTTGTAATGTTGCAGAACGACGCAGAACGCGGCGCCGACCACGACTACGGCGACGGCCTCCTCGTGTACCGCAGTGACGGGGACGAGATCGCGGACGCGGAGGAGGGCTACTCGTCCAGCGCCGTCAGCGAGGAGGAAGTCAAGTACGACCCGTCAGTGTGGCAGTCCGTCATACGATACGGCCCCGAGGACAGGGAGCTACACCCCGCCGCCAGAGGGTCAGTTCTGTCGTGTCGTTAGCAATGAAAGCGCGCGCCCTGAGATCTCCTTGCCTTACGGTCACCGTGAAAATGCGGGCACGTTTAGGTGTTTTTAATCGAAAACTAACTCGATATTACACCAAACACGCAATTACAGAAACAACGGATTTTTACAAATTAAACACTTCGAAACAATCACACATACAATTAACAACGATATTAATATACAGTGGTGTAAGTGACAGCCTAGCAAATACAGAAACGGTGAACTCAGACCATCAAACTGAACAACTTTCACTATGGAGCCTACCTCAGGAAACGCGAAAAAAAATCAGCAGATTTTTTTTCGCGTTTCCTACTGGAATGTATGGGACAGCTGATATTTTTTTTGCGATTTCGATATTGGTCCCATAGAGATAATTGTTCAGTTTGATTGTCTGATCATCCCCTTAAAATAGTTTCACCTAATTTTGTTAGACCTTATATAATAAAATGTCAACATAAAATATCTCATGATTGACAAAATTACGAACCTATTTTCCGTATTGTATTTTTTAAAGAACATTTTGAGATCACGCGTGAATATGTAAGGCTGGTTTTAGAGTCCCCTTGGTCTCGTGGTCGGGGGTGCAAGCAAGCGCAAATGTATGAGCTACAAATTTTTATACTTGTGCTTATGGTAGCCCAATGAACTTGTTAGAAAGATCGGACTAAGAATTCGTGTTTCGAATATACCATAGAATTGTATCTTTTCCCAATTAGTGTGCTGTTTAATCTAGAAATAAACATTTTAACGGGTTCTTACCGCGTTTTGGTATATTTGAGTTCCGGATATTTCGGCAGTGTTACAACTGCCATGATCACGGAACTGCAGGTAGATTTTTAACAGCAGACAAATCTGTCTACCCTCACTTTTCGTCGTTTGCTCTGCACACCACTATCGGAACTCACTCGATTGTCATTTTCACTTTTGTCACTTTGTCCATCCTGAGAAAATACACTGACTGTATCACTCCGACGTTTGTTTGAACCCGAGTATGACGGTGAAGCACTAACACCTATAACCACTGGATTCCACGTACTTGACAATTTGAAACCATCCTCTCTGTTGAAATTACCAAAACGCGGTAAGAACCCGTTAAAATGTTTAATTCTAGATTAAATAACAACCGCGTAACTCTCAAAAACTGTATTAGTGTCCTGGTTATATCGTGTCAATGAGACAATTCTCTGGTATGTCCACTAGTTCTCTATAGTACAGAGTGTAACAAAACAAACTAGTAATACTTAAGGGGTTGCTTCAGATAATCAAACTGAACAACTTTCACTATGGAGCCAACTTCGAAATCGCGAAATAAAAATCTCCTGTTTCGTACAAAACTGCAGTACCGGCTCGACTCAAATGTCCCATACATTTGAGTCGAGCCGCCTTGTATATAATGTCATTGGGGACAGCTGTTTATTTTTATTTTTTCTCGTTGTTGGCTCCATGGTGAAAGTTGTTCAGTTTGATGGTCTGAAGCACCCCCTTAAGTATTAATAGGGTGTTATGTTACACCCTATACAGGGTGTAAGTGACAGCCTAGCAAATACTGAAACGGTGAACTCAGACCATCAAACTGAACAACTTTCACTATGGAGCCAACCTCAGGAGACGTGAAAAAAAATCAGCTGTCCCATACATTTAAGTCGGGTAGGTACAACAGTTTTGTATGGGACAGCTGATTTTTTTTCGCGTCTCCTGAGGTAGGCTCAATAGTGAAAGTTGTTCAGTTTGATGGTCTGAGTTCACCGTTTCAGTATTTGCTAGGCTGTCACTTACACCCTGTATAATCCAACACAGAATTTTAGGTTTTATCTTGAAGAGTATAAGGTAGAAAACATCATGTCAGTAATCCCTCCGGTCTCTCTTCTATATCCATGGGTTGTCCGTATGCCGGCGCGGGTTTAAGCGCGCCTATAAAACCAACCTTAAGATGTATTCACGCGCTCCCGCGCTTTCATTGTGACCGGGGCCCTAGTCTTAAGTCGCGTTTAGTCATTTAGGAGAAATGGCGTTTTTCCACTAGCCGAATCATACAGGGTGAAATTGATATCATTAGCATCCTTTTAAACTAAGAGTCTACCCATCAAACTGAACTACTATTACTATGGGAGCAAACCGATCGGAGCAAATAAAAAATCTGCTGTTCCATACTAAACTGCAATGTCGACGCGCGAGTTCGCGGCTCAAATGTATGCAACAGCTGATTTTTTTTTTGCTCCGATCGGTTTGCTCCCATAGTAAAAGTTGTTCAGTTTGATGGGTAGACTCTTAGTTTAAAAGGATGCTAATGATATCAATTTCGCTCTGTAGATATCGTCTTTGAAAATAGTGTGGACCCATACTTCTGTCATCATACATCCGACGTCGGAGCGTAGTGGGAAAACGCCCTGAAACTAGGGGCAAATGTAATGAAGAAATCGCTACAAAAGGACATTGGCAGGCACCCATGTTCTTTCAGTACCGCGTTTAGACTTAGCATGCCCTTATGTAAACATGTGGATTCTATTGCTTTGATAAAGAGCAAAAGTAAATCTAATCGTAAGATTTACATAGTTGTTGGGAATAAATACATCTTTTCAATTCTAACCTAAAAACTGCACCAACATTAGTCAGGTTAGGTTGCATGAAGCATTATTATACCTATTTATATATTATTTTTAGACTTACCTTAGATGTTTTATATTCTAACTAGTATTCCCAGAATAAAATCAGTGTTACTCTTTCTTTCCTCAGTTAAAAAAAGGGATTGCAAAGCGTTTTATCTGAAAAGTGATTTCTTTCTGTGTTTTGTCATTCGAAATTGATATTCGATACAAAGTCGATTTATTTTGCTGGTTATTTTTATTGGCAACCCATGCTGAAAAGCAAATGTGCGTTTTGTTTATGCAAGTTAGGGCAAGTTATCTAAATGAATGGGGGAATGGTTATTTTTACGGTTTTTTATTTATCCCCAACAGCTATCGGAACATTTAAGCATGGAAAATATCAACCTTATAATGATCTTTAAATTGCAAACCCTCCGGTTATGAAACATTTGTAATTTACGGATATCATAGGGTACCCACATCGCCGATCGTCTTTGTAAAGTTTTGATTGCT
The DNA here is from genome assembly GCA_927399405.1 of Agonopterix arenella. Lineage (NCBI taxonomy): Eukaryota > Metazoa > Arthropoda > Insecta > Lepidoptera > Depressariidae > Agonopterix > Agonopterix arenella. Next base: position 15,293,881 of record OV656708.1, on the reverse strand, counting down.
TAGATAGGCAATTTTATTAAATAAAACTTGTTAAGAAGCTAAAACCAAGTCCATTGATACCGCAGCGATGTTTCCATCAGATTTGTCCCTAGCCAACTATATCTTACGTAATATTTTGTATGTATAAGTGCCTAACTAAACCAAGGAATGTATACTCAATTGAAGCCTCCTGCGAAACAAAGTTATTTAATAGCTAACTCTTCGCTCTTGTGTCTTCTGATACCTTACATTAAGATAGACGTATGACTGTCTGTTGACTGAATGATTTGGTCATGAATGAGTGCTAACCAAAATAATGGCATTCCAAGTCGAATGACTTTTTCGACCACTTTGTCTTAGATGCGGGTGGATTTTTATTGAATATCCTTCCATTGATATAATTATACATTTTTCTTAGCCTAAACTGACATCCCTATTCTTAATTGCCTCCTTGAGAAGAGTCAGCTTCCACTCATTCAAATTGTATTTAAAAATCGTCTTCGAGTTGAGGAATTTCATTGAGTCGAGGAAGTTTGGAGGAGATTTTGGTACCTCTCCTAAAATGAAACTACAGACGAAATAGCTTATAATGAAATTGTTTAATACAACACATTGGTATAAACGATAAAAAAAAGACAACATTTTAATATTAAACAAAAAATCACTTATCATATCAAACCCTGCTTTTATGACCTATTCCGAATGTTCTCCGCACAAAACAATATAAGAGGGGTTAGAAGAAGGCGTGGAACACGTGCCACACGGTTATGCAATGATTTCCATAACACCTAAGGCGCGCGGCGTGGTGCGAGCGAGAGGACATTAGTAGTTGTAGCAGCGTGAGTGGGAAGACAAGTGGCGACAGTCGTCTCCGAAGCAAAAGCGTTACTTTGCATTTCTAACCCCTCTTATAATGTTCTGTTTTTTATCCTCGATATCTTTATGGGTCAAAATCACCAAGGTGGCAAATTTGAATGTAAATTTCTAAAAAAAGCTATATATCACATAAATCTAAAAATTAACTTGCATTATACACTGTAATATCAGTAGCTACTGTGTGAAAGAAGCACGTACAAATGTCACAATTTAATGGACAACATGTCATTTTAAGAAAGGTACCAAAATTAAAAAACCATTTGTAGATTATGTGATTCAAAGCTTATATCAAAATTATCAGATTTTTCTATCCATTATTTCTCGTGTTATTTGAAACATTAAATAGAGGTTGAATGAAATTTTATTCCTTTGCCTGCTTGGCTTTTCTATTGTATTTGACAATTTTTATTATTTATTTTATTGCGGCCAAGGTATTATAGCCATTCATCCTACGTTTTTCAGAAATTTGAATGTAATTGTAAAATAGAAGTATCGGTCAAAAATTAAATCGGAAAAATACGTATCTCTTATTTTTTAATTTTTATTTATATTTTTCATTAAAAACAGGTGGTTAAAAAAATGTTATGTTGTCAACTCTAAGGAGAAGGGGGTGTAAAAAATCGTCATTCAGGGGACACGCTTTAAAATTTGGATTTTTTGTTTAAAATAAAAATTTAGTACTACTTCAAATTTTATATGTTGTATTCTTATACATATTACGTAAAAATATCAAAATTTGCACTGTACGATGTGCCCGCGACTTTGTCCGCACAAATTATATACCAGATTTTAAGTCAGATAATAAGCTATCAAACAAAAAAGGTTCATCAAAATCGGTTCAGTAGTTTTTGCGTGATGCTCGTCCAAACAAACAAACACACAAACAAACAGACAAACAAAAAATCCAAAAAATGGTGATATGGAATCTGGGATACCTAAAAATCATATCGTTACTTTTTTTTGTTAATATCTTCAATGTACAGACAAACTTCCTGTTACAGTTTTATAATAGAAACGTAATATTTCTGATGCACTTTCTCATTTTAAACATGAAGTTTCTGTTTTTTTACATCTGTTTCAGATTGGTTATTTCCACAGAACATTATAAGAGGGGTTAGAAATGCAAAGTAGCGCTTTTGCTTCGGAGACGGCTGTCGCCACTTGTCTTCCCACTCACGCTACTAGAATTACTCATGCCATCTTGCTCGCACCACGATGCGCGCCTTATGGTGTTATGCAAATCATTGGCGACACGTTCAACGCCTACTTCGCACTTCTAACCCCTCTTATAATGTTCTGTGGTAATTTCAATTTTATTATAGGCTATGGTTTGCTATGTTATTTCATTCTAATAATAAAGCAGAGAGATTCAACCAGGAAATAAATAATTTTGGTTTTGACGTTCCCTGAATGAAAAATTCCCTACCCTGGTGGTTTTGACCCTTGTAACCGATTTGAACAGCATTTAGTAAATAAGCAAGGTGTTTTACGTCTCCAGCAGGACGGCAGCGGTTGTGACGGTGCGCACGTCGGAGTGCGAGGAGGGGACGGCGGGGGCGGGGGCGGGGGCCGCGGGGGAGGAGGCGGGGAGCTCCGGCACGGGCGGCTGGCACCCACAGCTAGCGCACTTGCCCCAGCTGCCCCACCCGCTGCGTCGCCGCATACAGGTACTGTGTCACGTTGTATACTAAGAAAGTTAAACCCTAACTTGATCAGACCATCAAACCAGGGTTCGAAATTCTTAGTTTTGAGTAAAATTTCTTAATAAATGTTCTAAAATGTCTAGTCTTTGCATTAATGCACTTGTATTTAGACCAATTTTGACTTCACTCCTTTGTGGAAGACGAGAGGAGCACGACAGTAGGCAATGGTGTAGTAGTCCTCTTTCACTCGCACTCACTCAGTATCGCACGTGCTTATCCCTGCTTTTGAGTGCGAGCCCTTTTGTAAGAAGTGCACAATATCTGGTAATATTGTAGTGTTAATTTGTTCAGGTGGTGCCGGCTAGCTCGGGGGAGGGGGAGAGAGACAAGTTCAAGTGCCTCTACCTGCTCGTGGAGACGGCTGTCGCCGTGCGTCAGAGGGAGAAGGAGCAAGAGGAGGTCCCTGTTTAGTGCTCAAGGTATTGTATATAACTATACAGGGTGAAATTGATATCATTAGCATCCTTTTAAACTAAGAGTTTACCCATCGAACTGAACAACTTTTACTATGAGAGCAAACCGATCGGAGCAAAAAAAAAATCAGCTGATGCATACATTTGAGTTGAGTAGGCAGCGGCGGCGGGTGCAGTTTAGTACGGAACAGCAGATTTTTTTTTTTGCTCCGATCGGTTTGCTCCCATAGTAAAAGTTGTTCAGTTTGATGGATAGACTCTTAGTTGAAAAGAATGTTAATGATATCAATTTCACCCTGTATAGTCCTTACAGTACGGCAACGGATGTACTTGCACAGAGCAACGGGGGGGGGGGGGGGGGGGGGGTCCGCATTACCGGATCTGTATTAAGGTGTCGGTATTGCCTTTCATATCTGCCCATGACAGCTAGAGTACACGGGCGCGACGCCGGGGGTCGGGGGGCGGCGGCATTGCCCGCCATCAAGAGCGTTGCCATACTGTTCAGGCTTATAGTAATACTGTGCTACTGGTAACTATAACTACGTACAGTATGGACACTCACTACCTCCACCAGTTTTGACCTCGCCCCGGTCGGTGGTAAGTGGCGTAATCCTCTCTCACTTGCACTTCAGTATGGCATGTGTTCTCTTCTTGTCCTAAATAATAACACATGTACCGACTGGACGCAAATGTATGGAACTGCAGCTTTATTAACCTTTTATTTCGAGTTTGCTCCGCAGTATACGTTTTTCAGTTTGATGATCTAGTCTAAGAGTTGAGCCTCATCTGGCAGCGAGAAAGGTCGCAGCACTGCCGGTGCTTTCTTTCTCGCCCTAGCAAATGACGTTCCTGAGTGACAGAAAAGGGTAGCGACGGTAAAATGCGATGCGGTGCTGGCAGATGAGTTTCAACCCTAAACCACCCCTTTAAATATTACTAGCATGATTTGTTACACCTTGTATTTGTGCACATAAAGCTATTGACGGCCGTGCCGAGGGTTGCGGGTTCGAATCCCGTAAGGGACAAATATTTATATGATGAATATGAATATTTGTACCCGAGTCATGGATGTTTGTATCTACAGGGTGAAATTGATATCATTAGCATCCTTTTAAACTAAGAGTCTACCCATCAAACTGAACAACTTTCACTATGGGAGCAAACCGATCGGAGCAAAAAAATTATCAGCTGTTCCATACTAAAATGCAATGCCTACTCGACTCAAATGTATGCAACAGCTGATTATTTTTTTGCTCCGATCGGTTTGCTCCCATTGTAAAAGTTGTTCAGTTTGATGGGTAGACTCTTACCTGTATATGTATTCTATATCGTTGTCTAGTCAACACAATACATGCCCAGGTACTTTAAATGTAACTAGATAATTTGTGTGACAAGGTCCAAGATATTTATTTATTTACGAGCGTTAACCCGCGACTTCGTCCGCACAAATTATATACCAGATTTTAAGTCAGATCATAAGCTATCAAACAAAAAAAGTTTCACCAAAATCGGTTCAGTAGTTTTTGCGTGATGCTCGTTCAAACAAACAAACAAACAAACAGACAGACAAAAAATCCAAAAATTGGTGAAATGGAATCAGGGACACCTAAAAACCATATCGTAACGTTTTTTTTGTTAATATCTTCAATGTACAGACAAACTTCTTGTTACATTTTTATAATAGTATAGATTTGTCTTCACAGAAAGCCGCCAGAGTAAATGCTATCGCGTCGGACAGCAACGCTAGACGTAATGCTGCCAAATGGAATTGTACGGTTCGGCTGCGACGATGTTGTATTTTAATAGACTTCCATTATTATAGGCTTTACAGTCTTGTCCTTTGTACCCATACTGCCATTTTATTGTGGAATGACACGGTCCCATGTTTACATTTGTCGTTCCTATATGTTTGGTGTTGCAATCGCGTCTATAGTCTTTACTCATAAGAATAATTCACACTACTATATTCCCCGAGGGGGTAGACATAACTCCCCGAGGGGGTAGTCAGAGATATCATCAAAACTCAGAACATCCACGTTTCACTAGTAGTACCAAAACTCTGTCCAGTGTGACGGGGAGTGAGCCCGTCGCCACTTATAATGGACAGTGGTTAATTCGACATTAAAACATTCATGTTTTCTCACGAAAAACCAGTGTTACAAATTGTACATTAATTCCGAATACTCATTGGTTGTTGTTTTTGTGAGCTGTAAGTCGCGTATTTTGAATCCGTTTCATATAAAATCCGGGAATGCATTATCTATGACGTCAGCCTTTATATGAACGGACTCAAAATACGCGACTCACAACTCACAAAATTACGCTCGTTTGGCTTCACCCTTATGGTAGTCAGATATTCTAAATATAGTGAAATGTGGATATTCTGACGATATCTGTAATAAGCGTCGAGTTTCTATAAGAAAAGTGTACACACGGCGACACACAAAACTATACAAAACCAACATAAGCTGGCCGCGTGATGCTATACGTTACTCGACCTACGCGCGTTCAGCTTATGTTGGTTTTGTATAGCTTGATGTGTCGCCGTGTGTACTTTGAGTAAAGACTGATTGCTACACCATTCTGTATTACAGTAACTTATACGCATTTCACACTAACTATATATTAGATCATACATAACCTTATCACTGAGTAGTTCTAGAATTTCATATTATCCACAACTATACTATGTATATTTGGCGAAATAAGTAGTTGAGAATTTATCTGAAATACTTATTTTTATTCCTAATTGTTCAGTTTTATAAACACAGAACGGGGAACCTGGCTTCGCCCTGATAGAAGCACGCAAGTACCATTAATATGTGCGCCATGTTATGAAATATCTATCCATACATTTCGTTCAACAAAATGTCAGAAGTCACTATGTCAATTTTGTGAAGATTCAGTCATAAGGCTTATGAAGAATAAGGTTGAATTTAATTTGATTAGCTTTATAGTCCTCATGCTATTTCAACTGGTTCTCTTTTCTCCGGTTATAAATGTCTTTATTCCTGTCAGAAGAACGATATATATGCCTTTTAATTTTGTTACTTTGCGCCCCACCAATAAAGAAACGATTTAATAATGGCCGCTCTCATGCTATCTCATTCATACCTTATCTCTTGCGTGCGACAGGGTGAAATATAAAATAAATATTAGAATAAAAACTGGGTTAATCCGCATGTTTCCAAATAGTAAAATCAGTACTAAGATGTTATAACACGTAGATGCGTTGCCCGCGCTCTAAAATGGCAATAAAAAAGCAAGGTAATTGCCAGGCTTTCACATAGTCACGCGCCGTCTAGTGTACGGGCTACACGTCACTATAGGGCAGTGGCATTAAAGCACAGACTTCTGTATTGTAATACAGAAATCTGTGCAATAAAGTGCAGTGATGTTAGCGTATGACGCGAATATTTGTAAAACGTCATTGAACCAGCAACTCTTTATCGGACTTCAAAACGCACGTTTTGTGTGACAAATTGTACTAAATAATGAATAGTGACGTCTTTGTTTTCGTCGTCGTTTCGTTAGTTTTATAGTTAATCCTGTTAAAAAATAGTATTCAAGCTAAAGACTTACTGAACATTTTTTTTTACTGAGAAGATAAAACTAAAATATATTTTTATGCAGTCAACTCCCCAGCTTTTGACACCCTATTTTGCTCGCCTTCTAAATCATCTTACTGGCGGGGCTTATATTTCGTACTCTCGGGATTGCTAAGGCATTTAAAGATACAGCTCAGTTCCCTAATGCCAGTCGTGATGATATTCATCATATTTGGTCCAAAAGTATTTAAGATATGCTCTCAATTATTTGTTTCGTCTATAAAATAATAAGTTATAGCAACATTAGAGGCCAAATCTAATACATGTCCTACTAGATTACATTTTATTTAAATTGTTATTCCATTATTTAGCCAATCATGGATGTAAAAGGATTTGTTTTTGTGTAATATACTGGCGCATAGATTGGGAAAAGGAAGGGGAAAAGTTTTCATGATCAGGGTTCGAAATTATCATGATAATTATTTTCTTTGATAATAATAATTATCCAGCAGTTTTTTTTTGGTTTTGTCTCTTTAATTTCTGACTAAATTGCTGTTTTTGTTTTAATGCACTCGTATTCAGACTAAACAGCATCTAGTCTTCAGCATTTTTGTTTCGTTTCACGATTAATAACAAAAATAATAGATAAAAAAGACAGTAAAAAAATTATTTCGTATTTGTGATTGTCTTTTTTCGTTAATATTGTTTGGATAAACATGTCGTGACATTGCTAACGCAAGCATTTTGTTTTTCCAATCAACTTAATAATTATCAAGGTAAAATTATCAACGTATTTATCAGCGAATTTATCATCAGTCCATTGTCAAGACAATATTTAACTTAGCAAGAAAAAACACTTCTCCATACAAATTTCACTGATCAGCTGTTAATTTTGTACGGAAAACAGTCTTTTTTTCTATTCCATCTGTAAATCTGCTGAGTTTGAATAAGTCGCTTTTTACCCTTTCGCCAAACATACGCCGTAGATTCTGTATGAGATGTCAATCTGAATACCTTCGAAACTTATCACAGATAGTTACTTTGTAACAGATACATACTTCCTTAGCTACTTACTTACCTACTAGCTAAATTACTTACTGCCAGACGGTATGCGCGAGAATGTACACACGGCGACACATCAAGCTATACAAAACCAAAATAAGCTGGCCGCGCGTAGGTCGCGTAACGTATAACGTCACGCGGCCAGCTTATGTTGGTTTTGTATAGCTTGATGTGTCGCCGTGCGTACCTTAGTGAAGCTTGCCACAGCGTCGTTACTAATTACAGCGCGCGACGTATCGTATGCGACGTTGCCGTCTGGCGCGAGTGGCAGAAATCAAGCAAGTGTATCCCTGCGATGCGACAAAACGTAGTTGCTTATCTAGGTACCTACGACGAAAGCGTAGTTTCGAAGGTATTTGGTTCTACAATTATTGTTTCAATCAAAAAAGACAGAATAGTCTTGATTATTCACAATAATTATGTTGATTTACAAGCTAATCTATCCAAATGTTTCCTTTTATTGACACTGTATGTATCTACAGGATCCTTCTTAATATGCTGACGTTTTTTTAGGGATATGATCATACCATCAAACTGAACAACTTTCTCTATGGGACCAACGTCGAAATCGCGGAAAAACAATCAAGTTGCCATTTGGGTATATATAAGGTCTAACAAAATTAGGTGAAACTATTTTAAGGGGATGATCAGACCATCAAACTGAACAACTTTCTCTATGGGACCAATATCGAAATCACGAAAAAAAAAATCAGCTGTTCCATACAAACCTACTCGACCTAAATGTATGTGACAGCAGATTTTTTTTTCGCGATTTCACTATTGGTACTATGGATAATGTTGTTCAGTTTGATGGTCTGATCATCCCCTTAAAATAGTTTCACCTAGTTTTGTTAGGCCTTATATGTATATATATTTTTTTATTAAGGATGGGTTTGCTCTTGACCTCAATCTAGTCCTCAGGACGAAGATGGGGTTGAAGATGTAGCGAGCTTATCCACAAGATGCCTATTCATACTCATTCATTCATACATGCAATTTTGTACAGATCAGCAGCTTTTTCCGCGTTTTCGATGTTGGTCCTATAGGGAAAGTTGTTCAGTTTAATCGTCTGATCATTCCCTTAAAAAAATTTCAGTATGTTGAGAATGACACTACATTTAAAATACAATTAACAGAATATATCACGCGTAGGTAAACATATACTAGTGATTATATTATCAAATTGTAATATCGTATATTTTATACAATATAAATGTAAACATCGTTAAAATGTATATTTAGATAAATAACCTAAACAATATGTATATTTTATAATGTATGACATGGACTTTGTATTTTTACGTATATATCAGCGTAAACAACTTAAAAAAAAGGGGTTATTTAAAACAACTGTCCTTACATGATGAAAAATTTTTTTTTGTTTGATATTTGTCAGTTATAATAATAATATTTCGAAAGTTCATAAAAATTAATATAAACAAATATAAGACTTAGGGCCTGTTTCACCACTTCTTAGTAAGTACTTGTTAACTTATCTGACAGATCGTTTGACATATCTTTCATACAAAATACAGGGTGAAATTGATATCATTAGCATCCTTTTAAACTAAGGGTCTACCCATCTAACTGAACAACTTTTACTATGAGACCGATCGGAGCAAATGAAAAATCAGCTGTTCCATACTAAACTGCAATGTCGACGCGCGAGTTCGCGACTCAAATATATGCAACAGTTTGCTGCCATAGTAGAAGTTGTTTAGGTTGATGGGTAGACTCTTAGTTTAAAAGGATGCTAATGATATCAATTTCACCCTGTATGTCAAACGATCTATCAGATAAGCTAACAAGAACTTGCTAAGAAGTTGTGAAACAGGCAAAGAAACTTTCATTTTAAAATAAAACTTACACCATAACTTTTTCAAATAACTTTATTTTTATAAATTAAAACTGAATTAAAATTAATAGACAACAGTGACTCTAGTGCCATTTCGTTTATTCTTGAAATAAATTTTAATTTAAAAAAAATCAAGCCTAATCCCGACCTTGTAAGATGCATAAACTATTTTTTTATTAAGAATATTACGTATTTCGTTAGACGCATTTAAAATAATGTGATTATGGCTACTTTCGTAATCAAATCTACCGTAATACCCCAGGGTCTTATATTGTTTATAAAACTCTATGGTCTGCACATTTTACGAGGTAAAACGGTTTCACATGGATTAAATCCATTCAGAAATAATTAAATATTTTAAGTGGTACTACTGTCATTGTTGTGAAGGTGGTTTCAGTCCATACAAAAGTTTGACGCACAATACGCGTAGACGGAATTAATAAAGGTAATATTTTATATATAGAAAAATAGTTTAGAAAATCTATTTGCCGCGTCACAAATAACATTTGCAATTTATAATATAATTCGAAGATATAAAGCTTTTAAAATTTTGTATGAAATATTTTAAAGCTTTATATCTTCGCAATTATTTTATAAATTGCAAATGTTATTTGTGACGCGGCATCTAGATTTTCTAAACTATTTTTCCATATATACAAAATTACTTATATTAATACCGTCTACGCGTATTGTGCGTCAAAGTTTTGTATAAAATTGACCACTCTGCAACCACCTTAACGTAAAGTTTTATGTTTGATTTATACAAAATCATATTACATTATCATTAAAGCGATAAATTTCGCAGTTTTTGTATTGTATCTATTACTAATTGATTATTGGAAATTGGTCCCAATTAAATGTCAAGTTTTGTTATACATGTTTAAAACTTAACTAAGCCGCGATTAAATAAAGAAGATTATTGAAAATAATATAATTTGTATGTAGTTACATTTATCTTAATCAAATGATTATTTTCCGGAAGAAAATGTAGCTTTGGATAGTTTAATTTAATCGCGGCTTGTATTCAGAGTTCTTATGTCAAAGGAATAAAGTATCATTTAGTTACTTATAATTATAAACAGTGTAATTTGATTTGAAGTGGAAAAAGATTTTATTTGCAAAATAAATAAAGATCGAAAGTTTAGTTTAGTATATTTCAAGTCAAGAGCAATAAATAGACTGACGTCCATAAGAAAGCTTTGTAAAACAATGTCTCTTTAGTTTGGAATAAATGCTGGAAGTTTTATTACTAGCTATAGAAATATATAGATTTTAGTTTTAGATTTATGCGGTATAGTTTTCGATAACTCGGTAATATTAATCATCGGATCATTTGCTCAAAACTCGCTTCTTTATTCTTATAGTAATAAAGGCTTGTTTTGAGTCAAGTGACTATGGAACGCGCGCTAGTCATTGGCCGCGCCTCTAATTGTGGAGACAAAGACTTTAATATGCGTACGTTCGCGCGAAATACGTCTAAAACGCCGAGAACAGACAAGAAAGGCTGAGAACGAGAGTGTGGATGCCATTGTTTTCGCAGCGCAGCGTCACCGTCAGCATCCGTTATTTTCCTTGAGCAGGTATTACACTTTCGCGAGAACTTCTCGGGGAGGATTTATGACGACATCATTCAAGGAAAATTACTACGGCTCACGTCACGCAAGAACCTAAAGGGCGAACAGAAAGGCCGAGAAAGAGAGTATACCCACACTTCTGTTTCTCAGCCTTTCTCGTCAGTTCTCGGCGAGAATGTAGTGAGTGCCAGGCTCTCGGGAGTCTACTGTTTGGACATCACAGGTTAAGTGTAAACACATTTTTCTCGCGTCGGGTCGAGTTTTTTTTAAATATAATAACACATGGATAGCTTTTTGACTCTACCATAATTGCCTGACATCTGCGAAGGTGTGTTCAAAGTGTAGTTATCTCTCTTCTGTAGCAATAGAATGGGATAGCTAATATTTGAACGCGCCTGCGCGTGTCTGGCCCCCGTATATGGCCAACGACTAGCGCACGGTCTACGATGTTAGTTGCCGGGCTGGCAGTGTTCTTTTACCTGAGTACAATAACTTTGTAGGTTTACTTAGTCCTTCCCCGTCTCGTGTAAATATTTGCGTGTAAGAGCGTTAATCGTTAGTGATTATGATTAATAATAAAACTTGAGTTCACTAATTTGTTCGTTTCATTTATTATATCATCGCCGACGTCCTTACTGCTGCCTATTCTTATAGCAAATACTCAAAGTAAACATTAATCTTATTTACGAAAAGAAGAAAAAACTGAATTAAAGTATTTTCTAAAAAAAAATTATTAACCCTGGAGTGCTATTTTTGAATCTCATTCGCTGAGCTCAGCAGTTGAAAATGTCAAAATTGCTATGGAGATATGCATCTTTCTACTGCTGATTTGACTTTCAAAAACGCACTCCTGAAGAATGATTTTCGAAAGTCAAATTAGCAGTAGAACGATGCATATCCATAGTAATATTGACATTTTCGACTGCTGAGTTCAACGTATAAGTTTCAAAAATCGCAGTCCCCCGCGGCATGTCGTGGCGGCGCGATATAGCGCTATCGCATCCTAGCTATCTTTTTACGAGATAGCAGGCGCGATAAAACGTTTATAGAGGCACCATGCTACGGGCGCTGGTCGCTTGTTTTTTCTTAGATATATTTTACACAATATAACTTTTCCAATACTTCTGTCAGAGTGCCACATAGCGAAATTAAAATTACTATCCGCATCAATCGTCAGTAAGTCATTGACGTTAGGTTTTTTAAAGCACTCCTGTTTGAAGAGTATTAATTGGTATTAAGCATGCTACAGTTTACACTCTCCTATGATTTACCTACATCAGATTTGAGGTACATTGCTGCTTGCAATATGACTATAAATTATCAACACTCCCTAGGAATAACATTGCAACTCACTTTTGCATTTTACAGGAGAGCACATAAAAGATTCAATTTATTATTTATTGACCTGGATCTAGATTACTGAACAAAAAAACACTCCCGTTTATCTGTATCTTGAACGGACGGAAAACTGGATGGACCACCCTATAACACCAAATATATTTTTTTTATTATTTATAATTAACGGACTCTTGCTTGTGCGTTAGCACAGCATCCGCCAGTGGTAAGAAGGTAGTTTATGGGAGAATCTATCTCAATCTCAGGGATTGTTTTTGGTCAATAACAAGAAGAGATTGATGATTGCGGTACCTCGTGGCAGGCAAAAACGCTCCTGTTTTTCTATGAACTGACAGTTTATTAAGAAGGACCCAGTGCGATTTTTGAAACTGTGAGTTTGAACTCAGCAGTTGAAAATCTCTAAATTACATGCGAGATACGCATCTTTCCGCTGCTGATTTGACTTTCAAAAATCGCACTCTTTAAGTATGATTTTTGAAAGTCAAATCAGCAGCAGAAAGATGCACATCTCCATAGTAATATTGTCATTTTCAACTGCTGAGTTCAAAGTATGAGTTTCAAAAATCGCACTGCTGTATTCTGTACACCAGACTTGATAGTAACTTACTATTAATTTGTGCTTGAGCACGGGCTTAAGCTATATTGCTGCTTGCAATATGACAATTTCACTGAAGATGACAAACTATGTTACTCTCAAATCTGATCATATATCTAGGGTAGTGTTAGACATTCAATCAGTAACGATATCGAGCCTGCTCATAACGCTCGCCCTCCTCTTAGCCGCGGTCTCCTGCGGGGGCGACTTCCTCTTGCCCCCCTCCCCGCCCCCCGGCCCCGCCCGCGCCGCCTCGCCCGTCTGCTCGATCTCGATGTCCTGTGTGGGTATACCGAGGAGAAGGTTGTCAAAACTGCTGCTGTTTTTAAGTAGGTCTTGCTTCTCATCTGGTGACAATGAGAAAGCGTACTTATTTTTTTTTCTGTTGAATAGTGTGTTGCTACACAAAAATACAGGGCGAAATTGATATCATTAGCATCCTTTTAAACTAAGAGTACCCATCAAACTGAACAACTTTCACTATGGGAGCAAACCGAGCGGAGCAAAAAAATAATCAGCTGTTCCATACTAAACTGCAATGCCTACTGAACGCAAATGAATGCAACAGGAGATTTTTTTTTTTGCTCCGATTGGTTTGCTCCCATAGTAAAAGTTGTTCATTTGGATGGGTAGACTCTTAGTTTAAAAGGATGCTAATGATATCAATTTCACCCTGTATAGGAAAAGCCCGACCAGTGAAATAAAAAACAGGGACTAAGGGACAGCCCTCAGGAAACGGCAAAAAATCAGTCGTCTCATACAAAACTGCTGTACCTGCCCGACTCAAATGCATGTAACAGCTGATTTTTTTTCCCGTTTCCTTAGGTAGGCTCCATAGCAAAAGTTGTTCAGTTTGATGGTCTGAGTTCAGCGTTTCAGTCTGAGTATAGTCGATTGCAGCGCCCCGAAACCCATTTATATTTCTTGTCAGGCTTTAGCTACTTGACACATCTAGCCAGCCTAAAACCTTCAAAATGCTAAAAGAGGATCAGAATCATATAGAGTAGTCTATATACGTCTCACTGCAGGGCATAGCCCTTTTTTTTAACTTATATTTAATGGACTCTTGCTTGTGCGTTAGCACGGCATTTCCGCCAGTGTCACGTGTTTATGGGAGAATCTATCCCAATCTCAGGGATTGTTTTTGGTCAAGAACAAGAAGAGATTGAGGATTACGGAGCCACGTGGCAGGCAAAAACGCGACGCGCGAAATCCACGCGAGACGTATGCTCGGGTCAGAACCTACAACGTGACTCCGGGCATAGCCCTATGGGGAGGGTTGTTGGTATGTTGGCAAACATTGAAAGAAAACATCGTCAGGAAATCGGCGTACGCTGAAGAAAAAATTTTGCGTACTTATGTGAAGTGAAGTAGTCTTCACTAGTTCTTCAGCAAAAATGAGTCTAAAACATTTGACGTTTAATAAGTGGGTGGGCTTAGGGCTTCAAGGAGTCGGTACGACAGTTTTGTATGAAACTGCAGATTTTTTCTTGTAGTTGGCTCCATAATGAAGTTCTGGGGTGCGATTTTTGAAACTCATTCGCTGAGCTCAGCAGTTGAAAATGTCAAAATTACTATGGAGATATCCATCTTTCTGCTGCTGATTTGACTTTCAAAAATCATACTTCGGGAGTGCGATTTTTGAAAGTCAAAATCTCCATAATAATTTTGACATTTTCAACTGCTGAGTTAAAAGTATGAGTTTCAAAAATCGCACCCTAGTTTGATGGTCAAAACTAAAGTTTACCTACTAGTTACAAACTATACAAGGTGTAACAAAACACCTAGACTTTAGGTTTAGACTCTAAACCGCCCGTTGAAATATTAGGATGTTTTATTACACCCTGTACTTGTATTTAGTTGAGTAATAGTAAAGCTTATGACCACCCCGATAGTGATTATGGTCATTAGTTTATGTATGTATGTTTAAATATACATACTTGTGTTTTATTTCGATAAGAAAACTGCAAAATAATACCTAACAGGAAAAAGTTGCGTAAAAATGTAGGGCAGTGCAAAATGCAAAATAGAAACATTGATGTAGGTACAAAAACAATCACCTTTAATCAGCATTTTAAATCAATGACAGATATAAATGTTACTGAGCAAACATAGCTAAAAAAATGATCACTAGCATTTTATTCTACAAACAAAAATACAATAATAGTAAGCATTAATATGAGATCGCAAAAAGTGATTATTTTACGTGTTTATGTGTTCTACTTTGAAATAAAATTAAAATACCGGCTACGTGAGATATGGACTGCTTGCGCACCGAGGGTTCCGTACCACCAAGCAATATAATTTTCTCACATACCAAAAAAAAAAAATGTTTTCTCCGGGACCCGTAGCGCGACGGTTTTTATTATTTTTTGTTTTACTCGAGTATGAAATATAATCACGACCAATCAATCAAGCTTGACGCTTGTATGTATTACCGTTAATACCGTTCCTTTGTATGGGGATGGGGACGCCCCTTACTTTTTTATTATTTGTTAGCAAATCAGCCATAATATTCTGTGAAAATTTCAAGCGCCTAGCTATTATAGTTGAAAAGATACAGCCCTTTCTAGGCAGGACAGACGGACGGACGGACGGATCATCGAACTTTTACGCAAAAGAACCCGTTTACCGGGCTATTGTCAGCTACTGTTCCTACAATCAGTCGTCTCACAAAAGTATACAGGGTGTTAGGGTAAACAGTTGCATTACTTTAAGGGGTGATTGTACCCATGATACTGAACCAGTTTCACAAAGAAACTTATAGGAAATTCGCAAAAACAAATTTCGATCTAACTACATTTACTAAATGCAATCAGCTGATCGAACATTTGTATGAAAAGTCGTTTTTTTTTAATTTACTGTAGGTTTCTTTGTGAAACTTGTTCAGTATCATAGGTACAAGCGTCAATCACCCCTTAAAGTAATGCAACTGTTTACCCTAACACCCTGTATCATAGAACATTATAAGAGGGGTTAGAAGTGCAAAGTAAGCGTGGAATGTGTCGCCAAATGTTATGCCATGATTTGCATACACCATAAGGCGCTCGGCGTGGTGCGAGCGAGAGGGCATGAGTAATTGTAGAAGCGTGAGCGGGAAGACAAGTGCCGACAGCCGTCTCCGAAGCAAAAGCGCTACTTTGCATTTCTAACCCCACTTATAATGTTCTGTGGCTTGTTTAATATCTAACCCTGTCCGGTGGTTTGTTTCAACATCTGTTTCTGTCGGAACTCCTCCTGGGCTAGCCGCTGCCGCCGCTTGCGCTCCGCCCTCGCTTCCTCCTCGTTCATCGCTTCTAGCGGCTTCGGGGGATCCTGTTTGACGAAATTACTCTATCACTTATTTAGTTAGCTTTTAGAATTAGCTGCAGCTCTTATTCCCCTGGGCAATCAGTACCTAAGCTTCTAACGCTGATTGGCAAATCTCTTCGACCCGATGACAAATCAAACTTAAATGCAATCGAATCCACAGAAAAAGAATAGGTAACATTTTAAGTTTTTTTGTACTTATACCGGTAGTTTATTTGCATTCCAATCGTTTTCAGATTTTGTATTGTTTATACTATTATGTGGTTACTTTTAGAAAATCTCATACATAGCATAGCCTAGGTATACTTACACTACTACATACATACACCTACTCACGCATCTGTTGTTAAATTATACCCTTATTCGTGACAGGCCTCTGCCCTGCAGTGGAATCCTACAGGCTATAACTATTATCTTACTTCATGTCATTATTTAATTATTTTAGAAATCTAGCAAGCCCTTTGACCACTTATATAGGGACTAGTTACGCGTGTAATTCTACTAACAAACATTTCTGCCACTTTTTGCGGGGGGCGAGGTAACATGAAATCCGCAACTTTGGATTTTATTCCCCATAACTTTAGATTCTAATTTTGATTGTTATAAATCATGAAAAGTAGTCTCGTGCTCGTGCGAACCCCAAACGTTCTAAGTTCGAAATTATTCTTTCGCAATTATAGGCTGTCTCGTTTAGTGATAAGGTATAAAATTGAGTGTACATGCGCTACTCCTTATAATAAATAGTCAAAGAGCAAGTCAGATGTCTGGTTCAGAGTTTTTATCGTACTGTTTAACTACATTTATGTAAAGGGCTTCGGAGACTAGACTCTACCCCTGCAGGTTTTGGTAGGGGTCTTAGCTCTAGCGTCTGTCTCTCTCGGGAGATTTTTTCAAGTTTAATTTGCGCCTGTCTCTCTCTGCCCCCCCCCCCCCCCCAGTCTTGTCTCCACAAGGATAATTGCTAGAGATCTTCCTCGGGTGGAGGAGACAAAATTAGTCCGGCGATAAGCACCACCGGTGGATAGGTGGGATTTATCCGAATATTTGTATAAACAGTGATTACAGCGACCTCTTTTTCATCGAAATCCTTTTCAATGAAAATCCCCGAAAATAATTGTCTCCCAAAGTCTTATTGGTAAAATGTTAGATTTATTAAAATCCGAATAAGGATGGTGGCACTAAAGCTCTCTGATCAACACCATGTTTTATTCATTATTTCAAAATTATGTAAAGCTTGACCAGAAAAATAAAAAATCTCCTATGTTGCGGAAAATCATTAGAACAAATTATTGAACTTGAAACATTGTCATTAAAGGTTATAGTCGATTGTAGCATCCCCAAAGCAGCTTTTTTATTCTTCTGGTCAGGGAAACTAAAGCTATCATGTTTTGTACTGTGTTGTACTTTGTATCGCTCTTATTCTTATTTCCTTAAAAAATAAAAAGGGCTTAAAGAAAACTAAACAATTAAACATGAGAAAAATTTCAAACAATTTATTACACAGTAAAAACATGTAGGTACCGCATTAGCTTCACACAAATCCTTACTTTAATATCTACATATACATTGATACTTATGTACATAATGCAATTCCATTTATGTGCCGATGTTTAACATTTATATGTGAGAACATAGAAAATCTATCTTCTAAGAAAATCTTTATGTAAAATTGGGAAAAATATTTTAATATTAGTGCAAAAGTCAGCTCATCAAACATGCTGAGAATATGATCAGAGAATAAATTCTGGAATTAGTTTGATTGAAGTCATAAAATTAAAATAAATAACTAACTAAATTTATTCAAAATTTTAGGGGGGTATTCATATAATGTAACTAAACTACTTTCCTTAAGGAACATGGGACGAAAAAAAAATTTTTTTTTTTGACCTTTCATACAAAAGTGCGGATCAGCCGATAGTAGCCACAAAAAATATCTTTTTTCGACCCATATGCCTTAGCGAAAGTTGTTTAGTTTCATTATCTGAAAATACCCTTACATTTTTCTAATAATACAAAAATAGGGGTGTAGGTAGGGTATTATTGGTATTATACACAGTGAAATTGATATCATAGTCTACTCATCAAACTGAACAACTTTTACTATGGGAGCAAACCGATCGGAGCATAAAAAAAATCAGCTGTTGCATGCTTTTGAGTCGAGTCGGCACGGCACGGTACTGTAGTTTAGTATGGAACATCTGGTTTTTTTTTGCTCCGATCGGTTTGCTCCCATAGTAAAAGTTGTTCAGTTTGATGGGTAGACTCTGAGTTTAAATGGATGCTAATGATATCAATTTCATGCAGGATAAGGCCTAACAAAATTAGCAGTTTCAGCTTATTTTAAGGGGATGATCAGACCATCAAACTGAACAACTTTCTCTGTGGGACCAATATCGAAATCGCGAAAAAAAAATCAGCTGTCCCATACAAAACTGCAAACATAACTACTCAAATGTATGAGACAGCAGATTTTTTTTCGCGATTTCGATATTTTTCCCATAGAGAAAGTTGTTCAGTTTGATGGTCTGATCATCCCCTTAAAACAGTTTCAGCTAATTTTGTTAGACCTTATATACGAGACATTTTTCATCAGTAAAAGGCGATTTGATATCACGAACATAGACGTAAGATGTCTTATAAAAATCCAAATCCAAATTAACTAATCTTAACTATTATAAAACTGTAACAGAAGTGTGTCTTTAGGTTATAAATGACTGAGATTCTATCACTTTTTCAGCACTTTCTTCAATAATTTACCTAATTATTGCGTTGAAAATGAGTGATTTGTGATTAAATAAAGTTTGATATTCTATGGATATATGCTATGGATATACAGGGACCTTCTTAATATGCTGACGGTATTTTAAGGGGATGATCAGACGACCATAAACCTGAATATGTTTCTCTATGGGACCAACATCGTAATCGCGAAAAAGAAAATCAGCTGTTGCATGCATTTGATTTTTATTTCGTTTGACTATTTATTATAAGGACTAGCCTTGCGGTAGCATTTCCCCTCCGCCACGGTATAAGAACAATTGATCATGTGCATTTACACTCAATTTTATACCTTATCACTAAACGAGACAGCCTATAATTGCAAAACAATAATTTCGAACTTAGAACGTTTGGGGTTCACACGAGAATACTTTCATGATTTTTAACAATCAAAGTTAGAATCTAAAGTTATTGGGAATAAAGTCCAAAGTTGCGGATTTCATGTTACCTCGCCCCCCGCAAAAAGTGGCAGAAATGTTTGGTAGTAGAATTACACGCGTAACTAGTCCCTATATAAGTAGTCAAAGGGTCCCACATGTCTTACCTTACGGTTGGTAGTTGTAGTTGGCTTTTGTCCACCCCTAGGGAATAATCCCTACCTCGACCATAAGGTCGAGAGATTATCTACTCGTAAGTAAGTAATCCTTCTTACAGATATTACCCAAAAGGTGGCGGCCACGTAACAGTGGAAGTGAACCCGGTCAAACAGTTCAGGTACAAGTATTAAGTGTTGGTAATATCGTTCTTTATAAACGCAATCCAACATGTCAAACGTCATCTTTGACGTTTGACATCTGACTTTTAAGAAGCTTCCGTTTCCTGTCTCTCAATCTCTGCTCGTGTTATTGTGTGTGCGGTGATTTTATCACTTGAATAAATCTAAACTAATCGAAGTCACTTGTTTCCATTTATGCCCAAATTCCAACAGGTTATGGGCTCAGTCAACGCAGTAAATAAAGTTCCGCGTTTATTTTGGTTTTTTTTTGGGAAACTTAGCAAACAGGCGCACGCGATCACATCACGGCACTGAGCATGGCAACCGCCTCCTCATCGACACCGTTCATCATGGATAAGCTGAAAGGCATTGAGAACTACCATTCATGGAAATTCATGATGAAGATGGTCTTGATACATGAAGACTTGTGGGACCACGTAGGAACGGAGCCAGAAGAGGGCGAAGACAAGAAAAAGGACCAGAAGACTCTGGCCCGGATTGCATTGTCGGTGCAGCCGTCCGCGTTTGCGCATTTGCGAAACGCGAAAACGGCACATGAAGCGTGGACCAATCTTCAAAGAGCATTCGAAGATAAGGGCCTATGTCGGAGACTGGGTTTGTTGAGGACCATGTTTAGCACTAAATTAATTGAGTGCGCGAATATGGAGAGCTATTTGAACAAAATAACGGATATATCACAACAGCTGAGTGACATAGGAGCACCGCTAGCTGATGACTTTGTAGGCGTAATCATGTTAAGTGGTTTAAAAGAAGACTATGACCCATTGATAATGGCCATTGAAAATTCAAACATTAAGATATCTAGTGAAGTTGTAAAAGGCAAGTTAATGCAGGAGTACATGCGTCGTGATGACAAGAATGACAGTGAGACCGCACTGATGTCTGTGCGGAAGCAGCCAAAGTGCTTTGGTTGTAAGAAATCCGGTCATTACATCAAGGATTGTCCTAGAAATAAACGGAGCACAAACAACATGACTGGAAATGAGAACGAGACCAAGGCGTTGCTGACTGCTCTGTCGGTTAATATTGAAAGTGACTCGTGGCACATCGATAGTGGTGCAACAAATCATATGTGTCGGGATAGGAACCTATTCAGTGATTTCGTTAGTGAAAAAGCATTGCCAGTGAAAGTGGCTAGTGGTGAAACACTCTTCACTGCAGGACGGGGAACTGTTCAAGTCAAACTCAAGAATGGTATCATTAGAGACATTAGTGATGTACACTTTGTACCTAAACTAACAACAAATTTATTATCTGTTAGTGCTATGACAAAGAAGGGATACAAGGTTGTATTCAGCTTGCTAAAGTGTCACATACATGACAAACAGTCTGTACTTGCGAGCGCTACCTTGAACAATGGTATTTACAGGCTTGACGTTGATGCGGCATGGGAAAACGATAATGCGGCTCTTTCACAGGCTCCTGAGGCTCCTCCACAGGCTCCTGAGGCTCCTCCGGAGACACCACAAGATAACCTTCTGGCAAATACGGCTGCTGGTGATTGTGAGGCTGCGGAGATGTTATGGCACCGTCGGCTTGGGCATCTCAACCGTAAGAGCATGGAACTACTAAAAAAAGGTATGGCTTCTGGAATTTCCTATGATAGTTCATTTTTCGAACCATGTGTTTCATGTATCGAAGGGAAGAAAAGTAGACTTCCTTTCCCTAAGAAATCAAACAGTAGAGCCACTGAAATATTAGGGTTAATACATACTGATTTATGTGGACCCCTACCATGTCAATCACTTAGTGGAGCAAAGTACTTCCTACTTTTCATTGATGACTACACAAGAAAAACATTTGTGTATTTTCTGAGAGAAAAAAGTGAGGTGTTTGAGAAATTCAAACAGTTTAAGGCCTTAGTAGAGAACCAAACAAATAAACGCATTAAAATTATGAGGAGTGACAATGGTGGTGAATACATTAATTCTGCATTTCAGAGATTCATGAAGGAGAATGGCATTCGTCACCAGACCACTGTTCCCCATACACCACAACAGAATGGAGTGGCAGAACGTGCCAACAGGACTGTCATGGAGACAGCACGATGCATGCTGCAAGATGCAGACCTACCGAAGCAATACTGGGCAGAAGCGGTCAACACTGCTGTCTACCTAAAAAATCGTTGTCCTACGAAGGCCGTCCCAGGCTACACTCCGGAGGAGAAATGGAGTAACAAAAAGGTATCAGTCAATCACTTGCGTATTTTTGGTTCTGTGGCCTATGCACTGAATCATAATAGAACTAAATTAGATTCCAAGTGCAAACAATATATTTTTGTTGGGTATTGTGATGAAACAAAGGGTTACAGATTAATAGACCCCATATGCCCGTCAAACTGCATTAAAGCTAGAGACGTGAGTTTTTTGGAAAATGAAATTATAAGTAAATTGTCAAATGATGATAACAAAGAGTCGATGCAGCATAAACTTACAAGAAAAGATAATGTTGTGAATAATGAGACTCAGTCTGGCCTATCTTCTGTACATACAGAAACATCTATTGAGGATGGTAATATATCTGATGACATTACTTTAACACGAGACAATCAGAGATACAGTACAATCACAATAGATGGTTCTGATAGTTCTTCGGAGGGCAGTGATCCTGCCGATGAAACATACATTCCAGGTGACGAGAATGAGACATCCGTGGAATCGTCTGAATATGATGACACATTGGATGCCATGTCAGCTTTCCTGGTGAAAGCTACTGCAGATGCAGACACTCCTCAAACTGTACCTGAAGCGTTGAGAGGTCCAGATGCGAAAAAATGGAAAGAAGCAATGCAATGTGAGTATGAATCCTTTGTATCAAACAAATGTTGGACTCTAACTGAACGGCATAATTCACAGAAACCTGTAAAATGTAAATGGGTGTTTAAAATTAAACGTGGATTGAATGGTGAGGTACTGAGGTATAAGGCACGTCTAGTGGCAAAAGGCTATACTCAACAATATGGCATAGACTACGAGGAAACCTTTTCTCCTGTGGTTAGATACTCTACTATTCGTACCTTGCTAGCTGTTGCAGCTGAGTATAATATGGAGATCGAACACTTAGATGTAAAGACTGCTTTCCTCAATGGTGATCTCAAGGAAAATGTGTATATGGAACAACCTGAGGGTTTCATTATCAATGGTCAAGAGAACAAGGTATATAAGTTAAACAAGGCCATATATGGCCTAAAGCAGGCTTCGAAGGCCTGGTATGAGAAAATCGATGGAGTACTATGCAAGAAACTAGACTTTATGAAATCAACATCAGAACCTTGTGTGTACTTTAAGTCGCACGAAAACTCACTTATCATCATCGCGTTGTACGTCGATGACATCATTTTATTTTCAACATGTGCATCTCATGAGAAGTTGGCAATAAAAAGGAAATTGATGAAAGAATTCGACATAACAGATTTAGGGCCAGCTCATCAAATATTAGGTATGAGACTGTGTAGAGAGAAAGACAAACTTACTCTTGATCAATCTAGCTACATCAAAAGTGTGTTGCGGAAGTACAAGATGGAGGATAGTAAGCCTGCACACACTCCTATGGAGACGGGGTTGAAGCTGCCAAAAGATACTCAAAAGGATGAGGCTTATGACTATAGAGGTCTGGTGGGTTCGCTTATGTACATTGTAGTGTGTAGTCGACCGGATATTGCTCATGCCGTTAGCTACCTGAGCCAATTTAATGAATCCTTTACAGAAATACACTGGAAAGCAGCCAAGAGGGTTCTGCGCTATTTGCAGGGTACTGTTAATCTTTGTTTAACCTTCCAGAAAAGTGGTCTAGAAGTCTCTGCATATGTAGATGCAGATTGGGCTAATGATGGTGTTGACCGCAGATCGTACACCGGCTATGCGTTCAAGCTGGGTAAGTCAATTGTTTCATGGGAAAGCCGTAAACAAAAAACTGTAGCTTTGTCGAGCACTGAAGCTGAATACATGTCCTTGTCCGACTCTTGTAAAGAGGGCCTATTTCTTCGTAAATTTTTGAAAGAAGTACTTGGTAGAAAGTTTACAATTACTATCTATAATGATAATCAATCTGCACAAAAATTATGTAAAAACACTCTTTATCATGCCCGAACTAAACATATAGATGTTAGGCATCATTTTATAAGACAATTTGTAAACGATGGAAGTATTTTATTGAAATACCTATGTACGGAAGATATGTTAGCAGACATATTAACAAAACCTTTATGTAAAGAAAAATTCAAGAAGTTTACAACTCAGTTAATGTTATTGTAATAATTTCGTTTCTTTAATCTTTCTCTATGTTAAACTTATTAGATAACATTGTTATTGTATGATGTAATGATGATTGTAGGTTCAATATGCTAAGAACCTTGTTACACCCGCACGTCCCCGGAAGGGATTGAGGTTGTGAGTTTGTTTATGTATAGTTTTACCTAAGCTGATTCACAACCTTGTATCCCTGAGGAGAAGGGATTGAGGTTGTGAGTTTGTTTGTGTATAGTTTTACCTAAACTAATTTTGTTTTACTGTTGCACATTATGTTGTTTTGTTGCTAAATGTAAGTATTGTTAAGATGATTGTATTGGTTTAAGGGCCAGTGTTGGTAATATCGTTCTTTATAAACGCAATCCAACATGTCAAACGTCATCTTTGACGTTTGACATCTGACTTTTAAGAAGCTTCCGTTTCCTGTCTCTCAATCTCTGCTCGTGTTATTGTGTGTGCGGTGATTTTATCACTTGAATAAATCTAAACTAATCGAAGTCACTTGTTTCCATTTATGCCCAAATTCCAACATTAAGTAGTCAAAGTTATTTCGCGATTTCGATGTTGGTCCCATAAATAAAGTGGTTTAGTTTGATCGTTTGATCATCCCCTTAAAAAAGGTTAACATATTAAGAACCCTGCATTTTTCACTGAATCAATGATATAATAAAGCGCCTGCCAAATCATGTTCAGCAAATATAGAAAATTATAATCCTTACGAAGTTGTTCCTATCCTAGCACCTTCACCGATATCGATACCACAAATATTTTACAGACTTCCAAAAACGAAGCCGAAAAACATTTCAATGGCTAAGCGACACAACCGACCCATTAAATTTAAAGCAATATCAACACTTATAAGATAAATAACTTCGAAAAACTCGTTTAAAAAATAGTTTACCACTTTAGAGATTTAATACCGTTTTCAAACTTAGCCTAAATCTATTCACTAACTTCGATTGGAATCAAAACTACACCTATACCTAATTAGGGCTTTCATTATCGGTATATCTTGATCCCGCTACATACAGGGTGTTTAGTAGTTGATGCCTTAATTTTGCTCAGACCATGAAAATGAACAACTTTCACTATGGAGCCAAATTGAAAGACGCGAAAATTTTTTCGTCTTTTCTCAGTAAAAACTGCAGTACTACTTGACTCAAATGTTTGAAACAGCTGATATTTTCTTGTCTATTTCAAAGTTAGTCCTATAGAGAACATTATTCAGTTTGATGCAGGGTTCGACATTACCAAGATTTTCTTTGATAATTATCAGATAATTATGAGTTTTGAGTAAAATTTCTAACTAAAAGTTCTAAAATTGCTGTTTTTGTTTTAATACAAGCGTATCCACACCAACCAGCTCACAGTCTTCGGCATTTTCGTTTCATATTACAAAGAATAACAAATAATTGAGAAAAACAACAGAAAAGAACAGAACAGAAAACAGTGAAAATTATTATTTCGTGATTCTGTGAGCTTCTTTTTTCGCAAATCGTGATCGGATCATGATCAGATACACATGTCGTGACATTGCTAGCGCAAGGTTTTTGCTTTTTCAATAATTTTATAATTATCAATGATAATTATCACTTCGAACCCTGGTTTGATGTGAACACCTTAAAAAGAATCCACATAACTACCAAACACCCTGTATCTCTATAATCACGCGGGACATAGTCGACAAAGGGATCGAAAGCCACTACCTATACACCTCTATGTAACAAACATGGTAAAACACCTACATTTGTCGATAGACAGACGAACAACAAGCCAAATACCTGTACGATACTATCTACTTGGGTGCGGAATCCTGCCCGTTGCTCGGGGAGACGGATTTCTGAGACGCATCCTCAGGAAACTGCTTCTCAACTTGTTCCGCGACCCACTTCTTAACTTTCTGCTCTGTCCAGAACCCGTCGTAGAAAATCGTCGGTTTAATCCAACAACCCTGGTTCTGCGGTGGAGGTCCATACTGGAGAGGTTCCCCTTCAGGACCCGGGCGGACCCCACAAGCGTTCTTACACTCAACCGACCCAGATCGACCGTTCACGACCAAATTCTTCGGCGGCAAATTAAAATTCAGATTTACGTTACCGTGGTGTCGATCGAAACTCTCATACGCGAAATGCCATGGTCCATATTCGTAGTAGTTCGGGTACATGTGTGGAGCGACGTGTTGGGGGGCGAGGCGGGGCGGGGGGGCGTAGAGGGGGGGTACGACACCCCCCATGACCGGCTGCAGGACGAAACTTACGTTGGAATTGGGGCGAATTGGGGCGGGGGGTCGCGCGTTGGCTGGGGGGAGAGCGGGTCTGATTGGAGGTGGCTGATTGGCTGGCATCGGGTGGGCTTTCGCTACCGGCGGCGGTGGGTTAACCACCACAGCGTTTTTTATCGTTGGCACCATCTGAGGTCTTAAGGAACTGTTGCTATCTGACGAGTCTTTCCTTGTATTCTTGAGAGGAGAGTTCTTGGGCTCGGTGGGTTTGTTCGGTACGTTTATGTTGTTTTCTGGCATGGGTTCTGGGGCAGGGATGTTGAACTCTGACTTGTGTGTTTCTAGAAGTTCCATGAGTTCCGTGGCCACGCTCCCTCCGAAGCTTAGCAATGTTTCTCGGAGCGCATTTGTTACTGCACACTGGAAAGTAATTCTTAAACGTTTGAAAATATATTGACTTACGATTCTATTTGGAATCTTTTTTGAATGGTAACTGTTATTTCAACAAATTCATAAGAATGCAGACTCCTTTTCAGTATTTTTTTGGTTTCAAGGAAATCATAACCAATAATATGGAAAATCTTATTCATGTTTTGCTGGAGTGTGTCCGGAATACAGATCTTAGATCCAGATTCCATAGGTTAGTGGACAGATTGTCAAATTGAGACGTCAGAACCTACTCTTTGTATGCATAATTTTACTAAACACTAACAAGTGACGTCATCAACATTTCATTACTTTTTATAGTTCATTCTGTTATTAAAAATAGTATTTACGCCATAAAAAAACTGAATATGCGCATTGATGTCTTGTTGTATAAGAGGTCAATAGTTTAGAGTTATTTTTACGTTTTTCTTACATAGAAGATAAAACTAAAATATATTCTATGAAGTCGACTACCCTATTATTGGACCTTCTAATTATTACAGCTGGCAGCTCAATTGCTGGTTGGTAGACCCCCAATCAAGCAGAGCAGTGAGCTTATACCAGTTTGTGGCTGTCCCTTGCCCTAAAGACTAACAAAATATTGTTCAAACCATTGAGAAATTACTTGTTCCTCGCCCCCTTCAAACCTATGAGGCTGGCATAGTCACTTGGCTGTCACCATAGTGACTTGAAGCCTTAAAAAAATTGGCAAGAAAATAATAATTATACCTTTCTAGACTTATAAATAGCGAATCCCTTGTTGGAGGCGAGCGTGGTGGCGTAGCCGATGTTCTCCCGATGTATATCTAAGCTCTTCACCGTCACCGAGACGAACGCGACCACGCCCGCGCAGTACTTGCCGTTTGCGAAGTCCACAAAATCTGTTCACAAATAACAGTTTTACTATAAAATTCATCTGCAATTCTAAACTATTATAAAACTGTAAAATAAGTGTGTTGTGTGTGTACATTGAAGATAAAATTTACAATAAAAAGAATTTATGGAAACAAATATAATTATACATCAGCGATCCAGGAAAATTGGTGGAAAACCTCTTGTTGTTTTTTAAATATTATTCATTTTGGAAAATAGGCACCAAAGAAACGTTATTGGGATTATGGAATAAAATCTCTTTAGTCTTTAATAATTCTAAAATTTTTTGATGTGATCTGGCAAGTTGTTTTGGAAAAAAAATATCCAAAGCCGCAAAGACTAAAAAGGAAGAAATTTTTTTCTTTTTAATTGAAGTATTTGGCTTAACATCTTTTTTTTCTGACAGATAGGCCAGTTCTTTACTTCTTAGATGTAATGAAAACTATTTGGTTGTATGAAAAATAGGTAGACGAGAAACAAAAACTTTTTGAATTCCCCAAATGTTTTTATAACTTCTCTTGGTTTATCGAAAATATTAATACAAAATGATAAATATATCTTTGCTTGTCGTTCTGAGGGTTTTGTACATCTAATCGTACCCTAAACTTTATTACAACAACCATTGAAAAAATAATCCATGCGTTTCCACATCATTGATTCACTGGTGAACTTTTTAGCTTCATCTGACCTAGGGGTGCCTAGGGCTAGCTAAAACATTTTAAAAATGAAAAGCACCTACATCAAATGTGTTTAGCCTCTGGTACCTTCATCAGTGAATCTCGAGCTTGCACCTTTAGTAGTGCTAAGTTAAAAACATTTTTTAGGGACTTATAAACAAAAATGTTATATACATGTCAGTCCCATTGTACCCTATGTCTAGATTTTACCTACTCTAACTTAGTTATTCTAATTTACATAAAGAGACACTGATGTGTTTGCAAAGGCGAACACTTTTCTAGCAGCATCACAACCTGTACCCGCGGCATGACGGCGCGATACATATCTATCGCACCCTACCTCTCTTTCTTTTTGCGCGCGAACGAACGGGCCAGCAGACGCGATAAAACGTTTATCGATGCCGCGGGCGCTGGTGATGCTAGGATCTCGTGAAATATGCCCACATTAAGTCTATTCACTCTAAGCTCCCACATCAGTGTCATAGGAGCCTGCTCGTAGCGAACGCACTCCACTAACAGGTGGTGAACGTCTTCCACCACCACACACTCATACTCTTTTTCATCAAGAAGCCGAATTAGAAATTAATTTTTTTTTCATAATGAACAATATTGATCTTACCGAGCTCCTGCTTTGTGACACTCCAGCTCCAGTTATTGAAGCCCCACTGCGAGTGCCCGAAGTTGATTAGTTGCTGCCTCTTCGTATGCTGGTCCCCGTCGTCTTCCGCCGGCACCGGCTCCGACGGGGGCATGCCGTCTGGCTGGAACCATCATATTGTTCAACTTAACTATTATCCAATCATATGCTAACAGCTATCAAACAAAAAAAGGTTCATCAAAAATGGTTTCAGTAGTTTTTGTGTGATGCTTGCACAAACCATCAAACCCACAAACAAAAAACAAACACACAGACAAACACACAGACAAAGTCAAAAATTCTAAAAAAGGTTGATTTGGAGTCAGGGATACCTTAAAACCATAATTAAGAGGATAGACCGGTACAGTTTTCTCGATACAAACATATTCTCCTGTTTTCTCCCAGGATAATAACACTAGAACAAATATTTTTTTTAACATACAATCTATGTCACCTCTGCCATGTCCCTGTTGTGCTTTTTTGCATTAATTAATTACTGTAAGAACTAGGGACCTTCGAAAATGACCAATTTTACGGCCCGCTTTTAGACATCCAATAAACAAATTTGACGAATATAAACAAAAAAAGCAAAACATACAGACATAGCCAAAGTCTTTCTCATATTATTTTTGAAAGAATTATTCAAATCGGTTTAGTTTTGGAGGAGGAAACAGGGAATACGAAAAGCAGATTTCATTGATTTTTTGTATATAAAATCGGTCTAAGCTGCAGTTGTCTCTTTCGTACTCTAGTCGGCGGAGTGTATGGGTGGGGCGGATCTGATAAATACGTATAGAGCCGGTAAAGTGACCTATTCTATAAATAAGCATTTCAGCTCGCCTATCCTCTTAAGTATAGTAATGTTTTTTTGTATATGTTAATTGTTCAGACAGACATACTTCTGTTACAGTTTTATAATAGTTTAGATTAGAATAACTTAGACCATATAACTATGGATAAGATGGATGTACCCCAAATAAGAATAGTTTGAAGTTTTTGTTCTGCAATTATAGGCTGTCTTGTTTATTGATAAGGTATACAATTTAATGTAAATGGTTTAAGTGTATTATATTAACTAACGTGACCATACATCCCGTTTTCACCCGTTCTATCCCATTTTTTGTACTCCGTTCCGGTGTCCCAGAGGAAAGCTTTGGCATTTTTTATCGGGCATAGGCCCACCACACATTCCCACCGCTGTAACTCCTGTAAGCCAGGATCAACAGCGGCGACCATTCACAACACTGGACAATGAAGTCCAGCGAGCCCGGGGGATGACTCTAATCTGTCTTGGAACCCGCAATGAATTAATCAAAGAAGATAGGAGGAGTAGGAAAACGAAATATCCGACTTCCCTCCATTGCAAACGGGAGACAGCAATAAGAAGGAAAAAACATGGCTATTAGAGAGCCAATTCAAGAGATCATTTATGGCAGTGTTGAAGACACGACCGCAAAAGCACCAAAAACACAAAATAAAACAATATCTTTGGCATGCACAATGTCCCATTTTACTAAAACTATGCATCAATTACGACATTCAAGTCAACGATCGTTCTTAAAACAAAAAAAACTTGAATAAGTAAGCAAAAGTCGGATATTTTAATTTATTTCTTGAAGACACCTGTCCGCGCGGCTCCGTGGCGGGGGGCCCTCTTGCCCCGGTCTTCAGACGTGGTTGGGTTTTTTTATCAACGTAGAGTGCACCAGGTTAATTTCATAGCTTACAGTGACGTATTGAGAAAGCTTCCATAATAATATTGACAAAGTATGTACCAACAATATACGTAGCAAAGAAAAGGTACGTTGTAACCTTCAGAAAACGAAAACTATCACCAAAATGTCTACAAATAATGAAATACAATGAGTAGAATGTTTTTATACAACTAAATATAGGTTATTTACCATTTTAATGCTACAGTTGGCGACCGGAAAGCCTGGTTTCCTTTGCATCTTCGGTTGTTGTGCGAGATCTATGTCTCCGCACCGGGTTAAAGTACCATTCAAAATCCGAAATATATAATTACACAGTTCGTTTTAATATGGTTAAGAAGTTTTCGTAGTTTTATGAGAAAGTATCAATAAATAAACGAAATTTCGCGAATTCTTCTGAAAACGCTTACCTATTTATTGACATTTTTTTTTTCGTACAATTCAAGGTAAGGGGTTTAAAATCCCATACAACCGATTACTTCAATAAAATTATCTTATTTATAGCAATTAAAACATTATTCGTCATTTTGACGCTTCTTTGGAGTTTTTGAAGACAATCGAAAGACGCAGGAAACGCAGAGAAGTCCACACACAAACTAATAGTCCACAGGAAAGAAGTGAAAGTGAACCGATCGCTTTGCCGCGCTACAAATGACGGAACACTTTTCCTGTTTACGACCCATACACCATCATGTTTCACTGAACTGTATATTTTTCACTTGCACGACACTTTGTTACGTAAAACAACACCAATTTTACGAACCAAAACTCACTATAAACAATAATTTAATAAAATATGTGGACACCAAACGTAGCTGACGAATTCCCGCCAAAAACCCCTGAAGGCAAATGAAAAAGTTTGAAAATAAAGCACACCCATCTGTCAATCAAAAAATCAGCTGTGCGTTTATTGCTTTTTGCTATGATTTGTTTTTTCGCCAAAGTTTTCAAGTCTCAGTAATTATTACCTCTATTGCGCAACATTGCAACTTGAAAGTTACAAAAAATTCGGATCTTATTTAGGAAATCATCCAAAATAATGTCGGAGATCTTGGAAATAGATGGAAGTGTTTTAGAAGGGGTGAGTCATATTTTGCTTTCTTTTCCAATTTTCAAACCACTGCCCCACAAAATTCGTGGAAGAATATAAGGACTATAGTCCTAATCCTAAGTAACAGCAATTGCATGATTGCATCCCTTAAGAATACATTGACCAATCGTTCATTCTGTTTATTATTTGACGACCCGTTTGGTGTAATGGTTACCACGCCGGACTGCCAAACTAGGGGTCCTGGGTTCGAATTCCGGTTCGGTCATGGTTGTTTATATGTTTGTGCCGTTGTTGTATGGTTTCCATACTAAAAAGCCTATAGTGCTTGCTTGGGATCATTACAATGTATGTGCCTGTGAGCATTATTTATTATAAGTTCGATCCCCGTCCAGGCAGACTCGTACCAATGCGTTTTCGGAATTTATGTACGATTTGTAACTCCAATGGGTTTTCAGTGAAAGAAACAATGTGAGGAAACCTGCATGCTTCACTTTCGAGGCATATATTGTACCCACTGTCCATCACAAGTGGCGACGGGCTCTCTCCCCGTCACACTGGGCAGTTACGTTACTAGTGAAATATGGAAGTTCTGAGGTTTCAGAATACCCCCTCAGGGAAAGTGGGTGTGACCAAAATGATGGATGATCAATTTAGGAAACAAAACAACATTCTGAATGTCATTGCATCCCCTAAGAATACTTTGTCCCATCATTCTGTTTATTATTACAGGGTGGTCAAATCCTGCGCATATCTGTGTCTCTAAGCGCTATACTGGGTGTGCCCGTGAGGGTCACCAACATAAGAGCAGGCCGCAGTAAGCCTGGCTTAGCAGCCCAGCATTTGAAAGGTAACTTTTCTTAAGTTAATAATTTAAATATTTCCTTACTGTAAATCAATGATAGTTTAAGCATACAAAAAAGAAACAGATATGTTAATAGAGTTTGTAAAGTGAAGACTTGACATTAACCCAAATTGGGTTGATGTGTCTTTCAGAGAGAATGTGTGCTTGTGTATGTGGTACTGCCTACGGACTACTCTGTTTCTAACGAATTGTGTATTAACATGTGTATTAAAGTTTATAATAAAATATCTGATAGATTTAGGGTGCCACCCATGAAACTAATGTTAAACGAATAATTATGATGACTGATCCTGGAAATCCATATATTGTGATGAATTACAGAAATGGGCTGAATAGCAAAATGTTCAAACGAAATTACAATTGATAGAAAACAAAAAAGTTTAAGCTATTGAAAAATATTTTTTATTATCTTCTATCTCTTTGATGCGAAACAGGTGTTTGTATGACACGTCGTCATGATTTGTATGACAATACTCATTTATGACATCACTTTTGTTATATATATATATGCCTCTCGCTCTAATCGTAAATTTTGAATTTATATTTCAGTCATTTTTAAAGATATTCAAAAATTTTTTTTACTTAAGTGTCTAAGATATCAAAGAGTTTTTAAAATGGAAATCTTTTTTTGGTTGCGTGTTCAAATCACGTCGGGGTCACCACTTTAGGGGCTCACATTAAAAGTTATTGTAGGGATAAAAAGGTCTTCATGAATTTGAACATATTTAATAAAGTGCACTTATTTCTGAACTACATAAGTGCCCGGACACTGCGGTATTGATGGAAATGAGGCTGCTGACGAGCTGGCACGAAGAGGGGCGGAAGAGGACGCCATAGGCCCCGAGCCTTATTGCGGCATCTCCCGCAACACCTCTAGACGTGTGCTAAAGGAATGGGCCGTGGACCAAAGCCGTAAGCTCTGGTCGGATACACCAGGACTGAGGCATGCGAAAGAACTTGTGACCGGCTTTTCAAACAGACATACCTCAGATGCCATCAATTCAAACCGCAACGACTTAAGGCTCTTAGTACGAGCCTTAACAGGACACTGCAAGTTAAACAAACACCTTCACAGAATGGGGCTTGTAGACTCACCCACTTGCAGATTTTGCTGTGAAGCAGAGGAAACGCCCATACATCTCCTCTGCGAATGCGAAGTGCTCATTCACAGCAGGAGTCGCCATCTAGGTGGATACATAATAACACCTACTGACATCAGGGACCTCCCCTCCAAAAGCATAACACGGTTCATGAAGTCCGTGGGCCTAGGAAATGACCTTTAGGTCTAGGGTGACAGCTACAATAGATCTATCTAGGTCGCAGTAGCTATTTGGTCATTGACCAAGCCCTTATAACCAAATAATAATAATAATTGACCTAGCGGTTCGGTGGTATGGGAACGACTGGCGAATACTCCAATCGCTCGATCAGACAGACAAAATTGCTTAATTGCTTATTCTGCAAAACTAATTATAATACTAATAAAATGTGTCCCCACAAAAGTAATAAAATTTTTTTTGTCATCATCCCTATTGTATGCATGGCTTTCACAACATTATTTTTTTGTGTTTCAGAATTTTTAAATAAAATATTTGCATGCTATTGTATTATACTGAATAGATGATAATATCCTAGACCCTAAGATTAATGAAAATGGAAATTAATGGACCTATTCATAGCAAATAAATTATATCATTTCATTTCTTTTATGCTGTGTGTAATCGTGTGCAACAAATATGACGAGACTGTTGCCGATAAAAATCGCCTTTTATGCAATTGACAGTGACGTAGCGTGGGTTTCGCCGCCCAGGGCACAGACCGATTTTGTCGCCCCCTTATAAAGACTTACACAACAAATAAGCGAGCGAAGCGAGCTCAAAAATTGTTTGCACAACTATGTTGACATCTTTTAGTTTAACCATGCATAAATAGAAACTTAAGATTGATCGAAGCGAGCTTGACTTTTCTCCTCAATACGAATAGGTTGGAGCCAGAGCTTTTTACATACAAAACATGTGCTAAGTAACCTAAGTAAAAGCTATGGATCCAGCAAAGCAAGCTCGACATTTTTAGCACCACGTCTTAGCTGTGTTCAGAAGTCAGAACTATTTAGGATTATGTGTAGATACAATAATAAAAAAGATACTCAGAGCGAGCGAAGCGAGCTCGACTTTTCTTTGCCCTACGAATTGATTAAAGAAAAAGCTCAACCAATCTATATTTTTACCAAATTTGCCGCCCCTAGTAAAGTGCCGCCTGGGGCATTTGCCACCCCCCCGTCGCAACGATACTGACAATTGACAACATTTGTTTGTGAGATTGTAATCGTTACTGTGTTCTTGCTTTATACTGTTTATCTGTCTAGGAATCCAACTAGTAGCAGACATGTGCCAGGCTCGAGTGAAGGGCGCCAACATCGGATCCACTGGGATACAGTTCATTCCCGGCAAGATTAAGGGAGGGAATTACACTGCCGACACAAAGACTGCCGGGTAAGATGACCAAGATTTAATATTATCTAGCGGATTTGATGTAATTTAAAGCCTGATCAGAAATATAAAAATCCTGGTTTGGGGGCGCTGCAATCGACTATAACCTTTAATGTCAGTGTTCCAAGTACAAAAATTCGTTCCAATGATTTTCCGCATTATGATGAAGTTTTTTATTTGTCTTTTCGAAGTTTACATAAGATATTTCGCTGCATATTTACAAACTTCATAAAACATATTGATAGAAATACTACTCAGGCACAATTTCATACAAAACCACCCATTTCTTTGGTTATTACAAAAAAAGCCTTTTTATATATGCAACACCACCCTTCCATGGTGTTCACAAAGATAACTACAACCAGCAACTTCTATTTAAATGTAGCAAAGCATTTTTGAGATGATAAAGTAATGTATTGCTTAAAAATTACGTTCTCTTAACTAAAAAAATTATAGCAACTTCATCACAACACAAAACATTCTTATGAATTGAGAAGGCAATATGTCTGCTACTGCAAGTGGCGCTGCCGGTCGCCCTGATGGCCGACGGGCCGGTCCGGCTGGACCTCAGGGCCAATGCTGACATGATCCACCAATTCGACTACTTAAATGGGCAAAGTCTTAAATTAATCAACAAAATATGTTTACAACGGCAGTTCAATAGGTCTGCTGCTGCAAGTGGCCCTGCCGGTCGCCCTGATAGCCAACGATTCGGTCGAACGGTTGACCGGATTGACGTCAGGCGGGGCATCAACTTAGTCATGGCCCCTGGATCTCTGGCAAAGTTTTAAATTAACAAACTAAATGTTTTCACAACGGCAGTTCAATAAGTCTGCTGCTGCAAGTGGCGCTGCCGGTCGCCTTAATGGCCGACGGGCCGGTCCGGCTAGACCTCAGGGGCGGCACCAACGCAGACATGGCGCCTCAGATCGACTACATGGGCGAGGTCTTTAGGTACATGCTGCAGAAGTTCAGCGGCGACTTCTCTTTGGATGTCCATAGGAGAGGGTAAGTATTTAGCTGGTTTATGCTTTACTTACACTGTACAGTAACCCAGCCATGAGTCGACAAGTCGACTTATTTGTCAAATACTGTCATAATTGTTGGTTTGGTCCTTTGATTTATCAACTTTGACTACTTATATAGGGACTAGTTACGCGTGTAATTCTACGAACAAACATTTCTGCCACTTTTTGCGGGGGGCGAGGTAACACGAAATCCGCAACTTATTATTTTATTCCCATAGTTAAAAATCATGAAAAGAAGTCTCGTGTGAACCCCAAACCTTCTAAGTTCGGAATTATTGTTTCGCAATTATAGGCTGTCTCGTTTAGTGATAAGGTATAAAATTGAATGTAAATGGGAATGATCAATTAATCTTATACCGTGGCAGACCTAAGCTACCGCCAGGCTAGTCCTTATAATAAATAGTCAAACTTTACCAGCTTAAGACTGGCAATATCAGTTCAACAAATGACACCATTTTTTAAGCAAATTTCACATACATAGACCTCCAGCTGGATCTGTGGTGACAAAAGGTTTCAAGATGGCATCTGTTTACTATTGACATCTCGCTTATTCTAATGGATGATTGTCATAAGTGTGAATGGATATCAAGTAGCATTTTTATGTCTCGTTTGTATTATTCATCTACCTACCCTATACTTATTTATTTATTTAACACTTTATTGTACACATAAAATTACAGAAAAAACAATTAAAGTAGACATGTACAAAGGGCGAGCTTATCTCTAAAGAGATCTCTTCCAGCAAACCCGCAACAGAGACAGTTCTGAAGTGTGAGGCAGACAAAATGTGTACAGCAGAATTGATAAAAACTAGATACTTGTTGTTAAATGGAAGTTAATTATATATACTTTATATGATTTGGTCCTTGATTGGTCCATACAAAAATCAATAATTTTGACAAATAAGTCGACCTGTCACGTTTATTTAATAGTGTCATGATTCATGTTGCATGTTTGGCCATGAGAGGTTATGTCACTCGCGTTTGAGCTTGCCACGAGGCACCGCCATCTCTTTTCTCAAATAAGTGTGTTTGCTCAATATACTTTAAAGCAAGTAGTCTTTGTAAACTGGTCGATTTATCTTTTGCCTTGTGGCTCCGGCTTAAAATAGACCAGCCCATTTCTCCACGTGGGTGTCGTACGAGGAGACTAAGGGATAAGAGGGTCTTACGCAGTGTCCTAAAACAATTAATATGCTAAAAGTTAGCCTTGCTACTTCTGCACCTTCTGCACGCTTCAACATGGTAAAGATAAAAGATAAAGATGCATATATTTGTATAACATGAGTAGTTTTACAAGCAGTTGTTACAGTAGTTATTAGGTCCTACTTTTGACTATGCATTGTAAGGACTAGCCTTGCGGTAGCATTTCCCCTCTGCCACGGTATAAGAACATTTGATCATGTGCATTTACATTCAATTTTATACCTTATCACTAAACGAGACAGCCTATAATTGCGAAACAATAACTACGAACTTATGACTTTTGGGGTTCACATGGGACTACTTTTCATGATTTAAAAAAATCTAAATTAGAATCTAAAGTTGTGGGAATAAAATCCAAAGTTGCGGATTTCACGTTACCTCGCCCCCCGCAAAAAGTGGCAGAAATGTTTGTTAGTAGAATTACACGCGTAACTAGTCCCTATATAAGTAGTCAAAGGGTCCCACATGTCTTACCTTACGGTTGGAAGTTGTAGTTGGCTTTTGTCCACCCCTAGGGATTATGGTCGAGAGATTATCTACTCGTAAGTAAGTAATCCTTCTTACAGATATTACCCAAAAGGTGGCGGCCACGTAACAGTGGAAGTGAACCCGGTCAAACAGTTCAATAGTGCCAACCTGACGGAGAGGGGCAATATTATGGAGATCTACGGATGGAGCTATGTGGCTGGAGTTTTGCCTATAAAGGTACGTTTTACATTCCTTTATGACGACTTATTATCCCTGCGGGAGAGGGGGACATATTATCCTCGACTGTTTCACATATAGCCCAGTCATTTTACGGAGTTTTGTTAGGCGGGGTAGGGAGTGATTATTAATTGGACTTTTAAACTGTAACCGGCACCATTTAGTGACAAAATGACTTTCTTAAAACATATTAAAAAAAAATCGCTACGCAACATAGAAATCAAAATTGTGTGTCCAGGAAGGCTTTTAAATTAATAATATTAATACCAATGCACTCATTTGACTTAGATTTAACGATATACATTATTTTTGTGCAATAAAATAGGCAATAAAATTTAAAAAATGAGGTATTTATTTTCAAATCCTTCCAAGTAGACAAAAATATTCACTCCATGTTTGTAGTATGTATAATGGTAAAGCCTTAAATATGTGCAAATAAAAATTGACCATCAGGTTTTTTAGAACGAGATTATAGCTAAATACATGGAAAAACAATGAAAAATTAAGCGCTGTAATCACTTTTCCATATGATGATGGGGGGGGGGGGGATAAAACCCACCTATCCCCCCCCCCTGGTTACGTGCCTAACAGCGGGGGTTAAATCAAAGAGTAGTGGGTCAGCTAGCGACCGAAGTCTTAGCAGATATTGCTGACTGTACATGAATTGTACACTTCTTCTTCTTATCGTGTGGGCAGAGCCCAGAAGCCGTAGCATGCTACACATGATACGGCTGTATCACGTCTTTTATCTCGTTCGTTCGCGCGCGAAGGTGTGATAGCGCTATATCACGGTGGCATGCTATCCATGCTGGTGTCAGAGTTTTTTTCAGACCGCCTTACGGCCTCTGACGTGGTTTTTATATAACGACTACTGCCACCTGAGATAGTAGCCGGGACGGACTAACGGCTTCACGTGCCATCCGAAGCAAATCATCTTTCTTTTCAGACAATCTGGTGATTCAGACGGCAATGTCCTAACCAACTGGGGAAAACGCACAAACGGTGACATATCACTATGTGTCCCCCGTGGGAATCGATGACCCATGACCTCCGTGTCCATTTTATTTTATTTTTATTTTCATTTATTGAGAAAACCAACAGCCATCATCATCATCATATCAGCCGACAGACGTCCACTGCTGGACATAAGCCTCCCCCAAAATGGGGGATTTGCCATAATCGCCACGCTTGGCAGGCGGGTTGGCGATCGCAGTTCGATTGAATGTGTGCTCAGAGGATGCTGCTGCCCATCCTCCGGTAGATCCCTTAGTCGCCTTTTACGACACCCACAGGAGGAAATGGGATGGTGCTATTCGTAGCCGACACCACACGGGTACATTACGGGAACAGCCATATTTAAACATAATACTTAAAATTAACTAACTATAACATAAGCCAATTATAGGTTTCCCTAGAGTACTAGTGCATAATAGTTTGAAAACAACACATCATAAGGATGTGAGCGGTTAATAAGAAGAGTGTATAATAATTATAGAAATATTATATAGAACTGAACTAGCAGGTACCTATATAATAACAACATAACCAAGCACAACCACTCCAAAACAATTAATCACAAATCTAAACAATATTTACCTACCTACTTAATGTACGGGCGTGCGTGTACGTGCGTGTACGTGTGTGTGCGTGTGTGTGCGTGTGTGTGTGTGTGTGTGTGTGTGTGTGTGTGTGTGTGTGTGTGTGTGTGTGTGTGTGTGTGTGTGTGTGTGTGTGTGTGTGTGTGTGCGATTGTATGTCAAAGTGGAATGAACACACAACCCCAATGCTATTATTTTACTAACCGCACTAAGTAAGGCCATTCATTCACCCTGATTTCATTCATTCTAAGTTGATGAATAATTTTACTTTTATACCTATTTTTTGACAGGCATAATATGTATATTTTACTAAATAAATTATTGTATGTGCTACAAATTCTAGGTATAGTGGAGTTCTGTGCGTAGTTAGTCCGACTAACAGAAGTACCAAAAAGTCGAGTACTCGTATGTCTCGTTCGTCGACCAGGAGTAAAAAGCCTTATTTCAGATAGTAAATTTTGGCTATGAAGGATGTCATGAAGAAACATTTGGTCTAACAGTAATCTACGATCGGTCAGAGGAAGAAGCTTGTGGCATATGTTATTATGTTAAGGGGTTATAACAATGATGATGTAAACTCTTAGATGGCGCAACAAATGGCTGAAGGCGCGCAGCAGAAGCTCACAGGACATTGCGAGCGCGTCAACATAGAACGTTACAAGGAGAACCGCGAGATGGCGCCCGACAACTGCAGTGGAATCGTGTTAGTGCCATTACAAGTTTTATAAAAGACGAGCGTTTTAAGTCAGGTAATAAGCTATCTAAAAAAAAGTTTCATCAAAATCGGTTCAGTAGTTTTTGTGTGATGCTCGTTCAAACAAACACACAAACAAACAAACAGACAGACAAAAAATTCAAAAATTGGTGATATGTAATCAGAGATACCTAAAAACCATATCGTAACTTTTTTTTTGTTAATATCTTCAATGTACAGACAAACTTCCTGTTACAGTTTTATAATAGTTTAGATTGGTACTTTAAAACAGATAATCGAGTTTTAAATACCCTCGTTTTTAAAATAATTTCCTTCATAGTCATCACACCTGAAAACGGCTGGAGCTGTTTTGATGATTCTTTAATTTATATAGCACTAGCTTTTACCCGCGACTTCTTCCGCGTAGAATTAGTATATCGAAAAATCCTTTATTAGTGCATCCCTACATCCTCCGTAGAATTTTACTAATATCATAAACGCGAAAGTTTGTAAGTATGAATGGATGTTTGTTACTCTTTCGCGTAAAGACTACTGAATGGATTTTAATGAAACTACAATAATATAGCTTATACATCAGAATAACACATATGCTCCGATCGGTTTGCTCCCATAGTAATAGTTGTTCAGTTTGATGGGTAGACGCTTAGTTTAAAAGGATACTAATGATATCAATTTCACCCTGTATAAATATATTTTTTTATATTTTTCTTCCAATAATACACCTTTTTAGATTTAATAACATCGGATTTGCGTCCATCCCTCCTCTCAGCTTCCTCCTACGTCACACTCTCTTCCATCTCTCTCGCACGTACGCAACTTGTCTCCCATCCCTCTCTTACCTGGCCTGTCATGCGTCCTACATCTTATATCCCTATCACACCTGCATTCTATTTGTCATCCCTCTTTCACATTATCTGCATTCCGTTACACTCAGACTTCCATACGTTCCATGCCCACGTGTATTTTTTATATTTGTAGGCTGGTAGCGGAGACGTCGTCTCACGGCGTGTTAGGTAGTGACGCGCTCTGCGCCCGCGCGGCCGAGCCGCTCGAGGCGGGGCGGCGGGCCGGCGAGCTGCTCGCCGAGCAGCTAGCTAGCGGCGCCGCTGTCGACTGCCACACACAGGTACAGTACGACCAGGTTAAATAATTCCCCTTTTCAATCTTCGTTTGCGCAGACCAGGGGTGCAATTTTTGAATGTCACCGGAGAGCTTGAACAGTTTTTGAGTCTCATAAAAAAGCCTTCTCTTACCCATGAGTTCAATACGAGTGGGAAGGGGCACTCGTATTGAGCTCATGGGTATGAGAATTTTAGTCACCGATGAGTTTAAAAGAAATCGGTGAATATCGGCCATTTTACTCAGCCGGTGACTTTCAAAAATCGCACTCCAGACCAGTCTCGTCAAAACCCGAGGTCGTTTCTCGAGCCACTCGAGAACTTTTCGGCCCCATCGGCCATCGGTACTGCGAGCAATGTGCCCCGCCCACTGCCACTTCAGTTTAAATAAATAAATAAATAAATATCTTGGACATTGTCACACAAATTATCTAGTCACATTTAAAGTACCTGGACTTGTATTATGATGACTAGACAACGATATAGAATACATTATATAGATACAAACATCCATGACTTGGGTATAAATATTCATATTCATCATATAAATATTTGTCCCTTACGGGATTCGAACCCGCGACCCTCGGCACAGCAGGCAGGTTCACTACAGACTGTGCTACCGGGCCAGTTTAGCAATTCTTCATTGGTTAATATAATTACGCGCGCTATTAAAATTTGACAGCTGCGCTGGTACATCAGTGAGACTTACCTGGTACTACTGTAACACTTGTGGGGATTTAATACGGATGTCAACACCTACAACAGTGCAAGTTATAGTTACGTTGGCGCTATCTATCGCACCTGCAAATGTGCACCGTACAAGACTACTTTCAACGTAAATACGTAACCCGTAACCTAGTACAGTTAAGGTTCACAATCGAATGCAAGACATAAATCGCGCAAGTAAAATAATCAAAGAGATTCGATACGGGTCCTTCTTAATATGCTGACACTTTTTTAAGGGGATGATCAATCAAACTGAACAACTTTCTCTATGGCACCGACATCGAAATCACGAAAAAAACGCTGTTCCATACAAAACTGCAAACCAACTCGAGCCAAATGTATGAGACAGCTGTTTTTTTTTTCGCGATTTCGATATTTGACCCATAGAGAAAGTGGTGAAAGTGGTTCAGTATGAAGGTCTGATCATCCCCTTAAAAAAGTGTCAGCGTAAAGGACCCTGTATCATGGTCCAACTACGGACTGTTGGACCTGCTGCCTGGCGGAAGATCTTCCCTTTTCAATAGAGGAACATTCCACAGTTCCTCCACACACTGTTGTTACTGCAGGCAGAGCCGATAGGCAAGCTACTCGCCTCACAGCTAGCTAATAAAAATATGCTTCCAGTAAACCCTCTGTTTTAAAAACTATTTATAAGTAAACTATTTAATTTGCTGTTTCCAGGACCAGCTGATAGTTTATATGGCGCTGGCGGAAGGCAAGTCTGCGGTCAGGGCGGGAGAAATCACTCTGCATACGAAAACGGCAATTCATGTCGCCGAGCTTATCGCTAAGGTAATATACATTATGTTCTAGGTGTTAAGAGTACTTTTACTGTTCGGTGGTGCACCGGTAAAAGTAAAATTTTTATAGGTTCCATACAATGACATTCTATACAGGATGTTACAAAAATACAAATAAACATTTAAGGGGGTGGTTAAGACAATCAAACTGAACAACTTTCACTATGGGACCAATATCGAAATCGCGAAAAAAAATCTGATGTTTTGCTGCTGGACATAGCCCTCCCCCAAAATGGGGAGATTTGCCATAATCGCCATGATGCGATGCGTTTGCGATGTTCCATACTAAACTACAGATCTACTCGAGCTAAATGTATTGGACAAAAGTTTGATGGCCTCAACAACCCCCTTAAAAGTTTTAAATGTTTATTTTTACTTCTGTTACACCCTGTATATGGGACTCACCACGTCATACAATAACAGAGCCAAAAAATGGCACATGCCTCTAATGTCACCTTTGTATGCATCAGTTATGCTTAGCTATCATACATTGCCGCTGACATTCCAGTCCTTTCAAATGTATTCGGTCACAAAACAGTAATGTACAATAATAATTATTAAGCATAACTTAGCGGTCCCGTTAATAGCGCACTGAGGCGAAGTCTTCTTTGCATAGAAAGTCGTAGGTTCCATTACACGAAATAAAAGTATCTGAACAATTTACAATTACCCCTTTGCACGGGGCTCCTATATGAAACTTCACAGATATTTTTTCGGTAATCTCTCATGACCCCCTAGCCTCTCAGCTATTCATTTTATGCCCTGAATATGACAGCGTTCAAACCTTCTGGGCCCCGGGTCCGCTTTTTGATATTTAACAACACAATGACTGATTAATAAAATAAAAATGTTGTTCACAGACGAAGTTTACAATACGACCCGATGGGGGACAAAATATAATAGAATGCACTGGACTAGGTTTCAGAAACAAGAATTTACCTTAATTTAAATTATTATAAGTATTATATGTCCGTGTGGTGTCGGCTAAGAATAGCACCATCCCATTTCCTCCCGTGGGTGTCGTAAAAGGCGACTAAGGGATCTACTGAAGGATGGGCAGCAGCATCCTCTGAGTACACACATTGATTCGATCCAACTGCGATCGCCAACCCGCCTGCCAAGCGTGGCGATTATGGCAAATCCCCCCATTTTGGGGGAGGCTTATGTCCACCAGTGGACGTTTAATGGCTGATATGATGATGATGAAACTATTATAAAACTGTAACAGAAAGTGTGTCTGTACATTGAAGATATTAACAAAAAATTACGATATGGTTTTTAGGTGTCCCTGATTCCATATCACCAATTTTTGATTTTTTTTGTCTGTCTGTT
The DNA here is from genome assembly GCA_927399405.1 of Agonopterix arenella. Classification (NCBI taxonomy): domain Eukaryota; kingdom Metazoa; phylum Arthropoda; class Insecta; order Lepidoptera; family Depressariidae; genus Agonopterix; species Agonopterix arenella. The sequence continues at coordinate 15,249,675 of OV656708.1, read as the reverse complement.
TGTTTGTTTGTTTGATCGAGCATCACGCAAAGACGACTGAACTGATTTTGATGAAACTTTTTTTGTTTGATAGCTTATGCTCTGACTTATAGTCTGGTAGGTATATAATTAGTGCGGACGAAGTCGCGGGTTAACTCTAATAATTTATAACTTTATTGTATATGGAATATATCATTGTATATATCATTATAGAATTGTATCTTAAGTCCCTTTTGAAGCTCTATTCACATTACGACGGACACGAACGGGCGAGGAGGGTGCAATGTAGAATAATACTTATTTCAATACAGATAGAGTTGACAGAGAGAACGCCCATATGGGCCCCACAGACGGGGACGGAGCTTTCTCTTGGACTGTATCTACAGAGTCCTTCTTAATATGCTAACACTTTTGAAGGGGATGATCAAACCATCAAACTGAACAACTTTCTCTATGGGACTAACATCGAAATCGCGAAAAAAAAGTCAGCTGTCCCATATATTTGGCTCGAGTAGGTTTACAATTTTGTATGGAAGATTTTTTTCGCGATTTCGATTTTGGTGTCATAGAGAAAGTTGTTCAGTTTGATGGTCTGATGATGACCCTTAAAAAAGTGTCAGCATATTAAGAAGGACCCTATATATAAGCATGTTTTTTCACTAATTTTATCTGCAATCGGCCATCGGTGGCCATAATCAGATACCTAGTTGCTCTGTGTTTGCTCGTGAGTTTCTTCTATGGGTGTTTCTTCATCAAGCCTCATGCCCATTTTTTTACTATCTAGAATATGCTACCTCTTAAGCCGCGTCTTCTGATTATGATTGCACAGACTTCTTGCCAATCTATTAGTGTATCCCTCGAGCCTTTTCTTGTATCTTATACAGAACTTTTTGACCTCCTACTTGATAGTACGAATACCTGGAGTATTCGTGTATTTCATTATTCCTCGTGAACCAGGTCGCACCAGAAATTGATCTGTGTTTTATTTTGGAACCTCTGCAGTATCTCAAGGTTTGAGTTACTGGCAGAGACCCAAAGTTGAATACCGTATGTCCAGATAGGTTTGATGATGCTCTTGTATACAAGCAACTTGTTGTTAAGTGAGAGGGTTATTTTTTATTATTATTTATTAACATTTCAGTATACATTATCTTATATTAACATTGTTATGATGACGCCAGAAAACCCCATTTGGGTTTGTCTTGGCACCTTTTAAATTAAGATTAGATGATTAGGGTAGATTGTCGTCCCACCAACTAATTCAGTCGCTTGATTTGTAGATCTGACGCGTCTCTTTTTACTTTTATATTGAAATGGGTATTATTTCCCATTGCACCCTCCGCGCCCGTGTTAATGTGAATTGAGCTTCACACTTCCCGCTTGTCGGGTACCCGGTGCCGGCTACTCCCGGCAGCGAAGTGAATGAAAATATTCGCAGACCGGTACCCGGCAACCGGAACATGAAAATCACTTTGTCCATCCATTACCCCCGAAAAAATTTAAATATAAATGGTAAATCATACCAGTGAAATGTTACTGTGCCAGTATCTCACAATAATATCGAGATCGAGTGGGATGTATTATTGAATATCGATAATAACTACGATACTATTAACTTATTGTGAAGATGAAATAGTATCGATATAGCGCTATCAATATTGATACTATTTTTAGAGGTCACAATAGTATCGATTTACCATACAGGGTGTAAGTGACAGCGTAGAAAATACTGAAACGGTAAACTCAGACCATCAAACTGAATAACTTTCACTATGGAGCCTACCTCAGGAAACGCGATAAAAAATCAGCTGTCCTATACATTATAGTCGGGTAGGTACAGCAGTTTTGTATGGGACGGCAGATTTTTTTTCGCGTATATAGTTTCACTATTGTAAGGCAACACTAGTCTCCACCAATCCGCACTGGAGTACAGTGGAGTATTATCCATTACCTATAACTATGACCATAAGAGGAGACCTCTGCCCTGCAGTGGGATGTTTAGACTGATGATCATGAGATCTAGTGGGATGATATTTTTAGCGATCAATATATGAAAATCGACCTCATAAAGGAACCATGAAATTGGTTGTCTGGAAGAAATCACTTTTAGTGATAAGGCCGCCTTTTGTACCCTGCTTGTTCATATTGTTGTTGTTTTTTTGGTGTGCAAATAAATAATATTTATCTTATCTTATCTGAAATAGTTACTGTTTTTCCATTTATTTTATGTTTAAATTCAAATAATTTATTTAAAAATATATGCCCTAAAATTGTCAAAGTTACTGAAATGTTATTATGATAATAAAGTTATCTATATTACAGTCTTTTTGTCTGGAAAATATTATATTATAAGAGATAAGTACATTTTGCAACTATCAGCAGCAAGGCTGATTCTGTGTTTATGGGGTGTAGAGCATCTCTGTGATGGGGATGGACCAGGTCTGCCAGCACACTACAGTAATATTATACGATCAGCTGCAGCTGATCGTTAATTTTTTACTGAACTTACATCAGTAACTTCTAAATCGACTGGAATTATGCAGGCAGACCTGGTCCATCCTCATCACAGAGATGCTCTACACCCCATAAACACTGAATCAGCCTTGCAGCTGATGGTTGTAAAAAGTACACTTATCTCTTAGTCTATTAATTTGATTCCAATCCTCCATTGATAATTGTTATGAACCAAAGACGGTTTATATATTAAACAATAATGACATTCATTATTTCCACAACAATATGTTTAGGTAATATAATATCATACAAAAACTAAAAAAAGATCAAAATAAAACAGATGTTATGTACATATTTTTCCGTTTTTTATTTTAATCAATATACAGTTTGTTTTCGAGCTGGCATCGCCACAACAACCTTACAACACGTCACACATATGTGCCAGCAAATATCGGTATTGTTCAAAGGGATTTCTAACTGTTCTATAGTTTTGGCTGGCCACCGGTAGACCTTGTCCTGAAGTCCGAGCACGATGCGTCACAAGTCTGTCGCGCCTTGTATCTCGTTTATACGTGAGCAAAGAAAGAGAGAGAAAAGACGCGACAGCGTTATGTCGCGCTATCGTGCTAGAATACGGAAGAGACGAATTTCGCGCGAATCGTCTCGCGTACAGTGTAGTAGTAGACACAAATTGAGGGCGCCACTTTCTTTGTAAGAACGTCACAATTATGCGAACCTGGCAAGACTGACCTACATTTTGTACTAATAGTTCCTGCAGTCACCGTTATCTACTTTTTTTTTGCAAAGCTGTACTTTTCATGACCCAAAATGAACACGAGCTGTTAGTGTATATTTCTTGCGCGAGATCCGCCCTTTACAGAGTGAAATTGATATCATTAGCATCCTTTTAAACTAAGAGTCTAGCCATCAAACTGAACAACTTTTACTATGGGAGCAAACGAAACGGAGCGAAAACAAAAACAGCTGTTGGATACATTTGAGTCGAGTAGGCAGCGGCAGCGTCGTGCAGTTTAGTATGGAAAAGCTGATTTTTTTGTTGCTCCGATCGGTTTGCTCCCATAGTAAAAGTTGTGCATTTCTTGCGCGAGATCCGCCCTTTACAGAGTGAAATTGATATCATTAGCATCCTTTTAAACTAAGAGTCTAGCCATCAAACTGAACAACTTTTACTATGGGAGCAAACGAATTGGAGCGAAAACAAAAACAGCTGTTGGATACATTTGAGTCGAGTAGGCAGCGGCAGCGTCGTGCAGTTTAGTATGGAAAAGCTGATTTTTTTGTTGCTCCGATCGGTTTGCTCCCATAGTAAAAGTTGTGCAGTTTGATGGGTAGACTCTTACTTTAAAATGATGCTAATGATATAAATTTCACCCTGTAGAATAACGTGGACTCGTGCCAAAATTCGCAACATTTTCTCTATTCAACCGCGCGTTATTATGCCAGAGTCAAAAGTCCTAAATTCTGTTGACACAATTAATTTTGACATCTTGTAAATACGACTCGTACCAGTTTGTTTTAGACGATTTGTGCGAAATTCGCCCTTCCTGGACCAGGCCGTAGCGTTTGTTTTGACCACACAACTAGGATACAATAAGTCAACCCAGGAAAATAAGAGAAGATGGCATTGGAATCCTGGATCCGCCTCCACAATAAGTACATGGATACAGTTAAACAGTGAGAAAATATGTATATTTATTTAGTGATTAGATTACCTCGGATACTTCACAATTACACAAATATTTTACATTTATCTGATTAATATTGACAACAGCAAGTTTGTGAATCTATTGGTAACTTATGAAAAAATAATTATAAGGAAAAAATAGCGCGTCATAACAAAAATAAACTTAGAAAACTAACAATTCGTCGACATTTAAATATAAAGAACAAAAAATTATATACAATGATTCAATTTCCATTACAAACCCTAAACGTAAGAAATATAACTTCGAACAAAAAATATATAAGTATAAAATATATCGAAATAATTGGTTCGGAAAAATCAACACTATTTTGTAGGCGCGGGTGTTTAGGCACATTTTGCCTCGAAACATTACACACATTTCGCCTAATGCATACCGGACTTTATATTCTTTTACATTATCATTCTATAAAAAAAACATACAACCTAGTTTTTAATATATAATTATGCGTAACGCACAGGCCAGGCCTTAAGCATGCTTTAAACCTGCAATATATCACAGGCTTACGATCAAGGCTAATACGCAAAGGTGGGTGGAGGGGAGGAGCACGCGCTCCTTATTGGCTGAGACCAGTTTTGCGTTCGTGCGATCTACCTTTACACTTGTGGTTTGGCCTTGAGACAAAGTCTGCGATACATTGCAAGTCTAAAACCTACTTCTCTACATTCACATAATGAATCAATATGTACCAACCCAACAAATACCTTGGAAGATTTAATGCGGAAGTGTAATTCTCTTGAACAATGAGCGTTTCTCCTGTATTTTCTAGGGGATCGATAGATGGCGCCACTGCCTTCGGGAGTAAATGTCTTCCAAATTTCAAAATGCGTATCATCAAATAATAAAGAGAAAAAAGATGACTTGGAATCTTAATATTTCATTATTTACGTTCAAATCATTTCCATCAAAAATTTGAAACAGTTTACGTCCGACAGGCTGTATGGGCTCGATCCCTTGGTCTTTAAAAAAGGCAGGCACAATCTTGACATGATTTGGCACACTTTCCTATGGAGCGATGAACATGCAATCTGTTGAGTTTTTTCGGAAGTAAATTAAGAAAAAAAAAACGCTCATTAAACCGAAATATCAGTAAACCGTTGAAACGGTTACAGTCAATAATTATAACAAGACAAACATACACAGACAACATCCATCGTCAAAAAATGAATATTAAAATTTTTCCATTAAGTCAAATGAAGCTATCCAAAAATTGACAGGTCGAACTATTTAGAATTGCATGCAATCTGCAGCATGATGTAAAGCGCCTTTAATAGCCATGCTATATTACGACTAATATAATTTTGTTAAATTCTTTTGATTTTTATTACCAGTGATCGGAATATGTAGTGCAATTTAGGGTAAAGTTGCGAATATTTGTGTGATGAATATTAATATTTGTATTCGATTCATGGATGTTTGTATCTATACAGGGCGTTAAATGTTATGCATTGTATATTAAACAGGGTGCACGCCCCGTGTAGATACAAACACCGATGAAACGGATACAAATATTAATATTCATCGCACAAATATTCACAACTTTACCCCAAATTGCACTACACATTCCGATCACTGTTTATTACACAATATTATCCCGATACAGTTCCTTCTGAAGGTACTTTGGCAACAATTGTTGTCGACCGAAAATTCTTTACAGTATAATTTGTATTCCCAATTTGATAGTGTTTAAGATTGTTAGAATTAATATGTCCTTTTTAAAGTACATTTTAGTAGGCCTAGCATGACACTCCCGACAAAATTCGAGATGTACCCGTCTTTGTTACTTTACGCGTGCCAAAATAAGCGCGTGTGACGGTTTTCTCCTTTTTTCGCTTTTTCGTGCAAGGCATGCTAGACGGTTTAAAAACAACGACACATTGACTTACGTATTCACTAGTAAATATTTCGTTAATAAATAGAAAAAATTTTGGTATTTTTCTGTTACATTTGCTAGGAAATTAGTAACTTCATATGAAGTTCAGAACTCGAATACAGGGTGTAGACTTAAATGTTTTACATACTTTATGGGGTATTATGGGACCAACTTTGTACACGGGAAAAACATTATTTCGTCGTGTAGCAGCTATCAAAAAAGAAATCTGCTGCCTCATAAATTTAGGACGAGTAGGACTGTAGTTTTGTATGGAACAGCTGATTTTCCCCCCGCGATTTCGATTTTAGCTCCATATTGAAAGTTGTTCAGTTTGATGGTCTAATTAATTTTACACCCTGTATAATCAGAATCGACGACGGAGATCATTCACAATAAAATCCAGCGAGCCGAGATTAATTTAATCTCACTTTGAATTCGTAAAGTATTTAATGAAAGAAGATAGAAGAGTAAGAAAAAGTATCATATCACAATCTTTACTAGTGAATTTGGTTACATCTAAGGTGCAGACGACGGGAATGGACAACATTTAATTTTAGAAAAAGCTCCATAATTCGAAATTCATTTGGAGATAAGTCATACAAAGCTTATAAAAATTACAAGCTAGGCTGAATGGGATGCTTTTCTTTTGCCTGAATTTGAATCTAATCATTATTTGACATTTCTTTATATTTCTGTGTAATTTTTTTAATCATCCTTCTAGCCAAGTAGTCTAGGAAAAATAAGGTTTGACATTGCATTAAAGACACTTTAGTGAATTGTGTGAGAAATACCTCAAAATCGATATAAATGTGCAAAGCGCAAACTTCTAAAGATATTTCTTCCAGATATTTCTACTAGCAAGTGAGAGAGTTAATTATCACAAGGCAAATTTTATGTGTACAAACAAACAGTAAACAATTAAGTTTCGAGGTTATAATTTTTGAATACTTACAAAATATTAAATATCTATTCAAATTTACGATATTAACCGGGGATTATTATTGTTATAAGTTAAACGCATTGAACGAAGCTGTCATGTACAAAATCACCAGTTCCCCATTTTCTGTTCGTACCTAAATTTAATGTTTTGTAAATGTCTTAATTATTCCGTAATACACAAGAAAAATCTGGAATTACTGAGAATTTATGTTTGTCAGGAATGTATCTACTAACATTTCAAATTATCACCTAAAGTGCAATTAATGCAACCTACTCCATACAAAAATCCGTAGATTTCCCCGACTAAAGGTAACAATGGCCATAACGCCTAGGATGTCAGAAAAAATACTTAAAAAATAAAAATTACGAATAACAATTAAATCGAGAAAATACGTAGGTATCGCTTATTTTCAAACATATTTATTAAATAAAATTGTTGATGAGAAAATGTAATGCTGTCCATTTTCCCCGCGGACACGTCTGCACGATGGAACTCTACAGATGTGTACGTACGCAACGCACACATCCGTAGTAAATTCCATACTGAAGCGGCGGTCATTATGACCGCCGCGGACAAAGTGACCGCTGTCGGCGTAGCGGCTAGACATCAACTGTATTTAGAAATTAATTCCGTTATAATTAAAACCGCATATTATATTCTGATACATACAATCTCTTCAAAAACAGCAACAAACCGAAATGCATTTTTAAAAGTCGCAAGTGATGGCCGTGCGGCCATGGTCCCTCACCATTGTCATGTTATATAAAAATAAACTTTATGTACTTGTAACACGAGTGTTTTGTGCTTGACACGTGGCTGTTGTGGTTTACTCAGTCTTTTTGGACATGTCTGCTTCGGGCTCTACGATAGCTGGCTGGTCTTCATAGCTGTGGGTGTAGAGAAAATGGTTAATGTACTTTCAAAAGAACTATGGTAACGAAACATATTTCAGAATGTATTTTATTTAAAATGCTAAATTAAATTAATGAATTTGACTTATTATTCATGTATCGTTATAACCTTGTGCTAAATTTAGACAGATATAATTTGCGGCCCAAATTCTTACATTTGGGTTTAATATTGAGGCCGCGAGCTTTTTTGGCTACATAAAGTACCATAATAGATTTATTTTCTTTATTTAGATTCTTTATTTTACACAACAACATGAAAAATTATAGATGAATAGCTTATGCCAAAGAGTAATATAAGTATATAAGAAAAGAGAACCCACTCGTGGCAACATTATGCATCCACCTTCTGTCAAATTGAAGGCCAGCTAGCGCCATCTATGTTTCACCGACAATAATTCAACCTATACTATACATACCTATTTATATCTACTCATACTGATGGATATTATTGTTTTGAATGCTAGTTTTCGTTCAATCCCGCACCGATTGAGTGAAATTCCAGTATCTTTACTATTCCTGTAATCTAAACATTGGTAAGAGAACAACAGAAACTCCAGAACATCACTAATTCGGCACGAAATTGAACGAAAATTACAAACAACCCGCACATTACACAAGATAGGTAGCCATTTTGAGAATTTGTCAATTAGACATTGACATAGACAATAATTTTTTTTCATAGTTTTGCGAAGTATTTAATAGACACATTCTATGCAAACTGAATTGGAAAAAGCTACCAAAAGGCGACTGTCCTCCGCCTGGCTTATGCCTTATCTCAGTAGGCCTAGCATGCCACCCCCGAGAAAACGATAAAAATCGAGATGTGCCTCCATCTTCATTACTTTACGTATGCCAGAAAGAGCGCGCATGACGTTTTTCTCGTTTAAACGCTTTGTCGTGGGTGGCATGCTAGCCGTGCTGAAGAGATAGCCATATAGCGTTATCGCCAAGTCAACGCATGAGCAATCCGGTTCCGACGTCATGGGGTGCAGATGCAAAACCGATGCTCAAAAACCGCTTGTGTGACAGAGATAGGTTTTTTAACTCAAAAACAGTAAAATAAACAACAAACCTGAACAACGCGTTAATATCGCCCCTCAGCAACGCAAGAGTCAGCGGCGTGCCCAAACAAGCCGGAACGAGGTACAGAAGCGCCGGCTGGGCATGTTTGAACATGTGCATGACTAATATAGTCGCCAACAGGCCCAGGATGTACGCGGAGAAGGTGGCGCGGAAGTAGAACTCGGAACCTCGCTTCAAGCTCTTGTCGAAGCGCAGTAGGAGCGCTATGAATATGCCGGGGACTACGATGTCGCCGAGGCCGAGCATCGCGAAGTTGCTCGCGTTGAAGCCGTTCACGAGTAGATCTTGGGGGAATACCACTGGAAAAGAGAGTGAAATTTAAACATTCTTTTTTAATAAATACAGTATGATACATTACGGAATATGATGGAAATAAGCCGCACACGCTTATTCGGGAGAGGAGATCTGTGCACTGCAGTGGGCTATGTATAGGCTGGTGGTGATTTTTATTATTCTCTACAGGAATTCTATATTCTCTAAAATGGGAGGGTTACTTAAACGGGTGCTTCAGGCCATCAAAACTGAACAACTTTCTCTATGGGACCAATATTGAAATCGCGAATAAAAATCGGCTGTCCCGTACATTTCAGTAGAGTTATGCAGTTTTGTATGGGACAGCGGATTTTTTTTCGCTATATCGGTGTTGGTCCCATAGTAAAAGTTGTTCAGTTTGATGGTCTGAAGCACCCCTTTTCTGACTGTCCCATTTTATATTACACCCTGTAGACATATAAAATATATTATACAGTTCCGGGACTGACTGATTGACGGACAACACACAGCCTCGAAGATAGGACCATGCAATTTGGAATATATAATCCTACAGAAGACGAAGATGTGATTTTTCGAAAAATCTACTCATAAAGTGTTCAAATGGCGTGTAAAAGCTTGTATGGGAAATCTTACAACACTAACATAATATATTACTGGGAATTCCTTAGAAGATAAGAAAGACTTGCAATCAACAAAAAGTTTATCTTGGAAGGTCAAGGGATACATTACATATATACATTAGGAATAAATCTTGAGAATATAACCTTTGTTTTTCTTTACTTTTAACATTTATTATTTAGAATTAATGAATTATAAAGTCTAGTCACTTTGGAAATTAAACATGTCTGTACAGATTTTTTTATGTCAGATCATTTTTCTAGTTAAAAAGAAAGTACTGCCTTTATAATTAGAGCAGTATTATTTTAATCTAGAAATAAACATTTTAACGGGTTCTTACCGCGTTTTGGTATATTTGAGTTCCCGATATTTCGGCAGTGTTACAACTGCCATGATCACGGGATGACTGAGGAACTGCAGGTAGATTTTTAAGAGCAGACAAATCTGTCTACCCTCACTCTTCGTCGTTTGCTCTGCACACCACTATCGGGAACTCAAATATACCAAAACGCGGTAAGAACCTGTTAAAATGTTTATTTTCTAGATTAAATAATAACCGCGTAACTCTCAAAAACTGTATTTGTATTATTTTATTTTATTTTGGCAGTTTACAGGTATAAAACAAATAGTTTACAAATTTAGTCAGCTGTGGGCCAGTTACAAGCGTCCACATATAGGTTATAGTTAACATAATAATAAACACTTAATGTATAGTATTTAGCTAACAAATGAGGCAAATACGATTGACATTTTGCTGGACGGAATACTCAAAAATCAAAATGATTTATTCAATACAGGAAATAGAAGCCCACTTATTAAATATCAAATCTACTTTTGAAGCTACCACCGTATCGGAACGTGTTTTCGCTGTAGAGATGCGGCCAGAAACTCTATACATAGTCAAAGGGAACCCCCCTTTTCGATACTACTTAAAAAATACTAACGCTTAATAGGTGCCTCGAAGGACTTGGCGACGGTGACCATGACGTTGGTGCCGAACACCCAGAAGATGTCGTAGAGGAAGAGTCCGCAGAGCAAGATGCAGCCAGTGACTACGTTGTTCAGGTGGAGGAGTTCGACGCCATTGATAGCGAACGCTATTCCAAACAGGTTGTTCGCTATCCAGTGCTGTTGGTGACAAGATTATCATAATTAAGAGGGTACCAAGCCCGGGACAACCCCCTGGGCAGTGGCGTGCACTCAGGATAGACACAAATACAGTAAAACCCTACTAATTTCTAAACTAAAAGCATTTCAAATATTATTGATTTTTAAACATGTTACAGCCATGTTGTGCTATTTCGAATCAAATTAAAGATTGAAAAATTTGTTTCGGGCGGGACTTGAACCCGCACTTCGTTCTGGCAAAGAATATATATACTTTGGTTCTGAGCCTGTTTTTTTTTTTTTTTTTGGTGCTCGCGGCACCACCCATTTTTGCCGTAGTGTTCTAAAGTCTACCTTTACTCTATGTGGAAAAAAAATAGTCTAAGCCAGAACATCTGGCTGAAGGCATGCCACGCACGACAAAGCGAAAAAACTAGCAAACTAAACAATATTTTGTATTTATATTGATATCAATCCATTTATTCAACAACTTAAAAGTAAATATTGTGGGTTTAGTTTTGCATACTCAAAATAACAAAGGCAGAGTCGTTCTATCTCGCTTTCTCAGAGGCGGCATGCTAGGTCCGCTAAGCATCATCCATTTTTTCCTTTGACTACTTATATAGGGACTAGTTACGCGTGTAATTTTACGAACAAACATTTCTGCCACTTTTTACAGGGGGCGAGGTAACACGAAATCTGGATGGATTTTATTCCCCATAACTTTAGATTCTAATTTTGAACGTTAAAAATCATGAAAAGAAGTCTCGTGTGAACCCCAAACGTTCTAAGTTCGAAATTATTGTTTCGCAATTATAGGCTGTCTCGTTTAGTGATAAGGTATAAAATTGAATGTAAATGCACATGATCAATTAATCTTATACCGTGGCAGAGGGGACATGCTACAGCAAGGCTAGTCCTTATAATAAATAGACAAAGATTTTTTCAATTTAACATAGAGTCATTCACACAATCATAGAACACATAACAGTGGTGCATGTTTAAAAAAAAAAAAAAATTCTAATATCAACTAATAATTGAGTCACATAATATCAAAGCCAGCCAATCTCCAGTTGTAATCAATTTGAGTTATCAACGGAAAACGTTTTCGGTCCATATTAATTCGAAAAATAAGTATGATATAAAATAAAAAAAAAATAAAAATAAATAACGCTCACAGGCACATACATTGTAATGATCCCACGTAAGCTCTAACAGGCTTTTTGTCGTGGAAACCATACAACAACGGCACAAACGTATAACATCCATGACCGAATCGGGATTCGAACCCAGGACCCTGGTTTGGCAGTCCGGCGTGGTAACCATGAAATAACGAGTTCTAGTTCCGTAACAGTTAAGAATAACTATTTTAATTGAAATGTAGCAGTTATTTAACATTTTCTAATAAAATTATAGCCCAGTCATTTTACTGTTTGAGCCGGGACTTATTAGTAATTGATATTTTTTTCGATATAGTATTTAAGAGCCAATTTGAGCTTAGAAATGTACCAAAATGAAAAAAAAAACCGTCAGCAAAAGTTCCAAATTTAAAATTTAGCTATTATCTCGTTATAAAAATTTTGTTGGTAATTTTTCTTATGCATATTATTAAGTCATTACCATTATACATACTTCAAACATGATGCAAATATGTTTGTGTACTTAGAAGGATTTAAAAATACATTCGTATTTTCTAATAAAAACCTCGTCCTCGTCGTTTGGTGTAAAATAAAGTATTTTTGATTTGATTTGATTTTTTTAATTTCAATGCCTATTTTTTATTGCTCAAAAATAATGAATATTGTCAAATCTAATTCAAATAAGTGCATTGGTATTAATATTAATAATCTAAAAGCCTTCTGGGACTCACAATTTTGATTTCTAGGTTGCGTAGCGAATTTTTTTTTAATACGCTTTCATTTAATTTGTCACTAAATAGTGCCGGTTACAGTTTAACAGTCCAATTAATAATTATTTCCCACTTCTCCTAACAAACCTCCGTAAAATGACTGGGCTATTATGTAAAACTATATAGATTGCCAGATTTGAAATGCATTTGTGGAGACTGCCTACTTTGATATTGCCTTTGTATGGGAGCATGGCGCTTTTGAAGTGCTATTTTTATACAATACGAGCGTTAACCCGCGACTTCGTCCGCACAAATTATATACCAGATTTTAAGTCAGATCATAAGCTATCAAACAAAAAAGTTTCATCAAAATCGGTTCAGTAGTTTTTGCGTGATACTCGTTCAAACAAACAAACACACAAACAAACAGACAGACAAAAAATCCAAAAAATGGTGAAATGGAATCAGGGACACCTAAAAACCATATCGTAACTTTTTTTTTGTTAATATCTTCAATTTACAGACAAACTTCCTGTTACAGTTTTATAATAGTATAGATGGAGAATTGACCATGGAGAAAATTTTTGCATCATTAACTTTTTTTACCCCAACTGGAGATTGCTGGCTATGATACTATATGACTCAATTGATAGATCGAACAAGAAATAATAAAGTAATTATTTATCATTGATTACTTAATTACTTGCTAACTACATCATATTGCGTGAAGATTATTTTCAAGTGATTATTTACTTTGAAATGATAACTTAATTGATAAGAAAATTCTTATCTTCTTACTACTTAAATATGCAATAAGTAAAACAAGATTCATTCTCGTTTCCCGAATTTCCCCCAGTTTCAACATAACAGTATGTACCATTTTCAAAATATCCCTCAGAATAAGAATCATCCATTTTTTTTCAGTTTGAGTTTTCATGTCCCTTTCCCAGAACATCCTCTACCCAAGATTCCAGAGAAGAAAGCGATTTTTGAGCGTAGGCGACGTCGCCACGGAATCGCCGCGATTTTTACTGATTGTTATTGCCGTGTATCGCGATGATGTCGCGACACTCTCGAATATCTCGGCGATGTCGCAGCGGAATCGTGGGGGATGTTGTTTCGTCAACGCCTACGCTCAAAAATCCCTTGTGTGATAAGGCCCAGATAAGAATTTGGTTCACGCACTAGACGACCATGATCAGCAACCAAGTAAAGTATGGTCATCATTGCCTCAGATGTCAAATTCAGTTCAATCTGTTGAAGATTCCCAGATACACGGGAATTCCCGGGTATTTGAAAACCCTAGAGAGCCCATTCGTATGTATGGACTTGCATGCCAGAGAAGGCAAAAAAACAATAATTCGGATGTATTGGCGAACACAATAGACCAGCAATGGTCGCAGTGTTACATAACGAACCTTGCTTGCAATAGCCCAGCTAAGACAGCCAAGTAATGGGAGTGCTAATATCTACTGATCTATCGATACCATCTTATCTTGTTGTGGGGGCTGGCAAGCCAGCAACACTTCGACCCAGTGGGATACCATAATACCACTGACCTTTTTAAAGAGATACCAAGCGCCGAGGCCGAGTGAGATGATTAGGCAGATGACGTCGTACGAGGTGAACTTGTAGTTGATGATGTCGGTGCGCGCGTCCCGCTCCCCGCGCGTGAAGTGGATGTGGTACGGGAGGTTGGGGATCGACGCCGGCACCACCAGGGAGATCACTGGGCTGCCGTGTGAATTGTGTTGTTAATATCATACATAAACTTTCGGCCATAATCTATTTTCGAGAATTTTGCACTATCCTTTAAGTGAAATAATAGTAGATGCTCCGTTGTATGTCGCAATCACAAATGAACAAATTCACCATGATCTTAACATACCGATAGTGAAGGAACAAATCAAAATCAGAACTGCTATGCTGCTACTTAAATAACATCAAAACCAAAAGGCAGTAGAATCAATGAAAGATTGAAAAGAAAAGCACCTCAAGATCTTCTTTTCTGTTTATACAACCTATGTGCTTACTAATAAGTTTATTGTTAAATACTTTGTGGAGAGAATATAAACGTGTTTTATTATTATTCTTAAGGATTAGAATATTGTATAAGGGTAGAACAGTGGTTCCGGTCCTTGACGTTTTTTTTTAAATAATACAAATTATTATATTATTGATAAGAGGATATAAAAAAAAACGGCCAAGAGCGTGTCGGTCTCGCCCATGATATATGAAAAAAATGAATCAGAAAAAACTAGTAAAATCGATTATCTTACTTGAAAAAAATATTGAAACCTATCGAAGCGCGATTTAATTTCCTGCAACACCAGAATTTTTAAACAAAATTTCCGACCCCTTTCGTTGTATGGGATGGGAGTCAAAAAAAATGTTTCCTCGTTTGACCAAGGAACCCTAAAAAAATCGTGTGTTGAATCCAGGCTTTTAGTATATTGAAAGTATCATCATAAAAGTACATACCTAAGAAGATGGCTCAAAGCGAGAACTCCGAGGAAGAAGAAGTAACCTGTGAGGAGGAGGTTGATGTACTCCTTGGAGAAGAACTGGAAGAACAAGTAGAGCGCGAAGAGCGCGCACGAGGCTATCAGCGGGAACATGAGCGCGTCCTTCTTGGACATCGTCTCTGCGCGCTCACCTGACTCCTGCGGAATGAAGAAATAATATGAGGTATGTGGAAAAAACAAAAAATAATAATTATTTTATTTTATATTTTATAATAATTTTGGCACAGCAGACCGCCGCTTAACTTATACTTAAAAGAGAACATACATTAGCAAAATCAGGCAGCAACAACCAAAAAGACTGCTCATTGGCCTGTAATAGAGCGAGACTCTAATAGGAGGAATAGAGATGAAACGAGCAGGGGGGAAATATTTCATGGTGTCTACCATAGAGAAACACGTAAGGAGTAGGTATTGTTTATTTATCCATAGAACATTTTTCTGCCATTCTTTGCGGGGGGGGGGGGGGGGGGGGGAGGGACCGTTGCTATGACAATAACAGTATGACACATCGAATTAAGTAGTGGCATTAGTAGTAGCCCATCGGGGCTAGGTCGGGGCCGTCGCGGGGGTGAGACTTTGACAGAGGGGAAAGTATGGGAAATTATGCGTAAGGCCAATCCTCTCAGGGTACGAGTTACAGGTTTCTCTATGGTGTCTACACATCAAAGTGGCCGACCCGCCGACAATGTCACAGATTTTCTCAATGGGTTTGGTGTGGATGAGACATTGTCGACAATGTCGGTGATATTGTCAGCGGGTGGCTACTTTGATGTTTCAAATATACTAAAGCCAGGCTATACTGCATTCTGAACAGCTGTTTGCTCCCATAGTTTGATGTGTAGATTCTTAGTTTAAAAGAATGCATCATGCTCCATTTCTATTCAATTCTAATTTTTAAATTGAGGCATCAATTTTAGCTTTTTCAAGATACAGCCCATTTTAGACAGGACAGACAGACAGACATACATACGGACAGCATAGGTATATATATATGAATAGGGTCCCGTTGGCACCCTTTGGGTATGGAACCCTGAAAACGTAGGTAATAATGTTTTTTTTTAAATAATTCAATATTTAATTATTTATTTTCAAAATCCCTAGCAGAGCAAAATGTTAGGTATATTTAAACAGAAGAAAATTTAGAAAATGTGTTAATAGCAATCTGTAAACGAGGAAACAATCAAGTCTAGAGTCTAATTAACCGTGAATTAGTTCTACAACATATTTCCTAAGGTTATTTACGTGTGTGTGAGGCGACATGCCACGATGATAGTGCGTGCTTAGGTCCCATTGGACCTCACAGAAAACATCGATTTATAACTTAATTCTACATGGAAACTTTAAAACATTGTTCTTCCACTCACCTTTTGCTCTTTTAAGTATTTCACGGACCTAAAAGATCCGAAAAATATAGGTAAAACTGCCATTACAACCAGACTTAGGTAGGCGATCGCGACCCCTTCCACGCTCGATGGTGGCTTATCCGTGACATTTTTTATAGTTTCCCGGACAGTCTCCTCGATGTTTATAGGAAGTTCCGTCGCCGATTCAGCCATTTCGCTAAAGATCTTCAGTAAAAATAAGTAATGAGATGGCTTTGCTGACGGACCTACTTTGACAAGAAACTGACAAGTGTACAGTTTGAATTGTTATGTTGGTAATTGATGTAGTGTCATCAAATCCGGTATTTGCCGTTAATTCGATAAATAACCCTTTAGACGGGCAATCGATTGTATGCTTTCCATCAAGGCCGAATTGCCAAATTGCAATGTCTAAAGGCCGATCACACCAACTATTTTTGCTATTTGGCCTTGGCAGAAAGCATGCGATCATTTGCTCGTCTAAAGGGTACTTAAGTTATCGATGTATATGGTGAATAAAGTGATGCGCTGTTCTATTCAAAGGTTTTATGCGATCAAGAAGTTTCCCAGGCATTGGGAATAGTTCCATGGATACGATTGATCGTGTTAATTTTGTACTATTATAGAAACAACGTCGGCACAAAAAAGTTTTGAGCAATGAAATCGTAAGGAATAACGGTAAGAGTTTCCGAACGTAACAATATCATTGTGTTGGTAGTTCTGACCAGTGCTGCCAGATGATTGCCAGCCAGAAAGATCTTTTCAGCGAAGCTTTCGGTACCCGACGGGTTTTTTTATTTATCTGCTGGCAGGACTGGTCTGGTTCTGTCAAAATCAGACATCGACGAGTTTTCGACTTAGTTCTGTGTTTTTCGTCACTAAATTATTTATTTATTTCAAAACGCCATGATCAAATTCTTGATAACTCCACTTAACTCCATACCGACAAAGCAATAAAACTGAACAATGGAAGTAACCGGCGGCGCTGAAGAAGGTTTCGTAAGGGAATGGACACCGTGCTCCCATATTTTGAATTTGATTCCTCCTCGAATACAAAACGGTATATTTTCTAGTGAATTGTATTTAACATGTGTGGACGCCGTCAGTGAATACATAGCCCTGGGAACTAACGTGGGGCTCGTTTATTGGTACGACCGCAAGAAGGGGAACATTCAACGTCTAAGATGCGAGGTATGGTAATCATAAAGTAAACATTCCATATGTTTTATTTCACGCTTTCATTTCGCTTACCTTGTACTACTTATCAGTGTTACTAATTTGTTTCTTTAATATTAGTCATGGTACTTACCCTCCAGGACTATACCTTTTTGATAATGGCTATATTTAATATAATAATTTCATAATAATTATCTTTCGAAAATAAAAAATCTAAGACAGGACAACGTCTGTCAGGTCAACTCTCTCGGTAAAGAGTAGTATATAGCTATATATAATAATTATTAAAAACAACTTCTTTTTATATAGGGTGAAATTGATATCATTAGCATCCTTTTAAACTAAGACCTAACCCATCAAACTGAACAACTTTTACTATGGAAGAAAACCAATCGGAGCAACAAAAAAATCTGCTGTTCCATACTAAACTGCAATGTCTATGTGACACAAATGTATGCAGCAGCTGGTTTTTTTTTTTTGCTCTTTTTGGTTTGAACCAGCTGTTAGTAAAAGTTGTTCAGTTTGATGGTTAGACTCTTAGTCTAAAAGGATGCTAAAGAGTGTCGGTGGCTAGTTGCGGAGAAGTATGGACTTTCAATCATGAGGTCCGGGTTCAAATCTGCACAGATGACAGGCCATGTATCAATGAGTTTTCTTACTTATGTACGTAATAACGACTACTCTCAAACGGTGGAGGAAAACATAGTGACCTGCATATGCTGAAAGAATTCTAATGCATATGTGAAGTCTACCAATCCACATTGTGCATGTGTGGTGGACTTTATGCCCAGATTGAACCTCCCTGAGGGTAGACCTGTGTCCTACTGTGGGACCACAGATTACAAGGCCGCCAACGCGCATGACACATCTATGATTTTGCACTGATATAAGCAACGGAGTAGTGCGAGCTCGAAATGACCAATCATATTGCATTTTTTCGTGCCCCGCTACCCGCACCTACCGCCTAAAATGGTGACTTTGGGCCTGTACAAAATTTCCATCATGCGGTATCTATTGGGGGTAATCTGTGAGTGGGATGTATATTATTATTGGGTGATTGGGGCCTTAACAGCCTTATGCCTGTGCCACTTCAACCATCGCTCATCTTTTGTATGTTTTGTATTTGGATGTATATAGGCTGATGATGATTGTTATGATATTGGAATAATCAAAAGATAGAGTGTACCATACTCCTCCATGTGTCAGTGCAAATTTGTTTAAATATTATACAGCCTTAAACAGGGTTGATAAAAATCATAATTTTTTTTACATCCTAATCTTTTTTGAATCGGGAATTCAGTTATTAATTTAAAAAAACACAATACATATTTTTTATCCACATGTTCACACAGCGACACCATCAAGCTACGCAAAACTAAAATAAGCTGGCCGGCCTGGCTGCGCATAGGTAGAATAATGTATAACGTCGAACGGCCAGCTTATGTTTGTTTTGCGTAGCTAGATGTTTCGCCGTGTGTATTTGGAATATGTAACTACACAAATTTAAAAAATTATCAAAAATCTAAAAGTTCTTCTAAAATTAAATCACTTTTTATTAAAATCTGTTTAAATTTCGGGGAATCCCCGAACGGTGTAGGTAAACAGCGCAGCCCTGAGTTCATGACCTTTGGGTGCGGTTGTTTTTTCTACTCGTTCTATTGTAGAACGTTTTTCACCGAGGCTCGGAACGGCGTTAGTGCGAAAAGTTTCACTCGGGGTGCACCTGGGGCGTAGGTTTGGAATGCAGCCTTGGACACGTGTGGGCGCCATAGTTTATGTCGGAGGAAGTCCCTTGACACATTTTGGCTGATTTGGTCGCAGTAAAAAAGTATTGATTTAAATCATTGATTTTTATAAAAAAATCACTTGATTTTAATCACGATCTAAATCACTGATCATATCAACCCTGCCTTAAATATTAATCATTAATTGATGCAGTATTTGCAGTTAGAGCAGATCAATAAACATAGCAGATAATTTTGTAGTGATAATGGTGGTTTGTAAACACATACTACAACGTAGGTATTTAAAGAGGAAACTTTTATGCACAATCAACATGCATTTATGATAAATATGTTATTGTTATCGTGTCCTTATTTCATGTTTCGTATTTATATTCACACAACTTCATAAAAATATATTTACTTTTTGTAGCTTCTTCCGGATCCATAAAATATGTTTGTTTTGGTATTACTAATGAAATGTTTATGTCCTGAACTTTCAGAATATCTCTGTATATACATGTGGATTATAGTCGTGAG
This sequence comes from Agonopterix arenella, assembly GCA_927399405.1. Taxonomy (NCBI): domain Eukaryota; kingdom Metazoa; phylum Arthropoda; class Insecta; order Lepidoptera; family Depressariidae; genus Agonopterix; species Agonopterix arenella. The sequence continues at coordinate 15,229,541 of OV656708.1, read as the reverse complement.
GGCATAGCTTTGCAGCTATGCAATGCAAATATGTCTGTAAGAAATTCCCAGTCACTGGTATTGGTAGGCTCTCTACAACTACAATTCTACACAACTTAATTTCTCAGGCAATTTTGCATAAAGTGAGATTGATGCTACTCTCGCCATTGTCTGTGGAAAAGCACTGTCTTATGTCTTCCTTATCTTGACTTCCGAGCATAACACTATATTAATCAAGAACTTTATAATTTTGTGTAAAATTCAAACTAAACTTTTGTCATGTGTAATTTTTCAAAGAACAGAAAACCATTTCTGTAAGATAAGATAATAATTTATTCACTTTTCAAGTACTTCATGTACATAAGATAATTAACAATAATAACAGGTGCATTTCTAATTGTTTCGATCAGTGCCTAGAAAAAATGGGTAGTTTCCACCTTGTACTCTAAGCACTAGATATCTTCCGAATGACACAGTTAAACCTTAGTTACTGAATAAGTAGGTATACATCAATATATTAATTTTAAATTATAACCAATAAAAAGCATGACATTATTTTAAGCCTAGGTCCATAGATACCTACATAAACATCAAATTAATATAAAAACACTATTATGTATTTCTGTTCTTCTCCATTCTCAGTAAAACCTTATTTTTTTATTTTTTATTTATAATTGATTGACTCTTGCTTGTGCGTTAGCACTGCATTTCCGCCAGCGTCAAGTAGTTTATGGGAGTATCTATCCCAATCTCAGGGATTGTTTTTGATCAAGAACAAGAAGAGATTGAGGATTGCGGAGCCTCGTGACAGGCAAAAACGCGACGCGCGAACACCACGCGAGACAAGTGCTCGGGTCAGAACCTGCAACGTGACTATCAAAACCTCATTTATTATCTTTAATATTATGATCATCATCAGCATCTGTCGTCCTCAAAACAGGGTATTAGTCCAATTTGTGTGACCAATGCATATTAGAGGAATTGTCGTACATATCAGAATGTTTTCTTCAGCATATGCAGTGTGTAGGATAAATCTCCTGACAAAATGGATAGACAACTTGCACTCTAGTATGATTCCTCTACGCACGCGCGAGGCGCCTTTGCTCCATAGAAAATGAAAAATGTATATTTCTTAAACTTTGTTACATAAACATATCAGTGATTGGGTTCTTCTGGTAAGTATCCGAAAAATACCTGTGCCAGAAGGAAATGCCAATAAAAAAGGACCTCTTCCCGCGCTTTTCGGTGAGCGAAATCTGCACTTGCCGCGACATGTATTATGGAAAAAAGTCGAGTCGCGCGCAAGTAGAGAAATCATACTAGATGTGATGGTAAGGGAGGCGGAAATCCGTTGGATGAAGGCAGCGCAAGACCGGTCGTTGTGGCGATCCTTGGGGGAGACCTACGTCCAGCAGTGAATGTCTATTAGCTGAGATTTCACAGTTCCTCACAATGCTCAAACAACTATTTAACTTATTCTGTTGTTGCAGGCGTCAACATCTCCGATAACCTTCGTGAAGATAGTAAGCACGGTGGACTACATGGTGGGTGCTGGCAACGCGGCCGGCCAGGTCACTGTGTTCCAGATCCCTAAGGAGCATCCCGATAATGTGCCGGACACTTTCAAACCTAAGGTCGAACCTAAAGTCGAAAGGTGCGTTGGGTATTAAATTAAGACTTGTAGATCTAGAATTCTAGACTATCTAAGATTCTTATGTGATGATATCCACCAATATTGGTGTATTTCTGGCAAGGGAGCTTACGTTTGCATAATCCTTGCCTCTAATAAACTTGCTCCATAGTTTACTAGAGGCAAAAACACGGTACCCGGCATGGAACTTAATAAATGCGGCGAGATGATGGGGCCTGTACTGTAGAGCTTTCGCAATATGAATAGGTAATAATTACCTCTTCATAAGCTTTCGCCTACAGATTTTGTTTCTGCGGTCTCAAGGTCGTGCTCAAGTTGTTTACAAGCGATTATACAATGTTTTTTTTATCTTCATTGATTAAATTAGTTTATTTCTTGTATCCGATTCTATGACGGTATAGAATGATCCCCTAGATATACTGAACTTCTGTGGCTTATATTGTTCATAGCAGTCAAATCTTCCATTTATTTACACACATCATCATCATCTTCACAACTGAGGCTCCACCACGCGTGCCCAATGCGAATTAGTAGACTTCACACATGCATCAGAATTTCTTCTTCAGTTTGTGCAGGGTTGCTTACTATGTTCGCGTACACTGTTTGAGGAATCATCTATATATAATATTAATTTATACTACACGAGCGTTAACCCGCGACTTCGTCCGCACAAATTATATACAAGATTTTAAGTCAGATCATAAGCTATCAAACAAAAAAAGTTTCATCAAAATCGGTTCAGTAGTTTTTGCGTGATACTCGTTCAAACAAACAAACACACAAACAAACAGACAGACAAAAAATCCAAAAATTGGTGAAATGGAATCAGGGACACCTAAAAACCATATCGTAACTTTTTTTTGTTAATATCTTCAATGTTATAAAAACTATTATAAAACTGTAACAGACAAACTTCCTGTTACAGTTTTATAATAGTACGAGCGTTAACCCGCGACTTCGTCCACACAAATTATATACCAGATTTTAAGTCAGATCATAAGCTATCAAACAAAAAAAGTTTCATCAAAATCGGTTCAGTACTTTTTGCGTGATGCTTGTTCAAACAAACAAACACAAAAATAAACAGACAGACAAAAAATCCAAAAATTTTTGATATGGAATCAGGGATACCTAAAAACCATATCGTAACTTATTTTTTGTTAATATCTTCAATGTACAGACACACTTATGTTACAGCTTTATAATAGTATAGATAGATTTAAACACCACAACGTGACTATGGTATTGATTACTCAGAAATTTCTGTCGCACTTCTAGTTAATGTCATAAGAATAACTCATGCTGTCCATATATAGAAGTGAAACCACGCCAGATGCGTTCAAGGTCCTGTTATGGTGGTAATTATAGTACTCTGTGGTATAACCAATAACGCGCGAAGTTTCACTTCTATAGTATATTAGTTATTCTTATACTAATGGGAGAATTTTCCTTGTTTAGCAAGTCGTTGCTATCGTATCTTATCTCGAAAGGTACACAAGCCGAGACACTTCAACCCAGTGGGGTCTTGGATATCTTGGGTTAATTATTAATTACTATGTTGCGTTTAGTTTATGTTATGACATATGTTTTCTATTCATGTTGTTATTAGATGGGATTTGAAAACAGTAAATAGGAAACACATTTATAAGCTAAAATTGAACATTTTATCGGGTTCTTACTGGGAAAGAAAAATCTGCTGTACCGTACAAAAGTGTAATAGTCCAGTCATTTTACGGAGTTTTGTTAGGCGAGGTAGGGAGTAATTATTAATTGGACTTTTAAACTGTAACCGGCACCATTTAGAGACAAAAAGACTATCTTAAAACATATTAAAAAAAAATTTGCTACGCAACATGGAAATCAAAATTTTGTGTCCCAGAAGGCTTTTAAATTCATAATATTAATTTCAATGCACTCATTTGGCTTAGATTTAACAATATACATTATTTTTGAATAATAAAATAGGCATTGAAATATAAAAAATGAGGTATTTATTAGCAAATACGAATGAATATTTCAAAACCTTCTAAGTAGACAAAAATATTTACCATGTTTGAAGTATGTACAATGGTAAAGCCTTAAATATGTGCAAGAATAAATTTACCATCAGGTTTTTTAGAACGAGAAAATAATTAAATTTTGAAATTGAAACTGTTGCTGACGTGATTTTTTTTAATTTTGGTACATTTCTAGGCTCAAATTGGCTCTTCAATATTGTACTTACCGAAAAAAAATATCAATTACTAATTAGTCCCGGCTCAAACCGTAAAATGACTGGGCTATAAACCTACTCGGCCCAAATGTATGGGACAGTAGATTTTTTTCGCGGTTTCAACTTTGGTCCTATAAAGAAAGTTGTTCAGCGTGATGGTCTGATCATTCCCCCTAAAAATCTGTCGGCATATTACGAAGGACCCTGTATGTAACGTTATTTTATGTATTCGTTTGCAGGTATACGATAGGAGACCTGCACAAGAGTAAAATAACAGCGATAGAGTGGTCCAAGAACGGCATGAGGTTGTTCTCGGGAGACAAGAACGGCGTCATCATCATGACCGAGATAGACTTCTACATGGTAAGCTTTTTAGTTAGTCTTAGACTAGAGTCTAGTCAGATATATTACCTACCTATAAATATAGGGTAACTGTGTTTCACTAGCAGTCCCCAGATTGAGGTGCACGTCGCTACTTTGAAGCATGCAGTTTTCCCGACTAAGAAAAAGGTTCTTAAATAAAAAGCCTGTAGCATTAAAAAATCTCGCAGGTTTGGATCGAACCAAATTCAAATTCAAAATTTTTTTATTCAAAATAATATCACATAGATAGCTTTTTGACGTCATTTTTTGAGTCGACCACCGCGTCGGAAGGTGTTCCGTTGAACCGCCGTCAACTGCACGCAAAATGACTTTAAAAAGTTCTTTAAAAAAATGTGACGTTCTCAGGACAAAGGGACCTTGTCGGCGTTATTAATGGATTCAAAATGTTTTTTTTAGATGTTTTCATAAACCTATGGATATTTTGGAAACTGAAATCGACAACAAGTTCCCTTTTCCAGAGAACGTCACAAATATAATTATATTTTAGACAACATAGTCCATACAGTACAGATGTTTGTAGAGCACAAAACAATTAACAATTATCTAAGTAATATTAGTTCGAATAAACCTTTATTAAATGCTTTATGTTTGGTACACTATAGCAACGAAGACATGAACAAAAAAATTAAAACAAGATATAAACATTTCAGAACAACAAGACAATAAGCCTTTATTTCGTAATGAAATCGATAAAATGTTTTATTTTCATTTTGCATAAGGTTCAAGTTTAATTATCATCAGAGTTCAACGTACCGTTATCTAATATGTTATTGCATTACTGTGACCTTGTTTAAATAATGGCCTCTTTGTAATATTGACTTATCTCCAACGTTTCTCTCCAACCAACTGTATGTTAATTGTAGCCTTGTGGTGTTCGAATTTGAATTTGAATAGCACGAACCTCCCAGACCAACCTGTCGTAGTGTATAACATATTATACAAATATGCATAAAAGATTGATACCGACTTGTAGGTCACGTGACACGTGACCACGTGTTCACTGTGGACGTTTCGAATATCACTTTTTTCCTTTTACCACGATACTGTCCACTGTCCCCGATCAAAGACTTAAGCAGCGATTATATTACTCAACATTTAGGGCCGATTTCGGCATACATTGCCTACACTTTCAAATAGAGAGAACAAATGCAACTGCATGTAATCACTGTTTAATTTCATTACCATATTATTCAGTATTATGTGCATAATAAATGGAATAGATAGACGTATATAACAAAAATGAGCGTCATCGTCGTTTATTCGACATATCCATATCCTGACGGTTTTTGAAAGGGATGATCAGACCATCAAATCGAACAACTTTATCAAAACCATCCATCAGCCATTCCTTTTTTTTCGCGATTTCGATGTTACTTGGATGGATGGTTTTGATGCTAGTCTCATAAATAATCTTGTTCAGTTTGATGTTCTGGTCATCCTCCTAGAAAAACCTCCTAAAAATATTAAGTTGGCAGCAGATCACGTTAATAATATGCAACTGTTTATTTGCAGCACCTCTGCAAATCAATGGAGATAGTGAACGAAGAGCACGAGATAGTGCAGATGAGCTATTATCAGAACACTCTGCTAGTGTCCAGCTTATACAGGACCATAGTGTGCGAGCGGCGCGATGCTAAGTGGCACGTCAACCAGCTAGGCAAGAAGGAGAGGAAGAGGTACGTTGTTTTATGTTCAATTTATTCGAAAACAAATCGATTTGTCGATTTGTGAAAATTATTGAAGAAGTCTTTGAAATTTTGAATTATTTGAATTTGAATTATTGAAATTTTCTGTGTTTTTATCATGACCTTAATCGGCTATAGTGATTGTTTATTTGCGGCTGAACCGCAGTTTTTTACCAAAAAATACGAAAATGGTTAAACTGGCAAGTAAAAATCAACAGGTAAAATACGGATAATGGCAACAATGGCGTCATATAGATTATAATAATCTAAGGAACACAGGATGTGGTGATGAATATCGTTCGGTTTGAACTACGAAGATACCTGAAATATACAGGTTGTTAGGGTATACAATTACTTTATGAGGTGATTATACCCATGATACTTAACAACTTTCCAATAGAAACCAATGGGACATTCGAAAAAAAAATTTTACTTTTCATAATAAATGCAATCAGCTGATCTAACGTTCGTATGAAAAGTCGTTTTTTTGGGAATTTCTTCTAGGTTTTTTGGGGAAATTTGTATCATGGGTACCTATTATTTTATTGGCCAGCCATAGAGAATCGACCCTTTAAGTAATGCAACTGTTTACCCTAACAGCCTGTATAAATGTTTAAGGAGAACCCCTAACGGATATAAATATTTAAGCACCTATTTAAAATGTCAACGCCCCTAACGTATATTATGACCGTCGCAGCCTGTGCGCGGTGGGGGCGGTGTTCCAGTACTCGTACGCGTGGGGCGGCGCCGCGGCCCTGTACTGCGCCAGGCCCGGACTCAGGCTGTGGCGCGCCGACAGGAACGGCGACGTACTGCAGACACTACTGTTCAAGGTCAGGCCATCGTATTCGTTTCAGAAAAAACAAGTCCTCTAAGAGCCGAACTACACGACGTGGTGCGGCGCCGTCGCGGCACTTGTTACTCAGTTTGACGGTGTGATCATCCCCTTAAAAAAGTGTCAGCATATTAAGAAGGACCCTGTATTTCCGAAATATTTCTTTTTCCATTCTCTGGTAGGCAGGTTTCCTCACGATGTTTTCCTTCACCGCCGAGCTAGTGATAATGATAAATACAACTATACATAAATTCCGTAGAACTTAGTGGTACAGGCCAGGAATCGAACCGCTCAGTGTTGCCAACCTTACATTTTTGACCCTGATACGATGTACGATCTCATATTGGAAATCGTACGCAAAACATACGATCTTTTGAAATCTTAGAATCTCCATAAAAATCAATAATTTTCCATTAAATTCCTATAATTTTTACGTCATTTTTGTCTCAGACTCTCTTTAGATAAACGTAATGTACTACTCCTAGCGACATGACACGAATTCTCTGTGTAATATCAGCGCCAATGACGTTGTTTTATTTTAACTTACTACTTTGTTTTTTTTTTGGAAATTATATTAAAAATGTTTAATTTTTGGTATATACAGTTTTGGTTTCAGTTTATAATTGTTCATTGTTGGAATTAGTTGCTTTATATTAAAAAAAATATAGTACCTAACTAACTTTTGGTACCTTCACGTGTTTATCGTGAAAAAATATTAATTAGATACGTCCTTAATCAGTACTTTTTGTATACATTTTGTTGTGTACGATTTTTTCACAAGAATTCCCGACAAAATACGATCTATTCAGGCCTATGGTACGATCCCCGTCAAAAAAATTTCGGCAACACTGTGAACCGCTGCTTCATGATTGATTGAGACGCTAACCTCTCTTCCGAATTATTTGATATTAGTTTCAAAATTGGTTTACTTGAAAAAGTGAAGAAATTTTGTTAACTAATTCAAACATTTGTACGTACAGGAAGCGATATCAAACCCGCTGACAGTAGTGGAGCTGCTGAACCCCTCGCAGCGGAAGCACGCGCAGACCGAGGAGCTGAACCTGGGCCCGCTCCACGTGTTCCGCGAACACTTCCTCGTCTCCCACAACGACTCCCTGCTCTACATATTGGACCCTCGCAGTCTCACCGCCACCGCAGTCGTCGACGAGCTCAGGAAGTACGAAAATTACTTACTTACTTTCGTTTAGACTTGCTGTCATATACAAAATGTTACAAAAATACAAACAAACATTCAAGGCGAAATTTGTTCAGTTTGATGGTCTTAAACCATCAAACTGAACAACTTTCAATATGGGACCAATATCGAAATCGCAAAAAAAAATCGGATCTTCCATCATGATCATATCAGCCGATAGACGTCCACTGCTGGACATAGGCCTTCCCCAAAATAAGGAGATTTGCCATAATCCCCATGATGCGATGCGCTTGCGATGTTCCATACTAAACTACAGATCTACTCGAGCTAAATGTATGGGACAAAAATTTTTTTTGTTTGCGATTTGGATGTTGGTCCCATAGTGAACGTTGTTCAGTTTGTTGATCTAAACCACCCCTTTAAAAGTTTTCAATTTTTATTTTTACTTCTGTAACACCCTGTATATCTCGACAACGGTTAATGACAGAAAAAAATTGTCTGTTGTAAAATTGTAGAAAATTTTATGTTCTTTTATGTTTGTCATGGATTTTATCACAATTTGATGGAATCTATTCCAAGGAAACAAGATATTTGCAAAAACTAAAGAATTAAAATAATAACAGACAAAATGGTGTACTAAGGAGTGTTCTTTCGGGCTAGAATCAAACCAGCTGTCCTATACGCTTAGGCCCAAATCCGCTGTGGGCTCTGAGACTATAATAAGCATAAGCAGTCTTCTTCTTCTTGGTCGTAACCTCATGGCTGAGGGATGTGACCATCGTGGGCCGCTTGTGCCTCCACAGCTCTCCAGGCCGCTTGATCTTGGGCCCAGTGTGTGCTGGCCTGTAGTGCTGTCTTGGTAATTTCTTTTACCACATCGGTCCATCTCGGAGGCATGCGTCCTCTACCTAATAATCAGTCATCTCAGTCGAAATAAACTAAGAGCATAATAACAGATCACAAAAACTAAAGGGAGATGTGAAAAGAGGGCAAGGTCAGTGTCGCAGCAATTTGCGCAGAAACGGAACACATTGCTCGCGACAGTAAGGATTCAATATATTATGAGGCTGAAAGCCAGTCGAGATATTAAGTGTAAATAGTTTACAATGCTTGCGTAGTACTAAAGATTATTCGAACGTTGAGTTCTGATACCGCAATGGATAATGAGAACATTCAAGCCAACAAAATACTTTCTATCGCGTGGTACTCATGGTAATGCGACATTAGGTTTCGTTATCAGCGCGTTGGCTGGCATCTCTCTAGATCTCTATGAGCATAATCATAATTATAATTATTATTTAATGTTGTTAATGTTGTTTGCCGTGTGGTGTCGGCTAAGAATAGCACCATCCCATTTCCTCCCGTGGGTGTCGTAAAAGGCGACTAAGGGATCTACCGAAGGATGGGCAGCAGCATCCTCTGAGTACACACATTCAATCCAACTGCGATTGCCAACCCGCCTGCCAAGCGTGGCGATTATGGCAAATCCCCCCATTTTGGGGGAGGCTTATGTCCAGCAGTGGACGTCTGTCGGCTGATATGATGATGATGGTGATGTTGTTTGTAGGATAGTGTCGGTGTCAGTGAACAAGGAGGAGATCTTCGTGCTGGAGGGGGGGCGGTCGCTGGTGCGGCTCGCGCACGCGCCGGAGCCCGCCGCGCTCGCGCCAGGTCGGTCTCGTTACTCTTAGTATTCTACTATAGATGTGTCACAAGGGACTGAACGGAACCAACTATAAACAACAATATTCCGCTATAGAATGATAATATTGCGATTCGAATTTTAAACCAAATCACAATAGTATACAAGGTCATTTCATTTCATTTATTTATTTACCATAATTTACATGTAGGTATTCTTATACATAGTGATGGTCTTAGGGTTAAAATAGTTCCAATGTAAATTTGCTTTGACAAAGCGTAGTAAAATAGTAGTTATTAATTAATAATTACATCAAATTCGACATTATACATATTAAAAAAAAAAAAAACGTGTTACAAAAATACAAATAAACATTTAAGGGGGTGGTTTAGACCATCAAACTTGTTCCATACTAAACTACAAATCTACTCTACCTAAATGTATAGGATAGCTAATTTTTTTTTTCGCAATTTTGACTTTGGTCCAATAGTGAAAGTTGTTCAGTTTAATGGTCTAAACAACCCCATTAAAAGTTTTAAATTTTTATTTTTACTTCTGTAACATCCTGTATAAACTGGCCTTCAGAACTAACCTTTAAAGTGCACAAGATGTAATTTCGAAACATTAACGATACTATTTTTTCTATTTGTTTTATACAGAGTGAAATTGATATCATTAGCATCCTTTTAAACTTAGAGTCTACCCATCAAACTGAACAAATTTTACTATGGGAGCAAACAGATCGGAGAAAAAAAATAATCAGCTGTTGCTTACATTTGAGTCATGCCTACGCGGCATTGCAGTTTAGTATGGAACAGCTGATTATTTTTTGCTCCGATCAGCTGGCTCTCATAGTGAAAGTTGTTCCGTTTGATGGGTAGACTCTTAGTTTAAAAGGATGCTAATGATATCAATTTCACCCTGTATAAAAACTTCATAGTCGATTATCTTCTTTTAAGGAATGACTGAAAAAAACTTTCCGTCTAACCGTCTAACTAAAGTGTGATACACAGGCCAGTGTGGTTCTACATACAGAACGGCCACTGCCCACCCCATCTTCTGACTTCAAATACCCCACCTCACCGGAAAAATAACCATAAATTCAAATTTTCAGTAATTCTTTAGCTCAAATACAATTTTTTTAATAACAGAACAGGACAGGTTGCTTAGGACATTGCAGGCTGAATCACCTGATTGTCTGAAGAAAAAAAAGATTCCGTGCTTCGGGTGGCACGTTAAGCCGTTGGTCCCGGCTACTATCTCTGGTGGTAGTAGTCGTTACATAAAAACCTCGTCTGAAAAAACTCTGACACCAGGACTCTGCCCACACGATAAGAAGAATAACAGAACCAACAATATAAAGTATCTTAATGTAGAGTAGATCATTAAATACAAAGCCTCTTTCATCTCTACACACAATGTCATAGACAGTTTGCACAAACTTGCCCATGTTCAGACGCCGTTTTGAAATCTAAAACGTTCTAGAGTGCCAGACCTGTGACCAAATTAGGGCTATGTCATGGCCGGTGCTGCGTCGCAATGCAACGCACCCTTGCTTCAGCGCCGCAACGGCTGTTTCTGACGTTAAAACTGCAACGATGATACATATGTACCATAGATTTTTGTACGTAGGACGACACACCGGCACCGCACCAGTAGGCCTCGCATGCCACCCCCGAGAAAACGATAAAAATCGAGATGTGCCTCCATCTTTATTATTTTACGTATGCCAGAAAGAGCGCGCATGACGTTTTTCTCGTTTAAACGCTTTGTCGTGGGTGGCATGCTAGCCGTGCTGCTTGCTGATAAGATACATTAAAAAACAATCTCTACTCTACTCCACTTTCAACAATCTTGTACTGCATGGAATTTAATGTAAGCGAGGACCTAAATTACAAAAACCATTGATCATCTTCATAATTGTCTTTTGTAGTCTAAGATCAAGATAAGATGGAGATATAGTTGGTTCCGTTCTGTTCCGAATATGGCTCCGTTATAATTTCTCCGCCTTGTGAAACATACACTCAGTTGCAGAAACACTTATTAGAGTTAATAACTCCATTAAATATCTTGTTAGCTTTTACTACGTCAACAAGACAAAAAGTGACAGCAAGAGAGTGAGTGTTCTACAACTGAGTGATAGCCTTTTAAAAAAATTAACCTTATTTCGTTCAGTATTTAATTATACCGTATTGTATCGAAAAATTTTCAGTATTGGGCAATTCAGGGTGCTTAAATTTTTAGACTAAATAGTTTAACCACAGACCAAAAGATGGCGCCATTAGTATGAGAAATTAGTTTTTTTTGTTACTAACTGTTGCCGCGACTCCGTCTGCGTGGATCTTTAAAAAGTATCCTATGCGTTAATCCAGAACATATTTTATCTGTGTGCCAAAATCTGTCATCCAAATACTTTTAGCCGTTTATGCGTTTATGAGTGACAAACATTCAGAATGAATTCTATAAAACCAGCACTTATACCAGTGGCGCCAACTAGTGACATAAACGTAGCAATTTTTTAATCATGGTCAGAGACACCAAACTGATACAATGAGAGTAACTCATTGTTTTGTGGGAGAAATATCGAAATTGCGACATTTTTAGCGCACGCATTAGAAATGTTATGTGGAACTGCTGATTCCGGGTGTATGGTCAAAATCTGTGATTGAAAAATAGCCCTGTAAAATTCTGAATTGACTAAATATCGCTCGAGATACATACATATCAATCTGAGGTTTAAAGTAGGGATGCAACGATTACGAAGCGGTGCATCGTTTTGCATCTGTAATCGTAAAAATCACGATTAATAACGATGCAATGCACCGTAGTAAGAATCTTACGATTATTAAATCGAATTGAAAACGGCAATCGGATTTCACTTGTTGACAAATACTAGACCTGAATACTAGATTCTAGAGGCAAAACAACTTTTAAAAAAAATTGATATCTCGCTGCCATTTTAGTTCATTTGGAGCTAGATAATTTTTTTTGTCAGATTTGACTAACATTTTATATTATTTTTTAAATTCTACTGATTCCTACGATTTGATTTTCGGTTTGAGGTAAGGAATGCATTCTCGTTCTCGTCTACATTTTAAAAGATTAATCTCCCACGTAAATCGGACGAGATATCGCTTGATTAACGAGATTGTACACAATCATGTTCCAATTGTGTTTTTCACAAAAACACTATGAAAACTCATTCTGAGTATAATCTCAACTAAATTTGTTTAAATAATCGTAATGCATCGGTTATCGTAATAAATAACGATTAATATCGTAATCGTAATGGTCGAATCGTTGCATCCCTAGTTTAAAGTAATGTAGTAAAGTTCAGTTTCGTATGAAATTATCTCGAGCTATTTTCGTGTCATTGTGGTAAATCAATCAATTTATATAGTTGTGATTTATTGACCTCCTATAACAGTTGTGATTAGAGTATTATGCTTCATTATCCGTCCTTTATTCATTGCATTGCATTGCATGTTCATTTATGGTAGTATTATCAATAGATTGACAAATTTAGGTGACCATTGAGATATGGACCCGTGATCTAAACGGGAGATTCTCTAAATCGCTGAGCAATAGAGACCAAATTTGCTACCGTGAAATTTTTCAATCTATTTCACCTTCCCCTCGAATGTCGACATTCGAGAAACAAGAGAATAATTTTTTTTCACGATTGCTTGACAAAAGCCCAGTCATTTTACGGAGTTTTGTTAGAAGAGGTGGGAATTGATTATTAATTGGACTTTTAAACTGTAAGCGACACCATTTAATGACAAAAAGACTATCTGAAAACATATTTTAAAATAATCGCTGCGCAACATGGGAATCAAAATTGTAAGTCCCAGAAGGCTTTTAAATTAATAATATTAATACCGATGCACTCATTTGAATTACATTTAACAATATAAATTATTTTTGAGCAATAAAATAGACATGGAAATTTAAAAATTATTATTTATTTATTATTATTATTTTTTTATTTTTTTTAATTGATGTTTTTATTTGAAAACACGAATGTTTTTATTCAAAACCTTCTAAGCAGACAAAAATATTAACACCATGTTTGAAGTATGTATAATGGTAATACCTTAAACATATGCAAAAAAAATTTTTTTTTGCATATGTTATATGGTAATTTTACCATCAAGTTTTTTATAACGAGATAATAGCTAAATTTTAAATTTGGAACTATTGCTGGCGGCATTTTTTTTAAATTTTGGTTCATTTCTAAGCTCAAATTGGCTCTTAAATACTGTACCGAAAAAATATATCAATAATTAATTAGTCCCGGCTCAAACCGTAAAATGACTGGGCTAGCAAATGAGGGTCGTATTCCATTTTGCTAAGCGTTATTTGACAGATTTGTAATTAACGTCTAATATTTAGTGATGCAACGAATATACATAAATATTCGTCAAATACAGGGTGTAAAATTAAATACTTTTGCATATTTTAGGTGGCGCTTCAGACCATCAAACTGAACAATTTTCACTATAGGGTAAACATCAAAATCGTAAAAAATAGAAGCATCTGTTTGATATGCTGCACATTTAATTGTATACCCTGTACAGTGTTTTTTAAACAATCATTTAACATTTCTTCTGATTATTCAAATAATCATTCGAAATAACTAATGTGTTTATACAGCCTTTATGTTTCGTTATTCGTATTCGCCGAATAGTAGAATCAATATTCGTATTTTTTCGCTGCATCACTTTATTTTATAATGTCTTAAATTTTTTGGATAATTTGTTTAAAGTAAAATCTGTGTGTATTGCCACAGAATAACATAAAGTGTTAGTTGACAGTAGTAAAATGTAATGCCATAGCACACGTGCCATTGCATTATGCGATGTGATGTGTAACAAATAGTTCTTCGTTTTCTTTCACCAGTATCGCTAAATATTGCGAGGATACCTATCGGTTAAACCTATACCTATAAACCTACCTATATTTACCAACATTCAAATATTTCTTTATTTATTTTTTTTATTTTATTTTCTGGCTTTTCGGTGAAGGAAAACATCGTGAGGAAACCTGCATGCTGCAATTTCGGGGCATGTATTGTACCGACTGTCCATTAAAAGTGGCGACAGGCTCACTCCCCGTCACACTGGACAGAGTTTCGGTACTACTAGTGAAACGTGGATGTTCTGAAGTTTCAGAATATCTCTGACTACCCTCTCGGGGAATATAGTCGTGCGCATATGCTTATTCAAATATTTTTTTTGTTGAACAACGCTTTAAATAACTCTTTAATCAAGAAGCCACTAAACTTTTTCATTATCATGACTTGCATAGTTAACATAATGTGCAGTTAAAAGTATATATACAAATATATCCCTCCTTGGGGAATATAGCCCCTTAGTCGTGAGCATATACATACATATATACATATAGAATATTAAGACTAAAAAGTAAGTATGTACAAATTTACAATCTTAATAGTAGGTAAATATAATTCGTTTCCAATATTGTTTATAACAACTAAGACACCATTTGTTACACATCTCTGACATTATAACCATTTATTTCCTCTAATCAACTAATTGATCTTTAATCGAGATTATAAAACTTTATTTAGTATTGTAAGATGTTTTTAATCAATGATTTAATCGTAGGTTGTAGAAAGTGCCTTAAACTGATACCAAACTAGGACCAATGTATTTAGATAAGTTATGAATTTATTTGGTTACATTATTTCACTTTAAAAGAGCCTTATTCAGTTGTGTGACGTATTATGGCCCTGAGATAAAGGTTAAAATAGGCCAACATTTCTTTTTTTTTCTCGCTATTGCCGTCTCATTCTTAGCATATAAGAAAAAAGACGTAATACGATTGTGTAAAATAGATTTTTGGTGCTAATGTTAGGACTTAGTAATTTTGAGGGATCTATTTGGTGAAATAATATAACCACGTTTATTATTTCCTTTATGTGATTTTCTCGATGACTGCCACCTTATAAACGGTTTTGTTTCAATAGTAGATTACACACCGACGGCAGGAAAGTATGAAAAGTCTCAGATCTCATGTAATTCATGTCAACAAACATGTGATCTGAGGCTTTCTTATTTACTGCCCGAGGTTAGTATACTATTTTTCTCCTCGACGGAGGCGGAAAGCGGCAATTTCGTTTAGCGCAGCGCAGCCGGGCGAAAGTTGACGCTTGCCGCCGGGAGAGGCGACAAAATATTTTTAAAAATTGAAGAAAACAACAACTTTTTTGTTTTGCATATTGGTGGGTCGGTCTAGCATGATGTCTAAAGTATAATTGAAATTAATTGATGTGCGTAACAAAGTTATTTTGCGCATTTAGCTCGTTCTATTAAGTGCCAAATATGATGAGAGATAAGGCGCGAACTATGTCGTGCTACCATGCTAGACCTAATCGAATCTTTAAATTGTGGCTCCATCGTGGTGTCGATGATTTTGCCAATCTCCAGTATAAAGAGCAAATGTGCTTCATGTTGCTCGGTATTAAATATTTTTGGGTGTCCTCAAAGATTGTTTTTATAAAAAAACACACACTTGAGCCACCACAAAATGGTGGAGCCTCATGGCAGGTCGGAGAGCAGGCATACGCGACCGTCCGGTTACAGACCTGCTACTCGACTCCATGCTAGCCCAGCCCCACAGGTTCAATCGGAATGGCATTACTATGAGATTTAAAAAAAATCTGTCATCGAAAAAATTATAATAATGTATAAGTAGGATACAGTTTGACCAAAAAGAGTAGACAAAACGGTAACAGCAGGAACTAAATATTTTAGTATAAAATGCTCGGCTTGTGTGTGATTTTGACGTTCTTGTAAAGAAAGTGCCGCCTTCCATTTTTTTTCTACTCTTTAGGGCCAAGCAGTAGATAATAATAATTGTGTATTATTTTTGTTACGCACATGTTACTTAAGTACACTAAGGGCATGTTTCACCTCTTGCTGATAAGTATCAGATAACCTATACAACAGAAAGAAAGAAAAATCATTTATTTGGATCTCCGACTTACTACAGAAACATTTGTGACATAATTTTGAAGAAGATTAAAAACAAAATTATAATAAAGAGTTTGTTTGTCCGCCGTAGTGACAAAAAGGTCCCAACTCAGCAAAATGCCTTGATAATATTGAAAAATAAAAGTAAATTATATTCAAACATAACAGATAAAATGAACCAGAACCTTAACATTTATTTGCCATATATCTGTTAGATAGGATATCTGAAACTTATCAGAAACAGGCCTAAGACACGCAAGTATCAACTTGTACGTAATTCTTATCATTCCACGCTATTTTGTAGCGATTTTAATTTGCAGACAGTATTTTGTTTGTTAAAAGAAACACTGGTTGGTACTCTAAAGAGCAAGATCTTTTTAAGGTCTATTCAGATTTTATGAATAAACTAGCGACCCGCCCTAGCATCGCACGGGAGCAATGCTAGTGCAATTATACGAGAGTCCCCGACAAAACCCGAAGTTGTTTGGTAATCAAAGGGTGCAAAGTCGGATAGCAGCGAAAAAGACGCGAAAACAATTAGCCAATAGCGGCAAGGGATAGAAGGTGGCACATCCTGATTGGTCAATATAATTTCGCACGTTATTAAAATTTGTCAACTGCGCAGGTACATAGGGGGAACTTATAAATGTGATACCTATTTATTTGTCTCTGATGAATCATAAATCTGAATAGACCAATATTTTGAGTTTTAACCAAAGTGAATTCAAAGGGTAAAATATCTCCATTTACCTAGTCCTTTCCAACATTCAAATGAAGGCTACCCACATATTAAATTATAGGTAGAATCTATAGAAATGTAATTCGTGACGAGATTCGTGACGCGATCTCTCCGCTCGTCTCCGCTTTGGTAAAAATGATTCCCTATCTAGATTATAGGTGCTTCCACGCCGATGTTTCAGTTTTTTATGGTTTTCAAATGTCATCAACAGTTAGAAACTGGTTTGTGTTGATGAGTATTCGCCAACTGTTATATTTTAGGAACGTTTGTTAATGTTTATAGACATTTCGAAACATTCTGTTTGCGTTTTTAAATACCTACGTTGAGGAATTTTTGCTAACTGCTGTATTTGGAATGTTATAAACATTCCGAAACATTTCTTTGTGCTCGCTATCTTAAAACGTTTTGGAATGTTTAAAAACATTCTCCGCTATCTTTCTTATGTTTAGAAACATTTGTGACTCTCGGCGTGGCAGCACCTTTTGTTACCTGTGTAGTGAGATTTAGACAACGATTTTTACTAGTTTTTACATTATGAATGTACCTATTCGTAGCATGGCCATTGTACTTATGCAATGAATATACTTTTGCAGTAAACCATTTGTATTTTTATTTGATTTTGCTTTTAAGTTCCTTTTAGCTTGTGCCAGTATATTTTTGTGTAAGGGAGCAATGGTTCTGCTGTTTTGCTTTTGTTGTTGTATTTACTGTTAATAATTTTGTTCGATCACCAGTCTAGGTCCAGTTTATTAATCAAGCATAGATACCAAAAGGATTGTGTTTATGACCTTCAGAACAAAAAATATTCTCTATAATCATTGTTATAGTAGTTTCTCTAGTTTGGCCAATCATTGAAAGCCAATCATGTACGCAGCGAAATGTCCGAAGGACCAACCACCTTGGGACATTTCGCTGCGTACTATTTTACATAAAAACAAGACAATCTGACATTTTGGGGAAAGTGGAATTCTGTGTTACATCCAGTACTCTAGTTGCTGACTCACTTTCCATATTGTCAAATTGTGTTTGCGTTTGTGTGAAATTTTGCCCGAAGGCTGAAATCTTTTTCAAGTTATAACTATGGTCAACAGCAGCGAACAACAGCGTTTGCTGTTGCAAACCATGAAGTTCAGCACTCTTAGCATGGTTTTTTCACTCGCGACGCGATTTCGCTACCGGAAAAGAAACATCTTCCCGCGCTTTTGAGAGTGAAATTCGTACTTGCCGCTACGTGTTGTTGGGAAAACCGAGTCGGAAGCGATCTCATAATTATTTATACACCTAAAACGTGTCAACGTCCTTTTAGTTTAGGGTAGATATTGCTTGATTAATATTCTGGATGTAAGATGACGCAGCTTTGTGATTGTACCCTTATGCAACATTTCTGTCGTCGGTACTAAGAGATATAAGGATTCATGCGCGGCACATGCATGCCGCTTCTGTCCTGTCATGTCATGTCCGCGCCACTTGAGTGTAATTCACGACACGCCGCTTTCATATATTTTGTATGAAAAAGGTTTGAAGCGGCAGCGGCACCATGCTTGTACCGTACCTTCGCCTTATGCCTTTTCTGTATAATTTCGCAGTGTGTTTGTAGGCATGTTGCACGTATCCAGACTTTTGGGTCGGTAAGACGACGATACATTCATGTCCAGGGGGATAGTCATTGAAAAAACTGTGTAAAAGAAATAGCTGCTCTGTAGGTACTATAGGGAGATTAATCGCACCTGTCCCTCGTCCTTGTTTCTAGCCACTTGACAGGTCATTTCAACTTAAAGGCCCGTAAACAAATTGTCCTCACTCGTCAGAATCAAGCAATTTCTGTCTTCGCTCCGTTCCGCTTTGGTGGATTCCGGGCCTTAGGAATAAGACCTCAAAACTGAAACTGGACACCAGGTAGATACAGTGTCGTCTTCAGTAATTACAGTGAAGATCACTGATCGAATCTGCCGCCTTTTACATTATGACCAAATATGAAATGGTTTTGTTTTGTAAAAATACTTTAGTTAAGTTCTACCGCATTTAAAATTAAGGCACAAAGCAGATGTCATACTGTTTACCCGACGGCGAAAGTAAAAGGAAGGTAATGTTTTTAACGCGTACTTAAGTAAGCATTGTTCCTAAAAAATCACGAACATAGGGAGTCACTAGTCAGGCACACAGTCTTTTTGTTTATACAAAATTACGATCCGCTCGGCTTGCTGCAGTTATGGGTATGGGCGCAAGCGGACTTAATCCAGGAAGGCTATTTTTTATTTCACACATCCCAATTTGAATATAGGAGAGTGATATTAGGTCTAGAATTATAAATGATTCGTGTATACGAATCAGGATGTATAAAACAACACCACAGGCCCAGAACACGGGTCTGTGCCACAGAAAGTGTCAATTACAATATGTAACAAAACACCCTATTAATATTTAAAGGGGTGGTTTAGAGTTTAGACTATCAAACTGAACAACTCTCACTACGGAGCCAACAGAGAAAAAATTTAAAATCATCGACGGTTTTTTTTTTATATTTTTTTTATTACAGATGGGTTTGCTCTTGACCTCAATCCATGTTTTATACAAAACTGCCGTACCTATACCTAACTCTACTCAAATGTTATAGTGAAAGTTTTTCAGTTTGAGGATCTAAATCACCCTTTTAAATGTCTAGGTAATTTCATATTTGGTTGTCATTTCATTACTAACAAAAAATAACAATTATCCCCCAAACAGAAGAGCCGATCAACTTAATGACCAAGTCCCTCACGACATCGCTCCAGCAAGCGGTCAACACCGTTCGCGACTACACAAACATCGACCAAACCGTCCCCTACATAAACAGCGTACTCGAACAACCAATATCCATGTTCACAAAGAACGAATTCGTCGAAGGTAATGTCGCAAGCGCCGAAGAATGCTTCGAACTACCCCCTATAAAACACCTACCCAGAGACATATCTGATAATGTGTTAGAATCTATTATAAATGAGTTCAAAGACGTATCCAGTGATGCTGAAGAAATTCGACGCATAAAATCAGAGGAGATTGAGAAGAAGTTTAAGTTGTATAGTAGTATTATGGAGAAGAAGTACGATGCGGAGTTGATTCATAGCAGCAGGAGGAGTAGGAGGAGGGAGGGGGGATCGGGGGGGTCGACGCCCAGGGTTGCCACGCCCGTGAGGAAGGCTGACGTCAGCTACACCAGTCCGTGCGTTATGAGTGTTAGCGTTTATGGGTACGTATTCAGTTCGAACTAATTTCAAAATACTTGTTTTGCTAGATGATTGCAAGTAGATGTCAAAGGAGTTCCCTATTCTTATAAAATAGTTCCGTAACTGACTGACTGACAGACAACAAACAGCCCAAGCCACTGAAACCATGCGTAACATAACATAACATAACATAACATAAATATTCTTTATTTGCACACCAAAATATACAGTAACAAAAACGAATAAAAAGAACGTAAGGGTACAAATGGCGGTCTTATCACTAAAAGCGATTTCTTCCAGCCAACCATGGGATGGACGAACTCTTAAGTAAAAAAACTTGCTATGGCGGTGTAATAAGATATAAAATATATAGCTTACAATACATTTCAGGTATATATATATATCGTGCGTATATGCGTACCCAATGCGGATTGGTAGACTTCACATACGCATTAGAATTTCTTCTTCAGCGTATGCAGGTTTCCTCACGATGCTTTCCTTCACCGTTTGAGAGCAGTGGCTATTGCGTACATAAGTTAGAAAAACTTATTGTTACATGGCATGTCGTCCTTTCGCATTCGAGTCTGGCCCTGTACCCGGACTTTCGATGTTCGATATATCGCCACTGTTTCGGTCCGCACTTCATTGTAATAGAGTTGACATTGGAACGAAAACGTCCACGCAATTGCGAAGTTCGAAGGCCCTGACCTCAAGAAGTTTCCATTGCTCTCCGCATCGCGCCACCGACGCTCTCATATAATATTTATTTCCAATCTATAATAATACAAGACAATTTAATATTCCAGAAACATTCCTCAACAAAGCGACGATCTTCTTGAGAAGCAGATAGAAGAGAAGGAGAAGATTCTTGCTAAAATGCTCAACCTCGAATCTTTAAGCATATCCACCCCCCAAATAAACACCGACGAACTCAAAGAACATAGCGACTTCACCTCAACCTACAACACGAACAACGAAGAAAAACCGGTAAAACTACCAACCGAACTTCCACCTAAAATACCGATCAAAAAACCGTTAATCGAAAAACCGGTATTGAAACCAACCGCAGATTTAGTACCTAAAGTTTTACAACTACCTAACAATTGGAATTTGGAAAATATAGAGTTGAGATTAGAGATGCAATCTAATGGAATAAAGAATGTACGGAATCTCGCATCTCCGGACGATAATTTGGAAAGCGAGTGGGAGATAATCTGATAGAAGTAAAGCTTAGATAGGTGTCTTACTAAATTATGTTATGTTGCACTTTGGATTTGGAGGAAATGCCTAAGTTCGAATTTTAGCAGGGAAAAAATATTGATGTAGTATTGAAGCTTTATTCAGAGCAGGTCGACTATAGTGGTCTATTGAAACCAGGACCTCTTTCATAACATTTTGAGATCAACATAATGCTGGTTGTCTATGGCAATTATAACATTAAAAGACCTATCACACAAGCTATTTTTGAGAGGTTAATTAGTTTCATTATCTGAATACACCCTAAACATTTGTATTTGTAAACATTTTGTTTGTAATTAAAAAAGCATAAGCATATTCACAATTATATTCCCCGAGAGGGTAGTCAGAGATATTCTGAAGCCTCAACGTCCGTTTCACATTTCGTTTCAATTAAAAAAATATGGATTTATTAACTTGTGTGATATTAAAAATGTAGTAGGTAATTTAAAAATACGGGTGTAGATTATTCAGGATGTTGTTCCTATACAAATATAGTCAAACGTAGATCAACTTTTTAATGTTATTTTTAAGATTAACAGACGGGTGTATGGGGGTCAAGATGTCGGAGGTCATCATCATATCGTATGACATTTTTTTATCTTCCTGCTTGGATCCGGGGAGGTCTAAATTTCAAGGTCAAGATGTTTGAGCCACTCTTCCGCTGCTGGCGTTAATTTATGGAGTCCCTTAATTCCACCGGGGAAACGGCACAAGGTGCACTCATTTTCCAATGGGTGAGGGTTTGGTGCCCCGCACTCGCACATCGGTGACTCCCTCAGGCCCCACTTGTAGAGATGGTGGTTGGTCCTTCCATGGTTAGTTCTGAACCGGTTTAGCTCAAATTAGTTTAGCCGAATTCACTCCCAGTATGATATTAATAGTGCATGGCGGTCAGATTGGGGCCTTTTTGACCATCTGCATGCAAACCTCGTGCGAGACCTGACTTTCAAACTGGCTGGTTTTGATAAGGACCGGAAGACCTGGGCTAAGCTAAACCGGTTCATGTCGGAGGTATCTGGGAATCAATCAACATGTTTGGGATATCTGGGTGTCATCATGTTGGGGATGAGGCGTGCGTTTGTGGACCACTATGGTTGACAAATTAAGGCTATGTGTACATGTATTCAGAATAATATTGTAATATTTTAGTACCTAAGAATGTAAAGAAATTGATAAGTGCCGTTTGCAATAAATTATAATGTAATATAATTTCATATCGAATTATAAATTGATGCATTTATGTAAGTAGTTATAAAACTTATGCTTTTATATTTTTTTATGTTTCATACTAGGTAGTTATTTAAGGTACGGATGGGCCAACATGATCTGCAGTCGCGGTAGTTTTAATTTTGTTTGCATTGCAGGGTTAGTAAGCCATTATATTAAAAGACAAATATAGCAGTTAAATAAAATATTAGAAAACCTAACACTCGGTAGCAGAAACGCTCATTAGAGTTAATGCTGTATCGTACATGAATACAAATAAATAAATAAAAATAAAATCCTCCATTAAATCTCTTGCTAGTTTTCACTACGTCAAAAAGACAAAAAGTGACAGGTAGAGATTTAATGGAGGATTAACTTTAATGAGCGGTTCTGCAACTGGCAGTTAAACTAGTATAACTAAAATATAATATGTAAATCGATCAAAAAAACTCTAGTTGTTAATTCTTAGTTGAAAACGCATATATAGGTAATGGTTTTAATAATTTTTTTTAATTAAAAATGTTATACACTTGTTGGTTTTTGTTACAATTATATTAATAGGACTATTTATGTAATTTTTTATTCCAAATTTTTTATTTATTTTAATAATTCTTTCTTTTTATAATTTTTTACTTAGCCGCTAAAACATATGCCAGATGCAAGTATTGTTATTATATGAAAACTTTTCAAATGCAATTAACTTATACACCGTGGAATCGGGATCGTTTTGAAGCCGAAAGGAGGTGATATGCCATCAGTAGTAGAATTAATTACGATGATAAAATTTTACAAAAGTCGTTAAATAAAGAAAATTAAAATGTGAGAAAGCCGTGTTCGAAAACGTCTAAAACCCGTAGTACGTAGTGAGTTACATTTTTTTTGCCCGTAGTTACATAAACGACTACGCGACGTAGGCGGGCGCAATGCCGACACCATAACTTATTAATCTGTGCCGACACGTCGAATCGGCTTCATTTGTCCTCGGCGTGATTTATAATTTTGATTTAATTTTTAATCTGTTTTTTTTTTAATATTCTACCGTAATAATCGATTGTAGGTACTACATATAACCTCCTTCACCCCGGTTCCGCGGTGTATGTATTAAGGATGAACATTTAATAGAAATTTAGATCTCAATGCAAAAAAAGGCCGTTGAATATGATGATTGCCTTTTTAAAATGTATAATTTACTGTAGGCACAGAATAAATACTAGTACTACCCGCTATAGGTACGTACAGTCAAATTGCAAGTCAAATTTACCAACACTCAATTATTATTGTATTACTAATAAAACATCTAAAATATATGATTCTGTGAATATTGTTCCATAAATGCATTATTAATATATGTATGTAGAATAATAAGTTTATAACTAAAGGATTGTTCATTTATTACGTAAGATGTCTTATGTCACAAAACAGGAATAGTAGATTACACAACGAGGGCAGGAAAGTAAGAAAGGTCTCAAATCTCATGAAGCAGAGGTCAACAAACATGTGATCTGAGGCTTACTTATTTACTACCCGAGGTTAGTACACTATTTTTCTCTTCGACAGAGGCGGAAAGCGGCAACTTCGTTTAGCGCAGCGGGACGAAAGTTGACGCTTTCCGCCCGGAGTGGTGAAAAATTATTTTGTGGCCCAGGTATAACGGACCCTAGTGCCACTACGGATTTTTATTGATATAATTCTATTTGGTGAATGACTGAAGAAACCTAACGAGTTTTACGTAATAAACGAAGAGTTTCTTGTATCAAAATTAAATTAAATAGTAACAGTAGCAATCGTAGCAATGCATTTAGTTTTAAAATTGTATAATGCCGCGATATCTTATTTTTTGTTTTTATAATCTTATCATCACAAGAACCACCAAGTAAAGATTTTAGTCACTCTATAGTCCGTTCGCGTTACGAAAATAGTGAGTCATCAGTGCAACTACAGGATGAGGGTGTATTCACAGTGGAGAAAAGTACAAACATTTTTTTTAAACATTAAATTATTTTTAATGGAAAAAAAATGTCTTAAAATTACTTAAATCACTATTCAGTATCGCTAGATTCTTCAGTTACATTTATTATGAAAGAATTTTGTTCTGCGTGTTCCATGACGTCATCCAAATGCCACATGGTATTTTCTTCTCGTATCACGTGGTCGCAGCACTTCTTCCAACGATTAGCGTCTATTAATGCTATTGCGTCATATAATAATTTTTTTACGTCACTCATTTTAAACGTGGAGTTATTGGCACCAACATAATTTTTTATTTCAATTTTTTTTTTAATTTTTTATTTCAAATCACACAATTTAAAGTACTTATAAACATTGTAAATTATGCGTCTCTCTCCGCTATGGATTATTGATCCACTTTTATTCTTTCGAATTGGTGAAGTATTTATTGTTGAACGAGTCACGCAAAATACACAACCGTTTTGTTCGAAGGTCAGATTTCAACTGGTCACTGTGAACTCGACTTTCTAATTTCTAGCATTTTAATTGGCTGGGGGGCGTGGCCAGGCCAGCGGACAACGATGACTCACTATTTTCTTAACGCGAACGGACTATAAAAACAACTCTATAGTCTAAATTTTAAGATAGTTTATATAGACTAACTTTGAGTCATATTATTTGTACTGTTTTGCCTCATTAGTACTATCTGAATCGAAGGTTAGGATAATTTTATAGGACCGATCGCGATGGCCTAGTTGGTAGTGAACCCACCTGCAAAGCTGACGGTCGCGGGATCTGATCTGGATGATACAAAATCTGTGCGCAATGTACTAATATACCCACAAAAGTAGGCGTAACTCGTGTCAGGGCGTTGACACGAGTTACGCCTACCTCTATGCAATAAAACATGTAAAAGTGCCCTTATACAGGATGTAACAATGCCACAGAATAAATACTAGACAATACACCCTAGTACTAGACTATCAAACATAACAACTTTCTCTATGGAGACAAAGTGGAAAAAAAATCTGCTGTCCCACACATTTGAGTCGAGTAGGCACTGCAGTGACTACAGTCTTGAATGAATCAGCAGATTTTCTATTTTTTTGCGGGGCAAAGTCCTGCCCACGAAGATAAAATGGCAAAACAAATAAATTGTATTGCAAACAAACAAACAGTAAACAACAAATAGTTTTTTCATATATCAACCGGCTTCGGAGTGTCAGATCTCAAAGCTGTAGAGTAGCGTAAATGAAGGTACGGCCTATGGGCGTGCAGCATTGTTCACTGCCATACCATTATCGACTTTGCTTGCATTGAAACAACATTGAAAATCAACTAACACAACTACCAGTCCTCGTGAGCATTGAAGAGACTTGATGCGAAAGTTGTGTTCATTAAATTTCGATGTCATTTCAACGCACGCAAAGTCTATAATGAAAAAAGAAGAAAAGAATAAGAAGAAAACTGACTGACTTCTTTATGAAGTCTATAAAGAATATTTATCTTAATGGTTTGGCAGTTTAAAATGTTCTGCGCTCTAAGTATATATACCTTATTTATTATTATAGTTCGTACACTTATAATAAGTGCGTAAAGCTAATGTTTGTGATAAAAGTGTGCTCATGTGTATATTTTATTTTGATTGCTTGATAATAAAACGTTTCCATAACAATAAATATTTTAATTTACCTCTCTATCTCTCTTTTTATTTAAAACAGGAAATTATGAACTGGAGTGCGATTTTTGAAACTCATACTTTGAACTCAGCTGTTGAAAATGTCAAAATATTACTGTGGAGATATGCATCTTTCTACTGCTGATTGGACTTTAAAAAATGGCACTCCTGAAGTATGATTTTTCAAAGTCAAATCATAAGTAGGGAGAAAAATATCTCCATAATTTTGACATTTTCAACTGTTGAGCTCAGCGAATGAGTTTCAAAAATCGCACTCCTGAGGTATTTCTTCTAAAGGGGGTATTATTTTGAGGTAAATAATAGACAGTAAGTATACACATACAAACTTTATTAGAATACAATAACTAGGCAGATGTGTATTGTATAAGGAAATACAGCATCATACAAATCAAGCTTTGACCATTAGTGATTCATTTGTTTGTAGTAGTTAATCATACATAATTATTACAATGAACTGCAAAGTAACAAAAGTGAAATAGGTAGTTAAGTACTTGCTAAATAACAAAATTATAAATATGTATAAACTTATCCATTAAGATATTTAAATAAGAGGTAAGAAATTTGATCGGTTTTTGAAAGTATTTATTTTCTGGAACACGGCGTGGTACATCAGTGTGCTAAGCCAAGCTAAAATGTACCTAACGTAGCTCTAAACATAGTTTAATATATTTTCTGTCCCTTTCGGGGACTTCGCCGCTCTTCAAAAGCTTATAATCTAAAACCGTTTATTATGACATGTTGCAAGTAATACTGATGTGGTTTTGTGATAGTTTGAAAATTATACGGAGGTAATAGATGAACATAGTGTGTGAGTGAGAATATAATCTGTTTAGGCAGTTTCGCAAGAATGAAATAGAAGGTATACTTCACGCATTATGAATAAATTTGTAACCCTCTGGAGAGCGATTTTTTAATCTCATACTCTCGCAGCAGTTGAAAACGTATGGAGATACGAATCTTTCTGCTGCTGATTTGCCTTTCAAAAATCGCACTCCTGGAGTATGATTTTTGAAAGTCAAATCAGGAGTAGAAAGATGCATATCTCCATAGTAATTTTGACATTTTCAACTGCTGAGCTCAGGGAATGAGATTCAAAAATCGCACTTCTGTTCATCTTATACGCAGTCGTTTCGTTACCAAGTTTAAACTACAATTGTTACAGACATCCTGTTAGAAGAACCTATAAGAGTAAAGATTTCGTACAATGCAGATTCCTTATACAAAGTGTAAAGGTAGGAGGAAATTGTTATAAGATGTGAGAGTATTTATTTTAGCTACCAATTTGTCGTGATGCTTTGCATCGTTTACAAATTGTATTCAATGTTGTTTTAAATTCATAGATTTCTGGCCTGCAATACAGGGTAAATTTTAAATCAGTGCGACAACTTTCAATAGATACTCTAACATCTGTAAAATTTCCACTAAACCACGAAAATGTTATTTTTGGAGAAAAAACTCGATTTAAATGAACAAACCATTTGACAGCTATACTCTAGCTACAGGGTGAAATTGATATCATTAGCATCCTTTTAAACTAAGAGTCTACCCATCAAACTGAACAACTTTTACTATGGGAGCAAACCAATCGGAGCAAAAAAAAACATCTGCTGTTCCATATACTAAACTGCAACGCCTACTTGTCTCAAATGTATGGAACAGCAGATTTTTTTGTTGCTCCGATTGAATTGCTTCCATAGTGGGTTGTTCAGTTTGATGGGTAGACTCTTAGTTTAAAAGGATGCTAATGATATCAATTTCACCCTGTATAAATAAGTCCAACATTATTAATAAAGTAACAGTTTTAGTTTCTGACCGCCCAGAAAAGGAATGCAGTCGTGAGACTTGTGAGCTTTTTGAGTTACTTAATCCATCCTTAGTTCTTTTCTAGGCGGTCAGATTGATTGATCAGACAGTCAAATTAAACAACTTTTAGCATGAAGCACGTACAGTGTGTTAGGGTAAACAGTTGCATCACTTTAAGGGGTGATTGTACGCATGATACTGATCAAGTTTCCCAAAGAAACCTTTATGTAATTTTTTTTTCATTTTTCATACTAAATATCTGCTGCTCGAACGTTTGCATATGAAGTCTATTTTTTTTTGCGAATTTCCTATGTATTTCTTAGGGAAAGTTGATCAGTATCATGGGTACAATCACCCCTTAAACTAATGCAACTGTTTATCCTAACATCCTGTATACGGAAGTATGGAAAATCAGATTTTACGCAATTTAAATTTTATTGCCACACTCAAAGTTGTCCAGTTTGATGGTCTGACTTAACCCATAAGTTATATCAATATCGTCGAGTAATAATGTCGGTTATCTTCCATTCTATTACATTTCCGTGATTCAACCCTACACTATTGTTTACAATACAATAAATAAACTAAATCAAACAAAAACTAAAAATTATAATTTGGTCCTTTTTCCACAGACCCTAGTCCGTGAAAAGAAAAAAAATAACACGTAATGATTGCATCAATCGACAAAAGAAAAGTACAAAAAAATAATTGTATAGTCGACAACTTAATCGTCAAATAATTATTGAAAAAACATGTTTGTTGCCTATGAAGTCAGCCAAAAAAGTGGTCTACCATCTACCACCCTAAGAATAAAATTACAGTCAAGACCGTAAAACAATTTGATCTATTATTGACGAATTTGAATCTAGAACAATTCAAATCTCACGTTTATTACGCATTATTTTCATTTCATTAGCTAGGTTTTGTAAAAATGGATAAGTAAACCACTTTCTTGGCCGACCGTACCTCTGGTATTAAACAGTTATGTTGCCAACCTTACAAGTAGTAACATAAAATGGTAACAAGTTTTAATAATTAGTAAATCATCAATTGAGAGAACAATTTCGTTCCTAAGCTAATTTATAGAAGCAGTTATAAAAAACACTGATTCTGTGATGATATTTTCAATTCAAAACAAAGAGATCATAGAGACGTCATTAGACGACATCTGATTTAATTTTAAAACTAGGGTTTATAGTGGGCGCCATACAAATCTGCATAAAGAGTCATTGCACTCTATGTACCATGTTATCCTGGTATCGGAAACGAGTATCTTTTCGAAGTACTATGTATATATATGTATAGTGGTGAAAGGATATTACAGGGTGTAAGAAAAAGTAACATTAACCTTTAAACCACTCTACCCATCAAACTGAACAACTTTTACTATGGGAGCAAACATGTCAGAACAAAAAAAAACTGTTATCCCATGTGTCCATACAATTTGAATGAATTTTTAGAACTAAGCGACTGACATATTAACGTACCTAATCTTTTTAAATTCATATTTTTATTATGTAACCAGGAACAATTTGTAAATTATATACTTAATTTAATATTGACCATTGTAAAGCACTGACATTGTAATTATTGTGAAGTAGTTTTCTTATTTGTATTATTTTGTTTGTTTGTTTGTTCTTTTAACTGTGATGGAAGTTTTGACATGTTTGATGAATCTATTTATTATTATTGCTAAGTACTTGTAATGATTTTATGTTTTTTTCTTAATATTCTATGCAGCTATTGTTGTCTCTGAATAAATGAATTCAATTGAATTGTTTGAATCGAGTAGGTATTGCAGTTTAGTATGGGACAGCAGATTTTTTTTGTTCTGACATGTTTGCTCCCATAGTAAAAGGTTTTCAGTTTGATGGGTAGAGTTTGCGGTTTAAAGGTTAATGATACTTTTCCTAAAACCCCGTATAAACGTGATATACGAAACAGCAACCATTGTTTTTTCTTTTTTTATAGACTTGTGTTAGCCAATGATTTTTTATGCAGATGCGAGCATCCAGCTAGAATTATAATTAATACGAGTCATACTAAACTCACTTGCGCTGTAAGATCGAGATGGCCGTATAGTCACCAATATATGTGCTTACTATTTTAAATGCTTAGCGAAAAAAAGCTTATAAACTGCAGTTGCCAATAGGGTAAAACTAAGTGAATTGGCCGTGGTCAGACTGATAGAACCACGGGCAGAAAAATTGCCCTCGGTACTATTAGTATAACAACGCGATATGAAAACATTACTATTATAACAAACCAAAGCGTGATCCAAAAAAGGTTGGGAAACCCTGCTTTGTGGGCTAAGCATAGATAAAGTATTGTCTAGATAGAGCCTGACGCTTCTACCGTACTAAAATAAACGGGCCAACTTTCTTATGTTGGTGTGCGTGTGCGTCATTCAACTTATCTATGATCGAAGTTTGTATATTGAACGATAGTAATTTTAATTTTATTAATTATATTAAGGCGTCCTCTCTTCTACTTGTTTGCAGTGCCCTACAGTACAGGGTTCATAATGATCTCTTAGCGTTTAAGTTTACCATATCATGTAATGAATGCTATAATTTTATGGAAAGCAATAAAATATTGAGCATTGAGTCACAAAAACTAAAGGGAGATGTGAAAAGGGGGCGGGCCCAGTGTCGCAGTAATATGCGCAAAAACGGAACACATTGCTCGCGACAGTAAGGATTCAATATATTATGAGGCTGAAAGCCAGTCGAGATATTATGTGTAAATAGTTTACAATGCTTGCGGAGTACTAAAGATTATTCGAACATTAAGTTCTGATACCGCAATGGATAATGAGCACATTCAAGCTATCAAAATACTATCTATCGCGTGGTACTGGTGGTAAAGCGACACTAGGTTTCGTACCCAGCGCGTTGGTTGGCATCTCTCTATGATCTAGACATATACTTTATCTAAGGGGCTAAGAATAGTTGTTAAGTTTTATTAAGTAGGTATCCCTTTTCCTTCCCACCTGTATTAACCTAGGTTAGCAATTAATTTCGGGTAAAATAGCTTTCTCAATTGTTGTTCTATACAAAAAATCATCAACTTACCCTAGAGTTTATTGCTAACCTAGGTTGACGCATGGCCATGGGGCTAAGAGGTTAAGGGACCTACGGATTAGAAACTAGTGTATAAATGTAAATTCTATTAACTTTGTCGATAATTCTCAGACAGTAATTAATATAATGTGATTGTTGATGCACACAAGCCTACGAGAGTTTAATCTAAGTCTAAATACTAAAGTTACACTAATAAGTTTTGACTAAACACAAACATTTGACAATAGGTTTGTCCAACATTTGGAAACGTCCGAAAAGTCGACAAAAATCAACAGAAGCCGTCGAAGCTTTAATTAAGACTATAACAAGTTATTACTCTCAAATATCACAACATTTTAGCGCAAATTAAGCCGTATACGTCAAATAAAGCTTTTTATAGCTTTCGAAATGAGACTACCTATCCCATAGACTTCTATTTTCTAATAGAATGCAACACCATGTGTCTCAAAAAAGCATTGTCCACCCACACCACCACCCATTACCGTACCTACCCTATTTACTGTAGCTACCCTATTTATTGGCAAATAAATGATTTGTATTTTGTATTTGTAAAGTCAATTCGCACCAAACTAACGTCTTAGATTCTTTATTGTACACAAAAATTTTAACAAAAAATTAAGACCGACTTAAAAAAAAAACTATGTTTATTATTTTTAACTTTATAGTTTTTTTTAAGGCGGTTTTAATTTTTTGTTAAAATTTTGTTTATTTTACCTAGTTCAGTGGTGAATTCATTAGTTCAATTTAATAGTAGTGCTTTACATTGACAAACGCACTAGCCGGCACTACGATTTTCAAAGGTTCCCCTCGATTTCTCTGGGATGCCATCATCAGAACCTGGTTTCCTTATCATGGTACCACCCTCCGAATATCTTCTTTCCAACAAAAAAGAATCATCAAAACCGGTTCATAAACGACGAAGTTATCCGCGAACACACATAAAAAAAATTTTTTTTCAGCCAATCAAGGACACTATGTATTTTAGCAATGTAGTTAAAATTTAAAATTCTGCACAACTGAAACTGCTCTGTCACTTTGGTGTGAATTGAGCCTTAGGGTAATTTCTCCCGTACCATAGCTTATAAGAATTCTATAGGATACGGTAGTCTATGCTTTCGAAAGATGCTCAGCCGATTAAAAGAAAATTAAGTTTAATGCTGAATTAGAAACTTGTAAAAGTTATCCAAAATCGTTCAAGTCTTGTCCCTCAGTCTTTGCAATTTTAAGTATGGCTAGGTTCCAAAAAACCCTGTCAACAGCACAGCCCCAGATTGAAGGGTCACGTCCGATACAAAAAAAAATCTCTTTGTTTTTAGAACCTAGCCTACTAGATATTATTCAACCTACTACAATGCGCTAAATCCAACCTAACTTATACTTTTGGCAGTGTTTTAGCTATCAACATTATTTCCTATACTTATCATTACGTTGTAACGTCAGCAACAAAAGAAGCATTATTTACGACCTGATTTTCTAATTATTATTTGTTGTGTGTTATTTTGACTAATTTTCCTAATGTAAATTTTAAACTAATTTAGGTTAACATGGCTTAAATTTATGGCAATAATGAAAAAAATAGCTGCCATAGATCATCAAAAATGAACGCCATTTCTAAAAACTGTACAAAATCCATAACAACCCAGCAAACAATTTGGTCGTATTAGGCCCCCATTTAAATGACTATTTTGACGTATAAAAGTTATATTACGGTAATTTCGTCATATAGTGGTGCTTTATGCGTCTAATGTTCGACTATACGACACCTATACGACCAAATTGTTAGTCGGGTAATAACGTTTTTAGAAATACCGACTTGTTGCTGACGGTACGCACACATTTTCCTACGTCAAGTTTCATCTGAAACCCCCGAACCCCCTATAATTCGACAACGCCATCTATCCGACTATAAGTAAACTAACGCCTTCCTAACTATGAGGGACAATCGATTTTTCTAGCCTAGATACGCCCTAAATTTCAGTCATTTTTGTTAGAGTGATCGATGCATGTCATAATTAATTTTGTATGAAGCGCGAAGCCTCTGACATGGTTTCTCTATTCGCTCGCGACACGTCTTCGCTGCATACAAAAGACCCTCTTCCCGCATTTTTCAGAGAGCGAAAGCCGTGCTTGCTGCAACTGTACTATGGAGAAAAAAGCAGTGTCGCGCGATTGTAGAGAAATCATACTAGATCAGCTGATTTCAAGTCTTTTAAATTTTAATTTTACTTGTGTTAGGGTCAATTCTGACTAGGCGGAAAAATGCTCGAGCATTTTTTAAGTGGCGAATAAATATGAACCTTATTCCATTCGAACAGAGCTATGGTTTTATCGTGTAACTACCAGATTCAATCAGTATCAAATCGACATGGTGTTTTAACTGTTCTTGCCAATTCTGCTTGTTAATATTTAGTTAAATAACTTGATACAATGGATATGATGATCACAGAAATAAAATACGTATTACAGGCGTGGAAACTGATTCAGAAACGTGAAAAGAAAGCCACCCGAATATGTAGGAAATATGGCACTGCAACTGTCGATTCCAGGACAGAGACGAAGAGGACGTCCGAAGACTAGATGGATGAACACAGTTCGTTGTGATATGACCGAGTGCAACGTCTCCGAAGACGACGTCAGTAATAGGGCAATGTGGAGAGAGCAGATACGGAAGGCTGACCCCACCACCATATGGGATTAAAAGCCAGGAAGAGCGAGAGAGGCGTGGAAACTGATTCCATGGCCAAAAATACTGATTTTACTGAGTAAAACCCTCTAAAATACTGACCAAATCTCTATCTAATCTAATCTAATTTTACCTGAGACTACAAAATTGGACAATGTTTTTCTTCCGCTGCTTTGTTATGATTTGATGAATTAATCACCGAAACAATAAAAAGAACTGTGATAATATACAAATTCTTAATTAAAGATAAGTTAGGGATCTACCAAAAAGAAAAAGATATGTTAAGAGATTTTTAAGGGACTCCCACTCCAGAACGGCATTTTTTTCACCTCAATCTACTGAAAGCAGACCACTTTTGTGGGAACGTAGCCCCTGATCCTCAAAATACTGACTTTACTGACAATTTTTCGAAAAAAAACTGACTTTTACTGACCTTAGCCAAAAAACTGAATCTTACTGACTCTTACTGACCATTTCCACCCCTGATATTACTTAAAACTTGCCTAGTAGTGTCATAATACGTTACCGATCTTGTTAACGATATAAATAATCGGAAACTTATACAATAGCCCTACTGAAAATAGTATCAGTAAAATCTTATCCAGGTGACAGCAACCATAGAATAACTAATAAAAATTATTCTTATGCAGCAACGTCGTTTTGCTCTAAGTATGAATGGCTACCAAAAACATGCTCTGGCATTTTCCGCCTAGTTTAAATCGACCCTTATTCGAGTCTATACCGTAGTTTTATTTACAAACTTTCAAACTAATTACATAAAATTGGACCAAAATAAGACCTGGTTGCGAGGTTTTGCTGAGAACGAAAAAATATATGAAGTTTGTATGGTGTATTTAAATGTTTATGACAATCCAAATCAAATAGGACTTCAGGCACAGATACTACATCACTTCCTTAGATAACTATAAATTGTCACGCTTTAATTACCTACTGCCAGACGGTACGCGCAAAAATGAACCTAGTGAAGCTTGCCACAGCGTTGTTATTACTGTGCACAGCGAGCGACGTATGCGACGTTAATGGAGTGAGTATCAGAAATCAAGCAAGCGCACCGCTTACGATGCGCCACAGTGTAGGTGGTTATTTCATTTTTCATTTCATTCCTGTCACTCCCTCTGAAGCCAGTAGGCCTCGCATGCCAACACCGAGAAAACGATAAAAATCGATATGTGCCTCCTTATTATTTTACGTACGACAGAAAGAGCGCGCATGACGTTTTTCTCGTTTAAACGCTTTGTCGTGGGTGGCATGCTAGCCGAGCAGACTGCAAAGTCGCATACTTCGCGCGCTGTACGAAGTAACAACAACGCAAGCTTCATTGGATATATTTTTGCGCGGACCGTGCAAGAAGGTAATTAAAGCGTTTTCTAAGGCAGTGATGTATCTATTACGTAGTAACTAGCCATTTGTGACATAACACCATATGACATAAAGTTTAAAATCAAACGATCAAACCTCACACATTTTGGTTTCAGCAAAACTTACGCCAAGTTCGTTTTTATACACAACTTTATACGGAACAAAGTTCCACAGTCTTTTACAATTAAATACTTTATTAGGATATAAATATTAGATAATAGAGTCGAAATTAATTTATATTTCAATCCGAATATTCGATTAAACGTTTCTTACGTCCATTGATAATGAACTCAATTTCAATTATAATACAGTTGAAAATAGCGTGCAAGAGATAAATCCCTGTGGCGTCTATTTCTATTGATCAATGTAACTGCTCGAGCCTTTCCCCGCCTGATCTGAATAGGCCACAGATAACAAAACCTAAAGGGAGATGTGATAAAGGGGCCAGTGTCGCAGCAATGTGTTCAAAAACGGAACACATTGCTCGCGATAGTAATATATTATGAGGCTGAAAGCCCGTCGAGAAATTATGTGTTAATAGTTTACAATGCTTGCGTAGTACTAAAGATTATTCGAACGTTGAGTTCTGATACCGCAATGGATAATGAGCACATTCAAGCTTACAACATTCTTTCTATCGCGTGGGTACTGGTGGTGATGCAACACTAGGTTTCGTACTCAGCGCGATCATATAGATCTCTATGGAATAGACCCTTAGATAGATTTAATAGAATATTTGGACTGAATAAGGAATTAAAAAGTAAATTTTAAGTTTAATAATACAGTGTTTTTATGCGAGTTTGATTTGTTCTATTTGAATAAGTTAATTTACCCAAATTGATTTATTTTAAACTAAATTTGAACTGTGAAACTACAAGTAAAATGTTGCTTCTGTAATTTTAAACATAAAAAAACGATTAGGGCCTATTTCATCACTTCTGAATAACCTCTTGATAGCTTAAATGATAGGGTCACGTTGCAGGTTCTGACACGAGCACTTGTCTCGGGTGGTGTTCGCGCGTCGCGTTTTTGCCTGCCACGAGGCTCCGCAATCCTCAATCTCTTCTTGTCCTTGAATCTTGATCAAAAACAATCCCTGAGATTGGGATAGATACTGCCACAAACTAATTGAAACTGGCGGAAATGCAGTGCTAACGGACAAGCAAGAGTCCATTAATTATAAATATACAGGGTGTCTCGTAAACAGACGTTAACCCGGCGGATGCTGATAGGTTAGGTCATGACTAAGCAGAATATCAAAATTTGACTTTAGTAAAAGTATCTTAGTTTTCGAGATATTTATAGTTTTAACACAGATAATGCATAGAACATTTGTAGCCCACACAATAGTGACTAAGGTAAAGAATTTCACGAATTTCATAAAACTGTCCGTATCTCGAAAACTAAGAACCTTTTCCTAAAGAAAAATGTTGACAGATTGATTGATTGATTGACTGACTTTTTTATATTTTAGTATATTCTGGTTAGTCATGAACTAACCTATCAGCATCCACCGGGTTCACGTCGGTTTACGGGACACCCTGTATAAAAAATAGCTTATATGACAGATCGTTTAGACATAAGTTAGTAGGAACTTATTCAGAAGTGGTGAAATAGGCCCATTGTGTCTTAGATCATCATCAGATCTTAATTTAAGCTTGAAACGCTTGATTTAGGTTTTATCAAAAATATAAATAGGATTTTGTTCATCTTAGAACCGACTTACAAATTTTGTAATGTTCAAATAAATACAATAAGTTAGTAACATTAATTTATCCAAATTGAGTACGTTAGTAAACTTACAAATAAAATATTTAACAATTATTCGAATTGAATAAGTTACCGTTGATTACGACAAATTTTACGCGAAAAAATCTATTTATAAAAAAATAGATATAGAACGTCAATTGAATGAAGTATTAAGGTAAGCGCGTATTAAGGGGGCACCGAGCCATTGTGCTGCCCTCAATCGTATTTTTTAATTTCTATACAATTAAAAAACATTTCCAAAAAACAAGAATGTCACATTGTAGTCATGGCGGATTTTCAATTTATCGGGTCACTACGGGTTTGTTTTCATAATGTTAATAGCTACAAGCATAAAACATAATAATCCGTAATGTTTCCATAAATTGAAAGCCAATCAGGACTAAAATGTGGCATTCTTGTTTTTTGGAAATGTTTAATTGTTTAGAAATAAAAAAAAATACGATTGAGGGCAGCACAATAGACTTGGCACTCTCAAGACAGGCGGCATCGGGGTGGGCAGCAGCGCAAAAATAGCTTCCATACAATTTATATGAACTAACGCGTACTACGCCAGGGCGGAGCGGGTCACGTTATTACGCGGCGGATTTCTGCTATACCAAGCGAAACTTTTTACGTCTACCAGTAATACGTCAAACTAAAAATCCGTCCATGTGTTGCGACCCGGCCCGCTCTAGCGTGCGAAGTACGAATATTCCTTAAGGTGGTTGCAGAGGGGTCAATATTATACAAAACTTTGACGCAAAATACGCGTAGACAGTATTAATATAAGTAACTTAGTATATATGGAAAAATAGTTTAGAAAATCTAATCTTCCGCGTCACAAATAACATTTGCAATTTATGTAATAATTATGAAATTTTTTATATTCTCATACAAAATTTTAAAAGCTTTATATCTTCCTAATTATATTATAAATTGCAAATGTTATTTGTGACGCGGCATCTAGATTTTCTAAACTATTTTTCCATATATAAAATATTACTTTTATTAATTCCGTCTACGCGTATTGTGCGTCAAACTTTTGTATGGATTGAAACCACCAATATGCAATGCTAATATGCGCTTACCTTCAACATACCTCTGTCCTGGTAACATCGCGGCGATAGCAACACCGATTTACACTAACGACTAGTTCAAGCGAGGTTTGTTTTGGGTGACATCACTATATAGTGGTGCTCTATTGGAGGAGGCGGTATTATAGGCGACATAGGCATATAGTCGCCTTCCACTTGCACTTCTTTTAGCCTAATCTTGTTGATCTGCTCTCTCCCTCGAAGAATCAAGTCCACGATCTCCTGTGGCAAAGCTAAAGCGGCCACAGCGTCGTCATTGAAGTCTATAGAAAGGTCGCCATCGTATTCGTCTTGGAATTGTTCGTTATTTTCGAGACACTCGACGGATTTGGAGCATCGGTTGGTGGTAACGTGTTCTGTTTCGTCTAGAAACTCGCAGCTTTTTGTTTCCCCTTTTCCTAGTCCGGGTGTGATTTTTAAGTTCTTCATTTTGCGGCTGACTTTGAAGTTCTTGAATATGTCGCGGGTTGGCGTGAAGTCGAACTTCTTCTTCTTTGTTTCGACGTCTTTGTTCTCTTTAGATGTGTCTGATTTGGGTGAGCTTGCGATCCGTGAATCGCTTTTCAGTCTTTTTCTGGAAATTTTAAAGTCGAATTTAGCTTGCGAATGCGGTTGATGGTGTGTAGATACCGTTTAATAATAATATACGGTAAAAAGTGGTTCATTAATTAAAAGTCAGCTATTTATTGACAGAACTATGGTCGGTGTTTCTCTGAGAGATTAGCTCAGGAATGAGGTGATCCGTCAGAGAATTCCAGTGATTGACATAGCTCTGAAAATCAGCAAATTGAAGTGGCAATGGGCTGGTCATATCTGCTAAAGAACTGATAACCGATGGGAAGTCCGAGTTCTATCATATGGGCCACGAATTACCAGGCGTAGTGTGCGATCTCCGGGGCTAAACCAACGAAACAGAATAGATACTATACTAGTGTGGTAGTGGTAGCAGAACGAAAACTATGTGTATATGTGAAACCTGCATACGTTGAAGAAGAAATTCTGATGGGTTTGTGGAGTCTACCAATCCGTATTGTGTACGCGTGGTGGAATAACACCCATACACATACAGACACCTCCCTGAGGGTAGGCCTGTGCCCTGCGGGGACTGGGACGTATACAAGGTGCTACAAAAATACAAATAAACATTTAAGGGTTAGTGGTTACGACCATCAAATTGAAAAACTTTCACTATGGGACCAATATCGAAATCGCGAAAAAAATCTGATGTTCCATCATCATCATCAATAGACGACACCGATAGAGAAAAACGGTAACCTCCCCCAAAATGGGGAGATTTGCCATAATCGCCATGATGCGATGCGTTTGCGATGTTCCATACTAAACTACAGATCTACTCGAGCTAAATGTATGGGACAAAAGTTTTTTTTTTTCGCGATTTCGATGTTGGTCCCATAGTAAAAGTTGTTCAGTTTGATGGTCTCAACAACCCCCTTAAAAGTTTTAAATCCATCGCCATCTTGTTTCTGTTGCAGTTGTATGTAGTGGCGGGGTTGAGCAAACGACCTGAGAGTGATTGGATGAGGAAAGTCGAGGATAGAGTTTTGTGTCGCGTCTTGAGACAGGTCTATATGTTCAACATTGGACGATGCCAAGCTGATATCGACATACCTGAACACGCTGAAGGCGCGCGGCTTGGAAGCGAGGGTCGCGGTATGGCAGCGCGGGAGGGAGCCGAGCGAACTGTGGCGGGTCACCTGGCCGGAGCTCGACGTGTTCAGACGAGAGTTCCACGACTCGCCCAGCTTTGTAGTGCTACGATATTACATTTCAACATTATTCCTTTTCGTGATTCGGTCTCGTGGTGGAGAAGTATGGAAACTCAATTATGAGGTCTGGTTTCGAATGAGCTTTGCCCATGGTCATTTCATATCGGTCCCCTACGCATTAATTGACCTAAAATAACTTGCAGAGAGTTATAAAGTAAAACATACATTTGCTGACATCAAAAATAATAAGTGACCGATGATTTTTTTACTTTTTTTTGGCGTTGGGGGTTTTTTAAATTTGTAATTAGAATTTTTATCTGTCTGTTTGTTCGAGCATTACGCCAAAACTACTGAACCGATTATGATGAAACTTTTTTTTGGTTTGAAAGCTTATGATTTGACTTAAAATCTGGTATACAGGGTGTAAAATAAAATGGGACACTTACTTAAAGGGGTGCTTCAGACACAAATTTCAGATCAAACTGAACAACTTTCTCTATGGGGCCAAAGTTTGCAGCTTTGTATGGGACAGCGGAATTTTTTTTCGCCATTTCAGTGTTGGTCCCATGAAGCACCCTTTTAAGTAAATTTCCCATTAATTTTACATCCTGTATAATTTGTGGGGTAAAAGTAGCCGGGTAACCAATAAAACGTCACGTACCCGAACGGCAGCCTGGGCGGTAGCGGCGGGGGCGGGTAGCGCTTGCCGGTGCGCCGCATCGTCGCGTACACGCACTCCGACACGCTCTCGTACGTGGGCTCTTCCAGCTCCAGCCGCGAGTCCACCGCGTCCACGCCCACGACCACTGCTGGGCACACTGCCGGGCCCACCTGCTACATACACCCTCATTTGATATTCAATAAACACATACGAAAGCTAGCCGATGTTGAGTCAGGTTAGTTTTTTGATAACAACTTAAGGGGCCATAGGTTCAGACGAATATTTTCTATGAGAAACGCGATTGCCCAGCCCTACGAAAAGTGCGTGTGTGTGCCGTATTTTCGATTAAAAAGAATTAACAAAAGTACTTTTCAATAGATTTTTATGATTTCAGTCGATAAACTAATGGTGAATATGTGAGTATAAATACCAAAAATCGGAAACTATTGTAAGTTCTTCTAAAACGAGAAAAATGTTTTAAAATACAAGAAAATACGTCGACTTTGTGACGAATTTCTATCGAGTGAAGTAATAGTAATGGTAGTAATTTTAATAGTAATATTTATTTGCCAGCCAAAGATACATTACATTTGTTACATGGACCACTGCACTAGACAACGCCTGCATCGCGGGAATCAAACAAGATAGTACAAAATTGTACTTAATCTATACTATTATAAAACTGTAACAGGAAGTTTGTCTGTACATTGAAGATATTAACAAAAAAAAGTTACGATATGGTTTTTAGGTGTCCCTGATTCCATTTCACCAATTTTTGGATTTTTTGTCTGTCTGTTTGTTTGTGTGTTTGTTTGGGTGTTTGTTTGTGTGTTTGTTTGTTTGAACGAGTATCACGCAAAAACTACTGAACCGATTTTGATGAAACATTTTTTGTTTGATAGCTTATGATCTGACTTAAAATCTGGTATATAATTTTTGCGGACGAAGTCGCGGGTTAACGCTCGTTAAAGAAATAAAATTAATGTTAAAACGCATATTTAAAAAATGAAACGAATATCTGGATGTGCGTGAGATGATGATGATTATGATGATGACACTGTGCGTATGTAGGTGTGGGGGGGGGGGTGTATGGATAAGTATTGCGTGTGACTGAGTACGATCGTCATATAACGATCCTCAGCAGTTCCTCTCCTTCATCAGAAGTCCAACCCAGTAGTTTGTTGTAAATTATTTTCTTGGCTTCTTGTACACTGCCTCAGGTCGCATAGTGATGCAAATTTATTATAGATATAAGGAAAGATGAAAGGTTTATATATGAAAGTAATTCTAATCGTGTATTAAATTGATGATTTCATTAGATAAACTAAGGGCCTTAATGTAGTATTATTTCATGTCGAGCACCTCTGAATTTTGCAAAGAAAAACAGGGACTATCGACTTTACTTCGTTTGAGTAATTAGCAATTTGATTGCCTTTCACTCAGTTGCAGAAAGCATTCCTTAAATACTACATTAGTAAATAGTCAATAAGACTAAATTATTAAATTACTAATTAATTATTAAATTATTATTATTACTTTTTTAATTATTATTATTCATTAAATTTAAAGACGTTGCACAAAACCACAGAACGTTATAAGAGGGGTTAGAAGTGCAAAGTAGGCGTGGAACGTGTCACCACAGGTTATGCAATGATTTGCATAAGGCACGCGGCGTAAAGCGAGCGAAAGGGTAATGTAATTGTAGCAGTGTGAGCGGGAAGACAAGTGGCGACAGCCGTCTCCGAAGCAAAAGCGCTACTTTACATTTCTAACCCCTCTTATAAAGTTCTGTGCACAAAACTAATGAAAATCCATTAAAAGGTCCTTTAGATAAAGGGCAATTAATACTATTAGCTTAGCATAGCATAGCATAGCATATGCTCACGACTATATTCCCCGAGGGGGTAGTCAGAGATATTCTGAAACCTCAGAACATCCACGTTTCACTTGTAGTACCGAAACTCTGTCCAGTTTGACGGGGAGTGAGCCCGTCGCCACTTGTAATGGAAAGTAGGTACAATACACGTCTCGAAATTGAAGCATGCAGGTTCCCTCACGATGTTTTCCTACTAGTATCAAATTGAAAATTAATGAAATGAGATAACCCTGGAGTATTACCAATCATGAAAATTAGATTTCATGGTCTTCCATAAATTCAAGATGCAACGTTTATTAAAGAGATTTGATCCTTATGATTGACCGTATCGATTCGATTGTTACCATTAAAGTACAGGATATAATTTTTCGGATTTTAGTCAGTTCGGTTACCAAGTTGAGACAAGGAATTTTTCAAAAATCTATGAATGCAGTTTTACTAATACTTTTTTTACTGTATGGTCTGACAACATATGAAGCTACTCACAATGTGTTGGTGTGACATGGCGCAGTACGTGTCCGGGGCCGGCAGGTCCGGGATCTCCTCGTAGATGCCGGACGCTATGGAGAGCAGCGAGCGGCGATCTGACATACTGCGGGGAACGGTACGTTTTATTAGACTGCTATTAAATACGCCTTTTATTAATGCTATATCAGTAATACTGTATCAGCTATTGCTACTGGACGGGCCGTACTTGGGTCATTGTTGTAGGATGCACCTGTCTCGCAACTAATGATCGTTTGATATATTGAATTGATGTACCTAATTGAATTGAATGTAATTGAAATGAATGGAATTTAATTGTATTTAATTTAATTGTATTGTATTGTGTAAACTTCGATGTAAATGTGACATTGAACCATTGTAATTTGAATTTTAAGTACCTACTAACATGGTTTACATAAGTGTTTTAGTAACAAAATGAATCATGGTTATTCGAATAAATAAAATTTTATTTTTATTGCAGTTTAGTATGGAATAGCGGATTTATTTGTTGTTCCGATCGGTTTGCTCCTATAGTAAAAGTTGTTCAGTTTGATGGGTAGACTGTTAGTTCAAAAGGATGCTAATGGACGGAGATCCGAGCGTAAAATTATGTACCCATTTCTTTGGTGAACGAAATGTGATTCTAGTGAATGTTTACACAGGGGTTCATACAAAGCCGCTAGGTTACCTAAAAAATTTTGCCTCAAGTACTTCTTGCATTATGAATTTTGGTAAAAAAAATTAAAGTAAATGAGGTGCCATCGGAAGGAGACTAATCATTATAGGATCTCGGTCTATAATGATATCAATTTCATCGTGTATAGTACCTGTCATCGAACGATGTGACGGAGACGGGGTTGGTGTGTAGCCTTGGGCGCGCTGCGGCGGCGCCGGCGCTGGAGCTGTCCGGCGGTGCGGGCGCCAGGTCCCCCTCCGCGCTGCACCGCGACAGCTGGCCG
The DNA here is from genome assembly GCA_927399405.1 of Agonopterix arenella. NCBI lineage: Eukaryota > Metazoa > Arthropoda > Insecta > Lepidoptera > Depressariidae > Agonopterix > Agonopterix arenella. Next base: position 15,185,465 of record OV656708.1, on the reverse strand, counting down.
CGCGGGATGCGCGTCGCCTCCTAAGAGACATACTGTCGCTTACAATGGACGACGAATAACCGCCTCTAACACGTGGGTTAATACACTATACATAAGGTCAGGGTTCGAAGTGATTATTATCAAGTTTATAATTAATTATCGTGATGATTATAAAATATTTGTGATAAAGAAAATGCTTGTACTAGTAATGTCATGTGTATCCGATCACAATTTGCAAAAAAAGATGCTTACAAACACGAAATAGTTTTTTCACCCCTCCGGGCGGAAAGCGTCAACTTTCGTCCCGCTGCGCTAAACGAAGTTGCCGCTTTCTGCCTCCGTCGAGGAGAAAAATAGTGTACTAACCTCGGGCAGTAAATAAAAAAAGCTTTCTTCCTTTCCTGCCCTCGGTGTGTAATCTACTATTCTTATTGTTTTCTGTAGTTTTTCTCAATAATTTTTTTACTTATTCATTGTGATACGAAACGAAAATGCCGAAGACTAGCGGCTGGTTGGTCTGAATACGAGTGCATTAAAGCAAACAGCAATTTTAAAACGGTGAGTTAGTAATTCTGCTCAAAACTAAGAATCAGCTTGGACCATCTATACTATTATAAAACTGTAAATTAAAAAAAAAGAAGTTTGTTTGTTTGATCGAGCATCACGCGAAAACTACTGAACCGATTTAGATGAAACTTTTTTATTTGATAGCTTATGATCTGACTTAAAATCTGGTAATAATTCGTGCGGACAAGTCGCGGGTTAACGCTAGTTATCTTATAATTATCCGATAAATATCATGATAATTATCAAAGAAAATAATTGGCTTGATAATTTCGAGCCCTGCATAGGGTAGGTTTTACGCGCAAGTAAAACCATTAAAACGATTTAAGGTGGTTATTTTTAAGAAAAACTTTAGAGACGAATAAATATATTAATAAATTGTAATGGTACCCGCTCCACAGCTCTTATTATTGATCCAAAGTCCAAACAAACAATAAAATAATAAATGAAATATTTGTGTAGGTTACCTTGGACATGACGAGGTCTATGTCATCCAACGACACTTCAGAGGGTCCACTGTACCAACTGCTGCGTCTCACATCACCTGCGTTACAATTACAAACTCATTCATTACACATTGATGCTATTACCTGTGTTATTACTGTACTAAATACTTATAAACATCGAACAGTTATGAAGTCGTGGTGGTCCAGGGGCGATGGTTGGACCCCTTCAAGGCCGATTCGTACCAATGAGTTTTTCGGAATTTATTTACGATTTGTAACACCACTGGCTTTTCGGTGAAGGAAAATATCGTGAGGAAACCTGCATGCTTCAATTTCCAGGCATGTTTTGTACCCACTGTTCATAACTGAGTTTCGGTACTAGTGAAACGTGGATGTTCTGAGTTTTCAGAATATCTCGGACTAGGTTCCTCGGGGAATATATACGGGGTGTAACATAAAATGGGACAGTTACTTAAAGGGGTGCTTCAAGCCATCAAACTGAACAACTTTCTCTATGGGAAATAATCCAATATTGAAATTGCGAAAAAAAATCGGCTGTCCCATACATTTCAGTCGAGTTATGTTTGCAGTTTTTCGCGATATCAGTGTTGGTCCCATAGTAAAAATTGTTCAGTTTGAAGGTCTGAAGCACTTTAAGTGACTGTCCCATTTTATATTACACCCTGTATACTATGCTATGTATCAAACAATTTTGCTCTCTTAGATTGGATGGTTTTATTTTAATTAACATTTAGAAATGTGTGTATGAGCGTTAGTTCACCAAATGTGTTGAATGCGGATGCGCGGACTTGAGCGAACTCAGACGATAACGAAAAAAAACATCGTCAAGAAATGAAGAAACATGAATACTTTGAAGAAGACATTCTAATACATATGTGAAGTCAACTTACCATTACCCATCAACCTTTCTTGATGGAATTCGGAGTTCCATATAATATGCACTAACGTTGATAAAACTATATAACTTAAGATATATGTTTTATGTAGGCATATAGAATCCTTTTTAATATGCTGACACTTTTTTAAGGGGATGATCAGACCATCAAAGAATAACTATCTCTATGGCATCAATATCGAAACTGCGAAAAAAAAATCTGCTGTTCCATATAAATCTGTAAATCTACTCGAGCCAAATGTATACAGATGATTTTTTTTCGCGATTTTGATTATGGTCCCATAGAGAAAGTTGTTCAGTTTGATGGTCTGATGGTCCCTTCAAAAACTGTCATCATATTAAGAAGGACCCTGTATAAACTAGGACATACCCAGGTCGGCGTCGCTCTTAGCACGCAGGTCTCCGTCGCTTTTGCTCAGCTTGGTCCCGCGCGTGTCCCTCCGCGCCTGCTTCAGAGCCGCCGCCAGCTCGCATGCCAGAGGCGTCGACAATCTCAACTCCCCGTGTCCTTGAGAAAACTCCCTAAAATGTAAATAAATAAAAGTAAGTATGTAAGTAAAAAAATATAAATTTCTAATGAGTCCAGATTCAAATGCTAAGGTCCGCCACACACAGACGGAATTGTGATCCGGAATCCTGATTCAGGATTCAGTGTTGTCAACTATGGTTACAAAAAATACTAGTGCTGTTTAAAAAATGCCTAAAATAAAAATGTATGAAACGCCAAATGAATGACAATAATTGTATTTTTAGGTATTTATTAAAACAGAACAAACAATTTCTACACATGATAATTACTATCATGTGATGAGGTCATGACGTTACGAATGTTACGATGATGATTTGTAAATTGTGTTCCAATATTAATGCAACTATATCAAAAGACTATCGATAGTTTTAACATTAGTCATAATCTGCATACAGAATGGCATGAACCATTATCACACAAGCGGTTTTTGAGCGTAGGCGATTCCGCAACTATATCGCAACGACGTCGCAACTGCACCGTCACGATACGGTATCGTTCCATCAACGCCTACGCTCAAAAATGACTATAAAATATGCCACCTACTAGTGAAAAAGTATCTGAAAGCGGCAACACTCCATACGGAATCTAATTCCGAATCAGGTTTATTCCGGATGTATGTGGCGGACTTAAAAACGATACACAATCAACGCTCCAATAATGATAGCCAAAAGTGCACCCAAACGAAATCTGTGTGCACTATGGGACATCCAGCTCTTGTAAATATGTAGGTACTTTAAGACAACAATTTTTTTTAATTTTATAGGAGCTTGCGCATCTAGGTCTTTAAAAATTAACTATAAGTGATAGATGGTGTCCAATAACTAAGGTAATTTATACAGATCTCATAATGCCAAGCGTTATTTGACTTAATGTATACGTTTGATGTCAAATAACTGTATGTACTCTTACGTACCTAATTAAAAGTGCACACAAAATTATTGTTATACCTACGTAAAATAATGTAATAACTTATTTCGTAAACTTTCAATAACTGCTAAAAGAAAAGTCTTCAAAGGAAAATTATAATATTATATCAAATGACGCACAGCTTTGTGAGATACCTATCTATCTATAGTTTAAATCATGCATGCACAATAACTAAATAGGTGATGAGAACTTTTGATTTCATTTCAAATGAAGCAATGAATGTGAAGTTAGTGCGCTAATGTATTATTATTATTGTTGTACAAATGTAATGAAATGAATGATTAACGATTATTAGTAACTATATTATTAACTAAATCACTTAATAATACATTAGTTACCTGACTAATTCTGTTACTACATCACTGTATTAAATAAATTTACATTTTTTGAGATAATTTTGTGGCGCCGCGCCGGCGCCGTTCGCAATTAATTGATTTAAAACAATTAAAAGTAATGAAAGTGTTTCATCAGCGTTCGTCAATAACATAACAACGGAAACGAACTGGTTACCGCAGGTAAACATGCTGACCTATTTAGATAAAATTTACACAAAGAGATAGATGATAAATATTTATTATTTACTTTCTGAACTTGTTTACTTGATACATATTATCTGATAGGTGAGGATCGGAATAGATAGTTTCTAAATAAATACTTAAGTATGATAGTGTATAGTAGATATGCCATATTCTTTTGAGATTAAATATCTCTAAAAAAATTACAATTGATGTATACAAAAATCGGCATTAAGGACTTGTTCCAAGCATGTCCTCATCATAACAATAAATTATAATACTTATAAATAAATATAATAAAATATAAGTTACGAAATAAAAACATCCGCTAAGGCATATATATCCATGTTTAAATATTAATATTTTAGCCGAAATATATTCCAATATTTTATATTGCGTCACTAATTTCGTATTTAATATCCTTATTTATACATTTTAATTTCTTTATATTCATTAGAAATGAGTGCAAATAATCTACAAAAATCCTCAAACCACAAACCAAACTACAGTTTAAAAAAAACAAACCTATCGACAGAAAGAACACATATTTTGTTCTTTTCATTCGCATCTGAGGTCAATACGACATCACCGATATGTTTCCATTCGAGGAAGGTGCCGAGCTTCTGTGACCGCGATACTAGCAGGCCGTTGGACGATACCCTGAGCACACTGTCACCGGACAACCCACACTTGCGGGACAGGTCGGTGGTGACCACCGTTACTGAGTACGAGTCTTTGAGCAATGTTTCCGTGCCTGAAAGTGATGGGATGATGGTAAAGCTTGTGATGAGAGTAATGAGCAGTTAACACTGGTTAAAATGACTTGAGAAATAATCTGTTATAAGAATATCCTTTAATACATTAATCACCCCATATATAGATAGAGACATGGAAAAAGAGCATGTTCAACAAACTCTTATTTGTGATTTCACTTTGAATAGTTTTGCTCTGTACCCATTATGGATAGACGCTATAATATGCAGCCTGGGCACTGTATCAACTCTGCAAAACGCACATAACTTTGACTATTTATTATAAGGACTAGCCTTGCGGTAGCATTTCCCCTCTGCCACGTATAAGAATAATTGATCATCTGCATTTACATCCAATTTTATTCCTAATCACTAAATGAGACAGCCTATAATTGCGAAACAATAACTTCGAACTTATCACGTTTGTTATTACGAGATTATTTTCATGATTTTTAACCTTTGACTACTTACGAACAAACATTTCTGCCACTTTTTGCGGGGGGCGAGGTAACATAAAATCCGCAACTTTGGATTTTATTCCCCAATAAGATTAATTGATCATGTGCATTTACATTAAATTACCTTATCACTAACTGAGACAGCCTATAATTGCGCAACAATAATTTCGAACTAAGAACATTTGGGGTTCACACGATGTTTGTTAGTAGAATTACACTCGTAACTACTAACTAGTCCTTTATATAAGTAGTCAAAGGCACATAAGCGTCGGGCACCTAGGTGTAAAATGATTATTCAAATAACATTGCTAGGATTAGTTATAAAAACAAACAGGTAATGGTTTGTTGTGATTGGCAAAAAATGTCTACATCATCGACTGCACTTTCTTAAGTCTTTATAATCAATTTTAACTGTACTTAGAGAATGCTCCTGAAATGAAACACACAGCCATGGAATAACATGATGATGGACACAGTGACATGTATTCTGGGCAATTCAGAATGTCAAGTTTCTTTTATGGAGGGCTAAATCGAAAACTATTTCAAGAAAATTTATATTGACAAAATTTATTAACCACAAAAAAAATTGTTTCACAAAATGATGTCTACTATCCGTAAAATTAAATAATATAAAATAAATACAAAAATAAAACTTGACATACCAAATTCCTGGAATATACAGGGTGACATTGATATCATTAGCATCCTTTTAACACGTTCCGGGACAGTGACCGGCTATAGACGTGATAACAATAAAAGTTCTATTGTGTCTCGTTCACTGCCCCGGAACGTGTTAAACTAAGAGTCTATCCATCAAACTGAACAACTTTTACTACGGGAGTAAACCGATCGGAGCAAAAAAAAATCTGCTGTTGCATACATTTGAGTCGCAAACTCGCGCGTCAACATTGCAGTTTAGTATGGAACAGCAGATTTTTTATTTGCTCCGATCGGTTTGCTGCCATCGTAAAAGTTGTTCAGTTTGATGGGTAGACTCTTAGTTTAAAAGGATGCTAATGATATCAATTTCTCCCTGTAGATATATTCAGTTAGGCCTACCATGAGTTGACACTGTAGTATACTATAGTAGTTTCCTACAGTTTTTGTATTGAATTTCATACAGCGCTACTAGTGGTTACGATTAGAACTAATTCTGTCATACAAAATGAGGGATTTTCCAAAAGCCATTAAAAAAGAAAAAGTAGTTCCCAATGGCTCGATAGATGGCGTTGACCAGAGAGGGGTCGATTAGGTATATGAGCAAATATATTAATTAATAATAAAAATAAACAATACTCACGGCCACACATCAAGCTACGCAAAACCAATATAAGCTGACCGCGCGTAGGAGGAATAACGTATAACGTCGCGCAGCCAGCTTATTTTGGTTTCGTGTAGCTTGATGTGTTGCCGTATGTACAAACCCTTTCTTATTGTTTTTAGTTTATTATTATTAACGATCTGGATGTTATTGTCTGTCAACAACGAATAAAGTATCAGACATGGCTGTATGGGCTTCGTATCCATTTTGAATATACGAACAATATTTAAATTAGTCTTTTCACTTTTCAATTTTCTTTGCATTGCTCGTAGAGAGAGAAGTTTGTTTTTCATTCACGGAATCTGACGTCTCCGATGACGAAGTAGCTACTAGTACGTAGCGATTTCAAATTTTCCGGTTTATTTTTGTTGAAATTCTTAGTTTTTGTCTTTTTTTTAGGTTTTGTTCGTATATTCAAAATGGATACGAAGCCTATACAGCCACGTCCGTTATGTCCGTTATGCAACCTCCGCGTGGTCAGCTTTTGTTGGTTATGTATAACTTGATGTGTCGCCGTGTGTACTTGATTCGTTTTTTACAGACAATATCACCGATATTGTTAATAAAAACCAACAACAATATGAAAGGGTTTATACTGTATCTCAATATTAATAATATAAATTAATATATTTGCTCATACCTAATCGACCCCTCTCTGGTCAACGCCATCTATCGAGAAATTAGGAACTAAACTTTTTTTTCTTCTGGAAAATCCCTCATTGGCGCCGCAACTACAGTAGTAACGTACAGTGAAAACTCATGGTAGGCGGATGACCACAATCGTATCAAAGTTATTTAGTTCACAGACAGACCAACAAAATTTTATACAGAACGAAATCCTTAATACAACCTCAAAGCAGTAATGTTCTGGAACCATGCTCATAGAGTGTCATATAATCATAATATGTTAGATAATACTTTTAATTCTTTATTCTATCTTTTTTGTTGCTTTGAAAGTTAGAAATTAAACTTAATAGGTACAATCAACATTAAAAGTGAACTTTTGAGAAATAAAATTAATGAACTGTTTGTTAAATCTACCAGTCATTCTTTTCATCAAATAAATTTATCAATTTATATAATTATTCAATTCTGATGTTGAGCGTTTAACATTTGAGAATTTCAAATAAAGACACCATGCAAAGTTCTGTAGAATGACAATCTGAAATGCATTACATTAGTTTCATTAGCATTGAATGTAATGATGTCAATGATACAGTACAATGTTAATTTATGACTTGGATTGAATTCTGTATGAGCACTCCTTATACAAATAAATACAGAGCCTGAAAACTATTTATAAGCATGGATGAACTGGGTTAGAAGGGATGACGCTCAACTTAAGCAAAATTAAAATGGTGGCCAAGGGAGGGTAGATCAGAAGCAAGCCATCAGTGTTTTGGTCGGAGGACATTGAATGGGTGAGCAATCGAAATGAATGAATGGTGCAATAATAAAAAGGAGGCATAGGCTGATAGATATAGTTTTGTCATCCGAAATTATTTTTATTTTAATCTCAAATTGTTTGCATGGTTTATTTAGTATGTATGTAAGTACCAACTTACCTTTAAGTACCCAAATTCTATGTAAAAAGTGTTCAGGACTTCAGTTAATTCATAAGAAAATATCGATTTCTAATATAATGCCTATCAAATCGAATTGACTGTTGTTGTAAATAATTGTTGTTTGCCTTTATTGTTATTGTTAATATTAGATTAAGTTACACTAAGGCCCTATTTGACCAAACGCGAGTAAATTTTATTCTTAGATTAAGTCACCGGTTACTCCAGAGTAAACTGATTTTGCGTTTTACCAACTCTAATCTATGAATAAGTTGAGAGTAAATTTTACACGGCCAATTTTGACGGTGTAAATCTTTTTCAGAGAAAAGTGAAATTTCAATGTCAAATAATTAACAAAAATTAAAATAAAAAGAAACCTAACCAATTAAAACTGTATACCCTCACATTGCAATAAATATGGATACAATGACCTCTTTCTTTAGGTGGGTTTTCTTTGTACATTCATTCTTTTAGTATGGGTTTAATGTGGTAGAAGATAAATGAAGTTATTTCAGAGTATTTTTATTATTTGGTTATAAGGGCTTGGTCAATGACCAAATAGCTACTGCGACCTGGATAGATCTATTGTAGCTGTCACCCTAGACCTAAAGGTCATTTCCTAGGCCCAAGGACTTCATGAACCGTGTTATGCTTTTGGAGGGGAGGTCCCTAATGTCAGTAGGTGTTATTATGTATCCACCTAGATGGCGACTCCTGCGACTATTTCTGAGTAAACGCTAAGAGTAAAATTGTTCCTTGTATAGATACTCTTCTATAAATCAAAGTTTGGTCGAATCCGGCCTAAGAGTATTAATCTATATTTATAAAAGAGTTCCGTGACTGAGTGCCTGTCAGACAACGCACAGCCTAAACCACTGAAGATACAAACATGCAATTTGGGAATTGGGATGTAGGGGCGCACTAAGAAAGAAATTTTCGAAAATCGACCCCTAAAGGGTTAATCCACGCGGACAAAGTCGTGGATCAGAAGCTCGTTTCGTTTAGAACCAAAACATGAATATCCTGTTTTTCACCAATCATCACCAAATAAGTAAGAAGTACTTATCGTCGGCTAAAGTGTCAAACCTCTTAACTCCATTTTTTTTTTCAAATGACATTTTTATACAATTTTATTACTAACGAGCGTTAACCCGCGACTTCGTCCGCACAAATTATATACCAGATTTTAAGTCAGATCATAAGCTATCAAACAAAAAAAGTTTCATCAAAATCGGTTCAGTAGTTTTTGTGTGATACTCGTTCAAACAAACAAACAAACAGACAGACAAAAAATCCAAAAATTGGTGAAATGGAATCAGGGACACCCAAAAACCATATCGTAACTTTTTTTTTGTTAATATCTTCAATGTACAGACAAACTTCCTGTTACAGTTTTATAATAGTATAGATTTCTAAACGCATCCATGGCAAAACTCTTAAATCCTTTTAAAAAGCCATTACGGTTTAATATGATAATTAGAAAACCACGTAACTACATTTTGTTGGAAGCAAACCACGTATGTCCCCCTGTCCCCCTGCTCAGTACTGCAAGATATGGCTCAGTGACCAGTGAACATTTATTGTGGTGACATTTTTTGTGCCTCCTGTAAAATTTGATATAATGGAGTAACGAGGTCTGACACTTAAGCCGACGTTATCAAACTTACTGGTGGTTGTTTTATACTCTATATACCATCAAACAAAGGACAATCTGGCACCAGACTTCTATGAGTCATTATTATCCAAAATTTTACCTAAACTGTCTTCCATTCACCACACCAATAACATGAAAAGCATAAACACTGTCAGAACACATAACTGAACTTTGACCTTTGTAACAAAAATAAAATGAAGGTAGACTCACCAAGCAACTTGTCACCATTCAACAACAACCTGATCTTCTCCATCCACGCCTGTGCGTCCTGCAGCGACGCCGCAGCGAGCAGGATACGAGGCTTGCGAGGCTCGTCCACGGGGAACACGGCAAAGGCGTAAGGCCTAGTACGGGATTTTGCCCTCCGAATCACGCAACCAAACGGTAAGTCTACCGTGCCCGCCGCTCCGCCCGCCTCGCTACAGTAAACAGCCAGCGAACCCCCGGAACACGTTGGACTCGGCCGCAAAATACACCATTGTCTTTTCCACGACTGTCAATAACAAAAATAATCAATGCCTCATCCAATGTTGTGTTGTGAACGCTCGTAAATTGCGTAAACTTACCTTGAATGGATTCAGTCCGAGGTTTGATTTGGAAGGGTACTTTACCTCTAAGTACCCGGACATCTTGATACTATTCTCACTTGCAATTTAACATGGTTTTAGAAGAAAATTCGCAAAATAATTGATAAACACGAGGTACAATCCAAACAAACACATTTGTTTACAAAAAATCATAGACAAATTAAAATTTTCTGTTAAAATAGAGTGGTGACTGTTGACTGCACAATGTTTGACTGTTTCGAAAAAACACCGGTTTTCTAGTGTAGTGCCTGTTTTCACTATGCCTGCCTGTCACTTTTTATGGAGGAGTTTTTTGACAGTTAGTAAAACGTAGTTCCAACATACAGTGATAGATGGCGTTGACGCGAGATGGAGGCGAAGACGGAAATTTAGGCTAAAATATAGCAAAAAAATGCATTTTAAGTCAGGCAAATCCGTTGACAAAGTATATGTTCATGTTAATGGAGAACAATATACAGGGTGTAAGGAAAAGTATCATTAACCTTTAAAGCTACATACTCTAATAGTAGGTACTCTGTGCTCTACCCATCAAACTGAACAACTTTTACCATGGGAGCTAAGATGGGAGCAAACCGATCGGAGCAAAAAAATATCAGCTGTTTGAGTCGAGTAGGTATTAGAGTTTAATATGGGACAGCTGATTTTTTTCCCTTACACCCTGTATAGTAAAAGTGAGAAATAAAGAAAAACATTCTGTTTCGGATTGATCCTCACGTGAAACTCTCTTGAACCGCAGATTAATGTTACCTACCAGCTTATAATATAACTTGAACATTGAAATGTGTGAACGCCTTTCTTTCTTCATTGACCAATTCCTATACCCGCCCTGTCGGTTTTTTTGTTGTTGAGAAATCTTTAAAAAAGACCTCCTTATTTTGGACATTCTGTGTTTCCTTTATGTTTTTGAAGTAAAATAAGTAAAAATATTGATTATATAATATACGAGCGTTAACCCGCGACTTCTTCCGCACAAATTATATTCCAGATTTTAAGTCAGATCATAAGCTATCAAATAAAAAAGTTTCATCTAAATCGGTTCAGTAGTTTTCGCGTGATGCTCGATCAAACAAACAAACTTCTTTTTTTTAATTTACAGTTTTATAATATGTTTTTGAAGTAAAATAAGTAAAAATATTGATTATATAATATACGAGCGTTAACCCGCGACTTCGTCCGCACAAATTATATACCAGATTTTAAGTCAGATCATAAGCTATCAAACAAAAAAAGGTTTCATCAAAATCGGTTCAGTAGTTTTTGCGTGATACTCGTTCAAACAAACAAACACCCAAACAAACACACAAACAAACAGACAGACAAAAAATCCAAAAATTGGTGAAATGGAATCAGGGACACCTAAAAACCATATCGTAACTTTTTTTTTGTTAATATCTTCAATGTACAGACAAACTTCCTGTTACAGTTTTATAATAGTACGAGCGTTAACCCACGACTTCGTCCGCAAAAATTATATACCAGATTTTAAGTCAGATCATAAGCTATCAAACAAAAAAAGTTTCATCAAAATCGGTTCAGTAGTTTTTGCGTGATACTCGTTCAAACAAACAAACACAAACAAACACCCAAACAAACACCCAAACAAACACACAAACAAACAGACAGACAAAAAATCCAAAAATTGGTGATATGGAATCAGGGACACCTAAAAACCATATCGTAACTTTTTTTTTGTTAATATCTTCAATGTACAGACAAACTTCCTGTTACAGTTTTATAATAGTATAATAATAATAATATAGATAGATAAAGTATTGATTAACTAAAGAAACAATCAATTTAGGTACATCCACTTCCAGTCTTCCACAGATTTTTGATAAACTTATTATTATTAGTAATTTATTACAGTCGCAGAAAAATCCAAAATCATTTGAAATTTTGAAAATCATGTTTCCAGACCTACGAATTTAACCGTAGATCTACGGATTTTTGGTCTGAAATGAAAAAAAAATGAAATGAATACTTTATTTACACCAAACACATAAATACAGACCTACGGATCTACGGATTTCAATAGTAAATCTACGAATTTTTAGAAATCTTCTGAATTCCTCCCTAAAATGTCAATTTGCTGCATAACATGATACCCAGCCGCAAAAAAATCAATTCATGTTTACTTTTTTATGTCTAATGGACTGTGTTTCGCAAAATATTGCTCGTTCCTACTTTTTTACATAGCCTTCCTTCTACTTTCTGTCGCTATACAGACATGACAGAAGTATTTAACTGTAACATGTGTATGACAAAAGGACTGACACAGATTTATTATCACTTTGTCTGGCCATTATTCTCGCTTAAACTTTTCTATGTTTCAATTTTCATCGAAAAATTAGAGGGATGTTTCGGGTCGAAATAGTCAATATGTCAAATTGAAGGCTAGCTAGCGCCATCTATGTTTCTATCGACAATAATTCAACCTATACTATACATATCTACTTATATCGACTCATATCGATGGATATTATTGTTTTGAGTGCTAGATTTCGTTCAATCCCGCACCGATCGAGTGAAATTCCAGTATCCTTACTATTCCTGTAATCTAAACATTGGTAAGAGAACAACAGAAACTCCAGAACATCACTAAATCGTCACGAAATTGAACGAAAACTACAAACAACCCGCACATTACGCAAGATAGGTAGCCATTTTGTGAATCTGTCAATTTGACATTGACATAGACAATAAAATCTTTTTTTTTTCATACTTCTGCGAATTATTTAATAGATGGCAGCACATTCTATGCAAACTGAATCGGAAAAAGTCACCAAAAGGGGACTGTCCTCCGCCTGGGATATAGGCAGGCGGAGGACACTACCTATCTAGGCTACCTATCTTGCGTAATGAGCGGGTTGTATGTAGTTCTCGTTCAATTTCGTGCCGATTTAGTGATGTTCTGGAGTTTCTGTTGTTCTCTAACCAATGTTTAGATTACAGGAATAGTAAGGATACTGGAATTTCACTCGATCGGTGCGGGATTGAACGAAAACTAGCATTCAAAACAATAATATCCATCGGTATGAGTAGATATAGGTAGGTATGTATAGTATAGGTTGGATTAATGTCAGTGAAACATAGATGGCGCTAGCTAGCCTTCAATTTGACATAAGGTGGGTGCATAATGTTGCCACGAGTGGGTTCTCTTTACTAATATACTTACTAATATACTTATATTACTCTTTGGATATAGGATAGGTATCAGTGTTGCATTCGGGCTATCGAAAAATTATAGTGAATGGAAATGACGATTTTCAAAATCAGCTTTTTTGAATAATCATACAATTAAATTCAATGGTAAAATTGAAGAAAGGAAGATTATCTCATCAGAAAAGCTTCTTTCACGAAGTTCTAGTCGTCGGTTGGCAGAAATGGCAGAAATTCAATAAAATTTTAGTAGGTATTTGTTAATTTGAGATAATATTGTACACTACCTATATGATCAAACATTCAGTCTATTACCATTTCTCTCGCACCGAAGTAATAATGTATGCGCCATCCTGCTATCAGTGTCAAAAGACAACATTCATTCTTGAACGCATCCTCGATGAACTTTACCGCGATCAAGAAGTTTTTTTTAAACTTCTTGACGCCATACATTACAAAAAGTACAAAAATAAAAACAATAAACTTCCCCATAATACATTATATTTATTTTTGAAAAATATGACGTGTAAGTATCTATATTCGGGTGTCGAAAGGTCTTGGATCAAGCGACGCAAAACCCAGGTCCTGAAGGTGGCTCGGCGGGGATGCCGCGGCGGATCATGCGGCACGTGTGCTCCTCCATGCGGTGGTACGCCTCCTGAAGGGACGAGCTCGCTATCATGCTCCACAACACTTCAGACACTGCACTAGCTCTAGGCCACACCCTGTTTGTAACGGAAGAGAATAACTACAGGAGGAAGCATCAATAAATACTTCAAATTGTAGAAAGAGAATGACGTTTAAATAAACTGTGGAATAAGTAGAAATGGCATTTTAAAATAATAAGTAATAGTCGCGAAAACGAGACAGGCTTATACGCTAATAGCATTGATAGCCCAGTCATTTTACGGAGTTTTGTCAGGAGAGGTGGGAAGTAATTTTTAATGGACATTTTAAACTGTAACCGGCACCATTTAGATATTTTAAAAAAATCACTACGCAACAAAGAAATCGACATTGTGAATCCCAGAAGGCTTTAAATTAATAATATTAATACCTATGCATAGATTTAACAATATAAATTATTTTTGAGCAATAAATAAGGCACTGAAATATAAAAAAAGAGGTTTTTGTAAGAAAATACGAATGTATTTTTCAAAACCTAAGTAGACAAAAATATTTTCAACACATTTGCTCATAAAATGGCCCTTATTTCACCGCAATTAGGCACATAATGACACCTATAATCAAACTGTGACTTTTTCATTACTATTATTCACAAGTGAGTTATAGGTTTTTTTCTTATTGGTTGAGTTCAAGAAGTTTAGATAGTAGGTATCTAAACTTCTTGGTTGAATTCTTGAGTTGCTTTGTTCTTAAAAAAGTTTCGATACAAAAAACATCATATTCAATAGTACAAATAAATTCTCAAAATAAACTTTTTATTTACTAAATAAAATGATTTTTTATTATTATTTTCTTCACAAGTGTGTTGAAAAACGTCGTATGATACACGTGTGTATTCATGATTACCGTCCTCGGCTCTCTTAAGACCCTCGCCCACTGAACAAATAATCACTACGTTTTAAGAAGCGGAACTTCATACATGAGTTCTAAAACACGAAATACGAACGAATGAATGAATGTTTTCAAAAATAAGAGTCTTTACTACCAACGTTTACGAATAAGTTTAATTTTTTATGTTGTCGCGCTTCTTTTCTGTCAGTATGACACCTATGCTTACATTTACTAGTGATGGGCAGGTATCGATAAATAGTGTTGTCACCGATGACGTCACGCAGGTTTCTCGATATCGATATTGATAAAAAATTCTCGCTATAAATAACCACGTTCCTATTTATTACAATACACATACCAAATCAGAATAAGGATTGCAGATGGTGTGTCCCCTCCAGAATCCCTTTCGGAATTGCAGAGGCATCAAATCCTATACAAAATCCTAATTCTGATATATTCTATATTCCGTATGTGTGGCAGGCGTTTGTGGTTATATTAAACCATATAACTAGGGGCCAGCCTTGCGTTAGCATTCCCCTCTGGCAAGTTTATTTTATACATTATCATCACACAAACTTGCCTATAGTTACGGAACAATAACTTCAAGTTTGTGGTTCACACGAGACTATTTTTAACAATCTAAATTCGAATCTAAAGTAATGTAATAAAATGCCAAGTTGCGGATTTCAGGCAACCTTCGTGATTCATCCCCCACAAAAAGTTGCAGAAAAGTTTGTTAGTAGAATTACACGCATAACTCGTCCCTAGTTATATTGTTTAAAAGTGGTCTTATTAGTGAGGAAGTCTAAAAATTAAAAAAAAAAAAATTTGCTTAAAATATGGTATATTTATGATCTTAATGTAGTATGCATACATTAAAGATCTTACAGAGTTGTTAATTTATTAAATTACATGTTTAAATGATTATACACCTAAGTCACAATTTTACATAAAATTTAATTTAAGACATGTGATACCTAATATACCTACCTACATTTTCGCCTATGGGTTGTCATGACAGTTGAGGGGTTAGGTTGGAAAAAAATAACGAAGTTTTAAATGGGTACATTAATTGTGTTTTTTGCGGTCGCGCTTTTGTCTCAGTTTAGCAGAACAATCTCCCGCTGGGTATCTTTTTTCCTGAAACATAGTAAACGTTAAATGGATTCGTCATTCATTGATTTGCCGGTAAGGTAGGACTAGAGAATTCGCGGTCACGTAGATTTCCACCGCGCAGGCAAGCAACGTGGCCAGGTATGTTCCTCGTCTGCTACTTTTGTAAGTCGGTTAGGGTGTCGCTGTCGCAAAGAGGGTCCCACACTTAGAAAAATTGTACGCTAATTTTATATGGAGCTGGGACTTAAAAAAGTTTTGATCGAAATTGTATGAACCATCGACTTAGTCGAATTTACTGGTGAAATTAGTATGGGGGCTGGACTTGTAAAATTTCCAAAAATTAACTTTTTTTTATTTTTGCATGCGGAAGGATGGATTTACGGATGCCAAAATAGCCAATTTTTCGCTAGGATTCACCGTTCTAGAGATATTTCGAAATTTATGATTATCCCCCACCCTAAATCCCGAATGTTACATTTGGCGATTGTTTTTTGTTGAAAATTATCTAAGTCCTAATTTTGCATGGGACCCTCTTTGCGACTTTATCTATTACTATTATCTATTTCTATTACTATTATAAACCTGTAACAGGAAGTTTGTCTATACATTGAAGATATTAACAAAAAAAAGTTACGATATGGTTTTTAGATGTCCCTGATTCCATTTCACCAATTTTTGGATTTTTTGTCTGTCTGTTTGTTTGTGTGTTTGTTTGTTTGTTTGTTTGTACGAGTATCACGTAAAAACTACTAAACCGATTTTGATGAAACTTTTTTTGTTTGATAGCTTATGATCTGACTTAAAATCTGGTATATAATTTGTGCGGCTATGCATTGATTGAATATGTATAGAAAAGAAAGAATAGTGTCCTATCGTGTCGCTGACTTTTATTTAGATCTATAGATTGGTGACAAATATTTTTGCAATATATTATTTTCACGTAACTCCAACCATGAGGTCAGCGTCAGCGCACGCCAATAAAGCAGCCATCCGTCGCTTTTTTGTAAGAATTGATTTGATTTACAAATAGTACTGAGATTTCGAACTGAAAATTATATTCGTACTTACCGATTTTCTTCAGTAGGAAAAGACGCAAAAAATGTTTTTTTCTCGAATTCGGCTTTTCCGTATTCTCCTTCTCGGCAGGTTGCGTATTTTCCACAATTTTTCTACTCCCCGAATCATGGTAAAGTAACGACGGTACACAATATATTCAAAAATGCAAATGACAAATTTACTAAGCTTTAAATAGCCCGCCGTCCGCCATTACAACATCGACCAAAGAGTACTTTATTACAACCGGAAAGAGTATTTCGACCGAAAGGACGGAATGAATGGAATGACTTGACATTGTCTTTTTTTTTTTGTGACTCGCATACTTCGGTACGACAGTTGTCAAAATACGCTAGTTCGACAGTTCCGCTTCTTAAAACGTAGTGATTATTTGTTCAGTGCCCTCGCCTACGGCTCGGGTCTCAATGGCGCCTCAGCGGTAATCACCAACATTACACACTTGTACCATAATGTACTATTACACCATGTTTGAAGAATGTATAATGGTAATCAGCCATTGTTACCATCAGGTTTTTTATAACGAGATAATAGCTAAATTTTAAATTCGGAACTGTTGCTGACGTGATTTTTTTTTTATTTTGGTACATTTCTAGGCTCAAATTTGCTCTTCAATATTAAACCGAAAAAAATCAATTATTATTATTAATTAATCCCGGCTCAATCCGTAAAATGATTGGGCTATGAGTGAGCAAGACAACATAATATATTTTATTTATCCCATTCTGCATAAATGCGGCTTCGAGAATCCAGGGGTGCGATTTTTGAACCTCATACTTTGAACTCAGCAGTTGAAAATGTCAAAATTACTATGGAGATATGCATCTTTCTACTTCTGATTTCACTTTAAAAAATCATACTCAAGGAGTGCGATTTTTGAAAATCAAATCAGCAGTAGAAAGATGCATAATTATCTCCATAGTAATTTTGACATTTTCAACTGCTGAGCTCAGCGAATGAGTTTCAAAAATCGCACTCCAGTAAGTATGCGGTATTTTTGGTGACTAAGTTGAAATTTCTTACAAAATCTTGCAACTTATCCTGGCAAAAGGTACGATTTTTCACATATACTTATCATTACCCTTTCCAGCACGGCTAGCATGCCACTCACGACAAAGCGTTTAAACGAGAAAAACGTCATGCACGCTCTTTCTGGCATACGTAAAATAGTAAGAATGGAGGCGCATCTACGGAGGCATGCGAGGCCTACAGAAGCCGTAACATGCTACACGTGATACGGCTGTATCACGTCTTTCGTTCGCGCGCAAATAGAATGAGAGCGAAGGTGTGATAGCGCTGTATCACGGTGGCATGCTACCCATGCAGTAGGTACATAAGGTATAGGCGCCGGGCTGCTGGTACGTTCTGCTCACAGAGGCTTACTTCTGTCTGTTCTACCAAAACGCACTGAGCTTGCGCGGGATATGGAGCATGGCCCACTCGCCCTGACGAGATACAGAGAATTTTGTGCCCAACTAAAGGACGTAAGTAATGACGTAGGTTGATGTTGACTTTACCTACTAAGAACGTTTCTATCGTCCATCATCTCTCCCCACATGCAGGCCTCTCCGCCGACGATGTTTTGAAGCAACGTTTCATTTTTGATAGAACCTCGTATTTTGTACCGAGGATCCTGCTCGTACATGCCCCAGACGCCTTGATTCAGATGATCCAAGTACCACTCCGATGAGAACAAGGCTCGGTGACCACTTTTGAGTATCTGTTGATCAAAATTACCAATAGTTTAATAACCGGTTTTTATGAAACAGGAGTGCGATTTTTGAAACTCATTCGCTGAGCTCAGCAGTTGAAAATGTCAAAATTACTATGAAGATATGCATCTTTTTACTGCTTATTTGACTGTCAATAATCAGGAGTGCGATTTTTGAAAGTCAAATCAGCAGTAGAAAGATGCATACCTCCCTAGTATTTTTGACGTTTTCTACTGCTGAGCTCAGCGAATGAGTTTCAAAAATTGCACTCCTGGAAGGTTTATTCCACTTTTCCCACTAGAGCTTCACTACGTATACCTACTGGTTTTGTTTCGAATTATTGGCAGTTAAATAATTGTTCAAGGAACTGCTTATTACTGCGGTCTATTGGAGGACCACAAAGGGTCTACCGAGTCAGTGAATGAACTTTAAGCAACCGACCGACCCACCTAGATTACGGAAATAGGAATAGGACGTTGCTACACAGCGGATTGGGTAGCAGGGATCGGTGAGAAGCTGCCTGGGATAATGTGCCGCCATGACGCCAGAAGAAAAAGGAGTGGGCAGGGATCGCGGCTGTCCGCGCCGGCGGGGACGTCGTCGTCGATTACGGTTGTAGTATTGTTATAGTATTACCGGTCGTGTTGTGCGAGTTTGCGATTTCGAGTTGTGTCTATTGAGCTTTTAGTAGAAATATTCTTCTACGATAACATAAATCACGCCTCCAAAGTGTTTACGAGTGTTTACAAGTCTCACAAACAACGCAGCAGGCGTTGTAGTGTGCTGAGTCGGAAGTACCTGCACAAAAACAAATAACACGGATGTGTTGCTCGACTAGCGTGGTCACTAATTGGCTCATCATTATCAGTAAGACCTCTAGAGATGTCCAGCATGAAAATTTCGTGCTAATCTGTGGAATACCGCTGGACAAATTCCCTTTCCGCTGTTGTTTTTTCTCTGAACAGCAATTCATTGAATATTGATTCCGTAAGTCATCTTCAGTTTTGTTCCTAGTTTGGAATACCAGGAGTGCGATTTTTAAATCCCATTCGGTGAGCTCAGCAGTTGAAAATGTCAAAATTACTTGGAGATGTGCATCTTTCTGCTGATTTGACTTTCAAAAATCATGCTTCAGGAGTGCGATTTTTCAAAGTCAAATCAGTAGTAGAAAGAAATCGAGAAATCATATTAGACGTGCAGTAGTCTTCATTCTTTGGTCTTCATATCAAGAGAAGAAATTTGTGCCTCGCTGGAGCTGGAATAAATAATTTTCTTTGATTTTGTGCTTTCGTAAGTTCACTTACTTTGGTTATTTCGCTTTCCCAGCCGCTCTTCCACACATGGACAATCGTTTCAGGCGATATCGGTACCTTTTCATCATAAACTTCCTACAATAATTAAGATTTTAATATTATTTTTGAACACGGAAGCAGCCACGATCGTAGCCCATTTACGGCGCCTCTTATGAACATCGAATCTGGAGTGCGATTTTTGAAACTAAATTGCTGAGCTCGGCGGTTGAAAATGTCAAAATTACTATGGAGATATTTATCTTTCTACAGCTGATTTGACTTTCAAAAATAGCACTCGTGAAGTACGATTTTTGAAAGACAAATCAGCAGTAGAAAGATGCATATCTCCATAGTAATTTTGACATTTTCAACTGCTGAGCTCAGCGAATGAGTTTCAAAAATCGCACTCCTGATTGTAACATTACAAACCTGCCAAGCAACAGCTGTGGAATATTTCGCAAGGAGTGGTATGGTTTTTTCCATAAAGAGTGCGTGTAGGTCTCTCGCAGACGAAATATTGTGTTTCTTCATATATTCTTGAATTTCAGAATTATGACGCCTGAAAATGAGAAAACAGAATAAACGCAGTGGAGCTTACTTTTGTTTATATCAGGCGCTTTCTTAGACACAAATATTAAATTGCATATGCAGTCTGCATTCAAAGGTCTGCATAATTTTATTAAACACGATTTAAATCCCGTAAGGGACAAATATTTGTATGATGAATATTAATATTTGTACCCGAGTCAATGTGACAATAAAGTCCAAGATATTTATTAGTAGTAGATGCTCTTGTCTTACCAACAATCGTAGTCAACCTCGTCGCCACCTAGATGGAAGAACTTATCCGGGAACAAAGTCTGCACGTCTTGGAAGAAATCCTTTAGGAAGTTGTACACTTCGTCGCGCGTCGGGTTCATGGGACCCAGTGATCCATCGTTACACTTTGCCAGGAGTTCGGGGTGCGCAACGCCCCATGATCGAGTGTGCCCTGTTGGTTTATTTAGCAAAGGTAATTTCAAGATAGTTTTTATCATAAGGTGCTAAACTATGATGATGATGTTCTCCATTCATTCATGCCACTGACCAATTTCGGCTCATGCTTACACGGTAGCCATGGCGACTGCTTCAAATACGTTGTTGGATTGATGAGCTCCATGTGAGCTCCCAATGAAAACGATATAAAAATTACGAAATGCGATTTAAACTCTTTAGTGTTATACTTACTTATTCAACTACCTATCTAATTCAAATGCAAATGCAAATTAATTATAATAGCGGCTAAGATATCGGTTATCGGCTATATAATCATTTAACACTAAAATCAACAATTTTTTTTACGTTTTTCCTTTTGCGTTTCCAGGAACTTTTTATTGACCTCGTAGCTCTCCGTTACATTGTGATTTTCTGCGGCGATTTTGCAGTCAGCTACTTTTAGTCCATTTCAAATAGCAACCACAGACTTAATAGAGTCAGACACCGCACCACAGACTTAGTAGAGAGTACTACGATAGCAACGTAAGGCTATTTTGAATTACAGAAACAGAGATTACAAACACTTCCTCGCACTTATTCTTATAACAGCGGCCTAGCTTTAGTAACGTCCAAGATTTGTCGGATAGTATGTATCTTTCTGATAAATAAATTATACTTGCAAATCAGAATTGGCCAGAAAGCTATATAGGAATCAGAAAATCTTTTCGTCCTTACTTGAAATGAAGTATAGTTAAACATATTTTACCAGGCACGTCGAATTCCGGCAAAACTCTTACGCCTCGATCTCGTGCGTAATTTATTATCATTTTGATGTCAGACTTTGTGTAAATCATTGTGGGGTGGTAGGCACCTTTTGCACTGTAACACCGTAATAAAATTAAGTACTTGGAGTAAATAATAACACATAATGATCCATGATTTGGCATAGGATTCCTATGCGTTATTAAGAAAAGTCATAAATTCGATCAGGAGTGCGATTTTTGAATCTCATACGTTGAACTCAGCAGTTTAAAATGTATGGAGATACGCATTTTTCTACTGCTGATTTGACTTTCAAAAATCGCACTCCTGAAGTATGATCTTTGAAAGTCAAATCAGCAGTAGAAAGATGCATATCTCCAAAGTAATATTGAAATTTTCAATTGCCGTGTTCAAAGTATGAATTTCAAAAATCGCACTCCTGTTTCCCAGGTAGCAAAGCTGACGATGGCGTCGAAAAAATGACGACATTTTACACTGGTATTGTCATATGACGTCCTATCCGGGATATCATCGCGTTTTTCATATTTTTTTGCTAGTTCACACAACTTCTGCTGTAACAGACCTACCTTATTTCAGGAAACTTTTCACTCTGATACGGAAAGCTCTGATCGTCCACGATGTGCCAGTGGAACACGTTCATCTTGTTCATGGACATAGCGTCTATTAGTTTGAGTATGTTAGCCACCGACACGTAATGACGTGACGTGTCTAGCATGAGGCCGCGGTGCGGGTACTGGGGGTAGTCTACTATTTCCGTTGCCTTTATGAAGAGATGCTGTAAAATAAAAAAAAGAAATGCTCTAAAATCGTATAAAGACTTGAAATCAGTTTACTAGAGCGATAGTTGGCTTCAAGTGGCTGCAACTAAGAAAACTATATTTTAAGGCTGGGCCACACAGAAGTGCAGCTGCAGAACGGGTGCATCATTATTTCGTCGCTGAATTCTCAGCTTGCTGCCTGGTTTCCCAGATAGCAATTTCTAGGAAGTTGGCGTGTGGCAAGTTTGTATTTAAATATCTAGTTACCTACCCTCCGACTCTCCAACTTATATTTGACAGTGCAAACTTGCGTAATCTTTATCATCGCATTCATCACAGTCCAGGAGTTATTAACAAATTTTTAGGTTTAGGCAGGCTTGCTTGCGTCTACATCAGAGTACCTACTTCTTCCATAATGGACTGGAATGGAGGAGTGATGATCATTGCGTAGCTAGAGATTTTCCCTGAGTGGGGCAACCGGCCACCCAGCTCATAGCTACCGCACTAGTGGCAAGACTCACATTTCTCGTGGCAAGGTCGGATCCAAGAGTTCATTTTCCTAAGGCTCCCCGTAACCAGAATTTGGCTTGGGATTTTGTAAGATGGTTGTAGAACATAATTATAATTATAAAGGTGAGAGAACGCGATTATTTCATAAACAATAACAGTTGTGGTATGAGTGCTTCAGCAAATTGCATGCCTATACCTCACCTTTGCATTGGCAAATAATATAAAAGTTTGCAGAAGGGTAACTAGAAAGTTACATATAAACTTGCCACAAGTTTATTCCTAGAACTTGCTACCTGGGTTGCTACTTTCAGCCAATTCTGCCGTATACTTAATACTCAGTATAACTTTAATAAGTACTATTTATTATTTTAGAAATAACGAATATTTGGTAGGTACCTTATCATCAGAAATATAAAACAGTTGTGAGAAAGACTCCAGTCCTCTCAATATGCCCCAAATAGATGCGCTAGTTATTATTGCATTTTCCGTAACTGACATGTTATCTGAAGAAAAAAGATAGGTAAAAGTAGCTGTACTGTTAAATTTGGGGTACTAGAGTGTTAGTGTAGGCTCGTAGAGTTGACGACACCTTCTTCCTTGCTGCTAGAATCGAGTAAGTACCTACTTCACCCGGTTGGCCACGCCCAGGCTCTGGAGTGTGATTTTTGAATCTCATACGTTGAACTCAGCAGTTGAAATTTGTTGAAAATGTATGGAGATACATTCATACATAAAGTCGCACTCCTGGAGTATGATTTTTGAAAGTCAAATTAGCAGTAGAAAGATGCATATCTCCATAGTAATCTTGACATTTTCAACTGTTGAGCTCAGCGAATGAGATTCAAAAATCGCACTCCAAAACAATGAGGATGATACAAAGTACAAATAAACTGAGGAGACTGATCTTTTACAACAAAATAAATAAGTATTGCAGGTAATTATATTAAACAGGTCGTTAAAAAAGTGTTACATTGATACATAAACGATTTCTTCGTGAGAATTAGTAAGTTTTTTGAAATTATAAACATTGTAACACGACTTTAAACGACATTAACCCTTGCATGACTCACGAGCCGTACGTGCTCGTGTCGCGCATTTACGGTTGCGGTTGTCGCAATAGTATTAATATAGATGTGCGCTAATGTCTACCAAACAATGTTAGTCGGGGAAATCCACAGATTTTTGTATGGAGTAGGTTGCATTAATTGCACTTTAGGTGATAGTTTGAAATATTAGTAGATACATACCAGAAAAACATAAATTCTCAATAATCCCCGATTTTTTATTGTGTATTATGGTATAATAAGGACATTTACGAAACATTAAATTTAGGTATGAACAAAAAATGGAAAACTGGTGATTTTGTACAGGACGGCTTCGTTCAATACGTTTTACTTATACCAATAATAATCCCCGGTTAATATCGTAAATTTGAGTGGTATTTAATATTTTGTAAGTATTAAAAACTTATTCAAATTTAAATTCAAAATAATTTTATTTCAGACACAGTCCATAGATTGTTAGTATATACTTAAAAACTATGTTAGTACAGTATAATACATAACAGTCATATAATTTTAAATAGCCTATTTTCTGATAGAGGGGGCAGCGGAGAGGTGTAGTTCCTTCCAGTGCCTCCAGAAGGGACAGTGTGGCCGGTTTGAAATGGTGTTCAGGAGACTGTTGGTGCTACTTTGGACGCGACGCATCAGGGAGGCGACTCTACTGCGTATTATGGCGTGAAAGGAAGTCACATTTGCCACCGCGAACATCCCTGACGCGCTACAAAACCTCGGGAGCCCCATCAGCATCCTGAACCCATTATTGTACTGAATACGCAGAGCATTGTAGGCTCTCTGCGTATAGCTGACCCACAGGCTGCACGTGTACATCGACTGGCAAAAAGCTCTGAAAAGTGTACGCTTTACCTCTTCAGTGCATCGTGCAAACCTGCGCGCCAACATATTACAGCGCACCGTCAACGCCCTGCGTTCCCGCTCAATATCAGAATTGTCCTTAATTGTCCTTATTTTATAACCTCAAAACTTAATTATTTACTGTTTGTTTGTACACAATTTTGCCTTCTCTTTTGCTGGTAGGCTGGAAGAAATATCTTTAGAAATAAGCTTGCCCTTTGGACATTTATATCGATTTTAAGGTATTTCTCAGGGTCCTCAGCCTATATAACCACGAAATCTCGACAAAAGTGTTATAAACTAACAGTAATATTAGTTCAAACACAATTTACTAAAGTGTCTTTAATCTCAAACCGTATTTTTCCTAGACTATGTAGCTGAAAATGGATTTGCAGAATAGTGTGTTTAAACTTACAACTCTCGTCCATCTCAAAATATGGGAGATCCTCGCATGGCTGTGTCAGGTTTATTTGCAGTTGCGCTATAGCGTTTAGTTTGTCGTCATTTAGGTTTGTTCCCAGAACCATTCGTTCTCGGGTTGCGATTTCCTCGATACCCTTTATGTTAGATAAACAACGTTCAGCTGCATTCCAGAGGATTGAACAGTTGTTATTTGGTACCTGTGTTGTTTAAAACTGGGTAAATATATAAATAATAAATAAATAACGCTCACAGGCACATACATTGTAATGATCCCAAGCAAGCACTAGAGGCTGTTTATTATGGAAACCATACAACAACGGCACAAACATATAAACATCCGAACGAACCGGGATTCGAACCCAGGAGTGCGATTTTTGAAACTCATTTGCTGAGCTCAGCAGTTGAAAATATCAAAATTAGTATGGAGATATGCATCTTTCTACTACTGATTTGACTTTCAAAAATCATACTCCATGAGTGAGATTTTTGAAAGTCAAATCTGCAGTAGAAAGATGCGTATCTCCATATGTTATTCGCACTCCAGTCGGACTCTCAAACCAGGAGTGCGATTTTTGAATCTCATACGTTGAATTTAGCAGTTGAAAATGTATGGAGATACGCATCTTTCTACTGCAGATTTTTTTTTTTTTTCGTTTCTAACTGCTTTGTTTATTATACACATATTAAAGCACTACATCAATAACCATTAACCTAAAATAAAAACAAAACTAATACTACTTACAAATAAAAAATGTCCTCGAAATTTAGATTTATACAATTTATACTCTTAATTTATACATTCTGACCAGGAGTGCGATTTTTGAATCTCATACGTTGAACTCGGCAGTTGAAAATGTATGGAGATACGCATCTTTCTACTGCAGATTTGACTTTCAAAAATCGCACTCCAGGAGTATGATTTTTGAAAGTCAAGCAGTAGAAAGATGCATATCTTCATAGTAATTTTGACATTTTCAACTGCTGAGCTCAGCGAATGAAATTCAAAAATCGCACTCCTGGAGTGCGATTTTTGAATCTCATACGTTGAACTCAGCAGTTGATAATGTATGGTGATCCGTATCTTTCTACTGCTGATTTGACATTCAAAAATCATACTCCAAGAGTGCGATTTTCGAAAGTCATATCAGCAGTAGAAAGATGCGTATCTCCATACATTTTCAACTGCCGAGTTCAACGTATGAGATTCAAAAATCGCACTCCTGGT
Organism: Agonopterix arenella; assembly: GCA_927399405.1. Classification (NCBI taxonomy): domain Eukaryota; kingdom Metazoa; phylum Arthropoda; class Insecta; order Lepidoptera; family Depressariidae; genus Agonopterix; species Agonopterix arenella. The sequence goes on along the minus strand of OV656708.1, from coordinate 15,158,797 downwards.
CAGAATGTATAAATTGTGGCGTAGGTCTGCCAAAAGGCAAAACCGTAATGGACCCTTCTAAATGACCCTAACTATTACACAACTACGAGTAGGTATACATGTTTACGCTAAAAAATTGCGATATAATATGCAATATACAGCTTGCTATTGCTACTTATAGAAAGTACCCTGAATAACATAGAAATGAATAGCCAAAGAGTGTTTTATTATAACTTGAATTATGTCTCAATTTCAAATGACACAAGTGAGTCACATGCGACCCACATGTGCTTATCAGGTATGTACCTGTTGTTGTTGATTTTCTTTGACGGATTTTATAGGCCGAGATTCAGGTGTTCTTTTGAGAGTCCGTAGAGTCTGAGTAGGGTCGGTTCGAACTCAAACTCTAAAAAGCAGAAGAATGAATGTCAACATAAAAATCTACTTTGTTCGCAGAGGCTAGGCGGCGCAAGACCTTTTGTTGTGGGCAAGATGAGGTTCGTGAGGCCCCATGGCCTGGTGTACTTTTCATTGCAGGTCACATTTTAAGAAGGTTTGGCATTAAATAATTGCGACCTCGACATCAAGCATTTCGAATCTGTATTATTATACATAAATAAACAAACGAGTGAAATTAATCGGTTCCTGTGTGAAACATAAAAATAAGGAGCGAGCGAAGCGGGCTCGAAATTTTTAGCAATATGAGGCAGAAATGGCCATGTGGCAAAATATTTTTCATGAGTTTGAAGAAAGCTGCGAAAACCTTTGAGGCGCGAGCTGAGGCGCGAGGCCCATCGGACCGCGAGGCCGTGGGCGGTGCCGATGCCGGTGGCCTTTGTTCACCCTCCGTTTGGAATAATAAAGTGTTTTATTACATACATATTGTTCAGTTTACGAACTTTTATAGAAAATCGAGCACCATCAAATGTGTAGACTGTTTTTCCTTTCTTTTCGTTTTGAGCTTTTGGCCACAGCTCTCCTTTAGTAGCGGGATACTTCGGGCCCATGTCGATACAATTCACGTAAAATGCGCTAAACGCCAAAAGGAGAAGCAACTGACACATTTTTCACAATTAGATAAAGAAACAACTGCTTCAGTCCACAATACCTAATCGTGTTTATAAATGAAGTCATTTGCAGGATTTTATGAATTTGAAAGTAAATAATTTATTTAAAATTCGCATGCATTTTTTGTACATACCTGCTTATAAGTATTTAAAAATTCCATAAGTACCTACCTACTTAGGTCGTTATGATAAAAAACAGGTATGTGTGATAATATCGTCAAATCGCCGTACCTAACTAACACTTAGATTTAGTTAGGTATTTCCATGGCATTTCAAAGATATACTTGCACCGCCATTCCGAAGAACAGTCTTGGGCTTTGTTTCTGTCGTGGCACGTCTTTGTAGACTGTATAATAATAATTGCGATAAGTCGACAGACATCTACTCTGACTCTCTCAATAGGTTCAGAAGGAACATAGTTTGAAGGAAGAAAGGGGAAAATAGGAGAAGGATAACGGAAGGGAGTTTGCTCATTGTATTGTCTCCACCACGTTATCACTGCAATTGTTATTTGTCACTTTCTCATTTCTTTTATTTTACTTTTTACATTTCTAAAATATAATAATAAACAGTAGGTACCTAAGTTATTTGTCATCTGAGGTCAATGTTTCTCTTTCATTGGCTGAAACGTTCTGTTTTTTTTCCTTTTGTGACTGTAAATTACGCATGTTGTGTTCACTTTTAAGTGGTTATGCATTTAGCTTAAGACGTAGTTAAGTATCACAATGATTGTATGAGTGTAATAACTGTAAGTGAATCAAATAAATAAATAAATATAGTGTTCCAGTCGTAGGTACTATAGGTACATACACGGTATGATCTGATTACCTACTAGGCCTGTTACATACCTATCAATCACAATTTCGTATGGATTTCCCCCAATCTTATACAAAATCCTAATTCTTCCCTATGTCTGTGGCAGGCGTAGGGGAGCAGGGGGGAATTAGAGCCTACTAAGGAAAAAGTTCAATAAAAGGCAAATTTATGGATACTTTAGGAAATTTTTATTAGAAACTACATCCTTACTTATTTGACTATCATTTAATCACAGCGTCAACGTTACATTATTTGGCATTTGGCAACAAATATACTTTTTTCAAAAAAACAGAATCGCTCCCATTACCCGACTCTGCGGGAAATGAGAGCCTATAAATTCCCATAATGTGTAATGGGAACTACTTAATTTATTAAGTCAGCCTCAAAAATTTCTACAAGTCAGTCTGAAATCTCACTTATTCATATAAATATTAATATAAACGTAACCGCATAATAATTAACTTTACGGTAATTGGAGCTACAAGGAGTAATCAGAGCCTAATAAGCTCAAATTACCCAAATACCACCATCTTGAAATTGAATAAAATTATATCCTGAATCTAACTAGTAATGAAATTTTACGCACAGTTACTCAAAATTGATAACATTAGCTATAAAATAAAACAGGTTTGATTGTAACAAACATGTAACTTCAGACTTACATGGCCGTTGAAATTTCGTATTTTTTATAAGCGAGGAGCAAAAAATTGACAAGTATCCGTGGTCACATAATGCGTGGCACTGGCGAGCCGAGCGCGGCAGGGGAACACGGCCGCAATGTGACGAAGGCGCCCGTCTGGCAACGGAGTGAATACGAGGTATAGTTTTGTCTCTAGTCGCACCGCTCCCATTACCCGCTGGCTCCCATTACCCCCTATAGAAAGATGTCAGCTCCATCGGTTGAACCAATTTTAAAGAAAGTTTGTAAAAAATAAATTTGTGTGAATAATACAAAATAAATGTGACTTCAAATTATGTGATAAATAATCCGAAAAAAACATTGTTTTATTCTGTTTCGGATTTTTTACCCCAGTTTATATAATTTTAGTGACATGGCTGAATAATTATAAAAAATCTACTGGCAGCCCTGAATTCTGTCTGTCACAATCTCAGATCCAGAAGGTTACTTTACTATTGTAACCTTTAAGGTGGCTCTGTCAGGTTACTTTTAGGTTACACCACGAAGAAAAGAAGCTCTGTCAGGTTACTTTCTTTTCTCCATGGGTTACACGATTCAAAAGGTTACTTATAAGTGATTTTTCGGAATTTGTATAATCGATTTTAAAATTATTATTTTTCTATGAAACGTAACGATTTTTCATATTGTTTACAATGTATTATAACGCAAAACGTTCGTAACGTAGTGAGTACAATTCCTAAAAACATGTTTGTCTCTTTCGCACTAATGTATACGAAATATGAGACCAAATCACAAATGATTAAAGCTTCTCACTTACTCGGTCGATCAATCAATCGGATGAAAAACTTGAAATGGAAACGCTACTAAATTATTTATATTTCTTTAAGTTAATATAAGTAACATCAGTCTATCAATTTTTGATATATTTCTTTAAGTTAATATAAGTAGCATCTGTATATCAATTTTTAATACCGTATTACCGGAAAAAAAATATGAAAGGTTACTTTCACACCAAAAGGTTCCTTTTTTATCTATTTCCGGTTACTTTTGACAAGATCGGCTGGCAACACTGGTCTGTCATACAAAATCATAGATTAATATTTCGAGCGTGTTTTTTCCACAGATCAGATCATTAAGAATATGTGGTTTTTTCATTGTTTGGTTCATAGTTTGGTTGTTGAAACGTTGAGTTATTTGAGTTAAATTCAATTTCAACATTTTTGTATCACTACCGTGTTTTAATCGCTTGTAATTAATAAACTTTCTTCCCAAAAGAATTTGTAGTTTTGCCTTCATTGAGCTGTTGGTAAGAATATTTTTTATTTAATAATTTGAGTTCCAAAGTTTATCTGCTTATCTCTTCGGTTCAAGTTCATTATCTTATCAGAAAGCAATACTTTATTGCATGAAAATGTTATTCGTTTACACTATTATAAAACTGTAACAGAAGTGTGTCTGAATTAGTTTGAACATTCAATTTCAAGATAGTTACAAAAAAGGTTAGGATATAGTGTTTAGGTGTCCTTGAATCCAAATCACCGATTTTTGGATTATGGTTGTTTGTTTGATCGAGCATCAGCGAACTACTGGCGCGATTTTGAAAGAAAGAAAGAAAGAAAATACTTTTATTTGCAAACACCACATAATACACTGACAAAATTAATTAATTATACATAAAAACTAAACTAACACAATTTAAAAATTACATAATTAAGAGCAGTGTGTGCCGCAGCAGCAAACAAAGATACGACTCAGCATTATGCTGGGCTCAAGGAGCTCAGCGCTGACTTTCTGTCGCACCCCAGAAGTGCCATTTCTGAAACTGACACCCCCAAAGTTGTGATCGAACGATGCATAAATTATGACATTTTCACTGCTGATTTGAACATGGTCAAACTGGTCACGTGTGACCCCCAAAAATACCACTCCATGAGAAAAACGCAACGCAAAATTTAAATAAATAGATAATATAATAGATGTGACATATACATTTTTATGATAGGTATGAATAAAAACTAGAAACTGTTGTGGATAAGTATAAATGTTTTCTTTAACTACTTTATGTGTATGTTTATGTGTTTGAGGCTTTGAATAGAGGAAAATGACTTAACAACTGACTTTTCGACTAAAACTGGTACATGAGCTTCGTTTGTTCCGCTAAAAGATGAATCTTGTACTGATGCTTGACGACTGATTTGGAAAGAGTTACTCTCAGTGATGGGGGGAGGTTATTCCAACATTTTGTGGCTTGGTATCGAAAACTTCCCTCAAACGCCCTTGTCTTATGATTTTATCTTATGATTTTGATGAAACGTTTTGTGTTTGAAAGCTTATTATTAGACTTAAAATATGGTACATCATTTATCTCGCTACGATGTCGTGAACCGGTGTGAATGAAGTCGCAGATAAACTCTAGTTTTAAATAAAGTTATAGGAGTTCATTTCATAACCTTTGAGAATCACTCATGGTGCCAATATGAAGGAGAGAAAAAGCATAGGAAGATATGTATGCTAGAGTGATATATGTAGACTCCCTGATATTTACACATTCTGAAACAAACTCTAAATGGTTATTATGTTCTAGCACAATGGTTGGAACTTTGAAATTCGATGACAAAATGGTTGACACTAAGCTTGCAGAGGTAAGAATTTAGCTCAACTTTATTTTGAGTCACATTGTAGGTCATGGGGACATGTGTGTGGGTGTTAGTCCACCACACATGCACAATGCGGATTGCTAGACTTCACATACTCATCGGAATTCCTTCTTCAGCGTATGCAGGTTTCCTCACAATGTTTTCCTTTACCGTTTTGAGATTAGCTGTTATTACTTATTAGAAAAACTCATTGGTACATGGCATGATGGATTCTAACCCGGACCCTCTTAGGTGTCTTATCTTGATTGACCCTCATGATTGAGTGTCCATATCTCTCCGCAACATGCCACTGAGATTCTATGATTGTTATAATTTGTACTAACTCAAACTTCTTTTCCCCAGGCTTACTTGAAGAAAAATGATTTTGAATTTCATTCAACTGGATGCGACAGACATGACTGCAAAGACCATGCTTTTGACAAGGCTGGTAATAATATATTCTATTGTGACAAATATCCTGGTTACTCAACTAAACCAGGGGAATCAATCACATCAGAAATTCACAAACAGATGCGTGATTTAGCAACAAAAATAGAAGAAAATGGAGAATTATTTGTGCAGCTAGAAGCTTTAATCCGGAAAAAACCTAAGGATGATGTGAAAAATTTTGATATAAAACTGATGTCACAATACTTTTTGCACTGCAGTCAGAGTCCCTCAGAATGCCAATTATGGGGTAAGTTTAAAATTTTACATAGTTACCTACAGTACCTATAGGGTGAAATTGATATCATTAGCATCCTTTCAAACTAAGAGTACCCATCAAACAGAACAACTTTTACCCTGGAATGAACTTTTTTTTGGAAGCAAACCGATCGGAGCAAATAAAAACAGCAGATTTTTGTGCTGTATATGTGCTGGGTTAACATGCCGACAGCTGGACCCTTTTTGCGTGGACGCCCACATATTATTTAACTACAGTTTTTAGGGTTCTTTAACTTCAACTTTGTGATCCACTTACCCACGTCTTTGACGAATTTCAAGGTTAAGTAGCTAGGAGTATTATGCCTGGCATGATCGGCTTGATAGCTCAGTACTATACTTTTATTTTACACAAATCAAGGATGCATGCCGTTGGCTGGCACTAATGTTTTATTTGTTTCGTAAACTTAGTCAATCAATCAATCAAATATTCTTTATTTTACACTAAAACATAAACAGTAAAATACAGAGAAAATAAAAAACAAGAGACAAAAAATAAGGCGGCTAAGGCTATAAGGCTTAGTCGTATTTGTTATTGTTTTTTTGTGTGTTTTGTATGTTGTTTGTTAGTCTGATACCATTTTGAAAACTTGATTCAATTCAATCCGAAATAACTTGCAAGGTTAGCACCAATAAGCTGCCAAAGAAAAAAAATTACCACAGACAGAAGTTAAGAAGGTTCTTTAAAAAGTATGGCGGAGTTGCGTTGTAGGTCTGCTATTGGGTGGTCACGTTGCGCGTCAGTCGTCGGTTGCCCCCACAATGGAGCTGCAGTGGTGGCTCAGTACCTATAGTGTTCTTTTCTAAAAACAACGATTGAAGTCGCCTAAATTCATTTATAACTGTACAACGCCAAGCATTTTTGCTACTAAAACTAGACATTGCATTGGCTTAATCATCTAAAACCGAGATGGACGCCTTTATTTTAAACGAGCGTTAACCCGCGACTTCGTCCGCACAAATTATATACCAGATTTTAAGTCAGATCATAAGCTATCAAACAAAAAAAGTTTCATCAAAATCGGTTCAGTAGTTTTTGCGTGATACTCGTTCAAACAAACAAACAAACAAACAGACAGACAAAAAATCCAAAAATTGGTGAAATGGAATCAGGGACAACTAAAAACCATATCGTAACTTTTTTTTTGTTAATATCTTCAAAGTACAGACAAACTTCCTGTTACAGTTTTATAATAGTATAGAATTAGAATAGAATAGAAAAAGTATGGCATTAATAATCCGTTATTTGAATTAAGTCCACCAAAAAGATTAATTACAATTGCATTACAAGTATTTTCATAAATAAATGTATAAATTAGTATTAACTACATCTAAAAGTTGTGATTTTCCCAATGTTCAAACAATTCAAAATCTCGCAAACTATCAAACCTAGATTTTTTTTATATTCATCATCAGAACAGTTATAATTATAAACTTGGCTATCTCCGGTTTTTGGTTTGACATTGAGTTTTAGGCTACGTTTTAGGACACCCTGAATATAAGATATCAGTACCCTTAAAATTATCTCCGTAACATGTTTATTTTCATTTACCAGAGAACACTATTGAAATGACCAGAAATGAAGGATTGTACACCCTTGGGTTTGTTGCTCAGACATTATTGTGTTTCGACAGAGCATACATTCTGAGTGATAATGAAACTGCTGTGGTGTGCTATTTATTCACTGAGCTCTGCCATCAAGTTGGGTATGTCTGCGATTTATCTATTTATGCAACTACACATACTCATTATCATCATCTCAGCCGATAGACGTCCACTGCTGGATATAGTCCTACCTCAAGGATCGCCACAACGACCGGTCCTGTGCTGCCCTCATCCATGGGCTCCCGCCGTCTTCATCAGGCCGTCGGTCCACTATGTGGGGGCCTACCCACGCTGCGCTTTCCGGTACGCTGTCGCCACTCAAGAACTCTTCGGCCGATCAGCCATCGGTGCTGTGAGCAACGAATTTTGTGATTCCGTAGTCACACATGGAACCATTCTTTCTGTCAATATATCCGTCTATACTCTATATAATTATCATTTCAACCGATTAACGTCCATTGCTGGACATTAGGCCACCCCACAGATTTTGAAATTGTTTATGAATCATGAATTTATACGTAATGTGCCCGATTTTATCACATACTAACTACATAACTTTTGTTTTTTTTTAAGATTGAAAGGGGTGACATTGTACATCGTGCATAGCTATCTTTCTGATGCAGGTTTGTATCCAACTATTTAGTATCCAACCTAAGCCGATTATTAGGCTCACACCACAAACTTCGCCCGAAGCCAAAGGTTCGGTCATACATAGAAATTGGCATCTTTACAAATTTTTCTCATCTGAAGGAAGTCTGAAAGGAAACATTGCAGGGTAATGGATTATCGATGTATGTGATGCAGAGTTGAGTGTTAAATAAAAAAAAATATAAATAAAATAACTTATTTAACTCAAAAGTTTTTTACATTTTAAATTTGAGGTCTTCCCTTCGAGCAATTCGAGAATGCTCGTATTGGGAATGCCTCGCTACTTCCTTAATTAATTGTAACTCTTAGATTGAGACATGCCAAAATGTTTAACTAAAGTATAAAAAGTTAATTAACAAAAAGACGAATAGACGTCGACCCCGTAACGTACTGGTCGATCCAGACGATGAGATCACGGTTGCCGTACAGGCGGCCCAACAACAGACACGACTAACAATCACAAACTCACAACACGTCGACACAGTAATCAACGTCCCCGCCGGCGGGGACAGCCGCGACCTATGCACACTCCTTTCAATCCTGGCGCCTACAGACGCTGCAGGCCAATCGCAGGCCGCTTCTCACCTATCCCAGCTACACAATCCGCCGCGTAGCCCCAGCAACGTCCTAGGCCGAGGTCCGTACCCCTCTGGGTGCCCCTAGGTCGGTTGCTTAAGTTCATTCAATTGGCTCGGTGACCTTCGTGGTCCCTCCAATAGCCCGCAGTAAAAAGCAGTAGTTGCTCCCTGAGCAGAGCTGTAATAGTCATCTCAAAAAAAAAAAAATAATAATTAACAAAAAGATATTGAGATAAAAATGAAAATATGCGTGTGAGTGAGCAAGTGTGTGTGTGGGGTGTGTATGTTTGTGTTGTGTGTGGGATGTGTGTGTGTGTGTTTGTGAGTGAGTAAGTGTTAGGGTGAGTGTGTGTGTGCCGTGTATATACCTCATCCGTGTCAATGAATGTGAATAGCTGTGGTAGGAGGGGAAGGCCGAAGAAAAGATGGGTGGTTTGTGTGAATAATGATATGTGTAAGAAAGGAGTAAGTGCTGAAATGACGGCTAAGAGAGATTAATGGAAGAAGTTGACTTATTGCGCCGATCCCAAATAATGGGAAATGGGCAAGAGAATAATGACTCATTTTTCTCCCATCATTGTTCGCGACCGTCTTGACAAGTAGTGTTCCTGGCCGCATCTTCTCTACAGCGACTACACGTTCCGACGCGGTGGTAGCTTCAAAAAAAGATTTGAAATTTAATAAGTGGTTTTTTTACTAGCCCTTTTCATCCCACTGCTGGGCAAAGGCCTTCCCTTTCATCCTTCGACCATCTCTGTCCTGGGCATGCTCTGGCGACGCGTCTTCAAAAGCATTCAGATCGTCCCGCCACCTCTTCCTGGGCACCGTAGGTAGGATAGGCAGGATACACATGTCGATGAGTCTTCGTTTGAGGTATAGCGGTAGTTTACCCTTCATTGACTCCTTCATGGACCAGTAGCTCTTCCAGGCGTTGTCTTGCCTGTTTTCGAAGGAAACTACCTGGCCCAAGTAAATGTACTCATCAACATAGTGTATTATCTGCCCATCTATATCGACTCTACGTTTAATGCTGTTGGTCATGACTTGAGCTTTGATCTATTCATCATGAATCCAACCTCAAGACTTTAAAGGCTAAGATCGTGAAAAATGAACAATATCAACGGCGAAGCGAAGATTTGTTAGTATTCGCTTACCGACGACGAATATATTGAATAAATTATTTTTAGTTTGACTCATGCCACAACAATTATTTAACATGTTTCAAAATGTTTTTCGCAGACCCTCCTAAAGGTATGGGTATCATCACAAACAACTGTGACGTTGAATCGGCAGTAGACGCCTTTCTTTTCTCTTCAACAAAGGTGAGTTTTGTATAAATACATTTTTGCTTACAATTTGTATATTTTGTTATGTAAACAAGTGGTCAGAATAGAATTGAGTGCTCAATGTTTATCTTCGTGTACGAAGTTGCGGGTGCCATTTTTAGACCATGTGCACAGGTCCGGCACTTCAAACAACGTTTTGGATTTGACATGATGCCGTTCGCGCATGCGCACTTTGCGCAAATTGTGCATCTCATGCATATAATGAGTATTGTGTAGGGTTGACTTACCACCATTGACCAAGAATTTTACGCTTACCACGCATCGTATGAGAAACATCATCTACATTTCGTTACTTTTATATTTCATTTCATTCTGTTATTAAAAATAATATTTATGCTTTAGCAATAAAAAAAGCAGCAATAATAGCAGTAATTCTTTAGAATTACTGAAAATGTGAATTTAGCGTTATTTCCCAACGTTTATTTTTACTGCGCGGATAAAAATAAAATATATTTTATGCAGTCAAATACTACGGGTGCGCGCGCCTGGCTGCATTCCCTAAAGTGTCCCCAGAGTGTGGTCAGGTGGTCTATGAATGTCTGATCCGATAGTATATAAGTCCCTCTTCCTTCCTTCAGAAAGTGGAGAACGGAAGCTTCAGACATTATACTATTGTCTGATGCTTCCATCCTTCTCCTTCGTGATGGGAGGGAGAGGGTCTTTTATACTATTGGATCAGACTGTCTGATAGTCTGACGTCTAATGCCAGCCTAAAATGTAATGAATTCTTACTCCTGTCTCGCTCGCACTCGCTCAGTATCGCACATGCTTGCGTCTTCTTTTCAATTTTAATAACGCTCACAGGCACATACATTGTAATGATCCCAAATTAAGCCTTAGGCTGTTTGTTCAATGTTTCCCATTTGTACGAAATGCCAGCTAAGTGTCCAAGGTCTGGTTATGTGGTCTTGTCTAAGGCGCCATTAGTCCGTACATAAGTTCCTAAAAAATCGTCACTACGAACGTACGTACAGCTGCTTCAAAATAAAATACTGAATACGCCACTTTCAGGGCCACATCCAAGATTTTAATTTTTATTAATTACTTACTTGAAGGGTATGCTTCGTTGGTTTGGTCATGTGGAGAGGATGAGTGATAGCAGATGTACGAAAGAGATATATGGAGCTAAAGTGAGAGAAAGTGTCGACAGAGCCTACATATTCTAATTGATCTGTGGCGGCCTCGTAGGACGAATTCTGATCAAATCGGTTGGGTCCTACAAAAAGGGGAGGTGCGGAGTTTTCGAAACCGACGGGCATGTATGAAGAGATGTATGGATGTGAATGAGGCCAAAGAGGTATGCAAGGATCGTAGTAACTGGCTTGCCCTGGTCTATGGGTACCCCACTGGGAAAGAGGCGTGACGTTATAGATAGATCAAGTCATTGAGATAGATAGATACTTACTGTACACGATATATTTAATGATTTGTGGATAGTTCCGCTTCAATCTGATAAATTTGAAAAAGGTACATCAATCAACTTGTAGATTTTTTTTTTCAAAATGGCATATTTACACTCAGTTGCAGAAACGCTGATAATAGTTATTCCTCCATTAAATCTCTTGCTAGCTTTTACTACGACAACAAGACAAAAAGTGACAGCAAGAGGTTTGATGGAGGATTAACTCTAATGAGCGTTTCTGCAACTGAGTGTTAGTGTTTTATTTTGGAGCAGCCTCGTATAGAACCGCCACTACCTAATTTTTATTAAAAATATATTATATTTTTGTAAATTATGTCTTTATATTTCAAGTATCCATGGGGTTTGCGGCGTATTTTAATACAAGAGAGCGTTTACGAAGAAGTTAAGAAGATATCTGCCTGGAAATGCAAAAACACCGCCACCGATGCAGCACTAAACAATTTAGATACTTCTCTGAAACAATTGAGCACTGAATTGTTCTTTTACGATGACAAGTTGTTCGTGTTCGACCACGTCGGAGATCATGAGCAGATAAAGGCCAGCCAGCAAGTTGTTTTAATAGAAGCGTACAGAACTACCAAAGAGTTAATGTCTCTGATAAAAACACACGATCCGTGTTACATATCGTTGTGGTGCAGCGACGTTGCTGAGGCGAATGAAATAGCGTTTGGTGCAGATGTTGCTATGGTCTGGGTGAACGAGTTTGCAGTTTTCGATGGACCACCGGCAATATCACCGGCTGTCTTCTCGCCTTTGATTTTAAAAAAGATACAAGTTTTTAAATTTTTGATTAAGCCGGATGAACTTCAGAAACTAAAAACGTGGTCAGAATTGAGTGTATGGAACCGCATAAAGAAAATTAACGAAGCTTTAGAAGCGTTTAAGATTATAAATAAGGATGTAGATTCAATAAAATGTATCAATGAAGCTGAAGACTCAGTTTCACGATGGAAGTCTGACAATTTTGTAGATGTACAGAAAGGCAAACATTGTATTGGTAGAGTGATTCCATTTGATATTGTATGTTATCCTTATCATAGTATGAAATTTTCTTCACCAAATGATATTATAACGACATTGATAAACGGACAAGGAATTGTATTCAGCTTTGTAAAAATGCCAATAATGGTATTATTGCTATTTTTTGAGAAGGAACAACTTCCGGCTTTTCATAAACTTCAGGTCAAAAGTGATCCAGATGGGAATGCAACTGAAGTAAAGTGCGGTTTAAATCTATATGAAACCAAAGTTGTCTGCACAAACTTCGGGACTATATTTGCTAATTAAAATAATTTATATGTCGCCCAAAACGGTTAAAGGGGCACAGAGCCTACAGTGCTGCCCACAATCGATTTTTTTAAATTAATTTAATATGTATGTAAAGCCTGACCAGAAATATAAAAAACCTGGTTTGGGGGCGCTGCAATCGACTATGACCTTTAATGTCAGTGTTCCAAGTACTAGAATAAGTTCCAATGATTTTCTGCAACAAGGCGAGGTGTTTTATTTTTCTGGTCGGGCTATACTAATGTATAAGTCCACACGGCGACACATCAAGCTATACAAAATGAATATAAGCTGGTCGCGAGACGCTATACGCTACTCGACCTACGCGCGGCCAGCTTATTTTGGTTTTGTATAGCTTGATGTGTCGCCGTGTGTACTTACATTTCCATAAAACAACAATGTGACATTTTTGGTTTTTAATTTATCGAAAAATTACGGATTTTTCATTATTATGTGGTTTTTGTGTGCAATAATCTAAGAGAGAGATAAATTAATAATAATAAATTTATTAAATTTTAACAAAAGCCAATTTACATAATGTTTACATATGAATTAGGTACTATGAATAACATTTAAGCATTGTGTTAGGCTATATGTATTGATCATTTATATTGATAGCTGACGTCATGAAAGGCAGGTAAAACCTGTCTGTGCTATTGACATCAGCTATATTCTTTAGAGATGGTCACAGATACAGGGAGCTGACAGTACTATAGAGTTAATTAATTAAGTTACTAAGGCCCGCTTGCGCCAAGCAGAGTTATTGTTATTAACTCGGAACTAGACGATACTTTGGAATTTAATTATAATTAGGTATATCTTGCACCATCCTGTTTTACGGGCTTAACTTGTGTTATATTTAAACCACCGATGTGGTAGGTTTAAGTCACTAAACTACGTGCTAAATGTCAAAATTAAGGCAACAGCTGTTTTTACAGTTTTGTTGTAGGCTCGCGCAACTCTCTAACAAAAATTTTGTATATGAAACGTGCGACGCCATTTAATTCCTTAAAACGGTGGTACACGTTTCATACATTTTGGATAATCGGTGACGACCAGTTTTTAGTATGGAAGTCCCGACTCTTATAACGTAGTGTGTTACATTCTCTTTGATAACATGAATGAATGGTTTGGTCCTACAAGACACACTATAACGTGCTAACTTGTTGGTACTGAGTGGAATAAACCGGACCATCCTGCGTGTCGAGGAGCACCCGTAAGAATTATAAGACTTATGGACCAGCATTAGTGTTCAAGGGCACTAAGCATAGCAATTTTTTGAACAACTATAATGTCCGCCACACACAGACGGAATTGCGTTTCCGAATCCTGATTCAGGATTCAGTGTTGTCAACTATGGTTACAAAAAATACTAGTGCTGTTTAAAAAATGCCTAAAATAAAAATGTATGAAACGCCAAATGAATGTCTAATTGCATTTTTAGGTATTTATTAAAACAAAACAAACAATTTCTACACATGATAATTACTATCATGTGATGAGGTCATGACGTTACGAATGTTATGATGATGGTTTGTAAATTGTATTCCAATATTAATGCAACTATATCAAAAGACTGCATACAAAATGGCATGAACCATTATCACCCAAGCGGTTTTTGAGCGTAGGCAATTTCGCAACTATGCCGCAACGACGTCGCAACTGCACCGTCACGATACAGTATCGTTCCATCTACGCCTACGCTCAAAAATCACTTTGAAATATGCCACCTAAGACATCAAAAAATCACTAGATCTAGTGAAAAAGTCTCTGAAAGCGTCAACACTCCATACGGATTTTTTTGGCTCCGATCGATTTGCTTCCAGTTACTAACACTAGCTGTAAGATAAAATGTATACTAACACTATTTATGGACATGTTGTCTGAAATAAATTATTCTCTCAAATTTTTATTGATCAAATAAATAAAAATATACATTAAAGCACTATATACATAACCATTAACCTAAAGAAAAAACAAAAAAGAAACAAAACGAATACTACTTACAAATAAAAAATGTTTGATTTGATTTGATTTTTGTGATTTGTGTTATTTTACATACGAGTATAGGTAGGTATGCCAAAAAGAGTGCGCGTGACGTTTTCATCCTTTTTAGCTCGGTGAATTTGCGAGGTTTTGTTAGGAGGGGTGGGAAGTAATTATGTATGGGAACGACTTTTAAACTGTAACCGGCACCAATTAGATATAAAAAGAAAATCTGAAACAAATGTCGCTACGCAATTTGGAAAGCAAAATTATATGTCCCTTAATAGGAATATTAATGCGCTCATTTTAATTAAATTTAACAATATAAATTACTTGAGCCATTAAAGAACGAGTTATTTGTTGGAAGATACTAATGTATTTTTCAAAGTTTTCTACGTAGACAACAATATTTAAGGCTTGGCCACACAGGGTCCGGCTGCGGAACAGCTGCGGGCCGGCAGTAGTTGTAAACCAAAGAGTAATATAAGTATTATTATAAGTATTGAGAGCAACATTATGCATCCACCTTACGTCAAATTGAAGGCTAGCCAGCGCCATCTATGTTTCACCTACAATAATTCAACCTATACTATACATACATACTTATATCTACTCATACCGATGGATATTATTGTTTTGAATGCTAGTTTTCGTTCAATCCCGCACCGATTGAGTGAAATTCCAGTATCCTTACTATTCCTGTAATCTAAACATTGGTAAGAGAACAAAAGAAACACCAGAACATCACTAAATCGGCACGAAGTGGAACGAAAACGACAAACAACCCGCACATTACGCAAGATAGGTAGCCATTTTGTCAAATTGTCAATTTGACATTGATATAGACAATAAAATATTTTTTTTCATAGTTCTGCGAAATATTTAATAGATGGCAGCACATTCTATGCAAACTGAATCGGAAAAAGCCACCAAAAGGCGAATGTCCTCCGCCTGTTGTAAACTATGGAATTGTATGCGAGGTGTCACACTAGATGTAGTCTTCAAAATTACCATCAGGTTATTTATAACGAGATAAATGCTATATTTGAAATTTAGGGATGTAACTGACGTGTTTTTTTAAATTTTGGTTTATTTCTAGGCTCAAATTGGCTCTTAAAATGATAGGTACAAGGAAAAAAAATTTTAATTAGTTTCGGGTCAAACGGTAAAATGACTGAGCTATATATGTGTCGTTTTGTCGGGGGTTTCATGCTAGGCTAGACAGAAGCCAGGCCCACTGGGAGGCTCGGCGGGGATCCCGCGGCGGACCATGCGGCACGTGTGCTCCTCAATGCGGTGGTAGACCTCGAGGGGGACCATTTCATCCTTCATACCTCGGCTCCAAAGCACCTCCGCCACGGCACTGGCTCGCGGCCATGATCTGTAACGGTTCACGAGTTTCACGACATGGATTTTCGGACGGAGCCACAGATTAATCCCAATAGATACCGCATACAAGGCCGCCGATGCTCGCCACACATCTATGATTTTGCACTGATATAAGCAATGCAAGTGAGCGAGCTCGAAGCAGTGCGACCTTGAAATGGCCAATCACGTTGCATCGTTTCGTGCCCCGCTACCCGCTCCTACCACCAAAAATGGTGACTTCGGGCCTGTACAAAATTTTCATCATGCGGTATCTATTGGAGGTAATCTGTTGACGCAGCTATAATAAACGGTCTGACTGGCTTTTTCAACAAGTATACCTCCCCCCGCCCTAAATAATAGATTTAATGTCTCCCCCGGAACTTGTTGAAGTTGGCTTAAAACCATCAATCTCACCTGCTGAGAACGTTGGTGTCATCGGCCATCTCCCCCCACAGGCAAGCTTCACCCCCTTTAATATTGTCGCCCAAGGTCTCGTTCCTAGTGGCCCGGTATACCATCCTCCCAGGGTCCGCCGCGTATAAGTCACTGAACTTATCCTTCAGGATGTTCAGGTACCAGGATGCTGAGAATAAGACTTTGTGGCCTGCTTTCAAGATCTGTTTTTGAATAATAGAAATATTGAAACAACAAAAGAGATAGGTAAGGACGTAAAAAGACCTAACTAGGTTGAAACTAATAGGGTCACAATATGAACAATACCTAAGAAAGAGATTGGCATTCCAATTACTTAACACTTTCGCGGACACTGAACGAGACACAATAGAACTTTTATTGTTATCACTGCTATAGCAGGTCACTGTCCGCGAACGTGTTAAGAGGATATGTGAAAAAAATTGGATTCTTCAAAGCGTCATATATCATGAAGTACTAACAGAAGGAGTATGAATTGCGGATTTGTGTAAATTGAACATAATATAATTGAAGTTTTGATTAGAGCCAAAACACGATTAATACACATTTTCTTGATAGAAAAACAAGCCAAAGTAGCCTCCGTTTTTATTTATAAACGCTTGGAACTGCTAAACGGTGAATAATAGAAACACGAGACTTGATTTAAAAAAAAAGAGATGGATATTTTACAAATTTTGATTAGAACAGAATTGAACTTACATAAATAGTATAATCACAATTAAATAAAGTGTGTTTTTTGTATGCGTCGTTTCAGGCGCGCGCGCCGCCCCATCTCTTTCTCTCGCATCAGTCAGTAATATAAGCTATCACACGCCCATTTCGCTTCAATTATTTTTCGACATAGGCCCGTAATAGATATACTATATTATTAGAGATCAGATAATCGGATGCATATTTACCTAAAGTTGAGGTGTTGGCTATTACGGAGTGCACTTTTGTAACAGAAAAACATTATTTTTGTTTAATTTTTATAATTTTAACAAGTCGATTTCATACTATGCATCCGATTAGTTATATGCATTCCCGGACTTCCTGACAACCCGGGATTTTTTACCGGTTTTTTTTATTCTTTTTTAAATTATATAATTTTAAGAAGTTGCTTCCATACTATGCATCCGATTAATTATGCATTTTCGCATTTTCCTGACGTCCCGAAAAATATTTAAAAAGATAATTTTAAGAAGCCGCTTCCATAATTTTATAGCCAAAAATTAAGTTTAGGTAAATATTCATCCGAATATCCGATCTCTATATATCTAAACTATTATAAAACTGTAACAAGTTTGTCTGTACATTGAAGATATTAACAAAAAAAAGATACGATATGGTATTTAGATATCCCAGATTCCATATCACCAATTTTTGGATTTTTTGTCTGTCTGTTTGTTTGTTTGTGTGTTTGTTTGTTTGAACGAGCATCGAGCAAAAACTACTGAATCGATTTTGATGAAACGTTTTTTTGTTTGATAGCTTATTATCTGACTTAAAATCTGGTATATAATTTGTGCGGATAAAGTCGCGGGTTAACGCTTGTTATACATAGAAGTCGTTGGTATCCATTAAAACTGAAATCCTAACAAACTACATCAAACTGAACAACATTTAGGTACTTGCGATTGCTCTCATTAAACATTTTTTTCAGTTCTAGTTCAAATGGAAACGACTTCAATGTCACCCTGTTCAGCAACAGAGGTCCTCTCCTACGTGACGACGACCCCGACAGTCTCGTCTCTCACGAACACTCCAACCTATACCAGAGGGACTAGCATGATGCACACGAGAAGACTCTGCCGTACCAACGCCTTCGGAGAGTGTCGGTAGCGCGTTGTGGAGAGGTAACGAAATTCAATCTTGAGGTCCGTTTTCAAATCTGCACGGACGAACGTGAAGTCTACCAATCTGAATTGGGGGCCTCCAGTTGGACTAAGGCTCATACACCCTCCCTAAGAGACAGCCTGTGCCCTGCAGTGGGACGTAATATATATAAGGTCTAAAAAAAATTGCTTTTAAGTGGTTGATCAGACCATCAAACTGAACAACTTTCTCTATGGGACCAATATTGAAATCGCGAAAAAAAAATAGGTCAAGTAGGTTTGTATGGAGCAGCTGATTTTTTTTTTCGCGATTTCGGTATTGGTCCCATGGAGAAAGTTGTTCAGTTTGATGGTCCGATCATCCCCTTAAAATAGTTTCACCTAATTTTGTAAGACCTTATATAGGCTGATCATAATGCGGGGCTACATCTAAGACCCACTATTCATTTAGTTAGTATATTCATTGAACCTACCTTCACCATTTCTTCAATCCACTGATAATTCCACACTTGAATGAGGGTGTCTTTGGATAAGGCCACTTTTTCGTCGAAAACTTCCTGAAAGAATTGTAGATAATGAGAATGAAGCGATGCCATAAATGCACAAGTTTTTCATCTTGGCTATACCAATGTAGATAACACAGATCACAAAAACTAACGGGAGATGTGAGAAGGGGGCGGGGTCAGTGTCGCAGCAATATGCGCAAAAACGGAACACATTGTTTGCGACAGTAAGGATTCAATATATTATGAGGCTGAAAGCCAGTCGCGATATTATGTGTAAATAGTTAACAATGCTTATTAATGTTTATTAATTTTGAGTTATTTTTATTTATAAAATTAAAAGATTTTTAAGATAGTACATAAGAATGTACGTCATTATAAGGCCTATTGTTTACAATGCTTGCGTAGTACTAAAGATTATTTGAACGCTGTGTTCTGATACCGCAATGGATAGTAAGCACATTCAAGCTAACAAAATACTTTCTATCGCGTGGTACTGGTGGTAATGCGACACTAGGTTACGTACTCAGCGCGTTGGTTGGCATCTCTCTAGATCTCTATGGTAGATACCAATCATGTAGGTAGCCAATTAATAGATTTATCTGGTGGTAAATGCCCTTCTACTAGTATGATCTATTTACTTTACTAGCGAGCGACTCGGCTCCATGTCGCGGCAAACGCGGCTTTCGCTCTCAGAAAAGCTCGGGCAGGGGTCATTTTCTAAGCATATATAGCTAGAGATGTTTGTTTACCTGCCACACAACGACTTTGGTCCCATTAGTGAGTAGCGATATAGTATTTTTAACAAACATCGCGTGCAGTTTCTGTACTTTCGATATGTTATGTTTCCACATGTATGCTTTTATTTCCGGATTTGAAGTCCTGCAAAGAAAGAAGAATTTGATTTGCACCATTGAGTCGAAACGAGAACATATGAATTGATCAGTTAGTGATGGTAAATGGGAAAAAGGAAAAATAAAAATAATAAAATGTCTCGTAATTTTTTGCAAATGACTTCGACTAATAAAGTCTAGCATGTCACGCACGATAAAGCGACAAAACGAGAAAGCCGTGTGCGCTCAATTTGGCATGCGCAAAGCAGGCACGTACCCTGGGGGGGATACTTGCGATTCCCCCCCCCCCCCCCTCCCGACCCGAAATCCGATTATTTGTATAGAAAAGTGATTACAGCGCTTTCTTTTTCATAGATTTTCTATGAAAATCCCCCCGAAACACATCTCTATATCTTTCTCGTGTTCTCGGAGGAAACATGCTAGAGCTCTAGAAGCCTCACCAGCAAGAGGCGTCGACCTCATCACCGCCAATATGAAAGTATTTATCAGGGAACAGGTCCTGGACTTCGCGGAACAACTCGCGCAGCAGTGTGTAGACCTCCTCCCTGACCGGGTTGATAGGGCCCAGGCCCGTGACCGTCTCGCTGTTGCTGTAACACGTCGCCAGCAGTTCAGGGTGCGACTCCCCCCACGAACGGCTGTGACCTGTATCACGGAATATACAAGGTGTTAGGGTAAACAAGGCCGTTTTTCAGAGACTTTTGAGCGTGATGGAAGTCTGAGCATAAGGCCGAAAACGTATGAATTTTCATATGTATTTTTATTTTATTTCTTCATAAACAGGCTTAAAAAGGTTTGAGTTTAGTAGAATATACAACAAAACTGAAAAACTCAAAAGAAAAAAGGAAAAAGGGAAAATAGAAAGAAAATGCATGATTATATGAATAAGATATACCTACAGCGCCTAAGTTATTCCCTAGCTAGCATGCCACCCCCGAGAAAACGACAAAAATCGAGATGTGCCTCCATCTTTATTATTTAACATAGGCCAGAAAGAGCGCGCATGACGTTTTTCTCGTTTAAACGCTTTGTCGTGGGTGGCATGCTAGCTAGGCTGGTTAGAATGGGTAATTAAACAGAATTATTTTCCTTTCCTATGTACCGGAGTTCAAACACAAACTCACATAAATTTCTTCTCTAAATCTATGACTAGATTTCTACCCCCCAATAGACTACGATCGTCGGTTAATTTGAAGAAAAACATTTTAACAAAACATTAAAACCTAATATTGCAGCCGATGACTTTTTCGTTCGCATCAATAAGAACATTAATTAGTTTTATAGAAGTCGGTACGATTCGCGACAGGGCTTGCATTAGTTTTTTTCTTGGCTTGACACCGACTTCTATAAAACAAATTAATGTTCTTGTGATCCGAACGAAAAAGTCATCGCCTGCAATATTAATTTTAGTTTTTTTGAAGGCGGTTTAAATTTTGTTTATTTTACAATTTTCAGTCGTGAATTCATTAGTTCAGTTTAATAGCAGTGCTTTAAATAAACAAACGCACTAGCCGGCACTACAATTTTCAAAGGTTCCCTTGATTTCTCTGGGATGCCATCATCAGTTCCTGGTTTCCTTATCATGGTACCACCCTTGGAATATCATCTTTCCAACAAAAAAGAATCATCAAAATCGGTTCATAAACGACAAAGTTATCCGCGAACACACATAAAAAAAATATAAATATACAGAGTGAAATTGATATCATTTTAGCATCCTTTTAAACTAAGAGTCTACCCATCGAACTGAACAACTTTTACTATGGGAGCTAACAGATCGGCGCAAAAAAAATCTACTGTTCCATACATTTGAGTCGCGAACTCGCGCTTCGACATTGCAGTTTAGTATGGAACAGCAGATTTTTTATTTGCTCCGATCGGTTTGCTCCAACAGTAAAAGTTGTTCAGTTTGATGGGTAGACTCTTAGTTTTAAAGGATGCTAATGATATCAATTTCACCCTGTATATATGTTCGAATTGAGAAACCTCCTCCTTTTTTGAAGTCGATTAAAATAAGAAAAGAAGAATTAGTTATTTGCTACCAGGCACGTCGAATTCCGGCATAACTCGGATACCGCGATCCCTTGCGTAATTTATCACCATCTTAATATTCTTCATAGTATACACCATCGATGAATGATATGCACCTTTCTCGCTGAAACAAATACCTACCGTCAACAGTCAAGAACTAATATGATCAATATACATTTTAGAAAAGTCTCCAAATAATAAAAAATATACATATTAATCTATAAATATGATGATGCACTTGCCACTTTAGTAGCGTAGGTGTTACTTAACAGCCAAAAATGTGCCATCCGAAGCACGGAAGGCACTAGCTAGTTCACAGAATTAAACAATAAACCAATTCGGGTCCTTTGAGTCGTCATTCGAGTCAGCTTCAAAAACACTGTGCCATTAAGTTGACCACAATTCCAAATAATATTGATTTTAAACATGTTACAGCCAGGCACACATCCAGGGGGGGATAGGTGGGATTTATCCCCCCCCCCCCCACCCACCCCCCAAATCCGAAATATGGAAAAGTGAATTGAAGTGCTATTTCGGATCAAATTAAAGATTGAAAAATTAAGTCTCGGGCGGGACTTGAACCGGCACTCTTCCAAACCGGGGAATTGCATTATCCTATCTCGCCGAGCCCACTACCCAGAGAACGTAATTTTTAATCTATTGCGTCAGGGGAGACTTTTTTGTTCAATCCTTAATTCGACCATTTATTTGCCTCTGATCTGTACGGTGCTGTGGAGAATGTTTCAGGTCCATTTTCATTTCATGATAGCAAATAGCGCTGGGCCTACACTTCTGCGGAATTGGCAATAAGTTCCACCATTTACACACCTCAATTCAGGAAACCTCTTGCTCTGATAAGGAAAGCTCTGGTCATCGACGATGTGCCAGTGAAACACGTTCATCTTGTTCATGGCCATCGCGTCCAGGGTCTTCAGGATGTTGGTCATCTTCAGGTAGTGCCTCCCGGTGTCCAGGAGGAGACCTCTGTGCGGGTAGCGAGGGTAGTCCATTATTTCTGTTTTGTTTATACACACCTCCTGCAAATGTATCTTATATTATGGGACTGGCAAGACAGCAAAACTTCGATCCAACGGGATCTTTTCAGGCATGTATCCAGGGGTGTTTTTCTAACACCACTATAAAACGCTTATAAACAACAAAAAGTCGAATAAAAATGTATAATGCGACTATTTTTCTAAGTAGTTGAGTATACAGGGTTTTGTCTACGAAATCCCTTATTAGAAACCATTTAAGATATCGCATCATGATATCTATCTATGGTTACATATTAGAAGAACTAAACACAGTCTAACTATTTTCGACATAACTACGGTCGAATCACATACTGGTTTAAATGACTAAAGACCGTTTCACAGATTTTTGTTTAAAATACTGATCGATACCCATAAAGGTGAATTCACCTACGATTTATTCAACTACAATTAACTCATCTACGATGTATTCAACTATAATGAAATGACCTAAGGTTTATTGAAGTAACCGACGATTCACCTGAAGCCCAATTCCAAAGGTGTTTGTTGGGGTACGTATTTGAATGTCTAAAATAAAAAAAATTAAAGTGGCATAACCTACGATCAAAATCAAAATTTCTATGGAGCTCTGCGAAACACGTCCGTACTCTGGTCCCGCACGCGCGTTAGGTTAGCGAGGAGCGAAGCGACGAGCATGTTAGGTATCTTGCGACCCACAGCGCGCGAGCCGAGCGAGCGGAGCGAGCGTGCCGCGGCAGCGGCCGGCGAGTGCCAGAACTGAATTGCTACTATTTACCCTTGAACCTTATTTTTATTTGACCTTGAACATGAAATGGAGGGTTTAATTAAAGGGAATGTTTTTGGGTAGACTGGGTAAATAGTAGCAATTCGGTTCTGGCACTCGCCGGCCGCTGCCGCGGCACGCTCGCTCCGCTCGCTCGGCTCGTGCGCTGTGGGTCGCAAGATACCTAACATGCTCGTCGCTTCGCTCCTCGCTAACCTAACGCGCGTACGGGCACCAGAGTACGGACATGAGTACGAAACGGAGTATGAAAACGCTTCCTTTAAAGACATTGACATTGTAATTACCCACCACTAGAAGTATCAATCGAGCGCACAGTATATTAATACTGTAGGTATTAACCTACCCTCGTTTTAGTAAACAATCCAGCGCGGCGCGCAGTACTGATAAGCCGTACGTAGGCGAGTCGTCCATTAGGTATTTCAAACGTAGTTGAAACATCCAATAGCTAAAAAAACCATTAGAATAAACGTTCGATAGTGCATTTAATTTTAGTTTAATCAAAACTATGTAAGTTGAATAGTACTTGAGTCGACCAATATGCGCTATAAACATATGTGATTCGACCGTAGTTATGTCGAAAATAGTTAGACTGTGTTTAGTTCTTCTAATATGTAACCCTATCTATCTATCTATCTATACTATTATAAAGCTGTAACAGAAGTGTGTCTGTACATTGAAGATATTTACAAAAAATAAGTTACGATATGGTTTTCAGGTATCCCTGATTCCATATCACCAATTTTTGGATTTTTTGTCTGTCTGTTTGTTTGTGTGTTTGTTTGTTTGTTTGTTTGTTTGTTTGAACGAGTATCACGCAAAAACTACTGAACCGATTTTGATGAAAGAGATGAAATTCTTTTTTTGTTTGATAGCTTATGATCTGACTTAAAATCTGGTATATAATTTGTGCGGACGAAGTCGCGGGTTAACGCTCGTTCTTTATAAATGTAAATTTTAGTTAAAATTTAGGGTTTAAGGATGGAGTTAATATTATAAAATGAATGAACTTTTGAATGAATAACTTCCGTCGTCTCACGAGAGCCTTATCACAGATTAATATTAGGTTACCTTCTATGCCATCGGGTTTACCTAAGGACAACAAACAACAACAATAACTCACGTAATGTTCATCGGTGAGATAGAAAAGCTGTGAGAAAGTCTCTAGCCCCCTCAATATTCCCCATACGGAATCGCTTCGAAGTACAGATGTGTCCGAAATTGAAAGTTCATCTGAAAATAATGAAAACATTTAGTTAAGTATACATTTTTTAGGGTTCCGAAATCAACAAGGAACCCTTAAGGTTTCGTCATGTCCGTCCGTGCGTCTGTCCGCGACTTAGGTCAGAGACGCTTGGTAATAAAAAGCTGTAATTTGGCATGGATATTAACCACGCCGACAAAGTGGTAAAATAACATATTGAAAAAAAAAAATTAAGGTAGGTACCTCCGCTACACGTGAAGTGGGGATGACATTTTTTTTCTCGTCTGCCCCATGTTGTGGGGTATCGTTTAATACGTCTTTTTATACTTATTTAGGTACTCAGCAATATTGACTATGGCAGCAAGCAACACATAGTCAAAAAGAAAACGATGCGATACCTTGATGAAAAGGGATGAAATGAATTTCATTCGTCCTAGTTGTAGGTACTTAATTTATTAGCTTTAGTATTCATTCACACAAGAAGTATTTTAAGGGCCTATGTCGAAAAATAATTGAAGCGAAATGGGCGTGTGATAGCTTATATTACTGCCTGATGCGAGAGAAAGAGATGGGGCGGCGCGCGCGCCTGAAACGACGCAACCGTATAGCAAACTTTATTTAATTGTGATTGTACTATTTATGTAAGTTCAATTCTGCTCTAATCAAAATTTGTAAAATATCAATCTCTTTCTTTTAAATCAAGTCTCGTGTTTCTATTATTCACCGTTTAGCAGTTCTAAGCGTTTATAAATAAAAACGGAGGTTACTTTGGCTGGTTTTTCCATGGAGAAAATGTGTCTTAATCGTGTTTTGTTGGTTTTGGCTCTTGTCAAAACTTCAATTATATGTTCAATTTACACATATCCGCTAATCATACTCCTACTTACTTCATGATATATGACATCGTTCTAGTATATGACGCTTTGAAGAATCCTATTTTTTTCACATAGCCTCATATAAGCAAAACAGATATTATACCTACCGACCCAGCTATACAATTTGGTATAACAATGAAACAAATAAGTCAGGCCAGGCCATGAAACTGTTTTGTAATCCCTAATTCATATTTTCACGGTGGCTATTTCGTCGAAGACCAAAATAAAAACATACATTTTGTATCGGTTAAAATAAAAGAATACCTACGTAAGTGAGTAAGTAGGTATCTACATAAATTACTGTCAACCTCGAAAGTTATTTTGAAAATATTATTTGGAAAAAAAAAAAAAAAAAAAAAAGACCTTGACTAAAAATCCCGGCAAACCCCACTTGCTGGATAGGCCTCTTCATTTTCCCGCCAACCAGAACGGTCCCTCGCTATCACTAGTCCCTACGTCCCTAGTCCGGCTAGTCCCGTTTCCCGGCTACTCTACATACATGTCATCCGACCACCCTGGTTGCTGGTCCCACCACCTTCATTATAAGTTTGAGAAAAAAAGAGTGTAGGTCCATACAGGGTCCTTCTTAATATGCTGACACTTTTTTAAGGGGATGATCAGACCATCAAACTAAACAACTTTCTCTATGGAACCAACATCGAAATCGCGAAAAAAAAAAACTCGAGTAGGTTTGCAGTTTTGTATGGAGGAACTGATTTTTTTTCGCGATTTCGATGTTGGTGCCATAGAGAATGTAGTTCAGTTTGACGGTCAGGGGTGCGATTTTTGAATCTCATTTGCTGAGCTCAGCTGTTGAAAATGTCAAAATTACTATGGAGATAAGATAAGCATCTATCTACTGCTGATTTAACATTCAAAAATCATACTACAGGAGTGTGATTATTGAAAGTTAAATTAGCAGTAGAAAGATGCGTATCTCCATACATTTTCAACTGCAGAGTTCAACGTATGAGATTCAAAAATCGCACTCCTGGGTTACGTTATGATAATTTGAAGTAAGAAATATAAAAGCGTTTTTAATTAAAAATAAAAATTTACTAGTTAATTGGCAAACTCGGTCAAAAAGCAGACGCAAATAACAGCAATTTTCGTCTAATTATACTTTATTGGAGTATTTTTGGTAGTTACGGAATAGGTTGATTGAACTACTGGTAGTGTCACTCATTTCAATTTCTTCAATTAAGTATCATAACTTTTTGTAGTGTTATGCATCGTAACTCAGAACCTAGTTTGTTGGGATGTGAGCGTTCACTTTCCAATATACCTATTTAAATTATATTATTCTATTATTGTACCCTAGGATAAGAAAGATTTGAATGTCAATATTGTGACTGGAACTGGAGATACCTTATGCTAATATTTAAGATCATTGTAATAACTACTATACATTATTGAATTGAAAACGATAAGAAAATTATAGAACTTTATATATTATACACAATCATGTAAAGTACATTATTATATAAACTAATATAATAAATAATACTTACCTTCCTTTATCTGTCTTTAATAAGATTATTTAATTTTATATAAATTAAATAATTTTGACAAAAGAACTTATAACTAAGGACATATTTATAGGCGACAAAAGTTAAGAAAGGAAAATAAGGAAGAAAGAAAGAGTTGACAATGAACCTATTAATATTCCAGGATCCTTCAGGAGGCTTCTGGTCTGAATGTTGAACGAGCCTAAAATACTAGCGGCGTTGCCGCGTTGTATTGTCAATGCTATGCGTTGTACCAGAAACGAACCGGACGGAGTGGGGGTCGCAGCCCCTGTCCCAGAGCCGTCGGCTCAATTCTATAACAAAGTCCTTTGCCTCTGCGCCTCAGGGGCCGGCTGTCTGAATGGCGAAAGGGACAAATATGTGGTTCGCTTCAAATAGCTTCCAAAGCAGGAGTATCTGGAGTGCTTCAGGTGTGCCGCGTGTTCGGCAGCTGACCCGGCTACCTGCGTGGTACTAGGAAGGTATATTGGTGCAAAGATGCTCACGCAGGTAGCATCCCATTGGAGGCAGCGGCCCTTCTGCCAAGGGATAAGGGTTAGGCCATCGGGCCTTCTGCTATCGGTACGACTCAGTCCAGAGGGCTCGCTGACGTTGGCTGAAATGAGCGCCCCGCGGAACAGGTCATTCAGCGTGTGGTGGCGTGAAAAACAGCTCGCGGATTTCCGACAGCTCAGGGCGTGGTGGCCGTTGGCCTGAACGAGAGAGCCACAAACACAGGAGTGTGTGACGCATGTGTCCGAACCGAGTCTGAGAGCAGTGGCAATATTGAGGGAGGTGTTGTCTAATAAGGTGCCTAGGCGAGGGGAAGGTACGGCGTGAAGCCATGGATGCTCGGACAGCCCGAAGTCTCGCGAGGTCTACGCCTGTGGCGCTGCCTGTGAGTTGGGCGAGAATGGCCTTCGTGCGGATTTCGTCCCAAGCTGTTTGGCTTCCGAGTGCGTCAGGGAAATTCTTGTTTGGGTGGAGAAATTTCCACGCTGTAGAGGCCACATCAATGAAGGGCAAGTACAAATCGTCGCCATTGATGGAAAGGATGCGAGCGACGAGAGTTGCTGCCCCGTGTGATGATGATGCCGCCAAGAGTTCTATGATTTTATCGTTTCCAGTCAAATTGTACTACAAATTGCTTGCAATGTAAAACTTTTCCTATAGACAATATTTGATTTACATGTGAGGGCATAATATTATTACGATGGAACGCATCGGGGCGGAGCGGGACGCATCGCAGCGGAAAATGCGTACTTCGCACACTAGAGCGGGCCGGGTCCCAACACGTTGACGGATTTTTAGATTGTCGTAATAATGGCAGACGTTGTAAAATGTTCCGCTTGATATAGTACACTACGACGGGCCACATGGGGGCGGGAAAATGCAACCCGCTCTGCTCCAGCGCGGCGCAGTAGATGTGCGTTAGTTATAAAATTATAAATTGTATATTTGCTCGGATTTTTGCGCTGCGGCCCGACATTCACACAGTTCGCCACCTCCCCTTGTCATCACTTTGACACCTCAAACCTTCAATATGCTAAAATGCGCCTTCCCTATGGATTTATAACCAAGACAATACCTATGCCAACTTCCTGGCCTTACCAGATAGCAATTTCTAGGAGTAAACTTGTGGGTTGTGGCAAGTTTATATCAAACTTTTAGTTACCCTCCTCCGACAAACTTGCATAATATTTGCTCGATGTTTGCCAATGCAAACTTGTGTAATCTATATCATCATCAATTCATCACACTTCCATTTCAGTCCAGTATGGAAGGAGTTATTAACCAGTTTGTAGTAGGCAGCCTTGCTTACGTCTACATCAGAGTACTTCTTCCATACTGAACCGGAATGGAAGTGTGATGATAATAAAGACTAAGTGCGCATTAGCAAACATTATAAAAGCTTGTCGAAGGGTAACTAGAAAGTTTGATATAAACTTCCTAGAAATTGCTTTCTGGATTGCTACGACTGCTTCAAAATTTTGTTTGTAGTTGTAGGAATCCTTCTGAAAGGGATTATGATCGTCAGTTTATGTATGTGCGTATATGTACTTACATTGTTCATCCATGTCATAATAAGGATAATCTTCACACGGTTTCGTCAGGTTTATCTCAAGTTCTCGCAACGTGCCCATGTAGTTTAAATAAAATTCCTTCGAAGGAGAGGATAAGTTCCCGTTCCTCCGCGAGTCCCTCCGGAGCCATCGCTTTACGTTCGCGAGTGTCGATAACGTCGATAAGTATCGAATAGCTGCCTTCGATAATATGGTACAGTTATGATTTGTTATCTGTAAACATGTTACGAAGTATGTAAGTATGTAGGTTTTTGTATCTTAGATCAAAGATCTGGAGTGCGATTTTTGAATCTCATTCGCTGAGCTCTACAGTCGAAAAACTTAAAATTACTATGGAGATATGCATCTTTCTACTGCTGATTTGACATTAAAAATCGCACTCCTGAAGTATGATTTTCGCAAGTCAAATCAGCAGTAGAAAGATGCATATCTCCATAGTTATTTTGACATTTCGCACTCCAGGATTGCGATTTTTGCAAATCAAATCTGCAGTAGAAAGATCCGGGTCTCCATAAATTTTCAACTGCTGAGTTCAACGTATGAGATTAAAAAATCGCACTCCTGGGGTGCGATTTTTGAAACTCATTCGCAGAGCTCAGCAGTTGAAAATGTCAAAATTATTATGGATATATGCAGCTTTCTACTGCTTATTTGACATTCAAAAATCATACCCCAGGATTGCGATTTTTGAAAGTCAAATCAGCAGTAGAAAGATGCGTATCTCCATACACTTTCTGCTGCTGAGTTCAACGTATGAGATTCAAAAATCGCACTCCAGATTCGTTATTGACCGCCAAAAAATACCATGATTTGATATAGAATCGGGTAGTTCAACATGTTCACATGTCAATTTTTAATGAGATTTCATTATTGGTCCCATAGGAAAAGTTGTTGAAACATTTGATCGAACCTGAAATCGCACAAAAAGTAAGCTGTTCTCTACTAAACTGAGCTTACCTACTCGATTCAAATGTAAGATTGTAAATTTGTACATACTTACTTACTTTTTACTTTTTTAGTCTCAATATTCTATATTTGAATATATACTTTTTACCCAATATATAATATAGTAGGTTAAGTTAATATTAATTGAATATCCAATATAATGTAAGTTATTCATGAAACACTTGATGTTTTTTATGATTTCTAGTTTGCTCCCGTAGGAAAAGTTGTTTAGTTTGATGGTATGAAATGAACCACACTAAAAATGTTAAAAAATTACTCAGCATTTTCTGAATCTGAAAATCCAAGGCTTATACAAAAATGCTGCTGATTGTACCTATCACAAAAGGAAATCTTAGTACCGAGTTAATTAAACCAATGTAATTTATTACGCCGCGCCGACATTAAACCCTGTGATTAAAAACCAATCCCATTTTTTAGAAAATAAAAATGTTCTTATACAACGTGTTAATGAATTAACACAAAATTAGAAATTAGTTTGTCTAGAATCGAGAGGAGAATCGAATTGGTAATTTTCTTCAAAATATCAAATAATTTGTTTGTAAAATTTAAAATTTACTGAACCCGATGTCAATCCACCGCACGGGCACACTCACCCTACTTACTACCAAAACAAGATTCTTAAAATGTTTTCATTAATTGGTGAAATGATAACAAACACTTTTTGCCTCAAAACTTAAAATGCGTAAATTATGGTTTCAATCTAATTATTTTGTTATAAATCAGTTGGGGTGTATGAGGTTTTGCGCTTATTCATTAGTAACACGTTATTATATAATATTTTTAATTATTTTTAATGCACTTAACTGCTTAAGTACCTATTTTACCTTTGTTTGTTTTATCTATTCAAAATAAAATATAAACTTTATACAGGGTGTAAGTGACAGCCTAGAAAATACTAAAACGGAGAACTCAGACCATCAAACTGAACAACTTTCACTGTGAAGCCTACCTCAGGAAACGCGATAAAAAATCAGCTGTCCCATACAAAACTGCAGTACCTACCTGACTTAAATGTATGGGACAGCTGATTTTTTTTCGCGTCTCCTGAGGTAGGCTCCATAGTGAAAGTTGTTCAGTTTGATGGTCTGAGTTCACCGTTTCAGTATTTGCTAGGCTGTCACCCTGTATAAACTCACGCGATCAAATCAGCAGTAGAAAGATGCCTAATCTCCATAGTAATTTTGACATTTCCTACTGCTGATTTGAGCGTGTGACTTTAAAAAATACCACTCCTGCATAAAATAAAATTCGGTGGAAGAGTATTTGAAAAAAAGTTTATACTTATTTAAAAACATGTGTAGTGTTGAAAGAAAATTAAATCGATATTTCTAACAAGTTAATAGGTTCTATATATGAATTAAAAAAATATATATCACCTTAAATTCAAATTGCAATGGTACGAATATATAAAAATCGTTTGTCTTTTTTTCCAACTGAGGCTTCGGCCAAACTTCGCCTTTCGTAGGCGGATACTTCGGCCCGGGATTAAAAACGCATGTCACAAAATACGCAGCAAAAGCACTAAATATTAAAATATACTGAAACATTTTCCCTCTAAAACTCTCGAGTAATATAGGACGCGTGTTATTATCAGGTCGGACTACCAGTAACTGCATGTTACACAGAAGACAGAACTTGCCTATTATAATGCCTACGTTTTGTTTTGTTCACTTGTTACGTCTCGTATGTCGCGTCTCGTCGCGTCGTCGTCGTCGCGTCGGGATCGAGGGAGCCGAGTGTCCATTCGATCCGAAGAATACGAAGATTATAATAAACAGACAGATTGACTGCCAGTTGCACGTATGTACGTTTAAGCATTCCTATACCTAATTAGGAAGTACCTACTGGAGGTACTTTACTAAGTTTTAAGCATTGACCAGGCAGTCCAGGCATACGTTTGGAGGGGGAGGGGTTGTGTGGAGTGGGATGGGTGGAGTGGAGTGGCAGGGGTGAAGTAACTTAACTTAACCTAACCCAATGAAGTGGTCGCTCTGAGTCTATTCCGGTACATACCTACTTTCAAGTGGAGTGGAGTAGGAGGGGTGGATGGATTGGAGTGGAGTGGAGTGTAGATTTTGAAGTTTGAAGTTGAGTGGGATGGGTGAAGTGAAGTGGGAAGGGTGGAGTAACCTTTTTTTTTTTTTTTTTGGTGTCGGGGGGGAAATCTTCAAAAGATACCCGGCTCCTTAGGGGAAGAGTCGGGTTATGTGGGATTTTTATCCACTAAAACCCCCCCGGTGGTCACCTCAGCGCATGTCAAAGGGCCATGGGGAAGCAATGTGCGTCCACGGCCCTTCTCGCGCTTCGCCGAAGCTCTCCCGGCTCGGCACTGATGCCGGGCCAACACTCCCGCAGCGTCTCTGCGCTGCAGCGGGACGGGACCACGCCGTACTACCACTGCCTTCCAGGGGTCGCTTGGGCGGCCTGAGCCCCTTCTCCGACCGTCCGCGACCCTGGGCGCCCCTATCCCGGGGCGTTGTTGTGACGCATCGGGGGGCCAACTTGGCGTCCCCGGCGTCTCCGTCTTCGGGCGGGATTTGCCCGCTCGCGGTCTCGCTCTGCGCTCTCCTTCTGGACCATGACGGTCTCGCAGAAGGCGACCGCGGCGTCCCATGCCGCCCGGCTCCCCAACATTGCTGCTACTAGGGCCGGTGGGGAGAGGTCATTTCCTGTAATTTCGACCAGGATCTGCCGCTCGGAATGCCACGCTGGGCATTCCTCGAGCGTGTGCTGCGCAGAATCCTGGTCGGCTCCGCAATGGTGGCACTGTGGTGTGGCTTCCCTCCCGATCCTGTTCAGGTACTCACCGAAACAGCCATGTCCGGTGAGCACCTGAGTAAGACGGTAGGTGACGCCTCGGCCTTCCCGGTCCAGCCAGGCCTGGAAACTGGAAAGTATCGCTTCGACGACGCAGGGTGGAGTAACCTAACCTAACCCAATCAGATTGCAAATCAATCTTTGGTAGGTCGTACACGCCGGAGAAGGTTACTGAAGAAAAACCTTCAAGTGTGTGTTGGGCAAAAAGACTTCGCTCTCTTTCTATTTGCGCGCGAACGAACGAGACGAAAGACGTGATACAGCCGTATCACGTGTAGCATGCTACGGCTTCTGTCACTACTGTACCTACGTATCCGTTGGCGAAGAAGCGATTACAAGTATACCGGAAAATTTTTGTTGAAATTCTCAGTTTCTGTTAGGTTTTTCTATTTAAAAAAAAATGGCTGCCATCTTGGTTGTGATGATTTTGCCAATGTCTAGTTTATTTAGCAAGAGTGCTTGACGTTATAATAATATGGTGCGGTAGTTTATGTTTTTCGAAAAGAACACTATCTTGAGCCACCACTGGAGCTTCGTTGTAGACCCGGGAGGGGGCAACTAACAATCGACGAGGGACGCGACTATCCAATAGCAGACCTACAACGCGTGGTTTTGTATTTAGTTATTGTTTCTCGTTTATTGTTCGTATATTCAAAATGTATACGAAGCCCATACAGCCACGTCCGATTCTTGATTCGTTGTTGACAGACAAAATAAGACCAAGATTGTTAGCACATTCGGGGGCAGTGACCGGCCACAGCAGTGATAACAAAAATAAAAGTTCTATCGTGTCTCGTTCACTGCCCACGATCGTGTTAATAATAAACCAACAATAATATGTAAGGGTTTGTACTGTGTCTTTTTGTTAATAATATTAATAAATATATTTGCTCATATACCTAATCGACCCCTCTCTGGTCAACGCCATCTATCGAGAAATTAGGAACTAGTTTTTTTTAAATATCAGAAAGCAGGCAGAGGAATAAAATGTCATTCAACCTCTATTTAATTTTACAGTATTTTTGAAATAACTCGATAAATAATGGATAGAAAAATCTGATAATCTCCAAATGGTTTTCTAATTTTGGTACCTTTCTTAAAATGAAATGTTGTAAATTCTGTCTGTATTATCAAAACATGTCCATAGTGTGCAGTGTTCGTATTTTTACAAGTGACCAACGAATGACCTGACTCAAATTGACTTTTTGCCGAAAGGCTGCTAAGACTATTTAGAGAACTTCAAAGGACTTTTTAAAACATTGAGATCTAGCGCTTTTTTGCCTTTTCTGTCACAGTTTTAGAACCCAATCGATTTTTTGAGGTGGCAGCTCTGGCTGTCACTTCAGTGCACTGACACTGACAGATTTATTTCGATTTTCGATTCGTCTATCACATGTTTTGTTTCTTTGTGGATTTTCAAAGATAAATCGCAATATAAAGGATCAATATTAGCTTTTTTAATTAAATTTAATTCGTGTTCTATCTAAACGTTAAGAAAAAGTCACAATGAAATCATTGATTTTGGCTTTTATCGCCAACTTTTTTGTGCACTGCCTCGCTGCAAATGCGAATGTCATTTCAGCTGAGGAGGAAGTCGGGAATGGACGGTACGTGATGGAAGGGCGAGTGTTTCCACCGGAGGGGCTGGAGCTCACGGAATGGCAGGCGGAGACACGGGTGCATGTGAATGGCGGCGAATATATCGGCTTCGTGCGAGACGACGGGACATTCGTCATCCACAACGCGCCCTCCGGCTCGTACGTAGTCGAAGTCATCCATCCCGACTATATGTACGAGCCAATCCGCGTCGAGATCAACTCGAAAGGCAAATACAGAGCTAGAAAAGTCAACTACATACAAACATCACAAGTAATTCAAGTGCCATATCCGTTAAAAATGAAAGCTGTATCCAAATTCAGATATTTCCAATTACGAGAGCAGTGGAGGTTGACAGACTTCTTGTTCAACCCTATGGTGATCATGATGGTGTTGCCGCTACTTCTTATCATGATTCTGCCAAAAATGATGAATGATCCGGAAACGAAGGAGGATTTGAAACAGATAGGGAACTTGACGAGGATGTCTGAAATGCCAGAGATGTCTGAAATGATAACTTCGTTGTTCAATGGAGGCGCGACACCGAAGCCTTCTACGTCAAAAGCTAAACAGATTAAGAAGAAACAATAGTGATATTAAAATTATCTAGTTAATTTAAAAGTTTTTATGTTCTATTTATATGTTTAGCGGTTTAGGTTGTGCATTGGCTGCACGTCAGTCAGGGTTGCTATACACATAAGCGGGTCTGCACTGTCAGGTATTTGTCGAGCTTCACAAGCAGTACTTGTTTGGCTTGTGCCGATCAGTTAGTTCGTTCCAGTAGACGCATCATAAAATTGTTACCAAAAGCCGACCGGCATAAGTCGAGCGGGTTTTCCCCGAAATATTTATCTACATATATTCGAGTTTACCACCCAGCAGTGTCAATTAATGCCGGCCCGCTTATGTGTATAGCACCCTTCAGTCATGGAACTGTTTTATAAGTATAGATTTATAGGTTAGTTGTGTTCAATAAAAACATCCTTGTCATGTTATTGTTTCATTCTAATCTTATTAGATCGGTTAGATCAAGTATAATATGGATGAGATTTGATAAATTTATATATTTTTTAGATTTGATATGAGAAGGATGTATGGTGGTTTGGGAGAGGGCTATGAATTCCTGGCTCTCACTGTGGAGACATGAGGATGTTGGGAAAATAATAGCTCATGTATGCTGTTGGGGTCCCGCAGCAAAACTCATTCTATAGTTCAGATTTCCTTTAAGATGTGTATTGTGTAAGGTAACATAATTTAATTTTACACCCTGTATATCATTATCTCAGCCCGCAGATCGCCATAACGACTGGTCCTGCGCTGCCCTCATCCAACGGGTTCCCGCCCTTGTATATGTATTGGCTATAATTATTATGTAGGGCCTAGGAAATGACCTTTAGGTCTAGGGTGACAGCTACAATAGATCTATCCAGGTCGCAGTAGCTATTTGGTCATTGACCAAGCCCTTATAACCAAATAATAATAATATTATGTAGGTATGTAAGGCTTTTATAAATAAAATAACAGTGTTCGATATTTTCGAGTTTTATTGGGAAATAAATCTATGAACACTCATCAATAATGAGATTTATACTCCATTCACAAGTTCTGTTTAACAACTTAGACAAAAAATAGTACACAAATACATACAAAAAGTAAAAAAATCAGTCATTTGGTAAATTTGGACGGAAACTACTTAAGTAACATGCTTACACTTAGGTATGAGATTCATTTAGTGAAGTATTTTATCATTTTTTATGGAAAATATAATCAATTATCTTTTGGACGAGTAAATACATTTTTGTACAATAATTTTTAAATTATACATATTTTTATGTGGGTCAACGGTACACCTAATAATTGTGAAAATTAAGCATACATTTTTAAATATAAGATCTAAACCAATATACATATCATAAGTCTATAAAATATTCTAGCAGCTGCAGTGCCAGTCTTTATATTGTCACAAATTTTATAAGGCATTTTGATATTGACGTCTTTTACTAGATTGCAAGATTTTGAATCACATTACACATAAATCAAGTGAAATAAAACAATTTTTATCTTACTTCTACCAATGATATTCTACTGCGGATAATTTATATTATTAACCATGGTACATATCTGCTCATCGTACAGAGCTATGGGTGTTCAAGTTAACGTTTTCTGGCATTTCATTTATTTTGGCTTTAGTGTGTCCAACAAGTTTAATTTAGTTTAAAGTTTAAATAAGGCAGAAGCGTTTATATACCAACATCGGGGTGGGATACACATTTATGCCTTGTGGGGTGAAAACCCTAGGTCCATGGGGACCACAAGCAAAACTGCTCATTAAAGAGCATCCTTGAGAGCGCCTTGTCGAGGGCACAGGCGACAGGAGGGCTGGCTAATAAAACTTTAAGCATTGGTTTCATTTTTTGAGGTCTTAGAACGTATCTGCATGCATACAACATGCATATTCTCACGACCCTGAGGGGGTAGTCAGTGATATTCTGAAACCTCAGAACATCCACGATTCACCACTGGTATAACATATCTAAAGGTAGAATACCATTGTCTTCATATAAAAGTCTAAAGTGATACCATTATTAACAAATAGATTTGCTGGCTTTATATTCAATAATTTTTACGTAATTTTTCGCGGTCAAGTACGCATTCTATGCTACAATAAAAATCTTTTCGAATTAATTGGCAGTTGTCCATGATTGTGATATGCTAATTTGTTTTCAAATCGACTGCATTAAAATATCAAACAGA
Organism: Agonopterix arenella; assembly: GCA_927399405.1. Taxonomy (NCBI): domain Eukaryota; kingdom Metazoa; phylum Arthropoda; class Insecta; order Lepidoptera; family Depressariidae; genus Agonopterix; species Agonopterix arenella. The sequence goes on along the minus strand of OV656708.1, from coordinate 15,121,463 downwards.
TTAAAAAGAAATGCTTAGAGCACCGAAGGAAGAACTCATAATAAAATTGAGGTATACAAAGACAAAATGAGAAAAGAGAAAAAAAATGTTAGATTAGATTTAACTTTTACATACAAGTCCTCTAAAACACAAACTTTCTAAAACATCAAGTGAAACCAAAAAACTCAGTTTTTGAACTCAGCAGTTAAAAATGACAATATTAATAGTAATATAGTCATTTTCAACTGCTGGAATTGCTTGGATTTTCAAGTGGAAAGATGCATATCTCCATAGGGAGATATGCATCTTTCCACTTCTGATTTGACATTCAAAAATCATACTCCAGGAGTGCGATTTTTGAAAGTCAAATCAGCAGTATAAATATGCGTATCTCCATACATTTTCAACTGCTGAGTTCAGCGAATGAGATTCAAAAATCGCACTCCTGGTCGGATTTTAATAAAAAAACTATCAATATCATGAACCTATTTGGAAACCTTTTTAACGGTTTCACTTTTAGTAAATATGCAAATTCTAGAGGATTTATATTTAGAGATAGCTTTTACATCAAGTTTACTGAAAATTCGTCATGTATCTTAATAAAATGTCATAAACAGATTTAAAACAAATCTATCATCCATCACATAAATCTAAAACAACTAAAATTAGTAGCGTTTTGTCTATACCGTGTGACACAGTTTAAATATGTTCGCTTATTTGTACAGACAAACATTATCTCTTAAACATTTATAATAAATGATAACTGGAAAACACTCTCGCAAGTCTTTTTTTTATAAAATGTACACAAATAATTAGGGGGTGTTTATATTAAACAAGTTTCATCCCCGTGGCCCACTAGTCGAGAACACATCTTTAAATTTGAGACAAAAAATCATTTAAAACCTTTGAACTATTATGTCCTATGTATAGAACACGACAGACAAACGTCATGCACCACGTGAGAGTAGGACGAGTGCGGACGGGTGAAAGAGACAGTCGCCACAATTGAATGGAGATGGGAACAGAGTAAGGAACCGCGGTACATAATTACTCAATGTTTAAAATTGTAATTTTTACATAACTAAATCCACAACTGTAAAATTATACTTTCAGGATTTTTCATACATTTTTGTCGAGAAACTTTCAAACATTTTCTATGGAACAGCTAATTCTTTGTCGCGATTTCGATATTGGCTCCATAGTGAAAATTTTTCAGTTTCTGAAGCACCCTGTTCCGTATTCAAAACGACAATCAATTCTACGGTGTATAATGTTTGATAATGGATCTAAAATAACAGATGCCTCAATCTGGGTGGACCCTGAGCAAAGAAACGTATGTACTGAATCACTTTGTTCTACAAACTAGTACGGAATGGAGAAAAGAATAGGAATGCTAGTACTAAATAGACGGCAGTAAAGGAATAGCAGGTGAAAGCAATAGCGTTAGAATTAGACTACGAACATCCAAGGCGCTGGTAACAGATTGCTCGACTGAAACCTAAAGCAGCGATTACGTTTCCCTACATGTCGGGCCCGATTCGGCATACATTGCTTGCTTCGGTCGCTATACTTTAATAAATAGAGAACAAATTAGGCAATGCATGCCGAAATCGGGCCCGATCACCTGAAAATGTCATCGCTGGCTTATTTAGCCGCCCATGACATTTTACATAATTTTCGTCCGACTTCAGTGAAAATATTAGGAGCGCAATTTTTAGTGGGGATGTACGCACGGCGACACATCAAGCTATACAAAACCAACATTGCTGGCCGCGCGACGCTATACGTTACTCTACCTACGCGCGGCCAGCTTATGTTGGTTTTGTATAGCTTGATGTGTCGCCGTGTGTACAGGGTGTAATAAAACACCCTAGTCATTTTTAAAGGGGTGATAACCCATTCATATGCTTTGTCTCAGATCTGCGCTACTCCCTCTATCTGCGTTGTCTTAGATTTGAGACAAGATCACCTAGGTCACCTTTCACGTTAATTTAAATCTTATGATAAAGATTTGAGGTGGTTTTTTGTTTTCTTTTTATCATGAATGAAATAACCTACCCAGGACAAAATGTTCTCTGATAGGTTTTGTGTGTTCCTCACATTTTTTTTTAGAGAATTTGAAATATTTCTGAGACTCGACGCGCGTAAACTCTGAACGTAACTTTGGTACATTTTTCGCGACCCTGACGCATACGAAGGGTTAAGACTATAAAACTTAACCATTTTCACTATGGAAACATGAAGAATTGAAGAAAGATAAAAGCTGTTTCATACAAAACTGCAGTACTTACTAGACCCAAATGAATGAGACAGCTGTATTTAATCGATGTTGTCTCCACAGTGAAAGTTGTTCAGTTTGATGGTCCAAACCACCCCATTAAAAATGACTAAGGTGTCTTGTTCCACCTTGTATATCCTACCATCTACAGCCTAAATGCTTTAACTGATTTCGATAAATGCAGTGTCTATAATCACAATGTTTTTCTAACATCATTTGTTAAAAGACAATGCGGGATTTTATATGGAAGGTGGCGCCTTAATTTCCGCCAATTTTTTTGGCGCGGCCAGCAACCAAACATGAATATTTTAGTTCAGTATAAAGTAACAAACAAAATTTGGTATCACATGTATATCTCTAAACTCAGTCCGAACAGAGATATCAAAGCTTGAAGTTGAAAATTAATTACGTTTACTTCAACCATTTATATCTCCTTTCGGATTGAGATTAGTGTTACGGCACACTTGCTGAACGTTCCGCGCCGAACGTTCCGTCGAATACGCGCGCAACGCTTTTCCCTGTACCGGCGACACACCATTACGCGCCATTTCCCTAGTAGACGCGTATTCAACCGAACGTTCGGCGCGGAACGTTCCGCATGTGTGCCGTAACACGAGATATATTTGTCATAAGTATTATTTGTCACTTTATTATAAATTAAAATATTTAAGTTTGGTCGATGTCCGCGCCAAAAAATAGGCAAAAAAAAAACAAAAGGCGCCATTTTTAGGCATTGACTTTTAACTTGTTTTGTTAGAACCATTTCGGTTCAATTCTTTGAATTTTTGTATTTACTTTCGAAATGATAAAGTCAATATTTCTTACCGCTACAGTGAATGTATATTAAAACTAACATCTAAACGGTGGTTAACAACAAAATACATATAATAATCGAGATTCTACACGTTTAGCTGCCATTAATACATCATTCATACATCTTTTACTATATTATAAACAAATTTTTTCACAACTACCGTTAATTTTGTCACACAATTTAAGAAATTCAATCCCTTATTTCTTATCTATATCGTACTTAAGTTCAAATAAGATCACTGGAACCAAACTGATCAATGTTAGTAATGTATACAAATACATATATGCCATAATGGCTTAGCTTCAGTGATGTTATTTAATATAATAACAAGAAAATAATATTCTGCGTTAGGTTTGATTTTAACATTTAAATTAAACATTTTAATACGGGCGTAACTCTCAAATACTAAATTAAAGTGAAATTGTATTTAGGTATTTTAGCAATATTTGTTAAGTGATGCCTCCGTGGCACAGATCACCCCCAATAGATACCGCATACAAGGCCGCCGACGTGCGCCAAACATCTATGATTTTGCACTGATATAAGCAATGCGAGTGAGCGAGCTCGAAGTAGTGCGACCTTGAAATGGCCAATCATGTTGCGTTATTTCGTGCCCCGCTACCCGCACTTACCGCCAAAAATGGTGACTTCGGGCCTGTACAAAGTTTTCAGTATGCGGTATCTATTGGGGGTAATCTGTGCTCCGTGGTGACTTGGCAGTATACTGATCACTAGTAGAGTAATCGTAGTGGAGTTTGATATAAGTTATAGGTACAGGGTGTAACAAAACATCCTAGTAATAGTTAAAGGGTGGTTTAGATTATCAAAACTGAACGACTTTTAATACAGGGTCAACATAGAAATAGCGAAAAATAAATCTAGTGATCCATACGTCCATTCCAAAACATCAACGGCCACTTTATTTAAACTTATGGAACAGCAGATTCTTTTTCGCGATTTCGGTGTTGGCACAATAGTGAAAGTTTTTCAGTTCTGAAGCACCAACTTAAGTATGTAATGCATTTAATTTTGCACCCTGTATATGAGTTTTGACGAGACGATGGTTCGTAGCCAAAAAATGCAATTAAAACGCCAGTATTATAGTTATATAAAATACCAAAGAGAAACAAACCTAACGCAGACCCGACAAGACAACTACGTGATATGTATCGTGGGTGACAAGTAGCGTGCTAGGGTTGCCAGTACACCGATCAGTAGTATTGGTAGGGCGGCGGCGGTGGAGCGCAGGGCTGCGTTGTAGATCGCGCAGTAGGGACACTGCGAGGAGCCGCACACCTCGCAGATGTTGAGGAGGTAGGTCGGCAGCGCGTCGAATATCGTCTCGTTGTAACGCTCTGTGAGCAAGAGTCATTGTAACGCTCTGTGAGCAAGAGTCATAGTTTGTCAAGAATTTATATATCATCATCAGTCTATACATCTAAGTCCCACTGTAGGGCATAGGCCTACCCTCAAGGAGCTATGGATGTATGGGCATTAGTCCACCACGCGTGCCCAATGCACTTCACATACGCATCGGAAAAAAATGCCTTCTTCAGCGTATGCCGGTTTCACTCACCGTTTTAGAGCATATGTATAAAAACGGTAATTTATATACGGTGTTAGGGTAAACAGTTGCATTACTTTAAAGGGTGATTGTACCCATGATACTGAACAACTTTCCCTAAGAAACCTATAGGTCCAAAAATTTGTTTGCGAATTTCCTACATGTTTCTTAGGGAAAGTTGTTTAGTATCATGGGTGTACCCATGATCACCCCTTAAAGTAACGCAACTGTTTACCCTAACACCCTGTATACAAGCTAGTAAAGTGAACTCACCGGGCGCGTAGTAGTCGTAGACGCGCACGGGCAGGTAGCGCGACATGTTCGCGACGGGGTACCACCGCTCTATAGTGAAGTTTACGCATGTAGGCTCGTGGTCCAGCTGCAAAACGTGCACATTTATTAGATTCAAAAGTTTATTTCTTTTCTAGTATGATTTTATGATACAGAGCTTATGGACGCTGCCGATTTAGAATGACATGCAGGATTTTGTCGATTTTATCATTAGAAAGGTGAATTCGGGAGTTCATACCATTTCCCACTTCAAAGACGGGAGGGTTCGTGACCAGGCCCCAAAGTACTTTTTGTGATACCCTGATAGCTCAGTTAGTCGTGAATCTGCCTGCTGATCCAAGGGACGCGGGTTGGACTCGCGTAAGGGGCAAATATTTCAATCAATCAATCATACTTTATTTGACACCGAAAAACATAGTATACAGAGAGCAAACAAATATTTTAAAAAAAATTACAAATATTTGAATGATGATTATTAATATTTTTACACCAGTCATAGATTTTTAGTATATCGATCGTTGTCTAGTCATCATAATACAATTCCGATCTAGATTCTGAAACTTCAAATGGAACTAGATAATCTGTGTAACGTTGTCTAAAGATATTAATTATTTAGGACCCGTTTCACCATTTTTGGATAAGTTCTTGTTAGCTTATCTAACAGCTCGTTTTCATACAAAATATGTCAAACGATCCGTCAAATAAGCTATCAAGAACTTATTCAGAAGCAGTGAAACACGCCTTTAGTATAGTACACTCACGTAGTGGAAGTAGAAGAGGGTCTTGGTGGGGAGGTACTTGGCGCGCTGTAGGGTCGGCACGCGGCGCGACAGCACGTACGCGTCGAGCTTCTGTTGCTGGATCATGTAGCCCGTCGGCACCGCCACGTCCAGCACCGCCATGCCTGACCGCGGGGACTCCGACAGCAGGGTCCAGCTGGAACGACCACAATTGTTATAGACGAATTCTAGATCCAATTCACGAACCAATCTCAACAGTCCACCCTATAATTTGATTTTCGTACAACAATAAGTTCTGACCTAAATCTTCATTATATTTTGGGTGCAGTCTTTTACTTTTTCATTAATTTATTTATTATCTTGGGAGTTTCTTGCAGTTTCTTCTCCATGGTGTAGCACTTACGAAACGGTAATAAATGTAGAGTCAGTGAAAGAAATAAGTACAATATAAAATGTACTGACGAAGAAAATACATATAGTTATAATGTATTTTCTTCAATGGTCAGAGACTAGGCTACAACAAATAATACCTGGCGCAGCTCTGGAACTCGATGTGAGACTGATTCCTGCCGTAGAAGTGTGCGTGGGAGAGCAGGCTGAAAGAGCGGACGGGCGGGTCGGTCTGGAAGCGAGGGATGTCCACGTTGTACTGCACCGACATCTGCAGGATCGCGTACCCCGCCCCCCGCGCCGTCACCTTCACCGTGCCCCACGCCTCTGGGATCTGAGGGGAGGGACTCAATTATTAACATTCAATGACACAAGAAAATATCGCTGCAACAACGCAGTTGAAGGCTAACCTACATAAGCTTCAAGCAAGCTTCTGGAGAGAAAAGCAGCAATGTTTACTTTCGCATATTGTGAGCAAACTGATAATTAGTGGCAATAAACTTTATTCTATTACTTATATTGAAATTGACATAAATTTATTACGGAAAACGATTTTTATAAAAAAATTTACTAGTAAAATTACACTCTTGTTATCTTACATTTACATCCAAAGATTTAATTTGATCGGACCGCGACCAAATAAAATCTTTGCTTACACCCAAAGAGAATATAATCACTACTTACACCCTACGTTAGTAGTAGTACACAAGAGTACACTACATATGTCAAGATTTCAATAGGTGATAAATAACAATTCAAATCAAAAAGCTTTCTTGGTCATCGACTCACCTTGACCATTTAAAAGGGGAACGCTGCCAGCATTCTTGGCACCATGTCTCGCGGGGATGCACCCGACGACCCTTTTTATATCTAAGATCTCATTTTATACCTTTTTGTTGTCTTCAGAATTTAGTTGAATGTACTAAAATATTTATTAATATTTTAATTAACAATCTATAAGTAATAATAACAATAATTTAGAATTTAAGATGACAAATAAATAAATTTGTCTGTCTACCATTGGTCCGCACTTTTATGAAGCATACTTGATGATGTGGTAACCAGGAATGTAAGAGGTATGCTTAGGTGGTTCGGTCACGTACAGAGGATGAATGAGATTTATCGATCCAATGTGAGTGGAACAGTCGAGAGAGGACGTCTGAGGAGAACTTACCACGACCTAATAAATGGTCTTCTCCGAAAAGGACCAGTGCGTAGCACCCTCAACCGACGGAAGTGCATGAAGATATGTATGAAAGTGGATAAGGCGAGAGAAGTATGTCAGAATCGTAGTGTGTGGCGTGAGGGATGGAACGTTTGGTGATGTGGGCTCTAATGTATTGGATGGATAGATAGACGGATAACTCATTTATTTTTCTGCAGTAACTTATTAACCATTATTTATTATTATTAGGGGGGGTTTTGGGCCTTGACAGGCTTGCTGAGCCTGTGCCACGTAGACCATCGCTGGTCCTTTGTGAACGCCCTTTTTTAAAGTTCCTTACCAATCCCCACTGCGGCCAGAAAACGAAGTAGATTCTTGATAGGGATAGTTTGTATCTCATCTGGTGTCAGTACCTGCCTACCTAGATGAGTACTACGTTTGTACATCAAGGGGCCACAGTCACATAGGAGGTGCAGAGGAGTCTCCATTTCCTCCTTGCAGAATCTGCAGCCGGTGGTGTCACTTAGTTTCAGTGTGTGCATGTGCTTATTTAATTTGCAGTGGCCTGTGAGTGACCTTGCTATTGTACAAATTTGATCTTTGCTGAGGGCAAGGAAGTTCGCAAGTTTGCGATTGTAGCCTTTGATAAGTGCTTTTATTAACCATTAGTAGGTGTTTACTGCGTTATTATTGTTTTTTCTGCTGTGACAATTTTTTATTTTTTGTTTATCACTGTTCTATTGTCTCAATCTCACTCACAATACCTAATTGTTTTCATTCGCTTATTTTTAACAAAACTTATGTAAGCGAACAATGTTCTTTCGAGTATTGTTTCGAGTAAATCAGTTGCGTCCTACAAAAAGGGGAGGTGCGAAGTACTCGAAACCGACGCACCTATGAAGAGATGTATGGATGTGCATGAGGCAAAAGAAGTATGTAAGGATCGTAGTAAGTTGCGCGCCCTGGTCTCTGCCTACCCCACTGGTAAAGAGGCGTGACGTTATAGATAGATAGATAAATAAATTCTTTGAACCGATTATGTATGTATGTATGTACTAACATCGATGCTCTGCATGAGAGCCAGGTTGATGTTCTCTATGTGAAGCAGCTTGGTGTTGCCCTTTAGCGCGACTGCGTCCACGGTGACGGTGAGGGTGCTGACGTCACGCAGACGTTTCCGGTTCGTGTACTCTATGAGCGCGCGCAGGGCTATGTACGTGTCCTGTGAAACAATTAATTATGTACAACGATTGTTTACTATATGTCCCAACTATCAAGGAGGAGATCAAAAAGTTATGTATAAGATACAAGAAAAGGCTCAAGGTACACACTAATAAAAAAAAATTAAAAATGTATTTATTACACAAAAAAAACACGTATCACATTGTGGCTCGTTGGACCTCAACACGGCACTGGACCTGTTCTAGAGATACCAAAAGTCTGTGCAATCATAATCAGAAGACACGGCTTAAGAGGTGGCATACTTTAACTACTTATATAGGGACTAGTTACGCGTGTAATTCTACTAACAAACATTTCTGCCACTTTTTGCGGGGGGCGAGGTAACATGAAATCCGCAACTTTGGATTTTATTCCCATAACTTTAGATTCTAATGTTGAACGTAAAAAATCATAAAAAGTAGTCTCGTGTGAACCCCAAACGTTCTAAGTTCGAAATTATTGTTTCGCAATTATAGGCTGTCTCGTTTAGTGATAGGGTATAAAATTGAATGTAAATGCACATGATTAATTGATCTTATACCGTGGCAGAGTGGAAATGCTACCGCAAGGCTAGTCCATATAATAAATAGTCAAAGGTGGCATATCGTATCTCGAATATAATATATATCTCGAATCCAGATAGTTAAAAATGGGCATGATGCTTGATGAAGAATCACCCATAGAAGAAACTCACGAACAAAAAGCTATTTGATTATGGCCACCGTTAGCCGATTGCAGATAAAATTAGTGAAACATAAAAAAAACGATATGTACAAATATTTCGTCAAGTCAACGCTACTGAATGTTTACGTGAAGTGAGCTCGAGGCTCATTCTAGGTGCTAACCTTTAAGGTGGTTACAGAGGGGTCAACTTTATACAAAACTTTGACGCACAATACGCGTAGACGGTATTAATATAAGTAACTTTGTATATATGGAAAAATAGTTTACAAAATCTAGTTGCCGCGTCATAAATAACAAAGATATAAAGCTTTGAAATTTTTCATACAAAATTTTAAAAGCTTTATATCTTCGTAATCTAAACTATTATAAAACTGTAACAGGAAGTTTATCTGTACAGTCAAGAGCACATCAAGCTTTACACTTCAAGTTCGATTGTAACGCTTATGCCGCACTAAATAAGAACGGTACAAAGTCCATAGCGTCTAGCTTGACGTGCTCTTGACTGTACATTGAAGATATTAACAAAAAAAAGTTACGATATGGTTTTTAGGTATCCCTGATTCCATATCACCAATTTTTGAATTTTTTGTCTCTCTGTTTGTTTGTTTGTTTGAACGAGCATCACGCAAAAACTACTGAACCGATTTTGATGAAACTTTTTTTGTTTGATAGCTTATTATCTGGTATATAATTTGTGCGGACAAAGTCGCGGGTTAACGCTCGTTATATTATAAATTGCAAATGTTATTCGTGACGCGGCAACTAGATTTTCTAAACTATTTTTCCATATCTATACTATTATAAATCTGTAACAGAAGTGTATCTGTACATTGAAGATATTTTAGAGGTCTCTTCTCCAATGTTACTTTTGATATTGGGGTGGATAAATTATAAATGCGTAATTAAGTACTGGGTTTGTATTCAAGGTTCAGTTACGTAGGTTAGATACTAATTAGATGCTAGTTAGAACCAGACGGGACGCGCGAGGGGAAACGACTGGCGTTGTTCCCTCCGCGCGGACCGTCCGAGGTCAAAAGTGCTTGTTCAGGTAAAATAACATACACTGTGTCAAATTAGAGTGTAACACTGTGTCGCTACAATACTAACAAAATAAGTTACGATATGGTTTTTAGGTATCCCTGATTCCATATCACCAATTTTTGGATTTTTTGTCTGTCTGTTTGTTTGTGTGTTTGTTTGGGTGTTTGTTTGTTTGAACGAGCATCACGCAAAAAGTACTGAACCGATTTTGATGAAACTTTTTTTGTTTGATAGCTTATGATCAGACTTAAAATCTCGTATATAATTTGTGAGGACGAAGTCGCGGGTTAACGCTCGTATAAAATATTACTGTTATTAATTCCGTCTACTCGTATTGTGCGTCAAACTTTTGTATGATCTGAAACCACCTTAATACGCCGTACGACCTACATCGGCCAAGCTTTACCTCACTGGACGACGATGCAAATTACAGTAACAATATTTTTTTGTGCACCGAAAAAGATCATCCTAGTTAACATTAGGTAGCGTTAATTTATCGAAATATTTTTTAGAACGACTATTTTCGTAAGCAACGCCGCAACGCAACGTGAATACTAGTGTATTTATGTAAACTGAAATTCACATAGAGAAACACGTAACTCGTGTCAAAGCCCCGAGAGGAGTAGGTATTGTTTATTTCTCCATAGAACATTTTTCTGCCATTTTTGCGGGGGGGAGGGACCGTTGCCATGAAAATAACAGTAAAACGCATCGAATTAAGTAGCCCCGAGAGGGGAAAGTATGGGAAATTATGCGTAAGGCCACTCCTCTCAGAGTACGAGTTACGTGTTTCTCTATGGAAATTCGTTACATACTTAAGAGGGTGCTTAAGACCATCAAACTGAACAACTTTCACTATGGGACCAACATTGAAATCGCGAAAAAAATCTGCTGTTCAATGGTGACTCGACCTAATATAGAACAGCGGTTTTTTTTTGCGAATGCAATTTTGGCCCCATAGTAAAAGTCGTTCAGTTTGCTGGTCTGAAGAATCCCCTTTAATATGTAACGCATTTCAATTTACAGCCGGTATTAAAGCCTTCTCCGATATGAACAGATTTCATTTGTGGTCTCTAACCAGGTATGCCGTGACGACATTCTATTTGCGGTCAATTTACGAAAATCAAAATCCTTGTCAATTACAAAGTAGACAAACCTGTGTAGAAGCCCAGCCACCATCCTTCAGCCTCTGAGAGTTCAGCCACATGACAATAGGTTCGTTATTGTCCTGGTGGTCCATGCACGCGAGCAGCGCGTAGGCCGTAGTGGCTATGTTATTAGAGTCATATTTGTATGGCAAGCGCGGCAGTAGGAAAGGCTTCTGGTTCTCCATCTTGTACGGCGGCTGGGGGACTGGCTCCTTGCCCCAGTATACTAGTCCGCCTGGAAGAGAAATTGAGGTTCAGACAACGTTTTCGCTTCGGATTGGGCCTAGCATGTCGCCATGTTACTTTGCGCATGCCAAATTGAGCGAACAAGACAGGTTTTTAGTTTTGTTGCTTTGTCGTACGTGGCATGCTAGCGCAAGTAAACGACGACCCATAGCGTCTTTCTTAATACGCTGACGGATTTTTAAGGGGATGGTCAGACCATCAAACTGAAAAATCATATAAAAAACTGAAATCCTACTCGACCCAAAATGCATGGGACAGCAGATTTTTTCTGCGATTTCGTCGTTGGTCCCATAGAAAAAGTTGTTCAGCTTGATGGTCTGATTATTGTCTTAATAACCCAGCCCCTGTATAGCTCGTTGTTTTCTTGAGTCATCTACTTTTTGTCATCTTCTTAGGTACCTACGCCATGGGATATCTCGGATATGAAAAATTGACGCCTTGCAGGAGACGATAGTGTATGGAGATGTAGGTAGAGGTACCTTCAGAGCGCTGCATCCTCCGCAGCAGCCTGTAGGCGTGTTCAGAGCTGGGCGCTTTGCAGAAGGTCAGCGCGTAGGCGACCACGGCGAGTGAGTATGGCTCCCCGAAGTCCTCCAGCAGCTTCAGGTGGCGCTCGAGCCAGTTGACGCCGCGCTGCTGGGCTTGGACCACGCGCGCGCTCAGACCCTGGGGGAATATTATTATGTTCATATCTAAGGCCGGAAAGATACGACAGGCTGCAGATTTTGGCAAGGAGGAGATGTAAACTCCTCTGCACCTTTTATGTGACTGAGGCCCCCTGATGTACAAAATTAGTACCTACTCATCTAGCCAAACAAATATTAACACTAGACGAAATGCGGTTTGTATTTCATCTAGTGCCAATACTTGTTTACAATCCCGATCAAAAACCTACTACGATTTCTGGCCGCAATAGGTATTAGTAGGGAACTGTAAAAAGGGCCTTCAGAAAGGATCAGCGATGGTTTGAGTCGTACAGGTGTAAGCCTGTCAAGGCCACTACTTATATATAAGCACTAGTTACGCATGTAATTCTACTAACAAATATTTCTGCCACTTTTTACGGGGGGCGAGGTAACATGAAATCCGGAACTTTGGATTTTATTCCCCATAACTTTAGATTCTAATTTTGATTGTCAAAAATCATGAAAAGTAGTCTCGTGTGAACCCCAAACGTTCTAAGTTCGAAATTATTGTTTCGCAATTATACGCTGTCCCGTTTAGTGATAAGGTAGTGTAAATGCACATGATCAATTGTTCTTTTACCGTGGCAGAGGGGAAATGCTACCACAAAGCTAGTCCTTACAATAAACAATCAAAGCCACAAATAAATAAGGCTCGTGTTAATAAACGAAACTTAATTCTAATCGGCCTCTTAAGATGTCGTTTTAGTATGCGTTTGACGTTACTTAAGAGCCTATCAGAGTTGAGTTTCGTTTATTAATTCCTCTACAAGTTACTATAACTAATTATTATGCAGACCTGTCAAGTCTACTTAACAAACAGAATACCGTGCAGTACGACCAGAAAAATGAATTCGGAACTCACTCGATTGTCATTGTGTGCAGAGCAAACGACGAAGAGTGAGGGTAGACAGATTTGTCGGCTCTTAAAAATCTACCTGCAGTTCCTCAGTCATCCCATGATCATGGCAGTTGTAACACTGCCGAAATATCGGGAACTCAAATATACCAAAACGCGGTAAGAACCCGTTAAAATGTTTATTTCTAGATTAAATAATAACCGCATAACTCTCAAAAACTCATATAAATATAATTTCGCGCGCGGTATTAAAATTTGTCAAGTGCGCAGGTACCTCTCTGACTCCGATGTCCTTGAGGTTCTTGACGGTCTCGAGCGTGATGACGACCTGCGCAGTCAGCGTTATGTTGCGCTGCAGGATTATTGAGTTGTTCACCTGCAAACATTATACACTTTAGCAAGAACATCTTACATTGTACGGTGTACGACATATTTGTAACGACGTACAAATTCTTAATTTATTTCATTTTATCCATTTAAGGAAAACTTAAGGACTAATTGCAGGATAGAGTATCAAAATTTTTAGGGTTCCGTACTCGTACTCATAAACCTACGTTGTCCGTCCGTAAGTGTAACTTTTGAACCGTAATAGCACAGAATAAATACATAGCTAGACAATTGAAATTTTCACAGAATGTGCGTTATTATGGCGGATTTGTTAACAAATAATAAAAATGTCAAAAAGTTAAAAATTAAGGGGGGTCTTCATACAAGAAACTAGTTTTTAAAAAGGTTTTTCTTATCGCTCTATCGTTAGAACGGTAATACATACAAGCGTCGAACTTTGTGTTATTATAGAGCAAACTCTACAGTCTACAGTACAACAGCAATTAAAAAAACCGGCCAAGTGTGAGTCTGTCTCACGCTATAGGACCCGGTGAAAAAAAAAAACTTTTTGCAAGTTATTATGTTGTGTGGTGGTGGCTCGCACTTGACCTTGATTGTTATCGTACTCACTTCTCTAGTGCCACTGTCGACCCAGCCCCGGTGTCCGCCGAGTATCTGAGCGCCCACCTCCTTGTAGAGTTGGCTGTCTTTGGGCACCACTATGGTGCTATTGTCGTTTCTGTTGGGGAGCCACGTGACCTCGTAGAAGGCACCTTCTGGTAGCTGATGCTCTAATACCCACGATACTGCCATTGATATTACCTGCGATAATATATACACATTTAGTTCTGAAATACAATTTTACAGTTGCACAAAGGTAAAAATGAAAAGTCAAATAAACAACTACCTAAAAAGCCTGAACTATGAAGACACGGAAAAACTTGTGGAGGAAATAAAGTAGCTGGTTATTAAACACACCCTATTATGTTCAGAGCGGCTGAATAATCAACCGAACCCAAGGACGTTGACCGTAGGGCTCTGAACAAATAGGCACACAAAACGTTTTCAAATCAGTACACACACACACACACACACACACACACACACACACACACACACACACACACACACACACACACACACACACACACACACACACACACACACACACACACACACACACACACGAACAAACGACCAGTATAATCTATAATGTACAAGATATAGCATGGTAAAAATAGTATTTCCTTCTTTGCACACTGAAAACAAACAAATTTACTATACTTACTTGTTATTCTTTATTTTTTTCTTTATAATTTTATGGTGATCATCATCGGCACACCGATATGCCTAGTTTTAGAAAATTAACGGTTAAGGAACCACTGTTACCACTATAATGTAAAAAAATTGTAAAGCAGTCTGTGAGGCAGAAAACGCCAGTACAGATTGCTGATCTACTCATTCTGTAAATGCATGCGGTTTTTGGAAATAAATTGGAATTGGAAAATTGGAATTTGCAAATATTAAAACTGAACAAAATGAATAACCCCACCCGGCTTGGTGGAAGTTCATAACTTTACGACTAGGTATGTGATGTGTGGTTGACTAGCTAGGTAACAATTTTGGAGGAAAAGGGAAGATCTTCCTCCGGCTAAATGGTGGGATGGCCGGGACCGTGGTCCAACGGTTCTTAGTTGGATGTATTTATGCAAACTATCTTGATAACTTTGATTAATTTATTTGTACCATTATCGTTTTCATTCTTATGCTATATTCGTGCTTTATCACACCTTTTATCGTTCGCGCGCAAATAGAGAGAGCGAAGGCACGATAACGTATCACGCTGCCATACTACGGCCGCTGATTGGTTTATTATTTGAGACGCGCTATGACGCGTTGGACAGATTCGTCTTCTGATTGGCTGTCATACGTGTGACGTGCTGTGTGTCTGTTCTTGTCGACTCGATCAATTCCTCGGCATTGTTGCGTAGTCAGGTCTCTCGTAGCTCCGGTACACATTGATATCAGAGGTCCTGTAATATATAGTGAAGAGGCAACTCACGTCCGGGTCGATGTAGATGAAGTTCTCCCACTCGTTGAAGGAGGCGTCTTGGAATATCTTTGCGCAGAACGATGTCAGCCACACGCTCGACGCCGACTGGTTCCTGAGACATTGCAATATGTTTAATTTCTTATTTCTAAAACTTTTGCGTATCAAAAAAGTACATTCTAGTAACAGGTGCATTATCAATAATAAATAACCCTTACGCTTCTCCGTTAAAAAATGAGGGAGCGAGCGAAGCAAGCTCGAAATTTTTTAGCAGAGCTACTCGGGTTGTGGTCACACATCTTTTGGAAATGTGATTACAGCACTTACTTTTTCATTGTTTTTCTATGAATATCCCCCCCCCCCCCAAATGAGATGTGCCCCCCCCCCCCCCCCCGAAAGTAAAGTCTGGACACGTGCTTGTCCCACTTTTATCGTCAATACGAATCGGTTGGATCGAGCAAAGCAAGATCGAAATTTTTAGCACCACGTCTTAGCTGTGGTCAGAACTCTTTAGGATTATGTGTAGCTACAGTAATTAAAGCGAGCGAAGCGAGCTCGACTTTTTTCTGCTTTAAGAATTGGTTCTAGATAGAGCTAAATCAATATACATTTTCTCCGAATTAGCCGCCCCTAGTAAAATGCCGCCCGCAAAAAGGGGTCGTTAGTTTATTTTGTGTATGTGATAAATGAAACTTATTGTGTATGGTTTCAGGTGCAGTTACCAGTCGCTCCTGAACAGGCTGAATGATCCGTCGGGCTTCATAAAGGACAGCTGCCGTTGGTACAGTATGTTCATGTGGTAGAAGGCCGAGTGCTCCAAGGTTCGGTTGCGCTGGTTGATGAGGCGCATGTACAGGGTTAGGTACATGTTCGCCGCGAAACTGAACATGTTCTGCTCGGCTGAGTCCTGTGGGGAAAGGAATAGAGTTAATTTTTGTGCATACATATTGAAGATATTTACTATGCTTGATCTTTGTTGATGATCAATCACATTCACGTCAAGAATATTTAAGTTGTATTATTTATGTTTACTAAATGTTTACCAACCTTAGGTATTACTCGTAGATACAAATTAGATGAAATAATGTTATGTTAGAAAGATGTTTTAGTTTATTATTATTATTAGGTATTTCACGGGCTATAGTCCGGACCTTTGGAAGGCTTGCGTGGGGACACAGGTCCAACACGTTTGAGACAATCGTGAATCTATCCCTGAATGCATTGTGCCAATACACTCATAGACAGACCACGTTCGGTGCAGAGACTATTTTGAGAAGGATATAATTTTTACTTGGGTTATGGGGGTGAACATAATACCGACTGCTCTCAAACGGCGAAGGATAACATCGTGAGGAAACCTGCATACGCTGAAGAAGAAATTCCGATGAGAATGTGAAGTCTACCAATCCGCATTGGGCACGCGTGGTGGACCAATCGGCTGCTCTAAGTATCACACTTTTAAAATTGCAATAACTTTTTCAGTACACAATATATACTTTCGAAATAAAAAGGACTCGAAAAAGGGTTTAATTTACAAAGAAAGCTGATAACATTTGCTATAAAACGTTTTTTATTTTAAATCTCTAATTTCTATAGTTCAGAAAAAATTTAAATATTAAAAGTGTAGTACTTAGTTTTGCAGGTCAGTGTAAAACACAGAATACGCAATTTGAAATTTTTTGCCCCTTTTTACAAAATTGATGTACCCTGTTCAAATGTTTCTGAATTAAGGATCCTTTTTTAAACGTTTGGGAAATATATTAACAGAACTATAAACAAATAATTTAATTTATCGGGTACAGTAAGGAATTGATGGTAAAATAAATTCTTGAAAGAGGCTCTGGCGTAAAATTTTCAATGGTGTATTCCATGTTTTATTTTGGACCAGCCGTAATGCCCATACACCCTCCCTGAGGATAGGGCTGTGCCCTGCAGTGTGACGTATAGAAGGTCTAACAAAATTAGCTGAAACTATTTTAAGGGGATGATAAGACCGTCAAACTGAACAACTTTCTCTATTGGATCAATATCGAAATCGCGAAATTAAAATCAGCTGTCCCATGCATTTGAGTCGAGTCATTTTTGCAGTTTTTTATGGGACAGCAGATTTTATTTTTGCGAATTCAATATTGATCCCATAGAGAAAGTTGTTCCTTTTTGTTCCATTGTTTCCTTAAAAAAAATGTCAGCATATTAAGAAGGACCCTATATAGGCTGATGATGATGATGATGGGGGTGAACGGGGTGGGCCGGCCACCAAGAGTCTGGATACGTGCTACAGTAACTCACCATGGGCAGGTCGAGGAGGCTGGTAGCATTGACCGGCATGGTCGGGAACAGAGGGCCGACCACGTCTCCGACGATCGACAGCCGCGCCCTGTTCGACCCGAACACGTAGTAGCGGTCCACCTCGTACGGGATCACGGGCGTCTCCGTCACGTTCACGTGCATGTATTGGAACACGTACGCGCGGTTTGAGAGGTCGAGGAGGACTGACTGGTGACGGTGCTGCGGTATACCATCCGCCTAAGGAAAAATAGTTTGATTATTAAATGTTTATAGTGTAGAAATCCCTCAAAGGAAGACTCATTGACATGTGTATCCTGCCTATCCTAACCTACGGTGCCCAAACCTGGTCTCTCACAGAGTCTCAAAAGTCCAAACTCAAGGCTTGTAAGAGAGCGATGGAGCGCAACACAACACTGCGCTCCAAAACACAAATCGCCGACGTCGGGGAGAAAACAGCTAAACTAAAGTGGGAATGGGCCGGCCATGTCTGTGGAATGCACCAGGGGAGGTGGGCAAAAATTGTTACGCCCTGGATCCCAGAAACCTGATTAAAGAGGAGGCCTTTGCCCAGCAGTGGGATGAAATAGGCTTGTAAAAAAAAAGTGTAGAAAGAGGATATGTATACTAAAATGACTAGAAAAGGCAAAAAATAATAAAAGCCGCGAAAAACCCACCTATCCCCCCCCCCCCCCCCACCCCTGGATACGTGCCTGATTCGATGTTTTATGGAAAGGGAAGATCTTTTTTTCACGGGCGTCTAGGATGAGCGGGACGGAGATTCAATTTTTTATTTTATTCTATTTATTACTTGCTAACTATGTCTCCGAAGCGAGTCGGCACTACTGTATGTAGACAGAGGGTCAGACTGTCCTGTACATACCTCGACAGTGATCTTCTTGGTATAGTGGTGCTGGCCCTGTAGAGTGGAGGCGTGTATGTTGACGTGTATGTCGCCGAGACGGGTCGGCACTACCGGGATGTAGACGGTGGCCGCGTCGCCAGCCAGGATGTACACGAAGAACTGGTGCTCGCCGAATGATGTCCGCGGGTTGTACGATACCACCTGTGTGTTAAAAGTTAATAAGTCTGTGATCTCTACCTTCCTTAATCTGTCTTTATCTATAATAATATAAAAAATAAGAAGTATAATGTGTAGTAGTTAGTGGACAATGTATTTAAAGATCAATGGTTGTTCAGAGAGAATACAAATCACTTTGTGTTGTAATTTCGTGCAAGTTAGGGTTTAAATGTTCGTTCCCTATTCGGAAAGACAACGTTTGTTTTTTCAATAATTCGGTACCTATATAAATAGCTAAAAAAAACATTTAAAGCAACCACTACTTTCCGTCCTGTGTAAATTTATAGGCTGAGATTTGGCTGAGATTCAGAGACGTCTTTTAAGCGTGATGTTAGGACAAAAAACACATATAGCTCAACCTATTCTTCATATTTCTTGTAGACCGTCTTTCCTCTCAAGAATGTAGGGAGCTAAAGAGCACAAGCAATGAAGATCGAACTCACGATGCCATTCTCCTCGACGTGTACGAACTTGTAGTCGGTGGATGCGGAGAGCACGACGACCGCCTCTATGGCCTGAGGCTGGTAGTTGAACACGGCCACGCGCAGCCCGACCTGCTCGCCCTGCCGGCAGCGGTCCGGACCCTCCACCTTTATGAAGAATGGCAGCACTCCTACGTACTGTGGGGGAAAGGAGGTTAGTGAGGGTTGTCAAGTTGATGTTTTACTGGGTGGATTCAATATCGATAGTAGAATAACTTCTCTGAAGAAACATGGGTTATCCTAAAATCTACAATAAACTCCCCAACGATATCAAACAGTGCAAAGAAAATTGTAATTTAGAACGTAAATTAAAAACATGGCTTATAAATCGTGCTTTCTATGACGTTGATGAATTTTATAACTTTGTGCCTAATGTTATTGGAATGTAACCGGACTGTAATATAAATAATACAATTATAAGTAGGTAAAGAGTGCATTTGACATGTTATATTATTTGTATGAAATAAATGATTATGATCAGGAGAGAAGTCAGTTTCTTTAGCAAAGAAGTTTTATTTGTTGATATTTAATCACTCAGTAAAATATCGGACAGGGACATGTACAAAGGGTCTAAACCGGAGCAGATTGTCTATACAGTCTAACAAAACACCCTAATAATATTTAAAGGGGTTGTATAGACCACATTTTTTTTTCCGATTTCAAAGTTGGTCCATAGTGAAAGACCATCAAGTCTAAAGTTTAGAGAAAATGTTGATTCTAAACTAGTCGAACTTTATCTGGTAGCAAGGATGAAGTGTGAGAAAAAGCGATTCCGTGCTGCCAGATGTGGTTCAACCCTAAACATTACTCGAGTGTTTTTTTTACACTATGTAGAGATAAGCGGCCCTTCTTTCAGGAGACCCGTCAGGTTTGATCTCAGACGAAATGTTTCATTCATACGATAAAACACTCGTAGATATCGACATGCGAAAGCTGGTGTTTTGAAGCAATTTCAATGTTGCACCTATTAATAGTAAAAGTTGTTTTTTTAATTTTCTGAACCATTCCTGTAAATTCAACTGGCGCCATTATGCAATACATAATTATTATATTTTAGACCAATATAGCCCCATAAGATTGTGGCGATCCTTGAGTGAGGTCTATGTCCAGCAGTGGACGTCCATCGGCTGAGATGATGTCATTTTAGGTTAATAGAGGACAATTATGTAGGTACTCACACGGATAGGGTTGGTCAGCATGCCCAGGCCGAGTGTGGGCGACATGCTGAAGGCGGAGACGGTCCAGTGGGCGGGGCTCTGCGGTACGTCTACTGTGAACACGTAGCGGCCGTGTGGACCGATGTTCACGTCGCGCCACACCCACACGTTGTCGTATTGTCTCTGGATCCGGTTGAACCGGAACTTCCGGTAGTGGCTCAGCTCGAAGTAGCTGTCGTGCTCGCCTGAACAATCAATCAATTATACTTTATTTTAAACCAAAATAAACATAAAAAAATAGTATACAGAGAGCAAACAAACAGGAAATACAATTGCGAGCTGAGTTAATATTGTAATAATTTATGTAGTTATTGCTTTAGCGGTGTAATATGCACGCGTATGTAACGCGTAAGTCAATAAAATAATATTAAACTCTAACGATGTTTAATTTTTTTATTTTTTATTAAAAATTTATGATATAGATCAGAAATTGCTAAACTAAAGTGGCAGTGGGGGTGGCACATTGCTCGCAGAACCGATAGCCGATGGAGTCGAAGAGTTCTCGAATGGCGACCGCGTACAGTAGTACCAAATTAATAAGTTCCCCAGATGTACCTGCGCAGTTGACAAATTTTAACAGCGCGCGAAATTACATTAACCGATCAGGATTTGCCACCTTCAATCCCTTGTCACGATTAGATAGTTGTTTTCGCGCCCTTTCCGCTGCTATCCGACTTTGCACCCTCTAATTACTAAAAGACTTCGGGTTTTGTCGGAGAATCTGCGCAAACGAAGATTGCCGAGGTTAATTATTTTCCTGATCGTACTGTACCAAAAAGCCCAAGGTGGACGTCAATTGACTGAGATGATGATGATGATACTCACAGTTGGCCTCGTCGGTGTGGTCGGCACAGTCGGCCACCAGGTCGCAGCGCTTGGCGAGGGGGTAGCACCCACCCTCGAGGCACTCCCCGAGGCCGAGCGACGAGTTGCAGTTGCTGTGGCGACGGGTCACCGCCACGTCACTGAATACCACCAGCCCGGCGAACCTATCGGAATACACTCGTTAAAATAACAACAGCACTGGCCTCTCAACCGATCTATCCATATACACGCACACAGACATAACGATTGTATACGACCTGACGCACGCCAACCTAAGAAAGTTGACCCCTTTTGTGTTGTATACGATAGAAGAAGCTGGCATAGGTATTGTCTATACCTATGCCAGCTTCCTGGGTAGAACCGTGAGGCTCATTCAAGTTATTCAAGTCATTACGTTTTAAAATCGACGGTTGTGTTACAACTTTGCTACAACCCCCCAAGATAACACGCTCGGCACTTGGCTCGGATGATTGTATAGCGAAATATTGTTCTGATATATTTTTATTTCAAAGGTAATCCGCCTTTGACCATATTTCCCCTCATAGATGCCAAGTTGACTTCTGCGGGTAGTACGAAAGAGTTATACGAGGGTTAGGGTAAACAGTTGCATTACTTTAAAGGGTGATTGTACCCATGATACTGATCAACGTTTACTGAATATTTTATTCTTCCTATAGGTTTCTTAGGGAAAGTTGTTCAGTATGGGTACAATCACCTCTTTAAGTAATGCAACTGATTACCCTAACACCCTGTAGAGGAGTTAGGCTCAGTTCGGTCGCAGCCGGTATTGGACGGAAGCGTCTAGATCGGCAACCAGGGAGACGCATAGCGAAAGCGGATCCACCCTTGATGTATGGCCCATTCACTCTCACCACCTGTGTCCTGCAATAGAACTATGATGGCACTCACTCGAAGGTCCTGTTGGCGTCGATGCCGAAGGTCGCGGAGGGGAAGTAGACGAGCTCGTCCGCGTCGCCAAAGTGTGAGCGCCACGTGTACGAGAATGTACCGTTGGTTGATTCGTCGAAGTGCGCCATCTTTGATATCACCTGTTGGGTACACATTTATGTTTTAGTTATACTTCGTTTGGCGAGATATTTAATTTAACACTTTCGCTGCTAAGCTCAAAACAACGATCTTCATGCAAAGCTAACTCTGTGGAATTCAATACAATTGTGACTCACCGGGCGAGTCGTGCGCACTGCGGCCCATTTGTTGCTGACCTATGACGTAGGTCGTCAGCAGGTTACCTAATGTCAAGATTCACGGCGCCGCGAGGACAACGACCCTCCCGTTCTCGGATTTTCTCGTCTTCTCGGCGAGAATGCTTGCATTAGTATAATGAGAACGTACCTTGGCGTAGGTGAGCTCGTTGCCAGCTTGCATGGTGTAGAACGCGTTGTCTATGCCCGACAGACCGACGTAGGCGCCGGGCTCGCCGTATATAGCGACCTCCACGCGCTCGCCCGTGCGGTGCTTGCGGTTGTTTATGTATACCGTGAACTGTGGACGAACAATTTTATTATATGTTGTGTCGTCATAGTCAGTGACAGGAACAGCTGGGCTCTATAATAAACGCGACAATTGACAATGACAAATCAGAGTACATTGCTGGTTACTAATGACGCTAAACTTGCAGTGCTTCATACTCTGAATTGTCATTGTCAATTGTCACGTTGCCGTAAGCTGGAAAAGTGGAAATCTTTACCGTAAAATTATGCATCTATCTATACTATTATAAAACTGTAACAGGAAGTTTGTCTGTACATTGAAGATATTAACAAAAAAAGTTACGATATGGTTTTTAGGTGTCCCTGATTCCATTTCACCAATTTTTGGATTTTTTGTCTGTCTGTTTGTTTGTGTGTTTGTTTGTTTGTTTGTTTGAACGAGTATCACGCAAAAACTACTGAACCGATTTTGATGAAACTTTTGTTTGATAGCTTATGATCTGACTCAAAATCTGGTATATAATTTGTGCGGACGAAGTCGCGGGTTAACGCTCGTACAAAACTGTAACAGGAAGTTTGTCTGTACATTGAAGATATTAACAAAAAAAAAGTTACGATATGGTTTTTAGGTGTCCCTGATTCCATCTCACCAATTTTTGGATTTTTTGTCTGTCTGTTTGTTTGTGTGTTTGTTTGTTTGAACGAGTATCACGCAAAAACTACTGAACCGATTTTGATGAAACTTTTTTTGTTTGATAGCTTATGATCTGACTTAAAATCTGGTATATAATTTCTGCGGACGAAGTCGCGGGTTGACGCTCGTTTTATATAAGGTCCTTCTTAATACGCTGATGGTTTTTTAAGGGTATGATGAGACTATAAAAACAACTTTCTCTACAGGACAATAGCATTGAAATCGCTTTGAAATTTTGAAAAGTTGTTTAGTTTGGTGGTCAGATCATACCCTTAAAAACCGGAAGCATAATAAAGATATTCTTTTATGTGATTTTTTAATTATTTTTTCTTTCACCTTCCCCCTAAAAACTAACAGCAATACTCCACTCTAACGAGGTTCCCTAATAAGGTGTGTTTCTTTTTCCCCATACTAATTGGCGGATTGAAGTACATATTATAGAAATAGCTGCAGCATAAAATGTGTTGTTTGAAATATAAGGCACTGTACGAGTAGCTGGAAGTATTATCTTTATGCACATCCGAGTGCCCATATCGTTAAATTTACGCTCCATCTACTGAAATTGGAGACGCTCTTCATCTCGCTCATGAAATTAGTGAGATTGTAAATAATTCGTTTTCGCTACAGGATAGACTTTCATTCATCATCATCTCAGCCAACAGTCGGTCCACCTCGTGGAGGGCCTACCCACGCTGCGCTTTCCGGTACTGTTTACCCTAACAGCCTGTAAAACAATGAGCTTCTTACGTTATTCCTAGAGATGCCGTTGACAGGGAATGTGAGCGAGTCCGCCAGCACATGGCCGTGTCGCTCAGTACACCACACCACTATCGTGGCGACGGGCGCCATCTCTGCCGACACCGTCACAGCGAATGTGCGCACGCCTTCCTGTTGAACAAAATTTATTCATTAAAAATACCTACTTTTAGACTATAGGGAGTCTAAGAATTCCTTTTAAGAATTGAACAATGCGATACCTAGCCGATAAGTATAGCCGCTGAAGTCCGAAGCTATTACAACTATACTACGATCAAATTAATGATCTCCTAAATAACCGCTCGTTGCCCAGTCTCAATTTTACGAGCCATGGAAAATAAGCTACGAATGAACGGAATAACAAGTAGATAAATACTTTTTCACCTCTCCGGGAGGAAAGCGTCAACTTTCGTCCCGCCGCGTTAAACAAAGTTGCCGCTTTCCGCCTCGGTCGAGGAGAAAAATAGTGTACTAACCTCGAGCAGTAAATAATGTGATTTGACATGTTTGTTGACATCTGCTTCGCCTCGGCCAACAATTACATGAGATCTGAGACCTTTCTTACTGACGGTTTTTTGAGAGGATGACCAGACCCACAAATTGACCAACTTTCCCTGGGTCCAAGGTCGAAATCGCGAAAGAAAAATCTGCTGTCCCATACATTTAGGTCGAGTTGAATGGCAGTTTTGACAGTTGATTTTTTTCGCTATTTCGACGTTGTTGGTCCCATACTCAAGGATGTTCAGTTTGATGGTCTGATCATGCCCTTAAAATTCAATTCAATTCAATTCATTTATTGCTTTCATGTACAGTATTAAAGGTCTTATTATATGGTTAGGTATGAGTACATGAACCCTGTTGATTAGGGCATTGCAAATAAGAGTCATGCAAGATAATTAATATCAATTACAACAAATAACATTTAACATGGATAAATTGATTTACATTACAGATAAAAACCGTCAGCATATTAATAAGGACCCTAAATTTGCAGAACACAGATTTATACCTATATGTATTGATAATGTACGAACCTGCATATTTTCCTGGGCGCTGGTCAGTATGATGCCCTTGGACATGACGACGTAGTTGAAGAACTCCATGTAGAAGTTGCTCTGCACGTGGAATATTATGTACTCGCCCACCTGCCACGCAACAATATAAATTAAAGATTAATTACACATGTTTAATTCACAACTAAATAGGAGCAACACAGATACCTGCAATGTACGTAACATCTCACTAAATAGACAGGCTTTAAACACACATTCGTACTGACGCATATGTGCGTTTTGCGTGCTAATATGGGCACAACACTTCATACGTTTTTTTTCATATACATATTTATATTGTTGCAGCATTGTAATAATAATAAAATAGATAGGACCGGAATGGGTATAACGTGCTTTAAAACTCTACGGCTCAATAGCACAACGCTATACCAGGTGCCCGATTGCGCTAAGTTAAAACATCTAAGTTCTACTCTTATCCAATTTCAGTTCTAATCACATTGCAATCCAATTACTATTCAACTGTGCTGAATTACGCATCGCGCTAAACTCTATGTAACTGACAGCCAATAACGTCTGAGCGATCTGTAAAAACGGTTCTAACGGCTGGACCGCGATTAGCGCAATATCTAATGTGTCAAAAGTTATGGTTCGTACGTAGTCCCATAACGGTTCAATCACCAAATATTTACCGCGATTGCAGCCCTGTAGTCAGTCGTTCTGCCCGCTGAGCCAAAGATAGAATCCCTCGATAATCAGTAAATTGTTGTTTGTGAATGATATTTATTTATGGAACTCACCCTGGCGTCGGTAGTGGTTGTAGATATGCGCAGGTGCCTGTTGTTGGGGGTGTAGTGCGCCACGAAGTGCATGTCGGCGGTCGCGTGGCCTCCCAGCGCGTCTACTAGCTGCGCGTTTAAACGCACGCCCGTTATACCGTTCAGGACTTCGCGGTAGTTCGGGTCGTTCTCTAATTCTGTGGGTAGAGGATTTTAATTAGATTGTGTAGAATAGATTTGCTGTATATTTACTCTTGAATGTTATACAACTGAAACAGGGATTCAATTTCGAAAATCACCCAACAAGTCATTGCCTAATTCGTGGAACAATGTTCGGCTTGGAGGTTTTGTAGTTTTCATGATAAGTCAATAACTGAATGAATGACATTTAGGTTTTTACACAATGCGTTAAAATG
Organism: Agonopterix arenella; assembly: GCA_927399405.1. Classification (NCBI taxonomy): domain Eukaryota; kingdom Metazoa; phylum Arthropoda; class Insecta; order Lepidoptera; family Depressariidae; genus Agonopterix; species Agonopterix arenella. The sequence continues at coordinate 15,094,986 of OV656708.1, read as the reverse complement.
GAAAATTTATGAAACAAATGAGCTAAGTTGATCATTACAGTCGAAGCTGGAATGCAGCACGAGCCGCAGGTGAGGGATGTAAACGAACTGAGACTGTAATGACCACCTGCATCTGAATTGCGAGCGATACGCCTGTCGTTTGCAAGCGACCCGCCTAGTGCATAGTAAGTGACTCACTGAGCAGCTTGTGCAGGTCGAGGCGCAGATGCCAGACGGCGTCGTGTCCGGGGGCCAGGGAGGGCCGCAGCGGCTCCGTGCCTCCCCCGCGCCCCTCCACCTGCGCCTGCACCACGAGGGAGACCCCCGCCGCCTGCCAGCGCGGCAGCGGAGACCCGTCGTGGTACGACACCACCATCTATACGACAACACAACACCACTGTTACATACACCAATCATGTCTGACTGACTCACTCGCGAACTGTATTAGGATAGTTGACTAGATTTGCTCTTTGCTTCCATAAAGTTGTTCAGTTTGATTGTCTGAACCACCCCTAAAGATTTCGAATCGCTAAAAAATCAAGTATTAAGCTTTTATACCTTATTCCAGGTCTATTATTATATTTGAGAGCGGCTTACTTGACTTCCGTTTCCGAGCGAACATTACCCTAGTAAAGCGCCATCTGGTGGACACAATCAGCAGCCAGGCAGTGGGGGGCACGGCCAATGAAGCCGGTGCCCGCCATTTTATTTTCATTGGCGTTTTGAATTCCTACTGAGCGGACATGTAACGGAAAGCGCTGCCTTCCCGTTACCGCCATTTTTAAATATAAATTTTAAATTTCCTTTTTCTTAATATCGATTTGTTTTTCGATGGTTAAATGATTAATTTGCATAGTTATTGCATTAACAAGTGCCCTTAAATAGTAAAGTGCGTATTTTCGTCGTCGTGTCGTCGGGTCGCAGGAGTGATGGAGTCTTCGAGGGTGGACAAAGACGCGTTTGTTGCAGAAATCTGATAAGTAGACGTCGAGCATATTACTTATAGATTACAATTTCCATTGTTCGTATGGTGCAGTATGCTGAACATTTCCAAACAATTCTGAATGTATGGCGGTTGCATATTTCTGTGCATGAACCGTTAAATGTTACACTGCAGAGAAAAACATTCCTAAATCGTTTTCGTCTGGTTTAATGAATGTGATTGAGTGGCAATCTATATGTGTGTCGTTAAAGCTAACTAAGATGTTCGTAGTATTATTTTTCCTGTGTTTCTACCCCCGTCCAGGGAGGTATTTGTAATGTGTCTATAGGAACAGGTCTGCTGCGGATGAAGCGCAGAAGCGAAGACATTCAAGACTTAATATCCAGGCTTGCGCTGTCCGTGCGTAACGACAGTTCACCAAGCAGGTATCAGGTTAAGGTACGGTAACATAAGTGGCCTGGGGTCGACACTCGACGATTATCCCACCGTTTGGTTACTGTAGTATATAAAGAAGATTAGTAATGTCGTCGCATTGCTATTTTTCTGCCTGTGTAAAGCCGATACTGGACAAGCTACCGACCCGGTACGGCACTCCCTGCCGGTGTTCGCTTAGCTCACTGGTACCATGCGGCGGGCGGTCTCCCCACGCACTACCATTACCACGATGATCTGCCGTCCACGCTCCTGCTAGCTGCATGATACCGTGGTGATCTGCCGCCCACGCTCCTGCTTGCGGCATAATACCGTGACCTGCCGCCTACATTCCTGCTGGCGGCATATTACCGTGATGATCTGCTGCACACGCTCGTGCTGGTGGCGTAATACCGTGATGACCTGCTGCCTACATTCCTGCTGGCGGCATAATACCGTGATGACCTGCCGCACACGCTCCTGCTGGCGGCGTAATACCGTGAAGACCTGCCGCCTACATTCCTGCTGGCGGCATAATACCGTGATGACCTGCCGCACACGCTCCTGCTGGCGGCGTAATACCGTGATGACCTGCTGCCTACATTCCTGCTGGCGGCATATTACCGTGATGACTTGCCGCCCACGTGCCTATACTGGGGGCTCAACACCACGACGACCAGCCGACCACGAGCCTACTGCCTGGTGGGTCGGTATCCCGCGTGGCATCTAGCATCGGGAACCAAACACAAGGTAAAAGAATGGAGGGAATTAAGTGTCCCGGTACCTATCGGACATTAATTGCCCCCAATCTCCCATGACATACGCAGAAAGCCATTTCCATAAACTTTTTCTTTTCATGTTCTGTAATGGTCATCAAATTTTATGTCTGAAACTTTCCAGCGTACCGACTGCTACCTGGTCATCGTTTCTAGATGCGCCCGTATCCACGGAGGACTACGTAAATTTGAAATTCCTAATAAGATTAAAGACATTCATGATTTCGCGCAGGAATCGGAAAGCATTATCACGCTGTAATCACCGTTCGTGGTTTTTATTTGGATTCTGTCGTCTAAACGAGTCCCTTTTTTGTTTTAACAAGCTTTTATTTAACTTGCCCTGTGAAATGGGAGGATTCTTTGTTAAATGTGGGGTACCTACCTGCAATACCCACATACTAATCTAAATAAGACGATCCTAATTCGAACCTGTTGGGTGGTCCTCTTTGGTAAATATTACATTCAGTGAAAACAAGATTATGCAGAACTTATAAATCAGGATGACGTTCCGGTGCTCGAAATAATATATAAACTATACATAAGTGCTTAAGGGATCCAGGCTGTCCGTTTAACGAATATTCACTTATAAAGTTGCAGTACAAAGATCGAAATAAAAATGTTTACAGAAGGTCACGTAACTCTGTTCTTTCTGGCAATCCAATCCAGAATTTAGTAACCCTACGTTTGGTAAAGTTCAGTTAATTATTGGTGCCTTCTCCAAACACCAACATTTTCTATTTTTGCAAAGGATTCTAATCATTTCAATCGGAGCAGGAGTATCTGATGGTTACACAATACACGTTGGACGAATACCCAAGGTTGTTAATCAATAATTCTATATTTTGGTTTGTAATATCATGCAAGCAGTTTCAGAAAGTCAGACATTTTCTGAAGTGCATTCTTTCAAAAATGCATTACTTTATAAATAATATATGATTATATCTACCTACTTTATGTAATAAAATAACTGATAGCTAAGCTATCTTTATATGTGGCTTCATGCGTCGGTCTGCTATTCTCCCACACAATTTTGTCCCATTAATTTGTTGCAGTATTAGCACCACGTAATAAATAATGTATGCACGTTACACAAAAACTGCAAAGAAGGAAGCTGAAAGATAGCTGCCTATAAGGTGTGTTCTTGGCATATCAATTATACCGCCGAAGGGTTCTATTCTATCCGATATTTCGTCATGCTTCGTATTGTGACTGTCGCTTTCTATATATTTAAATACTTGAAACCTGAACTGAAAAACATATGTGATGAAATCACACATAAATAAAATCCCTTTTACGAGGGTAGTTCAACATTTTTGTGATGTCGTGCCTGCGCGATATGCCTAGGCTTTTGTGAAATGCATTCTTATGACCGTGACCATGCCGTGACTATGTTTTCCTGGAGGATGTTCCGAATCCAGTCTATACGCTGTACGCTCATAATGTTTCTTATCTGTCATGTGCGTGTTGCGTAAGGTTACAATATTTGAAAAACCGTTATTGAAAGACAATGGGTTAAAATCTTATACTTGAAAAGTTAGTCGTTTTCGTTTTTAATACTAATTCAGTATAAATTAAATAGTACGATTGAATCTTTTATGTGGAGTGAGCTACCAAAACATGCTATTCAGCTTGGGTTGACAATCGTTTTTTATGACATCATTTTATCAACTATCTTAATTTATGCTAACCGAGTGTTATCGGTTGACTGGGCATCTTTCAAACATTCTAATCGCTCGTTACATACATACCTGACCTATATGCATAACTTAGGTAATATCCTTATTTTATCAGTTGGTGTTTTTATTATGCTGAATGAAGTCTATTATATTATTTGTTGATCAATCATCAAAACTTGTTCACGGTGACCGGTGGCTTGAGACCTGTTCGTACCGGAGGGAATTGATTCCTGCCGAATAATGACTTGCAAGAATTTTTGCCTCACCCTTAGGCCTTAAATGTAACCCAGAGCCAAATAAATAAAGCTTCGGTATAACTGCTAAGCTATTTGTAATATCTAGGTGTTATGAATGTCCTCTGCAAGGAGACTACGGATATGTGCATGTATGCGAGCAGAATTCTTAGATGAAATACTAACGTTGTTATATTGTCGCTATCGACATTCATACAAATAACAGTGACAGTTTGTGTATTTTACATTTGAAGTTTCTTTCTCAGTCAGCTTGTCACCCATTAATTTTTTATTACGTCCTACGGTACAAATCTACCTAGGTTTGATGATGAATTATTATTGTCACGCGTCGTATTTCTGGATTCATCAGAAGTCTGCAAAGCGAGTCGGATATTTGCAACTGACGGCTGACGAACCATCTTGTTGTAAAATTCAGTTGAACCTCATGAAACCACCACTCTCAGCTGAATGAACCCATTCACTCACTGCTATTCTATACGGTGCTGTACGGTGAAGATGAAGTCCGTTGAGATCAAGTCACGGCTTTGACTGTCGTTGCTCCCTACATTTATCTTTTTATCGATGTCAATATTACATTGTGCGTTCCTATGCCATTGTCAATGGTATTCTAATATCTTGTGATTGCAGTTTTTATTGGTATCAGTTTGAAATAATGTTGGTTCTCACACGAAACCACTCAAATTCAAAAACAAATTTGGGTCACGCACCATGCCAACCATATTCATAAAGAATGTTATATAAACTTTTTTGGTTTTCGCACAAAGCAAACCAATTTGAAATAATCAATGAACTTCGTATAAATCACATTGGCGTCAATCCAGAAGCAATCCAGCAGCCGATACCAAACACTTCTCAAATATAATAATAGACCTGGAATAAGGTATAAAAGCTTAATATAACAATTTTACCTGTAAATAAAATTATTATTAAGCATACTTACCTTATTCCAGGTCTATTTTGTACACCTGTCTGCTGTAATATCGTCCTTCCAGATCTTAAAGAACGAAATCATAAACTATTTTTTAAGGCATAGCAGGATATGATCGTGCTGGCGTAGTGGGATAGTCGTGCTCGCTCTCTGACACGGTCACACCTACACTAGTCGTGTTGTTTGCTCGCATTCTGCAGCACGATCACGCTGAACGCTAGCTGAATTCAAATCTTCAATGAAAATAAAATGGCGGGCACCGGCTTCATTGGCCGTGCCCCCCACTGCCTGGCTGCTGATTGTGTCCACCAGATGGCGCTTTACTAGGGTAATGTTCGCTCGGAAACGGAAGTCAAGTAAGCCGCTCTCAAATATAATAATAGACCTGGAATAAGGTAAGTATGCTTAATAATAATTTTATTTACAGGTAAAATTGTTATATTTTATCTTTTTTTCCTTAGTAGAAAAAATGTTCGAAATTAAAGCTTAGCTTTATGGATTCAATCCATTTATTATTATCTTGAATACCTACTATTTTTTAATAAAAGGTAAAAAAAATAATGAAATCTAAATAACGACACATCTTTTATTAAGTAATTTTTCATAGAAAGCGCGCGTTTTACGTCCAGTCCAATGAAAAGTTGCTGATTTGACTAGTTCTCAAGTGAAGTTGTGAAGTTATTCATCAGAGAGGAAAAGTAATTAAATTACTTCCCCGGAATAACCTGGGTATGGGTCTCTTATTGTTCGTTTTTCAACAAGATTTATACAAGTTATCGAAACGAAAACTGTTTCACAGTATTCTTGGATAGTTTATCTAGTGAAATCCTAATTGAATACACGATTGAAATTACTTCACACGATACAAATTATTTTCGAAAAGTTAAGAAAATAACACACTTTATTGCATTATTTTCTCAAACTAGAATAACTTGCGACCGTTTATAATTTCTGGCATTTTACTCACATATTCACCATTAGTTTATCAAGAGAAATAAAAAAAAAATCTACGTAGTCGATTACACACCGAGGGCAGGAAAGTAAGAAAGGTCTCAGATCTCATGTAATTGTTCAACAAACATGTGATCTGAGGCTTTCTTATTTACTGCCCGAAGTTAGTACACTATTGTTCGCCTTGGTGGAGGCGGAAAGCGGCAACTTCGTTTAGCGCAGTTGGACGAAAGTGGACGTTTTCCGCCCAGAGGGATGAAAAATTACTGTTATTAATTCTTTGTAATCGAAAATACGGCACACGCACGCACTTTTCTGAGGGCTGGGCAATCGCATTTCTCATAGAAAATATTCGCCTGGACCTATGGAACCTTAAGAAACTGAACTGAAAGCATACTCACATAGACATCAAAAGGCATGGCCGGCTTGAAGACCTGCGGACTCCCTCCCAAGAACTTGACAGCCAACGAGGAGTTGAATATCCTCGCGATACTGTACCCCTCGATGACCTCGTCGAGGAACGGGTCCCCCACGGACGCGGTGATGATGATCTCCACACCGTCCAGCGTTGGGACTAGTTGGGCAAGCTCCGACATCGGGTATTTGAAGTCGTAGGTACCGTTGAACTGTGGGGGGAAAAAGGGAGTGTATTGTTATTTCTTGACTAACACTGACCAATTACTTTTTAAGCACAACAGACTTTGACTACTACGCGTGTAATTCTACTAACAAACATTTCTGCCACTTTTTACGGGGGGCGAGGTAACATGAAATCCGCAACTTTGGATTTTATTCCCCATAACTTGAGATTCTAATTTTGATTGTTAAAAATCATGAAAAGTAGTCTCGTGTGAACCCAAAACGTTCTAAGTTCGAAATTATAGTTTCGCAATTATAGGCTGTCTCGTTTAGTGATAAGGTATAAAATTTAATGTAAATGCACATGATCAATTGTTCTTATACCGTGGCAGAGAGGAAATGCTACCGCAAGGCCAGTCCTTATAATAAATAGTCAAAGACCACAGACAACCCGCTTTTAACTACTATACAGTCGGCTGCAGCTTAAATACATCCAGTGCGTTTTTCACTAGATATCTCATTAGAAACAGCCGTGGTGGTCCAGTTGCGAGTAACCTAGCAGTGCAGGAGGCGATGGTTCGATCCCCGTCCAGGCCGACTCGTACCAAATAGTTTTTTTGGAATTTATGTACGATTGGTAACACCACTGGCTTTTTGGTAAAGGAAAACATCGCGAGGAAACATGCATGCTTCAATTTCGTTTCGAGGCAAGTATTGTACCTACTGTCCATTACAAGTGGCGAAGGGCTCACTCCCCGTCACACTGGACACAGTTTCGGTACTACTAGTGAAACGTGTGTGTTCTAAGGTTTCTTAATATCTCTGAGTGTCCCTCGGGGAATATAGTCATGACCATATTCTTATGCTATGCTTGTGCATTCTTTTTATTCTGTTTTTGTTGCTGGTGTGCAAATAAAGAATATTTACGTTATGTTATGTTAATAATACTTACGAATCTCAGATAAGGCAGCTGGGTGTAGTAGGGGCTGTTGTAGTAGTTGTACGAGTAGGTACTGGGGGTGGTATATGTGTTGTAGTTAGGGTTGACACCGTTGGGGTTGTTTAGAGCGTACTGGGTCGGGTCCGGCTTCGTCATCCAGAATGGGTACTTTTCATCCTGCGAATAATAAACAATTTGTCGTAATAGATGTTACATAGTGATTCGAGTAAACTTGGACTCTGCTAGGGTACTGCAAAAACTCAGATAGAATTAAACTCAAACTAGAATTAAAATTACGAGTATTTCTGTTAATTATCAATAGTTATTCCAATATGGAGGTTGCTACTTGGGAATGTTCCTCCATTGAAAAGGGAAGATCTTCCACCAGGCTATGTGTGAAGCCTGGGGACGGGCCGTGGTCCAACAGTTCTTAGTTGGACCTTGTATATGTATGGAATTTCTGTGATTATTTCTCTTGCGCGATGTATGTCTTGCATTCGATTGTGAACCTTATTTGTAGTAGGTTACGAGTTACGTATTCACGGTGAACGTTGTCTATGTATGGAGCATATTTCCGAGAGGTACGGTATCGCCATCTGTTGGCATCTTTGCTATAACTTGAGGGTGCTGACATCTGTAGCAAGTCCCCACACATGCCTATTTTTGAATTTCCAATTATTTTCACTTCCATATAATTATTGCCGATTGTTAATATGTTATTGTTATAGCCATGTTGTGCTGTTGAATTAATTTGCTTTATTAGATCTCAATAAGAACAGAACATTGAACACCCTAGCTCCAAATCTAGATGCCTTCAGGCATATAGAGTTCACCCTATGAGCTAATTCAAAGTACCCTCCGATATGGAACACACCAAAATCATGACCAAATTGTCCCAGCGCAGCCATCATACGAGCGTCCCTGCTTAAAGCCGCTGGATCAAGCGACCCGTCCGAACTCGCCCACTGTCTGTCCGAAGTCACCCACTGTGTGTCCCACGAAGAAAAGAAGGGAGCGGAGGTGAGGCAAGGCAATTTTTCTATTCAAGTAAGTGTCGCCAAAATGCGGGGGACGAGGTACGAGATGGGCGTAGGCTCCACCCCAAAAACCCAAATCCATCTAGCGGCGAAAGGAGTAACTACAACAAATGCAGAGTAACATGACAACCAACTAGTGCATCTACTCGCCGCTATTATCAAACTAACCGTCTAATTCGAGAATTATTTTCAAAAACAACTCTTATTAAATTAAATTGGACCTACCTATGAAAAGTTATGCCATCTGCGAGCTTTGTCTGTGATCCTAAACAATTTTTTACATCCAGGAACAGCGCAATTCATCGTCCTAGATGTATTTTATTGACAAAACACCTCTCAGCAAACAAAATAATTACGTACGAAAACAATGGCGGTACGATTCGAACTGAGCAGCATAGGCCACGCCCACTGTGACGTCACGACCTCATCAAATGGCGACTGACCTCACTGCCTTGCTGCACCTCCGCTCCCTTTCTTTTCTCCATGGTGTGTCCCAACTCCCCCACTGACTGCCTCAACTCGTCCACTGTCTACCCTAACTAAATATGAACACACTTACAAAGTTGAAGAGTCTAGTGGCGACCTTCTGCGGGTCGTACCACCAGTCCGGCTGGTCGACCTGGTTGGGTTGGCCGGGGATGTACCGAGCGTCCTTGTTGACGACTCGCCCGTACTCGTCCATTGTCTGCCCGTATTGGTCGTATTGTTGGTAGCCGGTCTCGTTGTATAGGTAGGGGTTGTAGTTTGGTCGCACTGTGGGAGGGAATGTTAGGTTGCTGTATTTTAGAAGAGAAAGGAGATTTTTTTGTTCTGAAAATTTTGTGTTGTAGCTACATTTATTCTTATTTAATGAACACGTCTTTAATTATTATATTGTAGTAAAATACAGATTAATACAGTTTAACTAAAGAGTAGAAAACGCTTCTTCTTCTTATCGTGTGGGCAGAGCCCTGGTGTCAGAGTTTTTTCAGACCGCCTTACGGCCTCTGACGTGGTTTTTATGAAACGACTACTACCACCAGAGATAGTAGCCGGGACCAACAGCTTAACGTGCCATCCGAAGCACGGAATCAATTTTTTTCAGACAATCAGGTGATTCACCGTGCAATGTCCTAACCAACTGGGGAAAAACACACTAAGTGACATGTCACTAGGTGTCCCCCGTGGGAATCGAACCCACGACCTCCGTGTCGAGAGCCAATGCTCTTAACCATTAGACCACGGAGGTAGAAAACGCTAATAGCAGTAAAAAAAAATTCTTTTTGGACAAATTATAAAATTTCAGTCGTTTTAGCCAGATTATGCATGATTTTAACTTTCTGGCAAGAAAAATATATAAATTCTACTCTTCATGGGCAAGTTATGTAAAGTGTAAATATCAGTCTTGCATCAGTCAGTACTAATAGATAAGTAAAAAAATGTTAGATACGCTTGCTCGCAAAAGAGGGGTGTTTTATGTATGTAATATTGTTCTTTTTTCGTTATAAATTACGTCATTTGTCCTAATCATTAACCTTTAAACCACATACTCTATCCATCAAACTGAACAACTTTTACAATGGGAGCAAACCTGTAAGAACAAAAAAAATCGGCTGTCTCATACGTTTTAATCGAGTAGGTATTGCAGTTTAGTATGGGACAGCTGATTTTTTTAATATTAAAATTAAAAGTTGTTCAGTTTGAGGAGTAGAGTATGTGGTTTAAAGGTTAATGATACTTTTCCATACACCCTGTATAATCCTGTAACATTGTTATTGTTATTTTGTTCTAATTCTAAGATCTGCTTGTGTTACCTATTTACTTTTTTTCTAATTATATTTTAACCCACCACTGGACAAAGGCCTTCCCTTTCATCCTCAATTTGCCTACTTAATAAAATTACACAAGTAAACATCCAAAAGCCTCGTAACCCTTCACACAAATCGACTCACCTCTAGTATACTGCGTATTCCCGAAGCCGAGCTGTGGTCCGAACTGCCCCCGGTTGTTGAACTGGCCCTGCGCGTAGTACCGCGGGCGGTACTGAGGGATGGGGCGCACGGTCGCCTTGAGGGTGAGATTGCCCCTCACAGGCGCACCTGACGTGTAGTTGGCCATGATGCGGCCGTGGATGAAGGGCTCCGTGTTAAAGAAGAACGCCGGCATCGTTACGTTTACCTACCGATTGACAAAGGTATATAGATCGAAGAAACCTTGACTTTTTTTTTATTATTAAGTAGTGATAGATATATAGATAAACAATTTATTTGCATAAGTAACACACACATAATATTACAGTTCGCAACAAGTTTACAAAACAAGAATACAACGAAACATCAATAGGACAACATGTAATTACTAGATCAACCCAAAATCAAACTGTACAAAAACATGTACCTATAGTCATTCCTTACAGTCGCACACAGATTGCCAATAAGAATGACAGAGGTAGATAGACGTTCATCTGTTACGTCTGTTAAAGTGGTTTCAGTCCATACAAAAGTTTGACGTACAATACGCGTAGACGGAATTAATAAAAATAATATTTTATATATGGAAAAATTGTTTAGAAAATCTAGATGTCGCATCACAAATAACATTTGCAATTTATAATATAATTACGAAGATATAAAGCTTTTAAAATTTGTATGAAAAATTTCAAAGCTTTATATCTTCGTTATTATTTTATAAATTGCAAATGTTATTTGTGACGCGGCAACTAGATTTTCTAAACAATTTTTCCATATATACAAAGTTACTTATATTAATACAGTCTACGCGTATTGTGCGTCAAAGTTTTCTATAAAATTGACCCCTCAGCAACCACCTTAACATAAGGTAATACCGTAGTCCTCCAGCTGGAGAACTGGTGACAAAATGTTTCAAGATGGCATACTTATACAACGTCCCTGATAGCATGTTTACTATTGACATTTCGCTTATTCTAATGGACATTTCTCATAAGTGTAAGTAGAAGAAAAGTTGTGTTTTTATTATGTTGCCCTTTATAACATTAATAATCTTCCCCCTATATTTTATCTTTGTGTCCTACAGCAGCAAATAGGTCCCAGCTCAACATAGACCTTGCCCAAAAACAGGGTGGGGATTTTACCTATAATTTTGGCCTATCCACGCTGCGTACAATAGGATCCCATCACTCACCTCAAACCTGGTCTGATAGTACTCCTCGACGAGGAACTGCGTCTCTTCCACCTGCCCGAGCGCCTCCACCCTGATGATCCACTCTCCGAATAGTGGTTGGTCGGACATCTGGTACTGCAGGCTTACTGTACCGAAGTTACTCTGCGGACAAACCAGGTTCACTTTACTTTATGTTTTTTGCAGTTTAGATATATGGTTGTTTTTGCAGTGTACGGATTTTCATTTTTTATATCGTCAACCATTTATTTAAAAATAGCTGTGACCGGAATGCGTTGAAATGCCCCGTTTTCTCTCGACGAACAAATTGCAGTTTATTTTACCTAAAAACTAAATTCGAAACATTACGAACATTTAAAAAATTATTAACCAAATCAGTCTAGTCACCTAGCCGTTTTTAACGAACAGCATTTAATTTTGTGTTTATACAGGGTGTTAAATTAGACAGTTGCATTACTTTAAAGGGTGATACTGAACAACTTTCCCAAAGTAACAAAGGGAAATTCGCAAAAAAAAACATATTTTTCATTAATACAAACGTTCGCTTAGCTGATTGCATTCAGTACGGTAAGACCAGATTTTTTTTTCTAATTTCCTATTGGTTATTTAGGGAATTTTTTTCAGTATCATGGATACAAAATCACCCCTTAAAGTAATGCAACTGTTTACCCTAACACCCAGTATAGATATGATATGAAAGCATCATTCCTTTAGCACCCGGCTAGAGATGTTGCGAGAGATGCCGCAATAAGGCTCGGGGCCTATGGCGTCCCCTTCCGCCCTTCTTCGTGCCAGCTCGTCAGCAGCCTCATTTCCATCAATACCGCAGTGTCCGGGATCCGATCATTACCTTAGTTCTCCCTGTACACAATTATTTTGTTTCAACTATGAAATAAGAAGACACAAAGCTGCTATTCGTGTACTAAGAGCCTTAAGTTGTTGCGGTTTGAATCTAGTACCTATTAATCATGTATCATTTTTCAAAATAACAGTGTTCATCTCAAAACAAGGTTTCAAGTCAACGAATGATACCTACGGTTCAGTTACACAATGGGAAGTAAGTGTGGACTTTATCGCTTTAGAAATAGAACACTTTATGGGATGTCAAAGTATCGGGTTCTTTGTTAACAATATACAGGGTGTCCCGTCATCCGACGTCAACCCGGTGGATGCTTATAGGTTTATGCCTAACCAGAATAAAAAAAAATCTATCAATCAATCTGTCAACATTTTACTTTAGGAAAAGGTTCTTAGTTTTCGAGATAAAGACAGTTTTATGAAATTCGTGAAACTCTTTATCTTAGTCACTATTTTGAGTGCCACGGCTACAAATGTTCTATGCAGTATCTGCGTTAAAACTGTCAATATCTCGAATACTAAAACACATTTACAAAAGTAAAATTTTGATATTCTACTTAGTCATGACCTAACCTATCAGCATCCGCCGGCGCCGGGTTGACGTTGGTTTACGGGACACCCTATATACTTGGGTCTACATCGTTTGTTTTGAAACTAATTATGTAATTAGTAGTTTTTCAATAGATACTTATATTGTTTAAGAATCTATTCTAGAAGACCTATAATAGTGAATCGTTTTAAATTATAATTTCAAAAGGAATGTAATTAGACGATTGTCACTTTTGTTTGACATACGTAAAATAACTCAAGACCATAATCCTTTTCGGAGTGTACAGAAAGATTAAGACAACTACAAACAATGAGTGCAGTTGTAGTAAGATTAACTGTTCATACTTAATATTCATATTAGTGCCGGCGCCCACAACTTCCTATGCGAATATTTACGTCAAGTTTACAATTTTATTATAGTACAAGCGTTAACCCGCGACTTCGTCCGCACAAATTATATACCAGATTTTAAGTCAGATCATAAGCTATCAAACAAAAAAAGTTTCATCAAAATCGGTTCAGTAGTTTTTGCGTGATACTCGTTCAAACAAACAAACAAACACACAAACAAACAGACAGACAAAAAATCCAAAAATTGGTGAAATGGAATCAGGGACACCTAAAAACCATATCGTAACTTTTTTTTTGTTAATATCTTCAATGTACAGACAAACTTCCTGTTACAGTTTTATAATAGTATAGATGTATAGTATAGATAGATTGGGAATTGTTTTTTGACTTTACTATATAAGGTCTTTCCTAATAATATATGCTGGCACTTTTTTAAGGGGATAATCAGACCGTCAAACTGAACTACTTTCTCTACGGCAACGACATCGAAATCTCGAAAAAAAATTAGCTGTCCCGTACAAAACTGCAAACCTACTCGAGCCAAATGTATGGGACAGCTGATTTTTTTTTTAGTTTGATAGTCTGGTCATCCCCTTAAAAAACTGAAGGACCCTGTATATTTGTACTACATGAAAAGACTTATCCAAATGCGATAGAACTACCAGTATAACAGTGTGTATCTAGTAGTCAGTAATCTCTGATGAACACCTCCGTGTTGATAGGTATCACACTGCGAGTGTCATCACTCACCTGCCTAGAGAGCCACCGCTTCATGATACGCCTGTTCGGGTCCAGTATGAACATGTGAACACTATGCTGCGTGTTGATAGGTATCACATTGCGAGTGTGATCACTCACCTGCCTAGAGAGCCACCTCTTCATGATGCGTGTTCGGGTGCAGTATGAACACGTGAACACTACGCTCCGTGTTGATAGGTATCAAACTGCGAGTGTGATCACTCACCTGCCTAGAGAGCCACCTCTTCATGATGCGTCTGTTCGGTTCCAGTATGAACACGTGAACACTGCTGCGTGTTGATAGGTATCAAATTGCGAGTGTGATCACTCACCTGCCTAGAGAGCCACCTCTTCATGATGCGTGTTCGGGTCCAGTATGAACATGTGAACACTAAGCTCCGTGTAGATAGGTATCACACTGCGAGTGTGATTACTCACCTGCCTAGAGAGCCACCTCTTCATGATGCGTGTTCGGGTCCAGTATGAACATGTGAACACTAAGCTCCGTGTTGATAGGTATCACACTGCGAGTGTGATCACTCACCTGCCTAGAGAGCCACCGCTTCATGATGCGCCTGTTCGGGTCCAGTATGAACATGTGAACACTATGCTGCGTGTTCATAGGTATCACATTGCGAGTGTGATCACTCACCTGCCTAGAGAGCCACCTCTTCATGATGAGTGTTCGGGTTCAGTATGAACACGTAAACACTAAGCTCCGTGTTGATAGGTATCAAACTGCGAGTGTGATCACTCACCTGCCTAGAGAGCCACCTCTTCATGAAGCGTGTTCGGGTCCAGTATGAACACGTAAACACTAAGCTCCGTGTTGATAGGTATCAAACTGCGAGTGTGATCACTCACCTGCCTAGAGAGCCACCTCTTCATGAAGCGTGTTCGGGTCCAATATGAATACGTAAACACTAAGCTCCGTGTTGATAGGTATCAAACTGCGAGTGTGATCACTCACCTGCCTAGAGAGCCACCTCTTCATGATGCGCCTGTTCGGGTCCAGTATAAACACGTCGATGGCTCTGCCGAATGCTTTGAGCTCCGTGTTGATAGGTATCACTCTGAATCGCACTGCAAGTTGTAATTTCATGTCAGTTATATTGTAACATCGTTTATTAACTATTAAATATTTTTTTCAAATCGATTTTTTTTAACTAGGCACGTATTTTTTTAGAAGGGAATATCACCGAAATAGTCGCATTCAAATGGATCTCAATGGATGGATGGATGTAAAATAGAACTACTCTTCAACTGACGACGACAAATAATCGTTTCGTATCATTGATAGATATCAGTGTTTCGTATACATATATAATGTAATTATATACATTGTGTAAACCATGGCATGTTTAACGGATAAAAATGTCAATCAAACTAATAATAATAAACTATGCTTATATAACAATAATAAATATCGATCACAGGCACATACATTGTAATGATCCCAAGCAAGCACTATAGGGTGTTTATGATGGAAACCATACAACAGCGGCACAAACATATAAACATCCATGACCGAACCGGGATTCGAACCCAGGACCCTGGTTTTCCAGTCCGGCGTGGTAACCATTACACCAACCGGGTCGTCACATTAAGGTTGTAGTTCGATATTTCCGCAGCTTTTCTCAAACATTAATTACCACCATTGGCGGTATACCTAGAAGCTTATCAGTGCCATCGACATCAACCTGTAATCGTCCACTGTTAGACATAATTAGGTCTCTCCCAAGCCGCGCCACAAAACTCTAAACTTGACCTTCCTTATCAAGTCATTCCCCAGTAACCAGCAGCAACCTACTGGTACTGGACTGGTTTTAGGTCCTCGTTCCAACACTACGTCTGCCAGATTTCGTTCTTTGAACCTTTAACCTAATTACAAGTAAAGGAATGTTACCTGTCTGACTTTGCATGTAGACGGGCTTGTCCATCTGTATGAATATTGTCATGAACCGGCGCGAGAAGGAGAGCTGGGTCTCGTTGACGAACGCGCGCCCGCCGAACGGGTCGTCCAGGTACAGCCCCTCCACGCGCAGCTTGTAGTCGCCGGGCACTGACGTCGCTGGCACCTGCCAGTTTGTTTAGCTATTAAATCTAGCATCTAGTAATTATAGTACTCTGTGTTAGGACTATAAAGCAGTGGCAAAATTTAAATCATTCGTCCAGTGTAAACAGAGACCGCGGAAGTGGCAGAGCGGCAAAATCAAACTGACCGCGTCCCCTCCAATTTTATCTACCGTACATCTATCTACCGACTGTCGATGAAGCAGAAAAGATTAAGCAAGTGCATGGTGTAGAAAAATTTGGTTTAGATTTAAACGACACTCTTAGGGAATTCGCTTCAAAGATGGCTGAGAGGCGCAAGTCTTTGGTATCGTCCATTGAATCTTTGCAATATAAGTAATAAATAAAATGTTTCTATAATTTGATTGACCTAGTCTTTCATCTTTATAACTCCAGTAAATTGACCGGATTAAAGCCGGGGCCGGAAATTGAAGGAAGAGGGTGACCAAAGAAGTTTGGCCGGTGCCAGTGGGGGCCAAACTTATGATTATGGAGTACTTCCGCAATCCCCGGGTATAAACACAGAGTTTTCATGCAAAAGCTTTCTTCAGAAACTTTAATTTTAATATTATAATGAGAGAGTTCCTAACAGATAGTTTAATCGTAGTTCAACAAAGTTCCAGAGCATTTTGTAACTTTTTTTTTGGTTTTCATAAAATCTCCCATTGCCATAATCATTCAACCTCAAATAAACCAGTTCAATTAACTTTGAACTGGTTTATTTGAGGTGTTTTCTCCAACACTGTGTATTTCATCTTTTATATTTCTAATTCATGTTTCTTTTAAATACATTATGAAGTCCAGATAAGGAATATTTATGTTATATTATTAGCTCACAGGATGTTGGCCGATATCTTGTAGATCTGGCCGGCACTACAAAGTAGACATTAACTTAGATCTCACCCTCATATTCAGTATCTCTGGCACGCCCTCCCTGACTCTCTCGATGACGTCAGTGATCTCCACACCGTTGCATGAGATGGAAGCCCGGATGGTCATCTGAAGACGAGCTCGCAGGATGTTGGCTGATATCTTGTAGATCTGGCCGGGACGTACCATGCGTGACGCGACTATGAAGTATGTGCTGCAATTTGTGGCGTATTTTAGAACATCATCATCAGCCTATATCATCCTGGCTATTGAACAAGCCATAGTATCACAGCTGCTCAAAAATAAAACACTTTAATATACAATTTCGAACAAGATCATGTACCTTGTTCAACTGTATTGGAACTGAGGATCCTTTGTGAAACATTTGGGAAATATAATTAATTCTTGAAAATGGCTCTGGTGTAAAAACGTTAGTAAAAATAGTGTCGTATTCAGTTTTTTATTTGGAGCATCTGAATCAGACTTGTTTAGAGCAATTTGAAGTTAATTGGTTTTGTATATATTCATTATTTTTGATACATGCATAGCAAATAAGTACTTATTAATTTTTAAAATAACAATTTTTTTTTAATCTATAAGGTCTAACAAAATTAGCTGAAACTATTTTAAGAGGATGATCAGACCATCAAACTGAACAACTTTCTCTATGGGAACAATAGCAAAATCGTGAAAAAAAAAAATCAGCTGTCCCACACGAAACCTAGCTCGACCCGAATGTATGGGACAGCTGATTTTTTTTTTCGCGATTTCGATGTTGGTCCCACAGAGAAAGTTGTTCAGTTTGATGGTCTGATACTTCCATTAAAATAGTTTCAGCTAAATTTGTTAGACCTTATATATTTCTTTAGAAATGCAAGGAATCAGTAAGAATGCATTTTGTTGTATAACATAATGGTGAATGATCTTTTATTAATAAAAATCTAAAAATAATTCATGAAATATTTTGGGGTACCAGGTAAATACATACACACATAAATGTTCATGTAAACTGGGGTAGCCGGTAGGTAAATATATAAGTACAATCAACAAGATACATCCAAGCTTATGTTATATCTTAATTCAACCTGTTAGTGGAGTGTTTTCGATACGAGCAGGATCGAATGACACTGACGAGGGTTTAGGATAGATTGGAGTGAATAGGCTTGATGTTGGCATATTTCATGACATCCTAGCATCACAAAGTTCTGATGCTGCTAGAAAAGTGTTCGCCTTTGCAAACTCATCAGTGTCTCGTTAAGTAAATTAGAAAGTAGGTAAAATCTAGGCATAAGGTACAATGGGACTGACATGTACATAACATTCTGTATAAAAGTCCCTTTAAAAAAAATAATAATAATATGTAACTAAATTTCAAAATACTCACGCTTCATTTATAATCAAATTATCACTATCCAAAACAGGACTTTTGAATGAGCCACTGTTATACGTCCGTCCACTATCCCACGCCGGTCTCGGAGTATTATCCGGAGTGTAGGCATTCTGGTACGACGGATTGTTCCTATCATACTGACTCCTGTTAGGATCATACTGATTCTGGTTCGTATCATACTGGTTCGTGTTGTATGGACTCTGATCAAACTGTTTTCCACTATTGTATTGATTCACATTATTCCTGTTGGAATATCTTTTATTTGGATCGTACGGGTTGTCATATCTCGGGTCATTGTTACTTAGATATTCGTTCGTAGGATTTGGTTGATTTAAATCAGGATTGTATGTAGGTGTCCCGTAGTCTTGTGCGGTACACAACTGTAGTATTACAGTACTTATGTATAGTTTGAGATTCATAGTTCAGTCTTGTATCTGCAACCTGTAATTGATAGACAGACAAATTAATTAACAAAGTTAGCACTATAAATAAGTTAGCACTGCATTTCCACCATAGACTAAGAGATAAGTGTACTTTTAGCAACCATCAGCAGCAAGGCTGATTCAGTGTTTATGGGGTGTAGAGCATCTCTGTGATGGGGATGAACTAGGTCTGCGCCTGCATAACTTCAGTCGGTTTAGGAGTTACAGACGTTTCAAGGCTGATCGTATGATATTATTGTAGTGTGCACTGTAGCTATGTGAACAGTACAAAAACTGACATGTCGGTTTAGGAGATACAGCCGTTCAAAGGTCAGACCTTTGAAAGGCTGTAACTCCTAAACCGACTGATGAACTATGTCAGTTTTAGTAATGTTTACATAGGTACAGTGCATACTACAATAATATGATACGATCAGCCTTGCAGCTTATTGTTAATTGTTTACTGACCTTTAAACATCAGTAACTTCTAAACCGACTGGAGTTATGCAGGCAGACCTGGTCCATCTCCATCACAGAGATGCTCTACACCTTAACAAACACTGAATCAGCCTTGCAGCTGATGGTTGCAAAAAGTACACTTATCTCTTAGTCTACCAGTGTCAAGTAGTTTATGGGAGAATCTATCCCAATCTCAGGGATTGTTTTTGGTCAAGAACAAGAAGAGATTGAGGATTGCGGAGCCTCGTGGCAGGCAAAAACACGACACGCGAAATCCACGCGAGACGAGTGCTCGGCTCAGAACCTGCAACGTGACTCCACACATAGTATTACAGTTCACAACAAGTTTACAAAACAAAAATACAAGGAAACATCAATAGAACAATATGTAATTTATAGTATGCTATAGCAGCAAATATGTCCCAGCTCAACATAGACCTTGCCCGAGAGCAGCAAAAAACATATACTCACTTTACGAGAGCAGGGTGTTGATTCTCAGATGAAAC
The DNA here is from genome assembly GCA_927399405.1 of Agonopterix arenella. Classification (NCBI taxonomy): domain Eukaryota; kingdom Metazoa; phylum Arthropoda; class Insecta; order Lepidoptera; family Depressariidae; genus Agonopterix; species Agonopterix arenella. Next base: position 15,075,158 of record OV656708.1, on the reverse strand, counting down.
CTTTTTAGCAGTAGTCAGACGCAACCAATGAAATGAATGATAATAATAATTGCTTAAAAATAGAAGCACTTGATTACGACTAAGATGACACTCTGACCCGAAACTGTACTGTAGCGGTCGATTTGAAGGAATTAAACTTAAATCTAAAGTTTTAGATGAAAATTATGTTGTAATAAAAATGCTAAAGTAATATTAAGTTTCGAATTACATTCGTTAAATACGTTACGGCATGTAAACACGAAATTTTCGCGTGTTAGAAGTCAAAATTAATTAATGGCATTGAAATCTTTTGTTAAATAGCTCGAGAAAAAAGGGTTTAATGCAATATTAACCCTAATTTTAATTTAATAAAAACTTAACAATTACTTAACCTGAAGTTAACGCCCATGGAAACGCCTGTATTTGAAATGTTTAACGTAAATAATACGGTATCATTTGCACTAACACTGCACTTCACAACTAAAACTACAATAATTAACTATAATAATAATATTATTTGTTGTAATTCATTGAAAATAAGTTAGTTCAAATGAAATAAACAATATACGGTCCCATTACTCACTTCATACGCTAGTTCGCGCAGCCGCACCACGCCCGGCTAGAGGTGAAACCGATAATTACCGTAAAAATTATAATCTGTGGTATCTATCAATGCCGATCGCTAGCATGATTGCATGCCATGCTTGAAAAAACGTAAAGCATAAACGATAGAGGAGGCACGTCAGCGGGGCTAGCCAACCCGCGATTGCGACATTTAACACATCCATCTGTCAAGTTTAGTCTTTTATCTCGTTCGCTCGCATGCAAATAGAAAGAGATAAGCATCTTTCGCTATTTCCCAGCTTTAGGGACAAGGACTAATAACGCCATCTATTGATTTTTTTTTCATACTCCATACCTAACTTTTTAGGTTAGTTTTAATTTTAAAGACTGAATTAGATTTATGCAGGATGGGTACCTAAATCTAGTAATAGATACTCTTTCTTATACTATGCCTAAATATTCGTTACCTAGCTGTAGTAAGAATGAATCACTAATCTCATTAGGAATATGATGAATTGATATTATCAGATCGTATACTTTGCAGAATTTTAAAACTAGGCTTGTAGTTCTTTAATGCGCTCGTTGGTCAAGTGGAACTTCGGTATTGGAAATGATCACCGAAGTTAAGCAACGTCAGGCCCGGTCAGTCTTTGGATGGGTGACCGCGTAGTGATATTTCATCTCGAGCGCTTCGTGATTCGGAAGGCACGTAAAGCAGTTGGTCCCGAAATGTCCCGAATAGTCCGACAGCGGTGTAACTTCGTTAAGTCAGCTCAGAGGCCTAGCTAAGGTGGCTTGACAATTTTCTAATAGCAAGTTGACCAATAACTAGTCTCCACCAACACGCACTGTGCCCACGTGGAGGAGTATGGCCCACTCCCTCTCACGCTTATACGTGAGGAGTCCTCTTTGCCTTGCATTGTGATCCTACAGACTATAACTTACAATTTTTGGAACTTCCATACAAAAGTGCGGATCGGCCGATCTATATTCTGTGGGTTGGAGGTCCAATAAATATTCTGGTTTTTCGAACCTAAATTAAATTTTAATTTAATCAGTAAATAAAAAAAGGGTTTACTTACAGGGTGTTAGGGTTAGGGTAGACAGTTGCACGTGATTATACAGGGTGAAATTGATATCATTAGCATCCTTTTAAACTAAGAGTCTACCCATCTGCTGTTGCATACATTTGAGTCGAGTAGGCAGCGGCGGTGCCGGCGGGTGCAGTTTAGTATGGAACAGCTGATTTTTCTTTGCTCCGATCGTTTTGCTTCCATAGTAAAACCTCCTTTTTTGAAGTCGGTTAAAAAGTTGTTCAGTTTGATGGATAGACAGTTAGTTTAAAAGGATGCTATTTTGTACCCGTGATCCTGAACAATAAAATCACCTATTACAGTAATTCAACTGTTTAGTAGTAAACACTCAGTTGCAGAATCGCTCATTAAAGATAATCCTTCATTAAATCTCATACTGTCACTTTTTGTTTTGCTGACATAATAAAAGCTAGCAAGAGATTTAATGAATGTACGGCGACACATCAAGCTATACAAAACCAACATAAGCCGGCCGCGCGACGTTAACGTTACTCGAGCTACGCGCGGCCAGCTTATGTTGGTTTTGTATAGCTATATGTGTCGCCGTGTGTACGTGCAACTGGCGGTTAGCCTTCTTCCTAAAGGCGAGCAGCAGCCATCTTGCCCCCATTTGGTGACGTCCTTGGCAGTGATAATAATTTAACGAATCCCAATAGGCAAGCTCGGTGGTGGTGCTGACGTAAATTCTATGTAACGTGACGTGCGTATGACCTAGGGGAGCGCGTAATTTCTCTATGGTCTATCTGATCACAGATTATTTATAGTGGTATAATGTGTAGTACATACGTAGACAAAACAAATATCGTAATGTATGTTCTTATAACGATTGTTTTGAACGGCGCGGCGCATCTATTGACATTCGCGGGCAGTGGATGAGACAATATTGTTATTATCAGTTTATCACTGCCAAATTATGAAATGTGTAGTAATAGTAGGTACATTATGACAACTTATCAACTTAGCTCTCTTATCATTGATAAGAGTGAGCAAAGTTGGTCATTACTCGAGGCTTTCGTGAAATGACCAACGCTCACGCGTTTCATACGTTTTTCAACACACTTGCGAGGGTTTACGAGAGTATTTTGTGTAAAATGGCGCCCAGATCCTCTGTGTTCAACTTATTTATGCGTGTGCAGGTATTACCGCACAAACATTTTTAAGTAAAACGCTCGTTACGCCTGTGTTATGAAAAAAAAGGTACATCAAAGTTTTACTTTGATAAGGATTTTGTAATATTGCTGACTCCACGCATATTTTCCAGCGGCGATCTCATCAGTTGTCTCTGGTACTTTTCCCAATGATGCAGCACGTCTAGTATGATTTCTCTACATGCGCGTGACGCGCCTTCGCTGCATAGAAAAATGACTGCTTCCAGCGCTTGTCGGAGAGCGAAAGACCCGATTTCCGCGACATGTATTTAAAAAAGCCGAGAGAAATCATACTAGACTTGCAGGTGTGTCGTGTAATAGTAGATTACACACCAAGGGCAGGAAAGTAAGAAAGGTCTCAGATCTCATGTAATTGTTGGCAGAGGTCAACAAACATGTGATCTGAGGCTTTCTTATTTACTGCCCCAGGTTAGTATACTATTTTTCTCCTCGACGCAGGCGGAAAGCGGCAGCTTCGTTTAGCGCAGCTGGACGAAAGTTGACGCTTTCCACCCCGAGGGATGAAAAATAATTATGGGGTAGTGTGATTAGGGATAGGTTTTGGTTCTGCCCTCTTGTTCCGTCGTAATGCATTCAGCAAATTGTTAATTTGATCTTGTGAGGTATCAATGGGAGATTGCAAGTGTTTTGTGACAGTTTTGTCTTAAATCGCATCAATCAATCGTACTAAAGTGTATGAAAGGGTTTGATGAAAACTTGAAAAAATAAGGCAAGATTATTTATTACATCTCCCACCGCAAGCTAAATAACTTAACATTTACGTGTATAGTACATAGGCACGTCGACAGGGAAACAAAATAAAAAATATTCTGATTGATGATATTCTAATTAATCACTGAATTCTCCACATGTAGCAGGATCTCATAAACAAAGGAATAGATCAAATAAATGATGAGTTACAAGAATGTATGCACTGATGTTTGTTTGTTCGCAATGGTCGGACTGCGGACGATCGCGTCAGATCATCTTTGCTGTTAACAAGAACAAGAGAGTCCGTAGGGTGGGGTTCTCGCTCAGTCTCCGGGGCCTCCACTCTCCACATTTAAAACTCACATTACGCCAGCATCCAATTTATCTTTTGACAAAAAAATCTGTACAAAATATATTAAATATATACTCTGTAATGCTAAAACTGTAACGCTACCTCCTCAATAGTTCAATTCAATCACGATTATTAAATGATTTAAAAACACAATAACTCGTTCACTTGTGAGAACAAACATTAACCTATCGGCGACGGCGCTCGCGCCACGGCGGGAGCGCCTATATACAAGTCAACATTTTAAAATCAAACTCCTCAATCACAAGATTATGTTGCTGCATCTGATTTGTAATTCCGTTGCATTAATTTCATCGTTACTTTCTGTAGTCGCGTGTCGTGTCGCGTCCTTTGCTTATCATCCGTGCGTGGCATCATAATATACATAGTTTATTGAATAGTGTGGTGGAGAGGCGTATGTTAGTTCCGTTCGGATTCCTCGCAGTCCCGGGAGATGTGGCCGGGCTTCCCGCACACGTAGCAGGTCTTGGTGCCGTCGGGGCAGTTGCGTGAGATGTGCCCCGCCTTGTTGCAGTTGTAGCAAGTCTGGCCGGAAGAGTCGCGCCCGCCCTCTGGGCAGTTCCGCGCGATGTGGCCCGTCTTGTTGCAGTTGTAGCAAGACGGCTCGTCGGGGCTCTGCGCGCACTCCCGGGCTATGTGACCCGTGCCGTTACATCTGCAACAAAACAATTGCATTAGTTACATTCATCTACAACGTTAAGTGCATTGACAAGGTCGTCGGTCAACTGTCGCTCTAAACTTGAGTTAGCAAAATCATTATGCCTTCAACCTTATCTAGTTACTGGTGATGACAGCATTATTACATAATATCTCCTATTTGGGCAGACATACTGTAAAAACTACTGCATCACATATCTTGCCTCAACAGCAGTTCATTCTGTTTTTTAATTACTACCAAAATTGTAAGGGTCGCATTCAGATAATGAAACTAAACCACTTTCCCTAAGGAAAGGAACATGGGTCAAAAAAAGAAGAGAAATGTTTTTGATGAAGCCAATGTATTTTCTATGGTAGATCCAAAAAAGAAAACGTTTTTCGTCCCATGTTCCTTAGATAATGTTGTTTAGTTTTATTATCTAAACAAAACCTTAACAATTTTGTTGGTAATTAAAAAATAGGGTGTACAGAGCGAAATGAAAGCATCAGCAAAATCGTAAAGAGGAATATCTAGGTATCGTGAGCGGAGTGGGGTCATCGGCACGGTAACCGAACACGTGAGTGGAGGTCACGATCAAGTTCAGTTTAACGTGACGACCGACGCGAAGGCGACGAACGGTGCGGAGATGGCCCGCGACACGTAGCTGTTTCAATTATGTACTTATTGAATAGGGTCAAGGTTCTTAGAAGTTAGCATTTGTAGAGCTTCCACTGTTGAATGCAAAACAAACGTATCCTCGAAAGATATTTATTATAGAAAAGGTAATTCAGATACGAAAGCACATTTTCTTTAGTTCCAACTTCCAAGAGTGCTCCAATCAACATTTAATGCTGCTGATAATCTCTTCAACGCAAGAGCAAATTAAACTCAATGTCGTGCTATGGAGACAACAAAAGAAGAGTTTTCCGCGTTTTTATGTACCCAGTTCAAGAAATTGATTTCGCGACGCGTCTTTGCCCCATGGAAAATAACCTGTTCCCGCGCTTTTCGGAGAGCGAAACCACGCCATGTAGTATTGGAATAAAGCCGAGTTGCGAATATATTTGGAGCGATACGGGCAGCGCAACGCCGCGCGCGGCCGCCTCCTCGGCGACGTATGCAAATAAATTCATTTACTAGTGGTAAGATTGCCGCTGCGAGCCGCTGCGCCGCCTGCTTCGATGCTCTTCTGGTGTGAATCAACCCTAAGAGGTGCGCGATGCCGACGAGGCACCAAAATGTTGGATAATATATGGGCTAAATATGATTACCTCATTGTCGCTTGGTAGAGACACACCCCTATCACTACGCGCACCGCACGTGTCCTGTCGCGACCGCCATCTTACACAATAGTGTTACAATAAAAGCTGTACCTGTAGCAACGGTCAGCTTCCTCCTTGCAGTCCCTGGCAAAGTGTCCGGTGCGGTTGCACTTGAAGCACTTTTCGCGCTGGCGGCTGAACCCAGAGTCGCGCACGGCGGCGCCTCCGCCCTGCGTGCACTCACGGGCGAAGTGGCCCGTCCGGTTACACTTGTAGCATACGCTTGAACTCATCGCTGGAACAATAATATCACTTGTCAAAGTTAGGTTAGGTTAGGTTAGGTTATATCACTTGTCAAAGTTAGGTTAGGTTATATCACTTGTCAACGTAGAAGTAATAGAGGACTGAACGTTTTTTGTCCTGTTCACTCAATAAGAGATGCATATAGTAAATTAGCTCTAGTTAAAAAAGGAGATCGCTAGCTTTTTGCTGTCCTTATCGACGTAACCACAATTTTGTACTAGGCCCACTGATCCCGAAATGTCACTTCATATAAATTGTATGCAAGTCACATTTCTGAGTCAAGGATTGTATGACTATCGCTATCTCATTCGCGGCTTCTGTAATTCAATATGGCCTTAACATTTTGTTGCTATTTGGAATGGAGTATATGTAGCTATTTATAGTTATTTATTATTGCAATTGTAGGATATTTACTTGAATGTCAATTAGAGGCTTCAGTAAGCAAACATTATCAAACGGAGGTCATCTGTTACGTACGAACAACACTTTATATCTTTTACTATTACTGCTAAGGAGTTTCACACACAGAGGGATTACATCGAAATCACGAAATATGCTGTCCCATACATTTGGGTTAAGTAGGATTGCAGTTTTGTTTCGAACAGCCGATTTTTTCCCGATTTCGACTTTGGTCCCATGAAAGTTGAACGATTCAAATCAAAATGTTTTATCTAAACTATTATAAAACTGTAGCAGAAAGTTTGTCTGTACATAGAAGATATTAACAAAAAAAAAGTTACGATATGGTTTTTAGGTGTCTCTGATTCCATATCACCAATTTTTGGATTTTTTGTCTGTCTGTTTGTTTGTTTGGGTGTTTGTTTGAACGAGTATCACGCAAAAACTACTGAACCGATTTTGATGAAACTTTTTTTGTTTGAAAGCTAATGATCTGACTTAAAATCTGGTATATGATTTGTGCGGACAAAGTAGAGTTCAAAATAATATCGCATGGATAGCTTTCTGACGTCATTTTTGACTCTACCCCCGCTTCGGAAGGAGTTCCGTTGTAGAAAAGATGAGGCCAGAAACTTTACAACACACATCTTTAAACAAAACAAAATATACAGGATGTTAAAACATACCCCTAAAGAAAAAAGGGTGTTAAAGGGTCCCTTGTAAAGAGTATATAGTTCAAGACTAAACGGCAGCCAGATACGTCTTAATTAATAAGAATTAAGAAATTTAAAAGAAAAATTTACTCTTAGTTATCTTTATTTCTAAAGCTAATTTGAATATTAAAACCTATTTATTGCAAAAAAAAAAAAGCAATAAATAACAGATTGACAAAAAAGTTAAGTTATTGGTACAAAAATTAAAAATAAAGAATAATTTCAATAAAGTATTCATATTTGTCAACATGTAAGATAATTTAAGCATCTTACAATTCGTTTTTTCTACAAAGAAAGCTTCTTCGTCTCTTACTGAAATGTAGGTACAAATGACTTACGAACACTACCCTTCTGAACATAGTCTATGTTTCAAATGTCACACTAGAGTTGGGATTCTTTAATAATTGGTTTCGATGAGGGATTTTTTATTCTGTTAATTATGTGACAACCTGTACAGTACGATGGTCTGATAATCTTAAAACCGTCAGCGTATTAAGGGCCTTTGTCGAAAAATAATTGAAGCGAAATAGGCGTGTGATAGCTTATATTGCTGCCTGACGCGAGACAAAGATGGGGCGGCGCGCTCGCCTGAAACGACACAAGCGCAAAACCAACTTTATTTAATTGTGATTGTACTATTTATGTAAGTTCCATTCTGCTCTAATCAAAATTTGTAAAATTTCAATCTCTTTTTTTAAATCAAGACTCGTGTTTCTATTATTCACAGTTTAGCAGTTCCAAGCGTTTATTGATAAAGACGGAGGCTACTTTGGCTTGTTTTTCTATCGAGAAAATGTGTCTTAATCGTGTTTTGGCTCTAAACAAAACTTTAATTATATGTTCAATTTACACATATCCGCTAATCATACTCCTACTGTTAGTACTTCATGATATATGACGCTTTGAAGAATCCTATTTTTTTTTCACATAGGCTGTTAAGAAGAATCGTACACTGTAAAGATGTTCTACTAGTGATCTACTTTACATTCGTAAGTTGCGTAAGAGGTGAGGATGCAAAACAATTAAAGATATCACCAGACTTGACTCAAGTGCAATTTGGTTTACTATATAACTAGAGTTGAACTTCACAACGAAAGTTAACTCTATTGACTTTACACAAAGTTCATAACAGTTTCAATTTTATATTTTTACTGTTGACATTGTATTTTTTATGCTTGTGATTCAGCTGTGCTGTTTAAATACCCTTTGAAACAAAATTGTGCAATGTCATCTGATGTGTGAAATGATTCAAGCAATAACCAAACAAGAGAGTGCCTGCATTCTATTCTTATACAAGGTGTTACAAAAATACAAATAAACATATAACCTTCTGCGTACATCTGTACTTCTCGTAGGACATAAGAAATAATAAAATTTATTGTTAGTGTTTTAGTCGCCAACCAAAACACCAACAATAGATTTTATTATTTCTTATGTCCTACGAGAAGTACAAATGTACGCAGGAGGTTAAGGGGGTGGTTAAGACCATCAAACTGAACAACTTTCAGTATGGGACCAATATCGAAATCGCGAAAAACAAAAATGATTTTCCATCATCATCATATCAGCCGATAGACGTCCACTGCTGGACATAGGCCTTCCCAAATGGGGAGATTTGCCATAATCGCCATGATGCGATGCGCTTGCGATGTGCCATACTAAACTACAGATCTAATCAAGCTAAATGTATGGGACAAAGGTTTTTTTTCGCAATTTCGATGTTGGTCCCATAGTGAAAGTTGCTAGTTGTTCAGTTTGATATTCTCAACAACACCCTAAAAGTTTTAAATGTTTATTTTTACTTTTGTAACACTCTGTATACCATTTAGATGTCATCAAAAACCGAACTAAATAATTAAATTTTGGTTCAATTCTTTGTTAGTTTGGTCAAGTAGAGAAGACGGACAGTAGCAGACAGATGTACAAAAGAGATGTACAGTGATTTTTTTCAAAAAAGCTTGTTGTTTGCCAAATTCTATATCTAACACTAAATTGTTATAAACATATTTTTGTTTGTTTACAGTGTAAGTATTATTAAAATGACTAGTACAGTTCATTTTAAATTTTAGAACTTTTGTCAAAATAGTAGAAAAGATCATTAATTAAATTAGTTATTTTTCATTCTATTCTTACTAAAAAATTTAGTACCTAGTTTATCACAATGAAATATGTATCTACTAATGTATGTAGAATGTTTACGATAATAAGTTATCAGTTATTCATTTTTCAACAGAACTTCCATTAACTACAGGGTTACCTAGACAGTTGCATTACTTTAATTTGTACTCAAGATACTGAACAACTTTCCAAAAGAAAGGCAAATTAAAAAAAAAAACCTGTTTACATTAACTCCATGTACCTATTTATGGCAGGACTAAAATTTACATCTTGTTTATCTGTAGATATACTCTCCAGCTAACAATTCTAATAGTGAGAATAACTTACCAATAAGTATATATTTATCTAAGAAAAAATTTACTAGGAAAATGTTCTTTGAATTGATAAAATAACAGATTGACATAATTTTCAAATTGGAGTCCCTTTCTAGAGAGCCATGTTTGTCGAAATAAGTTTGAAATTAAAAAGGGTTTTATGTATAACTAATTAGGTACCCTACTTTCTAAAATCCTGGTAGGTTCCCTAAATATAAACAAGCAGAAATGACACTATCGAATTCAGAGCCTAATTAGAAATCAAATTCATTGCTCTCTTTGATCACTACAATTAATATACCAGATTTTAAGTCAGATCATAAGCTATCGAACAAAAATAGTTTCATCAAAATCGGTTCAGTAGTTTTTGCGTGACGCTCGTTCAAACAAACACACAAACAAACAGACAGACAGACAGAAAAAAAATTGCTGATATTATGGAATCAGGGACAACTAAAAACCATATCTTAACTTTTTTTTTTGTTAATATTTTCAATGTACACAATGATACACTTCTGTTACAGTTTTATAATAGTATAGATAGAAAAAGATATACTTATAAATGAAATCAACATCACTATAAGATCAGATCATCTACTAAAAAAAGGTCTACATACATAAGGTTTTGACAAAGCATATTGCTGATTATTAGCTGTTGTATTATGTATATATTATGTAGGAGAGCGTCTGTGGCGCGTTGCAGAGAGGTATGGACACCCAGTTAAGGGGCTCCGGGTTCGAATCCACACGGAGAAAATGCCATGTGCCAATGAGTTATTCTAACATATGTACGTAATACCGAATGCTCTCAAACGGTGAAGGAAAAAATCGTGAGGAAACATGCATACACTGAAGAAGAAATTCTGATGTGTATGTGAAGCCTACCAATCCGTATTAGGCACTCATGGTGGACTACCTAACTCCCTGAAGGTAGGCCTGTGCCCTGCAGTGGGACGTTTATAGGCTGTTGATGATTATGTATATTTGATTTACAAAGTATGTGCTGCCTGCTTGCCATTATCAAATTATTTTGTACCAGTAAATTGTGTTTTAGATTGTTTTTATTAATTTAAATACCTACATACAAGTATCTGAATGCTCTAAATAAACGTAATTGTGAGTTATACTTTATACTTTCTAAAATTGCAAAAGGCAGTAGGTCAGTAACAGCATTGAAAGTTTATAACTGTTGTATTAAAGTAAAAATAATTAATGAAAAGCGTGTGAAATCTTTGCACCAAGGTTTAGTTTCATTTTACTAACTCTACAATGCACAGTGGTGCAATAAGGTGGAAGACTTCATACATGTTATGCTAGAAATTGTCTGAAATGCAGATGTAAGATCTAGATTTATTGGACCATTTAACATTGGGCAGCTCAACTGCTGGTTGGCTAACCCTCTGTCAAGCAGTGAGCAGTGGGCCTATACAGGTTGGTAGCGCTGTCCCTTGCCCTAGATTAATAAAAAAAATTGTAAACCAATAAGGCTGGCATTGCCACTACAGGTGACAGAAGCATGGAAAAAAAGATGTCTGGGGATCTAAGAGCGCTTACAGACGAGCGACACTGCGGTCGCCGGGGGTCGCAAGAGAGTAGCGCTCATAGACTTTACGGTCGCCGCGGATCGCGCGACCGCAAAGTTTCGAACGTCTGTAAGAGCGCTAACCGGACTTTCCAATACCAGGGTTCGAAATTATTAAGATAATTATTTTCTTTGATAATTATCATGCTGATTCTTAGTTTTGAGTAAAATTTTTAACTCAAAGTTGTAAAATTGCTATTTTTGTTTTAATGCACTCGTTTTCGGACCAACCAGCACCTAGTCTTCAGCATTTTCGTTTCGTAATTATCGAGAAAAACAACAGAAAACAGTAAGAAAAAACTATTTCGTGTTTGTATGTTTTTTTTTTCGCAAATCGTAATCGGATACACATGGCGCGACATTGCTAGTACAAGCTTTTTCTTTTTCCGATTAATCTTATAATTATCAAGATAATTATCAACATATAATTATCACTTGTACCCTGTCCAATACACCTAAAACTCAATGTCAAGCTTAAAACAGGAAGTAGGCAAGTTTGTAACTGTTCAGGGAAAAATACAACTAAATTCTAAGTTTGATTATTTTCGGGATTTTGAATTATTTTTTATAACCTTGGGAAAATCGCCGCCCTGCGCCGTACTTATAGACGCATAGTTACTACAAATTTATAATTTACATATTTTTCTTGAAATTACTGGTTACGCAATCCTGAATAATCTTTTCAGTGGACCCAATTCTAAAATAAAAGATTAGTGCTATACTTTTTAAAGAAAACAGAAGTCTGACAGAAGGTCAGACTTCTGTGGTAAAATGATGTTCATTGGCAACTTTAAGACTACACACTGTATAAAATAAGTATGCAGGGTGAAATTGATATCATTATCATCCTTTTAAACTAACAGTCTACCCATCAAACTGAACAACTTTTACTATGGCAGCAAACCGATCGGAGCTAAAGAAAAATTAGCTGTCCCATAAAAAACTGCAATGCCTCCTCGACTGTAATGTATGCAACAGCAGATTTTTTTGTTGCTCCAATCGTTTTGCTCCCATAGTAAAATTTGTTCAGTTTTATGGTTAGACTCTTAGTTTAAAAGGATGCTAATGATATCAATTTCACCTTGTATATGTATGCAAGCAGAGGCTTACAATACTGCTACCATTGCATTTCTGGTCTATTGTAGGCTACCTCTCCGCTACAGCCGGGCTAAGATACCAATATACCAGTAGCTAAAAAAAAACATAACACTATAGGAAAAGGCAATCAAGGCAAGACAAGCTAAGAGACAAGACACAGTGTGGTGTGGTGCGTGGTGCTGTTGTGATTTAATATATTTAGAATGACTCAGTCTCTCTCTCTTATCGCGTGGGCAGAGCCCTGGTGTGAGATTTTTTTCAGACCGCCTTACGGCCCCTGACATGGTTTTTATGTAACGTCTACTACCACCAGAGATAGTAGCCGGGACCAACATCATATCGCCATCCGAAGCACGGAATCATTTTTCTTTTCAGACAATTAGGTGATTCATCCTGCAATGTCCTAACCAACTGGGGAAAACGCACAAAGTGACATTTCACTAGGTGTCCCCCGTGGGAATCGAACCCACTACCTCCGTGTCGAGAGCCAATGCTCTTAACCATTAGACCATGGAGGCAGTTACAATGACTCAGTGACATCACAACTGAGTCATCCGACATACAAAACATGTTACGGCTCACTTAGGACACACAGCTGTTATTTCATACAAATGGGAAAAGGAAAACGCCCAATCCCGTTTCAGCACAAAAAAGGTAAATATGAATTTTATAAGAAATGCCACAATAGGAGAGGATAATTTCCATTTCCTTGGGAAGCATGATATTCCTCCTATCCTGTGTATAATTTCAGCTATCACACTATTTGTATGTGTTCTTTTATCATACACATTCGCCAGCTGCGAAACAACCCAAAACAAATACACTTCGTCACATGGGCAATGTCTTTTACAAGAGGTAAGCATGGGTGCTAATCAGCGAGTGTGAGTGAGATAGGAATATGCTATCGCCTACATTTTTGCTACGCTTCCTGGCAAGCAGCAAGTAGGGATGAGGTTAAGAATGTTGGGAGACAGGGAGTGTCCGTACTGTATGTGTTACGAGATACTGTGGTTACAGTACTATACCAGAACACATTGTGGCTTGGCCGTAAGGATGGAATTACATGTTAAGTGGTTATAAGACATTATTCTTATCCATTTCATTCTTCAGCGCGGTGAAAGTATCATACAAAATGTTAAAAATTGTAACTGCTAACAGATAAAAATAAATTAAAATAAATAAATATCTTGGACATTGTCACACAAATTAACAGATAAAAATAAATTAAAATAAATAAATATCTTGGACATTGTCACACAAATTATCTAGTCACATTTAAAGTATCAGAATGTAACCTGGACTTGTATTATAATGTCTAGACAATGATATAGAATACATATTATATAGATACAAACATCCATGACTCTGGTACAAATATTCTTATTCATCATATAAATATTTGTCCCTTACGGGATTCGAACCCGTGACCCGCCCGACCTCAATAAAAATCATTTGGCGGGGCCACACAGAGTACGGCTGCGGGCCGGTAGTAGTTGTGAACTATAGAATTATATGCCAGGTGTCACACTGCGGCTGCATCCGCACACTGCAGCCACACTCTGTGTGGCCCAGCCTTTAAGTTTTCTTGGAAACTAGTTAATTGAATTCTTTGTGTAAATTGACTTTCATGTAACATATTGGAAGATAGCATGCAGCAAGAATGGTTACAATAAAACAGTATAATTACTGCATAATGAATTGCAAATTATGATTAACAATTATAAGTTCCAATAATGAATAAGATTGATAAATTAATGTTTATGGTCATGAACGACATAAGAGTAGTCATAAAGATTGAACTTTGATAAGTTAATAAAAAAAAATTATAATCTGGAATTTTAGTCATTGAAAATCCAGATGAGTGCATTTAATTATATTACTAGTTATATCAGCATTCCTGTGAGTTACAACATATGTGCTTGCCAACATACATACAGTTCACACACAAATGCGTCATAACCCTTTGTACCTACTTGCAGGGAAAGAGAAAACCTGCCTACATGGCACTAACCAAGATCAACAAACGTACCGCCTCTCAGATTCACTACGAACACTTATGAGGATTCTAATTCAGATATTTATCACTGTTTTAAATACGAGGAAAACTCGAAAGCAACATTCCATAGTAAATTACCTCTTTTATGTGTGTCAGAAATTCAGAAGCTTGCAAGGATGTCAAAGTGACCACGTTCAATAAACAACCTCCACAAGATTTGTTTCACTTTCAAATAGAAAGAAATTATTTGAATACACTGTGGAAATGCACGTCGTGGCTTCGTAAGCTCGTGAACATGGAAAAACACGTCCACAGCGTACGCGAGCGACTCACAAGCGAAACCACGTGTAGGTGTACCGGCAGTGCGCCGTTTCACTAACTATTTCACACTTTAGACTTACCGATTAGTTGTGAAACTTCTTGAGCACTTAAGTCACTAATATAATGATCGTTTTTCGATCAAATATTCAATGAAAATTACAAATTAGCCGTAAATTATGACGCTTCGTTTGCAAGGAAGCCAGCCACCATCACTACAAATTCGTAAAAGACATTTTGAGCATAGACAACCGCAATAAAAAGTTTCGAGACGAAAAAACAACGATTGTGTTTTTGAAGAACACAGTCGTTGTTTGTTGTTACACTCTAAAACGGAGCTCTTATCTTTCTTGTATCATTTCTTGGTCACAAACTTAAATTTCCATGTAAACTATAATGACTAGAATTATGTTTATTAAAACTTGAACAAAAAACAAGGACTGATTTTGCACAAAAACACACCCGAAACCACCACATAATGGCGGAGCCACGTGGCCACTTAGCCCGCGTGCGAAACGAGAGACGTCCGATCGTGAGCCCGCTCGCCACGCGACTCCTCTACAGGGCTGCCACCTCAAAAAATCGATTGGGCTAAAACAATGACTTTTTGGTTATGAAAACTCATTGGGCTAAAAAGATAAATGAGAAAAAGAGAAGAAAAGAGTGAAAAAGAGCTTTAATTAGATTCTAAAATTTTCGGTACGTAGGAAGTCGAAAAAGCGCTTGATTCAGAGTGGTTCGGGGCACTCGTTGTAGGGTCCGCGCTCAAAAGTGTCCGAACCAAAAGAGCACCAAAACGTAAAAAGAGTACCAATTACGCGACAGTCTTTGTTTGATCGGCCGACTAGGCGCACGCGCAGGCGCGCATCGCGCGCCCTTCCCCGATGAAGGAGTGGGATGGAAATGAATTTCAGCATTTTCAATGTTTTTAGTTGGTTTTTTATTACTACACGTATTCTTATTGTAGGTTTATGTCATAAACTTAATATAGTATATACAGGGTATCCCAAAAAATAGTGTCAAGCAGAAGTCCATGGACAGAGCACCCTTTGGGGCACCCAAAACACCCCCATGTATGTTCTACGATTTTATGCAGTTTTCGAGTTATGATTTTTTTCTGAATTTTAGAGAATTCTCTATCTCGACAACTTAAAACATTTCCAAAAAAAACTAAAAGACTTTTTCAAATTTTCTTATTTGCTAATTAATCTTCAAGAGTTTACCTTTTAAAATAATCGGCTTCGTAACTTTCATGAAAGTCATAAAAATTTTAGTGTAAAGTGAAAAATTTACGTTATGTTAATTATGACTTAATTTTTCAACTCGCAATCAAAAATCTAAACAGGTAACTTCATGATTTCTAAGCAGGTCTAAAAACTTCTTCAGACTCTCAGCTTTCATAATCATTTAAAAAAAGTAGTACTTAATTTCTTTGGCTCCAATCGGCCTTCAAAGACAAGAGGCGGAGATTTCTTGAAATTAGCGATGTGATTATCAATGAAACAAAAACTAATTTTAAAGTGCTAACAGCAGAATGGTTGTCAGTGTTGCATTAAAAAACGTTCAGTGTGGTCAGAATATGGATAGGTGACCACCTGTGTAAATTTTTTCTAAGATTTTTTTTTACATGTATGACTTCTTTTTTGTAAGTGGAAAATTGTAAAATAAAACGAAATTAGCAAATTTCTTAACTAAGTTTATTAAATTTCACAAGAAATTTTCAAAATGTCTACCTTCTTGTTCGATGCATATTCTACATCTTCTGAAAAAATTTTCTTTTAAACGAGCAAAAGCTCTTCGATTGTTTTTTATTGTTTCTTCAGCCTGTGTTAATTTGTTGCGTAATTCGGTGATGTTTCGACACTCTTTAGCATTAACTAGTTCTTTGTAGTAGCCCCAAACAAAAAAGTCTATCGGATTTAAGTCAGGTGACCGTGGCGGCCATTCAGTGGGTCCACCACGACCTATCCATTTGTCTCTAAAGCGGCTTATGGCTTACTTTTAGATGTTAATTTAGTTACAAATAGCGATATGGTTTTTCAAAATGATGGTAATGAGGGATTTTCCAGAAGAAAAAAAAAGTTAGTTCCTAATTTCTCAATAGATGGCGTTGACCAGAGAGGGGTCCAATAGGTATGAGCAAATATATGAATTAATATTAAATATAAAAATACACATTACAAGTTGTTAACAATAATCACACCAGGGTCCAATTTTTCGTCTATGGCTTTGCTTTTCATTCACGGAATCTGACGTACGATTTAAATATTTCCGGTTTATTTTTATTGAAATTCAGTTTCTGTTAGGTTTTTGTAGTTTGTTATTGTTTCTCGTTTATTGTTCGTATATTCAAAACGGATACGTAGCCCCTACAGCCACGTCTAATACTCGATTCGTTGTTGACGAACAATAACACTGAGATAGCTAAATAATAAACCAACAACAATAAGAAAGGGTTTGTACTGTGTATTTTTACTATTAATGTTAATTAATATCTTTGCTCATTCCTATTGGACCCCTCTCTGGTCAACGCCATCTATCGAGAAATTAGGAACTAACTTTTTTACTTTTTTTGCTTTTGCAAAATCCATCATTGGTTTTGGTACTTATTTTACTTATTACTTACTTTATTCCGAAATTTTAATAAGTTCTTCTTGGAGTGCGATATTAGGTTTCGAATTATATTTATTATTATCAGTGACTTGATTTTTTACCAGACTTCCGCCTGCGGCTTCGCCCGCGTAGAATTCCGTTATCTCGCACTGCTGAGGAACTCCCTTTTTGGGATGAAGGTAGCAGTGATAATATGTATTATGTAAAATGATAATAAATATATATAAAAAACATATAAATCTTTTTCTCTTTAAAATATTAGTGTTATTCTATCTATAATTAAATAAAAGTTTTCACAAACTTTCAGGAATGATAATAATGTTATGCTGCGATAAATGAAACGCAAAATTTTTTTTTTGTACAATATAATAAAATGGATTATAAAAAAGTATCAGAAACGTTTTTTTTACAACTATTTTCTGTGTTGCCTTCTTCATAAATTTTGAATTTGCCGCGCTTTGGTAGGTTCAGGTTTCGGTAACCAGTCAACGACATGTAAACAATCATAAGCAGCTCTATCTATTGTTACGAGCGACGGGTTTCGGGATTGGAGTGAAACGCTAAGTCCAATTTATTTACAGAGTTTATTGGGTTACACACTTACACACGGACCACCTCGCAGAGGTTCCCCTTTAAACAGTCCTCCTCGCAGGGGTTTCCCCTCTCACCACTTTTACTGTTCACTACGTCACGACGCGCGACACGCTATGACGCCACGACGCACGGCACTATGACGTCACGACACGCGACACACACTACACTGCACTACACTGACACTTGTCTACTCACTGTTCCACTTTACTTTGCACTTTACTTTTCACTAGTACTTTTCCACTTTTACTTTTCTTCCTTTTTGCTTCGCACTTTTCACTGTTAAATCAATACTGACTTGCGTCCGCAAACTCGCGGCCTTATATACCCCTTAGAATTTTCTAGATGGCCGAATTTCGTTAGTCTTTTCTTTATTCCTTTGTTCCCTTCCGGATATTTCTCAATCCCGCCTTCTTTCTCGAATTTTCCTAAACACGCCCCCTTTTATTGTTTTTTTACAAATATTTCTTCTCTCTCTTTGTTCTAGAACATTCCTATTGTTTTTGGTTCTTTTCGAATATTCCTTCTCTCTCCGTTTTCTAGAACATTCCCAGACACGCCCATTTTTTTTTGTCTCTTTCCAAATATTCCCACTCCCTCTTACCCTTCCAGAACATTTCCAACAACAATAAAATCTAGAATTATTTTCGACGAGTCTCGAACCATCGACCCCCGGCATGGGAGTCCATGCCTCGACCGCTGAGCTACGAAGCTTGTTGACAAACCGTCCGAATTTTTGAATGCCCTTCCATAGCTGCGTCATTTCACAGCATCCGTGACACTGCCCCTCCCTTAGTTCTGCTCGTCCCGAGCATCATTACTTCCGAAATAACGAGCTAACCGGTCAACGTGCACTATCTTCAATGGGCTCCTTGGCGATCGTCGGATTCGATATGTGACATCATTTATTTTGGTCACTACCTCATACGGCCCTTCCCAACTTGCCTGTAACTTCGGGCACTTCCCTTTCCTCCGGACTGGATTATGCAACCATACTGATGTTCCTTCCTCAAACCCTGTATAGTTCGCCTTTCGGTCATATCGTGTCTTCGAACGGACACTGGAGTTTTGACCTGCTTCTCGAAGTTGTTCATAGATGTCGACCATTTTCTCCCGCAGTTCGCTCACATAATCACTGATACTTTTAGGAGTGCCTGGTACGCACCCTGATAGCAAATCCGCTGGAAGCTTCAATTCTCTCCCGAAGTTTGCTATCGCTGGAGTTGCTGAAGTACTCTCATGAACAGCGGTTCGATAGGCCAACAGGAAGAGAGGTATGTACTCATCCCAGTTATCCTGATGATTATCGACGACCTTCGCAAGATGCCGTTCCAAGGTTTGATTGAACCGCTCCACCATTCCGTCGGACTGAGGATGATAAGGAGTAGTACGGGTCTTATGAATTCCGAAAATCTTACATACTTCCTGGAACAACTGTGACTCAAAGTTCCTGCCCTGATCACTGTGCATTTCTAGCGGAACCCCAAACCGGCAGAAAACTTCGTTTACCAACTTAGTAGCCACAGTTATCGCTTCCTGATTTGGAATGGCAAATACTTCAGGCCACTTTGTGAAGTAATCCATTACCACAAGTATATACCGGTTTCCTGACTTAGTGACTGGAAATGGTCCCGCAACGTCTAAAGCGATTCGTTCCCAAGGCGCCCCAACATTATAAATTTTCATTGCTGCCCTGCTCCTCGTATGAGGTCCCTTTACAGCTGCACAACTTGTACACTTACGGCACCAATCTTCTACATCGTCTCTACAATGCAACCAGTAAAATCTTTCCTTCACTTTCTCCAGGGTTTTCTTTACACCCAAATGCCCTCCAGAAGTTCCATCATGAAAAACTCGCAGAATTTCTTTCACCTTAGCTCGTGGGACCACTAACTGTAGATAAGAGTCTTTTCCATTCGATGTCTCCCATTTCCTACAGAGCAATCCATTATGTAAGACGAGACTCTTCCACTGAGCCCAAAGTCCTTTCGTGTCTGTCCCGAACCTTGCCACCTCACTCCACTGAGGCTTAGAATCATCATTCCTTAACCAGTTCAGGATTGGCCCGACTCCTGGGTCCTTTTCCTGTTCATGGCGCATCGCTTCGTTGCCCCACTCATCGTTGATGGCATCAGTTCTAATAACCCTGAGTGAAACTGATTCCTTCCCCTCCTGCTTGCTACAGTGCTTACAATCTTCTGGACATGGTCTTCTTGATAGTGCATCTGCATTGGAATGTACTCTTCCGCTTCGGTGTTCTACTGCAAAGTTAAATTCCTGTAGTTGCTCTAACCATCTTGCAACTTGACCCTCCGGATTCTTAAATTGAAGCAACCATTTCAATGCAGCGTGGTCAGTCCTGACTAGAAATTTACGTCCCAGCAGATACTTCTTGAAGTGTTGTACAGTCTTCACCACCGCCAATAATTCTCGTCTAGTTACACAATAGTTTCTCTCAGGTCTGGATAATGACTTACTGAAGTAGGCTATTACAGTTTCCTGTTCACCATGTCGCTGTGAGAGCACACCTCCAATCCCGATGTTGCTGGCGTCCGCATCTACAACAAATTCCCCCTGAACATCGGGATATCCAAGAATTGGCGCCTTACTCAGACGTTCTTTCAACTCCATAAAAGCCTCTTCACACTCCGAACCCCATGTGAACGTCCTCTTTTCTTCCGTAAGTCGATGTAGTGGCTTCGCGATGTCCGAAAACCCTTTCACAAAACGACGATAGTAAGAACAGAGCCCAAGGAAAGCTCTAACTTGTGTCTTATCTCTCGGAGTCGGCCACTCTCTTACAGCAGCAGTTTTGGCAGGATCGGTCTCGACTCCTCTCTCAGAGACTACATGTCCAAGGTAATTGACTTGCCGTTTAAAGAAAGAACATTTCTTTGGACTTAACTTGAGATTTGCTCCACTCAGTCTTTCGAAAACTTTCTCTAACTTCTTCAGATGATCATCGAAGTCTCGACCAACAATGATGATGTCGTCCAAGTAGACCAGACACGTATCACCCAGAATTCCAGCAAGGACATGTTCCATCAACCTTTCAAAAGTTGCAGGGGCATTACACAATCCAAACGGCATTACCTTGAACTGCCACAGTCCTTTCCCGGTAGAAAACGCGGTTTTCTCCTTGTCTTTGGGGTTTACGTCCACTTGCCAGTACCCACTTTTCAGGTCGAGCGTTGAAAACCACTTCATTCCACTCAAGGTGTCTAAGGTGTCGTCGATTCTTGGCAAAGGGTAGCTGTCTTTCTTCGTCACTTCATTAAGCTGCCGATAATCCACACAAAATCTCGTAGAGCCATCCTTTTTCTTGACGAGAACTACTGGTGAACACCAGGGACTCGATGAAGGTTCGATGGTGTTACTCCTCTTCATGTCCTCTATCATTTCCTCCACTTCCTTCTCACGAGCAAACGGAATGCGCCTAGGTCGTTGCTTAATTGGCGCTACATCTCCTGTATTAATCGTGTGTTTCACCAGGTCTGTTCTACCAATATCTGCGTCGTTCTTAGAGAACAAGTCCGAAAAACGCAGCAGCAAGTTCCTCGCTTTCATAGCCTGTAGCCTAGTCAGGTCATTGCTGGAGTCTCCCATAACCTTCGATACCACATCCCCCTCAGACTTATGTTTCCTAGGAGGATTTGCCACACATTGTCGCAACCATAAAACCTCCTCACAGTGACCAACAACCTCCCCTTTCTCAATCGTCAGGTCCACATCTCCAACGTTAAGTATCGGGATTGAGGTAGATGAAACTGATCCGACAACTGTCCTTGCCGGAATCCAACAAGTTTCAGTATTAACTTTCTCTACTACAGCACATCTTCGTGGTAATCTCCCATCGTTACTCTTGGGCAAAACAACAGGTACCAAGGTCTGTGATCTAGGCTTGAGAACCGTTTTTCTCACACAGTAGACCTTTCCCGACGATCCACCTTTCATCGGAACCTCCTCTGTGTTACACCGTAGCACTCCACTTTTCATGTCTATATTACACTGGTGATTTTGTAAGAAATCTAAGCCAATGATGCAATCGTCCACTATTTCAGCTACAATCACCTCATGTTTGAAAGGAGTTTCCCCGATCTTAATTGAAACTCCCAACTCTCCCTTAACAGGTATGCGCTGGCCGGTAGCTGATGTCAACTGTAGATTGGTTCGCTGCAGAAGTCGTTTCTGGTAACTTTCCATTTTGCTTAACAGTCGAGCATTGATCACCGTTCTCGAAGCTCCGGTATCCAAGGTTAGTTGACAGATTCTACCATTGACCTCTCCTTCAACTAACAGACTGTTTCCGTCCGATGTTTGTTTGACTCTAATGGTTGGGGTTGCAGCATACCCGGCCAGCGCCCACCCCGCAGCCCTGGCTGGTTTTAGTTTTCCTGCTGCTCATCAGTCGAGACTCCAACATCCCGACGGCCTGTGCGCTTCGGGCAGGAGCTGCGAATATGCCCTCGTTCACCACACTCGTAGCACACATAACTGACGCTTCGATTTCTTGGCGCTGATGCTCTAGTCACCACAATCTCCCTGAGGCGAGAAGAACGAGGATCCTGGCGTACGGCTTCCACCTCCAATGCATGAGCAACAGCGTCCCTGAGTGTAACATGATGCCCAAGTCGCACTGCAGCTCGCACCTCCGGGTCCCGTATTCCATCCGTAAAGGCCTGCAGGAGCATGTCATCGATGGCTGCTGGTGATGACTGGAAGGCCTTTCGCACGAGCTTCTCCACTTCCACGGACCATTGTTGCAGACTTTCGTTAGCATGTTGGTTACGTTCCTTCAATCGCGCTCGATACATGTGTTCGAGATGTCCATCGCCGAATCTACCCTCCAGAGCTCCGAAGAGACCGTCGAACGTTAGATTTTCGCCAGCATCTACGGCTTCCAGCACGGTGAGAGCCTGTCCCTGGAGTGCCAATGTCAACGCAGACTGCGCCTCCTCTTTGCCCCAGCCATTAACCTTCATTGCTGTCTCAAATTGTAGTTTAAAGGCGGGCCATGACGTCAGTCCATCATAAACCGGAGTCTTGACACTTTTTGGTTGTATAGGTGAGTCAAAAACAGCAGCAACACGACTATGAGATTTGCTCTGTTCAACCTCTCGCCGGATTTTGGCAAACTCACCCTCCACACGATCCAACATTCCTTCTACGGCTTCGACTCTCTCTACTGCCTGCTGCAAGCCTTTTGTAATATCTTTATGAAGCGCCTCCTGCATCGAACGCATTTGTTCTTCCATCATGCGTGCCTGCTTCTCCTGACGGCGAGCCTGCTCTTCTTTTAGTGCGTGCAGTTGCTCCTCCTGCCGGCGAGCCTGTTCCTCCTGCCGGCGAACCTGTTCCTCCTGCCGGCGAACCTGTTCCTCCTGGCGGCGAGCTGCCTGTTCCTCCTGACGGCGAGCTTGTTCTTCCATCATGCACTGGATTTGATAGAGGAAGTTCCCTGGGTTCTGCTCCGGGGTGCGCTGCACTTCGCCTCCCTCAGGTCTTCTCTCTGGGGTTCGCTGTACCTCAGTTGCAGGGACCGCACTTTCCTGCCGCGCTTCCGACATGGCCCGGGTGGTGACACCCTTTAACTCCTTTGGTACCAGCGGCATCCTACTCCAATCCCACTTCTGACACCAAATGTTACGAGCGACGGGTTTCGGGATTGGATTGAAACGCTAAGTCCAATTTATTTACAGAGTTTATTGGGTTACACACTTACACACGGACCACCTCGCAGAGGTTCCCCTTTAAACAGTCCTCCTCGCAGGGGTTTCCCCTCTCACCACTTTTACTGTTCACTACGTCACGACGCGCGACACGCTATGACGCCACGACGCACGGCACTATGACGTCACGACACGCGACACACACTACACTGCACTACACTGACACTTGTCTACTCACTGTTCCACTTTACTTTGCACTTTACTTTTCACTAGTACTTTTCCACTTTTACTTTTCTTCCTTTTTGCTTCGCACTTTTCACTGTTAAATCAATACTGACTTGCGTCCGCAAACTCGCGGCCTTATATACCCCTTAGAATTTTCTAGATGGCCGAATTTCGTTAGTCTTTTCTTTATTCCTTTGTTCCCTTCCGGATATTTCTCAATCCCGCCTTCTTTCTCGAATTTTCCTAAACACGCCCCCTTTTATTGTTTTTTTACAAATATTTCTTCTCTCTCTTTGTTCTAGAACATTCCTATTGTTTTTGGTTCTTTTCGAATATTCCTTCTCTCTCCGTTTTCTAGAACATTCCCAGACACGCCCATTTTTTTTTGTCTCTTTCCAAATATTCCCACTCCCTCTTACCCTTCCAGAACATTTCCAACAACAATAAAATCTAGAATTATTTTCGACGAGTCTCGAACCATCGACCCCCGGCATGGGAGTCCATGCCTCGACCGCTGAGCTACGAAGCTTGTTGACAAACCGTCCGAATTTTTGAATGCCCTTCCATAGCTGCGTCATTTCACAGCATCCGTGACACTATGCTTGTATGTTGTCCGATTTTTGTCCACAGTTTTAATACTAGGATTAATTTAATATTTTTATGAAAATCGTTGACGCACTGTAACTTTAAAACTATGACATTTTAACAAAAATCTGAATCTGATTAATGTCTAGATTGAGCCTCACACTTCTACTACCTATAAAACAAAATGGGCCTACTTTCTTAATAGGTTGGTGTGCGTGAGGCGTCATACAAAGTATCTCTGTGTGAGTGCATAGCGATAGGGTTTTAAAGGACCCACTGCAGTCCAATACATTTCGCTCAAGGTTGTCGGACGCAAGGTATTAGTATAATATAAATCCATGCTGACAACATACAACTTGAACGGAATCGTATGAAAACCCTGGTAACTACGAGATTTTTCTTGCTTTTGTATGAGGTAAAATTTTCTACACCTGGCAACCCAAGGCAAGGCAAGGAACAACTAGAATCCAATGCAGTAAAAATATTAAAAAAAAAATTAAAAAAATATATATAAATGGGTGCCTGCGAGGTGCCTGCCATAGACGAAATTTTTTTCGCTTACGCTCGATAGTGCGACCTACATAGCCTACAGGCTGCGACAATGAGCGTTTTTCTTTTGGTTTTCTAGGGGATCGATAGATGGCGTTACGGTCTGTGTGATTTGACCTTTAGGTCAAAATTTCAAAAAGGGTTTCTTTAAAATAATAAAGAGAGAAAAGATGATCAAAAAGATGTCAACGCATCTCTTGGTGGAATATTTCATTATTTGCGAATCATTTTGATCGAAAATTTGAAATTGTTTAATTCTGACATGGTTTTATGGGCTCGATCTCTTGGCCTTAAAAAATGGCAGGCACAGTCTTGACATGATTTTGACAGAATCTCACGAACGTCTCTATGAAGCAATAAACATGCCATCTGTTGAGTTTTTTAGCAACTAAAATGAAAAAAGAAAAGAAAAACGCTCATACCCAAAGAGTAATAAGTATATCGATTGTCCTCCGCCTGCTTATACGTATGCCAGCCATAGATGTAGTACTTACTATCTCTATGATGCCAGCTTCCAAAGAGTAATATACAGCTTCCCAAGAAATGAGAGAGCGAGATAGCCTTATAAAAAAATAAATAATAATAAATACATTTTAATTTAATTTATGAAAACTTATGTAAACAAAAAAAGACTGAATTATAATTTTTTGCGTGGCCGGTTTTTGTGTTTGGCAAGAAAGATCTCAAACCTACGGAATGTTGATGACATTTTGCCAAACAAATAGTTTTTTACAAGTCTTTTAGTATATACGTATTTGCGTTCACTGATCACTAATATATGTATATGCTATGTATATGTATATGCAAAAGCAAGGATTTTGTATAGGCAATACCTATGCCAGCTTCCTGGTTTTAGTGATATTTGTGAGTTTGTGACATAATTTCGTGCGGATTGTGTACCAAAAAGTTGCGTAGATCGACCAACATAACAGGAATCTCAACTATATATCTACGAAGAAAGAAACTTTTGCACGGGAACTGTGAAGAAAAGGACGGGCTTTATTTTTTAATTTTCTAAATTAGTTTTTCGTGGCTATTATTGTGTTAATATGGTGGAATTAGTTTAATAATGTGTCCTTAATTGAGAACAACATAGTAAAAGTGGAAAATAAAGAAGGCGCTCCAGTTTGATTCGGATTGATCCTCGCTGCATTTCGTTGTAGGTATAAGGTTAGGTTGAGGTACAAAGAATAATATAAATAAAGACGGATGTAAGCGGCTAGTTCCTTTGCCTTTCCGAAAGGATAAATTATTTTTAAAAAATGGGTGCTTGTCAAATGAGTTGAATTAAATTGAATTTGTTTGTTAATAATATTTAGTTCTTTCCAGTTCTTTCAATGAAATTGCCAAGTTTTTGTGTTTTATAATGACGTCTGAAAAAAGGCCTATTAACACGGAAGGATCTGAAGATGCAGAAGAAGGTGACAGCTGGATTGGGCCTATGCCATCAGAGGCGGCAAAACCCAAACCAAAGAAACGAAAAGGTTAACTATTTTCTTTATAAACTACCATCCCTCCAGTGTCCGAAGTGGTAGATTTTATTCGTGTACACACGGCGTCACATCAAGCTATACAAAACCAACATAAGCTGACCGCGCGTTGGTCGAGTAACGTATAGCATTGCACGGCCAGCTTATGTTCGTTTTGTATAGCTTGATGTGTCGCCGTGTGTACTTATGTCGTAAATTGAATATTATCAAGATAAGGCTATAACACGCCTTTTATTTTGTTCGTTCGCCCGCAAATAGAAAGAGAGCGAAGAAGCGATAGCGCTGTATCACGCTGACATACTGCGGCCACTGAAAGGGATGGAGATATGACAATGTATGAAAAAACGTGCCTTTGTCTAAGTTGCAAGATTTGTTAAGGAGCCATATTCACGGCAGTCCGCCGCTTATGCAGGATTGTGAATGTTCTCGCAGGTCTGCATGACAAAATGTGTCAAACTGCGTCGGCTTGGCAGTCCTGCATGGCGGACTGCCGTGACTGAGGCCCTTAAAGCCTATATACGTCCCACTGCAGGGCACAGGTTTACCCTCAGGGAGGGTGTATGGGCATTAGTCCACCACATGTTCCCAATGCAGATTGGTAGGCAGACACTTCACTCTCGCGAGAACTTCTCGGCGAGCACCTTCAATGAAAATGACTACTGCTTATGACGCCACTAAGAACAATGAATTTTCGGTTAATTGAAAATTTGGTGTTGTGTACTTAAGTTAGAAAAACTCATTGGTACATGGCATGTTATTCGTGTGGCTTGGAAACCTGAACCGTAAGATTGAGTTTCCATAGCTCTCCGCAACGTGCCACTGATGCTCTTTCACTGCAAAAAACTCTGACAAATATATATATATTATATATATACAAATTATTTCCTTGTAATTATAAGTAAGAATTTACGTTATACACACAAAAATAATAAGACAATAACAAAAAAAAAATCCTTAAGTATACCTATGCTGTATGTCGTCTGTAATAATTTTGTAACAAGTATTATCGTACAGTAACTACCTAGTATTACTTTCTTTTTTCTTGTTATAATATTCTTTTTATGGTGTATGTAAATATAAATATATATTAATAAGATAAATTAAAATAATAAAGCCTTTATTCTACTACTTACACATTCTTAAAAAGTTCATAAATTAACAATTTCATGCACAAATAACATTATGATACATACCATTTTATTAACAAAACAATAGAAATAATAATAACATTACATTTATCAATATAATTAAATATATATATATATATATATACATAAATAAATAAAATAAACATATATTTGACACATAACAGTTACAATACATAAATGAAATCCCATGTTACAGTGCTCGAGTTTGAATCACTATACATCGAGAATCTTCCCTCCTCGGAGACGTACGAGCGAAGCTACATGCACCGGGATGTGGTCACTCACGTTGTTGTGACCAAAACTGACTTTATCATCACCGCCAGTCAAGACGGGCACTTGAAATTCTGGAAGAAAGAGGTCTGTAATGTAAAGTTTACAATTACAGTCAGCTGTAGCTTTGTAGGCTAAAGTAGTTAGCAGTCTCAGAAATCAGGGACCGAAAATTTTCGGTTACCTTTGTTTAAATAACCGGTAACATAAATATGACCTTCAAGAGAATGCGAGTGAGTATGGGTAAGGGTCAGTATAGACGGAGCGGCAAAAAGCGCGCGTGGTTTTTAATAACACTGAAAAATGAACTTTAATTTCTACTAATCAAAAGTACAAAATTGATAGAACAACGTCGTTGTTGTAGCGGGTGACGCAAATTTTGGAGCACCCAACGAGTGACGCGCGCACTATTTTCAGTGTTGCTACAGCATTGGACAGGTCGGAATGATTATTTACATTTTATTGAACCCAAATGGTTTAAGTTTACGTTCACATTTGAGTTTAAGTTTGTTATTATAATTGATTTAATTTGTATTTAGTAACGACTAACGACGTACTTACTTAATATTGAATACTTACTATATTTATAAAGAAATAATTTTTTATTTAAACATATATCTGTGTACGCCGACCGTTAGTAGAATGATTTAAAGGTTACCTCTAAAAATAACTGTAAAAAAATAAAGGTTGCAACCAAAAAATACCGGCCTTATCGATACCGTTTTTTTAAACAACACAACTTAATTATGTGGGACAGTAATGCAGTTGTTATTTTGTTGAATAAACATGAAAAATATATAAGTAGCAAAAAAAAATAGGTGCAAATGCCTTTGGGCTATTATTTTATTTAGGGTACAATTAGGGTAAAATTGACGCCATGAGAAATGGAGCAAAACAGTGACCAACTGGTACCCCAGAGACGGGAAAAGAGAAAGAGGTAGGCCGTTCAAAAGATGGGAGGATGAAATCAAACTGACAGCGGGCCCACTATGGCGTCGTGTAGCCCTTGATAGAAGACAGTGGAAGGACCTGGAGGAGGCCTTTGCCGAAAGGCACTCTGAACTGAGAGATTTTATTGATTTATAATAATTTTTTATATTTATAACACTGGAATGCGAATTTGTTAATTGTATTAGAGTAACCGCATGAAATTAAATAATAATAATTCAATTTCCAAATAATGTAATTATAAATGTTTAAGAGTAATTTAATTATAAGTAAATGAAAATGAAGTGATTTAATTATAAATGAAGTGAATGATATTGTATTGTAAAATTGGAAATTATGTTCAGAAATAAAGGCTATTTGAATTTAGGGTAAAATTGTATTTTCTTTTATTGTAAAAATTCTATAAGTATTTTTTACCACTTTATGCCGATTAAAGACTTTTGCAGCTATGTTTTCTTGCTACTTCTTACATTTATTAATATTTATTCAACAAAATGACTACTGCGTTACCGTCTCTCAAAATTATATTGCATTGTTTAAACAAACAACTGACTTACCGTAATTTTAAAAAAATTATAGTATTTTACTTTAATTCCTACGTTTTTCTAAGACTGGTTTCTTATACTGGGAGCCTATAAGAGTTTCATGGTGGAATTTACCTATTTTACTAACAAAATAGTCTTTGTTCCGTTCCCTTTGAAGGGGACCGGATTATGGTACCCTGAATAAAATGACCTCTCTAATGATTACTTTAAACAATAATTAACAAAAAATCTACATAAAACTGTAATGAAATACTTATAATATTTCTAAAATATTTTTTTTAAGGCCTCATAAAAAGACTGAAAGTCACCCAAAGGGCAATGGAGCGGGCTATGCTCGGAGTTTCCCTGCGAGATCGAATCAGAAATGAAGAGATCCGCAGAAGAACCAGAATAACTGACATAGCCCAAAGAATTGCTAAACCGGTTGTTATGGCGATCCTTGGGGGAGGCCTATGTCCAGCAGGGGATTCATCGGCTGAGATGATGATGATGATGATTTTTTTTTTATTGTATGGTTTTAAGAAGAAGAATTGTTTCTTCAATAAAATAATGACCCAACCGACCTGAACGGTTAGTTTTTATTCCTGCCCAATAAATAAGCCGTCAAATATCTGGATGTTTTTCTGTAATTTAAGAATTTTTTTAGAATCGGCTTCAGCAACACGCGTCGTCGAAATTGCTTACAAATACCCCTTCAGCAACATGCGTCGTCAAAATTCCTACAAAATTTTCCTTCAGCAACATGCGTCGTCAAAACAAAACACTATTCAGCAACATGCCTCGTCAATCACTTAATCGGAAAGTCCGCCCCTAGCCATACCTGGCCCAAACGTGCCCATAATGCTGGCTGCGTTTCCGCGTTGTATAGCTTAAGACACGCGTTGGACCAAGTACGACCCAACACGGAAATCATTTCCCCTTTCTTTTTTTTTTCATTTAAGAATAATAAAAAAACATAATGCAAATAATAAGTATTGAAGTTGCTAATGTAAAACCTGTCTTGTTCCCAGGAGGAAGGTATAGAATTTGTGAAGCACTACCGCTGCCACCTAGCGCCGATCAGTCATGTGGCGACCAACAGTACCGGCACGCTACTATGCACTGTGTCCCCGGAGAAGACTGTCAAGGTGTTTGATGTTGTTAACTTTGGTAAGAATACAATACAATACAACAGTATAGTCAATTGCTGGACCTTAAAGGCTCATTGCAGATTGGTGGACCAATTGGATAACTGGCATAATATGTTATTTACGAACTTATGCAATCCCATAATGGAGAAAACAATATATTCTATTCTATTTTTGTGTAATGGCGTTTCCTTGATGATTTCGCCAGTATCAAATGTTGAAGATATTATTATAATCTCAAGTTAACGTTTTATAGTTAAAACACAAAAGAGTTTAAAAAATGGCGGAGCCACGTGCAAGCCTAACAGATGCCAATACGCACGCGTCCGCCTCCGTCAGACTTGAAGCGCGACTCCGAAAACAATATATCTTTTGGCATTTTGGCAAACATTTCTGCCACTTTTGCGGGGGGCGAGGTAACACGAAATCCGCAACTTTGGATTTTATTCCCCATAACTTTAGATTCTACTTTTGAACGCTAAAAATCATGAAAAGAAGTCTCTTGTGAACCCCAAACGTTCTAAGTTCGAAACTTAGAAAAAGTATATGTCTAGAAAGAGCCTCATGCTTCTACTGTATAAAACAAAAGGGGCCTACTTTCTTAGTTTGGTGTGCGTGAGGCGCCATACAAATTATGTCTGTGTGCGTTTATATGGATAGGGTTTAGAGGCCAATACTGGCTACAATTTTTTTCTACGTTTTTGTAGCTTCGAGTGTCAGTCTTGACATATAACTTATCCAAGGTTCGAAATTATTGTTTCGCAAATATAGGCTGTCTCGTTTAGTGATAAGGTATAAAATTGAATGTAAATGCACATGATCAATTAATCTTATACCGTGGCCGAGAGGAAATGCTACCGCAAGGCTAGTCCTTATAATAAATAGTCAAAGATATAGGTTGATAATGAATAGTAGTATGGAATTGTATTGTTGAGAGGCCACTGGCAAAATCTTATAGTGGGGCCCATCGGCCTCCCTCAATCAAAGTAAAAATCTACTTAAATGCATGTAAAAACTCTTGTTTGTAATACTACAAGACGGGTCTCAGGCTCCCTGGCATTTTGCCAGTTCTGCCATCCAGTAGTCACCATGACAGCACTGGTAGCGAGCACATCGAGGCGCGTCTCGCGTCTAAAACAAAACACAAGTGCACTGAAAAAAAGACATGTATTTGTAATATTATGGGATAGGCCCCGTCAGGCCCGGAGCTGGTATTTTGCCAGTTCTGCCAGCCTGTACTTAAGCAACTGCTCAATCTTTCAACCCTTTAACTGGGAAGTTTAGAAAATTGTTCTCATGACGAATGATGAAAATTACACGCCTGGCGTGTTTTAGTCTGTGACTATTTATTATAAGGACTAGCTTTGCGGTAGCAATTCCCCTCTGCCACGGCATAAGATCAATTAATCATGTGCATTTACATTAAATTTTTTACCTTATCACTAAACGAGACAGCCTATAATTGCGAAACAATAATTTCGAACTTAGAACGTTCACGCGAAGTTTCGCGGAACGTTAAAAATTCATGAAAAGTAGTTACTTTTCATGAATTTTTAACGTTCAAAATTAGAATCTAAAGTTATGGGAATAAAATCCAAAATTGCGGATTTCATGTTACCTCGCCCCCCGCAAAAAGTGGTAGAAATGTTTGTTAGTAGAATTACACGCGTAACTAGTCCCTATATAAGTAGTACAAGGGTAAACAATGTTTGTTTTCTATTTTTCAGACATGATCAACATGATAACGATAACTTTCGAGCCGTACTGCGCGGAGTGGGTGCATTCAGCTGGCGACCCCATATCTGCTTTAGCTGTGTAAGTGTCCTGCAGTTTTTTTGCTATGCCAAAATAGTTTTCACAAAAAAAGACCTAATTGTTCCTAAAACAGTTTCCTTGTATCTTCTATGGTTTAGGATTTTCTCACACTGTCCAAATTAAAAAAAAAACACTATGCAGGGTGTAATGAAAAGTATCATTAACCTTTAAACCACTCTACCCATCAAACTGAACAACTTTTACAATGGGAGCAGACCCGTCAGAACAATAAAAATATCAACTGTTTCAAATTAAACTGCAATACCTACTAGATTTCTGGCTATAGTTTACTATTAGTATTTTCATTCCTCTTTGACATTATATAAGGTCTAACTAAATTAGGTGAAACTATTTTAAGGGGATGATCAGACCATCAAACTGAATAACTGTTTCTATGGGACCAATATCGAAATCGCAAAAAAAATATCTGCTGTCCCATACATTTAGGTCGCGTAGGTTTGTATGGAACAGCTGATTTTTTTTTTCGCGATTTCGATATTGGTTCAATAGAGAAAGTTGTGCAGTTTGATGGTCTGATCATCCCCTTAAAATAGTTTCACCTAATTTTGTTAGACCTTTATATTTCACATTCCACAGACATTATTATTTTTTTAATTATTTTATTGTAGCTGATGATGATGGCATTTAGCTTAATCAAATTGTTTGTAAATTAAAGATTAGATTTTATTACCATTGTTACTCCGCTATGAATTAATTTTAATTTTATTCTATTGTATTCTAGGTAGAGTATAATGATACTAAATTGGCCTGACTTCACATCCACAATGTATATTTTAAATACTTATAACTCTGTGCACAATGAAGAATTATTGAATTGAATTGAATTGACTCAAACGTATGGAACAGGTGATTTTTTTTTTGTTCGTACACGTTTGGTCCCATAGTAAAAGTTGTTCAGTTTGATGGGTATAGTATGTGGTTTAAAGGTTAACAATATTTTCCCTTACACCCTTGTATACAAACTTGGGTACAGCTAAAGAATACTAAACTACTTACAGATCAGAAAAAGGCAGTAACAGAATACACATATTCGACGGCACACAGGCATCTGGTACCCCCCTACACATATTTGAAACCCTCCACCAAAGTACAGTAACCACTATATGCTATAACCCTGTCTACGAAACAGCGGTCTCCGTTGACAAGGCCGGCATTGTAGAGTACTGGATGGGACCTAAACACGAGTACATATTCCCAAGATCAGTGACATTCGAGTCCAAGTTGGACACGGATCTGTTTGATTTTGTCAAGAATAAAACGTATCCGACCGCTTTAGCGTTTTCGCCGGATGGAAAGAAGATGGCATCGATTAGTTTGGATAGAAAGGTATGTTAAATCTAAACTATTATCAAACTGAATTCTAAAGTGGCAGTGGGCGGGGACATTGCTCGCAGAATCAACGGCCGATGGGGCCGAAAGGTTCTCGAGTGGCGACCGCGTACCGAAAAGCGCAGCGTGGGTAGGCCGACAAGGTGGACCGACGACGTGGTGAAGGCGACGGGAACCTGTTGGATGAGGGCAGCGCAGGACCAGTCGATGTAGCGAACCTTGGGGGAGGCCTATGTCCAGCTGTGGACGTCCATCAGCTGAGATGATGATAAAACTGTAACAGAAGTGTGTCTGTACATTAAATATATTTACAAGAAAAGATTATGTTAAGGTTTTCAGATGTCCCAGACCTCGAATCTAACATTTTAAGATGTTTTTGACTGTTTGTTGAAAGCTACTGGACCGATTTTGATGAAACTTTTTATGTTTGAAAGCTTATGATTAGACTTAAAATCTGGTATATCATTTATCTCGCTACAATGACCGGAACGTTATGCGGTCGAAGTCGCGAATAAACTCGTGTTAAATATTTTCACTATTTTGAGAAAAATTTCGATCGATTTCTAAATATCAACTTACTTATTCATTAATGGCAAAATGGAGCCGCGTGGCCATCTAACCCGCGCGCCAAAACACATCCGCCCGTGAAACCTTTTGCCAAGCTAATCCACCGAAGCTGTCCATAACTTCCGAAAGGCACGTAAAAAGATAGTTGTAGTAATGTTTCTGACCACCCTGAAAATGATTATGGCATTGAGTGTATGTATCTAAACTATTATAAAACTGTAACAGGAAGTTTGTCTGTACATTGAAGATATTAACAAAAAAAGTTACGATATGGTTTTTAGATATCCCTGATTCCATATCACCAATTTTTGGATTTTTTGTCTGTCTGTTTGTTTGTTTGTTTGAACGAGCATCACGCAAAAACTACTGAACCGATTTTGATGAAACTTTTTTTGTTTGATAGCTTATTATCTGACTTAAAATCTGGTATATAATTTGTGCGGACAAAGTCGCGGGTTAACGCTCGTTTAAATATAATGTCATACTTAGCCCCAATTGCGAATTCCTGGGCTAGGAATAAACTCCAGGTTAAGTAGGTAACCCATAATTTTTTGTATAGAAAAACAACTGAGATAGCAATTGCTAACGCGACTGCCAACTAACTCCTCCTAAAATAGTTCTCCCGTAAAATAGTTGTTTTTCCATACAAAAAACCAAAAGCTACCAAGTTAACCAGGACTTTATTGCTAAATGCTAACCCAGGTTGAAAAAATTAAAATATACAGGGTCCTTCTTAATATGCTGACGGTTTTTAAGAGAATGATCAGACCATCAAACTGAACAACTTTCTCTATGAGACCAACATCGAAATCGCGAATAAAAATATCTGCTGTCCCATACATTTTGGTCGCGCAGGATTGCAGGTTTGTATGGAACAGCGGATTTATTTTATTTTTGGAGAGAACACCAGATTTTTGTTTTCGTGATTTTGGTGTTGGTCCCATATATAAAGTTTGTTAGTTTGATGGTCTGATCATCCCCTTAAAAAACGGTCAGCATATTAAGAATGAGCTTATATTTAATAGTGCAGTGTTGTTTGTTGACATAATAGGTACGTGTGTTCAATTTCGTGTCAGGCAAACTGCACAAAGTGTTGGACGAGAGCCTGCAGCGGTTCCAGGAGCTGCAGCACCAGACCCAGCAGCTGCCCAACATGGAGTTCGGACGGAGGTACTACCACTGACATTATGTTTCATTTCGTGTCAGGGAAACTGCACAAAGTGCTGGAGAGCCTGCAGCGGTTCCAGGAGCTGCAGCATCAGACCTAGCAGCTGCCCAATATGGAGTACGCACGGAGGTACTACCACTGTTTGGGATACTTTTTTTTTTTTTTTTCATTATGTGTTTGCGCTTGACTTCAGCTCACCTGATGGAAAGTGTAGATAAAGCCGAGGACCTGTGTTCTTAGGCCCGCTGCCTGTCAGGTATTAAAAAACCGAGCCCACGTGATTACAACTATACGTATACGCATATACTTAAATGCGCGTTTCGCGGACTTTACAGCGGTCCAGACCGCATATTTGCGTCCATCCATATTCCATATATAAGGTCTAACAAAATTAGGTGAAACTATTTTAAGGGGATGATCAGACCATCAAACTGAACAACTTTCTCTATGGGAACAATATTGAAATCGCGAAAAAAATCTGCTGTCCCATACTTATAGGTCGAGTAGGTTTGTATGGAACACAGCAGATTGTTTTTTCACGATTTCGATATTGGTCCCATAGAGAAAGTTGTTCATTTTGATGGTCTGATCATCCCCTTACAAGAGGTTTCACCTAATTTGGTTAGACCTTATATATTACTTAATACTACTACAAATTTTGCAGAATAAAGTCGTGTCGGTCCAGTGCAGTGGTGAGTAACCTTGCCTGCTGTGCAGGAGGCGATGGTTCGATCCCCGTCCAGGCCGACTCGAACCAATGAGTTTTTCGGAATTTATGTACGATTTGTAACACCACTGGCTTTTCGGTGAAGGAAAACATCGTTAGGAAACCTGCATGTTTCAATTTCGAGGCATGTATTGTACCTACTGTAGATTACAAGTGGCGACGGGCTCACTCCCCTTCACACTGGACAGAATTCGGTACTACTAGTGGAACGTGGATGTTCTGAGGTTACAGAATATCTCTGACTACCCCCTCGGGGAAAAAAGTCGTGAGAATATGCATATTTTGCAGAATGGCGTCGGAGCGAGACTTGGAGAAGTCAGACGCGGTGCACTTGGCTAACATAATATTCGACGCGAGCGGTCACTTCGTGCTGTACGCGACGATGCTAGGCGTGAAGGTGGTCAACCTGGTCACCAACCGGTGCGTCGCCATGCTAGGCAAGCCCGAGAACCTGCGGCCGCTTCATCTCGCCATGTTCCAGGTATACATTAACTACATTTAATTTGCAGTGCCGTTACAGAGTTCATGTGCGCCCTATTTTTATATTTGTCAATCTTATGAAGCAATAAACTATTTTGACTATGTCTATGTGTAGGCACCTTGGCCTACCATCTGTGGAGATAACCCAAATAATTGGGTGGGCTGTATATCATCATTCATCATCATATCAGCCGATAGACGTCCACTGCTGGACAT
This sequence comes from Agonopterix arenella, assembly GCA_927399405.1. NCBI lineage: Eukaryota > Metazoa > Arthropoda > Insecta > Lepidoptera > Depressariidae > Agonopterix > Agonopterix arenella. Next base: position 15,038,469 of record OV656708.1, on the reverse strand, counting down.
AGGCCTCCCCCACAAGGATCGCCATAACGACCGGTCCTGCGCTGCCCTCATCCAACGTGTTCCCGCCGCCTTCACCACGTCGTCGGCATCAAAGTAAAATTAATAATAGGCCCTAAGCGCGTTACGTTGAAGCACACAACTAGTACACTTGGTCCATACAAACTAGCACACTTGTATGTCATCTCGGTACATATTTGGAGTATATCTGTCATTTGTTTTGCCTCATTTTTCCGGTTTGAAAAGTTCGTGTAATTTTACTTTGATCCAAGGGTCGCCTTATCGGCCTACCCACGGCCACGCTGCGCTTTCCGGTACGCGGTAGCCACTCGAGAACTCTTCGGCCATCGGTTCTGCGAGCAATGTGCCCCGCCCATTGCCACTTTAGTTAAGGTGATTTCACTCCATACAAAACTTTGACGCACAACACGCGTAGACGGAATTAATAAAAGTAATATTTTATATATAGAAAAATAGTTTAGAAAATCTAGTTGCCGCGTAACAAATAACATTTGCAATTTATAATATAATTACGAAGATATAAAGCTTTGAAATTTTTCATACAACATTTTATAAGCTTTATATTTTCGTAATGATATTATAAATTGCAAATGTTATTTGTGACGCGGCATCTAGATTTTCTAAACTATTTTTCCATATATATAAAGTTATTTATATTAATACCGTCTACGCGTATTGTGCGTCAAAGTTTTGTATAAAATTGACCCCTCTACAACCGCCTTAAGCAATTTTTTGGGCTTTGTCAGCTACTCTCGTTCTTCTGCGAATCTCTTTATTTCTGATTCGATATCGCAGGGAAACTCCGAGCATAGCCCTCTTAGATCAACAAAAACAACTGCGGTATTTGAGATGTGAAGATACTACATTGTTTGCCGAACGATGCCCAGCCGAGTTGGATTCGACTGTTGACCTCTTTCTCGAATTTAGACAGGGTTGGCACGATTAAATCATTTTGATTTAAATCATGATTTAAATCAAAAATGTTTAATTTCACTTTCTTATTATAATTAAGTTAAAGACTAGGGTCGTTTAAATCTGATAAGTCAATATCATTATTATAATATTTGAATAAAAAAACTAGTTTTCCAGCCTTTTCAATTCCCAGTCGGTTTCTTAATTTGCTCTGAACAATTCCAAAGGTGGAAAACACTCTTTCCACAGCAGCTGAAGAAGCTACCGATCCAAACAATTGTTTCACAACTGGAAAAAATTTTGACTGTTCCTCTTCGCTAAATATATTTTTCTGTGACATCCACCACTCTAGTGGTGTCACATTTTTTACTATCTCTTCTGCAAACATCACATTTTTGAATGGTTTTGATTTTGGCTTAAGTTTTACTATCAACGGTTGCAAAACTGAACCATCATAAATAATAAAATGAAAAAAATCTTGATTAATTAAGGTTTTTTCAAAAAATCGTGCTTTATTCGATTTTTTTTTTAAAATCATGATTTTTTCCAACCTTGATTTAGACCTACCTTACCGCATGCGCCCACCTAGGGGAGCGTGACATTTCCGTGTGGTCCCCTGTCGATTTTCTATAATTCTGCATCTACTCCATAATCATATTGCTTTCCCAGGGCAGAACAAACCAATCGAAAGTAGCGACGACCCTCGAGATGGAAGGGTCCGAGAACCCGGCGCTGCTCAACGTGAAGACGGACCCCACCCTGCTGTGCACCGCCTACAAGAAGAACCGGTTCTACATGTTCTCGCGGCGCAGCCCCGACGACATAAAGAGCCCTGACGCCGACCGCGACATATTCAACGAGAAACCTTCGAAAGAAGATATCATATCGGCTACAGAGGGGCAAGGTGAGTCTGCGTTTATGATTGACGAGCGTTAACCCGCGACTTCGTCGGCACAAATTATATACCAGATTTTAAGTCAGATCATAAGCTATCAAACTTGTAGTATTTACTATTAAATAAAAGACGACCGGTCCGAGCAATCGTTTATTCCAAACTAAAAGTACATGAATGACGGGGCGAGCGTCACCTTATAGATATTCATATACCTACATATAGTTACTTATTCTATCTAGTTATTAAACCATACAGACATTATATATCTATGTATATATCAATGCTAGTACACTACAAAACTAAAAAAGTTTCATCAAAATCGGTTCAGTAATTTTTGCGTGATGCTCGTTCAAACAAACAAACAAACACCCAAACAAACACACAAACAAACAGACAGACAAAAAATCCAAAAATTGGTGATATGGAATCAGGGATACCTAAAAACCATATCGTAACTTATTTTTTGTTAATATCTTCAATGTACAGACACACTTCTGTTACAGCTTTATAATAGTATAGATAATTGAATGTAAAACTTCTAAAGCCTTCTGGAACAAATGTCTTTTAGATATTTAAAAGGAAGCCCCGAAAAATGTTATTGAAAAATATTAAACTACTGGAGTAAAAAACATCAGAAAATGTTCCAAAATATAGCTTTCGGTGAGTAAAGGCTGGGCCACACAGAGTGCAGCTGCAGAACGGGTGCAGACCGGCTGCAGGCCGGCAGTAGTTGTAAACCAGGCGGAGGACAGTCGCCTTTTGGTGGCTTTTTCCGATTCAGTTTGCATATAATGTGCTGCCATCTATTAAATATTTCGCAGAACTATGAAAAAAAAAGATTTTATTGTCTATGTCGATGTCAAATTGACAAAATCACAAAATGGCTACCTATCTTGCGTAATGTACGGGTTGTTTGTAGTTTTCGTTCAATTTCGTGCCGATTTAGTGATGTTCTGGAGTTTCTGTTGTTCTCTTACCAATGTTTAGATTACAGGAATAGTAAGGATACTGGATTTTCATTCGATCGGTGTGGGATTGAACGAAATCTAGCATTCAAAACAATAATATCCATCGATATGAGTAGATATAAGTAGGTATGTATAGTATAGGTTGAATTATTGTCGATGAAACATAGATGGCGCTAGCTAGCCTTCAATTTGACATAAGGTGGATGAATAATGTTGCCACGAGTGGTTTCTCTTTTCTAATATACTTATATTACTCTTTGTTGTAAACTATGGAATTATATGTGAGGTGTCATACTGCGGCTACCGTTCCGCAGCTGTTCCGCAGCCGCGCCGGACTGGATTCAGTGTGACACCTCGCATATAATTCCATAGTTTACAACTACTACCGGCCTGCACCCGTTCTGCAGCAGCACTCTGTGTGGCCCAGCCTTAAGTACTTTCAATGAAAATTATAACGGATGCTCTAGCCCAACCAGTTTCTGAAAAAAACTATTAACATATGCCTTATTAGCCTTCAGTGAACTCTTTCAAAAATAGACTGGACAAATATTTAAAAAACTAAACAAGTGCAGTGATATACACGCATCAGCTTTGAGCTGCTAGTGTATCATATATAATAATAATATGTTTTAATTACAAACAAGATGATGTTGCAGGAAATTAAATCGCGCTATTGTAGGTTTCAAAATTTTCTTTTTGTATTATAATCGATTTGACTACTATCTTCTTATTCTACATATGCAATGGCTACTGAACCCTATCATGGGCGAGTTCGACACGCTCTTGGCCGGTTTTGGTTTTGTTATTGTATGACGTGGTGAGTCGATATGTATAGAATGTCAATGTTAAATGAAATTTCCTTTGCAGGTGTCCAACGCATATACGAGCAGGCGGTCCTGCACACGTCGCTCGGCGACATCCACATCCGTATCTTCGGCAAGGACGTGCCCAAGTCGGCCGAGAACTTCTGCGTGCACGCCCGCAACGGATACTACAACGGGCACATCTTCCACCGCGTCATCAAGGGCTTCATGGTACAGACTGGCGACCCTACAGGTATGGACGGCCTGCAAGAAATTTAAAGAATAGGTATTTGACAGATCTATTACTGTCGCGCTGTTCCCGAGCAACCGAGAAACCAGTGCAAAAGTGATAACTGCAGCGCGGACTGATTTTACCTACATAAAATGGACGAAATCACGTAATCGTATTCCCCTTTCCTGTATCCTCCAAAACTAAACCGATTTTAATAATTCTTTTAAGAATAATATGAGAATGACTAGGTATTTCGAATCATATTAAATATTGAAAAGTGAAGTCTAGGGCGGGACTTGAACCCGGACTCTTCCAAACCGGGAAATTGCGTTTTCCAATTTCGCCACCGAGCCCACAACCCAGAGAACGAAATTTTCAATCTATTGCGTCTTAAGGGACTTAAGGTGGTTTCAGTCCATACAAAAGTTTGACGCATAATACGCGTAGACGAAATTAATAAAAGTAATATTTTATATGGAAAAATAGTTAGGAAAATCTAGTTGCCGCGTCACAAATAACATTTGCAATTTATAATATAATTACGAAAATATAAAACTTTTAAAATTTTGTATGAAAATTTTCAAAGCTTTATATCGTTCTAATTATTTTATAAATTGCAAATGTTATTTGTGACGCGGCATCTAGATTTTCTAAACTATTTTTCCATATATACAAAGTTACTTATATTAATACCGTCTACGCGTATTGTGCGTCAAAGTTTTGTATAAAATTGACCCCACTGCAACCACCTTAAGGGGTCTCAAGGGAGTGCTGGCTATGTCTGTATGTTTTCCGTTTTTTTATTATGTTCGTTAAAAGACATTGCCCACGTGACGAAGTGTATTCGTTTCGGGTCGTTTCGCAGCTGGCGAATGTGTATGATCAAAGAACACATACAAATCGTATGATGACCTTTGCTTTCTGGAAGTCTGAACACAGCGGTAAAATTGAAAAGATTTGTTGTATTTTTCCCTGAACAGTTACAGACTTGCCTACCACCTGTTTTCGGTTTGACGTTGAGTTTTAGGACTCCCTGTATAAAGCCTTTATGTACTGCAGGTACCGGCACCGGCGGGGAGAGTATATGGGGCGGGGAGTTCGCAGACGAGTTCCGACCACACCTGAAGCACGACCGACCCTACACGCTGAGCATGGCCAACGCTGGCCCCAACACCAACGGCAGCCAGTTCTTCATCACCCTCGCTCCCACTGTGAGTACCACATATAGTAGTTCAATCAACGAATGAAATCAAATCAAATCAAATGTTTATTTTGCATACTAAGTGTACAATATGTTCTTTAAAATAATGTTACAGTGCACTTACAACTAACAACCCTCCTGGATCCTGTTTGGTTTTTCGGAAAAAACAGGACCAAATCTTTATTTTGTATCGACAAGTTTGTAGGTACAAATTAATACTGACAAAATTTCCTTCAAAACTAGTTGTATGTACTTTTGTCATAGGACTTAACCTTTGAGAGCTATAGGGCCCAGAAAGTAACAGCATTTTAAAAATGATGAAATTTGTATGGCGACCCTCTTTAAAGTTGAAGATAAAAGAAAATGTTCTTAATCAGCGACCCCGGAAACTCCCGGATACAAATTTTCAGTCGATTCGATGAACCTTTAAAAACTGCTTTGGCGTTTGAAATTTCCATGGCAGCCATCTTGGATTTCGCTATTTTGGATACCGCCAACCAAATCTGACCAGAGTTCTCTATGACATTTGTCCGAGGTCCATAACCCTATCTGTCGTAGTTTCAACTGCCCGTGGGATATGGAAATTCGAATCTTTCCATCCAATATTTTTTTTTTATACCGCCAGTCCACTGAAAATTCATTGGTAACTCACGCCAACCTCTTTTTTTTTTCTTGCACCTGGCATTTTCCTCGCTGTAGTGAGGTGAAAAGATGTGTGTTTCCCACGGCAGCAAAGTTATTCTGTGTCTCGTACCTTTGAAACCCTCGCTACTGCAGCTATGCAGCCTTGCATAACAAATAACTATTAAATGGAACCTATTTGCACTGCAGCCGTGGCTGGACAACAAGCACACAGTGTTCGGGCGAGTAGTCCGCGGCATGGAGGTCGTCCAGAACATCGGCGGCGTCAAGACCAACCCCAAGACCGACAAGCCTTATGAGGACGTCAGGGTCATCTCCGTCACTATCAAGTGATCTTTACCATAGCTATCATCATCATGGACGTCCACTGCTGGACATAGGCCTTCCCCAAAGATCGCCACAACGACCGGTCCTGCGCTGCCCTCATCCAACGGGTTGCCGCCGTTTTCACCACGTCGTCGGTCCACCTTGTCGGCCTACCCACGCTGCGCTTTCCTTTACGCGGTCGCCACTCGAGAACACTTCGGCCCCATCATACAACATAGCTATAAGGATAATAAATTACATTTAATAATTATAAGCTTGTTTGTTTTTACTTCCGTTTCCTAGGCTACTATTAGTGTATTGCCGGCCACTCGGACGTAGGTACCGAGATCGGCGTATCGTCCTGCTTGATTTCTGCTACTCGCTTAAGACCATGCTATGTTGTCTTAGTACAAAGTGGAACGCTGATTTTCCATAGACAGCTTCCGCCATCTATCGGTTATGTTTCAAAGCACTACGTGTTGAACTAGGGTTCATAACGGAGTAACAGTGCATTACACCTCACGCGCTGCGCTGTAGTAGTGAGAGATTTCGCCCATATAAATCATTGTCTTGTTGGTCTAGCGGTCTAGACCACCGGCTTTTTAATATCCGAGTAGCTAAGGTTCGATCCATGGAGAAAAGAAGTCCCTTCTTTTCTTCGTGGTTCGATCCTCGTGTCGCCCGATTGTCTTTTTTAATTTATTTCATAATGTGGCGCCCCCTAGTAGCGGCAACGCAATTAGGACGTCCTAAAATTCAAGGCGAGTTGCCTATCTATATCCAATATACATATTAATCTATGACCGCAAAGTCGCGTACGTCGCGTGCCGTACTAATAGACTAAGAGATAAGTGTACTTTTTGCAACCATCAGCTGCAAGGCTGATTCAGTGTTTATGTGGTGTAGAGTATCTCTGTGATGGGGATGGACTAGGTCTGCCTGCATAACTCCAGTCGGTTTAGAAGTTACTGATGTTTAAAGGTCAGTAAAAAATTAACGATCAGCTGCAAGGCTGATCGTATGATATTAATGTAGTATGCACTGTAGCTATGTGAATAGTATAACATCTGGTATGGTTCATCAGTAGGTTTAGGAGTTACAGCCATTCAAAGGTCCGACCTTTCAATGGCTGTATCTCCTAAACCGACAGGCAGTTCATGTCAGTTTTTGTACTGTTCACATACACGTACGTAAATTTTTTACTGACCTTTAAACGTCTATAACTGCTAAACCGACTGAAGTTATGCAGGCAGACCTAGTCCATCCTCATCACAGAGATGTTATACACACCATAAACACTGAATCAGCTTTGCTGCTGATGGTTGCAAAAAGTACACTTATCTCTTATAATATAAGTAGTAACAACGCTGTGGCAAGCTTCACTAGGTACATTTTTGCGCGTACCCCGGGGCGCATTCTCCCAAGGACAAAATGAGCAAGTGCTAGGGCGGACAAACATAGGGGGCGACCCGTAGCATTAATTATTCTTATGCCATGTTATAAATACTGAGTCTATAGACCAACAGTTTTCTGGATATAAATACACACAGGTAAAAATATGATGTTACAGTAGGAAAATGTATCTCTGTTGCCAAAAGGCATACAAAGTATATAGGTATTGTTATACCTGAAAAACCTAATGAGATTTTTAAGAAATGTAACTAATTATGAAATCAATAATTCAACTATGTAAGTACCCATATAAAATCAAAATTGTACTTAAAATAAATGATTTCATACATAATAAAATAAAATACAAAGAAACAAAATTGTATGAAATTAAATTTAAACATAATAATAATAGGTTAATGAATTCATGTCTCAATAAATTCCTGATGATTAAACAATAGACGTCTAAATTAAGATGTCTTGGCATTCTCTATTTAGTTTTGGAATTTTGATATAAATTTTGGGCGCCATTGCTAACATGCTTTTGTTGAACAATGCTGTTTTGCCCGCTCTACTGGGCTGCGTTCACGACCTTTGGGTGCGGTTGTTTTTTTCAACTCGCTCTATGGTACGGAACGACCACGCCAATTTTTCAACTCGCTATGAGGTACGGAACGATCACGGTTGTTTTATAACCTCAAATTTTGATATTGACAGTAATATGGGCTTCCATCATTTCCAAATACAATAAAAAAACTCATCTTCCGTGTTAGCGAATCAAATAGTAAATAAAAATAATTCGGAAAACAAACTTATTCAAAACGAGCGAAAAGTCAAGTAACCACAGATAATCGAAACGTCAAGAGTGTTTTTTAACCATCGAATTTGATGGTTAAAAGTTGCAACCCGTCAGAGGTTCGAAACCCTCGGAACGGCGGCGGCGTTAGTGCGAAAAGTTGCACTCGGGGTGCACCTGGGGCTTAGGTTCTAAACGCAGCCTTGCATAGATCAAAGTAAAATTAATGGATAGGCCTTACGCGAACATTTCAAACCAGAAAAATGAGACAAAACAAATGACAGTTTTACTTCAAATATCTACTGCACACTTGGAGAGAGAATTTTGAACATCACACGGTTATATCAGCAGTAGAAAGATGCATAATCTCGATATAATTTTAACATTTTTTACTGCTTATTTCAGCGCCGGCGTGCTCTTAGGACTTTAGGGAACAACCGCTCTACATCTAAAGTGATCGCACGTTTCTGAAATGACTGAGCAGATTCTGTTAATTATAAAAAAAAACTCTAAATAAGGAAAAGAGGAAACATCTTTTTTTAGCTACCAATAATATTTTACTAAAGTGCGGGAATGAAAATTTATTTTAAAGGTAATTTTTTGCTCATTGACATTGAACACGACGCCATCTGTTGTAGAGTAAGACCTATTTATAAGATCAGCTCCATCTGTTGGCGAGTAGCAACTTTATTCAAACACCGAAGTGCAATAAAATAAGATTTTTTTTAAATCAGCTTTTTCAAAGGATTTTTCCCTATTTACAGCGAAAAAAGATGATTATGATTAATATTATGTTTTTCGTTTGTTCGTTTCACGTACACGTATCTCTTTGAATCGGATACAACGAAGTTGATAGATGGAAATAAAATTCACTGTGTTAGACAATAACAATTCATAGAGCTCAAAAGGTTCAACCTGGAGTGCGATTTTTGAATGTCATTCGCTGAGCTCAGCAGTTGAAAATGTCAAAACTACTATGGAGATATGCATCTTTTTTACAGCTGATTTGACTTTTTAAAATCATACTTCAGGAGTGCGATTTTTGAAAGTCAAATCAGCAATAGAAAGATGCATATCTCCATAGTAATTTTGACATTTTAAACTGCTGAGTTCAACGAATGAGTTTCAAAAATCGCACTCCTGGAGTTGAAAATGTATGGAGATACGCATCTTTCTACTGCAGATTTGACTTTTAAAAATCGCACTCCTTTGAACTCAGCAGTTGAAAATGTCAATATTACTTTGGAGATATGCATCTTTCTTCTGGAGTGCAATTTTTGAATCTCATTCGCTGAGTTCAGTAGTTGAAAATGTCGAAATATTTAAGGAGATACTCATCTTTCTACTGCTGATTTGACTTTTAAAAATCGCACTCCTGCAGTATGATTTTTTAATGTCAAATCAGCAGTAGAAATATGCATATGTCCGTATTAATATTGACATTTTCAACTGCTGAGTTCAATAAGTGAGTTTCAAAAATCGCACTCCTGCTAATTTGACATTCAAAAATCATACTCCAGGAGTGCGATTTTTGAAAGTCAAATCAGCAGTAGAAAGATGCGTATCCTCCATACATTTTCAACTGCTGTGTTCAACGTATGAGATTCAAAAATCGCACTCCTGGAGTGCGATTTTTTAAACTCATTCGTTGAACTCAGCAGTTGAAAATGTAAAAATTACTATGGAGATATGGGTCTTTCTACTGCTGATTTGACTTTAAAAAATCATACTCCAGGATTGCGATCAAAGTCAAATCAGCGATGCATATCTCCATAGTCATTTTGAAATTTTCAACTTCTGAGCTCGGCGAAAGAGATTCAAAAATCGCACTCCAAGCATGAAATTATCTGGACTTTTCTGTTGTTGATAACTGATAAGTTTCCTACAAGTTTTCATTAAAAAAAGGGAAAACTTTTAGACTTTTATTACCTACCAATGCAATGACCAAAACCAAAGAATCTCTTTGGGCATAAAACCAAGGGCATCCCATCCCATGCAATGTTCCCAAATCCCAAACAATGTATCAATTCTCATTCTCATAAATGAAAGAATTTTTAGGTGCATTTTATTTTCCTTCTACTACACCCGGAGTTATCGGTAGGTGCGAGTAGGACAGTCGTTGTTCCGGTTCACTCGCACTCACGCGAACATACGTAAGACCCTCTTCCCCGCTCCGCCCGCATATATTTTGTTCGTCCGCCGCTACCCCGCCCCCGTGCCTCGCCCTATTAGTTAGTTCGTTTCCATTGTTGTATACTCCTCTATAAATATAAAAATTTTACAAGATGTATTAAATTTTTTAATAAGGATTCTTGTGCAGTGTTTTTGTGGGTTACTGACACGACATTCCATCCGCCTAGCTTAATAAAATTCCAGACAGGATGAAAAAATTGCTAACCAAACGATTGTTAAATGAACTGTGCAACTGGTTGTTAGAGTCTGGGTTTTTTAGTGTACAAGAATTCTTAGATCGATAATTTGAGCTTCGAGTTAGGTACCGTAAAATTGCTAAATCAACCATAATATAAGTCATACATAAATTAAAATTATTAATAGGTATGAGAATAATAATTTTTTTATTAGTTTTACCCGAGCCAACGAATACTAATTTAATTAGATACTTTCTTTTAAAGATGCTTTTCATTAAAGGAGTCCGTTTATTATTTATTTTTTAAACGCCTACCATATTCATGTAATGTCAAAAAAATATTTTCCTTATAATGGATTATGGAAACAGAGTCACCGATTCTTGGTAATCGTACGAAGTCGTAAACAGCCCGCTGTGGCCTCGCGCTTCGTTACAACTTCGCTGGCCAATCGTGTCGCAGCTCTGCCTCGTATCACGTCATATTCCACCAATGAGCGCTCGTCCATATCACGCCATGTCTACAAATAGCCTATCTGAGTCATAAGGCATAAAAGCAGTGGTTGTTTCTTACCAATGTTTAGATACAAGTGGAACTTCGCGGGTATCGGACGTGCAGTGTCGCATGAGAAAGTTTAGTAGTTCGCGCAGTGAGTTTAGTGATACCGAAGCTATCGGTGCGAACACATGGTGCGGCAATCCGGCCACGGCATGGAGACCACTTTCTATGACGAGCAGTACCCACTCAGCGGACCAGTGGAGAGTCTGAAACGGTGCCTGACACTCGACTTGGACTTCGGGCGGGGTGGGAAGCGAGCGAGGACCTCCGCCCCCGTTCTCTCCTCTCCGGATTTACAGCTGCTCAAACTCGGCTCCCCAGAGCTGGAGAAGCTGATAATTCAGAACGGTATGATAACCACGGCGACGCCGACGCCCGGCGCGCCGGTGTTGTTCCCCGCCGCGGCGCCCACGGAGGAGCAGGAGATGTACGCGCGGCCATTCGTCGAGGCGCTTGATAAACTCCACCACGGCCAGTTAGACCAGCCCCAGCGCCGGGTCTACGCCGACCTCGACCGCCCCGTCGAACGCTACCCCACGCCCGTCATCAAAGACGAGCCCCAGACCGTCCCCAGCGCGGCCAGCTCCCCACCACTATCCCCCATCGACATGGACTCCCAAGAAAGAATTAAGCTGGAACGCAAAAGACAGAGGAACCGAGTCGCTGCGTCGAAATGTAGACGGCGCAAGCTGGAACGAATTTCAAAATTGGAAGATAAGGTGAAGATATTGAAAGGGGAGAACGTGGAGCTGGCGCAGATGGTGGTGAAGCTAAAGGACCACGTGCACAGACTAAAGCAGCAGGTGCTGGAGCACGCCAACAGCGGCTGCCACATCGAGCGGTTCTGATCGCGCCGCCGCCGCCGCGCCCCAACATTCCAAGCTAGTCGCGCCCGCTGGACGCAACATACAAAGCGATTTGTGATCTTAATTTTACTGTGTAACATATAGTTAGTATAGTATGTAAGGTGAAGTCGAGCTGTGGATTTATCGTTAAGTTTGAGAGATTAGGATGCCAGTGATCGTGGATGCGGAACTTCGCTCGGACTCGAGTTAACTGCATTGTAGTGATCTACTTAGTGGACGTACTTAGCAAGTCACTACCAAAAGCTTAGCTTGTGTAAGTCGCTGAAATAATTTTCCTTGTATCAGTATTGCGTTGTCTCATTTAGAATAGTGTAGAAACTAGAAAGGATAATCGTGCAACGTCATTCGTTTGCGGACTGAGCGAGGTTGTCGCGACGTTGCCAGTTTTACGGGCGAATTTCCCGTTTCAGCGATGTTGCCGTACCGCCTCGTTGAATTTGGGATTTCCATTGTTCATTTCGCATGGACACTGTAATTTTTCCTAGAATGGATCCATAAGATAATAATTTGTATTCGGGTTTTGATTTATGGGCTTGTAAAGTGAGCGAGTGCGCTATGTTTTGTTGGGGCTAAAAGGCAGTGCGTGTGACTGAGATATGAGTAGTTTCCGAAGTGGCAACGTCGCATCAACCCAAGTCACGAGCGGATGTTCTGCTAATTAAAATTCCGCCTGCGCCGCCCTCGCGGAATGGCGGCCATGTGTTCGACTGTCGGACGTTCCGATTCACGTTATATTGCACAAGGTTAACTTTTTTAAATGGCGATAGCGTTCCGACACGCCACTGTCAGACGAAATTTGTTCGCTATGCTTCAATACAAAACTCGTGCTTGTGTGTAAGACAGATCGTATGCTAGATGTAGATGGGTGCCTTGTTGGTATGGTTGCGCAAGTATTCCCTCGTTATTTAAAATATTTTCTCAGAACTGACCCGGTGCTCTTTACTGTAGTGGACGTGACTTGTTGGGCCGTCCGTATAAATTATAGTGGACGAATGTAAGAGCATTTCATAAGCGATTGTCTGAAGAGAGTGAATGAGAGAAGTATGTATTTATTAGTGAGAATGTTTACCTTAAGGATAAAGTAGCAATCTCGAGTGCCTACGCTTTGTAAACTAAAGCCTATTACCTATGTTTTATTGTTTTTGTTACCATTAATGCTACAGTAAACTCTGTACCATTGTCTTCTATAGGTTATTGTAATATAATACCAATTAACAAGTTGAATCGTTATAGACTATATAAGGGGAGCTAGACGTGCAAAAAACTAGATAGTAGTGTTCGGAAGGACAAGCACGGCTAGCGAACCTATTTGTATTATTTTTTTATACAAAAGATTCGCCAGAATGTTAACAATAATTTGTAAGTTTATAAATGATAATGAAACAGTTATACTAAAATAATATATTTCTATGAATTTAACAAAGAATATTGTTTTATACTGAATACATATTGTATGAGGAAATTGAATGAAGAGAAAATAAATTATGAAGATATTATACCATTTAATATTTGCTTTCATTTACAATAAATGCTTGGGGGCAGCCTCTGGCATCCATCCAACTATTGTACCCTGTCAACAAACCGTTGTAACCTACGTATGTAACATACTTTATGCCAAATAATTGTGAAATCGGATATAAACTTAAATCCTGTGAACAACCTCCGAATTTTGGGTAAATATGCCAATACAATCTTCAGTTATGATCGATCAAGTCACTGATGTACTCAAACTTAATTTGTTTGTTCTACCTACTTATATTTCAATTGGCGCATAATGTGTGAAATCGATTATAAATCACTATAACTGTACTCAAACTTATATTCCATTTGATCTATTGCGTAGTAAAGTAACGCATGGATTACGAAACAGTTGACCGAAAGCACAACAAAACCTAAATGTGCGTCTACAAAAGTCACGTAATATTGGTGCAGTAATCGCCAATCAGTCAGAAACTCATACATTCTTGACCCCGAGACAACAACGATGATGTAGGAAGCAAGTCCGCATAAACAAACCCATAGATTATCACACATCACACAATTAATAACTAGGTACCTATTCTACACGATTTGACATTGATCTAAATGACCTCCATAGCATTGTAAATGTTGCACAAAATATATTATTGCATCATACATGCAGAGACCTGCATCTTCTGAGGTAACGAAAAACAGTGTTAGAGTAGCACTTCAATCCAATATCAAAACATGGTGAAACCAGTATGGAATAACAAGTGATAATATCCTATTATGGCATTGTTAAAGACCAACTGTACCGTTACAAATAAAATCGGTTAATTTTCCTTTAAGGCCAACCGATTCGACAGAACGAGGATATTAGCTTTCCACGAATGTGACTAAAGACAAGAAAAATTCAGCAGTTCAACAACGCTGGGTATGTGTGGATGTGTGGGAAATAACATAAATTCAAAAGGCCACAGAGAAATTTAAAACTGAAATGAAGGTCACAAGCAGATGCCAAAAGAAACCGTGCTAAACGGATATCCGAAGGATTTACGTCACAAATATTGGACAGATATTGTGTACAGTTCGCATGAAAACTTTGTGTTGGGAATAGAGACTATTTATGCAAATCTAGCAAGCGAGAAATTCTTAGTCAATGATGCAAATAGATTTACACAGCTAATGTCTTCGAAAAATGGAATAAGTTCTGGAAATACCTACTATTTAACGAACCAATAAAAATCTTCTCTTAAAAAAATATAAAAAAATCTTCTCTTGAGGACGTTTGAAGGTGCGTCCTTTATTGGGTAGGTACTTATAATGGTTTCTCCTCGTATAGGTATCTATATTTACTTGTAAAAAACAAATGTCCGGAACGACTGACTCATCGAAGACCATTCTAAAGAAACTACCGGACTTGGAAACTTGTATAAACAGCAGTGTCATATTTTTGTTTTTTGTGCTAAATGAGCAGTGTCTGTAGTAGTGTTTATTGGCAATACGCGGCCAATAGTGCGATTTTTGAAAGTCACACGTTGAACTCAGCAGTAGTAAATGTCAAAATTACTATGGAGATATGCATCTTTCTACTGCTGATTTTACTTTCAACAATCGCACTCCTGGAGTATGATTTTTGAAAGTCAAATCAGCAAAGATAGTAATTTTGTCATTTTCAACTGCTGAGTTCAACGTATGAGTTTCAAAAATAGCACTCCAGATATTGAATTGGTCTGTGCAACACCGTAAAGGGATTTACCTAGTAGAGGAGGCAGATGTCCTGCAGTGGACGAATTAAGGCTGACAAGAAGAGAAGACAGTGATGTAGATTTTCAAAAATTGTTATGGTTTCAGTACCTACCTAACACTTTACTCGCATTCTCTGCTTCGTTCTGTTGACTTTTGAACTCATCAATTCAACCTGGCACTATTGGAATTCTTGTACTAACCGTTTTAATGAAGGCGAATGCCCTGGAGTGCAATTTTTGAATCTCATACGTTGAACTCAGCAGTTGAAAATGTATGGAGATACACATCTTTCTACTGCTGATTTGACATTCAAAAATCGCACTCCTGAAGTATGATTTTTGAAAGTCAAATCAGCAGTAGAAAGATGCATATGTCCATAGTAAATTTGACATTTTCAACTGTTGAGCTCAGCGAATGAGATTCAAAAATCGCACTCCTGAAGTTATTTAAATTATGAACGGCCAGTGAAAAACGTAGATATTTCGTAGAGCTTCTATATCGACATTTATGTTATGACCTAGATTATCTTACAAAATTTTCACGCGAAGGAAGTCGCTCACACGAACAAATTCACTGAGAAATAGGTAGGTAACTATCCAACTTTTTAAACCTGAAGAAACAGGTTACGTAGATGCTGTGGACGGGTTTAATACATAAGCTTGGCTGCGAGAGGTTTCTCGTAACAAAATACTTGTGTTGTATTGTCTTTAATGGTAGGTATTGTTTATTTCTCTATAGAACATTCTTCTGTAATTTGATTACAGTAAAACGCATCGAATTAAAGGCCAGGCCACACAGGCGGTTTTGCGGGAAAGCGTGCCGGCGGCTGTTTTGCGGGAAGCGAAGGCGTTTCGGGGCCTGCCACACAGGCTCCGCTCGGCGCGGTAGCGGCGCGGAGGCGGCCGGTGTGACATCAGGGTTGCCAGATGAAAATTTTTTTTTCTCGTACCAGGGTCGCTAAATATCTCGTAATTTCAACAGATAATCTCGTAAAAGCATAAATTTAAAGAAACTCAAATAAAATTAATGATTTTATGCTATTTACTGTACTATGTAACTTGTGTAGTCATATTCTTTGCGCTTGGGGCTGTTAAATTCAAACAAAACAATTAAAAATCATATTTTTTATTAATTATATTCGACATCAGGGATGTTAGTAAAATCATCTTTATTTTTAGAGTATAGCTTTTCAGCTGTCATTCTGGCGTACATTTCTTTTGATGGTTCGAAATTTACGCAATTACCTTTGCGATTTGGGCCTCTAGCGCTTTCGGAAGCTAAAAGTGTACCATTTACTGTATCGATATGCGAAAGAAGTCGTCATTGTTAAAATATCGTAAAAAAGTGTACGAGATTTTTGTTAATCTTGAATCTCGTACAGACCCTCTAAATCTCGTAATGGTACGAGATTTCTCGTACGTCTGGCAACCCTGTGTGACATAGAAAGCGGCGGCAGTGTTGCCAACCGTACGATTTAAATCGTTTTTATACGACTTTTTTGACCGGGATACGATGTACGATCTCATATTGGAAATCGTACGCAAAACATACGATCTTTTGAAATCGTAGAATCTCCATTACAACCAATAATTTTCCATTAAATTCCTTTAATTTTTACCTCATTTTTGTCTCAGACACTCTTTAGATAAACGTAATGTACTACTCCTAGCGACATGACACGAATTCTCTGCGAAATATCACTGCCGGCGACGTTGTTTTATTTTAACTTCTCCATTCCAAATAGTGGCGAAAAGAAGGAAAAAAAAAGGTTCTTTATAGAGCACACTTTAAAGTAATTATGAATATTGCATCAAACAACAAAATGGCGATTTATTAAAAGTTAAAAAAGCGCTAGATTCTCCGTTAGGCGCTAAATTCTGAGATACGTCGCTAAAGATACCAAAAAAACGCTAGATCTAACGCCAAAAGCGCTAAGGTGGCAGCACTGCTCGAAAAGTCTTTGGAGTTGCCCGTTTGGTGCTATATTCTATCTGATGTGAAACTCTTTGGACCAATTTATAAACAACACTGTTGAAAAACTATAACAAAAGGAAAATAAAATAATACGAGTGGCACAAAAGGACTAGAATTCAGTGCCGTAAAGCATATTATTAAAAAAAATCGTGAAAAAATACAAAATGACAGGGTTTTTGGCGGTTATTTTTCAGCTACGTTTGGAGTCCTCATATTTTATTGAATTTTTATTGTTTATAGTGAGTTTAGGTTCTTGGTGTTGTTTTGCGGAACAAAGTGTCGTGCAAGTGAACAATATACAGTTCAGTGAAATATGAAGGTGTATGGGTCGTAAACAGGAAAAGTGTTCCGTCATTTTGTAGCGCGGCAAAGCGGCCGGTTCACCTCCTTCCTGTGGACTTCTCTGCGTTTCCTGCGTTTTTCGATTGCTTCCAAAAACTCCAAAGAAGCGTTAAAACATCGAACTCCAATGTTTTAATTGCTATATATGAGAGAATTTTACTGACGACATCGGTTGTATGGGATATTATAAGCCCTTTACCTTGAACAGAACTAAAAAAAAAAAAAAAAAAACAAAATGTCAGCGCGGTAAATACCGCCTCCGGACCGCGACGCGCCCGCCTCCGCTCTGTGTGACACCTTGCATTGACTACAATGGAATACAGCGGCCGCGGCCGCCTGTATTCATAGCGTTCTGCGCGGTACCGCGCCGCTCCCGGCCCGGATTTCTGTGTGGCAGGGTGCATATAAACTCGTACATTACAAAAAATCCCGCCTCCGGAACCGCTTCAGTGTGGCCTGGCCTTAAGAGTAGCCCACAGGGGCTAGGTCGGGGCCGTCGCGGGGGTGAGAGTGAGACTGACCGAGGGGAAAGTATGGGAAATTATGCGTAAGGCCACTTCTCTCGGGGTACGAGTTACGTGTTTCTCTATGCATGGACGTAATAAAAATAAAAAAAACTAACCATCTTTGCTTTTTCTCAGTTCCGTGTTCCAAACACAATCTTGTAGGATGCTTACATTTTCATCATGTTCATTGATGATTATTTTTTTACAAATTACATAGCTTCCTACAAAGCTTCCTACATAGTACTTATCCTCTTATAATGTTTTGTGGTACTTATAGTATACCTTTTTTTTTACTTATATTTAATGGACTCTTGCTTGTGCGTTAGCACTGCATTTCCGCCAGTGTCACGTGTTTATGTAAGAATCTATCCCAATCTCAGGGATTGTTTTTGGTCAAGAACAAGAAGAGATTGAGGATTACGGAGCCTCGTGGCAGGCAAAAACGCGACGCGCGAAATCCACGCGAGACGTGTGCTCGGATCAGAACCTGCAACGTGACTCATAGTATACCTATTAATGTAGTAGTTTCCATTGTCAATACAAGTTTTTTCTTCGTAGGAACGGGTCGATCGGAGCTCGTCGTCGGCTCAATACCCTTTCAGTATTTATTTTACTGATATACCTAAAGTACACGAGTCCATTTGCCCTGTCTTATTTTATTTACCAACTCATATCAGTCTATTGTCCTCTCATTGACCGCAAACATTTTTCTCTACGATTAGAGTATTCGAGAGTTAGTAGGAGTGCGATTTTTGAATCTCATACGTTGAACTCAGCAGTTGAAAATGTATGGAGATACGCATCTTTCTACTTCTGATTTGACTTTCAAAAATCATACTTCAGAAGTGCGATTTTTAAAAATCAAATCAGATGCATATCTCCATAGCAATTTTGACATTTTCAACTGTACTGTTTATGTTGCACTTCCGGATAAACCTCCGATGGTTTTTGGAAGTTCAATTGTCCAAATCTTTGTCATTTTTCTTACAATATATAAATTAAAAAAAAATAACTGCCGAGTTCAACTTATGAGTTTCAAAAATCGCTTTCCTGGTCCGCAAAATACTCCTAAGTCCCAAAGGAAACCAATCTTACCATTTAATACTTAGGTGCTCGATTTATTTGGAAAACATTAAATGTATTAGTATTAATATAACTGAGACCGAGACAGACTGGAGACAGATTGGGTATGAACCTTTTGATCCCTCCATATGCCTCTATCATAGAGTAAGTTATTAAGTTATAATATACGAGCGTTAACCCGCGACTTCGTCCGCACAAATTATATACCAGATTTTAAGTCAGATCATAAGATTCATAAGCTATCAAACAAAAAAAGTTTCATCAAAATCGGTTCATTAGTTTTTGCCTGATACTCGTTCAAACAAACAAACACACAAACAAACAGACAGACAAAAAATCCAAAAAATTGGTGAAATGGAATCAGGGACACCTAAAAACCATATCGTAACTTTTTTTTTGTTAATATCTTCAATGTACAGACAAACTTCCTGTTACAGTTTTATAATAGTATAGATAGATACTTTGCCTCTATGTTTTCCTTATGTGTTATGACTTATGACTGTTATGACCCACAAGAAAATAGCTGCCAGCTGCACTTGCGACCCTTATCCATTCCATATCTAACAGAGTAAATTGGATATTTGGGTCAGTCAGTATACGTACCAACATCGTTATAATACCGTCCGATGCGATGCCTACGCATTGTTCTCTCTAATACACGGCTGTATTTACCAACAATCCACTGTTTATACTTCATACTGTACACTTATACATACTCCTGTGTGTTATACAAACACGTATATTTATATTTCAAGTTTTTATACAAACATTCTGTGTTTACTGACTGATATTTTAAATAGGTGTTATTGCGAGAACGTTTTAAAAATATTATTTCTTTATTATCGCTTGAAATATATATCGAAAGAACATACAGAATGTAATCATTTGGGTGGGCAGAATCTTGCTACTTACTCTCCTTACATAATTACCAAAAATCTTTTCATGTTTCTATGCCAGCAATATTCACTTAAGCATGGGTATAAGTATAACCATGATAGCTTCCTCGTAGGTAATAGGTACTTTGAGCTGGCTATTATGAGGTTTCACTATAGAATTATGTATCAAGTATTTATGTGACTTATGCAAAATACTGCACTGTAGATGACATCTAATTCTTTCGTCTCGTGTGTCGCAGAATGTATGTTTTTCTGGACGTATATTAGGATTCTGCTTCTGCAAAATCTTTTAAACAATTTTGAATTTTGCATTTTTGTGATCATTGAGATTTGAAGTTTCTAAGGTTCAGGAGTGCGATTTTTGAATCTCATACGTTGAACTCAGCAGTTGAAAATGTATGGAGATACGCATCTTTCTACTGCTGATTTCACTTTCAAAAATTGCACTCCAGGAGTGCGATTTTTGAATCTCATTCGTTGAACTCAGCACTTGAAAATGTATGGAGATACGCATCTTTCTGCTGCTGATTAGACTTTAAAAATTGCACTCTTAGAGTATGATTTTGGAATGTCAAATCAGCAGTAGAAAGATGTATATTTCCATAGTAATATTGACATTTTCAACTGCTGAGTTCAATAAATGAGTTTCAAAAATCGCACTCCTGGAGTATGATTTTTGAAAGTCAAATCAGCAGTAGAAAGATCTTCATAGTAATTTCGACATTTTCAACTGCTGAGCTCAGCGAATGAGATTCAAAAATCGCACTCCTGGAGACCGATTTTAGAAACTCATTCGCTGAGCTCAGCAGTTGAAAATGACAAATTTACCATGGATATATACATATATCTTTCTACTGCTGATTTGACTTTGAAAAATCGCACTCTTGGAGTATGATTTTTGAATGTCAAATCAGCAGTAGAATGATGCATATCTCCATAGTTATTTTGACATTTTCAATTGCTGAGCTCAGCGAATGAGCGAAATCGCACTCCTGATATTTGTTAATCTTATCGACCTACCTTTTGAAGGATACGTAACCAGAAGAGCAATATTATTGTTATAGAGTAGTAAAGGATTTCTAAGAAAAAGATTATTTATTTAAAAAGCACAAATATGAATACTAGGTAACTGTATGTAGTCAAATTTGTGACGATTATTAAGAAAACGGATTCTTAAAAGGCGGACCGCTTTGTATTGTGACATTTAGGTCCCTTGCTGTGCTTGCTTTAAAAATGGCACATCGATGTTTTACTTGCAATACAATATTGGAATGGTTCCAAAGAAAACGCTGCGTGCGGTCGATCGCCTTCGGTGTCCAAGACTATTGAAGCCACCGTGAGTCATGTCACAGATGAAAAAAAAACGTCAAAATCTAGCCGGACGACGCGACGACGTCGAAAGTGTTCCGTAGTGCTGTGCTATACATATACAGGGTGTAAGGAAAATTATCATTAACCTACTAGGTCCCTACTAACCACATAATCTACCCACAAACTGAACAACTTTTACTATGGGAGCCTGTCAGTGTAAGAACAAAAAAAATTTGCTGTTCCATACTAAACTGCAACGCCTAACTCGACTCAAACTTATGAGACATGAGATTTTTTTTTTGGTTCGCCAGTTTTGCTCCCATACTAAAAGTTGTTCAGTTTGATGGGTAGTGTAGGTACCTATGTGGTTTAAATTACAGGTTTATACTTCTTCTTACACCCTCTAAACAGGGTGTAAAATACTAAATACGTTACACAATGAACAGGGTGCTTTCAAACTGGAGAGCGATTTTTGAATCTCATACGTTGAACTCAGCAGTTGAAAATGTATGGAGATACGCATCTTTCTACTGCTGATTTGACTTTCAAAAATCGTTCTCCTGGAGTATGATTTTTGAATATCAAATCAGCAGTGGAATGATGCATATCTCCATGGTAATATTGTCATTTTCAACGGCTGAGTTCAATAAATGAGTTTCAAAAATCGCACTCCTATTTCGAAAAAATAAACTACTTTTCCATACATTTGGGTCGAGTAGTCATTGGCGTTTTCTATGGAACAGCAGATTTTTTTTACAATCAACCACCAACAAAACCATATAGAACAAAACTAACTCCTGTATGGTCCTATTTGGGAGGAAATTTTAATGGAGCAAAAATATAAGCTTCTTGTAGGTACAAAATGTGTTCCGTTTTACCAACTTTGCTGCCAAACCCTAAAAATAGCTTGAATTCACTTAAATAATGTGTCGACTAAAACTAATTGACGACACCGAGGACACAATCGCAGACAGAGATAGGCAAAAAACATGCTTTGTTCTAAACGGCTTTGTTTAAGATAACAGCAAGCAAATTCCATTAGTTGCGCTTTGACGTGGGAATCTGTATTTGTATGGGTTGTACTCTTGTACTGTTGGGTTTACCTTGAGATTAGGTTGTGCTGTTTGTGTTTATTTCGAGGTTGAACTTGAATATAGGTACCTATCATTAGTACCTAAAGTAATAAGTTCCAGCAGGCATAGCATGCCACCCCCGAGAAGACGATAAAAATCGAGATGCGCCTCCATGTTTATTATTTTACGTAGGCCAGAAAGAGCGCGCTTGACGTTTTTCTCGTTTAAACTCTTTGTCATGGGTGGCATGCTAGCCGTGCTGGAGAGCGATTTTTGAAATTAATTTGTTGAAAATGTCAAAATTACTATGGAGATATGCATCTTTCTACCATAGAGATAGTAAGTACTACTTTCTACTTATGATTTGACATTCAAAAATCATACTATATTTTTTAAAGTGAAATCAGCAGTAGAAAGATACGTATCTCCATTCATTTTCAACTGCTGAGTTCAATGTATGAGATTAAAAAATCGCAATCCAGGCTTTTATCTAAGTCATATCGATGTACCAGCGCAGTTGACAAATTTTAATGTCCAATTAGCATGTGCCACCTTCAGGCGCCCTTTTCAACGCCACAGAACAGTATAAGCATCTGTATTCACCGTATTTGACTTGGAGCGAGTTGGAGAAAGCATCAAATTTTGCACCCTTTGACTATTGCGCATGGAGTTTGGCGAGATGACTCCGGAGACTTTTGACGGGGACTCTAGTCTGCTCTGTTAGTTATTTTCCTGGTCGTACTTGCATCTGAGAAAAGCGTAAGTGGGTTAGATTTCTCTGATGCTGACCGTATCTACGGACCTATCTTATCCACTCTTAAACAAATTGAATTGATTGATTGCTTTGTTAAATCAACAGCGACATTATAGAGACTGCAAGCGAATCGGAACGAAACAAAGACAAGCTATAAATTAAAGCTTCAATTCTCAATACAAGCCCAGCAGGTGTCCCTTATCATCTCTGGCAAGCAGCAGACGGCCAGCACGTGAGGTTTGTCGACTAAATCAACAAGATACATTGCCGTTGTCAGCACATTAGATTTAACACAAAAACACTTGTTATGTATATGTAACGATTGTTTGTTAATAGCATTGTACATGGATGGGACAGAAGGTGCACAACGTATCAGGTAGGTACCAAGCTATACAAAATCAACATAAAGCTGGCCGCGCGACGTTATACACTACTCGACCTACGCGCGACCAATTTATTTTGGTTTGGTATAACTTGATGTGTCGCCGTTTGTACACGTTGGTTTAGATGAAAAACGTAATAATTAGCCTACCTATGTACTTGTACCTACGTTCCACTTCACGTACTTTATTCTTATGGCACAGGAGTGCGATTTTTGAAACTCATTCTATGAACTCAGCAGTTGTAAATGTCAAAATTACTATGGAGATATGCATCTTTCTACTGCTAATTTGACTTTTAAAAATCAGACTCCAGGAGTGCGATTTTTGAAAGTCAAATCAGCAGTAGAAAGATGCGTATCTCCATACATTTTCAACTGCTGAGTTCAACGTATGAGATTCAAAAATCGCACTCCTGGTAGTAAAATGGCCAGCAAACTTCTTGAGGAAGGCTTTGAATGTGCAGAAACAAAGGCACGTACTTACTTACTGTATGTAGTAGATACTATTTCGTATACTGTCGTTCTGGAGTGCGATTTTTGAATCTCATTCGCTGAGCTCAGCAGTTAAAAAGGTCAAAATAACTATGGAGATAAGCATCTTTCTACTGCGGATTTGATTTTTTTAATGTCAAATTAGCAGTAGAAAGATGCATGCCTCCATAAATTTTCAACTGCTGAGTTCAACGTATGAGATTCAAAAATCGCACTCCTGTTCTATTCTTCTATATAGGGTTTATACACTTTTTTAAGGGGATAATCAGGAGTGCGATTTTTTAATCTCATACGTTGAACTCAGCAGTTGAAAATGTATGGAGATACGCATCTTTCAAGCGCTGATTTGACTTTCAAAAATCGCACTCCTGAAGCATGATTTTTGAAAGTCGAATTAGCAGTAGAAAGATTCATATCTCCATGGTAATACTGACATTTTCAACTGCTGAGCTTAGCGATGAGATTCAAAAATCGCACTCCTGAAGTATGATTTTTGAAAGTCAAATTAGCAGTAGAAAGGTGCATATCTCCATAGTAATATTGACATTTTCAACTGCTGAGCTCGGCGAATGAGATTAAAAAATCGCACTCCTGGAGGATAATAATATGGTGAACTGTTTCAAATGCAAATTCCTGTGTGTATGTGTGCTCCTATGGTAATTTGTTAATAGTGCACATTCTGTGTAAACCATATTTCTATCAAATAGCGTGATGGTTTCTGTGAATCGATTTGTGACAGGTGCTAATGATGCGATGCGAATTAGTTTGCTTAACACTTTTTCTATTTATTGCCTTCAGATATTAATTGTTATTGATATTAACACGGGATATTAATGGGTTTTTTCAAGATTCTTCATTGAACTTTCCTAACGAGGTAAGTAAATTGCTGTTTTAACTGGTTTCAAAGAGTTGTTAGTTAATTAGATGGGGTTGTACCTACTACATAAGAGTAACCTACCTAGCTCTTGCATTACTTTATGGGGTGATTGTACCCATGACACTGAAGAACTTTCACAAATGAACTAAGGGAAATTAAAAAAGTTTTCTCAACTTTTCACACAAACTTTTGATCAGCTGATTGCATTTAATTTGGAAAATCTAAATATTTTTTTGCGAATTTCCTGTAGGTTTCATAGTATAGTAAAAATTAATAAATCAACCCTTAAAGTAATGCAACTATTTACCCTAACACTCTGTAAAAAACAGAGTGATTTAACTATGCAGTGTTCCGTGTTTTTTTAATAATTTGTTAATTCTTTAGAATTATGAAGGTTATTTATAATTATAACTTATATTATAATGTAATGTGAAATAGGTAGGTACTTTGAATTGATCGACTACTTTTGCAGTGAATGTTAATTTTACGTAAAAAATAAACAAAAATTTTCGGTGTTGTTGCGTATTTTGGTATGGTTTATCGGTAATCTTAATAGGTAATTGCCATCTAGTGATTTTTCGATTTAGGTACTACTTAGTCTTGAAAACCACTCATTATAAAATATTCAACAATAATTACCAGACCTTTTATAAAACTTTCCTCAAAGCGGCTCGGCTCGGTTCGAAACTCGCACTTTCTACGAATTTCGCAATACCTACAGCTACAAGCGCGGAAGTTTGACGCTTGTGATCCTGACTGGCCCACTTTCCTTTGTTGTTTACAATGCAACGGTTTGTTTGTTTTGAAACCAGACTCCTTTCATTGCCGCGTTAAAATTGCAAAGAAAATCAAACTTAAATTAACACAAAATAGACCGTATTTTCCAGTTGTTTTGTTTGCTTTGTTTCCCCATAAAGCAAGGGTCAGCAAACAGCAAAAGTCAATGGAATTTAGCGAAATTCAAATTGTAATTAATCGATATTTTACGGTTTCAGGACATTTAAGCGAATCCCTTTCCGCGAAAGACATTTGAGCGAAGGACATTTCAGCGAAAAAAAATTGAGCGAAAAGACTTTAGCGCGAAAAGACATTTGCGCGAAAAAAAAATCAGCCAAGGACACTTGAGCGAATGGACAATTCAGCCAACGGGTCATTTCAGCGAACGGGACACTTCAGCGAACGGGACACTTCAGCGAACGGAACATTTCCGCGAACGGGACATTTCCGCGAAAAACGCTCTACAGCCTACACAGCTTGATGGATTTTGACGTGTGAGGTTTCGTTGGATTCGTGAAAATTGTGAGAATAACATAGGGTATATTATTTTAATATGGCGTCTGCGAATCAAAAAAGAGAGGGGAAAGAAAATATAATTATGTTATTCGGTAGGTGTTGCAGGCGGGGACAAACCAATCCAACAAATAAGTATGATAGGTACCAAAAAATCAGTGTCGTTCGCGGAAGTGTCTTTCTCTGAAATATCCCAGACCCACTTTTTATACCTATACCTAAGAAACGCAAGTTACGAAGTAAAATTAAAAAAACTGTCCTATGGGTTTTCCATAACAAATTATCGTTAAACATAACAAAAGGAAAACTGGAAAAGTATTTAACTGAAAAGCCAGTAAACGACACAATAATCGACGACCGCGCACGGCACGCCCTTTGTTCTGCGGGACAAAGAACTACGCTGCGTACGCGCACGTGTACACGTGTGCGTGTGACGTCGCCACGCACACAAACACATGTTAGTGTAAGTAATGTAACCTAATTAGAGTACCTACCTAACCTAACCTACTTAATCAGTCGCATTTATATGGCTTAAAGTGAATGTTCGAAGTGAAATAGGTACCTAAATATTGTTTTACAGTTGTTTATTAGGTGCACAGAGCACAGATCACAAAAACTAAAGTTTAGGTGCCTACAACACGAATTAGAAGACTGAGAAGTTTTCGTTGACAATCACATCAAATTGGCCTCTTTGAGCTTCACCTAGCTTCTGAAAAAAAAGCAAAAGGAAATCAAAATACCCAGTAGGTATAGGTTTTTAGGTAATTAGGTAGGTTAGGTTAGGTTAGGTACCTAACAAAGCACAAAGGTAGTTATGACTTTGTGACCTCCCGAAAAGGAATGAGGTCGTAAATATAAATTAAATTGATAATTGGGTTAGGTTAGGTTAGTTACATCTCCCGTGGCAGGTGGGTCTGCTATCGGGCGCGTCCCCGGGTGGTGGATAGGGGAATGCCCCCCAGATATGGGGGGTACCGGCTTGCCGGCGTGAACCAACCCAAAGCGGGGTGGCCAACTTAGCGCAATCGGGCTTTAGGTTAGGTTAGGTTAGCCATAGATCAAATAAAAGATGATGATCGTAAAAATAAAAAATGTTATCTAAGTTATATTAAGTCACTTAAGTATACCTACATCAAGTTCGTGAAAAGAAAAACTACCTATCCTAAATAAGTAGAGTACCATTTGAGGTTCGTTCGTTCGTTCGGATTGAAAATCGAAATAAAAATGGCGTCCTTTAAGTCAACGAACTTGAAAAAGTTATTTTAAGCGTCCAAAAGAATGGTGGCCATCATTCTCTGTCATTTAGCTCCTCGGAAGGGGAGTCACAATGAGCCCGCACCATCTAATATATGAACACATTAATTTTATACTGATTGATGATTAGTGTAGTTCACACTGGAATAAAATCATTGCCTTGAGAAGTGTTAACCTACTCGGAATTTTCTGTATTATGAAATATATGTAATATTCTTACTACCTCAGATTAATTAATTCCTACGTGGAGTGCGATTTTTGAAGCTCATTCGTTGAACTCAGCAATTGTAAATCTCAAAATTACTAAGTACGTAGAATGATGCAGTCATACTCCAGGAGTGCGATTTTTAAAATTCAAATCAGCAGTAGAAAGAAGCGTATCTCCATACATTTGAACTGCTGAGTTCAACATATGAGATTCAAAAATCGCTCTCCAGGAGTGCGATTTTTGAATCTCATACGTTGAACTCGGCAGCTGAAAATGTATGGAGATACGCTTCTTTCTACTGCTGATTTGACTTTTAAAAATCGCACTCCTGGAGTATGATTTTTGAAAGTCAAATCAGCAGTAGAAAGATGCATATCTCCATAGTTATTTTGACTTTTTTGACTGCTGAGCTCAACGAATGAGAGTCAAAAAGCCCACTCCTGTTGGCAATAGTTATTACTTTGAAGTCAGCAGTTGAAAATGACAAAATTACAACGGAGATACGCATCTTTATGCTGTTGATTTGACTTTCAAAAATCCCACTCCTGGGTCCTGGAGTATGATTTTTGAAAGTCAAATCAGCAATAGAAAGATGCGTATCTCCATACATTTTCAACTGCTGAGTTCAACGTATGAGATTCAAAAATCACACTCCAGGATTGCGATTTTTGAAAATCATTCTTTAAATTCAGCAGTTGAAAATGTCAATGGAGATATGCATCTTTCAACTGC
The DNA here is from genome assembly GCA_927399405.1 of Agonopterix arenella. Taxonomy (NCBI): domain Eukaryota; kingdom Metazoa; phylum Arthropoda; class Insecta; order Lepidoptera; family Depressariidae; genus Agonopterix; species Agonopterix arenella. Next base: position 15,010,133 of record OV656708.1, on the reverse strand, counting down.
TGATTTGACATTAAAAAATCATACACTAAGAGTGCGATTTTTGAAAGTCAAATCAGCACTAGAAAGATCTCATACATTTTCAACTGCTGAGTTCAACTTATAAGATTCAAAAATCGCACTCCAGGACTGAAAAGGCATAGAAAAGAGATGAATTGTCTTGTGTAGTTATCGGAGGACCCCTTTGCGTCCCTTAGCCAGCGGAGATGTTTCATACGGGACAAAACTTCATATGGGACAGCAGATTTTTTAATAATTTTGTAATTTGGCTCTATAGCGAAAGTGTTAAGTTTGATGGTCTAGGCAAAGTCTAGGTCTAACTAAGCCAGCCTAGTAAATATTGTTTTGTTATACCTTGTATAATTAAAATAAGTACCTATCTATATCTAGGTAGGTACATACAAAAATTAAAATCGCTTTTATAGATTCAACGGCATATTATATCCTCTCAATCATCGATCGACATTTGTATTCATCATTCAGAACTAATAATAGCTCGCGATAATATTAGCACGGCTGACCGCAATGCAAATGCATATTTATATCCACATATTTATACATACACAGGTACCTATGTATAAATAAGTATAGGTAACTAAATTGATGTTTGAATGTCACGTAGATGTTAATGGCAGATATTTGCCATTAACATCAGCATTAGATAAAATACCTACAATACTCTTGATGTGGCCATGAATATCGTCTTCTTGAACTTAATTTATTGTAAGTAAGCAGCGATTACATTTCCTAACATTTAGGGCTGATTTCGGCATATTGCTAGATTCGTTCTCTCTATTTTAAAGTATAGCGATCAAAGCAAGCAATGTATGCCGAAATCGGCCCTAAATGTTGGGTAATGTAATCGCGCTTTTAGTACAGTAATACCAAGTTCAGTTGACAAATTAAGCGCGCGAAATTATATTGACCAATCAGGAGTGCGATTTTATACAAAATGAGCGAAAAGTCAAGTAACCACAGATAATCAAAACGTCAGAGTGTTTTTTAATCATCGAATTTGATGGTTAAAAGTTGCAACCCGTCAGAGATTCGGAACGCTTGAGTTGTGACAACCGAGTTGCAAAGTGCCTTTTTCACCGAGCCTCGGAACGGCGTTAGTGCGAAAAGTTGCACTCGGGGTGCACCTGGGGCGTAGGTTCTGAACGCAGCCCTGAGCTAAGCAGTTGAAACTGTCAAATTTACTATGGAGATATGCATCGTTCTACTGCAGATTTAACTTTCAAAAATCATACTTCAGGAGTGCGATATTTGAAAGTCAAATCAACAGTAGAAAGATGCGTATCTCCATACATTATCAACTGCTGAGTTCAACGTATGAGATTCAAAAATCGCACTCCTACTGCTACTAAAAACCAAGTAGGTGTTTTGCTTTATTGTATTGCCTTGCTTCATCATTGAACTCGACGAAATTAATGAAAATTTTCCTTCAAAAAGAATTACAACAAATAACTAACAGTTTTAAAACAGTTGTTACAATATCCACGTACATGATCCTTTCAAATGAAACAATAACAGTGTGATGACCCGCGACGACGGGTCGTTACACCCGAAACGATGGACACCGAACTCGGTTTAGGGCTTAGCTTAATAGCCGTTAATTTGGACAATAAATGCCTTTAGTTATTTAAGAGTCGTTATAAAATGCAATTTGAAAGTAGCGATATGACAAGAGTTGTAATGTTTTTTACTTTTCACTGACAAATTAAAATTCTTGTTGTGAATTTATGATGACCGCCAGGTTCCGTTTCTTTTTGCCAAAGTTCATATATTCTCCAAATTTTTATTTTTTCAAATCCTTATTTTTCCAAATTCTTTTTTTTCCATGTTCCAAATTTTCCACATTATTATTTGTAGCCTACCTAGCTACCTACCAGGAGTGCGATTTTTGAATCTCATACGTTGAACTCAACAGTTGAAAATGTATGGAGATACGCATCTTTCTGCCGCTGATTTAACTTTCAAAAATCGCTCTTCTGGAGTATGATTTATGAATGTCAAATCAGCAGTAGAAAGATGCATATCTCCATAGCAAATTTGACATTTTCTACTGCTGAGTTCAAAGAATGAGTTTTAAAAATCGCACTCAAGGAGTGCGATTTTTTAATCTCTAACGTTTAACTCAGCAGTTGAAAATGTATGAAGGTACGCATCTTTATACTGCTGATTTGACATTCAAAAATCGCACTCTTGGAGTATGATTTTTAAATGTCTAATCAGCAGTAGAAAGATGCATATCTCCATAATAATATTGACATTTTCAACTGCCAAGTTCAAAGAATGAGTTCGCTGAGCTCAGCAGTGGCGTATTCCTGTCTCGCTCGCACACACTCAGTACACACATGCTTACCTTTTCTTTTAAATTTTTCCCGTATTGTATGAAATGACAGCTAGGTCAAAGTGTTGCGGCGCCGTAGCATGGTGTGCGCGATAAGGGTATATCGCGCCTTTTATGTGGTTCTTTCGCGCGCAAATAGAGCGCATTATCACGCTGTTCTGCTATGCTCCGGCCGCAAGAAGTGGGCCGAAGTCGTAGAAACCGCAAACAATAACAATATTGTCAAACTACGCAGTTAGGTTAGTGGCTAGAAAACTAAATAAAAACGCAGGTGCAAACTTATTTATAAGTTCTGCTGAACAATGAAGAAGTACAATAATGAAATAAACTATGCGTAAATCATCGTTTATTAATAAAATATCAACAAATAAGTAAATCGTATCGAATCGACTCCAATGTATGGAGCAGCAGATTTTTTTTATCGCGACTTTTTTCTTTAAACTTACCTTAGAAAAATGTACCTTAAGGTAGGTACTTACAAAGTTTAAAGAAAAATTTACCTAACACCTACTGTAACTGCGTTGTCTGACTGGTTATTCAATTTACAAAAAATCGAAGTCGCGATAAAAAAAAATCTGCTGCTCCATACATTGGAGTCGATTCAATACGACAGTTTTATATGAAAAAGCTCTTTTTTTTCGCGATTTCGATGTTGGCTCCACAGAAAAAGTTGTTCAGTTTGACGATCTTTAAACCACCCCATAAAATTTTTATTTGTTGTTTTGTAACACGTATTTATCCACTCATAAGCCTCTATCTTATCTTCGCTATGTCTGTAAACATTCTGAACTATGCATTTATCAGAATCTCTGCCAGATACTAGCTAGACAGAGTGGTTTACATTTAGATTATACTAGATTAAAGTCGCTTTAAATTATGGCTTAATTTAAGCACTCAGACAAGAAACCTGTGAAACCTTACCTAACTTGGAGCCGCCTGGTTTGTCCCGCAGGGACGGTAAGCGCCCTGATGGTCTGACGTTGATCCCCTGGCAGAGAGGCCGTTGTCTCATTTGGGATGCGACTTGCGTGAGCACTTTTGCTCCTTCCCATTTAGGTCGGACTATGCGAGCACCGGGTTCGGCGGCGGAGCATGCGGCAAGACTTAAGAGGTCTTGGTACAGTAATTTGGCTTTGGCTTACGACTTCGTTCCGGTCGCGTTTGAGACTGCGGGTCCTTGGGGTAATGATGCCAAAATTTTTGTGCAGGAGATTGGGCGGCGGTTGAGAGCTAAGGGTGGTGACCCACGCTCTGGCGCGTTTTTGGTGCAGAGGTTGTCTTTGACCATCCAAAGGGGAAATGCCGCTAGTGTCATGGGGACCTTGGAGCCGGGGTTGCGTGGGGCTGGGCCTTTGAGTGTGCGATAGTCTTCATGTTGACGAAGTTTGTTGCAGATTTGGAGTGTATAGGTTTAAGTTTTGACGAAGCATGTTGCAGATACGGGCGTGTTGCCCTTTTGGACGAAGCGTGTTGCAGATTTGGATTTTGTACTTTCCTATATCTAATAAGACTTGTAAACTATATTTGGTAAATAAATGGTTTTGACTATAAAGTCCTTCTTAATATGCTGACGGGTTTTAAGAGGATGAACTGAAGAACTTTCTCAATGGAACCAACATCGAAATCCCGAAAAAAGAAACTGCTGTTCTACACTAAACTCGACCCAAATCACCCAAATGTAGGTGTATGTTAGCCCTGTTTTTTTTTGCGTTTCCGATGTTGGAGTGCGATTTTTGAATCTCATACGTTGAACTCACTATTTGAAAATGTATGGAGATTTTATGCATCTGTCTACTGCAGGAGTGCGATTTTTGAAACTCATTCTTTGAATTCAGCAGTTAAAAATGTCAATATTACTATGGAGATATGCATCTTTCTACTGCTGATTTGACATTCAAAAATCATACTCCAGGAGTGCGATTTTTGAAAGTCAAATCAGCAGTAGAAAGATGCATATCTCCATACATTTTCAAGTACTAAGTTCAAAGTATTGTATTCAAAAAGCGCACTCTAGTGCAGGAGTGCGATTTTTGAATCTCATTCGCTGAGCTCAGCAGTTGAAAATGTCAAATTTGCTATGGAGATATGCATCTTTCTACTGCTGATTTGACTTTCAAAAATCGTACTCCTGAAGTATGATTTTTGAAAGTTAAATCAGCAGTAGAAAGATGCATATCTCCATAGTTATTTTGACATTTTCAATTGCTGAGCTCAGCGAATGAGATTCAAAAATCGCACTCCTGCACTAGAGTGCGCTTTTTGAATACAATACTTTGAACTTAGTACTTGAAAATGTATGGAGATATGCATCTTTCTACTGCTGATTTGACTTTCAAAAATCGCACTCCTGGAGTATGATTTTTGAATGTCAAATCAGCAGTAGAAAGATGCATATCTCCATAGTAATATTGACATTTTTAACTGCTGAATTCAAAGAATGAGTTTCAAAAATCGCACTCCTGCAGTAGACAGATGCATAAAATCTCCATACATTTTCAAATAGTGAGTTCAACGTATGAGATTCAAAAATCGCACTCCAACATCGGAAACGCAAAAAAAAACAGGGCTAACATACACCTACATTTGGGTGATTTGGGTCGAGTTTAGTGTAGAACAGCAGTTTCTTTTTTCGGGATTTCGATGTTGGTTCCATTGAGAAAGTTCTTCAGTTCATCCTCTTAAAACCCGTCAGCATATTAAGAAGGACTTTATAGTCAAAACCATTTATTTACCAAATATAGTTTACAAGTCTTATTAGATATAGGAAAGTACAAAATCCAAATCTGCAACACGCTTCGTCCAAAAGGGCAACACGCCCGTATCTGCAAAAATCGCACTCCTGGTTGCAATTGCAATTTTTTTCGACGCGTTCGTAGTTTCGATTCGACTGTCTGTCTCGACATATATATAACTTATCAAAGATTAACTCCATTTATTTGCAAATGAGATGAACGAATTGAACGTAAAGGACCTATAAGGCGGTGGTCGTTGGTCGATTATACAGGGTGTGGGCGGACCGTGGGCCCGCTACGGAAACCTGGCTCTTTGTTGCTTTCTCTCACTATTGAACACACAGTACGTTTAACTTAACTGTAGTATTGTTAAGAGGAGAGAACCCCAGTGCTGCCCTAAATAGAACTTTTTTTTTCAAAAACTAAGATGTTTCTTATATGAGTTGTCACAGTACAAATAGTTTTACAACATCATCTTTAGATGATGATTATTCAGGGTGAAATTGATATCATCTTACCTTATCTTTATCTTATCTACCCATCAAACTGAACAACTTTTACTATGGGAGAAAACCGATAGGAGAAAAAAAAACAGCTGTTGCGTAGTTGCGTATATTTGAGTCGCTGCTTCCATAATCATAATAGTAAAAGTTGTTCAGTTTGTTGGGTATAAAAGATAAGATGCTAATGATATCAATTTCACCCTTGTCCGCGACTTAGATTTTGGAAAAGTTGAACACCCGTTGCATCTCTTTAGGGGTTGATTTTCTAAAAATCCTTAGTGGACCCCTACATCCTCTTTATAATATAGGTTAGGTACATATTCAAATTTTTATGTTTCTATCTTCAGTGTTCATGTTTCCATCTTCAGTTAATAATCAGAAATTCGTAACGTAAAAGTAATGTTTTCTTTATTTTTATTTCATACTTTCTGGCAGTGACAAAACGGCGTACAGCTTTCAGCCCTTTGTAAATTAATATTTATATGCTTTCAGCTTAACACAGTTGTGTTGGTTACAAGTGACATTATCAATTGATCAAAACGTCAATGACAAATTCTTAGCAATACCAATACCACTTCAGTAGTTTACAAAATGGTCGATTTAAAAAAGTTTTCCTCATGTTTTTCTAAGAAATGATATCAAATGCCTATTTATATACTTACTTTTACCTATAGATTTCGCAATACGTTTTCTTAGGAAATAAACACTTAAGTTTTATATTATCTGATTAGATCAAATCACTTTCCGGTTATTGTTATTTAATAACAAGCATATTAACCTATTATAATACTTTGTGAACAACTTCTTGACATTATGCACATAATAAATTGATTTCTATTTCTAAGTCGGCGGCCTGAGGCGCGATTTTTGAAAGTCATACTTTGAACTCACAAGTTGAAAATGTCAAAATTACTATGGAGATATGCATCTTTCTACTGCTGATTTGACATTCAAAAATCATACTCCAGGAATGCTATTTTTGAAAGTCAAATCAGCAGTAGAAAGATGCATATCTCCATAGTAATTTAAACATTTTCAACTGTTGGGCTCAGCAAATGAGATTCATAAATCGCACTCCTGGTTTTATAAATGTTCATAAGTATTTTATTATGATTGTTATCATCATCTTTAGCCTTTCTTCACTTCTTCACGATTTCATAATTAATGTCTTCTATACCTACCTACAGCAGACGTAGACGGTTGAAGAAAGAAGAATGGCGGAGGGAGATCGTTTAGACTTTAGAACCTTTGACTACTTATTTTAGTATCTATTTGGGTTAATTGGGGAGTTGACTGCATCAAATATATAATATTTGAGTTTTATCTTCTCGGTAAAAAATACGTTTGAAAATAATGCAAAACTTACATCTTCAGTTATACTTATAATGTAGCTTGAATACTATTTTCAATAAAAGGATAAACTATAAAAAGTATTGAAACGACGACGAAAAACAATGACGTCACTATTCATGATTTAGTACAACTCTTCATACAAAGCGCGTGTTTTGACATTTGATAAAGAGTAGCTGATTTGACTAGTTGGAAACTCGCAGATTACCTATGTTCAGTCTTACCACGGATAATCTATCTATACTATTTACTATTATAAAACTGTAACAGGAAGTTTGTCTGTACATTGAAGATATTAACAAAAAAAAGTTACGATATGGTTTTTAGGTGTCCCTGATTCCATTTCTCCAATTTTTGGATTTTTTGTCTGTCTGTTTGTTTGTTTGTTTGAACGAGTATCACGCAAAAACTACTGAACCGATTTTGATGAAACTTTTTTTGTTTGATAGCTTGTGATCTGACTTAAAATCTGGTATATAATTTGTGCGGACGAAGTCGCGGGTTAACGCTCATAATAATATAAAACTATAACGTAGTACTTACTATCTCTATGTAGGTAACTAAATTAATAAAAAAAAAGAAATACGTTCGCCTGTATGATTTTTCTTTTTCTCCTATATTTTCGTCGATTGTGGACCAATAATTAAAAAAAAAAACTTATTATTAATCTGTGCTCCTGAGGTGGTCCAATTTTATTATAATTTGGTGAAGATCTGGACTGCGATTTTTGAATCTCATTCGCTGAGCTCAGCAGTTGAAAATATCAAAATTACTATGGAGATATGCATCTTTCTACTGCTGATTTGACTTTCAAAAATCATACTCCAGGAGTGCGATTTTTGAAAGTCAAATCACCAGAAGAAAGATGCGTATCTCCATACATTTTCAACTGCTGAGAGTTGAGATTCAAAAATTGCACTCTTGATAACAACGCTTATGCTTTCTCCTTGATATTTTTCTGTCAAGCAAAATCAAGTATGAGGATTAAGCAAGGCCCTGTCTGGACAGATTTCAATGGACGAGACGTATCTTGTCGCTCATTTCTTGTCCAATCACACGACCAACTTTCTTGCTAACTGCTTCAGAAATTTGAGTTTTATGTCACTGAACATAAAGAAGACGTCGACGGTAAAATTAATTGAGTAAGGCAGTGGTCGTTCGGAAGTGACCCCATTCTTGAAGCTCGATTGCTTGCACAATCTCTTGTTCTGTTATAATCGCCTGGTACTTCGCATATAAGACGGTCGAAAAAAGTTGTTTTGCTTATATACCTACTTTACACACATTTATTATAAACGAGCGTTAACCCGCGACTTCGTCCGCACAAATTATATACCAGATTTTAAGTCAGATCATAAGCTATCAAACAAAAAAGTTTCATCAAAATCGGTTCAGTAGTTTTTGCGTGATACTCGTTTAAACAAACAAACAAACACCCAAACAAACACACAAACAAACAGACAGACAAAAAATCCAAAAATTGGTAAAATGGAATCAGGGACACCTAAAAACCATATCGTAACTTTTTTTTTGTTAATATCTTCAATGTACAGACAAACTTCCTGTTACAGTTTTATAATAGTATAGATAGATTATCACAGAAGTGGTCTTTGTAAATTAAAAAAGAGTTTCATACATTTTGTTCAAGTAGCTATTGACATTTTCTATGGAACAGCAGATTTTTTTCGCGATTACGACGTTTGCTCATTAGTGAAAGTTGCTCAGTTGATGGTCTGAAGCACCCTGATCGATATGTAACGCATTTAATTTTAAACCCTGTATGCAGGGTGTAACATAAAATGAGACAGTTACTTAAAGGTGTGCTTCAGACCATCAAACTGAACAACTTCAATATTCAACTACCCCTTTAAGTGACTGTCCCATTTTATATTACACCCTGTATAAAAGTCACAAAAGAAGCATTAGGTATTACAAACAACTTAAGTAATCTAACCGAATATGGAATACGTCAGAGTAAACCACAATAAGCATTGTAGTCATTTGTAGTAGGTATCACGTACACACTTTATTCTTATACCTACTCGTTACTTATTTATCATCAATATTAATACATTATATTTAGTGGAACAAACAGTATTTTCACGCGACTTTAGATTTCGGGTGGCTTCCACTAAAAAGTATTTAGGCGCTTACGTATTTATTTATCGCTCTTTCTCTCTCACAGCTCATACTAATGAAAGTTACGGCATCATATTGTCATGTTAAAGCCGAATTACAGAATCAGAAAATAAAAGAAGAGATCCGCAGAAAAACAAGAGTAGCTAACATAGCCCAAAGGATTGCAAAACTAAAGTGATAACGGGCGGGGCACATTGCTTGCAGAATCGATGGCCGATGGGGCCCAAGAGTTTTCGAGTGCGACGGCGTACTGGAAAGCGAAGCGTGGGTAGGCCCCCGAAGGTGGACCGACGACGCGCCTAGCTAGCATGCCACCCACGACAAAGCGTTTAAACGAGAAAAACGTCATGCGCGCTCTTTCTGGCCTACGTAAAATAATAAAGATGGAGGCACATCTCGATTTTGGTCGTTTTCTCGGGGGTGGCATGCTAGCTAGGCTGGTGAAGCGGCGGGAACCCGTTGTTGGATGAAAGCTGCGCAGGACCAGTCGTTATGGCGATCTGCGAAGGAGGCCTACGTTCAGCAGTGGACGTCCATCGACAGAGATGATAAAGCTTAATTACACTAAGTATGATCTACAAGACAATTCTTGGATCACTATACGCCAATGCTAGGTGGCTTGTGTTGTAATCAGATCAACCTAGATAAAATGATATGTAATGTTATGAAAACCATAAATTGCGATGACTATTTAAATTATACCTGTAGTGCGATTTTTGAACATCATACGTTCAAACGAGCAGTAGAAAATGACAAAATTATTATGGAGATTAATAGATTATGCATCTTTCTACTGCTGATTTGAACAATCTCGCTGAGCTCAGCAGTAGAAAATGTCAAAATTACTGTGGAGATAATTATGCATCTTTCTACGGCCGATTTTACTTTCAAAAATCATACTCCAGGGATGCGTTTTTTAAAAGTCAAATCAGCCGTAGTAAGATACATATCTTCATACATTTTCAACTGCCGAGTTCAACGAGATTAGCACTCCAGGAGTGCGATATTTGAATCTCATCTCAGCTGTAGAAAGATGCATCTCTCCATACATTTTCAACTGCTGAGTTTGACTTTAAACAATCGTACTCCTGTAGTATGATTTTTGAAAGTCAAATCAGCAGTAGAAAGATGCGTATCTCCATACATCTTCAACTGCTGAGTTCAACGTATGAGATTCAAAAATCGCACTCCAGATGTTCTACTCTATATTCTAAAGAATTCTATATTCTTAATTCTAAAGAATAAAGAGATACTTCCTCTTAGGTTCTACTGTAGTTATGTAGGTTATGTTATCATTATCGTAGGTAAATTAATAATGACGTCAGCATTGATTAATATTTTGTTTATTATTAATTTCATTAGGTACTGTATTGCCGCCGCGCCATGTGTTTTTTATTGACACTTCCATCCATCTATCTGCTGTTGTGATAACAAAATACATGCTACATATTAATATTAAACAATAAGATAGTGAAAACGATAAATTTGTTATAATGTATTTTAATTTCATTGAAATGATTGAAGCAAATACGTTGGAAACGGACTTTAGATATGGTATGTACTATGTACCTACCTACAAGTAAATTACATTGTATATACCTATCCAAAGTCCATTTCCAGGAGTGCGATTTTTGAATCTCATACGTTGAACTCAACAGTTGAAAATGTATGGAGATACGCATCTTTCTACTACTGATTTGACTTTCAAAAATCACACTCCTTGAGTATGATTTTTGAATGTCAAATCAGCAGAAGAAAGATGCTTATATCCATAGCGATATAGACATTTTCAACTGCTGAGTTCAATAAATGAGTTTCAAAAATCGCACTCCAGGAGTGCAATTTTTGTAACTCATTCCTTGAACTCAGCAGTTGAAAATGTATGGAGATACGCATCTTTCAACAACTGATTTGACTTTCAAAAATCGCACTCCGTACGCACGAGTACGATATTTGAAAGTCAAATCATCAGTAGAAAGATTCATATCTCCATAGTTATTTTGACAATTTCAACATGGAAACCGACGCAGCGACGACGCTGCGACGACGCAACGCAGCGCAACGCTCTTATGGGGCCTCACCCAATGATCAAAAATTCGTACGTTAACCTTTTATCTTGCTGTCTTTAAATAATTTGTTTGAGTAAACTAGGTAGGTCAACGTTATTTGTATTACGTATTTTGCAGACACACTACTCTGTATTAAATATTAGCCCAGTCATTTTACGGTTTGAGCCGGGACTAATTAGTAATTGATATTTTTTTTTCGGTATAGTATTTAAGCTTAGAAATGTACCAAAATTAAAAAAAAATCCCGTCAGCAACAGTTCCAAATTTCAAATTTTGTTTTTCAATCTCGTTATAAAAAACCTGATGGTAATTTTTTTTTTGCATGTATTTAAGGCATTAACATTATACATACTTCAAACATGGTGTATTTTTGTCTACTTAGAATGTTTTGAAAAATACATTCGTATTTTTTAATAAAACCCTCATTTTTTAAATTTCAACACCAATTTTAATGTTTAAATATAATTTATATTGTTAAATCTAATTTAAATGAATGCATTGGTATTAATATTATTAGGTTAAAAGCCTTCTGGAACTCACAATTTTGGTTTCTAGGTTGCGTAGCGATTTTTTTTTAATATGTTTTCAGATAGTCTTTTTGTCACTAAATGGTTCCGGTTACAGTTTAAGAGTCCAATTAATAATTACTGCCCACCTCTCCTAACAAAATTCCGTAAAATAACTGGGCTATATGGTTACCCTGGGAATTTTGACCGTAATCGTAACATGAGTAGGTACCTACACATATAATTCTGGACAACTTTACCTAACAAACCTATAGGAAATAAAAAATAAATAAAATAAAATAAAAAATTAAAATGTTAAATATTCCTCAATATTTTTACATTGAGAAATAAAGAGATTTTTTTTCTCAAATTAGCAAACAATTTTTGGACTTTCGATACTAAGTAGGTAGAAATGCATACCTAGAGTGCGATTTTTAAATTTCATTCGCTGAGTTCAGCAATTGAAAATGTCAAAATAACTATGGAGATATGCATCTTGTGCGATTTTTGAATCTCATACTTTGAACTCAGCAGTAGAAAATATATGGAGATACGCAGGTTTCTACTGCTGATTTGACTTTCAAAAATCATACTTCAGGAGTGCTATTTTTGAAAGTCAAATCAGCAGTAGAAAGATGCATATCTCCATAATTATTTTGACATTTTCAACTGCTGAACTCAGCGAATGAGATTCAAAAATCGCACTCCTGGAGTATGATTTTTGAAAGTCAAATCAGCAGTAGAAACCTGCGTATCTTCATATATTTTCTACTGCTGAGTTCAAAGTATGAGATTCAAAAATCGCACTCCTGAGCTGATTGAACGTTAATTTTGTATGCAAAGTAGATTTTTTTTGGGAATTCCCTTTGTTCCTTTAGGAAAGTTGTTTAAATCAGTATCATAAGTACAATCACCCAAAAGTATATACAACCTGTCTACCCTAACACCATGTATATTCTTTTTTCCGTAAATTCTATACGCGTATACAGACACAGAAAAGAATAATATGGGGTCTATAATAAAACTACTCAAATTATGAATCGTACCTAATTTAAAAGACAACAAGATAAAAGGTGAACTTTAATCAGGCAGGCACTAAACGTGTCTGATTTACAGTCAATTATTTGGTACAGAAGATCGAATAACAACTGCCCCCAGTTAGGTACTATTAAATAATCCGTGCGCAGCACTCAAGTCGAGCAGTAGCGATTATCAGGGATATGACATAAATATAATAAAAATTTATACCTACCTACCATTAGGTACTTAGTACAGTTTTTCGTACCTAGTGATGAGTTTTTTATAAGAAAAATCTTAGTCTCCTTTAAAAAATATAATATATATTTTTTTGTGCTAGCCCAGGAGTGCTATTTTTGAGTCTCAAACGTTGAACTCGGCAGTTGAAAATGTCAATGGATATATGCATCTTTCTACTGCTGATTTGACACTCAAAAATCCATACTCCAGGAGTGCGATTTTTGAAAGTCTAATCAGCAGTGGAAAGATGCATACATCTCCATACATTTTCAACTGCTGAGTTCAACGTATGAGATTCAAAAATCGCACTCCTGAAGATCGACTAACAACTGCCCCCAGTTAGGTACTATTAAATAATCCGTGCCCAGCACCCAAGTCGAGCAGTAGCGATTATCAGGGATATGACATAAATATAATATAAAAATATACCTACTTATAGGTACTTAGTACAGTTTTTCGTACCAATTCAATTAAATTATTTATTGCCATAAATTACATGTAGTCAGTATAAATATACAGAATAGGTACAAGGATGGTAACAGTACAGAATGTTCAATGTAATTTTACCCTAGGGTGTAGCACACTAGCAATTAAGTACAATATACTTTGATGATAAATTTATAATTATACAACATGAAATTACCCAATTAATTAATTTGATTTTTGTGAAAAAAATAAAAAATAAATAAAACATTATGTCAAGTTAGTGTTAGATGTCAACAATTTTAAAATATGAAATTAACAGCAACACACGATACTACATAATACAATTATTCTAAACCTACAAATATTGTCAATCAATTACTGACTATGATTATTTATAAAAGTCCATAAATTCTAGCAAGCTATAAGGACACATATTAAGTAAAACAGATTTCAGTTTCGCAAAAAATTTCCTATCTCCAAGTGGTAGTTTCCTACCACCAAGTACCTAGTGATGAGTTTCTTCATAAGGAATATTTGTGTTAGCCCTGCAATGCTTTTAGTTCTACTAATGGTATGTCAAACCCATTTGACATGTCGAAGATGTCAAAGATTGTTTGATAAATATTTGAAATGCTCAAGTTTAGGGCATTTTTCTCAATTTACTGAACGTACAGTCTGAAAGTAAGCTTAAGGATATATTAATTATCTAATGAAAACATTAAAAATTAAGGATATATTTCTTAGAAATTTGTATCGCCTTTCCACGCAGCTTTTGTTTTTTTTGTGATCTATTGAGTTTTGTGAAACCAATACTTTTTTCCCAATCACATTAGATCGCAGTGCAGTGTCAGTACTGTTTGTCTAGTTTATTGAGTCTGTCCTCAGTCAGATCTGGGTCAAGGCACGTTTGGACACAATAATGTCCAGTTCAATCAATGTAGCTAGTCTCCTAACAGAACCTTTGTGTAGTCACATTAAGTATGACAATCGCTTGACTCGTGGCTCCTAAACGTGTATCTGATACTGATCCGAGCAATAACTGACCAAGCCTGCATACTTACTGCAAAACAAACATTAATTATATACCGTTGGGAATTGGTAGAACCTATTATTACATATGTTTATACAATATGCTAAGTGATATTCTTGGAAGACCACGTTTTTTCTGGTGGGAGAAGTAATTAAGGTATCATCATCGTCAGCCTATCGCCGTCCTCTGTTGAACATCTAGGCCTCTCCCAAGGCGCACCACAAAACTCTGTCCTCAGCCTTCCTCACCCAGTCGCTCCCCGCTACCTTTTTTAGGTCGTCTGTCCAGCGGGCAGCAGGACGTCCCACATTACGCCTACTAGTTCGCGGTCTCCACTCTTGAACTCTGACACCCCATCGGTTGTCAGTTCTTCGGCAGATATGACCAGCCCATTGCCACTTCAGCTTGCTAATTTTCAGAGCTATGTCAAACACTTTAGTTCTCTGACGTATCACTTCATTTCTGATCTCTCAGAGAAACACCGAGCATATAGCTCTCTCCAAGGCTCGCTGAGTCACCTTGAATTTATGAACTAGTCCCATCTTCATGGTCCACGTTTCCGTACCATAGGGTCATCTCATCACTGGCAGGACGCACTGGTTAAACACCTTCGTTTTGAGGCATTGTGGTAAGGCCGAGGAGAATATATGGCACAGTTTCCTGAAAGCCCCATCCTAGTATGATACGCCTAGCGGCCTCCATGTCGAAGTGGTTTCTACCTAGTCTTATACTCGTAGTCTGTCCAAGGTAGACATAGTCTATCTAAGGTATCATCATATCAGCCATTAAACGTCCACAGCTGGACATAAGCCTCCCCCAAATAATCCAGATTTGCCATAAACGCCACGCTTGGCAGGCGGGTTGGCGATCGCAGTTGGATCGAATTAATGTGTGTACTCAGAGGATGCTGCTGTCCATCCTTCAGTAGATCCCTTAGTCGCCTTTTACCACACCCATGGGAGGAAATGGGATGGTGCGATTCTTAGCCGACACCACACGGAAAACATACTGCTGATTGCATACTCCAGGAGTGCGATTTTTGAAAGTCAAATCAACAGTAGAAAGATGCGTATCTCCATACATTTTCAACTGCTGAGTTCAACGTATGAGATTCAAAAATAGCACTCTTGGAGTGCGATTTTTGAATCTCATTCGCTGAGCTCAGCAGTTGAAAATATCAAAATTACTATGGAAATATGCATCTTTTTACTGCTGACTTGACTTTCAAAAATCATACTCCAGGAGTGCGATTTTTGAAAATCAAATCAGCAGTAGAAATATTATTCGTATCTCCATACATTTTCAATTGCTGATTTCAACGTATGAGATTCAAAAATCGCACAATGTCAATATTACTATGATGATACGCATCTTTCTACGGCTGATTTGACTTTCGAAAATCGGACTCCTGGAGTATGATTTTTGAAAGTCAAATCAGCCGTATAAAGATGCATATCTCCATAGTAATTTTGACATTTTCAACTGCTGAGCTCAGCGAATGAGATTCAAAAATAGCACTCCTGGCCTTTTTTCAGTACATTACCTTTGGGTGTTTATGCGTACTAAACTGAAACCCTGAAAGTAAATGGGGTTGTGAAGTTTTGTATGAATAAATAAATATCTTGGACATAATAACACAAATTATCTAGTCACATTTAAAGTACCTGGACTTGTATTATGATGACTAGACAACGTTATAGAATACATATATAGATAGAAACATCCATGACTCGGGTACAAATATTCATATTCATCATATAAATATTTGTCCTTTACGGGATTCGAACCCGCGACCCTCGGCACAGCAGGCAGGTTCACTACAGACTGTGCTACCGGGCCGTCACGTGAATGTTATTATTATAATAATATGTACTTAGGTATTATTTCAAAAGAACTACATAAGTACGTGGGTATCCATGTCAGGATTCGTCAAAGAATTATTTATTATTTCCTTTATTTCAAAATGTATTATTGTTGTTAGTGTGTTTTTCAAGTTTATCTTCTTACCGCACGCATTTAAAATGCACATTTATCCTTTTATTAACCGAGATAAATTATTTATTTAGAAAATTAACACACAATTAATTAGACTATAAAACAATGTTGTGTTATAATACTTATTCGAGATGGAAGTATCCTACTGAGTCACGCTAAGAGGTACCAAATTAATTATTAACTTGACACAATCGATTAAGTATTTACTGTATACCTTAAAATCTTTCAATAAAGCATACAATTCGATGTAGATTTGTAATTTTTGCGGTAAATTGTATTATTGTACATCTGTTAATTGAATTTAGTATATCGTGTTTCGTTTATCTCAAGTTTGTCCCATTTATTCGCTATTAAGGGGATTTTTATATTCCAGGAGTACTATTTTTGAATCTCATTCGCTGAGTTCAGCAGTTGAAAATGTCAAAATTACTATGGAGAAATACTATTTGATTTGACATTCAAAAATCATACTCCAGGAGTGCGATTTTTGAAAGTCAAATCAGCGGTAGAAAGATGCGTATCTCCATACATTTTCAACTGCTGAGTTGAACGTATGAGATTAAAAAATCGCACTCCTGGGCCTTTCCGATGAAAAGAGATGACCAAAAAACCAAGTGGAATTTAGTGTAGGTACCTTCGGCGATCTCGCTGTTGTAAATTATTTATTTATTTACTTTAAAGTGTCAAGCTGAAAACAGTATGGTGAGACCTTCTATCAAAACCAATGATCATTCGTGATCATTCTGACCCTGAATTAATCTTATAACCATATTTAATACAATATCTACTTACGTACTTAAACAAACAAGCACTTTATCAACATGTCAGAAGAGGTTTCGAGGTTTATTATTTAGTTACTTACTCGTACATATCACGTAAGTACTTGTAGCAATTTTTGTAGAAATGTTAGTAACTGTTTGATTTATTTATGTCGATTAGGGGCTGTTGTATGTTGTATGTATGTATGTTGGATGTATAACGTAAGACAATTTTAAGCACTTCCTAACAAGTATAGTGGATTCGGAGTCGATGACTGATTATAATCGATGTAGTCTACCTAATTTTGGTATAAAAATCGATCGTTGATTTTAAACTGGACGACACTAGCTTTCGAACCTTTAGAATCGGTTTAGTAGTTTTCACGAGAATTTCTAATAGAGAGACACTAATCCATATTTTTTTCTTGTGTGTTTAGATCTCTGTCTCCTTACCTTATTTTATTGAAGTGTTTGATTTGTAAAGAATTTAATGGATTTTTGTTTCTATTATTTTTGTTTGGGGTAGGTCACGGGGTAGGTACTTTGTAGAGCAGTCCTACTGGAACAGGAGTGCGATTTTTGAATCTCATACGTTGAACTCAGCAGTTGAAAATGTATGGAGATACGCATCTTTCTACTGCTGATTTGACTTTCAAAAATCGCACTTCTGAAGTATGATTTTTAATGTCAAATCAGCAGTAGAAAGATGTAAGTCTCCATAGTAATTTTGACATTTTCAACTTCTAAGCTCACTGAATGAGTTTCAAAAATCGCACTCCAAGAGTGCGAAAAAATGGAACTCCTTAAGTATGATTTTTTGAAAGTCAAATCATCAGTAGAAAGATGCATATCTCCATAGTAATTTTGACATTTTCAACTGCTGAGCTCAGCGACTGAGATTCAAAAATCGCACTACAGAACAGAATATACATTTATCAACTCGACACCTCGCAATCAACCAACGGCTTCCATCGTAAAGCTCGTAACTTCCTAGTCTCTCTTAATTAATCACTATAGGATTTTAATAGACAATGTTGTGTTTACTTCGTACTCAAGGTAGTAAACTCCATGCGTTGCGGTTGCGTTGCGTCAGCAACCTTGCTGAGATATTTTTTTTGTTTTTTTGTATACAGGAGTATACAAGGTGTAAAATTTAGATTTCAGACCATCAAACTGAACAACTATACAATTACAAATATATAACAATGAAATCGCGAAAGAAATTGTCTGTTTCATACATTTTGGTCACCTACCTAGATACATTTTCTATGAAACAACATTTTTTTTCGCTATTTCAATATTGGCTGCATAGTGAAAGTTGTTTAGTTTGATGGTCTTTAGCACCTCTAAAAAGGAGTGCGATTTTTTAATCTCATACGTTGAACTCAGCAGTTGAAAATGTATGGAGATACGCATTTTTCTACTGCTTTTTGGCCTTTAAAAATCGCACTCCTGGAGTATGATTTTTGAAAATCAAATCAGCAGTAGAAAGATGCATATCTCCATAGTAATATTGAACTCAGCAGTTGAAAATGTATGGAGATATGCATTCTTTCTACTGCTGATTTGACTTTAAAAAATCGCACTTCTGTAGTATGATTTTTGAAAGTTAAATCATAAGTAGAAAGATTCATATCTCCATAGTAATTTTGACATTTTCAACTCCTGAGTTCAACAAATGAGTTTCAAAAATCGCACTCCAGAACGAGTTGGTTTTTTTTTATACCGAAATTATTAAGTTATTTTTTAATGCTAATGACAAAATTAAATTAAATGAAAGGAAAACAAAAACAGCAAAAACTCCTAGCTGCATTATCTCCTCATAATAAAACGGCCTTCCGAAAGAGGTTGAAGACGATTGAAAAAAAGCCATTTGCATAAAAAAGAAGACACACTTGTTTTCTTTTTCTTTCTAATTTAATGGCGATTAGTCATTTTTTTGTACAAAGTGTCCATTATTTAAAATATTAAAAAATATATTATAAATTCTCTTTCATTATTTCCAGGAGTGCGATTTTTGAATCTCATACGTTGAACTCAGCAGTTGAAAATGTATGGAGAGACGCATCTTTCTACTGCTGATTTGACTTTCAAAAATCGCACTCCTGGAGTATGATTTTTTAAAGTCAAATCAGCAGTAGAAAGATGCATATCTCCGTAGTAATTTTGACATTTTCAACTGTTGAGCTCAGCGAATGAGTTTCAAAAATCGCACTCCAGCTTCAATCTCTTTAGAGTTTTTTTTCTTATAGACGCGTTTGTTTCATACTTAGACGAAGGATTTTTCGCTTACGCTGGTTTCATATTAATTGCAACCAGGAAGCTGTAAAAAGGTATTGTCTATATTGCAATCATCGATTGCAATATTTGCAATGTTGTGTAGACTGAGGATATTTTATTTATATATTTAGTGCAGACATGCCAGCTTCCTGGTGCAGACATTATGAAATTGAATACTAAGTACAGAGAACTTAAAAACAATTAAGTAATTATATAGATTGATTGACCTTACTTCGGCTGGTGTTTTTTGAAAGCGATACGCTAATTCTTGCATCCCCGTTCGGTCGGTAAACAAACACTGCTAACCAAAGATGTGTTACCCATAGATGGGATATCAAATCTCCCAACAAACGATTCCATATGCTGTTGTGAAAATTATTTGTGATTCTTTCATTCGCCAACGTCCCAACTTTCAAACTTTCGACTCCTAGCTTTCAACCAATAATTTCACGGCCATTTCGTTCTTGGCCAAACGGCTCATATATTTTTTTTATAGCATGCATAGGTCAATAAGATAATAATGCATATGCTCACGACTATATTTCCCGAGGGGGTAGTCAGAGATATTCTGAATAGAGATTTTACTTAAATCTGGATTCAACAAGCTTGGCTTCAACAATTATTTTAAGTACACATCAAATTACGCAAAACCAATATAAGCTGGCCGCGCGACGTTATACATTACTCTATCTACGCGCGGCCAGCTTATTTAGGTTTTGCGTAGCTTGATAGAGTAGAAAAATAACGGATATAATAAAGTAAAGCTTTGTTTTGACTACCCGACGAATTATTGGCACTTTGCAACATTTGTGGACACGAACTATTCGTCACTAAGCCCCTTTGAGTGATGTATCGACAGTTGGATAGCTACTGTGAATGTGATGTTTTAACAGTTGTTCATCCTTTACGGAGAATTGCAAATTTTAGTATAACATCTACCAAAAAAACCCTAGTAGATAATACTTCAGACCATCAAACTGAACATCTTTCACTATGGAGCTAACTTTGAAATGACGAAATAAAAATCAGCTGTTTCATAATTAAACTGCAGGCAGGACCGGCTCGACTCAAAAATGTATGGGACAGCAGATTTTTTAAATTTTTTCTCGGTGTCGGCTCCATAGTGAAAGTTGATCAGTTTGATGGTCTGAAGCATCCCCTTAAGTATTACTTGCGTGTGTTGTTATCCTTGTATAAGTGATATTCTGTTACACCGAAGGAAAAAAGAAAGAACATAAAGAAAGGAGAGAAAGAAGAAATAAGCTTGCACTTTGTACGTCCTTCCGTCCACCCGTCTTGTCCATTTTATTTTCTATCAATGTATCTGAGAGTACTGAGACCTATAATAAATTGTTGAATTGAAATACAGGAGTGCGATTTGGTCTTTCAAAAATCGCACTCCTGAAGTATGATTTTTGAAAGTCAAATCAGCAGTAGAAAGATGCATATCTTCTTGGTAATTTTGACATTTTCAACCTCCTGGGTGTAAAATTAAATGCATTACATTTTAAGAAGATGCTTAGACTACCATACTAAACAACTTTTACTATGACACCAAATATTGAAATCGCGAGAAAAAAAAAACAAATTTTTCATAGACAATGTCAATGTTGACCCGACCAGAATTTATGAAACAGCGTTATTTGTGATTTTTCGCGATTTCAAAATTGGTCCCATAGTAAAAGTTGTTCAGTTTTATATTTTACGAGCGTTAACCCGCGACTTCGTCAGCACAAATTATATACCAGATTTTAAGTCAGATCATAAGCTATCAAACAAAAAAAGTTTCAAAAAAAAATCAAATCAAAATCGGTTCAGTAGTTTTTGCGTGATACTCGTTCAAACAAACAAACAAACAAACACACAAACAAACAGACAGACAAAAAATCCAAAAATTGGTGAAATGGAATCAGGGACACCTAAAAACCAGATCGTAACTTTTTTTTTGTTAATATCTTCAATGTACAGACAAACTTCCTGTTACAGTTTTATAATAGTATAGATAGATACAGGGCGAAATTGATATCATTAGCATCCTTTTAAACTGAGAGTCTACCCATCGAACTGAACAACTTTTACTATGAGAGCCAACCGATCGGCGCAAAAAAAAACAGCTGTTGCATACATTTGAGTCGCGAATTCGCGCGTCGAGATTGCAGTTTACTATGGAACAGCAGATTTTTTATTTATTTTGATCGTTTTACTCCCATAGTAAAAGTTGTTCAGGTTGATGGGTAGACTCTTAGTTTAAAAGGATGCAAATTCACACTGGAGTGCGATTTTTGAATCTCATTCGCTGAGCTCAGCAGTTGAAAATGTCAAAATTACTATGGAGATATGCATCTTTCTACTGCTAATTTGACTTTCAAAAATCGCACTCCTGGAGTATGATTTTTGAATGTCAAATCAGCAGTAGAAAGATGCATATCTCCTCATTCAAAAATCATACTCCAGGAGTGCGATTTTTGAAAGTCAAATTAGCAGTAGAAAGATGCATATCTCCATAGTAATTTTGACATTTTCAACTGCTGAGTTCAATAAAAATCGCACTCCTGAACTCTGAAGCACATTGACCGATATGTTACATTTAAGTTTACGCCCTGAATAAAATCGTTAGCTCCTGTCTGCAGAGCAGTAAATTAAGTATGTTTGTGTCGTATCCAGTACCAACTACATCTGTAACTCATAAAATACAATGTAAATATCAGAAATAGCATCGAATGTATCGTGCTAATGGACGCGCTAAATGTAGCCCCACGGTTTGTACTGTAGTGTAGGTATAATGCCGGTTTGTTACCAACATTAACAACTGGTATAAACAGTTTTGATGTTAATTACAACTACTGCATGCGTTTTTCTACTGCTGATTTGACTTTAAAACATCATACTCTAGGAGTGCGATTTTTGAAAATAGTAAAATAAAATAGCAAATTCTTAAAAAAAAAAATTATACTATGAGTTACCTATTATAGGGTCCTTTTTTAAGGGGATGATCTCTGACCGTCAACCTGAACCACTTTCTCTATGGCACCAACATCGAAATCGCAAAAAGAAATCTGCTGTCCCATACATTTTGCTCAAGATATTTTCAGGTTTTGCATATAGCAAGTTGTTCAGTTTGATGGTCTGTATGCCTCGCATGCCACCCCAGAGAAAACGATTAAAATCGAGATGTGCCTCAATCTTTATTATTTTACGTATACCAGAAGGAGCGCGCATGACGTTTTTCTCGTTTAAGCCTTTAAACGCTTTGTCGTGTGGGTGGCATGCTATAGTTTTACCTCTACAGCGGAACTGTACCATTGAAATACAAAATGCAACACTTGTGTCAAATACCCAATTTGACATTGCCTATACAATACATAAATAAAATGTGTAAAAGCACGAAAAAGCACACTCAAAAAGCCACTATCAACCAATACTTTACTAACCATGTAATTTACTACCTGAGTGCCCCAACTAGAATGCGTATTGTATTGTAAGAGTGAGTCACTTTCCTAGAACTCGACTCGACAAGAATTCACTCTTGATCCACATCCGGCCTCCGCTTGTTTGTAGTAGGGTCAACGTTCTAGTTTGTGGAAAGAAAATTCGTTTCGCTTTTTGTGGTCAAAACTTTATAGACGACAGGGTCCAACTTTATTTGCTGAGGGTCTTTTAAGTGGGTGATTTGGAGTGCGATTTTTGAATCTCATACGTTGAACTCAGCAGTTGAAAATGTCAATATAACTATGGAGATATGCATCTTTCTACTGCTGATTTGACATTCAAAAATCATATTCCAGGAGTGCGATTTTTGAAAGTCAAATCATCAGTAGAATCATGCGTATCTCCATACATTTTCAACTGCTGAGTTCACGTATGACTTTCAAAAATCGCACACCTGTAGTGCTCAGCAGTTGAAAATGTCAATATTACTATGATTGAGATATGCATCTTTCCACTGCTGATTTGACAAAATGGAACTCCTTAAGTATGATTTTTGAAAGTCAAATCAGCAGTAGAAAGATGCATATCCTCCATAGTAATTTTGACATTTTCAACTGCTGAGCTCAGCGAATGAGATTCAAAAATCGCACTCCAGTAGGCCTCGCATGCCACCCTCGAGAAAACGAGATATGCCTCCATCTTTATTATTTTACGTATGACAGAAAGAGCGCGCATGACGTTTTTCTCGTTAAAACGCTTTGTCACGGGTGGCATGCGAGGATCTGCACGATCATGAAGACTACACCATCGTCAAAGTCTAATACGAATAAGATACAAATACCTCGCCCGTCATAATCATAAGTATCTACATTTTGTTTGACCTAGCACAGAGATTATCAGTGATTATCGTGGGTTTTCACGAAAATCTAATCTTTACGAACAAACTAGTGCAGAGATAAGATCGGGTCATTATGAATTTTACAATGTTCTCTATTTTATCTTTTGTCTGTTTACTTTTGTATTATGGAAATAATAGGTCGGAAATTCCTCGAGTACCTTTAGATACTACACGATTACAATTTTTAATAACCACAGATAGAATTAGGTACCTATCTACCTACTAAGTAGATAACATCGTCACAGAAAAGTCTGAACTATTTATAATATTATGTTGTTATCTAAACTATTATAAAACTGTAACAGGAATTTTGTCTGTACATTGAAGATATTAACAAAAAAAAAAGTTACGATTTTTTAGGTATTTTTAGGTATCTTTGATTCCATATCGCCAATTTTTTTATTTTTTTTGTCTGTCTCTTTGTTTGTTTGATCAAGCATCACGCTAAAACTACTGAACCGATTTTGATGAAATTATTTTTTTATAGCTTATTATCTGACTTAAAATCTGGTACATAATTTGTGCGGATGAAGTCGCGGGTTAACCCTAGTGTTATAATATAATTGTATTGTATAATGTATTATTTAAATACTTACTGTAAATTCTGTCACTTCACTTATATGGACGAAAGTCTGAAATAAACTAATTTGACACATCATTCCATCCTGAAACCTTCGATATGCAAAAGCAAGCTTAAAAATGTAGTTTTCGATTGTAGCAATGATTTTGAATACTACCCCGAAATTGGGAGTAATCACCGTTATGTCATCTGTGTCTATTTACCTACTTCGGAAGTATTTGTAGGACGGAAATTCCTTAGATCATAGGCTCATTATGTGGTTACATAAATCCTATATTACTTAGATAAATTACCTAGCAGTAGGTAGGTAGTGCAAATGGCATAAATTCTGCATAGAACACCTGTGTATTCCATTCATCCTGCAAGTTTCCTTCTTTAGATAAATTTACATTGTCTTTTGGTTAAAGTAATGTAGCAATAGTAGCTTTGTTACCGTTCAAAATTATAGTTGTTTCTCACCGTTGTATAGATGTGGTTATACTTTGTTTCATCGCAAATGTCTGGAGATGTAAACAAGGCATTAACTTCATTGTTTGAATTTCGGACTGAAATATGAATGTCGATGGCTTCACAAAGAGAGGACGACCAAAGAGAAGATGGATGGATTGTGCGAACGATGTGTAGAAAAGGAGTGAACGCTGAAATTACGGCTAAAAGAGATGAATGGAGGAAGGCGACATATTGCGCCGACCCAAGTAATGGGATAAGGGCAACTGGAAGAAGAAGAAGACATGAATTTCGGACTGGATTCTGTAGCTCTTAAATAAGATTATTGTGACTTGAATTCCGTAACAGCAATGACTTTTTTAAAATAAACTGTACCTAAATGCATTTCACTGGAAAGGCTCAACTTAGTACCTAGACTACGGGGTATATTCTACAAACATATTTCTAACATTTATGGCTATGTACCTATCATCATTTACAATTTAAGTATTTAACATTTTCTTATATAAGCATAAAAACGTTATATGAAATCTCTTCACTACACAGATTTTACGAAGCACAATTATATTAACTGTTAGTTTACATTTTGAGACATTTGTAATAGAACAAAATATAAACTTTACTTTGTAGTGCACGTGTGGCTAACCATAGGTCGATAAGATTTTAAAAGAAATAGGTCGTTTGAACACGCGCGTCGAAAACTAAACATATACAGGGTGTTAGGGTAAACAGTTGTACTCATAATACTGAATAACTTTCCTAAAGGAACATAAGGGAAATCCGATGTTTTTTCGACTTTTCATATAAATGTTCGTTCAGCTGATTGCATTTAGTAAGGAAAGTCCAAAATGTTTTTTGCTAGACTACTAGAAAATGTATTGGGACTGCTGATTTTTTTTCGCGATTTATATGTTCGTCCCATAGAGAAAGCTGTTCAGTTTGACGGTCTGTAAAATCTTTCAGCATATTCATCATCATCATCATCAGCCTATCATCGTCCACTGCTGAACATAGGCCTCTCCCAAGGCGCGCCACAAAACTCTGTCCTCGGCCTTCCTCATCCAGTCGCTCCCACACTACGTCTACCAGTTCGCGGTCTCCACTCCAGAACCCTGACACACCACCGGTTGTCAGTTCTTCGGCAGATATGACCAGCCTATTGCCACTTCAGCTTGCTAATTTTCTGAGCTATGTCAACCACATTCGTTCTCTGACGTATCACTTCATTTCTGATGTGATCTCTCAGAGAAACACCGAGCATAGCTCTCTCCATAGCTCGCTGCGCGACCTTGAATTGATGAACTAGTCCTATCGTCAGGGTCCATGTTTCCGCACCATAGGTCATTACTGGCAGGACGCATATTAGGAAGGACTAATCCTATAATATGTTCCAATCCAAGATCTTCAAGTATGATAAAAAAACAGTGCGTAGACATCACCTAAATTTACTTAACCAGCTACAAAACACACGGTTCTCGTGTAAACATTTGATAAGATTATTACTTAACTATTCCGACATTGAAAATGTTTGTTTTTAAGTTTCTTTGTCCAATATCTGCCGATGTTTACCCATATTCATTATCTGTAGAATATTATTATTACAATGTTTATCATGTGCTGTATTAATATTAATACCTTTCCTATCTTCTCCTAAAAAAAATCATTATAAAACTGTAACAGAAGTGTGTCCTACTTAATTTATGCTGACGGTTTTTAAGTGGTGATCTGGAGTGCGATTTTTGAATCTCATACGTTGAACTCAGCAGCTGAAAATGTATGGAGATATGCATCTTTCTACTGCTGCTTTGACTTTAAATAAATCATTATTCAGGAGTGCAATTTTTGAAAGTCAAATCAGCAATGGAAAGATGCGTATCTCCATAGTTATTTTGACAATTTCAACTGGTGAGCTCAGCGAATGAGATTCAAAAATCGCACTTCTTGTCTTACTGTATCTATTAATGGCATTCGACTGACTTGATGCGAATGCCTGTTTCGAACAAATACATTTTCTACGCACTTAATCCTGTAGTTTTCCACCTTGCAAGTTTACTCAACAATCAAACAATATTTGTAAGACATACATAAATCAACAAACATATTTTTAAAGAGCTTCAGGGTCTCTTAGAAGTAGGGCTGCCCACTCTCCTGTGCGATTTTTGATGATTTTGAACCTCACTATTCAAAATAGTATTGTGAGGGTGTGGCAACACTATTGAACGAGCAACACTGTTTTGCCTTCCATACTCGTTCACTCCATACATTCATTTATTCACTCTCTAGATTTTCTCTTCCACAAACTCATGTCGTGACAAGAACTGTACTTTATAGTATAGAAATTACATATAAAATTACCGGAATTTTATATGTAATTTCTGTACTGAAAACATTGTGATATACAACCGCCAATATAAGAAACTGAACTCCAGATTGCAGTATCATTTCAAACTCCAAGCTAGCCGACAAGCAGCTATCTATCCCAACGGACAACGGACGGGAGGCGAGCTCAACACACACGCGCGCCCCCGCCAAAATTGGTGACTTCCAAAAGTGTAGAGTAAGTATAAAACTATATAAGGTCTAACAAAATTAGGTGAAACTATTTTAAGGGGATGTTCAGACCATCAAATTGAACAACTTTCTCTATGGGACCAATATTGAAATCGCGAAAAAAAAATCTGCTGTCCCATACATTTAGGTCGAGTAGGTTTGTATGGAACAGCTGATTTTTTTTCGCGGTTTCAATACTGGTCCCATAGAGAAAGTTGTTCAGTTTGATGATCAGGAGTGCGATTTTTGAATCTCATTCGCTGAGCTCAGCAGTTGAAAATGTCAAAATTACTATGGAGATATGCATCTTTGTACTGCTGATTTGACTTTCAAAAATCATACTCCAGGAGTGCGATTTTTGAAAGTCAAATCAGCAGTAGAAAGATGCGTATCTCCATACATTTTCAATTACTGAGTTCAACGTATGAGATTCAAAAATCGCACTCCTGATCATCCCCTTAAAATAGTTTCACCAAATTTTGTTAGACCTTATATTGTATTCCTTATACTGTTTCATGAATACAGAATTACAGATAGGTACAAGACCCTAAATTATTTTACCACCTTTTTTTAAAAATCGACTGTGTCCAAGACTCTTTCTCAAGTTTAACAAGACAGAAAAAGTAATAGCTTAACACGTTCCGGGACAGTGACCGGCTATAGACGTGATAACAATAAAAGTTCTATTGTGTCTCGTTCACTGTCCCGGAACGTGTTAAGTTAAAGCCTGAGTTTCCAAAAATCACGAATTTTTGAAAACATATTAAAATCTTTAGGAGTATCTTTGAAAATAGGCAGCCCTACGGAAGCGATGTATATTTTAGGCGCAATTTGCATGTGGGTGTTACCGAGGTGCCCATCAATCTATTAAAATAGGCATTTTTATGCGCCGTATTTATAGACCAGCTAGAATACAATAAGACGCTTTGTCTTGTCTTTGTCTCTAATAAATTATTATATTTAGCTACTTACTAACTTAAATAAGCTTTATAACTAGGTAGGTATAATAGGTAACTTCCTCACATAGGAAAAGACAGAAAGTTGAGTTCAAACTCTCGCGTAGGTAGAAATCCATTCATGTTCGACCATACTTAGATTAAACTCACGCTCAACAGACGTCTTTTAATCTTGGCCTAAGTACTTGTATAATATCTGTGGCCTCAGGTGGCTTGCTCTTAAATGTTAGTAAAACATTAAGGCCAGGCCACACAGAGGCGGTTTTGCGGGAAAGCGGGCCGGAGGCGGAACTGCGGGAAGCGAATATCTCCGGACCCGCGCGTATTTCTGTGTGGTAGAGTACATACAAACTCGAACATTACCACCACACCACACCATACACAACAAAACACACAGAAAACCGAGCGGATCCAGAGATATTCGCTTCCCGCAGGTCCGCCCCCGGCCCGCTTTCCTGCAAAACCGCCTCTGTGTGGCCTGGCCTTTAATCTGGAGGATTTCAGGAGTGCGATTTTTGAAT
This sequence comes from Agonopterix arenella, assembly GCA_927399405.1. Classification (NCBI taxonomy): domain Eukaryota; kingdom Metazoa; phylum Arthropoda; class Insecta; order Lepidoptera; family Depressariidae; genus Agonopterix; species Agonopterix arenella. The sequence goes on along the minus strand of OV656708.1, from coordinate 14,981,357 downwards.
CTCATTCGCTGAGCTCAGCAGTTGATAATGTCAAAATTACTATGAAGATATGCATCTTTCTACTGCTGATTTGACTTTCAAAAATCATACTTCAGGAGTGCGATTTTTGAAAGTTAAATCAGAGGTAGAAAGATGCATATCTCCATAGTAAGTTTGAAATCTTCAACTGTTGAGCTCTGTAAATGAGATTCAAAAATCGCACTCCTGAGCACTATTTTGCTGCTAAATCTATGAGTTTGGCATTGAGAGAGAATAAAGTGTTCGGATAAAGTAAAAAAAAACATAATGATGTTTAAAACTTTTAATTCAACGTCAGGTTTCGAATGGGCTATCGTAAATTGTGTTAAGTTGTGCGTTAAATTGACGTTTTACCCTACGAACTTGTATTCTTATTACTGGTTTTTTGTATAACTTTGAAGACTGCCTAAATGCCAGTTCACCAGAGCTGAGTGAAGGAGGGAAGACATTGATTAGATTCAATCTCCACAACCACAACACAAACATTTTTATTTTCTAGTCACTAGCACAGATCACTAAGATAGTAAAAATGCTTTCGTTGTGGAGATTTTTAAAAACTCGCTCCACCCAAAACCGATTCTTGTTCATTCATGTTCTTCTTCTTTCGTGTTAATTCGATGAGATATGTCATGTTTTTTTATAAAACCCTTTCGAGATGCTTTCGAGATAATTGCCTCAATAACAATATTTTCGGATTCACGTTGCAGGTTTTGCCGCGAGCACTTGTCTTTCACGTGGTTTTCGCGCAGTTCACGTTTGAGCCTGCCACGAGGCTCTGCAATCCTTTTCAGCTGTGATTTTACTCAAAAACAATCCTTGAGATTTGGATAGACACTCCCACAAACCACTTGACACTGGCGGAAATGCAGAGCCAATGCACACGCAAGAGTCCATTTAATTACAAATAAATAAATAAAAAAATATTTTCTATATCAGACTTTAATATAAAATGAAAGGATTACAGATATATTTTTAGTAAAACAAAGTTATCTGTCAAACGGCTGTCATGCTCTCAAATGAATAGCGCAATACCGAATGTGTAAGAAATTGTGATTCGCATGCGATCCAATGACGTTTCAGTGGAGGGAGATTTATTTAGCGCGATCGGTTCCCAATGCCTCCAGTAAAAAAGGTTATAAAGTAGAGTTGTATCCAACTGTATCCTTTTTCACTACAGGCACAGATTATGATGGTCCTGTTTTGAGTCGCAAAGCATTATACATATTTTATCGTCATGTATTAAATACTTTATTGCACAATAAAGTTTATTTACCGTCTGTCGGAAGGTCATAGATGCCAAGGTGAATGTGCAATTTATCACTGTTCGATGCTGCGTAGGTTTAGTGAAAAAAACAATAGGCCCACTCCGTCTAGGCTGGTAGAGGCGAGGGAGATAGACTATTCTATCATGATTGATTTGTGTTTTGTTGTCTGAATAGAATTCATCCGGAGTTTTTATTAGCTTTCAAACAAGTTGTATAACCTTCTGTGTATGAACATTTTATAAGAAGTAAAATGTATTTTTAAATTAAATGCAAACCTGGAGTGCGATTTTTGAATCTCATTCGCTGATTGAAATCGCACTCCTGTAGGAATTTAAAAACTTTACAACTTATACAGGGTCTTTCTTAATATGCTGAGGGTTTCTTAAGTGAATGATCATTGATCAGACTATCAAACTGGAGTGCAATTTTTGAATTTCATACGTTGAACTCAGCAGTTGAAAATGTATGGAGAAACGCATCTTTCTACTGCTGATTTGACTTTTAAAAATCGCACTCCTGGAGTATTATTTTTGAATGTCAAATCAGCAGTAGAAAGATGCATATCTCCATAGTTATTTTGACATTTTCAACTGCTGAGCTCAGCGAATGAGATTCAAAAATCACACTCCTGAACAACAGTAGGTAAATTTCTATATGTTACGAAACTTATGAATAGAAATTAATTTTTATTTTATTATGACACTTTATTTTACACACGGCGACACATTAAGCTGCGCAAAACAAACATAATCAGGCCGAGCGACGACGTTATACATTACTCCTAACTACGCGCGGCCAGCTTATTTTGGTTTTGCGTAGCTTGATGTGTCGCCGTGTGTACACAGGGAAATATAAATAAAAACAGCATATTAGACAATTACAAAGGGCGAGCTTATTTCTAAAGAGATTTCTTCCAGCAAACCTGAATATCGATACAGCGAAAAAAATATCAGCCATATATTTGGGTCGAGTATGATTACTGTTTTGTATGGAACAGCAGATTTTTTTTTTCACTAATAATTTAGTATACCATAAAAATGAAAACTAAAATATTTCTCACACACAGATAAATACGTGACACATGCAAAATACAAATACCTACTGTCAATGTAGCTACTTAGATAACTAATAAAATAAATTATACAGACTAAAGCTTGAGTGACTCATTCACCGGTTACAATCTAAGAGAACCCCTGACAGACCTCTTATTACAAAGGAGTGCGGGCGAAAATTGCTTGTAATAAGAGATTACAAATTTGGAACAGAGTTAGTTTGCTTAAATAATAAAACCGCACAACTTCCTTTTGGTTGCACGTGACGACTATGATGATAGAACATGTGCATAAAGTGCTATTATTAATATACTAACGGCGCCGCGCCCGCGACTTCGTACGCGCAGGAGTGCGATTTTTGAATCTCATTCGCTGAGCTCAGCAGTTGAAAATGTCAAAATAACTATGGAGATATGCATCTTTCTACTGCTGATTTGACTTTCAAAAATCATACTCCAGGAGTGCGATTTTTGAAAGTCAAATCAGCAGTAGAATGATGCATATCTACATAGTTATTTTGACATTTTCAACTGCTGAGTTCAACTAATGAGTCTCAAAAATCTCACCCCAGAGCAGCCCATTGACAATAATAAATAGGGTAAAACCGGGATACTTCGATCAAATCGGGATAGATGTTTGAAATCACATTACATCTCTTAGTACAAAGGCAAACTATTTTATTTGTAAAACTAGCAGGAGTGCGATTTTTGAATCTCACACGTTGAACTCAGCAGTTGAAAATGTACGCATCTTTCTACTGCTGATTCGACTTTCAAAAATCATACTTCAGGAGTGCGATTTTTGAAAGTCAAATCGGCAGAAGAAAGATGCATATCTCCATAGTAATATTGACATTTTCAACTGCTGAATCCAAAGAATGAGTTCCGAAAATCGCACTCCAGGAGAGCGATTTTTGAAACTCATACGTTGAACTCAGCAGTAGAGAATGTCAAAATTACTATAGAGATACCTATGCATCTTTCTACTGGTAATTTGACTTCCAAAAATCATACTCCAGGAATGGGATTTTTTAAAGTCAAATCAGCAGTAGAAAGATGCATATCTCCATAGTAATTTTGACATTTTCTACTGCTGAGTTCAATAAATGACTTTCAAAAATCGCACTCACCTGGAGTGCGACTTTGGTTTTTTATATACAAATTTATTGAAAGTATAAAATATTACCTTTGATATGACCAGGAGTGCGATTTTTGAATCTCATTCGCTGAGTTTAGCAGATAAAATTTCAAATTTACTATGGTGATATTTTTGAAAGTCAAATCAACAGTAGAAAGATCATCTCCATACATTTTCAACTGCTGAGTTCAACGTATTTGAATCTCATATGAGATTCAAAAATCGCACTCCTCAGTATTTAGCGATTTTTGAGGACCTCTACAGTTTGGGACAGCTATCCCATATACTTAGGAGACAGCTGCCTAATGCATATAAATTACATTTAAAATGTTAACCTAAATGTGTTACATACCTACCTAATTAAAGGGGTGCTTCATACCATCAAACTGAACACAATTTACAATGGGGCCAAATTTGAAACCGCAAAAAAACCAGCTGTTCCATAGAAAATGTCCAATAGCCCTTAGCTACTCGACCAATATGTATGAAACTGCAGAATTATATTTCGCGATTTCAAAGATGGTTCCATAGTAAAAGTTGTTCAGTTTGATGGTCTGAATTACCCCTTTAAGTATGCAACGCATTTAATTTAACACCCTGCAATACTTTATTTACCTACTTACAGACAGTGCAGTGTTACAAAATAAATTTTACGGGTATGGCAGTTTTCGTAACACAAAAGGTCAAAGATAAAAAACCCATAAGAGAAAGAAATATGTCCAGTAGACGTCAAACTACTTTGTTACTGATTTTATATTCCAAAAGAACGTTTTTGACCCTTATCTCTTCGATTTGGGACGGCTCTTTATTCTTTTACCTTTTAGGGTCCCGTAACTCTTCTTTCTATAGTCGAGGAGTGCGATTTTTGAATCTCATTATATACAAATAATGTGGAACTCAACAGTTGAAAATGTATGGAGATACGCATCTTTCTACTGCTGATTTGACTTCCAAAAATCGAACTCCTAGAGTGCGATTTTTAAAACTCATACTCTGAACTCAGCAGTAATTTGACTTTCAAAAATCGCACTCTTGGAGTATCATTTTTGATGTCAAATCAGTAGTAATCCAAGAGTGCGATTTTTGAAAGTCAAATTACTGCTGATTTCAAAGAATGAGATTCAAAAATCGCACTCCTCATTTTTTTAACTCAGCAGTTGAAAATGTAAATAAAAGATTTACTACTGATTTGACATTAAAAAATTATATTCCAGGAGTGCAATTTTTTAAGTCAAATCAGCAGTAGAAAGATGCATATCTCCATAGTAATTTTGACATTTTCAACTGCTGAGTTCAACGTATGAGATTCAAAAATCGCACTCCTGGAGTATGATTTTTAAATGTCAAATCAGCAGTAGAAAGATGCATAACTCCATAGTATTATTGACATTTTCAACTGCTGAGTTCAAAGAATGAGTTTCAAAAATCGAACTCCAGAACCCACAGTACAAAAATTCTATACTCGCACTACAAGGTTTATTATTATTTTATCTCTGACATGCATTCCCAAGCTATGTGAGTGAATACTTTAGTTTTTTAACATTGTATATCACCTGTGTATCACTCAAAGGTTTTGGAGGCAAAAAACGCATTCTTTTACAAGGTGCTTAGCACCTTGGTGCAGCTCGTTAGGTATACATTGTATTGTAAGATATAATAACAAGGGTTTTTTTTTAATTATTATTGTACACATGTTGTGTGTGATGGAATTGGGATGGCCTGGCAGGAATTCAACTTTTTTATTAATTCTTTAAGGAATACTACATTTCATTAGAGGCTTAAAATGTTGTCATAGAAAATATTTTAAAAATGTTTCTTCAACTTCATATTAATGTTTTGCGTTGGTGGGCCTAAAATAAATTGACTCCTTTAGACAACTGCGAGAAGAATTTACTCGCGAAAAGACAGACGTGTCGCATAGCGAGATAAATTATATTAACCTACTTACTACAAACAGATTTTAAGTCTAATCATAACCTTTCAAGCAAAAAAAGTTTAATTGAAATCGGTTCAAAATTGTTTTGGCGTGATGCGGCAAAATAACAAACGAAAAAGACAACAAAATTTTGATCTGGAATCAGGGACACTTAAAAACTATGTTGTAACTTTTTGTTTTAAATATCCTTGAAGTACAGACATACTGTCTACAGTTTTATAATTGTAGAGATTCACCTAGTTAAACCTATTTAAACTGAAATTCCTATAAAAACCCACAACGATACCTACATAACAATGCAATTCATATAAACTAATAAAGAAACTATAAAATTATAAGTCGTACCTACCACAGGACATTAAAACTTAAGGTCAGAACACACCAGCAGCGCGGCGGGTCAAGGTGGAGCACATGGCCATAGAGCATTCTGCCGTTTATATTCAATTTAAATACAATATTTTACTAGATTTTACCTGCGGCTTCGTTATCCAATAACGATGTGACAGTAAATAAATAAAAAACACTAGATAAATAAGGCAAAAAAATATATATATATACGGAAAATAAAACCCAGCAGTGCGATTTTTGAATCTCATTCGCAGACCTCAGCAGTTGAAAATATCAAAATTACTATGGAGATACGCATCTTTCTACTGCTGATTTCACTTTCAAAAATCATACTACAGGAGTGCGATTTTTTCAAGTCAAATCAGCAGTTGAAAGATGCATATCTCCATAGTTATTTTGACATTTTCAACTGCTGAGCTCAGCGAATGAGATTCAAAAATCGCACTCCTGTTTTTCGCAGTTGGACGAGAATAAGTAGTAACGCAGATTTTATGTTAGACTAAAGGCTTGTTTTACCGCTTCTGAATATGTCCATGACAGCATCTTTCTACTGCTGATTAGACTTTCAAAAATCGCACTCCTGGAGTATGATTTTTGAAAGTCAAATCAGCAGTAGAAAGATCATGTGCTGAGCGCAACGAATGAGAGTCAAAAATCGCACTCCAGACACCGTTATTTTACAGTTTTATAGTAGTGTAAAATAGAATAGATATGTAATTTATGTAATAGTTCATATAAATATAAACACCTTGAAAGACTTAGAACTGTTATTTATTAGCAATAATAATACAACTCAACACACAGCACCGTCACTGCTCCGTGCATAGATAACGAAGAGGGCAGTACCATAGACATCACAACGATAGTTATGTTTCGGATACACAATACCTTACATCTCCCTTCTTTTCAAAGTAGACAAATACACAAAGGAAAATTAAACATAATCATTTAGATAGACAGGTTTTCTAGTTGTCCTTGCTGACCTTCTAGGATTAACAATATAATTATTAGTGTTAACATTTTGTTCATTAGCATTATTTTCTGGAATGGAATTAGTCATACCATCTGGAATAGAATTAGTAACATTTTCAGGAATAGGATTACTTATATTTAAATCAAACTGATCATCCCTTCCTTGATCTACAGTTTTTAAGTCACTTTGGTCTTTACAATTAATTAAATATCTTCTATTTCTCTCTAATTCTTGTCCTGATTCCGTTAAAATTTTATATGCATTAGGTCTGTCTCGAGATATAATTACTGCATACTTATGCGGTTTCTTTTCCATATCGTTAAATACAACTTTCTGACCTATTTTCAAGTCATCCAACTTTCTAGCGTATCTATCATAATATTTCTTTTGCCTATAAGCATTCTCATACAGTGTATTTCGAACATTTATGTTTTCTTGATTATCTTTCTTATAACATGGTAACAATCCTTGAATTTTCCTCCCCATTAACAACTCAGACGGAGATTTATAGTTAAACTCTTGTGAAATAGGTGTGTTTCTATACTCAAGTAATGCTAAATATTTGTCTTTGCCTTCATGGTCAGCCTTTTTAAAAATATTTTTGACTGTCTGTATATAGCGTTCCGCTAATCCATTAGACTGTGGAAACTTGGGACTACTAGTTCTATGTGTGAAATTCCAGTCCTTAGCAAATATTTTAAATTTATAACTTGAAAAATTTGTTCCATTATCAGAATACAGAATATCAGGAATGCCAAATCTACTGAAAAAAGACTTAAGCACTTCAATCGTAGTTTCTGCACTTAGATCTTTCAATTTACCAATTTCAAAATATTTACTGTAATAGTCTACCAAAATCAAATAGTTTTTTTCTTTATAGTGGAAGACATCACATCCAAGAATAGTCCAGGGTTTACTAGGCATGTCTCTGACTGTCATAGGTTCTTTAGCATTACTTTTTTTAAATCTATCACAAGTGCTGCAAGTTAAAACTTTATTTTCTATATCTTTTGACATATAAGGCCAAAACATACATGATCTAGCACGAGATTTACATTTATCAATCCCTAAATGATTATAGTGGATTCTTTCCAGCATGTCCTGTCTAAGAGAGGCAGGTACCACAATGCAATCATTCTTAAAAATTAGATTTTCACAGACATACAGTTCCTCTCTAAAAGTAAAGTATGGCTTCAAGTTATTTGGAATATCATTAATTTCAGGCCAACCAAACCTAATAAATTGTTTCAACATTTGTAAATCAGTATCTTTATCTGTTTCTGTTTTAAAAATTTGTAGTTTCATTTCTGTTACTGGTAGATTACTAATTATCATTCCTACTTGCGCTTCTACCTCTTTCTCTAAAATATTGTCTTCACCATTAATACAATTTCTCGACAGAGTATCTGCAATTAACAAGTCTTTCCCTGGTGTATACTTTACTCTTATATCATATTTTTGCAGATGAAGTCTCATTCGCTGAAGTCTAAGGGGAACGTCACTGAGTGGTTTTCTAAAAATTGACTCAAGTGGTCGATGATCTGACTCTACTTCTACTTCCTTACCATACACATATTGGTGAAAGCGCGTACACCCAAAGACAATAGCGAGGAGTTCTTTTTCAATTTGTGCATACATTTTCTGAGTACTAGTCAATGCTTTTGAAGCGTAAGCAACTGGTAAACCATTTTGCAATAGTACTGCTCCCAATGCATCTTGAGATGCATCTACTGATAATTTGACAGGCTTATTTGAATCATAAAATTGTAGCACAGGCTGAGACACAAGTATTTTTTTTAACTCATTAAATGCATCACCATGTTTCGGGGTCCATATCCATTCAGAATCTTTTTTAATTAATTGCCTAAGAGGGCAACAAACCTGTGACAAGGATGGGATAAACTTGGCAACATATGTGATCATTCCTAGTATTCTTTGAACATCCTTAGCATTTTTAGGTTTTTCTAAATTTATTATTGCATCAATTTTTTGTGGATCCGGTTTTATTCCATCCTTGCCTATAACATGCCCCAAGTAATTTATTTGTGCCATACCAAACTCACATTTTTTTAAGTTTAACTTTACCCCGTTTTCTTTTGCCGTTTCTAAAACTCTTTTTAAACGATCATCATGCTCTGCTCTATCTTTTCCATGTATCACAATATCATCACAGAACACTTCACAACCCTCTATATTTTCAAACATTTGTGTATATTGTCTGTGGAAAATTTCAGGTGCTGATGATAGGCCATACGGTAATCGTTTGAAAAAGTATCTTCCGAAGGGGGTAGTAAATGTACAGAGCTTTGCACTATCTTCAGTTAGCTTTATTTGATAAAACGCAGTAGAGGCATCCAATTTAGTGAACACCGTAGCTCCTGCCATTCTAGAAGAGACTTCTTCAAACGTGGGTAACTTATAATGTTCCCTTTTTATACATTTATTCAAATTACTGGGATCTAGGCAGACTCTAATTTTTCCATCAGGTTTCTTTACAATTACCAAATTACTTACAAAATCTGTGGGTTCGGTCACTTTTTCTATTACTTTTAACTTTTCCATTTTTTCCAATTCTTTTTTGAGAGCATTGTGCATAGAAACTGGTACACCTCTGCATGGTTCAATTTTTCCTTGTGAATTGTCTTTTAATTTTATATCATATTCTATTCCTTTCAACAAACCGATCGTTTTTTCATCAAATAAATCATAATATTTATTTATAATTCTCTCATAAGAATTACTTTCAGAATTAATTTTTCTTAAGTATTTTCTTTTCATCAATTTTAATGACATGATTGTTTTATGTCCCAGCACAGGTGTACAGTCACTATCCACAACATGAAACAACAATTCAACTTGTTTGTTGTTAACAAGCTTGCATTTTAGCGACAACTTCCCTACACAATTTATTTTTGTGCCATCGTAGTTGAACAAACTATTGCTATTTCGATTTATTTTATGTTGCAATTGTAGCTTTTTGACATGTGAATAGGGCAGAACATCACAATCCGAGCCAGTGTCCAACTTAAAGTCAACTATTTTACCACTTATCTGCAATGATTCATATAAATCTGATTGTACACTTCCTACCCGAACCATACCAAGCACTACCGATTCATCATCATCACTTTCCGAACTGGATCCCACTTTAACTACTCGAACTTTATTGCGGCACATTTTTGAATAATGTCCATACTTTTTACACTTTTTGCATTGCTGATTAAACGCTGGACACTTAAAACCGTGTGTGTAGCCACATCTAGTACACTGCTTTTTCTGCTGTCTCTGATTATCCAACTGACTCGATGGCTGTTGCTGTTCCTGCTGTCGACCATGTGGGGAAGCCTTTATTCCACTTATTGTAGGAAGCTCTTCCTTAAATTCTTTTAATTGTTTTGCTGCTAACTCGTACGTTTTGCATATATTTATACATTTATTCAAATCAAGGTCACTCTCCTTCAGTAATCTTTCTCTCACATTTTTTTCTTTTATGCCCCTTATTATCTGGTCTCTAATTAGACTATCACGTAACCCACCAAAATTACAATCCTGGCTGAGTCTACGCAGGGATGTGACAAACTCGTCAAAACTTTCGAGTTCCTTTTTTTCTGTGTTGAAAAATACATGTCTATTCATAGTTTCATTTTTTAAAGGTGTAAAATACTCATCAAATTTCTGCAAGACATTTGTGTAGGTACGTTCTTGCTGACCAAACTCAAAAGTATTATATATTTGTAATGCTTCTTCACCAATCGAGTGTAATAAGAGTGCAACCTTTGTCTCGTCATCCAATCTTGAGTGGGCACCTGAAGCCGTGAAATATAGGTCAAAGCGTTGCCTCCATCTTTTGTAATTTTCTCCGACCTCACCAGTGATCAACAATGGCGGAGGTGGCTTGAGCATCTCCATAATTAGTCACTATTTTGAGCTTCTTCAAGGTCCGAATACTGCGCCATGTAATTTATGTAATAGTTCATATAAATATAAACACCTTGAAAGACTTAGAACTGTTATTTATTAGCAATAATAATACAACTCAACACACAGCACCGTCACTGCTCCGTGCATAGATAACGAAGAGGGCAGTACCATAGACATCACAACGATAGTTATGTTTCGGATACACAATACCTTACAAGATAGATATTAATAATTATTAACATCAAGCCTTTGATTATAGAGGAAGTTATTCTGCGGCTTTGAACAGTGATTAAACGTAAGTAGACGGAAGATCGCCCTTGGCCGAGGAATGAACACATAAAGAACATCATTATCTTCCTAGGTACTTACTATTTAACGTTAATAGAAAACCGACTAAAAGAAGATCTTCGTCTATACATTACGAAAAATTTTAGTGTTATACTTACGTTTACGATTACGACATCGTATTTAACAAATAGAGAAGGTTCTCATTTCGTCTATAGCCAGGAACACAGAATAGGTATAGTCAAAGAGAATGTAACTCACTACGTTCTTGTTATAGTATACAGGGAGAAATTGATATCATTAGCATCCTTTTAAACGAAGAGTCTACCCATCAAACTGAACAACTTTTACTATGGAGGCAAACCGATCGGAGCAAAAAAAAAAAACAACAAAATCGCACTCCAGGAGATCGATTTTCGAAACTCATTTATTGAACTCAGCAGTTGAAAATGTCAATATTACTATGAAGATATGCATCTTTCTACCGGTGATTTGACTTTCAAAAATCATACTCCAGGAGTGCGGTTTTTGAAAGTCAAATCAGCAGCGGAAAGATGCGTATCTCCATACATTTTCAACTCCTGAGTTCAACGTATGAGATTCAAAAATCGCACTCCTGGTGCGGTTGCTTGAGAACAGCGCGACAACAAAATTCTGTTCTTCATGTCGTGTGGGCAGAGCCCTGGAGTCAGAGTTTTTTCAGACCACCTTACAGCCTCTGACGTGGTTTTTATGTGACGACTACTACCCACCAGAGATCGTAGCCGGGACCAACGGCTAAAAATGCTATCCGAAGCACGGAATCATTTTTCTTTTCAGACAGGTGATTCAGCCTGCAATGTCCTAACCAACTGGGGAAAAACGCACAAAGTGACATATCACTAGGTGTCCCCCGTGGGAATCGAACCCACGACCTCCGTGTCGAGAGCCAATGCTCTTAACCATTAGACCAAGGAGGCAGTCCGAAAAAAAAAATCTGTTGAAAAGCTATTCTTCAAATTTGTTGCAGACCGCCCATCCCAAGTCCCAATTTTGTCAAACAGCGGCGTAAGGTAAGCCGAAAATCTTTCCCTTCAAAACTTCCTTTCATGTATTACATATAAACAATGATACTTAAAAAACAACAAAGGCATAGCATTAAGTAAATGCTAATGTATCCGGCTGCTTTCACCTACTTACTACGGTACGTTGAGCAAAACATCCATCGACCAGCATTCGTTGAGCTTCAAACATCCTAACATTACCCCTCAAACACCCTTTTTATCCATGGATCCAAAGGGGGCAGGAAGATCTTTGATAGTGGTGCTGATGAACGATATGGTTGTCGGGTTTTCCCGCGAATGGGAACAATAAAATTTATTTATTTGTTCTTGACAAACTGCTGGCTGGAATATTAAGTAGGTAGCCATTGACAACCGCCAGGTTTTTAGCCGTGTCTTTTTAGGTATTCCATGGTGTTGTTTAACTTGGATAGTACTGAGTGTAAAACAATGAAAACCTGAAAACAGTATAATGTACCTACAAAACTAACCGATAACTGCAGAAGCTAATAACAGTTTTTTTTAACAGGAAATCTTGTTTTCGATTTCTTTTCAAGGTAACATATTAAAGTAGAAGAGATCATAATAATATTGATCACAATATACCTAAAGTAGAAGTTCGGAGTTAATTTTAAGTGTTTTCCTTTCAGGTTATGGACGACGACATTAAAAATGGCGGTAAGAGTCGTCCGAAATCGACGAGAATGTGTGACGAGATCTACAATTCGTCTCGTCACACATTCTCGTACCTACCTATGGTTCTGAGGAAGCAAACCTATCGAATACCTACTTCGAATTTAAAATATAAAGGGCCTGTTTCACCCTTTTGGGATAAGTTCTTATTAGCTTATATGACAGCTCGTTTGAAATATTTTATACGAAAAATGCGAAAAATATACAGTGTCAAATAAGCTAAATTCAGAAATGGCGAAACAGGCCCTAGGACGCTATATGGTGGTTCGAAACAAAAAGTAAATGGTCATTATGTTACTTTACCGTGGAGCAAAAAAGCAAGCCTATTAGGAAAGTATTTGGGGAAGTATTTATAAGTACTGTCACTTTTTTTTTATCACCGACTATTATTTTCTATAAGTGGCTATACAATGGTGGCTAAACAAGAAAAGTTATTAATTTTTTGCGCGCCTTATAGATAGGTACCTACCCATAGACGGCCTATTCAATACCCCATTAAGATGTGTGGTGGGTCACGTATTATAATACAGTGTGGCATTTACATTGGCTTAGCCCAGTCATTTTACGGTTTGAGCCGGTACTAATTAATAATTGAAATTTTTTTTCGGTACAATATTGAAAACCCCATTTTAAGCTCAGAAAGGTACCAAAATTTAAAAAAAATCGCCTCTGCAATAGTTCCAATTTTAACATTTACCTATTATCTCGTTCTAAAAAACCTGGAGTGCGATTTTTGAAACTCATTCGCTGAGCTCAGAAGTTGAAAATGTCAAAATTACTATGGAGATATGATATGATTTTTGAAAGTCAAATCAGCAGTAGAAAGATGCATATCTCCATATTAATATTGACATTTTCTACTGCTGAGCTCAGCGAATGAGATGGAATGAATGGATCAAGGAGTGGAATGCCCTGCGTCAGTATTTCCGAGCGCTAATTACTTTAAAGTATGAGTGAATAGGCATCTTCTGGGTAAGCTCGCTACATCTTCGACCCCATCTTTGTCCTGAGGACTGGATTGAGGTCAAGAGCAAACCCATTTGAAAAAAAAAAAAATCAGAAATCGCACTCCTGATGGTAAATTTTTATTTGCACATATTTAAATACATACTACAAACATGGTGTGAATATTTTTGTCTACTTAGTAGATTTTGAAAAATACATTCGCATTTTCTAATAAATGCCTCATTTTTTAAATTTCAATGCCTATTTTATTGTTTAAAAATAATTTATATTGTTAAATCTAAGTCAAAATTGATATTATTAATTTAAAAGCCTTCTGGGACACATAATTTTGATTTATATGTTGCGTAGCGATTTTTTTTTAAATATGTTTTAAGATAGTCTTTTTGTCACTAAATGGTGCCGGTTACAGTTTAAAAGTCCAATTAATAACTACTCCCTACTAAAATACTACCTAAAATTACTGGGCTAGGCTGGTACAGCAGTGCTGCTATCGCTTCCCTGTGCAAACTCAAACTCAAAATAAAATAAGGTATGATCCGCTTCGTCTCTATTTTCGTCGCGATTAGCTATTTTTTACATTTACAAACCAATTTTACAGATGAGATAAATGCAGCGTCTGCCGAATCGAATCTGGAGTGCGATTTTTGAATCGCATACGTTGAACTCAGCAGTTAAAAATGTATGGAGATACGCATCTTTCTACTGCTGATTTGACTTTCAAAAATCGCACTTGTTAGAATATTAGACTTTATTTAATTGAATGATTTGTGAGTCGAGTCTTGAGTCGTATCATGAGTTTGAATCTAAATTATTTACGTTAATCGAGTCATCTACATTTCTATTTTAGACTGGCAACATCTATTAAAAACAAAACCATTGTTGACAGTGTTTAGTAACTTATTATGGTGAATCTTGTTGTAATTGTGATATTAATTATACAGTTATAATCATCCTAAAATCATAGTATAATTTGTGAAGTAATAATTATAATTTAGAAATGATTTAGTACGTATTATAATATTGTAAACAAACTTCATTTCCTGGATGGATTTGCCGCCATTCCGAACCATCGTGAAGTGTGGTGGTAAATCTATAAAAGAGGTGGTTTGTCATAAAGTGAGGAATTCTACCAAAGATCACAGAGGTGGTCACGCTGCCCAAGTGTAAGTGTTACGCCATATTTATTATTTGTTCAGTTTAAGTAACTTGTGTTTGCTACCGTATAATTATGGTTAATTTATAATACCTAATTCTTATGTGTGATTTTCTATAATGTGTTTTGGTTGTCCTATATGGAGTTTCTTTGTCTGGTTCTTCTCCATATGCCCTATGGTTTAGATAGGAGGACACTAGTGAACCAGAAGTAATGTAGAATCAAAGATATAAAATATATTCAAAGATATATTAAGGATAGTCAAAGAATTAAATAATATTCGACTATTCTGATTCTGGCCTTTCATTTGAAATCATTTCTGTACATATACTTTCCTCATCCTCATTGTAGACCAGTGTCCTGAACTGGGGACGGCAGATGGGATGACGATGGTATCATGATACCCTTTCCTTTTCTTATGGGGCATCTGGTCCAACATACACAACATACACATAATATGATAGGTTCGATACGATGTAGGAACACTATCAGAATATATTTAGCCTTGATGTGCTTTAATTATATTAAATTACATGATAAATTGGTCGAATAGTTTATGAACCTAATCCTTACAATATGCCATGAATATTATAGCCCCTAGCTCTTCCTATAATCTGACACACTCATGGAGTATGATTTTTGAAAGTAGAAAGATGCATTTCTCCATAGTAATATTGACATTTTCAACTGCCGAGTTCAAAGAATGAGATTCAAAAATCGCATTCCTGGACATGTGTGCTCGTGCAAGTTGACTCACTCAACGTATTGCTAGTAACCATTTCAACATCATCATCTCAGCCGATGGACGTCTACTGCTGGACATAGGCCTCCCACCAAGGATCGCCACAAAGACTGGTTCTGCGCTGCCCTCAACGGGTTCCAACGGGTCCCGCCGCCTTCACCTGGTCGTCGGTCCACCTTGCGTGGGTAGTCCATGCTACGCTTTCCGGTACGCGATCGCCACTCTTCGGCCCTATCAATCATCGGTTCTGCGAGTGCAGTGCAGTTCTGTGCCCCGCCCATTTTCACTTTATTTTAGCAATTCAAGGGCTATGTTGGCTACGCTGGTCTAGTCTGGTAAGGCTAAATCTATAAGTAAATATAAGTAAGGTGAGGCGTCATACATTATTTCTGTGCGCGTGTACAGGGTGTAACAAAACGCCCTAGTAATACTTAAGGGTACTTCAGACCATCATACTGAACAACTTTCACTGTGGAGACAAAATCGAAATCTCAACAAAAAAATCAGCTGCCCCATACATTTTAGTCGAGTCGATACTGCAGATTTGTATGGGACAGCTGATTTCTTTTTTCGCGAATTCGGTCTAGGCTCCATAGTGAAAGTTGTTCAGTTTCATGGTCTGAAGCACCCCCTTAATTATGACTAGGGTCTTTTGTTACACCCTGTATATGGATCGGGTTTAGAGGCCAGTGCTGGTTGAAATTTTTTCGACGCGTTCGACGTTCACAGCTTCGACTGTCTATCTTGCTAAATAACTTATCAAAGTGCGTAATGTAAAGGCACTCTTATCATAAGGCACGAAGGCAGTTTAAATATAGTTTTTTTAACAGGCGCGCCTTTATTATGATTTCTAAACAATAATGTCCAACTTATAAATTGTTACGTAATTCAAAATACATTTGAAGGTTTGTTTACTTAGCTATACTTACGATAAAAAAAAACTTAATCTAAACTGAATCTTGTGTTAAAGTTAAACGCTTTATCCATGTTTGTACTTCTATTATGTGTAAATTTGTTCTTCAAGCTTCGATTCGAGGCTACACGTGTAACGCATATATTATGTAAATTTTAATTTAGGTTCACTAAATTCATAAAAGGCAATGTTTGTTTATTATTTGAGACCAGACGATTCGCAATACCTAGATCATACCTAGCTGTACATAGGTATGTTTACATTATGAATAATTAGGTCCTACCAAAGAGAATATAATCACTACGGGTCCTACTATTTAATATCAGTCGTATGAATTAAAAACTCTTTGGTTGATTTTACAGTTATTTTATCTTTTGTGGAAACCTGGCCAAAACAAAAAAAAAAATTTCTAAACGACAAATCTATCTACCTATCTATACTATTCTAAAACTGTAACAGAATTGTGTCTGTACATTAAAGATATTAACCAATTTTTGGATTTTTTGTCTGTTTGTTTGAACGAGCATCACGCAAAAACTTCTGAACAGATTTTGATGAAACTTTTTTTGTTTGATAGCTTATGATCTGACTTAAAATCTGGTATATCATTTGTGCGGACGAAGTCGCGGTTTAAAGATCGTACTAGTAGAAAACTGTAAATTTAAAAAAAGAAGTTTGTTTGATCGAGCATCACGCGAAAACTAATGAACCGATTTTGATGAAACTTTTTTTTTGATGGCTTATGATCTGATATAAAATCTGGTATATAAATTTGTGCGGACGAAGTCGCGGGTTAACGCTAGTAATTTATAAAAAGGAAAAATACACTTTTTGTTCAGTGTACCTATGTAATCTCAGATTAATGAATACAATATGTAATGGCGATTTGATTTTTTTTTTTTTATTTCGGCCAGTGAAAATCCTGGTTTTATTTTAAAGGAAGGAGTCCACGATTTATTTTTACGAAATTCAAGATTTATTTATTGGGCATTATAATAAGGTTCATAAATGTCTTTGGCTTGTTTTTAAACTCAAGTATAAAAATGCAACCACGGACATCCACACTGACCATAAACCACAATCATCGCTACTACTTATATCGCAATAAAGTAAAATATTTACCTCAAAGTACATAGGTACGACGGGTACAAACAACGTGAGGGGCATCACGTAGATACCTACTTATAAAATAATACATTATGTATGTATACTTGTATATCGCTTAGTTTTTATTAACCTCATTGGAGGAAGATTCCTATAGTAACTTTTTATAGTCGTAGGGAAACCATCTTGTAGTTGCATTTTGAGAAGTCACGGGTGCGATTTTTTAATGTCATCGGCGAGCTTAAACGGTTTTTGAATCTCATACAAAAGCCTTCTTATACCCATGAGTTCAATACGAGTGGGGAGGTGCACTTGTATTGAACTCATAGGTTGAAAATTTTAGTCACCGGTGAGATTAAAAATGCGAACTTTGTGGAAATCTGTGAATATCGGCCATTTTACTCAGCCGGTGACATTCAAAAATCGTACTCCCTCTGGAGTCCAGAGGGTTAAGACGTCCTTTCCATTAAGGGGATATTTATTAGGTATTTTAAATATTATTATTCATTAGGTAAGTATGTATTTAATATTTTTCACAGACGGTATTTTGTGCACAAACTGGCAGACATGCGTACTCTCGATATGCTATGATCATCATTCATAAATTTTTTAGGTAGGTAATGGTATCTAAGTATTCCATTTTGTTTGTATATCTATAAGGTCTAACAAAATTAGGTGAAACTATTTTAAGGGGATGATCAGACCATCAAACTGAACAACTTTCTCTATGGGACCAATATCGAAATCGCAAAAAAAAATCTGCTGTTCTATACAAACCTACTCGACCTAAATGTATGGGACAGCGGATTTTTTTTTCGCGATTTCAATATTGGTCCCATTGAGAAAGTTGTTCAATTTGATGGTCTGATCATCCCCTTAAAATAGTTTCACCTAATTTTGTTAGACCTTATATATTCGCTTTCTAGAAAACTGCTCTTCGAATTTCGATAAAATTTTCAGAGTAGTTTAGGGGGCAAAAAATCTACATATCTTGATAAAATTCCAATTAAAGTCAAAGCAATTTTTAAGCACGGTCAGGAGTGCGATTTTTGAAACTCATTCGCTGAGCTCTGCAGTTGAAACTGTCAAAATTACTATGGAGATATGCATCCTTCTACTGCTGATTTGACTTTCAAAAATCATACTTCAGGAGTGCGATTTTTGAAACTCATTCGCTGAGCTCTGCAGTTGAAACTGTCAAAATTACTATGGAGATATGCATCCTTCTACTGCTGATTTGACTTTCAAAAATCATACTTCAGGAGTGCGGTTTTTGAATCTCATTTGCTGAGCTCAGCAGTTGAAAATGTCAAAATTACTATGGAGGTATGCATCTTTCTACTGATGATTTGACTTTCAAAAATCAAGGAGTTCCATTTTTGAAAGTCAAATCTGCAGTAGAAAGATGCATATCTCCATACATTTTCAACTGCTGAGTTCACGTATGACTTTCAAAAATCGCACTCTTAGAAACCATTTAGCTGTGTATTACGTAATTGTGTAAGATTTCCATTAAAATATTATAGTGTCAATGGTAGAATTAATTTAAGATTTGTAAAGAAATCGTTGAGCCACGGTGATTCGGTTTTCGAAGGAATTCTGACAAGGTATCGTCACAGATATTGGTTTCTAGATTACTTTAATAACTTCGTTTTGTATGGAGTCCTCTTTTTTAAACTGGTCACCCTAATCGACTACCAGCATAGCTACATCAGATAAACAAGAGTGCAACTGTGCATAATTATCTCTATTGTAGGTACCTTACCATACGGACAGCACGCTTCGTGTCACGTGACTTGAGACAGATGGTCTAGAGTTTTCGCAGGCAAATATAAAAACATACCTATGTAGCAGGCACGTATCCAGGGTGGGGTGGGGGGATAAATCCCACCTATCCCCCCCCCCCCCCGAAATCCGAATATTTTTATGGAAAAGTGAGTACAGCATTTACTTTTTTATTGTTTTTCTATGAATATACCCTAAAGACCCCCCCCCCAATAAATGTCCTCCCCTGAAACAACAGTCTCGATACGTGCTAGATTGAAACAATAATTTCATTATTTTGATAGTTAAAATTTAAAGTTATTCCCATTTTTAGTTTGAGGGAAAAATTATTTGTTATCATTTCAGCAATAAATGAAAGCGCTAACGTACTCATGGATACATTTTAATAATCTTGTTTTGGTAGCAAGTAGGGTGAGAGTACCCGTGCCGTGGGTTGACATCGGGTTCAGTAAATTTTAAATTTTACGAACAAAATATTTAATTTTTTGAAAAAAATTTCCTATGTTAATTCGATTCTCCTCTCGATTCTAAACAAACTACTTTCTAGTTTTGCGTTAATTCATTAACACGTTGTATATTTCGATTCCTATTTAGCTTTCTGGCTAATGAGAGTTTTTCTTTTGGTTTTCTAGGGTATCTATAGATGGCGTTACGGTCTGTGTGAATAAAGGTCAAAATTTCAAAAAGTGTTTCTTTAAAATAATAAAGAGGGAGAAGATGATCAAAAAGATGCCAACGCATCTTTTGATTGAATATTTCATTATTTACGAATAATTTTAATGGAAAAAATGAAACTGTTTACGTCTGACATGGTTGTATGGGCTCGATCCCTTGGCCTTTAAAAAAAAGGCATGCACAGTTTATTATTGCGGCACTGACAACCATTCTGCTATTAGCACGTTAAAATTATTATTGTTTCATTGAAAATCACATTGCTAATTTCAAGAAATCTCCGCCTCTTGTCTTTGAAGGCCGATTGGAGCCAAAGTAACCCCATTAAGTACTACTTTTTTTAAATGATTATGAAAGCTGAGAGTCTGAAGAAGTTTTTAGACCTGGAGTGCGATTTTTGAATCTCATACGTTGAACTCAGCAGTTGAAAATGTATGGAGATACGCATCTTTCTACTGCTGATTTGACTTTCAAAAATCGCACTCCTGGAGTATGATTTTTGAAAGTCAAATCAGCAGTAGAAAGATGTAAGAAAAGTGTAGAAAGATGGAAGATGTAGAAGAATGCAAGTAAAAAGATGCATATCTCCATAGTAATTTTGAAATTTTCAAGTGCTGAGCTCAGCGAATGAGATTCAAAAATGGCACTCCTGCTTAGAAATGATGAGGTCACCTGTTTAGATTTTTAAATGCGAGTTGAAAATTTAAGTCATAATTAACAGAACGTAAATTTTTCACTTTACACTATAATTTTCATGACTTTCATCAAAGTTGCGAAACCGATTATTTTATCCATAAAAGATAAACTCTTGAAGATTAATTAGCAAAAAAGAAAATTTGAAAAAGTCTTTCAGTTTTTTTTTTGGAAATGTTTTAATTTGTCGAGATAGAGAATTCTCTACAATTCAGAAAAAAAAATCATAAGTCGAAAACTGCAAAAAATCGTAGAACATACATGCGGGTGTTTCGGGTGCCCCAAAGGGTGCTCTGTCCATGAACTTCTGCTTGAAATATTTTTTTGGGACACCCTGTATATCTCCATAGTGATTTTGACATTTTCAACAGCTGACCTCAGCGAATGAGATTCAGAAATCGCTCTCCTGATCATCCCCTTAAAAATGTGTCAGCATTATTAAGAAGGACCCTGTATGTATATAGTTTTGTGATTTTAAGAGTATGTTTTGAAAACAAATTCTACAAATAAAACAACCACGAGCTATGAACCCGGTTATAGTTGTTATTCACACGATACTTATCTAGGATCTAGAGCTTCTGTCCACGTTTATTACATCTCAGTGCGATTTGTTTTATTTTATTACTTGAATGTTTGTGTTTTGAATATCAACACCAACAGAGAGAAGCGAGGATAAAGCTGTAGATTTAACAAATTCTTCTAGGTAATGTAGTATGTTGGCTCTTTCCTTGACAGATAATATCTTCCTTGTCATAAAGAAAGCAGTTCAATGACTCTATCATTTCGTCCATTCTTATTCGTAGTTTCGTCCATGATTTATTCTATACTAATAATGGTAAAAAATGACATTTAGCCCAGTCATTTTACAGAGTTTTGTTAGGTTAGGTTAGGTTAGGTTAGGTTAGGTAGGGAGTAATTATTAATTGAATTTTTAAACTGTAACCGGCACCATTTAGTGATAAAAAAATCTTAAAACATATTAAAAAAAATTCGCTACGCAACATAGAAATCCAAAATTTGTGTCTCAGAAGGCTTTTAATTTTAAATTTATAATATTAATACCAATATTTAACAATATAAATTATTTTTGAGCAATAAAATAGTCATTGAAATTTAAAAAATGACGTATTTATTAGAAGATACGAATATATTTTTCAAAACTTTCTAAGTAGGTAGACAAAAATATTTACACCATGTTTGAAGTATGTGTATAATGTCATAAATATGTGAAAAAAAAATATACCATCAGGTTTTTTAGAACGAGATAATAGCTAAATTTTAAAATTGGAACTGTTGCTGACATGATTTTTTTTTAATTTTGTTACATTTTTAGTCTCAAATTTGTTCTTCAATATTATACCGAAAAAAATATCAATTATCAATTAGTCCCGGCTTAAACCGTATAATGACTGGGCTAATTAGTCATTGGTCATA
Source organism: Agonopterix arenella (assembly GCA_927399405.1). Classification (NCBI taxonomy): domain Eukaryota; kingdom Metazoa; phylum Arthropoda; class Insecta; order Lepidoptera; family Depressariidae; genus Agonopterix; species Agonopterix arenella. Next base: position 14,959,227 of record OV656708.1, on the reverse strand, counting down.
ATCGACTAGGCCAACACTTACTCTACAGGGTGTTAGAATAAACAGTTGCATTACTTTAAAGTGATTTTACAATCACCTAATCGATTTTACCCATGATACTCAAGAACTTTCCCTAAAAAACCTCGCAATATTTTTTTCTACTTTTCATACAAACGTAATGCAAACATCCTGTTATAGAATCAAAGTCGAAAGTCGTTTTTTCTGATTTCGATGTTGTTCCCATAAAGAATTTTGTTCAGTTTGATGATCTGATCAACCCCTTATAAAACCGTCAGCATATTAAGAAGGACCCTGTATACCTACCCATACTTTGGAAAACGCGACTAGGAATTTAATCTTCGTGTGATAGTGATATGATAACGTTGGTTTCGGGAAAAACGCGTTGGTTTTGGAAATTATTGCGTGTGTGAAAAAAAAGCGATTGGGTAAAAACCGCTTGAAGAAAAGCGCGACTGGAATTTTTCACTAAATATTTGAGAAAAAATTTGGGTAAATTACATAATTATACAGTCCCATCTCCTCTCTCATATAACACCTTGACACGTAATTTCCACCCCGAAGCCTCTAAAATTAAATGTAAAGTTTTGGTTGGTATTTGTAAAAAAAATTCCTGTCATCCTCTAAATATACCACAGATCACTGAAATATACCTTACTAGTGTGAGTTCTCGGGTACAGGGTCATTCTTAAATTATGCTGACAGTTTTGAATGGGGATGATCAGACCATCAAACTAAACAACATTCTGTATGGAACAAAAAATCTGCTCATCTGCTCTGTCAGCATAAAACATACGGCACGGTCAGCATAATTTTTAAGAGGATAATCCGACCATCACACTGAACAACTTTCTCTATGGGACCAACATCTAAATCACGAAAAAGAAATCAGCTGTCACATAGGTAGATAGACATTTGGGTTGACTCGATCACGGAATAATATAATAATATGTAAGAGTAAGTAGGATTGCAGTATTGTATGGAACAGCAGAGTTTTTAAAATTTTTTCTCGGTTTTGGCTGCATAGTGAATGTTGTTCAGTTTGATGGTCTCAAGCACCCCTTTAAGTATTATTTATAAGGTGTTTTGTTACCTAAAGTATTGAGATGTCTGAAATCATAAAAAAATACGTCTAAAAAACACCCAATGATGGCAGACGAAGACCTATTCAGTACCTACCTAAAGCTCATTTTAATAGCAAAAGCGATTATAAACTCAAACAGCCGGCACCCCACGACACGTTACAGCGCGTCGGCGTCGGGACAGCGCCAGGCGCCGGGAGCGGCGCGACGTCGCGGCGCCTTTACCCTCCTTGCTGGCCCAGCGGTCGTACTTGAGAAACTCGATTGAGCTGTCTTTTTTACCATACCATACTGCCTACTAGAGGCGACACACGACAAAGAAATTTCATGTACGAAACGAGGTAGGATGAATGCGGGCGGGTGAAAGAGAATCTAATGATTTCTTATCTTATTATGGTGAGGTGCAAGCCAGCAACATTTCAACCCAATGGGATCTTTTGTGTTGGCCCCTACGTATTAATTTCTTCAACCTTCAAAAACGTGGTAAATGAGGGAGATAATTCCGTTGAGGGTTTAGATAACCTTTTTCAAGGAGACACTGTCTTGGCGGCTTCGTGACTGTGAAGTCACAAAGGATATATCCTACTATCCTACTCCTACTAATATTACAAAGTATGGATGGATGTTTGTTACTCTTTCACGTAAAAACTACTGAATGGATTTTAATGAAACTTTACAATAATATAGCTTATACATAAGAATAACACATAGACTACAATTTATAAAGATATTGTGTGAATTATCCAGACGAAGCGCAAACGAAGTCGCGGCCACCAGCTAGTGTTTATATAACACCGAAGTTTTTGTCAACCCAACTAAAACTCTCTAAAGTCTAAACAATGACAACGACTCTCTTTTTATCAAACTCAGGTTTCTTAACACTGAAAAGTGAATATTGTATGTAATCTCTCAACTCCCCAAAAATATATTTTTGTTAACCAACGCCGAAGTTTTTGTCAACCCAACTCGAACCTCTCTAAACAATGAACATCGACACATCAAGCTATACAAAACCAAAATCAGCTGGCCGCGCGTAGGTCGAGTAACATATAACATCCCGCGTCCAGCTTATGTTGGTTTTGTATAGCTTGATGTGTCGCCGTTTGTACATAAATTATTTGCTAATCTCCCAATTCCCCAAAAACATTGTTTTGTCAACCAACGCCAAAGATTTTGTCAACTCAACTCAAACTCACTAAACAATGAATCGAGATCCCTTAGTAGTCATTAAACAAGTTACCCCATATAATCGTACATATTTGTAGACATTTCATACGGGGTACATAGCGGGGTCGCGGGCGGGGGCGTGCGTAAATTACACATTTTATTCAAAATTAATTTGACGTAATAAAAGGTAGGTGTAATAATCAACCGTTACGTGGGGGTTATGGGGTATTAGGTCATTGCTGTCTGTAGGGAAATTAGGGAAATTTACTGTTTGTTATTGGTTATTGTGAGCTAGGCGCGAACCCTAATTAACGTTGTCGAAAACATATATATATACATATACGGGGTGTCCGGTAAGTAATGGATAACTCTGTATGATTGAGAAAATGGATTTTCATGTCCAGTAAAAGTGCCACGGTTTTCGAGATATTTGGACTTTACATTTTTTTCTGGAATTTAGAACCTGTGTCACTCTTTTGACCGTCATGGCTACAAAATAAGATATTTTTGCAGTCTGATTTTTGAATAAAATACTCTGAAAGTGGTGCTATCAGACATGTATGAGAAAGTTAGTGTTGCTTGGGTCGTTCTTTTACAAAAAGAATCTTAAACTCAAAATTAAACTTTTCCTGGAATTTTCACCCTAGTTCGAGCAAGTGTGGCCTAAAAAAAAATTATGGAGACCAGGGTGGCCAACTTTCTCAAAAGTATTTAATGCAGATTTCGAAATAGTACACTACATGCTATTTGTTTCTTTAAAAATAAAGATATTGCTACGAGTATTTCAACTGAAAACGAACTATTTCTGCTAAAACGAAATTTCATTTAAAATGAGTTTAATACGAGGAGTGCGATTTTTGAAACTCATGCGCTGAGCTCAGCAGTCCAAAATGTCAATATTACTATGGTCGATATGCATCTTTCTTCTGCTGGTTTGACTTTCAAAAATCATACTCCAGGAGTGCGATTTTTGAAAGTCAAATCAGCAGTAGAAAGATTCGTATCTCCATAAATTTTCAATTGCTGAATCTCATTCGCTGAGTTCAGCAATTGAAAATGTCAAAATAACTATGGAGATATGCATCTTTCTACTGCTGATTTAACTTTCAAAAATCATACTTCAGGAGTGCGATTTTTGAAAGTCAAATCAGCAGTAGAAAGATGCATATCTCCATAATTATTTTGACATTTTAAACTGCTGAACTCAGCGAATGAGATTCAAAAATCGCACTCCGCGGTGTAAGAAAAAGTTTAATTAACCTTTAAAGGCTTTAAAGGTTAATGATGAACCACATACTCTACCCGTCAAAATGAACAACGTTTACTATAGGAGCAACCTGTCAGAACAAAAAAAGTCAGCTGTCTCATACATTTGAGTCGTGTAAGTATTGCAGTTTTGTATGGAATAGTTGATATTTATTTGCAGGTTTGCTCCCATAGAAAAAGTTGTTCAGTTTGATGGGTAGAGTATGTGGTTTAAAGGTTAATTATACTTTTCCTTACACCCTGTATAACGTTAACACCACATCCTGTATGCTAACAGTACCTAAGTTAGAATGTTTCAAAACAGGAAAATCCTGCGAATCAGGAATTTTCCTGTTTTGAAACATTCTAAATTCAGTCTAATAATTATTGTCTACAATCGGAGAGGCGGATTTACCTACGTAATCGGAGCTACAACGGTTTCCTTATGAATTCCGACATACGGAAAATCCTTTTCAGTAGTTGTTGTTGGGACCGATACTGACCCTAAAATACAAGTATCATTTTTGCATTTTAATTAAAATTAAATAAACGAATGGTAATTATCGTTAACGTATTAAGGCTGGGCCACACAGAGTGCAACTGCAGAACGGGTGCAGGCGGGCAGTAGTTGTAAACTATGGAATTATATGCGAGGTGTCACACTCCGGCTACCGTTCCGCAGCTGTTCCGCAGCCGCGCCGGACTGCATTCAGTGTGACACCTCGCATATAATTCCATAGTTTGTTATAGTAAGTTGGTTTTGTATAGCTTGATGTGTCGCCGTGTGTACCTCGACGATCAAATCGTTTTTATTTTCCATAGAGAAATTACGCGCTTACTCTATGGTATTTACTTACGCCGCCGGACGCATCGCATCGCATCGCTCAGTAAGGATTACTCTTTATATTCCAAGAAGATAATACAGACTCCCTTACAAAATTATTACAAACTCCAGTAACCACTCACATGCCCAAAATAGACTAAATTATCTGAAAAATCGGTTTTAGCAAGCGCCGGCGACGATGCTTTCAGAGCATGAGTCACGACGGTGGCGCCGCGAGATTTATTGCGGACAGTCGTGGTAACTAAACGGATTTATAGAGATGGGGGGAAAAACGAAGAAAGGTAGAGTTAAAAAGGGTTTTGTGTTAGAAGAGCGTGTAAAAAAAAAACAAAAAGTTAATTAGGTGGGACAAGAAACGTGTTTCTTTTACAAGGTATTTTGTTTTTAAAACTAGGTGTGATAATTCAAAAAAAAAAAAAAAATATTATTCAAAATAATATCACATAGATAGCTTTTCGACGTCATTTTTTGAGTCTACCACCGCGTCGGAAGGTGTTTCGTTGAGAGAAGATGCGGCCAGAAACTCTACAACACACATCTTTTTAACAAAACAAAATATACAAAGTACAATTAAAATATAATATTGCATTCAATAGAGTACCTAACATTGTCAAGACCAGACATTTTGGTCATTCAAATAGTCATCGAGTTTATAGTAGCCTTTTTACAGAGGACTTGTTTAACATGGGACTTAAACTTTCTGTCTGGCAAGTTTAGAATATCCTCTGGTATCTTATTATAATAGCGTATACAGTGCCCCATGAAAGATGTGACCTTTGAAAATGTGGGGATACTAATTTATTTTTATTTCTTGTATTGTATTTATGAACGTCACTGTTTTTGGGAAAGAGATACAAATCTTTCCGAACGTATAAAATATTTTCGTAAATATATTGACTGTAGAAAGTCAAGATACTGATATCTTTAAAAAGATATCGTAGTGAATCTCGACAACGCAGATTATAAATAGCTCGAATTGCCCTCTTTTGAAGGATAAAGATCGCCTCAACATCTGCAGCACGGCCCCACAGCAAAATACCATAAGACATGATACTATGGAAGTAGCTGAAGTATACAAGTCTTGCAGTAGCTATATCAGTTAGCTGTCTAATTTTTCGAACCGCATAAGCTGCCGAGCTCAGCCTACCCGCTAGGGTTTCTATATGTGGACCCCATTGCAGCTTCGAGTCAATCTTTATCCCTAAAAATACAGTAATAGTGTATACTTTAGGGTTAAACCACTAATAATAAAAACCGGCCAAGTGTGGGTCGGGCTTGCGCTAAAGGTCCTGGAGAAAACAAATTTTTGTTGGTAATATTGTATGGTGCTCCGTCCGTACCACCCAATGGTGGTACGGACGGAGCCCGCCGTACGCGAGTCTGACTCGCAATTGGCCGATTTTTAATTAAATTGAGAAGCTTCAAAAATTAGGATGCGCTGCTAAGATAGGAGCCAATAGACAACTCTAAAACCACCCAGCTCTTCACTACGCAAGCCACCGTGCGTATTCCTGAAATAAACCCAAGTAGCACCGCTGCAAAAGGAGCATCGGAACAATTGGCACTCTTTATTGGTGCCAGATGTGCTTCGGGACTGTTTTAACGGCGGTCACTGTGTGTTTTTTGTCATCACGTTCTGCGTCTTGAGTCACACCTCTAATTAAAACTGTCCAGGGGTTTGTCAGTTGCGGGCTGCAAGCTCTGGGGCCGTATTTTTAAGCTCTTGTTTTTGTTAGTGTTTTTCCTTAGACGATACTGGCACCTGCAAATTCGAGGAATACCTCACTGCATGTTATACGCATCACCAAGTTCCGCAGAACGGCCAAGCCATTATTAACTTATTTAGTAGGTACCTATAAGTGTAGGTACCTACCTAAAACATTCTTTGATCATGATCTGGACTTACTTAAGGCTAGGCTCTACATGAGATCTCAAGAACTTACCTATCCATACTTATAGTCTAAGAGCGTGCCCTTGGCAACCCTACCTCATCTAGTAGCAAGATGCGACCTATCTATGGGTTGTAGCACATGAGAAAGGTACGTAAAGGTACGAGATACCCATCTTTCTACTGCTGATTTGACATTCAAAAATCATTCTCCAGGAGTGCGATTTATGAAAGTCAAATCAGCAGTAGAAAGATGCGTATCTCCATACATTTTCAACTGCTGAGTTCAACGTATGAGATTCAAAAATCGCACTCCAGTGCTATTAAGGTACAAGTAACTTCTAAGCTTGTATAGAAGAAATCGCTTTTAGCGCTAAGACCGCCTTGTTTTGTATCTTCTGTATTTCTTTACGGTATATTTTGCTGAGTAGGTAAACCTGTTTCGTTTGATTAATTGAAAATGAGTTGATAAGATAAAAAGCAAGCGTCCTTTGTGTTCTATAGAAGCTAGAATGCAGGTACAAAGTGTGTCCAGATAAAACAAAGCAACTCAAAGGGAAATGAGATTAGATAACGATAATCGCACTCTCCGTTCCATTCCGATCATACCAATGTGATATCATATCATGCTGGCCTTGTTTACACTATGCGACCTCACTTTTATCTCTATTACGTGCAAAAACTCACGACTATATTTTATTTCAGGGTGATCAGATCACTGATTAACCATACCTACAGCAAGAGTAGACAAGAATTGTGGATGCCACTTTATGTTTTGTTTGTTTAAATCACCCATAAGCTGGCAAGACCGACCTACATGTGGGTAATTTCTGGAGTGCGATTTTTGAAACTCATACGTTGAACTCAGCAGTTGAAAATGTACAAATTACTATGGAGATATGCATCTTTCTACTGCTGAATCGACTTTAAAAAATCTCACTCCTGGAGTATGATTTTTTAAAGTCAAATCAGCAGTAGAAAGATACATATATCTCCATAGTAATGTTGACATTTTCAACTGCTGAGTTCAAAGTATGAGTTACTATGGAGATATGCATCTTTCTGCTGCTGATTTGGAATTCAAAAATCATACTCCAGGAGTGCGATTTTTGAAAGTCAAATCAGCAGTAGAAAGATGCGTATCTTCATACATTTTCAACTGCTGAGTTTAACGAATGAGATTCAAAAATTGCACTCCTGGAGTGCGATTTTTGAAAGTCATATGTTAAACTCAGCAGTTGAAAATGTCAAAATTACTTCGGAGATATCAAGGAGACATGCATCTTTCTAGTGCTGATTTGACTTTCAAAAGTCGCACTCCTGGAGTATAATTTTTGAAAGTTAAATCAGCAGTAGAAAGATGCATATCTCCATAGTAATATTGACATTTTCAACTGCTGAGCTCAGCGAATGAGATTCAAAAATCGCACTCCTGATCGAATGGTGTCTCCGTTTTCAACTCTTTTTTGCCAAGCTGTACCTAACGTCCAACTTAATATGCTGTCGGTTTATTAAAAAAGGATGATTAGAAATGAACAACTTTTTCTATGGTACCAACATCCGGAGCAAATTTTCAGCCCAACAAAATGTGAGTCAACGTTTCCTCCATAGCAACAGCTGCCTCTCTCAATATCGCGAAATAAAACAAACATAGATATCGTGTGTAATTGGCGTCAGGAGTTGGAGGCGAGCCAGCCAGGGTGACTGGTCGGTGGACGGAACCTAACGCTTCCGTGGAAATGCACTGCCGACACGTACCCTGTGGACTACTACTACTTTTGGTGATTGTAAGTAAAGATAAAGACTCACAAAAAAAAGAGAAGAAAATATATATCAAGTAACAGGTTTCGAAGGGCAGCCAGCCGACCCTTCAAACCGATCGACGTTGTTACTTAGGTACTGTTAATGAACAGCACCTAAATAATCAACGTCGATTTATATTAATGTCCACAACATTAAAAAATTTCGAGCTTGCTTCGCTCGCTTCAGCTCTTGGTTTAACACGTTCCGGGACAGTGACCGGCTATAGACGTGATAACAATAAAAGTTCTATTGTGTCTCGTTCACTGTCCCGGAACGTGTTAACTGGAAAGAGTCTGATCACGGAGCTCCGTGAGCCCGATCCACAATTGATCGAACTGCGACTGGCTCGCTCGCTTCAGCTCTTGGTTTAACTGGAAAGAGTCTGATCACGGAGCTCCGTGAGCCTGATCCACAATTGATCGAACTGCGACTGGCCTACTTTTTATTTCAGTAAAATTTCGAGCTCGCTTCGTTCGCTCTGATACCATTCTAACTAATTTTGTAACTCTATAGATGCGCAGCAGAGAGGTATTGATACCCAATCATTTCGAGGGTTCAAGGGTTCGAATCCGCATGGACGAAATGACATGTAGTGTAGGTACCAATGAATTTTTCTAACTTATAATATCTACGTTATAACGAATGGTCTCAAACGGTGAAGGAAAACTAAAAAGTCTACCAATCCGCATTGGGCACGCGTGGTGAACTAGGAGGCCCGTTTCAGATATATTCGATTCGGATGTGACACTAGTCATCTGAAAATAATAACAATAATGTTTTAGTCTTCCAATCTGGGAAAACCATTCTCCGAAACATCTTACATACCCTTCCCAACAAGGGTACTGGAGTGCGATTTTTGAATCTCAAACGTTGAACTCAGCAGTTGAAAATGTATGGAGATACGCATTTTCTTACTGCTGATTTGACTTTCAAAATTCATACTTCAGGAGTGCGATTTTTGAAAGTCAAATCAGCTGTAGAAAGATGCACATCTCCATAGTTATTTTGACATTTTCAACATCTGAGCTCAGCGAATGAGTTTCAAAAATCGCACTCCTGGCTAAGTAGGAGTCAAGCGATCCCTTGCTGGTTTCTGTGGTCAGTAGTATCTGTGGTCGCTCAAATCAGTTTCGACTCCTAAATCCGCTGGCAGAGTGACAGAGCGATGAGAAAGAGACCTTGAACAATTTATGGGTTGTTTTCTGAAGTGATTCACTTGAAGGTGTTTATTGCCCGCACGGATTGGCCCGTTTGTTGAAATACAGTCCTCTTCCACGAATGTGTTAATATCTGTGCGACAATGCCGCATAATGTTCATTTCTACAGGGTGTAAAATTGTATGCTTTACATATAAACAGAGTGCTTCAGACCATCAAACTGAACAACTTCAACCATGGAGACAATATCGACAAAAAAGTTCGAGTCGTAGTTACTAGTAAGTAGTTTTGTTACTACTTTTTTCAGTAGATTTTTTTTAAACCACCAATAAAAAAAACATTCAACTAATTTCAAGAACCAAGACCACATGAATGGATTCAAAAAGTGATGAATGAAGCGTCAATTGAAATGACTTCCCAGTAAAAGTTTCATAACATCCGATTTTGACACTAAAAACTACAACTCTTATTACAAAGAAGTAAAGTTCAAAATCGTAGAGTATAATAGAATGTAGCCAATGGGACAGTTGCCAGGACTCAGAGCTGATGAAAGCATTGTAAATAAATAAATGTGATGCAATAGGGTAGATGTGAATTTTCTAGAAATTTTTTTCCTGTAGTTTTAGGAAGTCCTTCGTTTTCTTTCAGTGATTCAGATATTTAAACAGGTGCATTTAAATTTACTTACGAGCTTCTTAATTATTTCTTGCCGGGGCTTGCACGAGGCGACTAAGGCACGTTATCACGAGTAAAGGGTTTATTCCCTTTAAATATTACTACTAGATGTGGTGCAAAATCTAGGGGGTGCTTCAGACTAAACAACTTTCACTATCCAGGTTCTAGCTATCGAGCCAACATATCTCCCGGGAGAATATTTAGTTAAAATACCCCTAAGGAGGGAAAGAGTTTAGGTGTTCGCATCAGTCGGGCTAGCATGCCATGCACGTCAAAGCGACAAAACGAGAGAAAACGTTATGCGCGCTTATTTGGCATTCGTAAAGTAACAAAAACAAAGGCACATCAGGAGTGCGATTTTTGATTCTCATTCGCTGAGTTCAGCAGTTGAAAATGTCAAAGTTACTATGGAGATATGCATCTTTCTACTGCTGATTTGACTTTCAAAAATCATACTCCAGGAGTGCGATTTTTGAAAGTCAAGTCAGCAGTAGAAAGATGCGTATCTCCATACATTTTCAACTGCTGATTTCAACGTATGAGATTAAAAAATCGCACTCCTGGCACATCTCGATTTTTCTCGTTTTGTCGGGGTCGCACACTAAGTCCCATATCGCATAATTGTATCTACCAACCTACGTAGTGAATTGCACTCGCAAGTGTGGGTGGTTCACAGAATTTATAGCACTAGGGTCCCAATCAGTCTACAGACAAGTTGGAGAGGAGCCCAAATAGCTCTAATAATAATTGAACTCTATTTCTGATCTATCGAAAGCTGATGGGTAATGTTCGTTCGCTGTCAAACGTCATTCTTCTTTTTAGAACAAGGTTATTAAATAAGTACCTATATTAATTTGCATTTAATAATAATATCCTAATCGTTAGTACCAGTAAGTAAAGAGGCAATGGTCGGGGCACATCGCTCGCAGAACCGGAGTGCGATTTTTGAAACTCATTCTTTGAGCTCAGCAGTGGAAAATGTCAAAATTACTATGGAGATAATCATCTTTATACTGCTGATTTGACGTTAAAAAATAGCACTCTTTAAATTTTAATATTTCCATAATAATTTTAATATTTTCAACTGCTGAGTTCAAAGTATGAGTTTCAAAAATCGCAGCACAGGAGTGCGATTTTTGAAAGTCAAATCACCAGGAGTGCGATTTTTGAATCTCATTCGCTGAGTTCAGCAATTGAAAAAGGCAAAATAGCTATGGAGATATGCATCTTTCTACTGTTGATTTGACTTTCAAAAATCATACTCCAGGAGTTCGATTTTTGAAAGTCAAATCAGCAGTAGAAAGATAAATATCTCTATAGTTATTCTGACAATTTCAACTGCTGAGCTCAGCGAATGAGATTCAAAAACCGCACTCCAGTAAGTCCCATCCCAAAGTTCAAAATGTGAATGCAATCAGCATTCACATTTTGAACTTTTTGTGACACATTAACATAAGTTACCTATGGTATGTTGTACTTTCAGGTAAATAAAGTATCAGACAGTCGAAATTCATATAAAATATTGTAATCGGATGACCTTGTCGAGGCCCTTGACAGCTATAAGCCGAACCACGCCGCATGGCAGGGCTGGCATGGGTAAACAAATCATTTATTTCTGAGTTAAAATGTCATAGCCTTGAATAGATTAGTTTCCTATTTATTTATTTAATAAATAAGACGTTAATCATGTTAATGACGGCCCGTTACCCCGTTAGTCCGTATACTTGCCTGCTGATCCGAGACTGCGGGTTCGAATCCCGTAAAAAAATCAAATCAGTCAAATATTTGTGCGTTTGATGATTGAATATTTTGGTACCCGAATCATGTAGGCTAAACAGTTGCATTACTTTAATGGGTGATTGTACCGATAATACTGAAAAACTTTCCTAAATAATCTTATAGGAAATTTGCATAAAAAACTGACTTTTCATACAAACGTTCCAGTAGCTTATTGCATTTAGCAGTACTCTGTGCATTTAGTAAGGAAAGTCCATAATTTTATTTGGGAATTTCATATGAAATTCCCAAAAAAAATTATGGATGAGGGATTGTACCCATGATGCTGAACAAATTTCACGAAAAAACCTATGTAGGTTTCATAGGGAAATTTGTTCAGCATCATGGGCACAATCACCCCTTAAAATAATGCAACTGTTTACCCTAACACCCTGTATAGGTGTATGTAGGTTGGTATTCTATATTGTTGTCAAGTCCGTGCTAGATTCAGGTAGGTACTTTCAAAGGGACTTCCCAGGATAAATCCCCAAATATCCACCCGTGTTCTGAAGAACGCATTTCATTTTACAAAAGAGTTGATTACTAAAAAACTAAAAAGTTAAAAAATAATATTGCAGCCGATGACTTTTTCGTTCGCATCATAAGAACATTAATTTGTTTAATCGAAGTCGCTGTCAAGCCGGTACGATTCGCGACAGCGCTTGCATTAGTTTTTTGGCTTGGCTTGACACCGACTTCTATAAAACAAATTAATGTTTTTATGATGCGAACGAAAAAGTCATCGGCTGCAATATTATTTTTTAACTTTTTAGTTTTATTGAAGGCGGTGTTAATTTTTTGTTAAAATTTCACAATTTTCAGTGGTGAATTCATTATTTCAATTTAATAGTGCACTAGCCGGCACTACGATTTTCAAAGGTTCCCCTCGATTTCTCTGGGATGCCATCATAAGATCGTGGGCTGCAATCGCGGTAAATATTTGGTGATTGAACCTTTATGGGACTACGTACGAACCAAAACTTTTAACACATTTGGTTTTGCGCTAATCGCGGTACAGCGTTAGAGCCGTTTTGACAGATCGCTCAGACGTTATTGGCTGTCAGTTACATAGCGTTGAGCGCGACTGCGCGATCCGGAATTCAGCACAGATGAATATTAATTGGATTGTAATGTGATTAGAACTGAAATTGGATAAGAATAGAACTTCGATGTTTTAACTTAGCGCAATAGGGCACCTGGTTTCCTTATCATGGTACCACCCTTGGGATATCTTCTTTCTAACAAAAAAAGAATCATCAAAATCGGTTCAAACGACGAAGTTATCCACGAACACACATAAATTATATATATATATATATATATATATATATATATATATATATATACGGTCGAATTGAGAAACCTCCTCCTTTTTTGAAGTCGGTTAAAAATAAATATTGGAAGCAATATGAGGTTGTCAGCCCTAAGTCCACCCTCACCCCAATCAACCTACATAACCCCTGAACTTACCCTTGTCTTACATACAATACCCCACTAATTGTAAATATATGTTACAAACAAAAACCTTTTTTGTATGTAACATTGTCTGTAAGTAAATGCATGCATGGGTAGATAGGAGTGCGATTTTTGGATGTCATCGTTGAACTCAGCAGTACAAAATTAATTTCAAAATTACTATGGAGATATGCATATTTCTACTGCTGATTTGACTTTCAAAAATCATACTTCACGAGTGCTATTTTTGAAAGTCAAATCAGCAGTAGAAAGATAAATATCTCCATGGTAATTTTGACATTTTCAACCGCTGAGCTCAGCAAATGAGTTTCAAAAATCGCATTCCAGCAGTAGAAATATGCATATCTCCATAGTAATGTTGTCATTTTCAACTGTATAGTTCAACGTGTGAGTTTCAAAAATCGCACTCCCGGACCTCAAGATTTTAGTTTCCATACCTCTACCCTCTACTATGTAGTAATAGATACTTTTTCTTATACTGTGCCTCTACGCAACGCGCCACCGACACGCTCTCTTCCACCAATGAAAACAGGAAAAAAATCGGCTGTTCCTAGAAAACGACAACCGCAACTCGAACCAAATGAAGCTAAAAATTTAAGTTTACACGTTGTATAATAATTCCTCAAAACACATTATTATTGTTTCGTTACATATGTCCTTATCCGTCGCAACGCGCCTTTATTTCTCGGAACAAGCGTGTCGGTCGCCAATACGCATTGCCTGCCAAATTTTGGCTCTCACCCCAACTCAGGGGATTATGGTTCCTGACATACGCTCACGCACGCCCCTTTGCTCTTTTTGGGGTTTAGAAATGCAAAGCAAAGGTATAATATAATTAAGTAAGAATTAAATTAAGTAGGTACCTTAAGTTTAACAGTAGGTATGCAAATAGGTTTTTATTTTCGTGATCATATTTTCTGATGCAGTCATCTAAGATGACGATAAGAGTGCTCATGTACGGCCGAAACTTTTATTCGGATATTCAAATAAAAGAGTTTATTACCTTTATCTCATTGCCTTCATCCAATGTTATTTTCCGTAAATTTTAGTAACAATAAAACTACGAACTTTAAAACTGAATGCTAGCTCCATCTAGTGTGGAGTAGAAGTAATTAAAACGCAACAGTGCCATCTGCCGATGGGTAGCACTACTAAAAAGTTTTTTTTTTACAATCTTGTTTGAGGTTTGGAATCCTGTCATTCGATCCGTACCTTTTTTTTATTGAGTAAACATTATTCTATCGAGTGACGAGAAGTCATAATTCAAACTAAGTAGGGTCAAAAATGTAAGGATTTTGACATAAGGGGTTCGAACTAACGTAGTAGAAAGAGAATGACTAGAAAAGGCATTAAAATAATAATAGTCGCTAAAACGAGACAGGGCTATACGCTAATTGCATTGAGTGAGTAAGAGAAAATCTATGTTGTTTGTCCCTTTCTGCGGATGCGGTATTTTTAGTGACTAAGTTAAAATTGCTTACAAAATCTTGCAATTTAGGCAAAGGTGCGATTTTTCATACATTTTTGTAGTAATATCTTTATCTCTTTACAGTATACGGGGTCAGCGGATCTATAAAATACTCAATCAACGCCACAGGTAATCTGTGATCAACGCTAACACCCGTACGGGTGCAAGTACTACTTAGGAATGAGAGATATATTAAGTTACTTTATGAATGAGAGCTTAATCTGTTCCACACGCACAAACCAAGTGAAATCCAGTACGACGCCCTACCTAGCGTGTTGCGCGTGATGCAGCTATATCATTCCTTTTATCTCGTTTGTTCGTGCGCAAATAGAACAAGAGCGAAGACACGATAGCGCTGTATCACGCTGCCATATTACGGCGGTAGGCAGTTATATTGTGAGATGTGTTATGCCGTCTGAGCGGCAAGATATTTTGGATAAAATGATCTTGTTATCCATGTTTCTTTAGAGAATTCAGCATTTTCCCTTGCTTTGATTCAACTCAAAGTTTGAACCAATCATTGAACTCATCATATAAAACGCATCGTGTTAATATTTTTTAAATGGCAACATTTTATTTGTCTATGGTTTACGTCGTTCATTTTGACAGGTGGGCACATCCGGCCCACGACTTATAAAAAGGGCCTTTTCAAAGCGTACGCCATTGCTGGCGTATGGTAGTTTATAATACAAGAAGGAAAATCATAAACCATCCAATATGGTGAGTATTTAACTTCATCGTTGTGTTCAGGAAAGAGTAGCTGTGTATCCGCGCTAACGTTTCCCGTGATTATTTCCCGTAAATCGCGTAAAACTCATAAATAAAACTTGGTCTTTCGCACGATCATCGTCTTTGTGATCGGATGACGTTTTCACAGTGAAGCGGTGGAATATCAAAGTGTTTGTGATACGGACTGTAAAATCTAACAAATATACTGCAAGAATAAATAAATTGAACATGAATCTTGAAAGTGTAGAAGAAATGAAACGTGTGTAAAAGTTGACAAGTAGAAACATCTGTGTTGTGTCAGCGATGAATTTGTTGATGAATTTTTGGTTTTGTGCAGGTGAATTTCACGGTAGACGAGATCCGTGGGATGATGGACAAGAAGAGGAACATCAGGAACATGTCCGTTATCGCCCACGTCGACCACGGCAAGTCGACGCTGACCGACTCTCTGGTCTCGAAGGCGGGGATCATAGCCGGCGCCCGAGCCGGTGAGACCCGCTTCACCGACACCCGCAAGGATGAACAGGACAGATGTATCACCATCAAGTCTACGTAAGTCATTTTTTTTTTTAATTAAAATCACCACATGGTGCAATAACCCTAATTTTTTTTTGTTTCTTTTTTTGGTTAGGCACAACGCCCGGGACTTCGTGTAGAAAGTCCTAGAAAATCTATATTTATTTACTAATAAAAAAAGCAAATATACATATTGCACAATGTTATTATTTACCACAGAACAGAGAATCATTAGAAATTGTATGATGACTAATGAATTCAAGAACAACAGTATCAAAAACTTATCTAATTCTAAAATCTTATCTTCATAAGTCTTTTGAATGAAACTTTTTAAAATGGTCATAGTGACTTTACAACTTTTTTCTGAATGTAATGAAGGAACCTATGCAGGGGTCAACCCGTATAAATTATACGCAGGATGCACCTAGGTGCTACTTCTATCAAGGCAGAGCCGCCAGAGTTGATAGATTTAACTTAAGTTGATTCGTTGAAAATCATACAGTTAAAGACAGTTTTATTTAACAATACACTCATGAATTGAATAAAACTAGTCTTTATTACTATAACCTTTTTATAACGGTGTCAGAACCGAATGGCAACTCTTTACACAGTACAAGAACTCTGTGCCAAGAAGTTACTTTCTTCTTAGTCGTAGCCTCATGGCTACAGTTGAAGAAAATTGTAAAATACACTCATGAATTGAATGAAACTTTTTTAGCATATGCTCATGACTATATTCCCCGAGGGGGTAGTCAGAGATTTTGAAACCTTAGAACATCCATGTTTCACTAGTAGTACCGAAACTCTGTCCTATCTTTTTTATGGTGCCAGAACCGAATGGCAAATCTTTATATATATAGTCTATGAACTATGAGTGGGTTGTAAAGTTATGTTGTTCTTATCTTATGGCTGAGGGATGATGCATAATAATATAATAATTTTTTTTTTAACCGAGAGCACAACCTGGACACTGCATACAAAAAATTGAAATTGACAAGGTGACGTCAACACATGTGAAACCAAAGAAATTTAACCTTATTGATTATTTGTGGTTGGGCTCTTGCAGGCAAGGGTCGTTGTAACACTGAGACCAGCGCTGGTCCCTTGTGTTCGCCCCAAGCTCACCCATATTTTACGCATACCTCTGAACTTATGGTATTTTCTTTTCATCCTCGGGAATGCAGGTTTCCTCACAATGTTTTCCTTCACCGCCGAGCTAGTAAATGATAAATACAACCATACATAAATTCCAAAGAACTTAGTGGTACAGGCCAGGAATCGAACCGCAGCCTCAGGATTGAGGCGCTAGCTCTCTTCCGTATGGGCTATCATCGCTCTTTTAACCTTAAATCTTCTTATAACTGCCGGGTAACTGGAGGGTGATTGAGGGGGTGAGGTAAAAAGTTAGTAGGAGGAAGGGAGTGTCCGTACTGTATGTAGTAATTCTTTCTTATGCTGTGCCGAGAGCCCACTTTTTTGTGTAATTTACAGTGATGAATGTTCTTACCTTTAAATCTGATTATTTATGAAGATTTTAGAACGGCCATCTGAGTTTTTCTCACCAAATATCAAAACCATCCTTCTTTCAAAAACAGAAAATTAAGTAGAAACTTGTCCCCAGCGCTATCTCCATGTACTTCGAGCTCGAAGAGAAGGACTTGGTCTTCATCACAAACGCCGACCAGCGCGAGAAGAACGAAAAGGGTTTCTTGATCAACCTGATCGACTCACCCGGGCACGTTGACTTCTCCTCCGAGGTGACGGCTGCTCTTCGTGTAACTGACGGTGCCTTGGTCGTGGTCGACTGCGTTTCCGGTAAGGATATAAAACAATTTGTTTTAAATACAAATCTACACACACTCACAACCATAATCCCTTTCGGGGTGGTCATGAACATTGTTACAACAACTTTTTGTTAAGAATATAGTTGTATAATGCTAAAGCCGTTCAAGTGACGGATGAAACTACTACATGCAGCAGAGATGCGAATGTTGTGATGGATGTGTGGTGTAGCCCCCACAAGGTGGACTGACAACTTGGGGAACGCACAATGGAAATTGTGTAAGAAATTAACAATAACATACATATACATACCTACCAAATTGGGCATGCGTGGTAGACTAATGCCCATTATACCCTCCCTGAGGGTAGGCCTGTGCCCTGCAGTAAGGCCTGCAGTGTTTAAAGTCTGGTGCAAGTCTCATCCAAGTCTTTCCAGCTGTCTTTACAATATCATCAGCCCTCCTTAAGGCTGGTCGTCCTTGACATAAACAAGACTACAATAAAACTTCCCTGCAGGTGTGTGTGTACAAACGGAGACCGTACTGCGTCAGGCGATTGCAGAGCGCATCAAGCCCATCCTGTTCATGAACAAGATGGACCGTGCCTTGCTGGAGCTGCAACTCGAGTCCGAGGAGCTCTACCAGACCTTCCAGCGTATCGTTGAGAACGTCAACGTCATCATCGCCACTTACTCTGACGACAGCGGACCTATGGGTAAGTGTTTGAATAAGACAAGTATTTAAAGATGTGTAATATTCTATTTTAAATAAAAATGACTTGCATCTTGGTTTTGATGATTTTGTCAAATTGTCTAGTTTATGTAGCAAAAGTGCTCGACATTGTATGGTTATAATATTATGGTGACTTCTAGGATTGTTTTTCGAAAAGAACACTATCTCTCACTATCTATCGGCTTCGTCTACACTTCCCATCAGGTGAGATGAAGCCAAGCGCGAACCCATTATGAATAAAAAAAAAAAATCTTGAGCTTCGTTGTAGGCCAGGGATGGGGCAACAATCAATACGAGACGAGATTCCCCAATAGCAAACCTACAACGCGATGTATGATTTATTAGAGAGCTATTCATGAAGGCATTTGCGGAAATGAGGAGGATTTGTGAATACTTCATCGAAAAGAGCGTAGCTCTTGAATAAGAGACTTATCACGTGATTTTCAAGCGTATGCGACGAAGCAACTGCACAGCTGCTATCGCTACTAAATCGCCGCGATTTTACTGGAGTGTGATACGTTCAAATCAGCAGTAGAAAATACCTTACTATGTAATGGAGATTGTGCATCATTTGATCATGATTCAAAAATAGCACTGCCGGGCGGTATCGCCGCGATTCCGCCGCGTCACTGATTGATATCAGAAATATCGCAGTGATATTGTTCCGTCAGTGCCTACGCTCAATAGGAAAACAAAAGAAAGCAAAGACTACATAGGAAACTAAAAATTAGTGGTCAGCGAAAATTATGTGGCCAAGCAAATATTATAGGAAATAAAATATCAAGAAACTACATAAATTTAACACAAAACTGGGAAGAAAACTATCTGTCTATCTATAACGTCACGCCTCTTTCCCAGTGGTGTAGGCAGAGACCAGGGCGCGCCATTTACTACGATCCTCGCATACATACCTCTTTTGCCTCATGCACATCCATACATCTCTTCATACATGCCCGTCGGTTTCGAGTACTCCGCACCTCCCCTTTTTGTAGGACGCAACTAATTTGATCACCATACGTCCTACGAGGGCGCCCTCTGCCGACACTTCCACTCACATTAGCAACATATATCTCTTTCGTACATCTGCTGTCACCCATCCTCTCCACATGACCAAACCAATGAAGCATACCTTTCTCTATTCTTGTCACAACATCTTCTTTCAATTTACATTGATCTCTTATTACACAATTTCTCACTCTATCTCTCAGCATGATACTACATATAGTTCTCAAGGAACGCATTCGCCACAATGGTATGCAGAGCACCGTTTACTTTGTGTCCCTCACATTTCCCATCTCTAGTAAAAATGCATCCTAAATATACAAAATCATTCACTTGTTCCACAATCATAATTCATAATGCAACAATCAGTCACACATTCATCCCTCTCCATTACCATTACTTAGTTACATTCACTTTCATTCCTTTCTTCTTCAATGCTGAATTCATGAGAGTTACCATGTCCTGTAACTCTCCTGCATGACGATGCAAGTATCACATGATCATCAGCGTACAGGAGGCACTGGGAAGAAAGTCACTGATAAAAAGGTTTCGGAAGTTCGTGCAGCGAGTTAGATCGCGGCCAGTTGTGCCGATTGTGAGCTTTCCGTCTGGCTACCAGGCTACGCCATTTTGCATGTCATTAAAGCAATGGAAATGCAGAGAAGCTAGATACAGCAAAAAGCCCTTCATTTATGAATAATGATAAAAAAATGAGTTTTTTATTGACCAGAAAAAGATTTTCTCTTTAAGTTTTCATTGTTTCTGTAAAATTTTACTTGTACACATGGACTGCGTTTAGGTAAGTGGTCCCAAATAAATAAAAGCATGCCGCGCCACCTTGGATCTGTAAAGATTGATATCATAACGATCTTTATTGCTATAAGACTTAGTGCAGAAAAAATGGTCATAAAAAGAAAGAAATGGGTGACAAGCTGATAGAATTATCAAATAGTTCACATGTTGTGGACACGTGATAATCGCGCGAGGAACGATAACATTGTCAAGGTCATCGGTACCTACTCATGATTAACTAAATAGCCAACTTTCATAATAATATGTTGCACAATCTTATATAATTATATTTCAGTTAAATTATATTATGTACCATTACAGGACAATTTCGAATGTTTATATTGTCTAATACATAAGATTGTCATAATATATTTATTTGAAGTCTTTATTTATAAACAAATTGATTGATGAATACATCTTGGTAAATAAACAAAATGGAGTAGCTTATCTCTGAAGATACATATGATTCGAGATGTATGTTACATACCCCATGTGTAAAATGTACATAACATACATCTCGAATCATATCACCCTACCCATAGTTGAACTCTATGTCCATGAGTTTCAATAATGAACAATTCCTCCAGATGCCACATATTGCACTTTTCAGTAAAACTTACAGCCTGGCCACGGGAAAGGGCGAACTGCGGCACGAATTGCGATTTTGGAATACATTGCTTATGCGATGCTGCGTGCTTGTGTAATAGTAGGTATACACAATAGTAGTAGTGTACACAAAGCTCAGTGTATTCTAAAATCGCAATTCGCGCCGCCGTTCGCCCTGTCCCGTGGCCAGGCAGTTATACAAATAGCTTGCAATGCTGAATTATAACTAGTCCCAAGTGTTGCCAGTTACTTCACAATAAGATTCTGGGTGTCAAAGTGGACTTACAGCACCTTCTTTCCGGAATTGGTTGCAAACTTATTTAGTGTGTGACCCCATAAATGGAAGATACATTTCCTTACTATAGTCCGCACGCAATTCCTAGTCATCTCGCTTCCTTAGACTGCCGGCGCTCCATTTTCTCTGTCCCATGTCTGAATCTATGAAGATTTCTCTAAATCGACGGCGAAGCGCTTGCTTGCCCTTTTTCCGTCCCGCCTCCTTTGCCTAAGGCGCATTATTAAAGAATATGGTACTGCATACAGTATGGACCTTCCCTGCCCTCCACAAATTTTTACATCACCCCCTCTTGGTAGGAAGCATGGCAGAAAATTAAAGCTATGGTGTATCTCACTCAGCATCGCACATGCTCATATTCTCTTGTCAGTTTTTTTCATTTGTATGAAGTGACAGCCAAGTGTCCAAAGTGTAGGTACCTACTACATACACAGTGGTTCACCCCCTCGTGGAAGACGGGCGAAAGACAGTATGCAATACTGCAATGGCCTATTTCTCTCTCACTTGCACTCCAATCAGTACCGCACATGCTTACCTCTTCGCCCATTTGTATGAAGTGACAGTTATGTGAGTAACTAAAAGACATAAGGTGTTTAGGACTTGCGTGCGGACTAAAAATATCAGATCAACTTCAGTAAAATTATTCTGTCTTTGGTCTACCAATGCGACCGCTTTCGCTAACGCAAATAGCATCTAAACTTCGTTAGCATAAGACGTATATTTGTATGCTAGGTGAGGTGCGCGTCGACCCCAGCAAGGGATCCGTGGGTTTCGGCTCCGGTCTCCACGGCTGGGCTTTCACCCTCAAACAGTTCTCCGAGATGTACGCCGACAAGTTCAAGATCGACCTCGTCAAGCTCATGAACAGGTAAGAAATTTGTATACTAGGTGATTTTGTAAACACTTTCCAAATTTTCAGGAGTGGTTCAGACCAAACTGAACAACTTTTACTATAAGAGCAATAATGAAATAGCAAAAAAAAGTCTGCTGTTCCATACTAAACTGCAATGCCTATTCAACTCAAATGTATGAGGTCAACTCAATTTTTATGGCAATAAAGAATTGTGATACAAAATAGATAGAATTCATGGCCACTACTTAGCTTACACATTACATTGTGAATATTAGAGTCATCCAATATAAAGTCATTAAATATTTAATTTTATAAACAGGAAAATAGATACATAAACTCACGATCTACAACTACAAACCACCTTCTATGGTTGTAACATAGACAGAATAACATATGTGTAAATAAATGAATTAGAACGAAAAGAAATACATTTTATTATACATGTAACTAGAACAGATCTTGACGCTAAGCGCCAAATTAGGAAGACCCGGCCAAAACCAAGCTATAACTACACGCATAATGACAGCGGAGAACTTTACTGTTTTACGTGCGATCGGACCTTTAGGTCGAAATTTGGGTCCGCTAGTCACATCCGAATCCTACTAGGTGAAGCCCAGGGTGTCGCCGTTGACGGATACGTCAAGGAGGACATAATTATACATGTTCACGTCACGAGTATATTCTGCGAGGAAGACTATTCTGAAAACTCAGAACATCCACGTTTCACTAGTAGTACCTAAAATCTGTCCTTTCTGACGGGTAGTGAGCCCATCGCACATTTAAAAATAAAGCAAAACAAAATCATCCAAACTGGTTTAGAAAGTGAATGGTACGACGCGACGCGACGTCCCGTTACCGGTCGACGGTATTTTCAAACTATATCGATTACAGCATTACTGCACTGCAGTACTGTAAACTAAATCAACATTGAGGTGGTTGCAGAGGGGTAAATTTTATACAAAACTTTAACGCACAATACGCGTAGACGGTATTGATATAAGTAACTTTGTATATATGGAAAAATAGTTTAGAAAATCTAGATGCCGCATCACAAATAACATTTGCAATTTATAAATTAATTACGAAGATATAAAGCATTGACATTTTTCATACAACATTTTAAAAGCTTTATATCTTCGTAATTATATTATAAATTGCAAATGTTATTTGTGACGCGGCAACTAGATTTTCTAAACTATTTTTCCATATATAAAAAAATATTACTTTTATTAATTCCGTGTACGCGTATTGTGCGTCAAACTTTTGTACGGACTGAAACTACCTTAAAAGATTATAGTCGTCAGAATCCTCGAGCGCGCTGCATACAAATGAAGTTTTGTCATATAATAACCATTAATTTTTCTTAGGACTCCTGGTTTGGATATTTGGTTATTGAAGTAAAAAAAAAAATATTAAAAATCTAGAAACCAATATCTATGTCGGTACTCTGTTAGATTTCCGTTTAAATATTTAGTTTCAATGCTAGGTTTAATTTTAAAAATCTAGCTTTGGAAATAAATATTTAATTTAAGAAATCTGACAAGGTATCGTACTGTACCGACTAGTAGAGGTCCTAAGGGAAAAGTGGCGTCACGTTGCACGTCGCGTTTTTGCCTGCCACGTGGCTCCGCAATCCTCTTCTCTTCTTGTTCCTGATCAAAAACAATCTCTGAGATTGGGATAGGATACTTCCACAAACTACTTGAAACTGGCGGAAATGCAGTGCTAACGCAAAAGTAAGAGTCCATTAATTATAAATTAAAACAAAGGGAAAAGTGAAGATTGTTTTGATACAAGCAAGCCACTTGGCATCGATGTTCCTTAGGTCAATAGAAGCTGATTAAGGTGAGGCCAAACGAGCGTAATTTTGTGAGTTGTGAGTCTCTTATTTTGCCTCACCCTTAAGATCGGTAGACCACGGGAGGTTCTCCCGCCTCTGGTCTGGTGCAAGATGTACTCCGACCAGCATCATTCCTCAATTAATAACAGAATTAGTTTCGATAGTAGGTCAAGTATGGTATCATTTTCGGATAAATTTAGGGTGTAGAATTCGGTTCTGATATCAAAAATGGTAATATACTACTAAATATCCAAACTAAGATGGAACTTCGTTTTGTAAGGAGCGCTTTATCAGGATTATCATCATATCTATATCTGGCGTTATTATATTCAACATGACTCGCAATATACATTTTTGAGGCACAATGTTATGAAATCTTGAACAATGGCTCGAAATTAAAACCGACCTACAATTGTACAAACAGTGGTCACGTGTTTTTGTTTCCATCGACGTTTGCATCGCGTGGCTGGCTGTCTCTACCTTTTTAACATCTATTGAATGATTAAACAGTTTGTCTGCCAAGTCTACATTAATGCTAATGGATATGCAGACTAGATAGCATGCATTGAAATATAGGAATATTTGGGAGCGTGAAGTCTTACAATCTTTGATAATGCTGTTATCGTTTTATTGATAATTCGACAATTGATGTAAGAAGATTGCTACCTTCGGTAAATCCGGTCTGGAACATTATAATGTAGATGAAGAACAATAGATTTATAAAATAGTGATATGAATCATACATTGTTCGGCAAGTAACACAATAACGCTCTTTAGTTATAGACTTGGATCTTTGACTACTTATATAGGGACTAGCCACGCGTGTAATTCTTCTTCTACTAACAAACATTTCTGCTAATTTTTGCGGGGGGCGAGGTAACATGAAATCTGTACCTTTGGATTTTATTCCCATAAGTTTAGATTCTAATTTTGAACGTTAAAAATCATAAAAAGAAGTCTCGTGTGAGCCCCACATGTTCTAAGTTCGAAATTATTGTTTCGCAGTTATAGGCTGTCTCGTTTAGTGATAAGGTATAAAATTGAATGTAAATGCACATGATTATTTAATCTTATACCGTGGCAGAGGGGAAAAGCTACCGCAAGGGTAGTCCTTATAATAAATAGTCAAAGACTTGGATAGAAATTCAGAATTGTGATTGTGAGAAGCAAATGATGTAACAACTTGATAAGTGAGTTATTTCAGGATTTTGGCAATCGCTGAATCCGAAAATTGCTATTAGAACTTCGAATTATCAATAATTTCGCCAAATTCAAGATGGCCGCCGAAAAAAAAAATCATGCCATGTGTGGTATCAAATGAAAGTGCGTCTTGATTAGATAACAAATAAATGACATGTTACCGTATCAGCACTCACTGGTCAAGCATTTTTTTTAAACATTGAAAATATTTAGTTTAGGAGTTGATTTTGCATTGCCGTAAATTAAAAACGACTAAATTAATTTCTGTGAAACCTTTTATTAATCACTTGGGATATCCTCTGGAATCTAGAGTCTAGATTAACACGAGCAAAGAATTAACCAGAAATATTAAAAAATAACAGATTCTTAACAATTTAATTTTAAGGTATACACATACCTTATGTATGGGATTCGCGGGTAAAACCGCGTGACATATTAAAATCTTGGAAACGGCTCTAACGATTTCGATGAAATTTGGTATGTGGAGGTTTTCGGGGGCGAGAAATCGTTTTAGAAAAATGCGTTTATTTTTTAAAACAACAATAATTTACTGTTCTAAAGTTTAAAAAATTATTTTGCCGCCATCTTGGATTTCAGGCACAAGGAGTAATAATTATGTCAACGTGCTAATAGGGATTTTTATATTCAGCGATGTGCAAAACCCCGGAAAAGGTCTCTTAGCAACTTGTTAGATCTTTTGCTTCTCACCATGAAAAATAGAAGGAATTCTGAATTTGTGTCTCGGTCTATTAGCTGTTTATAATTGAAATATTAAATTTGAAAAAAAAAACGACGACAGATTTAAAAAAAAAGGAGAAAACTACCCTACATACAAGAGGACTTGCAACGCGCCCAAATGTCTGCATACAAACGATGTTAGATTTAAAAAAAAAAAAAATAATAATAACCCACTCAATTTTAAATACGATCTAGAAATATAATCTCCGTGCCTGTTGTTTTTCAGATTTCCGTTAAAATATACAGTTTCAATACTTGGATTAATTTAAGATTTGTATGGAAATCTTTCGAGCAATTGTAACTTGGAAACAATACATTTCAACGAAAGACCTTCGGTCGTTCATTTTTTTTTTTTTTTGCGATAGTAAAATCAAACTTCGTTTGTATGGAGCGCGTTAACACTTTCGCGGACACTGAGAGACACAATAGAACTTTTATTGTTATCACTGCTATAGCCGTTCACTTTCTGCGAACGTGTTAAAGGGCAAATCCTCATAATAATATAAAGATTATTAAGAGAATTAGGAAGAGAAAAGGTCTAGCGTATTTTGCCCTTGGTTGAAATAGAAGAAAGATGGAAGGAAAGGCTTGCGAATTTTATCTAGTATTACTCGTAGAACTTATTTCGCTTTCTAGACTGACAATCGTCATTGTATAACAAACGTATGTTCAAAGTATTATTTCGTCCCGTTGATACTGGGTAAAGTCTTCAATGCTATACACCAGCGGCAGGAAAGGACGAACATTAATTCTCAGCTCTAATAAATGGACTGCTCTCTATGAGTATTCTACACTACGTGTTGAGATACAAACAATGCATTATTCTTATGTTTGCATCTAGAATAATAACTTAAGTTTTATTTCTTTTCACCTATGATTCTTATCACCTGAAAGTGGGACACCACAATGGCTGCCATGTGCAATAAAACATATTGAATGACGTAACATTCCTGGCGTCGCAAATGCAAATAATTAAACAACGCTTTCAGGCACACACATTGTTCTGATTCCAAACCATAGCATACACCTAAAATGCTTTCAATTACTCCGAAATTATGCAAGTGTTTCTACTTAGGTCGTTTTTCCAGACAGGCGGGCAGCACGTATTACGCTTACATTCCTGGCTACTTTTAATGTTTCAAAATATAACGTTATACGAACCATGCAATGTTAGATAACCAAAATACCGCGCGCGGATCCGCTTGACTGGAAATAGGCCCTAGGCTAGGCTTTTAAATATGGAAACTAGACAACAATGACAAAACATAACATCCATATTCGAACCCAGAACAGGTTTGTCAGTTACATAAATACGTATGCACACAACTATACTACCCGAAGGGGTGGGTAGCCGACTCAGAACATTCACGTTTCACTAGTAGTACCGAATCTCTTACGGCAGTGACCACCCGTCGTCACTTGGACAGTGGGTGCAATACATGCCTCGAAATTGAAGGATACCGGTTTCCTCACGATGTTTTCCTTTACAGAAAAGCCTGCGGTGGTGTACAAATCGTATATAAATTCCAAAAAACTCATTGGTTCTAGTCTGGATGAACCATCGCCTCTTGCACGGCAGAGAAGGTTACTCGCCACTGGACCACCACGGCTTCCAAGTTTGTCAATCATTGCGTAAAAATCGCAAAAAGAAATCTTATTCCACGATATTACGTCTTTTTCTTGCCGAACTAATTATTAAAACGTCTTAACAGACTGTGGGGAGAGAACTTCTTCAACGCGTCCACCAAGAAGTGGGCCAAGCAAAAGGACAACGAAAACAAGCGCTCGTTCTGCATGTACGTGCTGG
The DNA here is from genome assembly GCA_927399405.1 of Agonopterix arenella. Lineage (NCBI taxonomy): Eukaryota > Metazoa > Arthropoda > Insecta > Lepidoptera > Depressariidae > Agonopterix > Agonopterix arenella. The sequence goes on along the minus strand of OV656708.1, from coordinate 14,931,758 downwards.
ACCCCATCTACAAGGTGTTCGACGCCATCATGAACTTCAAGAAGGAGGAGATCGACAGCCTGCTCAAGAAGATCGGAGTCACCATCAAGCACGAGGACTCTGACAAGGATGGCAAGGCCCTCCTGAAGGTGAGCTTTTATGTCTAAGGGAATAAAATTAATCCCGAAGTTAGCCTAAATTGAACTCAAAAAATTAACAGCTCAGCTATATCACAGCTTACTTACGTTATGCAGAGAAGATGCGGCCAGAAACTAGATTTCATAAACAGTTTAGTCTCCTGTGGTTTGTTCTATATTCTGAGACATAATCATAGGCGCGCTAAAAATATTCACTGTGATCTAAAACTGTATCTATGTCACTGATTTCCTCTCGGTTTTTACAAACCGCGCCTCTCTATTTTTTGAGATGAATATCTTTTAAATATAAAATGACAAATGGATGATCCATTTGTCGTATCCATGAGTTAAGTTAATCGATATTTTCATCGTCGTTATCAGCCATTATATGTCCCATTGCAGGGCATAGGCATGCCCTTAAGTTGGGTTATTGTATGGGTGTTGTCATACTGTGTGTAATGCGGATTGGTAGACTTCACATACGCATCAGAATTTCTTCTTCAGCATATGCAGGATTACTCACGATGTTTTCCTTCACCGTTTTTTTATTTTGCTTGCGAGAACGAACAGCATTATCATTGAATAGTGAATATAACAAGAGTTCAAACTGTAATATTTATGCATACAATATAAACTGTGTTGCTTTGCTGTATTTTTTTTATAACTAAGTTTGTAAATAATAGTATATTACACACCGAGGGCAGAAAAGTAAGAAAGGTCTCAGATCTCATGTAATTAATCTAGAAATAAACATTTTAACGGGTTCTTACCGCGTTTTGGTATATTTGGCTTATTTTCTGTCTCATGTAATCTTCTGAGATTACATGAGACAGATCTGAGGCTTTCTTATTTACCGCCCGAGGAATGTTTACTATTTTTCTCCTCGACGGAGGCGGAAAGCGGCAACTTCGTTTAGCGCAGCGGGACGAAAGTTAACGCTTTCCGCCCGGGTGGGTGAAATAGTACTGTTACAAAAGTTTAGTCCCAAGTGTTGCCAGTTACTTCACAATAAGCTTCTGGGTGTCAAAGTGGACTTACAGTAGCTTCTTTCCGGAATTGGTTGCAAACTTATATAGTCTGTAACCCCATAAATGGAAGAAACATTTTTGTTTAAAGTACCTTCAAATTGTAATTAACTATTTTTTCAACAAAAGATCATCAACACCTGTAGTAATTTTGAACTCAATTCCAAATGAATAAAAACGTCTCGTCTCCCGTAGGTTGTGATGCGTACCTGGTTGCCAGCCGGAGAGGCCCTGCTTCAGATGATTGCCATCCACCTGCCCTCGCCCGTCGTGGCCCAGAAGTACCGTATGGAGATGCTGTACGAGGGACCCCATGACGATGAAGCCGCTCTCGGTATCAAGGTAAGCTTAAATTAGTTTGTTTTTGACAATTGGTCTAATACATTTTTTATGTACCTATATCGTAAATGTTTTAACCCATCAAAAATATAGATAATCATCATCATCATCCTCAGCCTATATAATATCCATATACACTGCAGGGCACAGGCCTACCCTCAGGGAATATGGGCGTTACTCCACCACTGCGAATTGGTAGACTTCACAAACAAATCGGGGTTTCTCCTTCAGCGTATGCAGGTTTCCTTACGAAGTTTTCCTTCACTGATAGATAGCAGTCGATATTACGTACATAAGTTAGAAAAACTCATTAGAGTTTCCATAGCTCTCCGCAACGCGCCACCGAATGTCTCAGTAACGTTAAGCTGTTTGCAGACCTGCGACCCCGAAGCTCCCCTGATGATGTACATCAGTAAGATGGTGCCGACCTCTGACAAGGGTCGTTTCTATGCTTTCGGACGCGTCTTCTCCGGCAAGGTCGTCACGGGACAGAAGGCCCGCATCATGGGACCTAACTTCCAGCCCGGCAAGAAAGAGGTAAGGCTTTATATTTCATACTTCGCTTCTATTCTCATATTAAAATTGTAGCGCAATGGCATGGTGTTGATGATTTTGCACATATCTACAGGGTGTAATTGAGATTAGTCGACAAATTTTTGGTTGGTTCAGACCGTGAACTTGGACCAAATTTGAAAAAAAAATCTGCTGTTCCATACTACAGCGAACCTACAGGAACTAGGTTTAATTGATATCAAAATTTTAGCTGTTTGAATCAATATGTATTTGTGGAGAAATAAATATATTTTTTATTATTTTTTTTTATTATAAAAAATGGCAATAAAAAATTGTTGCCTATTTTAATATTTCTGCATTATCTCAAAATGTTTTAGACGTGCACGGCTAGCATGCCACCCACGACAAAGCGTTTAAACGAGAAAAACGTCATGCGCTCTCTTTCTGGCATATGTAAAATAATAAAGATGGAGGCACATCTCGATTTTTGTCGTTTACTCGGGGGTGGCATGCGAGGCCTACTGCCATACAAAAGTCTGATCAGCCGAATAATTTTCTATTGCAAATCCAAATTTTTTTCGACCCATTTTCCTTAGGGAAAGAAGTTTAGTTTCATTATCTCAATACACCCTTAAAATTTTTGTAGTAATTAAATAATATACAAAATAGGGCTGTGTTTTTTAGTTTTGTATTCACATAAAAATACGTTTGAAAATAACGCTAAACTCACATTGTCGGTAATTCTTTAACTTGAATACTATTTTTATTTATAACAATAAAATATAAACTATAAAGATAAACTAGATAAACTATAAAAAATAAAGAAATTTTGATTATGTTACTAGATGTATACACGGCGACACATCAAGCTATACAAAACCAACATAAGCTGGCCGCGCGACGTTATACGTTACGTAACTTACGCGCGGCCAGCTTATGTTGGTTTTGTATAGCTTGATGTGTTCAACTAGCTGATTCTTTTCGTCTAAAACATAATTTCCTACAATCCTAACAAACAAGGAGGATGGATCCTGAATGTTCTGAGGAATATAGTCGTGAGCATATGCTTATAACCTAACAAACAATACTAACAAATGTAAAATTGCAGGATCTGTATGAGAAGACCATCCAGCGTACAATCCTGATGATGGGTCGCTACACGGAGGCCATCGAGGACGTGCCCTCTGGAAACATCTGTGGGCTGGTCGGAGTCGACCAGTTCCTCGTCAAGACCGGAACCATCACCACATACAAGAACGCGCACAACATGAAGGTAAGTCACCTGCCTGACCGATTTAAGAAAAAGATACCACAGAACAATCATCTATTGGGGGTGTAAAAGTTCCTTATGACACTTTCATTTGGATGGCATACCAAGCAAGCCAAGATTAAAAACCGTTACACGTTTGGTTGAATGTCGAAAAAAAGGCAAATTGTAAAATATATAAGGGGAGACTGTCCCTTACACTTGGGGCGAGTAGGTTTGCAGTTTTGTACCAATGAACAACATTCCATTTTAGGAAAGGTACGAAATTTCGAAAAGGTACAAAATTATGTGTCCCAGAAGGCTTTTAAATAAATAATATTAATACCAATGCACTCATTTGACTTAGATTTAACAATATAAATTATTTTTGAGCAATAAAATTGGTATTGAAATTTAAAAAACGAGGTATATACGAATGTATTTTTCAAAACCTTCTAAGTAGACAAAAATATTCACACCATGTTTGTAGTATGTAGGTATAGTGGTAAAACCTTAAATATGTGCAAAAAAAAATTACCATCAGGTTTTTTAGAGCTAAATTTTAAAATTGGAACTGTTGCTGGACGTGATTTTTGTTAAATTTTGGCACATTTCTAGGCTCAAATTGGCTCTTCAATATTATACCGAAAAAAAAGTCAATCAAGTTAATTAGTCCCGGCTAAAACCGTAAAATGACTGGGCTAAAAGCTTAATACAAAAGTTAACACATGTTCTAACCATTATTCCTCATGTTATTTGAAAAATAATGAACGAATTATTTGGCCACGGATTGTTCTGCATTTCCTTTGCCTGAATCTAATCATCATTTGAAATTTCTTTACATATGCCGCTCAATTTCATAATTATTCAAAACCCATTAAATAATGAATAAAAATCAAATCAATAAAAATAAAATAAAAAAAATACTATTTTCAATAAAAAAATATGGTGATAAAAAAAATGTACATATAATACCTTGCTTCTTCCGCCAGGTCATGAAGTTCAGTGTATCGCCCGTCGTGCGTATCGCCGTCGAGCCCAAGAACCCCGCCGACTTGCCCAAGCTGGTGGAGGGACTTAAGCGTCTCGCCAAGTCCGACCCCATGGTGCAGTGCATCAACGAGGAGTCCGGCGAGCACATCGTCGCCGGAGCCGGCGAGCTCCATCTTGAAATCTGCCTTAAGGTTCGTTCGGTTTATTTATACCCAAGAACCGCGCCGACTTTCCCAAGCTGTTTTATGCATAAAAACAAATCCTGATGTGATCCGATAAATTGAAAATCGGCAATTACTACAATGTGACATTCTTGTATTTTGCAAATGTTGTTTAATTGTTAAGAAATAAAAAAATAAGATTGAGACCAACACAAAAGGCTGGGTGTGTTAAATAGGATGATGTGTATTCACAGATATGGAGTTACATAATCAGTGAAAAACAACAACTCACCTTTTCTTTAACATAGGTACTGTCATAGGCAAACCATAAATACATACACTCTAACAGGGTGCCCCCTTAAGCTTCGCAAAACAGACATAAGCTGGCCGCGCGACGTTATACATTACTCTACCTTCGCGCGGCCAACTTATTTTGGTTTTGCGTAGCTTGATGTGTCGCGGTGTGTTACTTGCAAGGTGTAAAAAATAACTTCATTTCCCAATGATAATTAAAAATCAATCGCTAATCCACACTGGGCCTGCACGGCTAGCATGCCAGCCACAACAAAGCGTTTTAATGAGAAAAACGTCATGCGCGCTCTTTCTGGCATTCGTAAAATAATAAAGATGGAGACACATCTCGATGTTTATCGTTTTCTCGGGGGTGGCATGCGAGGCCTAATGGTGCAGTCTTCCTTACCCTTATTCGAGTATCGAGATAGGAGGCACTTAGTTAAAATTCGTCCTCATCAAATTCAAATAGTTATGTTTACAAGAGATTTGCTCTAGTAGACACAAAATCTACTGAATTAGTTCAAAATAATAATAATAATGTTTCCGCAGGATTTGGAAGAGGACCACGCCTGCATCCCCATCAAGAAGTCCGACCCTGTGGTGTCGTACCGCGAGACAGTCGCCGAGGAATCAGACCAGATGTGTCTTTCCAAGTCGCCCAACAAGCACAACCGTCTGTTCATGAGGGCCCAGCCTATGCCCGAGGGTCTGGCCGAGGACATTGACGACGTAAGTACTATTGTCTCATGTTTCGGTGACTTTCTACAAACCAATAATATCAAGAATGTGTTAAGAGCTTTGACTACTTATATAGGGACTAGTTACGCGTGTAATTCTACTAACAAACATTTCTGCCACTTTTTGCGGGGGGCGAGGTAATACGAAATCCGCAACTAGGATTTTATTCCCCATAACTTTAGATTCTAATTTTGAACGTTAAAAATCATGAAAAGAAGTCTCGTGTGAACCCCAAACGTTCTTAGTTCGAAATTATTGTTGCGCAATTATAGGCTGTCTCGTTTAGTGATAAGGTATAAAATTGAATGTAAATGCACATGATCAATTAATCTTATACCGTGGCAGAGGGAAAATGCTACCGCAAGTCTAGTCCTTATAATAAATAGTCAAAGGTTAAGAATTTGTATAAGCAAGCTGTAGAGCGCGCCTTATCGAGTATGAACTTTGAACACAGGTATGAACAACAAAATGTGTCAGTTTCTCGTTCAATTTAGTACCAAAATATAACCTTGAATGTGTCGGCCAGAATATTCAAGAGCATTCAACCATCTGTATTTTGTCTGTATAAACGTCTATCATGTAACATTTTAAAGAAAATTCTAGACTAGCGAGACTATTGAAACGCGCCAAGGGTTGTGATAGATTTTTTTGGCAAATTTCCTTTAAGTTTCTTAGGGAAAGTTGTTCAGGGGTACAATCACCCCTTAAAGTAGTGCAACTTTTTACACAGGGTTTTAGCTTGCTTATTCATAAATTCATAATCTAAGGTAAAGCCAATGTTTATTGTCTATTCTTCAATGCATCATTGATTGAAGAATATCACATGTCTAAAGTGACAATTATAATGCGTCCCTCGCTACCGTGCCGCGCTGTAGCGCTAGCACGGCCCCGGCCGCCTCGCGCCGCGACAGCGCCGGCCCGCGGGGACGCAGAGCGACTCGACCGCGTCTAAACGCTGCACAGGACCTCTATCCTTATGTCCCGGGACTGCTAGCTACGACGCGGACGATACATTTTTATTGCTATAACAGAGAAGGCTAATTACTAAAGTAGGTTTTTATCCATAACTAAAACAACTGTATAGTTTGTGCTGTAGGCCTAACATGACACCCCCGAAACAACAATAAAAATCGGGATGTGGCTTAATCTAAAAAGAGCGTGCATGACGTTTTTCTCGCTTTGTCGGGAGTGGCATGCTAGCCGTGCAGCATTAACCTCACCTAGCAAGCACTTATCTAGAGGGGTGGATAAATGGGATTTATATCCCAACCCCTTTATCGTTGGAGAGGTCCAATTTCTTCTTGATTACCGTATTTGGGTTACTATTATCTATGCCAAATTTCGATTCAACAGGTTCAAAAATGAAAGAGTAATTGAGGTGGGGCATACACACAGACAGAATGGATGAAAGTATAAGAGTTCTTTGATTCAAAAACGTCTGAATCTCCGCATTGTTACGTTGCCACTAAATCTTTGTTTGATTTAAACAGTTGTAACTTGTGCACAGGGCAAAGTGAACCCTCGTGACGACTTCAAGACCCGCGCGCGTTACCTCACCGACAAATACGAGTACGACGTGACTGAGGCGCGTAAGATCTGGTGCTTCGGCCCCGAGGGCACCGGGCCCAACCTAATGGTGGACTGCTCCAAGGGAGTGCAGTACCTCAACGAGATCAAGGACTCGGTGGTCGCCGGGTTCCAGTGGGCCGCCAAAGAGGGCGTCATGGCCGAGGAGAACTTGAGAGGTGTACGGTTCAACATCTATGATGTTACGCTGCATACCGACGCTATCCACAGGTATGTCCTCTTTTTGGAATATTTCTTTAAGTAATAGTAATTCGAGACCGCATCGGAATGTGAAGATTAATAGCAAAACAACTACATACATATAGGATGTAACAAAACACCATAATCACAGAACATTATAAGAGAAATAAACATTTTAACGGGTTCTTACTGCGTTTTGGTAATAATAACCGCGTAACTCTCAAAAACTGCATTATAAGAGAGTTTAGAAATGCAAAGTTGCATTAGCATATGCTTAGGACTATATTCCCCGAGGGGGTAGTCAAGAGACATTCTGAAACCTCGGAACATCCACGTTCCACTAGTAAGTAGTACCGAACTCTGTCCAGTGTGACGGGGAGTGAGCCCGTCGCCACTTATAATGGACAGAGGACAGTACAATCACAGTACAGAAATTGAAACATGCAGGTTCCCTTACGATGTTGTCCTTCAACGAAAAGCCAGTGGTGTTACAAATCGTACATACAAACATATTCCGAAAAACTCATTGGTACGACTCAGCTTAGACGGGAAACGAACCTTCGCTGTACGGTAGGCAAGGTTACTCGACACTGGACAACCCCTGGAATTTTGAAAAAATCGCCCAGCATGTTTAATAAAGTAGAAAGAAAGTAGGCAGTAATTACGTGTCTTTCGGTTCTGATTTTTATAGTCTGTAAATCGTTCGTTGCACCAGTGATAATGGACTATGCTTCCTCAAGACTGAATTATAATCTAACTTTGGCATGTTGTTGTTGAACAGAGGTGGCGGTCAAATCATTCCAACGACGAGGAGATGTCTGTACGCGTGCCTGCTGACCGCGCAGCCGCGCCTCATGGAGCCCGTGTACCTGTGCGAGATACAGGTACGTCTAGCATGCCGCATGGACACCCTTATGTCGAGTAAATGGCATGGCATGCCATCCGGCTTGGTCCTGCCATCGTGAAGTGAATTGTCAACAAGCATTAGAGCACAAATTGTTTTTGTTATGACTTTGATAGCGAGTGGCAGAAATGAAGCAAGCGCATCACTTACGATGCGGTAAAGTGTAGGTACTTATCTCCGTACACTCGTACAGTACCAGATTTATAAGTCTTACCAATGTACCTGCGCAGTTGACAAATTTTAGTAACGCGCGAAATTATATTCACCAATCAGGATATGCAACCTTCAATCCGTATACGCTATTGGCTAATTTGTTTTCGCGCCCTTTTCGCTCCTATCCGACTGTGCACCCTATGATTACTAAATGACTTCGGGTTTTGTCGGGGACTTGGGCCTGCTCTGCGCAAACGAAGATTGACGAGCGGAATTATTTCCCTGTTCGTAGTGTACCTACCAATAGTAGCCTCTAATGCTGATTGAATCTTTTCACTATGGTAGCAAGTTTATAAATGGTAAAAATTGTAAATAAAATAAAAATTGTATGACCAGAAGAATTTATGTGTGCACAGTTAAGTAGGCCTCGCATGCCACCCACGAGAAAAGGCCAAAAAGAGCGCGCATGGCGTAATGGCATTTTTGTCGTGGTTGGCATGCTAGCCGTGCTGCTCATGAAATGAATTGTTTATTTGTCCCTGTGTTTCAAATGTGTTTATTAAATGTACTCTTAAAGTGCAAGAAACGAGAATGTACCCAGACCATGCAAGCACCCCACGTTTTTCCTGAGCGGACTAGCATGCTTGATAGCACCGCCTTTCCGAGACGTGGCAGATCAACAGCTCTATGTTTGGGCATCGTCACCCGACATACACCTTGCCTGGACAGTAGAACTAACAACTGAAATACAAAATTTTAACAATTACCCTACAATTGAAAAGTCCTTTTTGTACCCTGCATTTTTGAAAGTTGAACTGGTATTACTGAAGTATTACTTTTTTAGATTTTTTGTAAAACATTGCTTGCCTGTTTAGGCACACAGATCGCGCACTGCGCTGCAAACAGTTTCTAATCTACAGGATGTAATAATATTTAAAGGGGGGCCGGCTGTATTTAGACTTTAGTTAGATAATCAAACTGAACAACTTTCACTACGGAGGCAACTTTGATAAAAAATCAGCTCTCCCATAAAGTTTTAGAGTCGAGTAGGTTACTGCAATTTGTATGAAACAACTGCATTTTTTTCGACGTTGCTTCTGTAGTGAAAGTCATTCAGTTTAATGGTCTAAACAAGAGTGGTTTACCACCCAATTACTAGGGTGGTGACCTAGTTATACAAGGTGGTGCTTCAGCCCATCAAACTGAACAACTTTCACTACGGAGCCAACTTCGAAATCGCAAAAAATAAATCGACTGTTCCATACAAAACTGCAGTACCAACTCAACTAAAATGTATGGGACAGCAGATTTTTTTTGCCATTTTGAAGTTGCCTCCGTAGTGAAAGTTGTTCAGTTAGTGTGAGAACGCTGCCTTTACTCGCGTATTTGCGAACGCAACCATATTTACTTTCCGCTCGCTCGGGTATCGATTTCTCTCTCTCGTGACTCGTCTGTTCTAGTGCGTTGGTGTGCCAGTTAATAAATTAATTAATTATATTAAACCGAGTTTAATTGAAGTATACAGCAATTGGCGACGAGGATAGGATGGGATTGAAGTATACAGCAGTTTGATTCAAATCAATTTATTTATTCAACAACTTACGCGACTTGATGGTCTGAAGCACCCTCTTGAGTATCACTACGTCGTATAACAAAACTGGTCGTGTTGTGTGTTAGGTACCTTAAGTATTTATTAATTATGTACAATTAAAAATAAATATTCTTCCACTCATGTAAAACGCCTAAACGTATCAATCCAATCATCAGAAAAATATTAACCAACACTTAAAAATCGTCAGTGTCCCGAGGTCGCAGTAGGAGGTATCTACGGCGTGCTGAACAGACGCCGCGGGCACGTGTTCGAGGAGTCGCAGGTGGCCGGCACGCCCATGTTCGTGGTGAAGGCGTACCTGCCCGTCAACGAGTCGTTCGGCTTCACCGCCGACCTGCGCTCCAACACCGGCGGCCAGGCGTTCCCGCAGTGCGTGTTCGACCACTGGCAGATCCTGCCCGGTGACCCCTGCGAGGCCGGCAGCAAGCCCTTCGCTGTCGTTCAGGTATGGACTCTCTTCCATCTACACTGTTATCTAATACTAGAGTTAACCCGCGACTTCCTCCGCACAAATTATATACCAGATTTTAAGTCAGATCATAAGCTATCAAACAAAAAAAGTTCCATCGTTATCGGTTCAGTAGTTTTTGCGTGATACTCGATCGAACAAACAAACACACATACAGACAAAAAATCCAAAAACTGGTGATATGGAATCAGCGACACCTAAAAACCATATCGTAACTTTTTTTCTTAATATCTTCTATGTACAGACACTTCTGTCACAGTTTTATAATAGTTAAGATAGATATAAAATTCTCGTGCGGTGTTTGTAACAAAACTCCTTAACGGCTTGACCGATTCTTATGAAATTTTGTGTGTATATTCAGTAGGTCTAAGAATAGGTCGTAAAGTATATTTCAGTGATCTGCGCGTACAAAGTCGCGGGCAACAGCTAGTAAAACTGATAAAAGTCTGTATTTGTTTGAGCAACATGCTTAAACTACTGAATCGATTTTGATGAAACTTTTTGTGTTTTGTATGAATAGACTTAAAAACTAGTATATATTTTAGAGCCGGTGCGGACTAGTCGCGGGCAAAATCCTAGTTATCTGTAAGAGCCATATCACACAAGGAATTATTGATTGAACGATATTGATTCCGCTGCGTTCCTGCCGTATCATTGCTGCGATATCGCTCAGTCAACGCCTGTACTTAAGAATCGCGGCGATGCAGATGCAACGTAGTTTGTAGTGCAGTTGCGACATCGCCTACTCAAAAATCGCTTTTGTAATATGGCTGTTATAGCCCTTTTACACTAGTGTTTTCTATCGTTTGTAAAAGCTCTAATAGCACTGTGCGTATCTATTGTTAAACACTAGTTTAGTTTTCAGCTCTTGAATTAATATTTTTGCACTGTTACTCTGGATAGGTGTAGGCCTGGATCTTATTTAAAATGTACAGCATTTTAGCTTTTGTCCGAAATTATTTAGTGGTTTTAGCTACCTTTTTCGATGTTTATTCTATCGGCCACTACTGCAGCTCTTATAGCGACTATGAATCACACAATAAGCTAGTTAATGAGAAAGGCATGTGACTGCCATTTGTTAATCAGTGAGATTCGAAATAAAAGATATAATTGCCGCAACCTTTAGTCAAATATAATTAGTCAAATATAATTTATATGCGTCTCTCGCTACCGTGCCGCGCTGTAGCGCTAGCACGGCCCCGGCCGCCTCGCGCCGCGACAGCGCCGGCCCGCGGGGACGCAGAGCGACTCGACCGCGTCTAAACGCTGCACAGGACCTCTATCCTTATGTCCCGGGACTGCTAGCTACGACGCGGACGATACAGTTCTTTATACAACCCTACTTTTTAATTCCAACTACATTTTAAGGCTGTATTCGGATAATGAAACTACAAAACTTTCCCAAAGGGTTGAAAAACCCATTGAAAGAAATTGTTGACCTCCCATACAAAATCGATTGGCTGATCCGCACTTTTACATGGTCTAAAAATTGTACTCGTTTTTAGACCCACATATGGACAAGTTGTATAGTTTCTTTAAATGAAAACACACGCCCTTAAAATTGTATGGCCAATTAAAGAAAAAATAGGGGTTGTTCTTGACATTTTGATTCCCTGTATTGTATCTGACATAATATATTGTTATACATTTCTAATGTTTATCGTATCTTTTGCAGGAGACAAGAAAACGGAAAGGACTGAAGGAAGGTCTCCCTGACGTAAATCAATACCTGGACAAACTGTAAACGCCGTAGCTAATGCAATCCATTCTGTAATATATGTAACATTACGCGCGCCTCACGCACTTGTATTGTTTTGATTCCACCTTACGCTCGATGTTTGTAAGTGCCCCAAGCGACATGAAGATACATTGAATAAAATATTGCTGGCCGATATTATGCATTGTTAATAACCACAATATCGTGATACTAGACTGTTATTATAGTATCACACGATTATGATAAATATTAAATTATAATATTATATTGCGATTCTTTCTTTCGTAAGATTTATGTAGTTGGGATCCAGGACTTTCTTTATACTGTAATTAATTTTTAAATTATAATTTTTCTATTATAAAAAGGTATTGTTTAATTGTACTTAGGTTTATCTTTGATGTTGCGATTGGTGAGTTATATTTAAACTATTCACAGATTAACAAAAGCGTCATAGTTATTGTTAATTTGTGAATAGTTTCTTAAATACGTTACATATTATAACTGTTGAATATATTTCTGACATGATTTTTTTATTTCAGATTATTCTTTAAATTTCATGTATGCTTCCCTGTGGGCTGTGGGGTCTGATCAGGCGCGCTATAAGGATATATCTCGTTCGTTCGCGCGCAAATAGAAACAGAGCTAAGGCGCGATAACACTATATCGCAGCTACCATGCAGCCCATGCTGAGGTAAGATCCGCTAGTCTTTTTTTACTAGAGCTTTTTTATTCTTCTTTTTTTATTTTTAGAACTTCTTTACCGCTTAGAAAAAGCTATTTTTCTACGTTATCAAGACGAAAAGTGACAGCAAATGGAGGATTAATTTAAATGAACGTCGGGCTAACCGTCAGGTGCAGAAACGCTCATTAGAGTTAATCCTCCATTAAATCTCTTGCTAGCTTTTACTACGTCAACAAGGCAAAGAGTGATAGCAAGAGATTTCAAGGAGGATTAACATTAATGAGCGTTTCTGCAACTGAGTGTAAGACATCTTTATAATAGTTAAAATGATGACAAAAACACAGACCTGTTCCGAGATCATGAGGACAACTTTAAAAAAAAAACCTGACCCACAAATTATAAAACTATCTAATCCTGAATCTTATTGCTCCAATTACAAAGTGTTTTCTATTACAGATTTCGTCAGTGCGAACGTGAATGATTGGCATGTGACATAACTCTATGCTGACACGAAAAGACGAAGAATTGTGAATGTGGTGAAGAGATGAGGTCGCTTATTGTCCAGATTGCGCAGGACTTATCCTTATCGAAGATTTAGTTCAGTTCGCCACTCAGGAAAGCTCTCTTCGTTCTAGATGCGTGATGTGAGTTTACGAAATATTGTGTAAATATGAGTAGAAATTGTTAATTATTAATAGCATACATTCTGTGTACTAAGTATCGGGAATTTGTCAGTAAAACAAAAAATACAAATTATTCATCTAAATTTATTTTATCGCCTTCAAAGTAGGCCCCATCGCTTGCAATACAACATCTCCACCGCTTCACCCAGTCTTCCATACATTTTTCATAGACTATTTGCGGTATGGCCTTTAGCTCATTCAGCGAATTTTCTTTTATGGCTTCTATCGACTCAAAACGTTTTCCTCGAAGTGGTAATTTTAACTTGGGAAATAAAAAAAAGTCAGACGGAGCCATATCAGGTGAATACGGTGCTTGGTCGAGAACTATTGTTGAATTTTTCGCTAAAAACTCTTTCACTATAATGGCTGTGTGTGATGGTGCATTATCATGGTGCAGCATCCATGAGTTGTGTTGCCACAAATCTGGACGTTTTCGGCGGATACTCTCACGCAAACGCTTCATGACGCCTAAATAATATTCTTTATTCACTGTTTCTCCCTCTGGAAGGAATTCGGAGTGAACCACACCACGGTAGTCAAAAAAAACTGTCAACATCACCTTGATTTTGGAGCGACTTTGCCGCGGTTTTTTGGGTTTCGGCTCGTTTTCGAGACGCCATTCTGAAGACTGTTGGCTTGTTTGCATGTCGTACTCATAAACCCATGTCTCGTCGCCAGTTATTATACGTTTCATAAAGGTCGGATCCGTAGAAGCTCGGGAAACCATGTCTTCAGCGACATGCTTTCGCTGCGCTTTTTGAACGAAATTGAGCTCTTTTGGAACTAGTCGAGCGGCGACGCGTTTCATGCCTAAAATATCAATGAGAATGTTGTGGACGTACTTAAAAGATATGTTCACCTCACTAGCCAACTCTCTCAGACTCATACGTCGATTTTCGAGCACTAGCTTCTTGATTCTGTCGATGTTTTCTTTGGTCGTAGCGGTTGAAGGTCTACCAGAACGAGGCAAGTCTACTACTACTTCTCGGCCTTCTTTAAAAGCCTTATACCATTCATAAGCCCTTGTTTTCGATATACACGATTCGCCGTAGGTATTTCGCAACATTTTTAGTGATTCACGACATGAAATATCATTTGAAACACAAAATTTAAGGCACACTCTGTGTTCAACAATATTTTCTATTGTAAAAATCGCCGAGGACTCAAAACTATGACTAACAAAAAGTGTAGTTTAAAACAAATTAAATGACAGATCCCGCTCAAATTTTGCGCGCTAAATCAGTACAGTGCTACCAACATGCAGTAAAAAAATTAGAACGACCTCTTTTACGCGGGTCTTTTTATTGACATATTCCCGATACTTTTTACACAGAGTAGTATAACCGACAGCGCGATCCATACAATCGATTATATTTTGTAATATTAGTGTGTTGGCCTGATGACACATCTGCCGAATTTACGCGACGTAGAATACGCGTGTAATGCTTTTCCCTATACCAGCGACACGATATTACGCGCCATTTTTCCTAGTAGGCGCGTAAATTACGTGGCCTAAATTCGGCATATGTATCATTGCATCAAAAGTCCATTAAATTGTTTAAACACTGTCTAGAGTTCTATAAACTAATCTGTAGTTTATCAGATTTTCGTTAAAAACTTTCACGTAAAACGTCACTGACTTTAATTGGTTAGAATTGAAAATAGGATCTCTAACTTCGTTTGTATGCAACGCGCCCGGTTGCTCCGCAAGGACCATTCTGTTTAAGACTAGTAAAATAAATTAAATTGTACAAAATGATGATCAAATTTCCTTTGATGCCACTATGATAGTTATACAAGCTCAACAGGACTGAAGATTTATCTTGAAACTACTTTTTTTTTATAATGTTGGATATTTATTAATTTAAGCTTATTCTTTTCAGGTATTCATGAAACATTTTAAGGACCAAAACCTATGCCAGCCTTCTGCAAAGGACTCTGTTCTGAAACTGGATTATAAGTAATGGTGTGTTTGTATTTCATTTTTTTTGCGCCCTACATCAAAATCTTTCAATACTCTGGTTTAGAAGAGAAACTAGGAACCATATTCAACCATTTCAGGGGTGGAAAATGGTCTGTAAAGTCAGTTTTTTTTTGGCTAAGGTCAGTTTTTCGACAAATGGTCAGTAAAGTGAGTATTTTGAGGATCGGGGGCTACGTTCCTACAAAAGTGATCTGGTTATAGTAGATTGAGGTAAAAAAAAATGCCGTTTTGGAGTGGGAGTCCCTTAAAAATCTCTTAACATATCTTTTTTCTTTTTGGTAGATCCCTAACATACATTTAATTAGGAATTTGTAAAATATCACAATTCTTTTTACCGTATCGGTGATTTATTCACCCAATCATAAAACTTTTAAGGCAGCGGAAGAAAAACATTGTCCAATTTTGTAGTCACAGGTAAAATTTGATAAGATTAGATGGAGATTTGGTCAGTAAATGGTCAGTATTTTAGAGGGTTTTAGTCAGTAAAATCAGTATTTTTGGCCATGGAATCAGTTTCCACCCCTGAAATTGTACAAAATGATGATAAAATTTCCTTTGATGCTACTATGATAGTTATTACAAGCTCAACAGGACTGAAGATTCATCTAAAAATCTATTTCCTTTGTATAAAATGAAATATTTATTAATTTGATTCTAATTTGTTCAGGTATTCATAAAACATCTAATAAGGACTTGGACTAAGGGAATTGTATTCTGAAACTGGATTACAAGAAATGGTAAGTCTACATTTCATTTTTATTGCTCCCAATATCAAAATTTGTCAATCATAATTTAGAAAGTTTAACTTTCAAGAACTTTCTTTATTTTTTTATTATCGCCTTTTTTTAAATTTACTTTTATATTTTAACAAAAAGTATGATCCAAGAGACCTACAGCCTATATTTGACACTTTTTCACTCTCATTCAAGTCACAGCAGACTGCTTGAAACACGAAACAATCTATATTTGACACATTTTCACCCTCATTCAAGTCATAGCAGACTGCTGGGAACACGAGAAAGTAAACAACCGTTCTAAGAACTTATTTGCGGAATTAAAAAAATCCGCCTAAAAAGTAGCTGGTACGCTACGCCTGACCTTTGGAATGCTTAAAATCGAAATCACCTTTTAAAAGTATGATGATAATCTTCCCCTGATGCCCTATGATGGTCAAACAAGCTCAACAGGACTGACGATCTCAATTAAATAAAGAGTTCTTTAATATTTTGTGGCTGTCTAATTAAGAAATACTTTATTTTGTCACAGGTAGCACCAGTAACTACACCTGTGAAAGCAATCATCTGGAAATGGTAAGTAGATTCAAATTCCCAACGTTTGCTCGCAACTGGCGTTCTACCGATTTGATCCGAGATCGCCGTACAGTCGCCATCAGATATGATAGCAAATACGGTGGTCAAATATTTCTAAGCCGTTCTAATTTTCAATAATTTCTTTACACATAAGCAATCAAAAATATCTGAACACCTAGAACATCAAATGTATCACGCAGTCAGGGTGATCGTAAACATCTGAGCAGTTTAGGAAAAAAGACCTTATGCTCTGTTGTTATGCATTTCAATCTAAACTATTATAAAACTGTAGCAGAAAGTTTGTCTGTACATTGAAGATATTAACAAAAAAAAAGTTACGATATGGTTTTTAGGTGTTCCTCATCCCATCTTCACCAATTTTTGGATTTTTTGTCTGTCTGTTTGTTTGTTTAAACGAGTATCACGCAAAAACTACTGAACCGATTTTGATTTTTTTTTGTTTGATAGCTAATGATCTGACTTAAAATCTGGTATATAATTTGTGCGGACGAAGTCGCGGGTTAACGCTCGTTTTAAATAACATTGTAAAGAAATTAGCTTAGCTGTTCAGATATTTATGACAAAATATTTAATTTTTAATTTATCTTTATTGGTTATCAAACAGCAAATTACTAAATTTTTTATTACAACAACATTTAAATTTCACAGCGCCAATTACATAACACATTTTAAAAACTGTTGTAAGGTACAAATGACAAAACGTAAAAAATATGAAACGTTTTTATATAATTATAATATATTTGGTAACATTTACTGTAAAGAATTTATTGAAAATTAGCACTGTCTGTGTCCTATACTAAACATGCTTATTGTATAAATTCGCCGTATCTCAACCGTTAATCGATTATTGAATAATTTCTTGAAGCGATTAAAAAGATAATCCTTTAACAATGATGAAACTTCACAGACCTGTTCTGAATTGTTGTTGAGGTCAAAACATATTTCCTGAGTCATATCTGATAAAAATAGAAATAATGTACTTTTAACAACATCCAAACTTACTATGTATTTCTATTTTCAGGTACCAACAGATACAAACCAAGAAGTGTGTCATAATCATAAGAAGCTGATTACAAAATGTACGTATATTCGAGTTTAGTTACCTATCACACAAGGGATTTTTGAGCGTAGGCGATGTCGCAACGACGCCGCAACTGCACCTCTGCGACGTCGCAACTGACTCGCCGCGATCTCAGAAAAATCGCTACAGTATCGTTCTGTCAACGCCTACGCTCAAAAATAGCTTATGTGATACGTGGAATAAAGCATCCGGATGAAAGTGAAATCCAGTGGTCTAGCATATCACATATCTCTAGCCCCACATGCGACAAGAATCTTGCAATGTACGATTGTGGATGTGCAGATATTAAAACAAAAGTAACCATTATCGATTCTACACTTCGGTTTTATGGAGTTACTCTCATTGTCTATTTACACTAAAAGAGCACGGCGGCTCGCGGCTTTTTTCCACTTTTCCGTTGTAAACTACATTCGTAGCGACAGCCCGCGGCTGTTCGAGGGTGGTCGCGGCTCCGCACTACCCGTTTATCAATTGATGAAATCAATTTGAACTTTATTCACTAGTAAAGCCTGAACCAGAAATATAAAAAAACTGGTTTGGGGGCGCTGCAATCGTCTATAATAACCTTTAATGTCAGTGTTCGGTGTAGAAAAATAATTTCCAATAATTTTCTGTAACATAGCGAGGTTTTTTATTTTTCTGGCCTGACTTTAGTAATATTCAAAATGCTAGGTTAAGGGCCTGTTTCACCACTTCTGAGTAAGTTCTTGTTAGCTTATCCGACAGATATTTTGACATATCTTTCATACATAATATGACAAATGAAGTGGTGAAACAGGCCCTAAATATTGCACAAAAAATGCTCCTGCGGCCGCTGCTATTTTAGTGTAAATTGACCCTTAACTCGTCGTCTGTCGAGATTTCAGACACAATGGAAAATGCATTGTGTCTGGACGAGATCTGCGTTCAGACAGACAAGGGGTTAATAGATTAATCTTAGTATTGGAATAATTTCTTAAAACTATTAAAAAGTTAAATCCCTTCACTATGATGAAACTTCACAGACCTGTTCTGAATGTTATTGAGGTCAAACAATATTTACTGAGTCGAATCTAATAGATATCGAAATAAAGTAGTTTTAACAGCAACCAAACTGACTATGCATATTAATTTTCAGGTACCAACAGTTAAATGATCAAGAAAGTTAGTATAAGGTGATTAAAAATATGTAACATTCATTTTATTTTAGTTAAATAAATAAATAAAAATCGAAGTATTGTTTTATATGAAAATTCCTTTATATCTTGTATACAAGGTGTAACAAAACACCATAGTTATATTTTAACTTCACTACGGTCGAAAAAAATCAGCTGTATACTATACAATGTCGAATAGGTACTTCAGTTTTGTATGAAACAGTAGATTTATTTATTATTATTATTTCTCGACATTGTCTCCATAATGGTTGGGGGTGGCTGGTGGGGTGGTTTATTACCCCTTTAAATATTTGGTACGATCTTTTGACCAGGTCAGTCACGGAACTCCTATAATTATAAGTTAAGTAGACTAAAATTAGCTATAACACTAGCTAACCGACAAGCGACGATCGAGATGCATCCAAGTGGGATTCATTCACTGCACAATGTCACCTTTTCGGTCTGCAGATGGATGTTTTCGAGAACCGGTCCATTTGATTTTACGCATAAGATCCTGCCGCTCCCGCGCCGCCGCCGCCGACGCCCCGCTGCCCGCAAAATTCGAGGCAGAGGCCTTAAGGGCGTTGTTGAGACCATCAAACTGAACAACTTTCACTATGGGATGGGAACATCAAAATCGCGAAGAAATATCTTTTGTCCCATACATTTAGCTCCAGTAGATCTGTAGTTTAGTATAGAACATCGCAAACGCATCGCATCATAGCGATTATGGCTAATCTCCCCATTTTGGGGGAGGCCTATGTTTAGCAGTGGACGACTATCGGCTGATATGATGATGATGGAACATATTTTTTTTTTCGTGATTTCGGTATTGGTCTCAGTGAAAGTTGTTCAGTTTGATGGTCTTAACCACCCCCATAAATGTTTATTTGTATTTTTGTAATACCTTGTATATAAGGTCTAACAAAATTAGCTGAAATTATTTTAAGGGGATGATCAGACCATCAAACTGAACAACTTAATGGGACCAATAACGAAATCGCGAAAAAAACAGCTGTTCCATACAAACCTACTCGACCCAAATGTTTTTTTGCGATTTCGATATTGGTTCCATAGGGAAAGTTGTTCAGTTTGATGGTCTGATCATCCCCTTAAAATAGTTTCAGCTAATTTTGTTAGACCTTATATAGCCTTCTAGCCCCACGTCAAAACCCTATATCGGTAACTAACGCTCAGTTGCAGAAACGCTGATTAAAGATAACCCTCCATTAAATCTCTTGCTGTCACTTTTTGTCTCGTTGACGTAGTAAAAGCTAGCAAGAGATTTAATGGAGTATTAACTCTAATGAGCGTTTCTGCAACTGAGTTCGTAAACTAACATTCCTCACGCGATAAAAGGCGCGACAACCTTGCAATGTACCTACCATTTTGGATGTGCACATAATAAAACAAAAGTAAACATTATCCATTTATTACTAACACTATACAAGTTACAACGACGACGCGCGCCGACCGTCGTAGGCCAGGCATCTCCTCTGGCGTAGCAGCAGGTACAGCAGGTTGTACTCCGAGGTGGCGGTCTGCACCACCTTCAGCGTGGACTCCAGCTGCTCCTGCTGCGCGTCCCACGACCGCAGCCGCTCCACGCTCGCGCCTAGGTACTGGTTCAGCTGGTAGCAATAATAAGTTGGTATTTGAGAACCTGGTCATAGCATAGATATTGAATGAATGAATGAGAAAACACTGCAGTGGGATCGTATATAGGTTATGATGATAATTTGAGAAGTCATTTCCTAACAGATTACGAAACTCCAGTGCGTATGTGAAGTCTACCATTCCACATTGGACACGCGTGGTGGACTAAAGCCCATACACCTTTCTTGAGGTTAGGTCTATGCCCTGCAGTGGGACGTAACTATAATATAGGCTGATGACGATGAATTACCTACGACGACCAGACGGTACGCGCAAAAATGTACCTAGTGAATCTTGCCACTAGCGTTATTACTTCGTATAGCGCGCGACGTATGCGACGTTGCCATCTGGAGCGAGTGGCAGAAATCAAGCAAGCGCATCGCTTACAACGATGATGCGCCAAAGATTAGGTACCTACTTATCTATCAGTACCTCGGCCGAGTGACGGAGGCCTGTCTCTGTACACATCGGTGGCGCGCCGCGGATAACACTCAATCATGAGAGTCCTGGGGGTCTACCCTTACATTCAAACTTCGCAATTGCGTGAACGTTTTCTTTCCAATGTCAACTCTATTACAATGAAGTTCGGACCGAAACTGTCACGATATATCGAAAATCGAAAGTCTGGGTACAGGGCCCGGAATGCGATTTTTGAAACTCATTCTTTGAACTCAGCAGTTGAAAATGTAAATATTACTAATGGAGATATGCATCTTTCTACTGCTGATTTGACATTCAAAACTCATACTCCAGGAGTGCGATTTTAGAAAGTCAAATCAGCAGTAGAAAGATGCGTATCTCCATACATTTTCAAATGCTTAATTCAACGTATGAGATTCAGTAATCGCACTCTTGGTTCGAATCCGCATGGACGACAAACGGTGGAACAAACATCGTGAGGAAACCTGAATACGCTGAAGAAGACATTCTAATGCGTATGTGAAGTCTACCAATCCGCATTAGGCACGCGCGTAAGAGCTTGTCCAGAAAGGGCGAATTCGCCGCGATTCTCTCGCGCGTATTACGCGCGACCGTTGCGTCCACAAGGTGCGTACGGTGCGTACCAACGCGCGAGCATTTGGGGAGGAATTCAGTACCAAACATGGAGCACTCGCTCTAGAGTTCGCGCGTTAACTGGACGCAACAAGGCGTCCCTAGTATCTCGACTCGCGCCCAATACGCGCGAATCAAGCGCGAGTCGAGAGTCTGGCGTAGTGCACGCGATTTACGCGAGTATTTTGAATTCGCGCGATGCTTGTGGACGCGATGTATTGATGTCTAGTACCTCGACAACGCGCGTATGAATTCGCGCGATACGATTCGCGGCGAATTCGCCCCTTCTGGACAAGGTCTAACTGGCGTTAGTCCACCAAGGCCAGACCTGAGCCCTGCAGTGGTATAGGCTGACGATGACACATTTGGGTCGGCACATAAGGTTAGGCTTTTCAGTTATCTCACAAACGCATGAGATGCGGTTTGAAAACATTTGTATGAGTAAAGCCGACCCGAATGAAATCTTCAGGTTAGTTAGGGCACGATATTATAAAAAGTATCTAGTTAGGGTAGGCATGATGTAGGCCCCTAGATTAGACCCTTTTACAATGCTTAGATATTGTAGGCATACATAGCTACTCAGGTACTAAAGGTATCTACCAGTCTAGCCTGGCCTTTGACTACTTATATTGGGACTAGTTACGCGTGTAATTTCTACGAACAAACATTTCTGCCACTTTTTGCGGGGAGCGAGGTAACATGAAATCCGCAACACTGGATTTTATTCCTCATAACTTTAGATTCTAATTTTGAACGTTAAAAATCATGAAAAGAAGTCTCGTGTGAACCCCAAACGTTCTACGTTCGAAATTATTGTTTCGCAATTATAGGCTGTCTCATTTAGTGATAAGGTATAAAATTGAATGTAAATGCACATGATCAATTAATCTTATACCGTGGCAGTGGGGAAATGCTACCGCAAGGCTAGTCCTTATAATAAATAGTCAAAGAGCCTGGCACACCGCGCGCCGCAGTTTTGACCATGCTTGATAATGCTCTCGTGCAAAAGATACGGGTCAGCACAGAATGATTTTCATTTCCGCATCTTAGTTAGGTTTAGGTGTGCTAAGATACTTTAACCTTGTCTAATATTGCTAATCTGTATTATACCTTAACTATTCTCCTCTCCATCAATTTCCTCTGTATCCACTCACAAATATACGTGAGAAATCCAAGTAGCAACAACGAAGCTGTGAAGAATAGGTCTAGAGTAGGAAATGTGATTAGCTGAAAGTCAGGGAAAAATAAGGTGCGAGGTGGCGGGGGCAGAGGCTTGGGCTTGAGATCCTCTTGCGTTTTCCAAAACTCTGGTATATAATACTGCGCGGGCAGAAGAATGAGCGCAGCAATAGCAGACACAACGAGCCCGTTCGAGCAACACGGGTTCATTGGCAAGCAACTAGTGTCTTACACTACTATAAATTTGTATGATACTTTATGTAGTTTTAAGGTAAATAAAAAACATTGCATATCAAATTACTTTTGGTATAATACTTATACTATTTGATATCAAAACAACGATGTCTTGAGTGACATTTTTGAAACAGAAGAATAGTATAAACTGTAGTCTTTGGAATAATAGTTGATTATCAAGAAGTTTATTATAACTTCGCATAGATCCACGTGGTTGGATTAAAACACAAGATGCATGCAATGCAACACGACAAAATTGTCAAGGCTAGTTGCAAAAACGAAACGCGCTTTTCATTTCAATGCAAATGTCAAAATGTGTCATGAAATATTACAAAAATCAGTACTGCCAGCTTTGTGCATTTTGCGTCAGAATTAGCGCTTTACTCAGATTTAAGCGTTTATCATGTAAGCTTAAAAAACCTTCCATTATTAGAATTAGGATCAGGAAAGAAAAGAAGGTGGTACCTATGAAATTTTTATGTATCATACTGGCGGGTGGCATCCGGAAACCGATATCAGCAGGGCGTTGTGGGTTGAGGAGGATAGGGTATCTGTCGCGGCACGTAACTACTAACAGATTACTTACGTAGTATCTACTTACCTAACTACAGACAGGTACTTAGTAACTACATAACTATTAGGGGCTGCCATCTATCCGGGTTTCCCCGAATTTGTCCTAGTTGAAAGAGGGTCTGGGGGCCGCCGGCGGGTGGTGGGTTGTCACAAATGTGTCCGAATCAAGCACGTATCCAGACTTTAGTTTCGGGGAAAGACATTTAATTTGGGGGGGTGGGGAGGGGGATATTCATAGAAAAGCAATGAAAAAGTAAGTGGTGTAATCACTTTTCCGTAAAAATATTCGGATTTCGGGGGAGGATACACTGTGACACTACGGAAGGGTAAAAATTCGAATTTCACGTTTGACTTCATATTATAGACAGTGCTCGAATTTTTGCCTGCCGATAATCTCCTGAGAACCTCCAAAAACGTTTTCATTTGACAACTCATGTCGGTTCCTCTATTACTGTAATGTATAATATTTTTATGGTTTAGTCACTGGGTTTTTTTGTTGACCTGACACATGGCGGCGCGTTTTTGCCGAGTAAAGCTAGCAACACAGCCATAATCTGACAAAATTCTTACAAGATGTCACGCACGTTAAATTGTTTTCCGTTTGTATCCAACAAACGTATTCAATGACGGCAATGATTTAATTGAATTGCAATAAAGTAAAGTTTTATCAGTGCGTCTAGTGAATAATTTGTAAACAGAATGTCGAACGAGGCGGATGAAGTGAAAAATGGTGAATCGGCCACTGCCGAACCAACCAACGAGAAACGTATTGGTTGCGCCCACTATAAGCGAAGGGCCAAGTTTGTGGTAAGTTACGTGGTAAGTGCATATATCGATTGATAAATTTACTCGGTTAGAGGCCGTTCGGAGATCAAAACACTCGATTCTAAATTTATAATTTCGCGGCGTAGAATCATCGCGATTTCGTGAATTGCTAATTTAGAAAACAAAGAAAGTCATTGTACGTGTAAATTATGTTCATCTTTGATTTTATAATTGATCTCGGTCTCCGAGGTTTGAAAGAAATGTGTGTATTAGGTACTAAATGTTAATGACCTTAAAGTTCAATGAAATATTTTGTTCGTCTTGGCAGTCGTTCAATCAAATGCCCTGTGTTTACCTTTAGAGGAAATTAAACAAAGAAGTCTTTTATGAGGAACTAGCTGTTGCCCGCAAATTCGTGGACTTTAAAAAAGTATCTTATGTCCAAAACATATAAATAAATAAATAAATATCTTGGACATTGTCACACTAATTATCTAGTCACATTTAAAGTACCTGGACTTGTATTATGACGACTAGACAACGATATAGAATATATATATAGATACAAACATCCATGACTCGGGTACAAATATTCATATTCATCATATGAATATTTGTCCCTTACGGGATTCAAACCCGCAACCCTCGGCACAGCAGACAGGTACACTACAGACTGTGCTACCGGGCCGTCGATATTCTATCTTCATTTGTAAAATATCATTGGTTGATGTACTTCAAATCGCACTTAAAAAATAATAAATAAAAATAGTTTATTTCGCTTTCTTAAAAGTACATAATTTTATCTTGTGGTTGGAATCTTCTGAAAAAATGTTATAAAACTTGCACTTAGCTGCATGGCTGAAATTGACCCATGAAAATCACTCTTTAGTAAGGTTAACCAAAAGAGAATAAAAATTAGAAAAGAGCACCAATTGCATGCCAGTCTTTGTTTGACCGACCGACCGCGCATGCATTCACGATGTCGTACTGTTGTAAAAATTTGTAAAATCTACTAAACAAAGTTAAAATAGACGATGGTGTATCTTATTTTTTTCAGTAAAGTGATATCATTTAGAAACATGATTTTGTTTACGAACATAATATTTGATTTAAATTTTAATTAATTCGTAAATTAAATAACAAAACAAACAACCAATATATGTCTGTTCTTTTCTTACACATTTCACGCGCCAGATAGAAAGAGACGAACACAGAACATTATAAAAGGGGTTAGAAGTGCAAAGTCTTCACTCCATGCTCACCCATATTCTATACAAACCTCCGCACTTATGGTATTTTCTTTTCATTCTCAGGCATGTTCAAGGTTTCCTCACAATGTTTTTCCTTCACCGCCAAGTTAGTGATAATGTCATAATGATAAATTCAACCGTACATAAATTCCGTAGAACTTAGGGGTACAATCGAACTGCCGCCTCATGATTGAGTCGCTGGCTCTCTTACCATCTACTATCATCGCTCTTTTGACAGCATGTTACAATTTTGTTCATGTTACATGTGCCTAATACAGGATTCTCATGTGCAATGAGTCCATACGAAATGTATGAAAACTCTAGTCCCTATAAAACTGAACTGTGTGCGGCGAGCCTTAATGTCCTTATTCAAATTAAATGGTGTTTGGCTTGTGCCAATCTAAATTAAATAATGCTTTATAATTACCCTAATCGCTTACGTTTTTTGGCTGCTCTATAAAGATAGTATAGTATCTTTCCACAACAGCATGTGTGATTGTCACATGTGATATAGTATAGCTCATACTAGGACGACAGAAAAAGCATGGTAGTATTATTATTGGGAGTTGGGGGCCATGTCAGACTTGCCCCTGTGACTCTGCTGGTCTTTTGTGAATATATTTATAGTTCCCTACTGATCCCCACTGCAGTCAGGAACCGTAGCAGATTTCTAACATGGGTTTGAAATTTGTATCTCATTTGGTATTAAAACCTGTCTATCCAGATGGATACTTTTTGCTTCAGTGGACCACATTCACAAAAAAGATGCGAAGTAGTTTCCACATCCTCTATGCAGAATCTACAACCGATCAAGGCAAGACGTAAGCATAAGGCGTATCATAAGGATGTAAATTGCCACTTAGGGCTCTTACAGACAAGCGACACCCCAAGATCGCCGTGTGTCGCAGAGGGTCGCGCTCATAGAGTTTACGGTCGCCGTCGCGCGACCCTCTGCGACCGCGAAGTGTCGCTCGTCTGTAAGCGCTCTTATACATCACCAAACCAATAAACAGTAATAATTATTATAGCCTTCAGTCGTACATGACTATTTTCTTTTTTACTCGTATAGTGTTCTTTTGTTCCATTTCTGTGTGTCCGTTTGCCAGGTGGCAAAGGCCTCCTCCAATCTTCTCTATTCTGGCCTTTCTATGGCCACTCTACCCCATATTGCTCCCGCGATTTGTCTGATGTCGTCATCCTACCTTCTTTGTGGTCTACCTCTCTTTCTCTTTTCATTCCTTGGGTACCATTGTGTGATTATTTTACCTTGTCTCCTTATCTTCAGAGTTACGTCCTGGAACTTAGTCTTGCTTCTGATGTTGCTATTCCTTACTTTGTCTTTTCTTTTGATCCCTGTCATACTTCTTTCCATGGCATATTGGCATATGAAGAGTTTGTTGGTTACATTCTTATTTAAGGCCCATTTTTCGCTCCCATACATCAATACAGGCAGGATGCATATGTCGAATAGTTTGCTTTTTGTTGAGATATGTAGGTTCCTGTCTTTCATTGCTTCTTTTAGACCTCAGTATGTACTACCCAGTAGTACTGGGGTTCAAAAGAAAGAAACAGTAATATGTGAATAGAATTAATATTAAGTAAGTAAATAAATTCATTATACATCATAGGAAAAACTAGTAGCAATATTATGGCATTTTGACTTTCCTGTTTATTTTTAGGGTTCCTTGGTTAAACAAGATACCCTTATAATGTTGTCATGTCTGTTTGTCTGAAAGCCTCGTCTCAAATAACTCTCTCACTTTAGCAGCAAATGAAAAAAATTGGCATGAAGACAAATAATTATAATTATAACCCAAAATCTAAAATGTGATAAATAAAGAAACTGTTTTTAATACAACAAAGTGTTGTCGTATAAGTTCAGATTATAGGTTACTGAAGATAACAATCTGAAACTATTCTAAAATACCTGTGGTACTAGGTTTTAAGTTATTCCGGGTTTATTCATATACATTTTGCTTATTCTTAGTTTATTCTTATAGTACGAGTGAATAGGCTTTGTCTGGGTGAGCTCGCTATATCTTCGGCCCATCTTCGTCCTGAGGACTAGATTGAGGTCAAGACTAAACCCATACGTAATAAAAAAAAACATTTTATAGGGTAAACTATACAATGATTGGGACTTGACTTAATAAAAGAGTATTCTAGTGTACATTATCAAAGGTTTACTTATAAATTTGCGATTGAAAAAATATATAACCGAAAGTATAGTCATTGGCACCTCAGGTACAAACATTGGCACTAAGTATCAGTCATTGGCACTAAACCTCAATATCTTTCATTATCAGTTATTCTTTAACTTTGTACAAATTAACGAGTACAAACCAACAAAATTATAATACCGAATACTACTCATGTCTTTACGTAGTAGCCTATAAATTTTAGTAGAGATCTTCAATTATCTGAGTCTTGAAATTGTATCAAAAAATTAGATAGTTCATCTTCATTGGGGAAAGTTCCGTTCCTTTCAAATATTTTTTCATAGGTTTAGGAAGCACAAAATTCTGTGGTGATATTACCCTGTAATGTAAAGAGTTTGATTTTCCCTTAGTTTTGGTTTGGATATTCCTGTACCTTTCTCTGATTTAATCTTAATAATATCTTTTTCACTCATCGTATCTTCACTTCTGTAATTACTATATCGAAGATAATATAAGGTCTAACAAAATTAGGTGAAACTATTTTCAAAAATTCAAATTCCAATTCAAAATAATTTAATTTCAGACATAGTCCATAGATTGTTAGTATATACTTAAAAACTATGTTAGTACAGTATAATACATAACAGTCATATAATTTAAAAATAGCCTATTTTCTGATAGCGGGGGCAGCGGAGAGGTGTAGTTCCGTCCAGTGCCTCCAGAAGGGACAGTGTGGCCGGTTTGAAATGGTGTTCAGGAGACTGTTGGTGCTACTTTGGACGCGACGCATCAGGGAGGCGACTCTACTGCGTATTATGGCGTGGAAGGAAGTCACACTTGCCGCCGCGAACATCCCTGACGCGCTACAAAACCTCGGGAGCCCCATCAGCATCTCGAACCTATTATTGTACTGGATACGCAGATCATTATAGGCTCTCTGCGTATAGCTAACCCACAGGCTGCACGTGTACATCGACTGGCAAAAAGCTCTGAAAAGTGTACGCTTTACCTCTCCAGTGCATCGTGCAAACCTGCGCGCTAACATATTACAGCGCACCGTCAACGCCCTGCGCTGAGCTCCATATCAGAGTTGTCCTTAAGGTCATCGGTGACCCAGTGTCCCAAATACTTGAACTCGTTCACCTTTACGAGTGGCGAGCCATCAAGAGTGATGCCAGGGATATTATAGCATTTGTTACCTGCTTTAAAAGCAAGGAGTGCACTCTTGCTTGCATTGTATTTGAGACCATGTGTCACCGCATACTCCTCGCAGACCCTTAACAGCCTACGGAGGGCATTGATTGACGGGCTCAGCAGCACCATGTCATCGGCATAGCTGATATTTTTCATAGAGTTTCCGTCATTAGAGCAACCCAACTTGGTGCTGCTGAGCTCCACAATCAGCTTGTCCGTGTACAGATTGAAGAGACTGGGCGAGCTCAACCCTCCCTGCCTCACCCCACACTCCAACCTGTACACATCCGAGAGCGACCCAGCCCACTTTACATAATTGCATTGCTTGCTGTACCAATATTTCAGGATCCCTATCAGTTCCTTCGGGAGCGTCGTATCCTCTGAAAGCTTAGACAGGTCCAAGAAACAAGCAAAGACCGGGGTTTTTCTATCCGTATAATACTGGACTGTATGTATGAGACACAGGATAGCTGACTCTGTAGATAGAGCCGGCCTAAACCCAAACTGGGCGTCATGAAGCTCTACATGTTCTTCCATCCGTCTGTCTATCATACAGTCCAGTACCTTAGCGATCACCGTGGCTAGCGAGATTGGTCTATAGTTGTTCCTGTCCGAGGCGTCCCCCGTCCTATTTTTAACAATGGGAACTACAATGGTTTTCATAAGATTGTCCGGCAGATATGAATGGCCTATGCAAAGAGAAAAGATCATGGCAAGGACTCTTGGTAGGTTTACACCCGCATGTTGCAAATGCTCAATACTTAAGTGGTCATGTCCCGGAGATTTTCCCCGAGTCATTCCCTTTACTATTTGAGCCACTTCCTTTGCTGAAAACCTGACATGCGGGTCCCCACCTGTTGCCGTGCTCTCTCCTCCCGCCGACGCCGCCCCCAAGGGAGACTGGATCCCGAAATGATCTTTAAATAAGTTGGCCACTGGATCACTTGATTTTAAGGGGATGATCAGATCATCAAACTGAACAACTTTCTCTAAGGGACCAATTTCAAAAACGCGAAAATAATGGGGCTCGTAGATTCACCCACTTGCAGATTCTGCTGTGATGCAGAGGAAACGCCCATACACCTCCTCTGCGAATGCGAAGTGCTCATTCACAGCAGGAGTCGCCATGTAGGTGGATACGTAATAACACCTACTGACATTAGGGACCTCCCCTCCAAAAGCATAACATGGTTCATGAAGTCCGTGGGCCTAGCAAATGACCTTTAGGTCTAGGGTGACAGTTTGGTTCATTGACCAAGCCCTTACAACCAAATAATAATAAATAATAACGTGCCGATGATGTTCTCCCATATGACTTAAACGGTTATTCTATTTCAGACGCCATGTTGCAACAAGTTCTACATGTGCCGATACTGCCACGACGAGAAAGAAGAGCACTACTTCAACCGGAAGTCCGTCACGGAGCTGATCTGCACCGAGTGTGACACGCGGCAGAAAGTGCAGGCAGAGTGCGAGAGTTGCGGGGTTCGATTCGGAAAGGTTTGTTCACAGTTTCAGGCAGCTCAAATAGATATAGGTACAGAGTGTTATAAAAGTAAAAATACATTTTTAAACTCCCTCCCACCTCCCATGTCACACTGGACAGAGTTTCGGTACTACTAGTGAAACGTAGATGTTCTGAGGTTTCAGAATAACTCCGACTACCCCTTCGGGGAATATAGTCGTGAGCATATGCTATGCTATGCTAAATTTTTAAAACTTTTCGGGGGTTGTTTAGTTTAGATTCGACCATCAAACTGAACAACTTTCACTGTGGGACCATCATCAATATCGCGAAAAAGAAATCTGCTGTCCCATACATTTAGCTCGAGTAGATTTGTAGTTTAGTATGGAACAACCGATTTTTTTTCGCGATTTCGATATTGGTCCCATAGTGAAAGTTTTTCAGTCTCATGGTCTAAACACTTGGTCTTACAAAAATAACATTTAAGGGGGTGGCCTTAAATGTTATTTTTGTAACACCTTGTATGTGTGATGCCACTCTGCTTGGCATTTTCATTATTGGGTCAACAATGTCAATGTGTAGTGTAGAGAACCTTACTCCTTCAACCGCAAGTCCGTCACGGAGCTCATCTGCACCGAGTGTGACACGCGGTAGAAAGAACAGGGTGCGAGAGATGCGATTTCTTGAGCACGACTTGGACTGCGCAGAACATCATTTTTACGTGAAAGCGCTACTCCGCGGACCCCTTCAATCCCGCCCATTTTTAAAGATATTTGCCGAGAAGTGTAACACTAGACATTTTTACCAAAAATTGTGATAGGTATGTTTATAAAAATGCTTGCCTTGCTTTCAGTCGTAGATTTGCGCTGACTTTATATATTTCCAATTTACCTTAAACAAATTTCCCTTGCGCCGACCGCAATGGCCTTACCCACCTGAAATAAAAAAAAAGAGTTTACCTCCCCATTTTCCTGTTAGGAATTCCCATTGTAGATTATTGTTGTGACTCAAGCTAATACAAATTTTAATAACATTTCCGGAAACTTTGACCCTATCTGCTAGCAAGCGATATGATTCAACGATACCACTAAGTACTAGTTACTTTGTAACAGATACGACAGGAAGTGATCTGCCTTAGAAAACGATAAATTTAGATCGCATGAATTAACTACTCCTAGGCGGACGGTCAATATGGGGCAAATAAACATATACTGGGCTCCAAACATATACCATAATACCTCGAGATGAGAGTGAACAACCGGTGTATCCTCCCTGTACTGACCTACGGCATGGAGACTACTACACTGACCGAAAAGTCCGCCGAAAAACTCCGAGTGGAGAGAGCAATGCTCGGCATCACGCTGCTAGATCGTAAGCGCAATGAGTGGATTCGGCGAAATACAAAGGTCATGGATGTGGTAGCCACTATAGAACGACGGAAGTGGAGATGGGCAGGCCACGTTGCATACTGAGCGTTGGACCAGAAGAACACTGGAGTGGAGACCCAGAGAAACCACGCGTGGTAGAGGCCGCCCACCAGAAAGATGGGTCATTAGGAGACACGCGGGTCCCAACTGGATGCAGAAGGCGAAGGAAAAAATGTCATGGAGAAATATGGAGGAGGCCTATGTCCGAAGACTGACAGATCACGGGCTGTGACTGACGGACGGTACGCGCAAAAAATCACCTAGTGAAGCTTGTCACAGCGTTGTTATTACTTAGTACCGCGCGACGTATGCGACGTTGTCGTCTGGCGTGAGTGGCAGAAATCAAGCAAGCGCATTGCTTACGATGCACCAAAGTTTAGGTACTTATCTCGGTTCCTACGGCCGAGTGACGGAGGCCTGCCTGCCCATGCCTTTGCCACCGTTGGCATATCACGACTTTAGATTTTTTTCGACCCGCTTGGGTTCTTTTAACGCACAGAGACGCCCTCACAATATTTAAGATTTCTCAATTAAAAACACCTAAAAGAAAAAAGTGCATCACCAACTTCACGCCAAAGAAAGAGAAATATAACTTCACGTGCGTACGTATGATCAATTGATCACACACTCTTTTTTGTTTTGTTTACTTTTATATACCTACAGTGTGTTAATAATAAGACGTCTATGCCTACACACGTCTATTATAAAGCCTACAGGTTAAAAAAAACCAATAGTTCTTACAATTCAATTGATCCACATTCAAAAATAAACATTGATTTCATCGTACCATGTTGTGAGTAGGAAAAACCAGCTGAGGCAAGCCGAGTCCAAGAATTTCATTAATAATTATAGCCTAAAGTAGAGGTAAAACCTAATAAATAGTGATGGGCCAAGTATTGATCTTACCAAGATCTTACCGAATACAAATAGGTATTCGGCCCAATTTGGCGCGCTGCTCTATCAAGCACTACATTTCTGTCTGTTCATGGTAGAATAGGGTATTACCCCATTTTTTAAATACGTCTATATTCGATTATTTAGTGGACATAAAATAGTAGTTTATTACCACTAATTTAAACACTTATTTATAACTAGAGTTAACCCGCGACTTTGTCCGCACAAATTATATACCAGATTTTAAGTCAGATCATTAGCTATCAAACAAAAAAGTTTTATCAAAATCGGTTCAGCAGTTTTTGCGTGATACTCGTTCAAACAACAGTGTTCTTCTTAATACCTATTAAGAACTTTTTTAAGGGAATCCGACCATCAAACTGAACAACTTTCAGTATGGGACCAACATCGAAATCGCGAAAAAAAATCTGCAGTCCCATACATTTGGTTGAGTAGGTTTGCAGTTTTGTATGAAATAAATTATTTTTTTCGCGATTTCGATGTTGGTGCCAAAGAGAAAGTTGTTCAGTTTGATGGTCTGATCATCCCCTTCAAAAAGTGTCACCATATTAAGAAGGACCGTATATAAGGTCTAACAAAATTAGGTGAAACTATTTTAAGGGGATGATCAGACCATCAAACTAAACAACTCTCTATGGGACCAATATTGAAATCGCGAAAAAAAAATCAGCCGTTCCATACAAACCTACTTGACCTAAATGGGTACCAACTGTTTCCAACAAACCTACTTGACCTAAATATATGGGACAGCTGATATTTTTTTCGAGATTTCAATATTGGTCCTATAGAGAAAATTGTTCAGTTTGGTGGTCTGATTATCCCCTTAAAATAGTTTCAGCTAATTTTGTTAGACCTTATATTTATTTATTTTTATTTATTTGTAAAACCACAAAAATACAAGACACAATATACACCTTAAAAAATAGACCTTACATAGTTTTATTTTTCTTTAATAAAGTACCCTATTCCCTAGATTCACTAAAGGTAAGCGAGAAATATCTTGTCGATTGTTAACATTTTAGTCCTGATTATCTCGGTATATCCCGAATAGGCACCTACACAACACAGTAAGGTAAACAAAACAAATCGTATCTGATAATTCTGGTTTTC
Organism: Agonopterix arenella; assembly: GCA_927399405.1. Lineage (NCBI taxonomy): Eukaryota > Metazoa > Arthropoda > Insecta > Lepidoptera > Depressariidae > Agonopterix > Agonopterix arenella. The sequence continues at coordinate 14,897,834 of OV656708.1, read as the reverse complement.
CCAAATGATGATTAGAATCTACGTTGCTGGGGCATTCATGAGTGATGACTCAGTAAATTCACGTGTTTCCCACAACTTTAGAATGAACCGTTCCGTTTTAAATAACACTATTAGGCATTTATTTATAATTTATGTACTAGCGTTATATTGGTTGACGTGTCATTCGGGCGAGACCGAAATCAAAATACACCCGTGTACGACTAGCACAATATTATATAGAATAGATGTCGACCCTTTGTAGACCCTTGCCACCGTAGTTCCCAGTCTAATAAAAGTTCATCAAAGATGTTGCAAATTTGTTGTTTATTGTTGTTTGTTGTTGTTGTTGTTAATTTTTTAAATAATTTACTAATATTATATAGAACGAGCGTTAACCCGCGACTTCGTCCGCACAAATTATATACCAGATTTTAAGTCAGATCATAAGCTATGAAACAAAAAAGTTTCATCAAAATCGGTTCAGTAATTTTTGCGTGATACTCGTTCAAACAAACACAAACAAACACACAAACAAACAGACAGACAAAAAATCCAAAAATTGGTGAAATGGAATCAGGGACACCTAAAAACCATGTCGTAACTTTTTTTTGTTAATATCTTCAATGTACAGACAAACTTCTGTTACAGTTTTATAATAGTATAGATGCGCAGTTTTAACATTAAACCATCAAACTGACCAACTTTCGTAAAGCGAAAACGTGAAAAAGTAGATTCCACACATTTGACTCAACTAGAGATAGACGTTTTCAATGGAACAATGCATTTTTCACCCCTCCACTATTTTCCTCCTCGACGGAGGCGGAAAGCGGCAACTTCGTTTAGCGCAGCGGGACTCAAATTTGACGCCACTTTGAGTCCCGCTGCGCTAAACGAAGTTGCCGCTTTCCGCCTCCGTCGAGGAGAAAAATAGTATAATTACCTGGGGCAGTAAATAAGATTGCCTCAGATCCTTTGACTATTTATTATAAGGACTAGCCTTCCGGTAGCATTTCCCCTCTGCCACGGTATAAGATTAATTAATCATGTGCATTTACATTCAATTGACCTTCTAAGTAGAAAAAATATTCACACCATGTTTGTAGTATGTATAATGGTAAAGCCTTAAATATGTACAATAAAAAATTTACCATCAGGTTTTTTAGAACGAGATAATAGCTAAATTTTAAAATTGGAACTGTTGCTGACGTGATTTTTTTTAAATTTTGGTACATTTCCAGGCTCAAATTGGCTCTTCAATATTATACCGAAAAAAATGTCAATTACTAATTATTCCCGGCTCAAACCGTAAAATGACTGGGCTATTCTGTGGGGCTTACTCAAGTGATTCATACTGCGCACCCACTATTTTAGTGAGAGTATATGTAGTTGCGGTGCTTTATTGTATATATTTCTTTCCAAACATGACATTACCCACGACACTGCCTCCGGGGTCTAATGATTAAGAGCATTGGGCTCTCGATACGTAGGTCGTGGGTTCGATTCCCTCGGGGGACACCTAGTGATATGTCAGTTTGTGCGTTTTTCCCCAGTTGGTTAGGACATTGCAGGCTGAATCACCTGATTGTCTGAAAAGAAAAATGATTCCATGCTTGTATGTCGTGTGCCGAAAAACCACGTCAGAGGCCGAAAGGTGGTCTGAAAAAACTCTGACACCAGGGCTCTGCCCACACGATAAGAAGAAGAAGAAGAAGATTACCCACGACAGCGCAAGTTATATCAACGAAGCCGACAGGTGGTGCTATCTTTCGCTCCCGCAAATGTACACGTAAGACAACTTGCGACGTCACACTGGTAACCCGTCAGCAGCTACGCATAAGCTTCACAATCGTATAACAAGACATACATCGCACAAGATCATCATCATCACCATCAGCCTATCATCGTCCACTGCTGGACATAGGCCACTCCCAAGGCGCGCCACAAAACTCTGTCCTCGGCCTTCCTCATGCAGTCGCTCCCCGCTACCTTTTTTAGGTCGTCTGTCCAGCGGGCAGCAGGACGTCCCACACTACGTCTACCAGTTCGTGGTCTCCGGTGGTGGAAACCTGACACCCCGGCTGTTGTTCAGCCCATTGCCACTTCAGCTTGCTAATTTTCTGAGCTATGTCAACCACTTTCGTTCTCTCACGTATCACTTCATTTCTGATGTGATCTCTCTGAGAAACACCGAGTATAGCTCTCTCCATAGCTCGCTGCGCGACCTTGAATTAATGAACTAGTCCTATCGTCAGGTATCGTCACCATAGGTCATTACTGGCAGGACGCACAAGATATATTATCATTATCATAGAGCCAGAGATTCGATATACAAGGTCCAACTTACAACCGTTGGACCACGACAAGTCCGCAGGATTCACACCTGGTGGAAAATCTTCCCTTTTCAAAGTAACCTCCCAAGTAGTGCCACCACAATTGTTATTATTATTAACTTAACCTGTCCTTGCAGTACACATGCCTGATCTGCAACCTGTTCGACGACGAAGACAAGCGACAGTACCACTGCGACGGTTGCGGCATCTGTCGTGTCGGCGGCCGCGACAGGTTCTTCCACTGCGAGCGCTGCAATATGTGCCTACCAGTGCAGCTGCAGCGCGTCGGCCATCGGGTAAGAAATATGCATCAGCACGTCTAGTATGATTTCTGTACTCGCGCGCGACGCGAATTTGCTCCATATAAAATGACTTCATCCCGCGCTTTTTGGAGAGCGAAAGCCGCGCTTTCCGCGAGATGTAGTATGGAAAACTATTATAAAACTGTAACAGATGTACATTGAAGACATCCACAAAAAGAAAATTACGATATGGTTTTTAGGTGTCACCTATTTTTGGATTTTTTGTCTGTCGGTTTGTTTGTTTGTTCGAGCATCACGCAAAAACTACTGAACCGATTTTGATGAAACTTTTTTTATCTGACTTAAAATCTGGTATAATTTGTACGGACGAAGTCGCGGTTTAACTCTAGTGTGGAATAAAGCTGCAAAAAGAGAAATCATACTTGACGTGCAGGCGAAAGAAAGACCCTGTACAGATTTTTATGTGTTTTCACTTTACCAGTCTTGGGCACGGATTAGTAGTTACTTCGTAACAGATAAATCGATGTGTTTGGTGTAAATAAAGTATATTTCGTTCATTCATAAATCACTTCCTTAGCAAACGAAAATTTTTTACCCGTGAAAATGTATCTAGTGAAGCCACAGCGTAATTTTTACTGCATACAGCGCGCGACGTATGCCACGTTGCTAACTGGCGCGAGTGGCAGAAAGCAAGCAAGCGCATCGCTTACGATGCGCCAAGGTATAGGTGCTTATCTCGGTACCTATGGCCGAGTGACGGAGGCCTGCCTTGGGGTCCAAATTCCACAACAGATATGCCTTTGAGCTCTTTGGCCAACAGTGGGATAGCAACGGTTCATGGAACAATTTTGGTTGCAGTGCGTAGAGAACGTGTCGCGGTCCAACTGCCCGGTGTGCCTCGAGGACATCCACACGTCGCGCATCCCGTGCCACATACCCGACTGCGGCCACCTCCTGCACCGGCCCTGCTTCGAGCAGCTGCTGCACTCCGGCCACTACGCCTGCCCCACCTGCCAGACCAGCATGATCGACATGGCTAATGTGAGTCCGTCACATCATCGGCATCCAAATAACATCCTGTTATGACCCTGAATCCAATCTACCATATGATTTTTTGAAACTTTCAGGGGTGGTTCAGACCATCAAACTGAACAACTTTTACTATGGAAGCAAATCTGCTGTCTCCATACATTTGAGTCGAGTACGCGTTGCAGTTTAGTATGAAACCGGTTTTTTTTTGGATTTCAGGTTTGCTCCCGTAATAAAAGTTGTTTAGTTTGATGGCCTGAACCACCCCTTAAAGTTTCGGAACGATAAAAAAAACATCCAGTATAGTACTGTAAGGTATACTAAACAGGGTGAAATTGATATCATTAGCATCCTTTTAAACTATGAGTCTACCCATCAAACTGAACAACTTTTACTTTGGGAGCAAACCGATCGGAGCAGAAAAAAATCTGATGTTCTATACTAAACTACAGTGCCGTGCCGTGCCGACTCGACTCAAATGTATGCAACAGCAAATTATTTTTGTGCTCCGATTGGTTTGCTCCCATAGTAAAAGTTGTTCACTTTGATGGATAGACTCTTAGTTTAAAAGGATGCTAATAATATCAATTTCACCCTGTATGAACTTTATGTGTATACTTTATGTGTGTGTGTGTTGCACTGCTTCAAATCAAAGAAACAAAATTACACATTACATTATTATTACAAAGATTGCAATATTTCGGTCCAGCAACCTGTCAATTAGAGGCAGTGCTTTCGGCCAACTACTTTTTGCGTCTTTACGGGACGTCCAATATTAGAGGAGTGGAATCAATAGGTTGCCCTCTGCACGATAGGTTACTAATCATTAGATCGATATGGCTCTGCTCGTTTGTGTTTACGCCACAGATCAAAAAAACTAATGGGAGATGTGAAAAAGGGGCGGGGCGAGTGTCGCAGCAATATGCTCAAAAACGGAACACATTGCTCGCGACAGTAATGATTCAATATATTGTAAGGCTAAAAGCCAGTCGAGATATTATGTGTTAATAGTTTACAATGGTTGCGTTGTAATAAAGATAAAGATTATTCGAACGTTGAGTTCTGATACCGCAATGGATAATGAGCACATTCAAGCTAACAAAATACTTTCTACCGCGTGGTACTGGTGGTGATGCGACACTAGGTTTCGCACTCAGCGCGTTGGTTGGCATCTCTGTAGATCTCTATGGTTTACACCTTTTTATTTTATTTTGAAGAACAATGTTTTAAATCTGTTTACTTTATGTTTTCAGTTATGGAGTTACTTAGATTCAGAAGTGGCCGCGACGCCGATGCCTCCTGAATATGCAGATTACAAAGCAACTATACTGTGCAAGGATTGTCATAAGGTACATAGGGTACACTATTTACTATCTGAAATATAGGATGTAAGTGACAGCCTAGCAAATACTGAAACGGTGAACTCAGACCATCAAACTGAACAACTTTCACTGTGGATACATAATTTTAAGAAAGTGATTTAAATTTTTAGACAAATTAATTAAGTCTATTGATATAAATTTAGTTTTTAAATTAATTAAATCTGTAATCTTTAAATGCAAAAATATTCACGAGAAAATCATTCGAACTCCGTGGAGTAATAGATAGCATAGTCAAAAAAAAAATTCTCTCATTCTAACTCTATGCTGGAAACGGAAACGGCAACATCAAATGTAAAATTTTGACATTATGATTTTTTTTCTTAATCGCCAGTTATTTTAAGTTTAACCATTTAACAAGGAGTTTATAGGTCATCGAGTGACGTCACTTGTTTGAACGAAAAATTACATTATTTTATTTAAAATATTCTTTCATCTCATCACCGACTGAGATGATGATGATGATGAGGTATCCTTTCATTTTAAAATCTCTAACAGAAATTATTGGAATGGTTTTCGATTCGGCCCTCCAAAAAAAAAAAAACGAATTGTGTAGTGCATTGCCATGAGTGAAAATGTTAAATAGGAGAGGACCACGAATGTGTTAATCTTTACATGCGAATTTTCGAGATAACTTCGCTCGCTCAATCTTTTTCTTTCAAACGAGCATCTACTCTATTTCGGCATGAGCTGGAAATCGAGTTAGGTAATTTGTAGCAAAATCTCGAGCTCGAGAAAGTCTACCTTCTCCATCTAGGTAATATCTACATCTTTCTGTTCTACATATTATGATTGTCAGTTAATTTAGTAACAGACTAATTTGTAAATCAATACATAGCTTAGCTTTTGACTTTATTATTTGTTTGTTTTTGTATTGTAGCTGTGACCATGATAATTACTGTTTTTCTTTCTGATTATGTACCTAAGCTTTTTCCGTTATCGAGATCAATAGGAAGTGACTAAGGATAAATTCAATGACTAATTTAATTGTAGGAATGATTAAATATTTGCTTAATAATGGCTAAATACATTCATACACATACATATTCTCACGCCTGTCTCCCACTGGGGTAGGCAGAGACAACGGAACGCCATCTGCTACGATCCTGACATACCTCTCTAGCTTCCTCCACATTCATAAGTCCTTTCATGCATGCTCGTCGGTTACGGGTAGATCTGACCTGGCCCTTTTTATGCACGTCGCCAATTTGGTTCGTATATGTACGTCTAGGCTGTCCCCTTCCAACATTTCCACTTACGCTTGCCTTATAGATTGCCCTCGTCAATCTGCTCTCATCCATTCTTTCCACATGACCAAACCATCTCAACATACCTTTCTCTATTTTTGTCACTAAATCCTCTTTCAAACCACAACATTCTCTAATAAAACTATTTTTCAATTTGTCCATCACTAAAATGGCTAAATAGGAGTTCTTAATAATTATACTATATTAACATCTAACATTTACTGTACTCACCCTATTTATTAGCAAATAAATGATTTGTATTTGTAATCGCGTTTGTAATGTTGGTTGCAGTTATCTACTGTAAAGTTTCACGTGGTGGGGCTGAAGTGTCAACACTGCGGAGGCTACAACACGTGTCAGACCAACGGCTTTCACAAGTTAGTACATATTCATTACAGTTACGGCGCTCAGTGGAACGGTAAAGGAAAACATCGTGAGGAAACCTGCATACGATGAAGAAGAAATTCTGATGCGTATGTGAAGTCTACCAATCCGAATTGGACACGCTTGGTGGACTAACGTTTAAGAAATAATGCAGTGGCGGACTAAGCCTGTCGGAGGCTGCCTGGTCTGCCCAGTAATTGAAATCTATGATTTTTCGAGCCGGGGCAAACACTGAGAATAGGTAAACCTAAATTTAAAAACGAGGAGCGGGCTCGAGAATTACTGCAATATTATGCGATGATTGCTTTAGAACCAGAAGCGAGCTCGAGATTTTGCTAGAGTCTACGCGCATGTGAATGAAAAAGATTGAGCGAGCGGTGTTATCTCGAAAATTCGCAATATATAAGGTCTAACAAAATTAGCTGAAACTATTTTAATGGGATGATCAGACCATCAAACTGAACAACTTTCTCTATGGGACAAATATAGAAATCGCGATAAAAAATTCAGCTGTCTCATACATTTCAGTCGAGTTATGTTTGCAGTTTTGTATGGAACAGTAGATTTTTTTTTCGCGATTTCGATCTTGGTCCCATAGAGAAAGTTGTTCAGTTTGATGCTCTGATCATCCCCTTAAAATAGTGTCAGCTTATTTTGTTAGACCTTATATTTTGATTCTATTTCTGTTACGTTCGGCGCCTCCGACTTCAACATGCTGTCTCAGAACCGGAGGCACGGGCCTCCTACTCAAAACTGCCTCGGACTCAACATATTTTTACCTTGTTTTGGATATGATTAAAACTCTTCTCGAGATTTGGAAGCCCCCCAGGACATAATGCCCCAGGCGGACCTGGATAACATTTATGAGGGAGAAGGATAAGTTCTTTATAGCTCATCTGCTAGATGGTTTGTGATATTTTATATTAAAGATAAGTCAAACGATTTATCATTATATTTCACGAGCGTTAACCCGCGAATTCGTCCGCACAAATTATATACCAGATTTTAAGTCAGATCATAAGCTATCAAACAAAAAAAGTTTCATCAAAATCGGTGCAGTACTTTTTGCGTGATGCTCGTTCAAACAACCAAACACACAAACAAACAGACAGACAAAAAATCAAAAAATTGGTGATATGGAATCAGGGATACCTAAAAACCATATCGTAACTTATTTTTTGTTAATATCTTCTATGTACAGACACACTTCTGTTACAGCTTTATAATAGTATACATAGATTCATTCATAAGCAGGGCTCGGGGTTAGGCAGTGTGAATTCGGGATTTGCAACTAGAAAAATTAATATGGACATTCCCTTTCACGGGATTTTCGGGGCCTTCAAATAAAATACGGGATTTTAAAATGTATTAAATAATAAAAATTACCATAAACCTCGTAATGTATTCATGATACATGTAAAATGAATACATTTCCGAAAATGTGATATACAAAACACCCTATTAAGTTGTTTTAGTCTGGTTAGTTTAAAAAAGATTTTGTTTAAAGAGGGCAGCCCTGTGCACCACCATGCTCCTTAAAAACAAGTCTAAATTGTTCATAAGTAGTTCTAAGTAGGTAACAAAATTAATAATCAACAAATCAGATCAACGATCGGGATTCGGGATTTATCCCGGGGGTATGTCCATATTAATCTTTACATTTTGTTAAAAGTACCAAATTCACACTACCTAACCCCGAGCTCTGTTCATAAGTAAACAAGAAAAGGAAGAAGGAAGAATACCTAGTAAGAATGTTTATCTTATCTTAAACTCTTCTTTTCATTAACCAGAGAGGCCGGTACATCAGAGTCTGCTGCGTCCTCCACATCCTCCACCACGTCGAGCTCCACGAGCCGGAGCGGATCATCATCAGCCACGTTCGAGCCGCGCGAGGAGCCCGAGGACCTGCCCCGCGCCAACCCCTTGGACGAGCCGCCGCAAGCTTGACACACCTAGAGCTAGCGTCTACTGGACATGTACACATCTTGAGCTAGCGTCTACTGGACATGTACACACCTAGAGCTAGCGTCTACTGGACATGTTATCATATGCCTTTAAGCGTTACCGAACCAATATGCTATGACGACGTGAACGACGAAATATGAGATATGGTGTCTTAGGACTAAAGGCATGTCTAACTCGACTAAGGCCAACGCTAGCACGCAAAAAAGCACTACTCGCGATCGTTTATACGGTGCTAGTCTTTCGACCAGTCGGTTTTGCTTGAGAAAACCGTGCCAGCGATTGGCGCGACGTGTTTACTGTTTACATGAGTACAAAAATTGACTCGGGGGATGCGAGACGCGACTGGGGTCTCTGGCGCCAAAAAATAGACGCGTGCTCTATTCCGTGTCAGCGCTGGCATGCGGAGATTTACTGGCGCTAAAACTGTGTATACGGTGCTTTTTCGCTGGCGCTTGAAAATTGTCATCGTATAAACCAGCCTTAATTTTGCTCGATATCACAGAATATTATGTTTCATCGACCACTTGCAGGGTCTCTTAACACTTTCGCTGCTAAGCTCAAAACCATGATCCTCGCGCAGTGCTAAAACTGACGCCTCTCGTGAGTCGTGCGCACAGTCTTAACGTAAAAAGACCAATGCGGCTCACCTTGTGGGTCACCCGTACAGGCGTAAGGTTTTCGGTAACTCACGCGGTAGGTCATGTGCACAAGCGAAATGCAATAGAACTTGACCCCCCTTGTAGGTGGTGCGCACAGACGTAACGTTGAAATGATAAATGTGGCTCGCGTCGTGGGTCACCCGCACAGGCGTAAGGTTTTCGGTGACTCACGCGGTAGGTCATGAGCACAGGCGAAATGCAATTGAACCGGCTTGTTACGTAGGTTCTTCAGCACTGCGGCGCATTTGTCGCCGACCCACGGCGTAGGTCGTCAGCAGTGAAAGTGTTAATATAATGAAGGCTTTTTAAGGTGACGATCAGACCACCACATTAAACAACATTGAACAACATAAAGATAGGACTAAAATGGAAATCGTAGAAAAAATCAGCTATCCTCACCACCATCGGGTTGGTTTGCAATTTTGTATGGAACAGGCTTTGACTACTTATATAGGGACTAGTTACGCGTGTAATTCTACTAACAAACATTTCTGCCACTTTTTGCGGAGGGCGAGGTAACATGAAATCCGCAACTTTGGATTTTATTCCCATAACTTTAGATTCTAATTTCGAACGTTAAAAATCATGAAAAGTAGTCTCGTGCGAACCCCAAACGTTCTACGTTCGAAATTATTGTTTCGCAAGTATAGGCTATCTTTTTTAGTGATAGGGTATAACATTTAATGTAAATGCACATGATTAATTGATCTTATACCGTGGCAGAGGCGAAATGCTACCGCAAGGCTAGTCCTTATAATAAATAGTCAAAGGGAACAGGTGATTTTTTTCGCGATTTCGATGTTGGTCCCATAGAGAAAGTTGTTCAGTTTGATGGTCTGATCATTTTCTTAAAAAACAGTCGGTATATTAAGTAAGACTACAAGTGATCGACTTTGCAGGGAAAAGCTTCCGTCTAAAAATCCAGCATAATACCTTAAACCTTAACTAGTAGAACATAAGGTTTATAATTATTTAGTAAGAAACTACATACATACAGGATGTAAGTGACAGCCTAGCAAATACTGAACGGTGTACTCAGACCATCAAACTGAACAACTTTCACTATGGAGCCCACCTCAGGAAACGCGATAAAAAATCAGCTGAACACAGAATACAATCTATGAATAAGAAATATACAGGGTGTAAGTGACAGCCTAGTAAAGTAAATGTATGGGACATTTTTGTCGGGTAGGTACAGCTGATTTTTTTCGCGTTTCCTGAGGTAGGCTCCGTAGTGAAAGTTGTTCAGTTTGATGGTGTGAGTTCACCGATTCAGTATTTGCTAGGCTGTCACTTACACCCTGTATATTTCTTATTCATAGATTGTATCCTGTGTTGAAATGTATATAACAAAACCCAATAATAATGGTTATTTGAGAAATGTTAAGTTGCGCCTGAATTTCGTTAGTTTTTGACTTGTTTTCAATTAAGTTCAATATACAGGGTGTTAGGGTAAACAGTTTTATTACTTGGAGGATTGTACCCATGATACTAAACAACTTTTCCTAGGAAACCTATAGGGGATTCGCAAAATAATATTTCGACTTTTCCTTTTTTTTATTTGGAATATCCTATAGGTTTCTTAGGAAAAGTTGTTCAGTATCATGGGTACAAATCCCTTAAAGTAGTGCAACTATTTACCCTAACAACCTGTATTGACACAATGAATTGTTCTGGAGATCAGAAAAATTATACAGTCAGATAAAGTATAAAGGTGGTTGCAGAGGGGTCAAATTTATACAAAACTTTGACGCACAATACGCGTAGACGGTATTAATATAAGTAACTTTGTATATATGGAAAAATAGTTTAGAAAATCTAGATGCCGCGTCACAAATGACATTTGCATTTTTATAAAATAATTGAAATTTTTCATACAAAATTTTAAAAGCTTTATATCTTCGTAATTATATTATAAATTGCAAATGTTATTTGTGACGCGGCAACTAGATTTTCTAAACTATTTTTCCATACATAAAATATTAATTTTATTAATTCCGTGTACGCGTTTTGTGCGTCAAAGTTTTGTATGGACTGAAACCACCTTAAAAACGGTCACCATATTACGAAAAACCCTGTATAGAGTCCTTTTTAATGTTCCGACAGTTTTTGAAGATCAACAATCAGACTATAAAAAAATCTGCTATTTCATAAGAAACTGCAAATCTACTCGACCCAAATGCATGGGACAGCAGATTTCTTTGGCGATTTCAATGTTAGTCCCATAGAGAAAGTTGTTCAGTTTGATGGTCTGATCACCCTCTTACAAAACTGTCAGCGTATTAATTTGGATCCTGTATTTGTTGTAACATAGACCAATATAAGATGCTTTAGTTGTATTTTTAATTTCGCCATTTAATTCTGTTGCTTGAATTAACATAAAAATTATGTTTAATTCTATGTAAATATTAAATATCTATTATATTGTGTTAGCTTCCATTCCGAGCTTTATGTTAATTGATTTAAGATCTATTTTTCTTTAAACAATGATTAAAATTCCAAATTAGAGTTCTTGTAGAAGTGATTCCGAATTTTCATGAAGATACCTAGAAATGGACGGTAGGTCTATTTCAAAATTCACTAAAAAAGTGTATAGCATTATGGACGTGTAGTAAGTAGTTTGAATGAGCTAAGTTTGATCGAATGATAACTGGCGCGGGGTTAGTCCTCCGTTTACCCGACTGCGCCAAAGAGGTTAATGTTTCTCGAGTGAATCTATGTATGTATGTTTATTTTTTGACACGCTTATAAAGGCTGAAGTCATAGACAATGCATTCCCGGATTTTATATGAAACGGACTCAAAATACGCGACTCACAACTCACAAAATTACGCTCGTTTGGCGTCACCCTAAACGGCCTGATGGGTTTTTACGTCTCCTAGGTTTTAACATATAAGGTTTCGTTAGATCCTTCTTAATTGAGAGCCTTAGAACATAATTATAACAATCGAAGGCCGAGCTACGCCTAGGAGCGAAGCTCCGAAGCTTCCCCCCTGGAACCTGGTGGACCTGGTCTCCGGGGTCAGTCTGCTCGCGAAGCGAGCCGCAGTACGAGCCTATAACTAACTTTAGATTTTATCCCATTGCTTTAGAACCTAATTTTGATTGTTAAAAATAGTTTCGAGCGAACTAAAATAAAGGGTAATTGATTGATTGATGATCAATTTGGTCGAGGGGAATGCTGGTCTGGTCTCTAGTTATATGATCTAAGTTGAGTGCGGACCTAACGTTCATTTCTTGGTACGTGCGTCAATATTATTAAAACTAGTTTATACATTTTATAATGTCGTTTCAGTCTTACCACCAGTTACACGTACGTTCAATAAAGATAATCCTCCATTTATAATCTCTTGCTAGCTTTTATCTCAACAAAACAAAAAGTGACAGCATGGGATTTAATGGAGGATTATCTTTAATAAGCGTTTTGCAACTGAGTGTTAGGTACTTGCTTTTTAATAACAGAAATATTGCAAAAAATACACGAAAATTCGGTGTCACTGTGGCCTTTAGTAATTTTTGTATGTGTGGTGATAAGCACATGTCTTTAACTGTTGCTCAATTCTATTGGGGATCAATCAAATATAAGTTTTGGCAGTCTACTTTGAAACTTGTGAGAATAATTTTTTTTTTGTAATAATGTAAAAGTTCCGCTCTTCTCACTCTTATTAAAAAGAGATCAATAAGTCTTTCCTATTATTTGGGTTGAGCCTCGTCTGGCAGCACGGAATCGCATTTTTTCACGCTCTATCCTTTTCAGTCGCTCAGAAATTTCATTGGTTAGAGCGAGAAAGGTTTCAGCACTGCCGCGTGCCGTCGCATTCCCGCTGTCTTTCTCGCTCTAGCAAATGACTTTCCTCAGCGAAATAAAAGGATAGAGCGTCAAAAAATGCGATTTCGTGCTGCCAAATGCCTTTTATGTAGGCCTACCACAAGTTGACATAAGAGTAACCACAGACAATCAAATTGAACAACAATGAAATCGCGAAAAAAAATCTGCTTTTGCATACATTTCGGTCGAGTACCTATTGACATAATTACTATGGTACAGCTGTTATTTCTTTTTTTCAATGTCAATGTTGTCTCCATAGTGAAAGTTGTTCAGTTTGATGGTCTGAACCGAAAAGAAAAACGACCCTGATTCAATGGTGTATAATTTTTTTTCCTCTGGTAGTAGGTAGGAAAAATATCAATTTGTGGTATCATGGGTTATCTCATCTGCCTTTAAATAAGCACTGTAAAAATATCACCTTTCTAGACTGGGCATTCATACATTAGTGAGAAGAAAAATTGAGTCGTTTATGTGTAAAAATTATAATATTATGTACAGGAAAATACGTTGTAAGCATTGTTACTTCAATAGTTTTGTTACTTGCTTATTGAATAGTTTTCGCTTCTGGTTGTATGGAAATAATGTCAATCCGAATTAGAAGGCATTGTCTCGTACCCTACAAGGCAAGATAATGTTTATGAAATTGCTTCTAAAATAATGTATACAATTTGTGAGAGAAAACCAGCCTATCCACGAAAAATACTTTTTTTTGCTCTGATTGAATTATATTTGTTTCTCATAGTTAGTTTTTTTTATTTCTACTATGGGTAGCAAAGTTTTAATGAAATGATATAATGTACTTGTGTTTTTTAGTTTGAGAAACCGTGACATGGTCTTTATAATGATTTGTGGTATGATCCCTTCAGATTTGGATTGACCCAATCCAAAAGTACACTAGTTTTCCTTTTTACAAATCCTATAACTACAGGGTGAAATTGATATCATGGGCATTCTTTTTAAACTAAGAGTCTACCCATCAAACTGAACAACTTTTACTATGGGAGCAAACCGATCGGATCAAAAAAAATCTGCTATTGCATACATTTGAGTCGCGAACTCGCGCGTCGACATTGCAGTTTAGTATGGAACAGCAGATTTTTTATTTGCTCCGATCGGTTTGCTCACATAGTAAAAGTTGTTCAGTTTGATGGGTAGACTCTTAGTTTAAAAGGATGCTAATGATATCAATTTCACCCTGTATAAGTACTTATAACTAGATTTATAATAATTGTAGAATTTGGTCTATTATTATTTTTTATAAAAGTATTAAAATAACATTTAAGTGAATTGTAAATAATTGAAAATGTTTACGTTGTATATTATATGTTTACTTTTTCTTTATATTGTTGATTTGATCAATATGTTGTTTTGGGGATGAAATCGTCCCGAACTAGAGTTACTTTGTCCTAATTGTTTTGACGCATTGAATAAAATGTGAATTATGAAATACTTGTTTCATTTCATAGAGTTTTTGTAGAGTTTGCGGACCAATAACAATAAATATCCGCCGGAATCAGATGAAACGAGAGATGGTCGGATGCAGTGGCAGCCAAACTGCGAGGGCGTCAGACGACTTATACCTTCACACAAACTCATTTAATTCATTTGCAAAGGATAAACTATTTAATTCTGTGGTCAAAAGACATTTGTGTCCTATCTAGCTACATACCTATGCCAGCTTCCTGTATCTACCACTACGAAAAAAAGTATAGGTTCTAAGGTCTATGTCTTTGACTACTTATATAGGGACTAGGTACGCGTGTAATTCTACTAACAAACATTTCTGCCACTTTTTGCGGGGGGCGAGGTAACATGAAATCCGCAACTTTGGATTTTATTCCGGGTTTGCTGGAAGAAATCTCTTTAGAATAGGCTCGCCCTTTGTAATTGTCTATTATGCTGTTTTCATTTATATTTCCGTGTGTACAATAAAGTGTTAAAATAAAATAAATTCCCATAACTTTAGATTCTAATTTATAACGTTTAAAATCATGAAAAGTAGTCTCGCGTGAACCCCAAACGTTCTAAGTTCGAAATTATTGTTTCGCAATTATAGGCTGTCTCTGTCTGATTAATTGATCTTATACCGTGGCAGAGGGGAAATGCTACCGCAAGGCTAGTCCTTATAATAAATAGTATAAATAGTCAAAGGTCTATGTAGGTAAATATCTGCAATTAATTAGTTACAGACCAGGAAGCTGGCATAGGTATTGTCTATACCTTGGACTGCCTAACAAGCGGTGAAACATGATAATACTCCTTGGTGGTCGGTAATGATCGTTCTTTCGGAAATTCCAGTCTATGTTTTCGACCTAAGAACAAGAATCCATAGATATCCAATAGCAAGAATCTAAATTAAATATCTTTGTTTTCGACGTTACGTTATACCTTTCTAATCCAATGACAAAAATAAAAGTTTTTATTTAATTTTTGTTCTGATAGAAAGGGACACAAAAACGTTAGAAATATCGACTACGGAGATACGAAAGAAGGTCGAACATTACAAACGTCTCCCAGTGAAAACCTGTTATTGGCTTTCTACGCTATACTCATGTAACTACCGGATTATGCTGTTGGTTTTCCAATGAAATAAAAATTAAAAAAAATTACCGACAGTCATGGACAATTTGTCCAGCAGTGGACGTCCATCGGCTGAGATGATGATGATGATGGACAATTTTCTTGTTTCCATTCCTGTAAGGAGGAGTGGCATCCTTTATGATTCTAAAATCCTTGTTACAGACTAATGTTATCCCATAGATGAAATAATAACATTTATAAAAAAAATAAACATACAGAATGTCCAATCAGCAATGTACGCTTCGTTGTTATTATACATTCTGTTAATAAAGGTTCTTACATATATTAATTTAGATAGAATAGGGACAGTAGGTAGTGGGCATGCAGCTCCCGAGAAAACGAGACCGATCAAGATGTGCATCTTAGAAAAAGTACATGTCTAGAAAGAGCCTCATGCTTCTACCGTATAAAACAAAAGGGGCCAACTTTCCTAGGTTGGTGTGCGTGTATATGGATTGGGTTTAGAGGCCAATACTGGTTACCCTTTTTTTCTACGCTTTTATTTATTTATTTTTAATTTTTTTTTTAATTTTTTTTTGTAGCTTCTATTGTCAATCTTGACATATAACTTATCCAAGATGTGCTTGCTTTACCAAAATGAGCACGCTTGATAGTTTGCAAATTTTGGCAAGGGATATAAATATAAAAACTCAATTTAAACGTGGCAAAAATATTTTATTGCGAATATAATAGCAATCTGTATTTACAAAATAAATAATACTAAAATTTTCCCAAAATTGATATTCCAGGAATGATTTGAGAACGTATGAAATGTTACTAGTAGTAACTTTTACTATGTTATACAAATGTTGTTACAAATAATATTTACACATTAATACTAAACGAAAAGACTAAAGGTGAGGACGTTATATCGAGACATAAATTAGCACTAATAAAATAAATACGAATATTTTATGATGTGAAAAAAAAATCACTTTGATCTTGTTTCGGGTCTGGAGTGCGATTTTTGAATCTCATTCGCTGTGCTCGGCAGTTGAAAATGTCAAAATTACTTTGACTATTTATTATAACGACTAGCCTTGCGGTAGCATTTCCCCTCTGCCACGGTATAAGATTAATTGATCATGTGCATTTACATTCAATTGTATATCTTATCACTAAACGAGATATTGGTGTTTAGTGAAATTTGTTCAGTTTGATGGTTAAACCATTACTAGGGGGTGTAACGTCCTCACTTTCAATTATCTGAAGCGAATAATACATTATACAGGGTGTAAGGAAAAGTATCATTAACCTTTACTCTACCCATCAAACTGAACAACTTTTACTATGGGAGCAAACCTATCAGAACAAAAAAATCTGTTGTTCCATACTAAACTGTAATACCTTCTCGACTCAAACGTATGGAACAGCTGATTTGTGGGTAGAGTGGTTGTGGATGTGGTTTAAAGGTTAATGATACTTTTCCATACACCGTGCATAGGGGTACTTATAAGATATTGACAACGAAGACATGAACATTAATAAGTACATACAGAATTTTAAATATGTAGGTACAATCAACGCCGATGAAGAATGGTATAGACCGATACCAAGAAAAAGTACGCACACTCTAGGTCTTAAAAAAATAGAAAAAAAAAACTCTAGGTCATTTAGATATCATGATATTATTTTAACATTTCCATATAAAAAGCTACGTCACAAAACACGTGAGCAACTGTTACAATATTGAGCTCTAAAATTACGCTTTAAGTTACATTTTGCTTTAAAATTCTGATTTTCATCGAAATATTTGGTCGGAAAGACCGACTACTCTATAGACTTCCAATCAACGTGTAAACAAAAGAAAGTACCGCCATATTACAAATAATTTTTCAAAAAATTCAAGTCATGGCCAAGCAAAAAAATACAGATGACCTCTACTCTAGGCCTCGCATGCCACCTCCGGGAAAAGATAAAAATCGAGATGTGCCTCTGTGTTATTTTACGTATGCCAAAAAGAGCGCGCACGACGTTTTTCTTTTTATGTCGCTTTATCGTCGGTGGCTTGCTAGCCGCGCTGGTCAGAGTTCATCTCACTGTCTATGGACATGGCATGGCGATATATCAAAGTTGCACCTTCTCTCTTTCATTTAGTACGTAACAGAAAGAGAAAAAAGGAGCGGGATAACGTTATCTCGCAAATTGTGCGTCGCCTTGTGGTGTCGACCTCAGATTTCACTTAGGAGTGCCAGGAACGTATAGAGCAAAGAGTAATATAAGTATATTATAAAAGAGAACCCACTCGTGGCAACATTATGCATCCACCTTAAGTCAAATCGAAGGCTAGCTACCGACAATAATTCAACCTATACTATACACACCTACTTATATCTACTCATACCGATGGATATTATTGTTTTGAATGCTAGTTTTCGTTCAATCCCGCACCGATCGAGTGTAATTCTAGTATCCTTACTATTCCTGTAATCTAAATATTGGTAAGAGAACAGCATAAACTCCAGAACATCACTAATCGGCACGAAATTGAACGAAAACTACAGACAACCCGCACATTACGCAAGAAAGGTAGCCATTTTGTGAATTTGTCAATTAGACATTGACATAGACAATAAAATCTTTTTTTTTTCATAGTTCTGCGAAGTATTTAATAGATGGCAGCACATTCTATGCAAACTTAATCGGAAGGAGCCACTAAAAGGCGACTGTCCTACGCCTGGTATAGAGTACAGATGACACCAAATCTCTGTGGCATAGTTTAAACATTAAACCAATCGTATAATCTTCAGTTTACGCCCTAACACGCTTGATCCTATTAGAAGTCTATAGTGCAGTTGGTGTATTATTTGCAGTATTGTGCTGACTAATTTTATTTACCAGTAAACCATTTTATTGATCAAATAAACAGTGTGCATTATTTTACAGTTCCGTACAGTAATATTGCAATAATATGATGTTCTTAGTTATAATTATATTAGGAAAACAGCGAGCACATTTTTATTTCAAAGTAAAAATTTGCAATATTTACTATTCTAAAGTAATATCGCGTTTATTTTTTACTTTGTACTTTAAGTTTACCTAAACTTTACTTAATATTCTTAATTATTTTTTCATGGTTTTGTTACATAATTATAAATATTGTATCCAGCAGTGCGATTTATGAATCTCATTCGCTGAGCTCAGCAGTTGAAAATATCAAAATTATTATGTAGATATGCATCTTTCTACTGCCGATTTGACTTACAAAAATCATACTCCAGGAGAGCGATTTTTGAAAGTCAAATCAGCAGTAGAAAGATGCTTATCTCCATACATTTTCAACGGCTGAGTTCAACGTATGAGATTAAAAAATCGCAGTCCAGAACTAATGTCTGTATTAACATTAACCCATACATTATAAAAAAACCCCTAGTAATATTTAAAAAGCTGGTTTAGACCATCAAACTGAACAACTTTCACTATGAAGAACGAATGTTCTCTGAATTACAGAACAGAACAAAATCTCAGACTCGAGTAGGTACTCCAGTTTTGTATGAAACAGCTGATTTTTTTTTGTCGCGATTTCGAAGTTTGCTCCATTGTGAATGTTGTTCAGATTGATGGTCTAGACTCTAGACCACCCCTTTAATTATTACAAAGTGTTTTATTAGGATTCACGGACAAGATAAGCGAATTATAAAGTTTACGATGCTAGACAGAGATACAGCATATATAGGGTCCTTCTTAATAACCTGACACTTTTTTTAAGGGAATGATCAGACCGTCAAACTAAACAACTTTCTCTATGGGACCAACATCGAAATCACGAAATAAAAAATCTGCTCTTACATACAAAACTGCAAATCTACTCGAGACAAATGTTGGGACAGCTGATTTCGATGTTGGTTCCATAGAGAAGGTTGTTCAGTTTGGTGGTCTGATCATCCTCTTAAAAAAGTGTCAGCATATTAAGAAGATGCGTATACGGACACATTTTTTTATAAAGCGCGCCACTCCCTAAAGTTCCTAAATGAAATGTTTCCTCAATTAACTAAAGAGATACAATAATAGCCTTCTAGTTGTCGTGTCAAAAGATAATATAAATCCAATCACATTAACAGTTCATTGGATCTAAAGAAGAATTAGTGCAATACAGGGTGTATGGGACAGCCCTGCGCAGATTGAAACGGTGTATAGTCTAGGAAAAATAAGGTTTGACATTGCATTAAAGACACGTTAGTAAATTGTGTTAGAACTAATATTACTGTAAGTTTATAACACTTTTGTCGAGATTTCGTGGTTATATAGGCTGAGGACCGATATAAATGTACAAAGGGCAAGCTTATTTCTGAAGATATTTCTTCCAGCATACCAGCAAAAGAAACAGTTAATTATCACAAGGCAAATTTAATGTGTACAATCAAACGTTAAATAATTAAGTTTTGAGGTTATAATTTTTGAAATCTTACAAAATATCAAATATCTACTCAAATTTACAATATTAACCGGAGATTATTATTGTTATAAGTAAAACGTATTGAACGAAGCCGTCCTGAATAAAATCACCTGTTTTCCATTTTTTGTTTATACCTAAATTTAATGTTTTGTAAATGTCTTAGTTATTCAGTAATACACAATACAAAATCGGGGATTATTGAGAATTTATGTTTTTCATGTATGTATCTACTATATTCCAAATTATCACCAAACGTGCAATTAATGCAACCTACTCCATACAAAAATCCGTAGATTTCCCCGACTAGTACTCAGACCATCAAATTGAACGACTTTCACTATGGAGCCTATATCAGGCACCCCGAGGTACAGCAGTTTAGTATGAAATTTTATGTATGTGTTGATTTTTTTGGCGTTTTCTGAGGTAGTCTCCATAGTGAAAGTTGTTTAGTTTGACGGTCCGAGTTCACCGTTTTAGTTTTGCGGAGGGATCCCTTACACCCTGTATACTTTATAGATTTACAACTTATTAACTAATGAACACAAAACCAGAAGATAGTTTGTACAAGACAATCGATCGACTGACGAACTACAAAATGGTTGCATTCATTTTTGTGTTTTATTGAATTCCTGCGATCGAGCTGCATATAAATGAAGGTTGATCCTATTTTCAATGAAAACGTCATAAGGTAATGCTCGCATTTAGCCACTGATCTCTTGTATAACATGCAACTAGTTAACTACCTAGGTATATTTATTATGCTAGGATTAATTCCTCATTAGTATGGAAATCTTTGAGCCACTGTAACTTTGAAACGATACATTTTAAAGAAAATCTGTTGAACCATAGGCACAGATATTAGTTTCTAGATAGAGTTTAAAAATGCCGTTGAATTAAATTGTTTAATATTCAAATTAGAATTTAACTTCTTTTGTATGGAGCGCGTTTACGGGTAGTCTAGACTTGTATTATTGTTTATTATGAATGACTATAATAGAGGAGCTTTTGACCCACGACATGGTCCGTGTGGACTACCCCTTTAGGGGTCGATTTTCGAAAAATCATTTATAATGCATCCTCTGTAGAATATACAGGGTGGATTTTTGAGACGGGGCAGGTACCTTAACCGTTGCAACTAGAGGGTAACGTTCTTAAGAGACTGTCCTTAACTTTTTGAGACAGTTTTACCCCCATTTACAGATTTTGAAAAAATGTATGGGAGAAGTTTTTTGCGATTTCTGACATTTCTAGCGCTCTAAGCTCAGTTGGTCTCGTAGACTTTTTTGATCTTTATAAGAAACAGGATCGATTGACATAATAAAAAGTTTTTGTATAAATGGTCTATTTTCTTGCTGACTGTACATTTTTTTCAAAATCTGAAAATGGGGGGAAAAACTGTCTCAAAAAGTTAAGGACAGTCTCTTAAGAACGTTACCCTCTAGTTGCAACGGTTAAGGTACCTGCCCTTACTGCCCCGTCTCAAAAATCCACCCTGTCATCCAAATTTTATGTTTCTATATTCAGTGGTGCAGGCTATGCGTTGTCTGTCATTCAGTCACGGAACTCTTTTATAAGTATAGATAACGATCAATAATGCTGTATAACTTGATAACGATATAGAATACCTACGTATCAAATGTCTTAATTTCAAAAAGTTACTTAATACATCTAAGTCTGTAAAAATGTTTTAAAGTTAGGTTTTTGCATCCATTGTTTCACAAGATTAATGTACATTTAGATGAGATCAAATTACGTTACAAAAAGTAAATATACACTTATATTCTATTAATATCAAGG
This sequence comes from Agonopterix arenella, assembly GCA_927399405.1. Lineage (NCBI taxonomy): Eukaryota > Metazoa > Arthropoda > Insecta > Lepidoptera > Depressariidae > Agonopterix > Agonopterix arenella. The sequence goes on along the minus strand of OV656708.1, from coordinate 14,875,997 downwards.
ATCTATGAATAAATCCTTGACATACATTTTTAACATATCAATAACAAGTATGAGTACCTAAGCTGCTCCGTGGTCTAATGGTTAAGAGTATTGGCTCTCGACACGGAGGTCGTGGGTTCGATTCCCACGGGGGGGGGGGGGGGGGGGGGGGGGGGACACACACACCTAGTTAATAGAACATAGCAGGCTGAATCACCTGATTGTCTGAAAAGAAAAATGATTCCGTGCTAAGGATGGCACGATAAGCCGTTGGTCCCGGGGTGGTAGTAGTCGTTACATAAAAACCACGTCAGAGGCCGCAAGGCGGTCTGAAAAAACTCTGACGCCAGGGCTCTGCCCACACGATAAGAAGTACCTAAGCAAGAAAACTTTATAAGCAAACATAACGTCAATTAAATATTAGTCTACGCCTAACTTGGTGCTTTAACATTTATTTATTTATGAGTTTTTTTTATTATCTATCTGTGTCAACGAACTATTATGAATGATTGAATGAGATGAAATTTATTCATTAAGAGGCTATGTGAAAAAATAGGATTCTTCAAAGCGTCATATATCATGAAGTACTAACAGTAGGAGTATGATTAGCGGATATGTGTAAATTGAACATATAATTGAAGTTTTGACAAGATCCAAAACACGATTAAGACACATTTTCTAGATAGAAAAACAAGCCAAAGTAGCCTCCGTTTTTATTTATAAACGCTTGGAACTGCTAAACGGTGAATCATAGAAACACGAGACTTGATTTAAAAAAAAAAGAGATTATTATTTTACAAAGATAAGAGCAGAATTGAACTAACATAAACAGTACAATCACAATTAAATAAAGTTTGTTTTACGCTTGCGTCGTTTCTCTCGCATCAGGCAGTAATATAAGCTATCACACGCCCATTTCGCTTCAATTATTTTTCGAAATAGGCCCTTAATGGAGTTAACCTCGGTTTGTTAGATGCCGGTCATTGACTTACTGACTTATGGATCAGGGATGCCGGGTCTAATACAAAATTCTCGAAAAATGTGTCCCAAACGTAGTGTTCATAAACGAAAGTACGTGTTAGTAATTTAATCCAACTAAAAACATTGAACCTGATGAAATTTTATTTTTATTTTGCTTGCGTAGTTTTGACAAATCCTTACAGCACAGAATGCAGACGTGCGCACCGTCCTTCAATCAAACGAAGACTGGCGCGTGATTTTTTCTCTTTATGTGTTTTGTTTAATCTTTTGGTTTGGACATTTTTGAGCGCGGACCCTACGTCTAGTAGTTGGTAAGTCAATGATGAAAAGTTTGAAAGACACGGGTCGGGTGTATTTTAAACCCTTTTTTATTTTTCCGAAGCTGAATTATTTTATTCCTTTTGAAAGATTTTGGTGTAACAACCGGGAGTGCGATTTTTGAATCTCATTTCCTGAGCTCAGCAGTTGAAAATGTCAAGATTACTATGGAGATATGCATCTTTCTACTGCTAATTTGACTTTGAAAAATCGCACTCCTGAAGTATGCTTTTTGAAAGTCAAATCAGCAGTAGAAAGATGCGAATCTCCATACGTTTTCAACTGCTGAGTTCAAGGTATGAGATTCAAAAATCGCACTCCTGATAATGGACACTTGAACACTAGCATTCGATTATCGAATCGAAATCGATATCACTGTTTTTGAAAAATCATACATTATTTATTAGTTTTATTACTTAAGGTTGTTTCAGTCCATACAAAAGTTTGACGCACAATACGCGTAGACGGAATTAATAAAATTAATATTATATATATATGGAAAAATAGTTTAGAAAATCTAGTTTCCGCGCCACAAATAACATTTGCAATTTATTATATAATTACAAAGATATAAAGCTTTTAAAATGTTGTATGAAAAATTTCAAAGCTTTATTTATATTATCTTCGTAATTATTTTATAAATTGCAAATATTATTTGTGAGGCGGCATCTAGATTTTCTAAGCTATTTTTTCATATATACAAAGTTACTTATATTAATACCGTCTACGCGTATTGTGCGTCAAAGTTTTGTATAAAATTGACCCCTCTGCAACAACTTTAATTCCGAATGGTACGATAATTATGCTATCAGCGGCAGATAATTGAATTTTCATACGAGATAATTTTAGCGCCAAAACAAAGGATTTCCGCAATGTTATTCAATTTATCGCGTCAGTTTGCGCTGATATCTGACTTACAAATAACAAAGATAAATGGGGAATTACTGTCCATATAGGTACTTTCGTTTACACAAATAACTATTTTATTGATAACTCGAGTTTAACTAGATTTTAAGTCAAATCATAAGCTATTAAACTAAAAAAGTTTGATCAAAAGCGGTTCAATAGTATTTGCTTGATGCTGTTACAAACCAACAGACAGACAGATAAAAATTCTAAAAAAAAAGGTGGATTTTGAGTCACCTAAAAACAATATCGTAAACTTTTTTCTTGTACATTTCTTCAATGTAAAGACACTTCTTTTAGATAGTTTAGATAAAAATAAACACTTAGATATACAGGGTGTAAGTGACAGCCTAGCAAATATTGAAACTGTGAACTCAGACCATCAAACTGAACAACTTTCACTAAGGAGCCTACCTGTCCCATACAAACTGCTGTACCTACCCGACTCAATGTATATACGACAGCTGATTTTTTTCGCGTTTCCTGAAGTAGGCTCCATAGTGAAAGTTGTTCAGTTTGATGGTCGGCGTTCACCGTTTCAGTATTTGCTAGGCTGTCACTTACACCCTGTATGATAATTAACTCTATTGTGTTCGAAACTACATTTACGCAAAAATTATACAATTGTAGAATTGTGTGCGCCCCGCACTGCTGATCGTGGTGTACAGATTTTGTTCGCGTTGTCTGTTCTATAAATAATTATAACTCGCGGCACGAAACTCTAGCGCTCGAATCAGTGTATTTAGACGAAAATAGTGAATAGTGCCTTGTACATAGGGTCAGCGCTAGAGATTCGTGCCGCGACTTATACTCAATGTTCTGAACATTGTATGTCTGCCATAACCTTCGGTCGAACCATAAATTTCAATCATAGAAAGAAATACTAGACTACGTGTCTAAAAAAACACTAAAACAATGCAAAATATATGGAGACTCATCTAAAAAATAGTATATATTATCGCGTGGCCTTGAGAGAATATATTAAACGCAATTTAGGGCAATACTTATTAAGTATTCGATTTAGCTAAACGGCAATTTTAAAGCCTTAATTTGATCGAAATAAATTGAAAGTCCACATTTTTTGTTATTAATATTTATACTTAAAAAGAAAATAAAATCAATAGGTACTTTTATTGCAAGCAAGGAAGGAAAAAAAAAGAATCCCACACGCACAGAATATCTACTAGATATCTATTAGATATTTTGTAGATATAACAGTTATAGTACACTGTGATATATCACTATCACCATCATCATCATCATCACGACATAGTATAAAACAAAGTCGCTTCCCGTTGTCTGTCCCTATATATGCTTAGATCTTTAAAACTACGCAACTGATTTAAATGCGTTTTTTTTAATAGATAGAGTGACTCACACTTTCGTTCTCGGCTGTTCTCGGCGAGAATGTAGTGCCCGCATAAAGCAGGCACTTCACTCTCGCGAGAATTTCTCGGCGAGAACTTTTAAGGAAAATTACTATGGCTTATGACGCCACGAGAACAATGAAGGGCATCCACACTTTCGTTCTCAGCTGTTCGCGGCGAGAATGTAGTGCCCGCATAAAAGTCCGATGAGTTACGTAAGCTAATTTAATCGTTGATAAAGTTCATATTTATACTTAGAGTATTTATAGTATGCTCTTTTATTTTTATTGTTAAGGTGGTTTCAGTCCATACAAACGTTTGACGCACAGCACGCGTAAACGGAATCAATAAAAGTAATATTTTATATATGGAAAAATAGTTTAGAAAATCTAGTTGCCGCGTAACAAATAAAATTTGCAATTTATAATATAATTACCAAGACATAAAGCTTTTAAAATTTTGTATGAAAAATTTCAAAGCTTCATATCTTCGTAATTGTTTTATAAATTGCAAATGTTATTTGTTACGCGGCATCTAGATTTACTAAGCTATTTTTCCATATATACAAAGTTACTTATATTGATACCGTCTACGCGTATAGTGCGTCAAAGTTTTGTATAAAAGTGACCCCTCTGCAACCGCCTTAAAGTGTAAATGAGCAATAATTAACTTGTCTATGATATTGTCCTTTTTACCCTCTTTAGAGGCAGAGGAGGTCTTTGCATTGGGATCATAGCTTATTATGATATTGTACTAATACTAAATCAATAAAGCTGACTTTGTTGCGTTCATAAACATATTAGTAATATTAAGGGGCCGTCCATAAATCACGTGACGCATTTTTGTTTAAATTGACTCCCTACCCTAGTGACAGCTTGGTGACATTCTGACCCCCACCCCTCCCCCGCCCGTTCTTTAATTACAGGCGTGGAAACTGATTCCATGGCCAAAAATACAGATTTTACTGAGTAAAGCCCTCTAAACTACTGATCAAATCTCTATCTAATCTTATCAAATTTTACCTGTAACTAAAAATTGGACAATGTTTTTCTTCCGCTGCTTTAAATGTTTTGTTGTGATTTGATGAATTAATCACCGAAACAATAAAAAGAACTGATATTATACAAATTCTTAATTAAAAGTAAGTTAGGGATCTACCAAAATGAAAAAGATATGTTCAGATATTTTTAAGACTTTTAAGGGACTACCACTCCAAAACGGAATTTTTTTTTCACCTCAATCTACTGAAACCAGAACACTTTTCGATCGAAAGTCAAAGCACACTTCCTGGACCTCTGTTCCTGATTTTTCCTTCCCCCCCTTCTATTTTTCTATCTAAATTAATCCGGTACGTGTAGGTATGTTTATGTTTTGCTGTAGCATGTATGATATATATTATTATTTATATGTTATTTATCTATGTACCTTTAATTATATGTAATATGTATGTATTTATGTATTTGTTGTATTCACTTCTTTTTCACCTATAATTTTGTTTTTTATAACACCGACCCGTTCTTTGTTATATTTCCTCTACCCTAAGGTTGTATGGAAGAAATCGCTTTTTAGCGATAAGACCGCCTTATTTGTACCATATTCAGTTTATGTTTCCTATTGTGCATTGTATTTTCTTTTTGTCTAAATAAAGTATATTTCATTCATTCATTCATTCACTTTTGTAGGAACGTAGTCCCTGATCCTCAAAATACTGACCTTACTGACCATTTTTCGAAAAAATTTACTTTTACTGACCTTAGCGAAAAAAACTGACTGTTACCGACTTTAGCATCACGTGTTTTATGGACGCCCCCGAAGTTTAATGGTTGAGATGCACGATACAATTTATATCATTTTTCATGCATATATTAATAATTTGTTCATGGAAAAGACTACGATATTATTGAATTCAGTAACTGGGAGTAGACAATGGTCCAAAATGTTATAAAGTACTAAAAGAGGGTAGTAATATTTAACGGGGTGGTTCAGACCATCAAACTGAAAAAATTTCACTATGGATACAACAAAAATAATCGGCTGATTCATACAAAATTGTAGTACCGACTCGACTCCAATGTACAGGAGTGCGATTTTTGAATCTCATTCCCTGAGCTCAGCAGTTGAAAATTTCAAAATTACTATGGAGATATGCTTCTTTCTACTGCTGATTTGACTTTCAAAAATCATACTTCAAGAGTGCGATTTTTAAAATCTGCAGTAGAAAGTTGCATATCTCTAAAGTAATTTTCACATTTTCAACTGCTGAGCTCAGGGAATGAGATTCAAAAATCGCACTCAAGAACAGCTGATTTTTAATTTTTAAATTTATTTCGATGTTGGCTCTATAGTGAAACTTGTTCAGTTTGATTGGGCTAGGAAAGAGCCTCCCCGAATGACGAAACCAGAATTCGTCATGGGCAGTCAACCTCGATATCACCATTACATTTTAATATCCTCTTTTGTTACAGCCTGTATACTTATGGGGTCCACCAAGGGTCAACCCACACACGACCGAGCATATTTTGAAGTTTTCAGCTTTCGATAATTCTTTTACATTTACCTTTACCAGTTATTTGGTTGAAGCGTCAGCTAGAAAGAAACAGCTGAGTAAAATGAGCTTTATGGCAAACCGTGAAAGTCGAATTCGGTGTAGAGCTTCTCGACGCGCTGGTAGACTTCGTCGCAGGAGGATAGCATCTGGGGTAGAACTGCTAGTGCTTCCGTCAGACTTTCATCTGAACCAAAGATCTGTGGAGAACGAACACTGTCTTTGTATTCCGCTATAGAATAACGTTTGAATGAATGAACGAACTTTCTTAACAAAACCCTTATCTTATCTTGTTGTGGGGCTGGCAATACTTTTCCTTCCCTTCAAATACATGGTCAATGAAGGATGCAAAACCATTGAGGGGAAGAAACCTAAGATCTCCCGGCTTCGGGTATCCATCTCCGAGGAGGGACATGCGTTTTGCCGCCAAGACATCGCAGTCACAAATGATATGTTCCATGGTCTGCTCATCATAATAAAACCTTTTGGCGCGTTTTATACCTACAGAAGAGACGTGGCGGTGGCGGATAGTCAAAGTAACACAATAATAAACCTTATAGTACGTAGCATAGCGGCGTTCGGAGAATTACGTCCGCGCCTCCAGGCGACGCGAGCGCGATATTCCTTTACGACAAAAACGACGCCATACTATAAGGCTTATATTGTGTTACTTTGACTATCCGCACACGTCTCTTTCGTATAAACCGCGGCGGCTAAGAATAGTTAAATGCAGTTTACGAAAGGCATTTAAAAAACAATTGCTTGTTAATGACGTAAACGCATTATAAACGTAATTTATCTTATCAGAAGGTACTTAGAGCCATTGTAAATTTTTATCACGTTTACAGTACTAAACTAAATTTTTTACACTTTTCCAGTCTGCAATATCAATTTATATTGAACCACAATTTAATTTAGAGATTGAATTGTTTTAGAAGGTCCCTGACGGTAGGTCTGTGACCTGGAGTGGGACGTTTATAGTCTGATGTGGATGCCCTTCATTGTTCTCGCGGTTTCGTGAATTTTCCTTGGAAGGTTCTCGCCGAAAATCCTCACCGAGAAACTCTCGTGAAAAAATAGTGCCTCCTTTACATTCGACTTTAGGAATAATGAGGGACTTTTTGAAAGCCAATTAAAAATAAAAATTGTCGATATATCCATGTGGCGTTGACGCGAGATGGACGAGCAATCTTGCACGTCATGAACAGATCGTCAACTGATGTGACTGATTCTGTGACATGGTACTTTTTAGCCTTAATTTCCGACTTCGCATTTAACTTACGTCAACGGCAAGTATCGTGGTGTTGAACTACGTTTTACTAGATGTCAGGAAGCTACTCATTACGTGAAATTAACTCACTTTTTTAAGAAGATCCGGTCTATTAGGCAGAGCATGCATGGCCAACGTGGCTGCTTTCCTGATGTACCACGGATGGTACATGGCGAGAGTCTCGTTGTATGAACTCTGGCAAATTGTGCACGTGTTGACTGCATCTTCTGATTCACTGAGACGTTTTAGGAATAATCTTATGAAATCTGCAATATGAGTTTGATTAATGTGTAATGTAGCCTAGCATCATTTAACATAACCACAGAAAAGAGAACCTGTAGAAACAGCATGAGGACTATTTATATCGAAAAATAGCTTGATTAAAAAAGAAATAAAAACGAATCAAATTAAACCCAACCTTATCTTCACTGAATATTCGTTAAAGACATGGCCCAATCCCGTTTCGCCCACAAAACAATTTTATAAGAAACGAGCGTTAACCCGCGACTTTGTCCGCAAAAATTATATACCAGATTTTAATTCAGATAATAAGCTATCAAACAAAAAAAGTTTCATCAAAATCGGTTCAGTAGTTTTTGCGTGATGCTCGTTCAAACAAACAGACAAAAAATCCAATAATTGGTGATATGGAATCAGGGATACCTAAAAACCATATCGTAACTTTTTTTGTTTGTTAATATCTTCAATGTACAGACAAACTTTCTGTTACAGTTTTATAATAGTTTGGATGCTACAACAGAAAAGGATAATTTCCATTTCCTTGGGAAGTATGATATTCCTCCTATTTTGTGTATAATTTTAGTTATCATACTCTTTATATTATTTTGTTCTTTGATAATACTCATTAGTTGTGAAACGATTTGAAATACAGTTCATCACGTAGGCAATGTCTTTTGTCATAGTGACTTATGACCTTTTTGTGAATGAAATGTATGAACAGACTCAATGGTCCTCATGCGATTGCTACTGGTTCTATTTTCTGTGGATGTAGGTATGTAAAAACAAGTTCAGAACGTACCTAAACCTCTGTGCAACCGTAACATGGTTCTAGATCCAGAAACGAACCCGTTCTTTTCGTGAAGGTTTGTCTCCTTCTCATACTTCATCATCTTCTTGTAAGACTCGTAGTAGATAGTGTTTTCTCCTTCTCTGTGTTTCTCCATTACTTTTATTTTACTCTTCACATCGCTGCTTACGAAGGAAAATACTGTGCCGATGAGGTTTAGGAACCTACAAAAGTTAATTATATACTTCCTTGTAATGTGTATGTATGGCAACCCTGAATAAATTACCTAAATAAAAAGATGAGAGTGATTGGGCCATATTCAGACAGTGTGGTCAACTTGCCTCTATAGCCCAGTCATTTTACGGAGTTTTGTTAGAAGAGGTGGGAAGTAATTATTAATTGGGCTTTCAAAGTGTAAGCGGCACCATTTAGTGACAAAAAGACTATCTGAAAATGTATTGAAAATAAATTCGCTACGCAACATAGAAATCAAAATTGTGAGTCCCAGAAGGCCATTAATAATATTAATACCAATGCACTCATTTGAATTCAAATTAACAATACAAAATTATTTTTGAGCAATAAAGTAGGCATTTAAATTTAAAAAATTTGATATTTATTAGAAAATTCGAATGTATTTTTCAAAACCTTCTAAGTAGACAAAAATATTTACACCATGTTTGAAGTATGAATAATGGTAATGCCTTAAATATGTGCAAAAAAAATTACCATCAGGTTTTTTTATAGCGAGATAATAGCAAAATTTTAAATTTGGAACTGTTGCTGACGGTTTTTTTTTAAATTTTGGTACATTACTAAGCTCAAATTGGCTCTTAAATACTATACCGAAAAACAAAAACGATTATTAATTAGTTCCGGCTCAAACCGTAAAATGACTGGACTACTAAATAATTACAGAATACAAGTTAGTACAAAAAGATAAACTTCATGAGTCGGATAGATAATAATTTTGTTGAGGTAAGAGAAACCATACAAGCAGGATGCATCCTGCCTGTATTGATCTATGGGAGCGAAAAATGGGGTTTAAATAAGAATGTAGCCAACAAACTCTCCCCATATGCCAAGATGCCATGGAAAGAAGTATGACAGGGATCAAAAGAAAAGAGAAAGTAAGGAATAGCAACATCAGAAGCAAGACTAAGGTTCAGGACGTAACTCTGAAAATAAGGAGACAAAAGTGAAGTGACAAAAGGAAAGAATAAATGGAGTAAAATAATCACACAATGGTACCCAAGGAATGGAAAGAGAAAGAGAGGTAGACCACAAAGAAGGTAGGATGACGACATCAGACAAATCTCGGGAACAACTGAAGGTAGAGTGGCCATAGTAAGGCCAGAATAGAGAAGATTGGAGGAGGCCTATGCCACCAGGCAAACGGACAATGCACACTATATGAATAATAAAGAAATAGTCATGTCCGAATGAAGGCTATGATAATAAAAAATAATTAGGAGAAGCCATGGTTAAAGTTTAGAAACATGCTTGCGATGAAGTTTAGAAATATTCATCGAGAACACCTCTTAACCTCCTGCGTACATCTGTACTTCACATAGGACATAAGAATTAATAAAATCTATTGTTAGTGTTTTAGTCGCCAACCAAAACACCAACAATAGATTTTACTATTTCTTATGTCCTACGTGAAGTACAGATGTACGCAGGAGGTTAAAGAGTGTGGGGGGAGGGGGGGAGGTGTACAAGAATATGACACACATCCTAATTGTCCTCTAGCTGGAATTTGTAGGTGACCTTAATATTTAAATGCGTTCCTATAAATTACAATCAATCCCAAAACAAAAGTAAACAAACCAATCAAAATTCATTTATTTCTGAGCTTAGAGTTGTACAAACATTATCAAAGGACATAGATTTTCTTATAATTAACAGCACATACATAGACTATAGTATAGATTATTCACTATAATTAGTTCCTTTGTTAACTAGCTAGGAATTTTTCTAGATTCAACTACTAAAAGAAAAAGTCAAGCGACGTTGCAAGGCTGCTAGCAAGCCGATACCTTCTAGATAACATAAATTGTATAATTTAATAGATAATCTACTTATCTACATTATCCATATGGACGTAAAACCAGAGGAAATAAGCTTACTTGACTAATTCATTGTATCCTTCGATGTAGGCCTCTATTATAATATCGTCGTCATCCTTAAGGCTTTGTTCGAAGCTTCGTTGGACGTAGTGTAAGTCTAGCGTATTTTCGTTAGACATTTCTTTTAGATTTAATTACTATAAATTTAAGAAATATGTTCTATAAAGGCTCTCGCTTCTCGGCACTTTGCTCGTGGACACAGCCAGTTAAATACTGTCAATTTGACAGCTGTCAGCCAGGGCCGCCGCGCCACCTCAAAAAATCGATTGGCGCTAAAACTGCGAAAAATCACTAGATTTCGCGTCTCGAAAAAGCGCTAGATTCGGCGCGAAATTCGTCTCCTATAAATAGTCCTTTAAAGTTATCTTAATAGTCTTATCAGTCTTTCCAAAATCTACTTATCTGAGTCAATTTAGGTGAATTAATGAGGGTTTTCCTTTTGGTTTTCTAAGGGATCGATAGGTGGCGTTACGGTCTGTACGAATAATGGTCAAAATTTTAAAAAGTGTTTCTTTAAAATAATAAAGAGGGAGGATGGTCAAAAAGATACCAATGCATCTTTTGATTGAATATTTCATTATTTGCGCATTATTTTAATCGATAATGTGAAACTATTTAACTCTGACATGGTTGTATGGGCTCGATCCCTTGGCCTTTAAAAAAAAGGCAGGCACAGTCTTGACATGATTTTGACAGGATGTCGCGAACGTCTCTATGGAGCGATAAACATGTCAAAAGGAAAGAAAAACGCTCATTCGAAGGTCCCTGGTAAAAGTAATGTTAAAACTTCAAAAAAGGTTCGTATTTGAATCTCCCGAACACTGCACACTTTAAGGATAGTATGTTTTGACCTCAATAGAAATTAAAAAAAAAGAAAAAAGTTAAAATGCTTATTTCTAGATTAAATAATAACCGCGTAACTCTCAAAAACTGTATCAATATTTATCATATTTCTGTTAAGGATTGTTTAGAAAACGACTGAAACTATTTAAGTTGAAATTGAAATACAAATATATTGCGTACGATATCTGTTTACAGCAAATGTCAAGAATCAAAGACAACAACAATGTTTCCTAGTAACATAGACTGACTGACACAAAGTCATAACCAATTATATGGCCAGTACTTAACATCTTCTCTCTTTGTGAAGTCTGTTCTATTTCTTGCTGCAGCTCAATCCTATGAGTCTGCTTAGATTGGTCAGCCTCGGCTTATAAAGAGGTTTAGTAAGCATGTCGGCGAGTTGACTCTCTGCCGGCACTTTCTTTACTTCTAGAGTACCATCATTCACAGCTTCTCTGATGAAGAAATGTCGAATACGAATGTGCTTCGTTCGCTGATGAAGCTCATATGGTGGGTTCTTAGCTAATCTAATAGCAGACTCATTGTCAATGTACAATGTCGGTACACCATTCATGCTTTCTATGCCTTTTATGAGTTTCTCGAGCCATATCATTTCTCTGGCTGTCTCACTGGCCGCAACGATTTCGGCCTCGGTACTTGATATCGCAGTTGACACCTGTCTAAAGCTTCGCCACGATACAGGTCCTTCATTGTAAAGGCACACCATTCCTGTCGTAGAGCGACCTGTCTCTATGTCACCCCCGTGATCAGCATCACTATAGCAAGTCAATGCTTTATGAGCGTTTCGTCTGTAAACAATGCTCCAGTCACGTGTTCCTTGCAAATAGCGCATTATACGCTTCACTTTAGTAACATCTTCTCTTGAAGGATGCTCCAGGTGTCTAGATGCCACACCAACTGCATAGGCTGTCGGGTCTCGTCCCAACCATTAAATATGCCAAGGAACCTACTGCTTGACGATAAGGAAATTTTTCTCCATCGTCTTCTTCTCCAGTTCCTGAAGTATCTTTCGATATAGGAGTTGTGGCTGCCTTGCTCTTGCTCATACGAAACCTTTCCAATACTTTGGTTAAGTATGCAGTTTGATTTAATCTTATCGAACCGTCCTTATATCTCTCTATCTCCATACCAAGAAAGTAGTTTGCTTTAGTCCGTATAAACTCCTTTTGAGTTTACATATGTTGTTAGAGCCATCGTTATATCCCTCTGGTGGCTTCATATAAATTTCTTCACTCAGGCTGCCGTAAAGAAATGATGTGGACACATCAAACTGAGTTAGAGTCAAGTTATCCCTAGCAGCAATACTTAACACCACTCTGATAGTGCTTAACCTCGTTACAAGACTAAAGGTTTCATAGTAGTCCAATCCCTTTTTCTGTGAAAAGCCTTTGATTACCAACCTAGCCTTGTAGCGTTCTATGCTTCCATCAGGATTGGTTTTAATCTTGTAAATCCATTTGCATGGGATAGCTTTTCTATTCTTTGGCAGTGGCACCATTTCCCAAGTCTCATTTTCTTTAAGCGATCTCATCTCATCATCCATTGCTAGCATCCATTTTTCTCTGTCCTTGCTACGCATGGCTTCTTGATAAGAGGTTGGCTCATTAAAATCATTGGTGCTATCTATTACAGCTGTTACAAAATCCTCAAATCTACCTGGACGTTGTAATTTTGACCTATCTCTTAGTGTCATTTTTCCTTGCTCCTCGATTTCGCGATACGGCAAAACTTCTTCACTTTCGGATTCATTCTCGAATTCTTCTCCTTCTCCATCAGCAGACTCATAGTCGTCTTCTGGTTCGTCTATTCCCTCATTTAAAACGGCAGGTTCTTCTACTGTCTCATCTTCGGATGAGTTAGAAGTCTCTCGGCCACTAGACATATCGGTAGGTGGTGAAGTTGATGAATCCGGATTTGTGGATGTCTTTGTATCATCAAGAAATGTCGGTATTGGGATAGGAATTTCTAATCCTCTGCCCGGATTAGCTTCTAAAGGTTTCTCTATGCAGTCGCTGGGTTTCAAAGTTTTCTCTTCAAAGATAACATCTCTGGATCGTACCATACTAGTGGTATCTTTGATCCATACTCGATATCCCTCGTCACTGTCATATCCTAATAGTACACCTTTAATAGCTTTTTTATCCAACTTTTTCCTCGTAGCTTTTGGTACATGGGCATAGCAGGTACTTCCAAGTATTCTCAAATGTCCTATTTTTGGTTTCTTACCACACCAAATCTCATAGGGACTTTTGTCTTCTTGCGTATTACCTGTTCTATTCAATACGTATACAGTTGCGTTAGTAATCTCTGCCCATAATCCAACCGGTAACATTTTAGAATGCATAATCGATCTCGTGGCTTCTACAACGGTACGATTATCTCTTTCTACGCATCCGTTCTGCTGAGGTGTATATGGCATTGTTAATCTTTGTTTAATTCCGTTTTCCGCCAGTATTTTCTTGACCTTAGCATTATCATATTCTCCGCCATTGTCACTTAATAGCTCTTTTACTGTGTGTCCCATTGCTTTTATCTCAGCCAACACCAGTTTAAGCTTCTCGTGTACCTCTGACTTTTGTCTCAGAAAGTATATATAGCGAAATTTCGAATAATCATCTTTAAAAAGTGCAAAATATCTGAATTTGGTTACAGAATATGGAAAGGGTCCACATACATCAGCATGTATAAGCTCACCAGCTTTAGTTGCTCTTTCTCTATGACCAAATTTCTGTCTGTGCGCTTTGCCATAAATGCATCCCTCGCACAGTTCACTATCAAGTTTGACTTTTACTCCAAGTTCTCTCTCGATTACCTTTTTCACATGAATCTTATTCTGATGTGCTAATCGTTCGTGGTATAACTGTAGCAAATTATTTGTGTTGAAGTTATTTACTTCTAATTGTTGAGTGGGCATAACATTGTTTAATCTCAGCTTATAGAGACCACCATGCTTCTTTCTGTCCCCAATTAGCAAGGTCTTTCCTTCAACCGATAATTTACATGTTGTAGCCGACGACGTAAAAGTACTGTTTCCGAGTTTGTCTTGGGCTGCCAGAACTGAAAATAAGTTCTTTGTAATGGCAGGTACATACTATACATTCGTCCAAGTGATACATTCCTTGTGATCTTCAACATCTGCATCAACTCTAATGGTTCCTTTGCCAATTGCTTCTATAGCATGACCATTAGCTGTTGTGACTGTATGTGAGTTAGTAAAATGCTCAAACGTTTGAAAGATGTCAAACCTGTTCGTAACATGACTAGTAGCTCCATTATCCACAAACCAATTATCTTCATCTTTCTCATTGTCTTTGTCATTTACAGCCATCACACTCATATTCACCGTTTTTTCTGGATCACCTTTGGATGTACTTGGTTTTGGTGGGCGTCCATCATTTATCCAATTAGGACATGTCTTTACACGGTGACCTTTCTCCCCACAGTAATTGCATTTCTCACTTTGCTTCTTTTTGTCAGATTTCTTCTTCAGATTTCCAGCTCTTTGCACATTTAGAGCTTCTGCTTGCTCATGATTGTTATTAGCATTCATTGTTCTCTCATGCGCACATAATTGAGTCGTCAATTTTTCTACCGTCCTTTCAGATTTGGAAAGCAACATCCAACTGGATTTAAAAGCGAAATATTCTTCAGGTAGTGTATCTAACAGCTTGCATATTAGAAATATCTCTGGTAGATTACTCTGTCCTTCAGATTTCTGCATTTTTGTGACAAGTTCTGACCACATATTCTTTAATTTAGATGTGTGTGTAACCATGTCATCACCAGGAAGTTTCTTATATCCGAAGAATTTCATGCCGAGATCGTATGCTTTGTCTTCAGACATTCCATCAAAAAGTCGATGTAATTCTTGCCATACTTCTCTAGCGGTAGAAAATCTCATTACTTTCTGAAGATTATCATCTGTCAAATTGGTCGTGATAGTAAGAATTGCAACACTTTCGTTCTTTTGATATATCTGCAATTGTTTTTCGTACCTCGCAATCTCTTCTGGTGTAGCCGTTAACTCTGGTATCTTGGGCACATCTACTTTTCCCTCTACTAGGTCAAGAATTCCCATACCTTTGAGCGCTACCACCATTTTGTATTTCCAAGTTGTCCAATTTTTTCCTTCCAGTACACCAATTTGGATTTTCGTCACATCGTACAGCGACCTTTCCATTTTGACAGATCTGGTTGAAAAATTCTCAACTCGTTAAATCTAACTGAATCAGTCCAATCCTCAATTTATTTGTGATTAGAACCACGCTCTGCTACCATGTTAAGGATTGTTTAGAAAACGACTGAAACTATTTAAGTTGAAATTGAAATACAAATATATTGCGTACGATATCTGTTTACAGCAAATGTCAAGAATCAAAGACAACAACAATGTTTCCTAGTAACATAGACTGACTGACACAAAGTCATAACCAATTATATGGCCAGTACTTAACAATTTCAATCACAAAATAAAGTATAATTCAAACCCGAATACTGCTTCTTTATTAAAACTCGCTAGATTCTCTGCTAGGCGCTAAATTGTGAGGTTCGGCGCTAAACATAGCAAAAAAGCGCTAGATCTAGCGGCGAATGCGCTAAGGTGGCAGCACTGCTGTCAGGTTATTTTTTTTTGGTTCAGTTCAAGGTAAAGGGTTCTAATATCCCATACGACCGATGTCTTCAATAAAGTTCTCTTATTTATAGCAATTAAAACGTTGGTGTTTGACGTTTGGACACTTCTTTTGAGTTTTTGGAGACAATCTAAAGAAAGAAATAATCTGCAGAAAACGCAGAGAAATCCGCAGGAAAGAGGTGAACCATATATACTAATCTATGGGTGAACCGCCCGCTTTGCCGCGCTACAAATGTCGGAACATTTTTCCTTTTTACCACACACCATTTACATTACCACAATTACCGTTTACACCATCATATTTCACTGAACTGTATATTGTTCACTTGCACGACACTTTGTTACGCAAAACAGCACCAATTTTACGAACCAAAACAAAGACCAAAACTCACTATAAACAATAAAAGTTCGATAAAATATGTGGACTTCAAACGTAGCTGACGAGCTCCCGCCAAAAGCCGCTGTCAGGTGACTGTTGTTCAATGTTTTTTTTTTTAATTTATCCTTTCGGAAAGACAATGGAAACTAGCCCTTACAGTTGTCTTTAGTTATATTCTTAGACCTGCAGCCGTAGTACGCCAACACGCGATAGCCGTGAACGTGAGCGGAACGCGTGGGCGCTGGGCGGCATGTAAGTAAGTAGCGACTTGCCGCAGGATAGGAACCATTTCTATTTTTTTAACAGGACAGTAGCGCGTGACTCCTCCCGCTTCGTCTCCCGCACCCCGCCAACTTATCTTGCTGCAGTGTGGACAGCACAAGTAAGTTCATAAGTTGGCATACAACAAAACGCACGCGTCTGCCTGCCGGCCGTGTTGACAGGACGAGTCTCGCCTCGGTCGTCGCAAGGATTTAACAAAGTATTAAACTTACTTACATACATACATACATACATATTCTCACGCCTGTCTCCCACTGGGGTAGGCAGAGACAACGGAACGCCACTTAACTTACTTACTGATAAGATTAATTCACCGTTTGGACGTTGCTGTCTACTTCTCGATTAAGTAAGCAAGGAAGTGCTAAGTTGGACTTACTTACTTACTTATGGATGTGTAAATCGACGCAACTGTCCTGTCCTAAAAATAAAACTGGTTCCTACCCTGCGGGAAGTCGCTACTTACTTACTTGCCGCCCAGCGTCCACACGTAGTTTTTACTTACTTATTTACTTACCTTCTTACATATGGATGTGTAAAATATCCAGAAGTTGAAGTACCGCGAGACGTCGCTCGTTGTTTTGCAACGTTGTCGAAAATGTTGAGCGTCACTTGTTGAGCGTCAATTGTTGCCTAATGGACACGAGGTTTCACTCTTGAAATGCGAGGGTGGTTCACACATTCCAATGTTCGAGGGAGTTTTACGCGAGGATCAATCCGAATCAAACGGGAGCGCCTATTTTATTCCCCACTTTTACTAGACTCTTCTCCACTAATGGAACATTTTAAAATAATTACACCACACTTACACAATAATAGCCACGAAAAACTAATTTAGAAAATTAAGAAACAATGCCCATCCTTTTCTTCACGCTTAGCTTCCCGCGGCATTCTGTCCCGCGCCAAACTCTCCCGAACGAAAAGTAATTTGTCAATGAGGGATTTTCCGAAAGCCATTAAAAGAGAAAAAGTAGTTCCTATTGGTTCGATAGATGGCGTTGACGAGGCAGGGGTGAGCGACCTTGCAGATGGTAAAATACAAATAAAATAGTAAGAAATTGTGTTTTTTAGTAAACAGTGAAATATGAACATATATTTCATCAACGGATGCGTCTGACTCAGTAACATGCATTTTGGTTGACTTTTAAGCATACAATTTTCGTCTTCGGACCCCTCTCTGGTCAATGCCATCTATCCCCGGTTTATTGAACTACGTTTGACTAGTTGTCAGAAAACTCCTCATTTGTCACTGCGTTGCCTGCCACTGTCACTGTCAGTTTTTTTTGCACTTGCGTTGCTGTCATCTCATGATATCACGAGATAAAAGAAATAAATTTTTTTGTGAAATAAATTGTGAAATCAGTTGCCTATAAACCTATATTTACAAATAACTTCTCAAAAACAGTGTTACTGCTAATTACTTTAATTAGCCGCAGATAACGCAGATTATAGAACTTTCTCCAAAACTGCGTGTGGGCCGGTAAGCAAAGCAAGTATTATTTTTCATAAATGGTGTCAGATAGTTGTGAATGAAGTTTATTTTTAGTTGCGTAGTTAGAAATAATATATGTCGATGCATGAATTTGTATCCTGAAAGAAATGACATCAACATTAAGGTGAATATTGATGATTCGCCTTCAGGATTTCCCCGTTTGTATTACGCGTTCGTCATTCCATTCATAACAAGTCTGTTGTTATCTACCGACCGTGCAATAGGTCATTTTTTTTAAAAAAGTAAAAGGTAGGTAGTAAAAAAAGAAACTGGAATAGTTGTGCAAAGATCTTTAGTGAAAGTAGTGTGACTGATGTTTTAATTGTTCAACCCACTTTGTTTGTTATTTTACTTTTAAGCAGGTACCTACTAAACTGTAGGGATGGGTAATATCGAATTTTCACAATATCAACTTCACGACTATCACTAGATGGCGGGAGTTATCTATAGAAAATCAACATTCTATAATTTGTGCTAAGATAACACAGCATGCAGTTTGGGCCGGTAGGTAGCTAGCCGCTAGCCAGTATAGCGATGCGATACAGTTTGATATCCTATATCGATGAATCTCGGATATCTTGATATTGAAGCAAATCAAATTTGGGCACATGTGCACCAATATAGTGTTTCACTAAATAGTAATATATATATATATATATATAGTTACTGTACGCATCCATATTTCAATAACTATACAGGGTGAAATTGAAATCAATCGACAAAATTTAAGATAGTGTTATACTCGAGATAAGGCTAGTTTTAAAAATAGATTTAGTCCAAATTAAATAACGTCCGAGATTTTGAAATATCGTAATTATTTATTGTAGCTGATTTAATTTGTGACTGACTGTACAGATACCGGGTAGTTGAATGTGCGAGTGAGCGGTACGAAACAATAGCGTCATCTGCGTCATTCGATTTTATTCTCTTACGATCACACCCCAGTTTTGGCGAATTTAAACATTTAAAGCACGATATTTATTGGTATAAAAATCAATGGTATACCAAAAAGAGTAGTAAAAGAAAATGTTATTACCTAAGTGTATTTTAACAGATGTTCTAAGTGACCACCTCTGCCCGGCGACACTGGTTGTCTTTAAATTTTTGCAACACATAAGTTTGTGATTTAACAGAGTCAAATGCACTGAAAATGTTTTCTCTCACTGTGGTCAATTCAGTTTCATACACACATCTTTTAATTTCTCCACACAAATAAAAGTCTAGGGGGTGTTAATTATGAAATTATTTTTAAAAAATATTTTAACTTTTTTTTTAATTTAATGTTTCTGATACAGAGCGTTTATTATGAACACCTTCTGAATGTTTTGGCATGCTTGGATTGTATTTTTTTTTCATAATTTAGATTTCAAGAAAACCCTGTAATATAAGATCTAAATCAGGAGTACAACTCGCCACCAAAATTTGTCGAATGTCTTCGATTTCACCCTGTATACAATATATGTCGCCCATTCCTACTAAACTAGCGAGAAATTCTGTAATAGCAAAAATAATGTTGTGAAAAGAGTATCCAAAATATAATAAAAAGCTGGAGTCATGTTGCAGGTTCTGAGGTTGCACTTGACTCGCATGGTTTTCGCGCGTCGCGTTTTTGCCTGCCACGAGGCTCTGCAATCCTCAATCTCTTCTTGTTCCTGACCAAAAACAATTCCTGAGATTGGGATAGATTCTCCCATAAACTACTTGACACTGGCAGAAATACAGTGCTAACGCACAAGCAAGAGTCCATTAATTTATAAATATAATAAAAAGGTGATTATTGAGACACGTATCGGCATCAAAGATGCAGCAGACCAATGCAGTTGCGATGTAGGTCTGCTATTGGGTAGTCGCGCCGCTCGTCGATTATTGTTTGCCCCCTCCGGGGCCTACAACGAAGCTCCAGTGTTGGCTCAAGATAGGGTTCTTTTCGAAAATCAATCCTTGAAGTCACCAAAATGCATAAACTACCGTACAACGTTGAGCACTCTTGCTACATAAAATAGACATTGGTAAAATCATCATAACCATACCCGAGTCATGGATGTTTGTATCTATATATGTATTCTATATCGTTGTCTAGTCATCATAATACAAGTCCAGGTACTTTAGATGTGACTAGATAGTTTGTGTGATAATGTCCATGATGAAAAAAGAAAGACAGTGATGCAGCCTTTTTAAAAAAAAATAGAATAGAATAATACCATCAAGGAAACGCCATTACACAAAAATAGAATAGAATAATACCAATGCGATTATTAAGTCCGTATTGACTTGGGGAAGGGAGAGGGGCATCATATTCCAGGGAGGTGCAGAGATAAAAGTGACTGCGTAGTATTTATTAACATTCCATTTCCCAACAGCTTGGATGACAGAAAATGGCATCTAAACTGGAAGTGAATGATGATGATTCATTCATAATCCTCGGCACGTCGCCCGGCACGAGCCTGGACCTCAAATGTAACGGCATGGAGAACGGAGCGGCATCGTTAGACAAGACACAGCTGGACGATGCCTTGAAGGACCTGCCTCCGGAGGCAAGTATGGCCTTCAAGGCACACTTCAAACTTGGGGATTGCGTGAGTAGTCGTCTATTTGGTTTTATGGGTTTTTTGTTTGTCTTTTAGTACTTACATTGTTTTGTGTATGTGTGTTTATATTTAATCGTATTGTACTTTTACTCTACTTTCTGTGACGCTGCAATCTGGAGGATCCTGGCTTCGTCCAAAATTTAATGCCATCTGCCGAAATCCTGGATTCTTCTCTACATCTCATTAAAGGACTACTATTGTAAATTAGAAAGTGTGCATTAATAGATTGTCAGTTCATATGTGCGGGCTAGTGTGCATGGGTGTGTTGAGTGAGTGCGGGCGTAGGGTGTGTGCGTCGGTTTGTGGGTGCGTGTATGCGTATGTTCATGCGTGCGAGACTGTGGAAGTACAAGCGGGTGTGGGTACGTGAGATCACATGCTCTATCAATGTTTTGTTTAATCAAATAGTTTAAAAAAAAAATTTAGTGTTAAAGAATTTTTTTGTAACATTTATTAATATTTCTAATTTATTACTAATATGCCTAACAAAACATTCTTGGATGGAAAAACAAAGGCATTAATAATTCTCTAATATTATTATTTATAGATTAATAAATTTTTATGTTATTCTTTATTTGGAAAAAAACAATATTTCTGTCTTTTATTGCTTCTGTTAGAGTTATAATGGGCAATAAATTATAATAAAACAAATAAATGTTTTACTAGACTGTGCATTTGTACACTTTATTTTGTTTTTAATTCTCCTCTATCTTTTGTGCATCTTTCTTATTTTAATAAGCTTGTTATTGATCTGTCAGTAATTAAAGACCAATGAACTATTTGTACTACAGTACATAATTTATAATACAGTATTCGTGTTTGCCTGCCATGACACTCCGCAATCCTCAATCTCTTCTTAGCCCAGTCATTTTACGGTTTGAGCCGGGACTAATTAGTAATTGACATTTTTTTTCGGTGTAATATTGAGGAGCCAATTTGAGCCCAGAAATGTACCAAAATTAAAAAAAAAAATCACGTCCGCAACAGTTCCTATTTTAAAATTTAGCTATTATCTCGTTCTAAAAAACCTGATGGTAAATTTTTTTTGCACATATATAAGGCTTTACCATTACACATACTACAAACATGGTGTGAATATGTTTGTCTATTTAGAAGGTTTTGAAAAATACATTCGTATTTTCTAATAAATACCTCATTTTTTAAATTTCTTTGCCTATTTTATTGCTAAAAAATAATTTATATTGTTAAATCTAAGTCAAATGAGTGCATTGGTATTAATAATTAAAAATCCTTCTGGGACACATAATTTTGATTTCTATGTTGCGTAGAGATTTTTTTAAATATGCTTTCAGATAGTTCTTTTGTCACTTAATGGTTCCGGTTACAGTTTAAAAGTCCAATTAATAATTACTCCCTACCCCGCCTAACAAAACTTTGTAAAATGACTGGGCTATCTTGTTCTTGACTAAAAACAATCCCTGAGATTGGGATAGATTCTCCCATAAACTACTTGACACTGGCAGAAATGCAGTGCTAACGCACAAGCAAGAGTCCATTAATTATTTTAAAAAAAATTCAGTATTGAACTGTGATCTTTCACAATAATAAAAAATTGCCCAAAGAAGTATCGCAGCTTCTATAGAATTAATATTAGCCATAACTATTTTCTTCTATAATATTTACCCGACTGCGCCAGAAGGAGGCGCCACTTTGGACTCTTAGCTATAATTATTAGCCGATTATAGCGGATTTGCAAGGGGTGGCAAAGAGCCTGTAGTGCATGTCATAATAAAAATAAATACAATTCCAGCCCTCCCCAGCCAGCCTAATGGTAGCAAGCAGTATAATAACCGATGATAAAAGCACGGAAGAGCTTCAGAAACGTTTCGGCGAGCTCCTCGACGAGAACGTAATTCTTAAGGAGACGTTGAAGCAGAACAACGAGTCGATGAAGGAACAGTTTCTGCTGATAGCGTCATGTCAAGAGGACATGATGAAGACTCACGTCATTCACAAGGAGAAGTTCGATGAGACCAGGGAGCTGGTTGAAAAGGTCGGTTGAATAGTTTTATTGTTATTTTTTTACAGATTGTATGGTGGTGGTGACAAGTTGGACAGGATTGGGATAAGTTAGACGGAACGCATAACAAATGAAGAGGTGTTAAGAATGGTTAAAGAAAAGAGAAACATTTTAAAAACAATCGGAAACCGGAGGGGGAAAATGATCGGACACTTGATACGAAACGACAATTTCTTTAAAACCGTACTGGAAGGGAAGAGAGGCAGAGGAAGACCTAGACAGAGTTATCTGACCCAAGTGAAGGAAAAGGTTGATGTCGTGTCGTATCAAGAACTCAAGAGACTAGCGGAAAAGAGACAGGATTGGCGAATACTCTACCGACAAGAGCATAGCTCTTAAACAAGATGATGATGAAGGTGGTGGTGGTTTTACCCCTTAGGTGTATCGCCCACCAAACTCCACTGTTTGATATAGGCTTCCCCCAAGGATCGCCAGTGTGACTTAGTATTTGCCTCTTAATCTCCATATTATCAAACACATGAATATTGACACATGACAAAAAATTCTCCACATTAAGAGGATAGGCGGGCTGAAATTTGAGAATATGTCACTTTGCCGACTGTACATACGTATTCGTCCGATCCGCCCCACCCATACACCCCGCCGACTAGAGAGCGAAAGACACAACTGCAGCGCGGACCGATTTTATCTGCATAAAATCGACGAAATCGGCATTTCGTATTCCCCTGTTTCCTCCTCCAAAACCAAACCGATTTTAATAATTCTTTTAAGAAATATTATGAGAAAGACTTTCGCTATATCTACTGAAATTAATATCATTAGCATCCTTTTAAACTAAGAGTCTACCCATTAAACTGAACAACTTTCACTATTGGAGCAAACAGATCGGAGCAAAAAAAAAAAAACAGCTGTTGCATAAATTTGAGTCTAGTAGGCATTGCAGTTTAGTATGGAACAGGTGATTATTTTGTTGCTCCGTTCGGTTTGCTCTCATAGTGAAAGTTGTTCAGTTTGATCGGTAGACTCTTAGTTTAAAGGATGCTAATGATATCAATTTTACCCTGTATATATATTTTTTGTTTATATTCGTCAAATTTGTTTGCTGGATTGAAAACGGGCGGTAAAATTAGTCATTTTCAAAGGTCCCTAGTTCTTACAGTAATTAATTAATGCATAAAAGCAAAACATAGGGACTGTAGTATGGAAAAAACGGTACTCGCCTATCCTCTTAAATACCCTACAAACATGTGTTCCCAGTGTTACACAAATGAGTGTTTAATCACGTGTTATACAAATTGGCATGTAAAATCGAGTAAGTATAAAATAAAGTAACGTTGTGTAACGGTGGCGTACCCGTGGTCGGACACGTGTGCGGCTGTCGCTACTCTGTATCACGTTGTATATTGAGCTCCATGTAATGTTCAGTAGAGTATACAGGGTGTTACAAAAGTAAAAATAATCATTTAAAACTTTTAAGGGGGTTGTTGAGACCATCAAACTGAACAACTTTCACTATGGGACCAACATCGAAATCGCGAAAAAAACAAATCTTTTGTCCCATACATTTATCTCGAGTAGATCTGTAGTTTAGTATGGAACATCGCAAACGCATCGCAACATGGCGATTATGGCAAATCTCCCCATTTTGGGGGAGGCCTATGTCCAGCAGTGGACGTCTATCGGCTGATATGATGATGATGATGGAACATCAGATTTTTTTTTCGCGATTTCGGTATTGGTCTCATAGTGAAAGTTGTTCAGTTTGATGGTCTTAAAATACTAATAAACATTTAAGGAGGTGGTCCTTAAATGTTTATTTGGATTTTTGTAACACCATGTATAATGCAATTATAGTGTTTGGTGTAGTATGTGAGGTGTACCAGAATATAAGAGTTCCATTTGAGCCAGAGAAAGCTTATTTAAAGTTAATAAAAGATTGAAATGTGAACTTTATGATTATGTTTTTAGTTCCGTGATATTGAAATTATTTAGATAAATTTTATTGTCAATCAAGTAAACGTCTCCACCATTCACTCAAAAAAAAAAATAAAGTAAAACGAATATGTTTCAAACCTGGCCCTGTATCAAAACTTATCTTTTCTTCCAGCTGCGACAGGAGAACAAGCGTCTCAAGACCGACTTGGTTCGGCTCACCGACTCAGAGTCTGCGTCGAACGAATCCGATTTCAAGTCGGGCCCCTCGTCCGCGCTCGAGTTCGTCACCTCGCCCGAGGACGACACTGTCAACAAGTTGACCGACCAGCTCGGCCTTGTCGAGAAGCAGAGGAGACAGGTATTTGCAGATTATTCTTTTTGATGGGTTCCTTACCCAAAAGGTACTAACGAACGGGACCAATTCTAATCAACTCAAATTTGTTTTTCAAAATAATCTACAGGGTGAAATTGATGTCATCAGCATCCTTTTAAACTAAGAGTCTACCCATCAAACTGAACAACTTTTACTATGGGAGCAAACCGATCGGAGCAAATAAAAAATATGCTATTCCATACTGAACTGCAATGTCGACGCGCGAGTTTGTGACTGAAATGTATGCAACAGCTGATTTTTTTGCTCCGATCGATTTGCTCCCATATTAAAAGTTGTTCAGTTCCATGGGTAGACTCTTAGTTTGTGAATTTCACCCTGTATACTTATAAAACAGTTCCGTGACTTGACTGACTGACAACACACACCGCACAGCCTTAACCGCTGAAGAAACATGGAATTTGGAATATATGGGTTCCTTCTTAATATGCTGACGATATTCAAGGGGATGATCAGACCATCAAAGTTAAAAGCTTTCTCTATGGAACCAATATCGGAATCCGAAAAAAAATTAGCTGTACCTTAAATTTTTGCCAAGCAGGATTGGAGTTTTTCATGGAACAGCAGATTTTTTGGTGCCAGAGAAAAAGTTCTTCAGTTGGATGGGCTGATCATCCCCTTAAGCAACCGTCTGCACTTTAAGACGATTCCTATACAGGGTAAATGAAAGAGGTGGTTTTCCATGCAGCAAAGGCGCGCAGCGAGCGGGTAGAGAAATCATACTAGAACTAGAGGGGCAGTACATGGAATTTTTTCTAGGAGACGCATGAATACGGCAGGTGTGTCGCTACACTTAAGGCTATTCGAAGTTTACCTTAGATTTATAAGTCTGTTGTCTACAGGTGATAGTAGAAAACGAGAAGTTAACGTGGCAGAAGGAGTCTCTGGAGCACATCGTCGACGCCACGTCCAAGGAGAGGGACGAGCTCAGGGAAAAACTCAAGAAATCTGAGGTATTTATCAACTAAAGAGTTGCCGTGTAAAACTGACAGTATATGTATGACGACCCGATAGCTCGTTTGGCAGTGAAACTGCGTGCGGTAATACCTGCGCGTTCATAACTTATTCGAACAGAGACACGGCGCGGAAAGAAAGAAATCTGGGCGCCATTTTTCAGAAATATGTGCCTAAACATTGTGAAATGTTGTGTATTGTTTTCTCGCAATTGTATTGGTAATCGTCGTATGAAACGCAATTGCGTTGGTTATAACAGACTCGGCTCGTTTCCAGTGGGCTAGTAAAAAAAAATATATAAGAATAAGTATAAGAAGAAATGTACACAGTATCCTAAGACTAACTACTACTAAAAGAACTAACAAAGCAACGAAACCTGACAATTGTCTAGTCTTATAGCCCACCCCGGGTCGAGCCAAACGTATTTATTTTATTTATATTAAGAAATGACCCTGTATAATTAATTTATGTTTCAGATGCAACTATCTATGGCATCAAGCGACTTTGAGTCTAAAATAGAAACACAAAATTCCACAATACGGGATTTACAAATGAAGCTACAGACTGCAAGTATGGTAAGAATCAGTTTCAATCATTTAAGTTTTCACGAATTAGCCCAATCTATCTATAAATATAAAACAGTATTAAGCTACCGGTACTGAATTGCTACCGAATTCTTCAATCTCTTGCGTTTAAGGGACTTAAGGTGGTTTCAGTCTATACAAACGTTTGACGCGCAATACGCGTAGACAGCATTAATAAAAGTAATTTATTATACAGGGTGAAATTGATATTATTAGTATCCTTTTAAACTAAGAGTCTACCCATCAAACTGAACAACTTTTACTATGGGAGCAAACCAATCCGAGTAACAAAAAAATGTGCAGTTCCATACTAAGCTGCAGTGCCTACTCGACTCGAATGTATGGAACAGCTGATTTTTTTGTTGCTCCGATCGGTTTACTCCCATAGTAAAAGTTGTTCAGTTTGATTGGTAGACTCTTAGTTTAAAAGGATGCTAATGATATCAATTTCACCCTGTATAAGGTCTAATAAACTTAGCTGAAACTATTTTAAGGGGATGATCAGACCATCAAACGGAACAACTTTCTCTATGGGACCAATATCGAAATCGCGAAAAAAAAAACCGTTGTCCCATACATTTGAGTAGAGATATGTTCGCAGTTTGGTATTAGTGGTTAGTTGATTTTTTTTTGTCGATTTCGATATTGATCCCATAGAGAAAGTTGTTCAGTTTGATGGTCTGATCATCCCCTTAAAATAGTTTCAGCTAATTTTGTTAGACCTTATATATGGAAAAATAGATTAGAAAATCTAGTTGCCGCATCACAAATAACAGATGCAATTTATAATATAATTACGAAGATATAAAGCTTTTAAAATTATGTATGAAAAATTTCAAAGCTTTATATCTTCGTAATTATTCGTAAGGGTTCCTTATTTGACTATGGAATCCTACAAATATATTGATATTATATTTTCCTCTTTTCAGACAAGTATATCATCGGATGAAGTGACGAAGCGCGACGCTGTAATAAAACAACTGGAAGGCAAAGTGTCGGCCTTACAGAGCGATCTCAAAACTGCACAATTGAAAATATTGGAACTGGAAAATGTTAAGGTATGCATTTGTCTATACATATATCCCTACACTACGTTAATAATGATAATGTCGGTGCCTGCCAATCTTCGTTCATTTCATATTTGACTCCAACATAATCTGTGAAGTAAGAATTGAAATGTTTTCTTTGAGAAAGAATTAGTGGGTTACACTAATTCTTTCTCAGAGAAAACATTTCAATACTTATTATTAGTATAAGTAAGTATCTGAAAGCCTGAAAAAGGATGTTATCCCGGTTTTACATTATTTTACTGTAGAGTAAAACTTTACATTATTTATACGAATAAATATATGTTTAATTCGTAAGATACTTCATAGCCAAGTTTGCATAAATATTATTGCCATTCACATAATTTAAGAGGGTGCCGAGCCTATTGTGCTGCCCCCAATGGTATTCTTTTTATTTCTTAACAATTAAACAATATTTCCAAAAAACAAAAATGAAACATTGTAGTCCTGATTGGCTTTCAATTTATCGAAACATTATGGACTAATATGTTTCATGCTTGTAGCTAATATCGTTAAAACCGCTAAAAGTGGCAACTTTTGACGGTTTTAAAGAACTACAAGCAATTTAAAAACAAATCCGAAGTGACCCGATAAATTGAAGATCAGCAATGACTACAATGTGACATTCTTGTTTTTGAAAATATTGTTTCATTGTTAAGAAATAATAAAAATACAATTGGGGCAGCACAATAGGCTCGGTGCAACCTTAATGTAAAGTTTTACTCTACATTAAAATATGTGAATAGCAATAATTTTGAAAAATGCACAATGCACAAATCAAATAAAAAGTCAAATAAATTGCATTTCATGTTTATGACCTTTGGTTCGATGTTTTGAAGGACTATGATTATTTATCACACATTTAAGCAACAATAAAAGTCCTCTAGGAACCCACAGCAGGGCAAAGGCCAAGGCTCAAGAATAAGGGTAGGAGGTCTTATTCCACCACGCGGTGGAGGCAAGTGTGTGGTCAACCTGCTGTCAGAGAATTTTTAAACCGCTTCAATAGGCCTTTGACTCGGCTCAACGAGTAGTTAAGAGGCTATGTGAAAAAATAGGATTCTTCAAAGCGTCACATATCATGAAGTACTAACAGTACAGGATATGTGTAAATTGAACATATAATTCAAGTTTTAATTAGAGAGCCAAAACACGATTAAGACACATTTTCTCGATAGAAAAACAAGCCAAAGAAGCCTCCGTCTTCCACGAGACTTGATTTAAAAAAAAAGAGATTGATATTTTACAAATTTTGATTCGGGCAGAATTGAACTTACATAAATAGTACAATCACAAATAAATAAAGTTTGTTTTATGCTTGCGTCGTTTCAGGCGCACGCACCGCCTCATGCATCATGCTCTCTCGCATCAGGCAGTAATATAAGCTATCACACGCCCATTTCGCTTCAATTATTTTTCGACATAGGCCCTTAACACCACCCATCTGACAATCTAAATATACAAACAAACTCACGACAAACTTTATGGTTACATAATCTATACTATTATAAAACTGTAACAGGAAGTTTGTCTGTACATTGAAGATATTAACAAAAAAAAAGTTACGATATGGTTTTTAGGTGTCCCTGATTCCATTTCACCAATTTTTGGATTTTTTGTCTGTCTGTTTGTTTGTGTCTTTGTTTGTTTGAACGAGTATTGTTTGAACCGATTTTGATGAAACTTTTTTTGTTTGATAGCTTATGATCTGACTTAAAATCTGGTATATAATTTGTGCGAACGAAGTCGCGGGTTAACGCTCGTCATTTATAAAGTTTTACTACAAAATGAAGAATAAACAAAACTTGGCTGTGAAATATGTTATGAATTAAACATTTATTTATTCCTATATGAGTAAAAACCATAAATATTAAAATGTTGAAGTACATAATGAATATGTTTTCAGTTGGAGTTCTCAAAACACAAGTCCGGTGTGGCGGATACGATCAAATTGTACAAAGATCAAATACACGATCTGAATAATAGGCTGAAAGAGGCTCAAACCACGGTATGTATCTATTAAATATACAGGGTCCAACTTAATATGCTGGCAGTTTTTTAATAGGATGATCAGAACATGAAACTGAACAACTTTCTCTATGGCACCAACATCGAAATTGCGATAAAAGAATCTGCTATTCCATCATGTCGTAGAATACTATTGATTTTACTATATATATATCATCATCATGGTCTTGCCCATTTCCCATTATTTGGGGTCGGCGCAATATGTCATCCTCTTCCATTCATCTCTCTTAGCCGTCGTTTCAACACTCACTCCTTTTTTACACATATCATCCTTCACACAATCCATCCATCTTTTCTTCGGCCTCCCTCTCCTACTACAGCCATTCACATTCATACTTAACACTCGTCTCGTAACATGACACTCTTCTCTCCGCATTACATGCCAACACCACGATAATCTATTACCCTGCAATTTTTCCGTTATAGGTGCTACTTTCAAACTTCCTCTAATATATTCATTCCTTATCTTGTCCATTCTAGTTACACCACACATCCATCTCAACATACTATATATATATATATATATATATATATATATATATATATATATATATATATATGTATATATATATAGTAAAAAATTATCTAAAATAAACTACACAAACCCAAGTACGTGTAGTAATATAAACCAACTAAAAACATTGGAAAAGCTGAAATTCTTTTCCACCGAACTTCCCCTTCGGGGCAAGAAGCGTGCGTGCGCGTAGTCGGGCGATCTAACGAAGACTGTCACGTAATCCGTGAGTTTCCAACTAGTCAAATCAGCAACTCTTTATCAAACGTCAAAACACGAGCTTTGTACTAAATCATGATAGTGACGTCATTGTTTTTCGTCGTCGTTCCAATACTTTTTATAGTTTATCCTTTTATTCTTCTTCGTGTGGAATCGTCACCTCTTCTTCAAATCGTCAATTTCCAGTATCTTGCCACTTCTGTCGCACTGGCTGATGCGCTCATTAGGTCCTCCTCTTCACATTGTGGTCCACTTGTACAGACTGTTAGGTGCGGGGTGGTTTGTTGTTGTCCGCATTGACATATAGTGTTGCTGTTTTCGGGGATGTGACGCAGCAAGACTTCCCGAAGGACACCCGCGTAGAGCCAACATAGTGTTCGGGCCCCTCCCGTGAGTAACGGCGCACAGAAAATAGCCGTGAAACCAATTGCTGCAAATCGGAAACGTAAACGTCAATAGATCAAATACAATGAATGCCACCAAAAGGTCCTTTTCAGGACCAGCACTGACAATGATCTCTAGCAATATTGAGGGGACATCAGACGAAAAACAGAAAATTCTCGCCAATATTTGCAAACAACACGAGTGTGACGTACTCTGCCTGCATCCTTTTAGTAAAAAAAGTATTCTAGCTACAGAGTTACTGAAAATGTAAGTTTAGCATTATTTTCAAACGTATTTTTTCCTGAGAAGATAAAACTAAAATATATTTGATGCAGTCAACTCCCCAATTGGTTCTTTTTTTACGTTTTGGTGTTCTTTTGGTTCCGACACTTTTGAGCGCGAACCCTACGTCCAGTAGTTGGTAAGTCAATGTGTCCCATATATTTGGGTCGGTGTTGGTCTCATAATCAGTTTCATGGTCTGATTATTCTCTTAAGTAAAATCGTTTGAAAACCGTGAGCATATTAAGAAGGACCCTATATGTAACGGCATGGTGGGGAAAATGTGTCAATGGAACCGTCGGACCACGGTATGGCGATCGTTTTGTTTAGACTTACATTTTTGGGACTACTTTCGTCCTTCCATGTAAGGGCGAAGGCCTTTCGTTTAGTCCAAAAATCAAAGTCTAAACAGAACACAATCACCCATCACGCAAAAACTACTGAACCGATTTTGATGAAACTTTTTTTGTTTGTAAGCTTATGATTTGACTTAAAATATGGTGTGTCATTTGTTCGGACGAAGTCGCGAGCTCGTCACTAATACAACCGTACATAAATTCCGTAGAACTTAGAAGTACAGGCTAGGAATCGAACCGCCGCGTGATTGAGTCGCAACTAGTCACAAGCTCTGCTGTGCTCGCTCGGTACTATGTATAAGTAATTACTATGTAATTTACATATAATATTTATCGGCAGGTATTCCAACCGGTCCGGCTTTCAATAAGTTCGGAGCCAGACGCGTCCAACTCAGAGTACGCGAGCTTCGTATCAAACGTCAAGCTGTACGACAAGACCTTGAAACACTTGTCTGATCTACTCAACTTGGTCACGCATGGGTAAGTTGACCGGTCCGCCTCTCGCTAAGTTCGGAGCCTGAGAGTACGCGAGCTTTATATCAAACGTCAAGCTATACGACATGACCTTGAAGGATGACATCTGACACTCAGTTGCAGAAACGCTCATTAAAGATAAACCTCCATTAAATCTCATGCTGTCACTTTTTGTTTTGTTGACTAACACTCAGTTTCAGAAACACTCATTAGAGTTAATCCTCCATTAAATCTTTTGCTAGCTTTTACTACGTCAACAAGACAGTGACAGCAAGAGGTTTAATGGAGGATTAACTTTTATGAGCGATTCTGCAACTGAGCGCTAGTAAAACCTAGCAAGAGATTTTGTGGAGGATTATCTTTAATGAACGTACGTACAACTGGCGGTGAGTCAAGTACCTAGGTAGGTACTGCAGTTTTATAACATAAAAAAACACCGCAGAGCGTGTAATTTGTGTGGGAACAGCAGATTTTTTTTGCAATTTCGATGTTAACTTCAAAGTAAAAGTTGTTCAATTTGTCGAGTAGAATGCATGCTTAAAGTGTCCGAACTGATCAGAATTGTACCCTGTCCTTATATAACGACAATTTGATGAAACCCTTTGTCTATACTTTGCAGGTCATCCGACAGTCTAGTTCAGACGCTAGGCGTAGTCGCCAGCCTGCACGACTATAAGCTGGACAGGTATACTGCGGAACAGTTCAAAGATGGACTAGCTGAAGTGAAGCGACAGCTGGAGAAACAGCATAGCACTGCGTTGAGTAACCTGTGAGTATAATAGCTCACTCAAGACCTTATAAAAAGGTTGAAAGTCACCCAAAGGGCAATGGAGAGGGCTATGCTCGGAGTTTCCCTGCGAAATCGAATCAGAAATGAAGAGATCCGCAGAAGAACCAGTGTAACGAATTGCTAAATTAAAGTGGCAATGGGCAGGGCACATTGCTCGCAGAACCGATGGCTGATGGGACCGAAGAGTTCTCGAGTGGCGACCGCGTATCAGAAAGCGCAGCGTGGGTAGCCCCCCCCCCCCCCCCCCCCCCCACACACAAGATGGACCGACGACCTGGTGAAGGCGGTGGGAAACTTTCGGATGAGGGCAGCGCAGGACCGGTCGTTGTTGCGACCCTTGGGGGAGGCCTATGTCCGGCAGTGGACGTCCATCAGCTGAGATGATGACGATGATGATAATGATTATAGTTATATCTACAGCGTGTCCAGCCAATCATATTTCACTCCACAGAAAAGAGAACCAGTAAAAATCGATTGAGGACTATTTACGAAGTACCCAATAATGACTTTCGAACCTTCCCCTTACATAACGATTAACAAATCATAATTCTGCCATTCAAAACATAAAAAAAATCCATGTTTTTCAGAGGTCAAGTCAGAAGCACGTTGACAATATTCGAAGGTATATTCAAAGACTACAACGATCTTCTAAAGAAATCATTGACGAAACAGGAAAATGTAAGTGTTGTTTGTTGTGTTATCTATTTAGCTATTGATATGCTACAGTCAAAACTTATAACCGGTCAAAACCACTTTTGACTGCAAAAATCAGGTTAAAGTGGTTTGGACAGGTGGTTTTGGTTATGAGTATTTAGACCCCGGGGGTGTGATTTTTGAAACTCATTTGCTGAGCTCAGTAGTTGAAAATGTCAAAATTACTGTGGAGATATGCATCTTTCTACTGCTGATTTGACTTTCAAAAATCATACTTCAGGACTGCGATTTTTGAAAGTTAAATCAGCAGTAGAAAGATGCGCACTCCAGATCTAACTCAGTCGGTAAGGTTAACAGGGAGCATGTTAGGTTTCTTGCGACCACATACAACCGACAGAATTGCTATTGTTTATTCGAAAATATTTTGGCCGAGTGGTGTCGGCTAAGAATAGCACCACCCCATTTCCTCCCGTAGGTGTCGTAAAAGGCGACTAAGGGATCTTCCGGAGAATGGGCAGCAGCATCGGGTCCAACTGCGATCGCCAACCCGCCTGCCAAGCGTGGCGATTATGGCAAATCCCCCCATTTTGGGGGAGGCCTATGTCCAGCAGTGGACGTCTATCGGCTGATATGATGATGATGATGATGATTCGAAAATATAATTTCCAAAGATCTTAGTCCAAGGACTTAGTTAGGGAGATAGGGTGGCGAATGCGGACTAAAGGGGGGAGGGGGGACCCACGCTCGGGAGCCTTTCTGGTACAGAGAATGTCTCTGGCCATACAGAGGGGCAATGCGGCCAGCATCTTTGGGACCTTTGAGCCGGGGTCTATTGTCTATCTATCTATACTATTATAAAACTGTAACCGGAAGTTTGTCTGTACATTGAAGATATTAACAAAAAAAAAGTTACGATATGGTTTTTAGGTGTCCCTTATTAATTTTTGGATTTTTTGTCTGTCTGTTTGTTTGTGTGTTTGTTTGTTTGTTTGTTTGTTTGTTTGAACGAGTATCACGCAAAAACTACTGAACCGATTTTGATGAAACTTTTTTTGTTTGATAGCTTATGATCTGACTTAAAATCTGGTATATAATTTGTGCGGACGAAGTCGCGGGTTAACGCTCGTACTATTATAAAACTGTAACAGGAAGTTTATCTGTACATTGAAGATATTAACAAAAAAAAAGTTACGATATGGTTTTTAGGTGTCCCTGATTCCATTTCACCAATTTTTGGATTTTTTGTCTGTCTGTTTGTTTGTTTGTTTGAACGAGTATCACGCAAAAACGACTGAACCGATTTTGATGAAACTTTTTTTGTTTGATAGCTTATGATCTGACTTAAAACCTGGTATATAATTTGTGCGGACGAAGTCGCGGGTTAACGCTCATTTTAAATATAATTATGTCTAAGTACATCGGTCAAAACCACTTTTGCCTGATTTTTGCAGACAAAAGTGGTTTTGACCGGTTATGAGTTTTGACTGTAACAGATACTTGCACGTAATTTGATTTTTTTTTATCAAAATAAAGAAATGGCAAGTTATTTAATGAAATGTGATCCTCACTAACTAAAGAATTACTTTGTACAAAACGTTATCTTATTAAGGAGGACATTATTAATAAATGACAGAATCAGCCCGCAGCCGCCAACGTGGAAGCCCTAACAGCGGCATTAGTAGCCCGCGGACAGGAGCTACAAGCGATGGAGGCCGAATTGAACACCCTACGTAACAACAGAGAGGACAAGGAACTGCTGAAAGCACAACTCGACTTGTACAGGTTAGTACCTAACATAATCTAGAAACCAATGTCGTTAGTAAGGTACGAAATGGAAAAATATCGTTACTGCTAGCGGCATTTGAAACACAAATAGAAATTTGTTAAAGTAGTGAAAAGAAATCTTTATTAAAAAAAAAAATTTACTATTTATTATAAGGACTAGCCTTGCGGTAGCATTTCCCCTCTACCACGGTTTAAGATCAATTAATCATGTGCATTTACATTCAATTTTATACCTTATCACTAAACAAGACAGCATATAATTGCGAAACAATAATTTCGAACTTAGAACGTATGGGGTTCTAGCGAGACTACTTTTCATGATTTTTAACGTTCAAAATTAGAATCTAAAGTTGCGGATCTCATGTTACCTCGCCTCCCGCAAAAAGTGGCAGAAATGTTTGTTAGTAGAATTACACGTGTAACTAGTCCCTATATAAGTAGTCAAAGCAAAAAACACATAAACAAAATTAAATAACAAAAATGTTGGACAAGAAACAACCCTGAGCTAGGGTCATTGCCCCTCTCCCTTAATTTACAACCCAATTCCTTAAACTTACCTTGGGCGAAGGTATTTAGCAGGCGGAGGGCAATCGCCTTTTGGTGGCTTTTTCCGATTTAGTTTGCATAGAATGTGCTGCCATCTAGTAAATACTCCGCAGAATTATGAAAAATAAAGATTTTAGTGTCTATGTCAATGTCAAATTGACAAATTCGCAAAATGGCTACCTATCTTGCGTAATGTGCGTGTTGTTTGTAGTTTTCGTTCAATTTCGTGCCGATTTAGTGATGTTCTGGAATTTCTGTTGTTCTCTAACCAATGTTCAGATTACAGGAATAGTAGGGATACTGGAATTTCACTCGATCGGTGCGGGATTGAAAGAAAACTAGCATACAAAAGAATAATATCTATGGTTATGAGTAGATATAAGTAGGTATGTATAGTATAGCTTGAATTATTGTCGGTAAAACATAGGCGGCGCTAGCTAGCTTTCAATTTGACATAAGGTGGATGAATAATGTTGCTACGAGTGGGTTTTCTTTTCTACTATACTACTACTCTTATATATTACTCTTTGGTATTTAGTTAGGCCGTTAGGCAAAAAGTGAAACGAGAATGAACATAAACCTAATCCTAAGGCTGGTTTTAGAGTCACGCTGACCGCCGTCGCGCATAGATTAATATGTATATTGGATATAGATAGGTAACTCGCCTTGAATTTTAGGACGTCCTAATTGCGTTGGTGCTTATTAGCACTAGGGGGCGCCACATTATGAAATAAATTGAAAAAGACGATCAGCCGACACGAGGATGGAACCTTAGCTACCCGGATCGTAAGCCAGTTGTCTAGACCGCTAGACCAACAAGACAGTGATTGATATGGGCGAAATCTCTCAATACTACAGCGCAGCGCGTGAGGTGTAGTGCGCTGTTACTCCGATATGAACCCTAGTGCAACAAATAGTGCTTCGATACATCACCGATAGATGGCGGACGCTGTCTATGGAAAATCAGCGTTCCGCTTAGTTTGTACTAAGATAACATAGCATGCCGTCGCGTTTGATCAGCGCGCGTGTCACGAGCTAGGTGTTGCCTTGTATCGTTTCACAGAGAAACGCGGTCGATCTGGGCGTGTTTCGCACAATTTCCATAGTGACTCTGAAACCAGCCTAAGAGTCAATTCAAATTAAGATCCCTATTAATAAGCCTATCTCAAGTGCGCACGCGTTCTGATGTATTTTGAGCTTAAGGGGCCATAGGTTCAGACGAATATTTTCTATGAGAAACGCGATTGCCCAGCCCTCCGAAAAGTGCGTGCGTGTGCCGTATTTTCGATTAAAAAGAATTAACAAAAGTACTTTTTATAGATTTTTTTAATGACTTCACTAGATATACTAATGGTGAATATGTGAGTATAAATACCAAAAATCGGAAACTAACTTTTCATTTCTTCTAAAACGAGAAAAATGTTTAAAAATACAAGAAAATACGTCATCTTTGTGACGATTTTCTATCGAGTGAAGTAATTCCAATCGTGTATTCAATTGATGATTTAACTAGATAAACTATCCAAAAATACTGAGGTATGACTTTGGTTTCGATAAATTTTATAAATATAGTCGAAAAATGAGAAATAAAAGAAGCCTTCAAGGTGTTTCGTTCAACCAGGGCCTTAAGAGCACGCGAGTAATATCCAGCAATTGAATGTTTTTTGTCTGATGATGTGCCGTGTTTATTCAAGGAGTGACTTCGAAGCGGAGCGTGAGGCCCGGGAGAAGATGGCCAGCGACAAGGAGTCCATCCTCTCTGACCTGAGGGGAGCACAGCGGCGTATTCTGGAGCTTACACAACAGGTATAGATTAGTTTTGTTATCTAGACACGGGGGTATGTCAACCACATTCGGAGAATAGGCGACGCAATATACAATTTGAAAGAAGACGGTCGTAAGTTAGAATATATCGAAATTGTTAATTGGGTCATTATTTTATTCAGGGTACCATAATCCGGTCCCCTTCAAAGGCAACGGAACAAAGCCGATTTTGTAAGTAAAATAGGTAAATTCCAAAATAAAACTGTTATCGGTAGCTCCCGAATAAGAAACCAGTCTTAGAAAAACGTAGGAATTAAAGTAAAATACTATACTTTATTGCAAATTACGGTAACTCAGTTGTTTGTGCAAGCAACGCCATATAATTTTGAGGGACGGTAACGCAGTGGTTATTTTGACGAAGAAAAATGTAAGAAGTAGCAAGAAAACATAACTACAAATGTCTTTAATGATTACTATAAACAATGATGAACAAAAATCTGCATAAAACGGTAAAAACAGACTTATAGAATTTATACAATTAAAGAAAATAAAATTTTATCCAAATTGTACCCTGAATAAAATAATGGCCCAATTACTAACATTGACTTACTAACTACTGAACATAGGGTCCACGCTCAAAAGTATCCAAACCAAAAGACAAACAATTATGCGCCAGTGTTCGTTTGATTGACGGACTACGCGCACGTCTGTATGCCGTGCTGCTGTGCTGTAACAATTTATAAGAGCTACGCAATCCAAAATAAAATTAAAATGTCACCAGTTTCAATGTTTTTCATAGATTCATAGATTCTTTATTGTACACAAAAATATAATTATGAAAAAAAAAATTACAATAAGACGTGATGTAAAAAGGCGAGCTTAACTCTAAAAGAGCTTTTACTTGGCTTATATTACTAAAACACGTACTTTCGTTTATGTAAGTTGGTCTGGGACACGTTTTTTTTTCGAGAATTTTGTACTAGACCCGGCGTCCATAAGTTCGTTCGTCAATTACTGGGCTCCACTTGCGTTAACCTGGATTAGTAATTATCTTCGGGTAAAATAGCTCTCTCAGTTGTTTTTCTATACAACAAATCATGCTATTATAAAAGCATAACATGAGCAATGGAGGCCTTGCGGGGAAGCGGGCGGCGGGGGTCGCATCCCGAGCTCTGTATGAAGGTGTCGATATTGCCTTGCATATCTGCGCCTAAGTACAGGGGCTCGGCGCCGGGGGGCGGCGGCATCGACCGCCATCAAGAGCGTTGCCATACTGTGAGGCTTATAGTAATACTGTGCCATTATTTTAGTTAATCCCAGAATACACATGCTTTGTTACTTGCACAAAAGCATGCCAGTTACTGGTAAGAACGAGTTACTGGCATGTGTATCGAGATTCTGCCAGTACAAAGCATGCCAGGAGATTGCAGCTCGTTTGATTGTTCCCTCCCGCGGGGATGTGGGGAGGAGATTTTGTAGCACATCACTGGCACAAACAAACTTGTTCTAGAAACTGGTGTGCCACCCACAGACATATGTATCGTGGCTTCACGGAATGCCTCTAACAGTCAGTTGCAGAAACGCTCATTAGAGCTAATCCTCCATTAAATCTCTTGCTAGCTTTTACTACGTCAACAAGACAAGGAGTGATAGCAAGAGATTTAATGGAGGATTAACTTTAATGAGCGTTTCTGCAACTGACTGTTCAGCACCTGGCATGCCATTGCTGACGTAAGTGGGATTTCATGATATTAGGATACGTTAGTGTGACCCTGGCACTAAACCTTCGTGAACAAGACCTCAAATGATGACCTTTGTCGGCAGTTGGAGGAGGTGCGCAAGTTGAACCCGAACATATACCGCAGCGCGACCGCGGTCCCGCGCGCGCGCAGCTCCGGCCCCACGCACGCCCCGGCGCCGGCGCGGCGACCCTCCGCGGCCCCCCCTACTACAACTACTGGCAACATGGTGAGTGATATACAGGGTGTCAAATTAAATGAGACTCTTACTTAAAGGGGTGCTTCAAACCATCAAACGGAACAACTTTTACTATGGGCCCAACACTGAAATCGCGAAAATAAAATCCGCTGTCCCATACCAAACTGCAAACATAACTCGACTGAAATGTATGGGACTGCAGATTTTTTTTTCGCGATTTCGATATTGGTCCCATAGATAACGTTGTTTAGTTTGATGGTCTGAAGCATCCCTTTAAGTAAGTGTCCCATTTAATTTTTCACCCTATAGATAGTTTTATATGTGATAGCTTCTCTCGAATAACGACTCCATTGGTGAAATTGGGCTTAAGTCGTGTTAAGGATGACTCACACTAGACCGTGTTGGGTCCGAGCCGAGTCCGAGCCGAGCGTCGGCCGTAGGCAACCGACCCGGCCGGCCCGTATAGCGTGAGTGTGTCCATACAAAATGTACAGGGTAAACAGTTGCATTACTTTAAGGGGTCAACTTTCCCTAAGAAACCAATAGGAAATTAGCAAAAAAAAAATGTTTGACTTTCCATACTAAATGCAATCAGCGGTTTGTATGAAAAGTAGATTTTTTTCCGAATTTCCTATTTGTTTCTTAGGGAAAGTCGTTCAGTATCATGGGTTGGGGACAATAACCCATTAAGGTGGTTTTAGTCCATACAAAAGTTTGACGCACAATACGCGTAGACGGAATTAATAAAAGTAATATTTTATATATGGAAAAATAGTTTAGAAAATCTAGTTGCCGCGTAACAAATAACATTTGCAATTTAATATAATTACGAAGATATAAAGCTTTTAAAATTTTGTATGAAAAATTTCTAAGCTTTATATCTTCGTAATTATTTTAATAAATTGCAAATGTTATTTGTGACATCTACATTTTCTAAACTATTTTTCCATATAAACAAAGTTACATATATTAATACCGTCTACGCGTATTGTGCGTCAAAGTTTTGTATAAAATTGACCCCTCTGCGACCACCTTAAAATAATGCAACTGTTTACTCTAACACCCTGTATAATTAGTTGACCGTGCTACGGCCGACACTCCGCTCGGACTCTGCTCGGACCCGACATGGTCTAGCGTCAGTCATCCTTTATGTTGTAGTGTTTCGGGCGGCATCTTCTCTACAACACGTTCCAACGTGGTGGTAGCTTTTAAAAAAAAAGATTTGACGCTTAATAAGTGGGCTTCAAGATCCTGTATTGAATAAATTGAGTTGACCTACGTACGTTGACGTACGTAGGTCATCAGCAGTCAAAGTGTTAAAGAACAACTTATGTTTAAACTACCCACGTCTTCGCTCGCTTTTCATACACTCTTTTAAATATATTTATGAATAAAAGCAATATCTACTGCATTCCTATGTAATATAATATATCGCCAATACATTTATTTTATTCCACATCATACTATTGTAACGAAGTAGTTACGTTGACTTTATAATTTTACGAGCGTTAACCCGCGACTTCGTCCGCACAAATTATATACCAGATTTTAAGTCAGATCATAAGCTATCAAACACAAAAAGTTTCATCAAAATCAGTTCAGTAGTTTTTGCGTGATACTCGTTCAAACAAACAAACAAACACCCAAACAAACACGCAAACTAA
This sequence comes from Agonopterix arenella, assembly GCA_927399405.1. Taxonomy (NCBI): domain Eukaryota; kingdom Metazoa; phylum Arthropoda; class Insecta; order Lepidoptera; family Depressariidae; genus Agonopterix; species Agonopterix arenella. The sequence goes on along the minus strand of OV656708.1, from coordinate 14,834,910 downwards.
GCTTTATATCTTCGTAATTATTTTATAAATTGCAAATGTTATTTGAGACGCGGCATCTAGATTTTCTAAACTATTTTTCCATATATACAAAGTTACTCATATTGATACCGTCTACGCGTATTGTGCGTCAAAGTTTTATATAAAATTGACCCCTCTGCAACCACCTTAAGTATCAAAATAATAAAATTATTGTTTCTGTATGAGGTATGAGGTTTTGCGCTTATTCATTAACACGTTGTATACGTTCCACGGCAGGGCACAGGCGTACTCTCAAGGAAGGCGTATGTTGTACGTTAGTCCACCATGCGTCCGCAATGCGGATTGGTAGATTTCCTATACGCATCATAATCTCTTCAGTGTATGCAGTTTTCTGAAAGATCTCTCCAATTTTTTTGAAACTAGTTCCATGGAACATAACCATTTTGGTTTGTTCCAGCCTGGAGCCCGAGATTACGAGATAGACGATGATTGTGTCGTCATGTAGTACAAGAAAAGCGCCTTACTCCTTTGTGAAAAGGTTTACATTGGAATGAAGTGGCTCGGAGTGAACTGCGAGCGAAGACGCGGGCTGTGATAGTAATAGTTTAGCGGCTGTGGATCTGTGAGAGTTAGATTATAAGGGAATTACAATATTTAGAAATTTTCACACAAATTATCTTGTTCAAAATGAAGTCTAAGTGTCTAGCCTAGTTATGTACTGTGTCGGCTGTAGCTTTAAATATAAATATACAAGCATCTTAAATCTGCAGAGGACTGTAGTATGGTAACTGGATAATAAAATCTAAAAACTGTAAAAAATATACAACTGCACATTTTGCCAATATCTGTATTTTCGTTTTTTTAATAGCCGTGGTGGTCCTGTGGCGAGTAACCTTGCCTGCCGTGCAGGACGCAATGGTTCGACCCCGTCCAGGCAGACTCGTACCAATGAGTTTTTCGCAATTTATGTACGATTTGTAATACCACTGGCTTTTTCGGTGAAGAAAAACATCGTGAGGAAACCTGCATGCTTCAATTTCGAGGCATGTACTGTACCTACTGTCCATTACAAGTGGCGACGGGCTCACTCCGGCCTTACTGGACAGAGTTTCGGTACTAGTGAAACGTGGATGTTCTGAGGTTCCAGAATATCGCTGACTACCCCCTCTGGGAATATAGTCGTGAGCATATGCTATGTATTTTTTGCACCATAGTTCTTATTGGTTTAGATATTATGAGCATTATGGCATTTCTAATTGAACAGTTTGTCAAGGATTGTAGAAAGGCTTGGTATAAATTAATATGTGTTAAATAGTTTAGTCCCTTAGATAATTTGCATTTAATTATACAGATTTTTAAATTTTTGTTATAATTATTAAAGTACATTATCTGTGGATCTGGCCTCGAAACGTTATATTGAAGCTCTGGTTCGACGTGGAACCGTGTGTACCATATTATCGAGACCTAGTATCGTGATGCTAACCGTACCGATACGATTATTAAATCCGTACTGAAGGGGGACGCGAGAGGGGCATCGCATTGAAGCGAGGTGCAGAGATAAAGTCACCGAGTTGTACGGTGACCACGGAGGACAGAAAGCAGCGGAGGTTTCGCAAAGCAATATTTCTATCGAACTAAGTGTCGCCAACATGCGGGAGACGTAAAACCGAATCCATCTAGCGGTTAAAGCAGAAACTACAACAAGTGCAACGTAACGTGACAACCATAGAGCGCCATCTTGCGCTTAATAGCTAAATTAATATTCCTTCTGTTTCGAGATTTTTTTTTTAATTTGATTGGACTTACGTATGAAAAGTTAAAGTTAAGCTATCAACATACTTTGCCTGCGACCCTGAACAACTTTTACATCCAGGATCAACGCACTTCATAGTTTTCGATCTATTATTACCTGAGAGGGGTCTCTCAGCGACCGAAATAAATGCGTACGGAAATTATGGCGGTTCGCTTCGGACTGAGCATAATAGGCCACGCCCATGACGTTAGTCATGACCTAATTTAATGGCGACAGACCTAATTGCCTTGCGACCACTCCGTTCTTTCTGTCCTCCGTGATCGTTGAGTTTTTCTTAAAATAAATTAATACTATCTGTAAAACTGAAAGGTTCACAAAAAGAAGAAGTTATCAGACGAAGCAAGTAACACTGCCCGAGAGTCGACGCCACCGCCGCTGCGTTACAACTGCCCCGTCTGCGACGAGTCCTTCAAAACACTCATATTATTGCAGCAACATGTCGAGAGTTGTTTATTGTAGAGTGCCCAGGCGCATTATTGAGGCTACCACCGTTTAGGCCTAATATGCCGTCTCCAAGAAAGAGAGAAAGATCGAGATATGCTAAGGGACGATTCAGACCTACCGGCTCGCATCGGCCCGGCCCGGAACGGAGCCGTACGCGTGTCGCGGCATCGAACCAACGCGAAGGCGATCGCAACTCAACGGAGCCGGTTATATGTCGCGGAATCCGTCGGCAGCCGTACGGCCGTCGCGACGCGTCGCGAAATGCGAACGGAGACAATATGCATTTTCATGCTAATATAAACTGTAATTCCTGTTTGCACATTTCAATCGGCCCGGTAGCACAGTCTGTAGTGAACCTGCCTGCTGTGCCAAGGGTCGCGGGTTCGAATCCCGCAAGGGACAAATATTTATATGATTAATATGAATATTTGTACCCGAGTCATGGATGTTTGTATCTATATATCGCTCATCCGCAGAAATAATGACCTAACTGCAAAATCGAAAAATTTACAGGAAACGCGTTTAAAGTTCAAAATAACGTTCACAGGCAAAGCGTTTAAAGTTTTAATTAACTTTCAACCCATGAATATGACTTTAAATTAAAACTTATTTCAGTTTTTTTTATTTTTATAATACTGTCTGTGATTTTAAAAAAATATTCTTACATTGTTAAATCAATTTTGCATTTTATGCAGTTATGTCACTGTTTCTGCGGATGAGCGATATGTATTCTATATCGTTGTCTGGTCATCATAATACAAGTCCAGGTACTTTAAATGTGACTAGATAATTTGTGTGACAATGTCCAAGATATTTATTAATATCCTTTGCCGCATTAAAAAATGCCGTCCGGGCCGGGCCGATGCGAGCCGGTAGGTCCGAATCGTACTTTACGTCTCACATGTCAAAATGACATCGAATGATAAACTCTTTATATAGTTTATTTACGTAGCTTAGCTTTAAAAGGTCGAATCAATTTAAAAGGCATGGTGCCGCCGCGCTGGTTTAGTGTATAAAAGCCTTAAATTCTTACTTTAAGGCTTTAATGAAACATTCAGAAAAAGATGCCGTAGTGTGCCTACACAAGACCAGTGCCCAGTACCCGGACCGGACTGGTATGGTTTCTCTACTTGCGCGCGACTATTTTCTATGGAAAATAGTAGTATGCTACTTGTCGAGGCAAGCGAGACGTTCGCTCTCTGAAAAGCAAAGGAAGAGGTTATTTTTGATGCAGTGAAGGCGCGTCGCGCGAGTATAGAAATCATACTAGACGGGCTGTATGTATTTTAAAATAAATAATAAATGAACATGCCGCATTTTCGTTTTTATCTTAGTTCGTAGATAATGTTTTGTTTGAATTAGAATAGTTGTTACATGTATACCTCAGCATTTTAACGTATTTAATATTGTACGGCATTAAATGCCACATATCTCACTTATAATTTAGTCATAAATCCACCGAATTATGCTGATGAAATCATAAAAACAAATAAATGTCCTTTCCAGTAGAGGTCAGAATTTGTTCAGAAAAGCTTTAATGTAAGAAAATCATAACGTGGATGCGCCTTTATTAAGACTTCCTGCGCAATAGACTATTTCAGCGCTATTGTCGCTGTAAGGGCCAAGGCTACGCAGTTAAGAGCACCGCACAAAAAGCGAAAACTGTTTTACCCCATTAAAACCTGTCAGAAATCTATATGGTCTAATTTGATTCAGCGCAATAATTACTAGGTTTATAGGTTTAGATTTGACTTTAAAGAGTTTTAAGTGAAAGAGTCATTTTTGTAAATAAATGATATTATAATACTATGCGAAAATTGAGATGTTCATATCTTTAAATCTACAAAAAATAACATGTTACAACATACCAATAACAATATTTAAAAAAATCATTTAAAACGTTATCGTTTTTTGTATGGTGACAGCTAGTTTTACAATCCACTTAAGAATCAATGGCGTGGGGGATTTAGCAGTGCTAATGTCACGATATGATATGGGGCATTAATGTCGTTTTTGTCTATGCCAATTTTGACAAGTCATGTGACTTTTTAGGCTCTGCTCTTCCCATTTTGTATTTGTTGTATTGTATTTTTGTAAAGGCAGCCTAAATCGCTAGAATAAAAATATACAAAGGGAAGTTTAAAAGTCGTACCATACTTTTGGAATAAAATCTGTAGAATTAAGCTTTAAATACAAAAAGGCATATCCATGTTAAGATTTAGTCGTCGGATTGATATATCGTAGTAAATCTACAGGGTGCAATTGATATCATTAGCATCCTTTTAAACTAAGAGTCTACCCATCAAACTGAACAACTTTCACTATGGGAGCAAACAGATCGGAGCCAGCTGTTGCATACATTTGAGTCGAGTAGGCATTGCAGTTTAGTATGGAACAGCTGATTATTTTTTTGCTCCGATCTGTTTGCTCCCATAGTGAAAGTTGTTCAGTTTGATGGGTAGACTCTTAGTTTAAAAGGATGCTAATGATATCAATTTCACCCTGTATATCAACATTGTTCCAGTGATATGCTTATAATCTTATGTTCTTTATAGAAATATTTATTTTATTTTTTTATTTTTGGCTTCACCTAAAAATGTTCTAACTAAGAACACTTTTTCTAAATTTGTCTTTTGTCTAAATATTATATTAACTACAATAATAACAAATAGTGTTAGGTACGTTCTTAATATTTTAAATGCTCTGTAAATCGTTCTTGATGTAAAATCTGTAATATTTTTAAATACAAGCTTTGTTTATATTTGTTTGTAATTTTATTGAATTTAAGAATTTCCCGATGTAATCATTAATTGGAAATAGGTGAGATTCATTTTGATTTCAAATTGGTTTTCGATACTCACCGATTGACTATAATAACTTAGTTGTTTGTGTATGTTTGTTTTTATTAATCTTTTAGATCACACTAATTTTGTAACAAAAATAGAGTTTGACAATAACTATTCTAGCATGAAACTCGCATATTTAATTTCTTTTTGATTAATACTTATATTTCAAAATACAAGTTATAGAAACGAACGCTCTTATTAGAAACAGTGTGAAACAGGCTATAAAGTTCTGATTCGTGTCAGATAGCCTATGCAACAGGTAAATAGCCCAGAACCCTATCAATTATTTGCCATATGTCTGATAGATGGGCTTTCTGAAACTGATCAGGAAGTGGTGAAACCGTTAATCTTATTAAGGCTGCACCGAGCCTATTGTGCTTCCCCTTAATCGTATTTTTTTATTTCTAAAGATTTAAACAACATTTCAAAAAAACAAGAATGTCACATTGTAGTCCTGATGGGCTTTCAATTTATCGAAACATTACGCATTATTATGTTTTATGCTTGTAACTATTATCCGTTTAAAGATAATAACTACAAACATTATAAAAACAAATACGCAGTGATCCGATGAATTGAAAATCAGCAATGACTACAATGTGAAATTATTGTTTTTTTGGAAATATTGTTTAACTTTTAAGAAATAAAAATAAACGATTTCTTAAAAATCTTTATTGAAGAGAATAATACGATTGGGGGCAGCACAATAGGCTCGGTGCAGCCTTAATGTGGTAATTATTTTGTTTCTTGCCACGTTTATTATTCATATAACTAATGGCCCTCAGATGGACGTAGGAAATAAAATAAGGATTTGTATTTTATGTGTTGTGGAAATCCTTTGTTTAAGGCTCTCCCGAGCCTATTGTGCTGCCCCCAATCGTATTTTTTTATTTCTTAACAATTAAACAATATTTCCAAAATACAAGAATGTCACATTGTAGTCCCTGCTGATTTTCAATTTATCGGGTCACTGCGAATTTGTTTTTATAATGATTGTAGTCTTTAAAACCGCCAAAAGTGGCCACATTGGCGGGTTTAACGATAATAGCTACAAGCATAAAACATAATTATCCGCAATGTTTCGATAAATAAAAATAAATAAATCAATATCTTGGACATTGTCACACAAATTATCTAGTCACATTTAAAGTACCTGGACTTGTATTATGATGACTAGACAACGATATAGAATACATATATAGATACAAACATCCATGACTCGGGTACAAATATTCATATTCATCATATAAATATTTATCCCTTGCGGGATTCGAACCCGCGACCCTCGGCACAGCAGGCAGGTTCACTACAGACTGTGCTACCGGGCCGTCTAAGGCCGATAAATTGAAAACCTATCAGGACTACAATGTCTCATTCTTGTTTTTTGGAAATATTGTTTAACCGCTCGCATGCCGACTTTAAAATAACAATTGATAAACAATGGACGACAATCGATATCGCGTCCGCGGGATACAAAGGGTTAATTGTAAAGAATTAAAAAAAATACGATTGGGGGCAGCACAATAGGCTCGTGGCAGCCTTAAGTGAATTTAGCGTGACTGCTCTAACTACTAAACTGGCTTTAACTGTAGTGTTCAGTTAATATTTTAATCAAGCGTTAACTAATTAACTTAATGTGTCTATTCCAGGTCTACACCTGCCCCAAATGCATGAGGTTTTCGAGCGACCAGTACAAGGTTATGGAAGATCATTTCGACATTTGCCTGGAAGATTTCTAAACAGAATGTTTGTGAGTCTGTCCTTTTTATTTCTTAGACTGAAGATGAATAAGATAATAAGGAGTAATTGGATTCTGAAAATAATATAGAAGACATTTTTCTGTCTCCAATAACTTTATTAAAAAAATCTATTTAGGAATTAATAGTGTTTTTAATGGTGTTCTAAGTTTGTAGAACTTATCTATGTGTAGAAGAAAATGCATTTGACAGACTGACAGAAGGACGGACAAACATCGAGCTAGGTATTCCGTTTTGCCAATTTTGATTAGGAACTCAATAAAAAAGTTAAAAACCTTTTTACAGGCTAATTGGTAAATTTAAATGACTTGATTGCAAATAGCAAAATTGTTTGTATAACGTTTCCTGTAATTGACACTAATTTCACGTGTTGTCAGACACGTCACTAAACTGACTAAGGGTCGAACCTCATCTGGCAGCACTGCATCGCATTTTTCCGTCGCTCCATCCTTTTCTGTCACTCAGGAACGTCTTTTGCTAGAGCAAATAAGATAGACGGAACGCGAACGCGTGACCCTTAAAAGACGGAATATTGGAGTTTTTAACATTTGTTTTCTATTTTAATTTTATTGAAAACCTTCGAAATGTGCAGATATTTTTAGAATAATTCACATTACTCCTTAAAATGTATATAGTGTATACCTGAAAGTTTGCCAAAATAATCCATCCCCCGTTTCTACCGTAGTCTGTTAAAGAAATTACTAATAAACTCCTTTTGTATGAACGAAGTAGCTAAAATTATCATGAGTGTCTATTAAAGATGTAAAAACTGTAATCTATTCCAATGAGAATGTCTCGATGTGTAAACAAAAAGTAACATCTTTATAATCATGTTTAGGAAATTTATATGTAAAAATATTCCATTTGAACCACTATAATAATGCTAAAATGTATGAATTTAGCCTTATTTCTACCGCATTTAATTATTCGCAAAGTGCAACCCTGTTGTTGTCTACCCTAATAACAAATTGTCTTAAAAATTTTCGATGTTTAGAATATTACAAAATTTTTACTATTGATCTAAATTCATAATACATCTTCGTAAAGCTACGTCACAAGCCAAGAAGCGGCTTGAAAATACTCTGATAGCTGATTAACAAATAAAAATTAATTGACTGTTTGCTAAATTATCAAGGGTGTAACAAAACACCCAAGTAATACTTAAGGGGTTGCTTCGGACCATAAAACTGAACAACTTTCACTAAGGTTCCTAACTTCTAAAATCAGCTGTTTCATTATAAAACTGCAGTACCTATCAATCCGATTCAAATGTATGGGACAGCAGATTTTTTTTCGTGATATCGAAGTTTGCTCTATAGGTTGTTAGGGTGTACAGTTGCGACTGTACCCATGATACTGAACAACTTTCCCTGAAACTTATAGGAAATTCGCTTGACTATTTATTTTAAGATCAATTAATCATGTGCATATACATTCAATTTTATACCTAATCACTAAACGAGACAGCCTATAATTGCGAAACAATAACTTCGAACTTAGAACATTTGGGTTTCACGCAAGACTACTTTTCAAGATTTTTAACGTTCAAAATTAGAATCTAAAGTTATGGGAATAAAATCCAAAGTTGCGGATTTCATGTTACTTCGCCCCCCGCAAAAAGTGGCAGAAATGTTTGTTAGTAGAATTACACGTGTAACTAGTCCCTATATAAGTAGTCAAAGCAAAAAACACAAACAAAATTAAATAACAAAAATGTTGGACAAGAAACAACCCTGAGCTAGGGTCATTGCCCCTCTCCCTTAATTTACAACCCAATTCCTTAAACTTACCTTGGGCGAAGGTATTTAGCAGGCGGAGGGCAATCGCCTTTTGGTGGCTTTTTCCGATTTAGTTTGCATAGAATGTGCTGCCATCTAGTAAATACTCTGAAAAAAAAAAGATTTTAGTGTCTATGTCAATGTCAAATTGACAAATTCGCAAAATGGCTACCCATCTTGCATAATGTGCGTGTTGTTTGTAGTTTTCGTTCAATTTCGTGCCGATTTAGTGATTTCTGTTGTTCTCTAACCAATGTTCAGATTACAGGAATAGTAGGGATACTGGAATTTCACTCTATCGGTGCGGGATTGAAAGAAAACTAGCATACAAAAGAATAATATCTATGGTTATGAGTAGATATAAGTAGGTGCCTATGTATAGTATAGCTTGAATTATTGTCGGTAAAACATAGGCGGCGCTAGCTAGCTTTCAATTTGACATAAGGTGGATGCATAATGTTGCTACGAGTGGGTTTTCTTTTCTACTATACTACTACTCTTATATATTACTCTTTGGTATTTAGTTACGCAGTAGTTATCTTGGGTACAGTCACCCCTTAAAATAATGCAACTATTTACACCCTGTATAGTGAAAGTTGTTCAGTTGGATGGTCTGAAACCCCCCTTAAGTATTACTCTAGTGTTTTGTTAATATCTGTATACTTTTTGATGTTAGTGGTGCCATCTAGAGGCTGTTTGTAGCCCTATTAAATGTAGATTGAAAAGTTATAAAATTATCTTTAAATTTTATTACTTACGTAGACTATTTCCACATGTTGGGCTATTTATGTGATATGATATCTTAGTTTTAATTTGATTATTTGTAGAAATATTACTACTAGACTACTTATGAAATGTATTTTTGTTATAACATTTATGGTGCGTATTTATTAGAAATTTCTACTTGTATACGATGTGGTACCTTCATAGAAAAATACGTATTTTGTGAATATTTTTTTGTATGTTGTTCCTGTTAATAGGGGTCGGTATAGGTTGTTTTTAAGTAAAGCCTGACCAGGAGCGCGATTTTTGAATCTCATTTGCTGAGCTTAGCAGTTGAAAATGTCAAAGAACTCTGTCACTGTAGCACTTTTCTATCTACTTTAAATCAAAGGCCTGAATAAGACAAACATTTAAAAAAAATAAGCATGCATATGGGTAATTAATTGAATTTTTAAATGGCTGTAACTTTTTTATTTAACGCTTTACAGTTATGCTGCTAAATAATAAAATGTTAGTATTATTCAGGTCTTTAATTTAAAGTAGGTAAGAAAGTGCTACAGTGCTGGGCCCAGGGTCCATACAAAACTGCCCATTGTTCTTTACTATGGAAATATGCATCTTTCTACTGCTAACTTTCGAAAATCAAAACATGGCGAGGTTTTTATTTTTCTGGTTGGGTTTAAATCAGACTCAAGATCTTTAAAGGTAAATTACTATGCAGTTTTCACCCTTCCGTTCCGCCGCTTGCCTACCTAAGGTCCAGTCAACGCGAGTACTCTGTAATTTATTTTGCTCGAGTTGGTTACTTAGGCCCATAGAGATCTAGAGAGATGCCAACCAACGCGCTGAGTACGAAACTTAGTGTCGCATTACCACCAGTACCACGCGATAGAAAGTATTTTGTTAGCTTGAATGTGCTCATTATCCATTGCGGTATCAGAACTCACCGTTCGAATAATCTTTAGTACTACGCAAGCATTGTAAACTATTTACACATAATATCTCGACTGGCTTTCAGCCTCATAATATATTGAATCCTTACTATCGCGAGCAATGTGTTCCGTTTTTGAGCATATTGCTGCGACACTGGCCCCGCCCCCTTTTCACATCTCCCTTTAGTTTTTGTGATCTGTGCTTAGGCCTATTCCGATTCCTGGTCATTTTGCATTTGATTGGCTTCTAGCGTAAATCTTCTACAGACCAGGGCCTATAGACAAAGTAACATTTCTATTGGCGTAGACGCTAGTAGAAATGGCAGAATGTATGGATTTGACATTGGCTTTTTTAAATAAACATTTTACGAAAGCTATTGTAAGTAATGTGATGTTCTGATTCAACGTGGATGACTAAGTAGTTACTTATCATAATATATTTTTCATTAGTGCCATTATATAGATAATACTTTAGGTAAATGTAAACATTTAGGGCTTTACCATAAAAAGTTAAACTATGTTTAATTAATAATTATCGGCCTATACACGTCCTCTGTGTTTGGGGCACGCGTGCCTAATGCGTATTGTTGGACTTACACATAAATATATAGAACAGTATAAGAAAAAGTATCTAGTTCTAACCGTACCGTATATGTAGGTAACATATACGGTACGGACACTCCATGCCCCCACCGATATTAACCTCAAACCGCTGGTCAAATGTCGGCTATGGCACAAGAATAATGAATACTCTATAGAAACGAAACTATGCGCGCGACGCGTTCAAGGTCACGTTAATAGCCTACCGTCTCGCAGACGCTTATCGTCTAAGTTAGTCAGGGCTGCGTCGGCCGCCTCGTGCTCGCTCGTGCACGTTTCATCCGATTCAAATTACGTTTGGGTGTAAAAACAATTCTTAAACAATGCGAAATCTTTTTGAGTAGGTTATTAATTCTTCTGATTTTTTTATGGTAGGTCACGCGTTAACTTCGGCATTTCTTGACCGATTTGGATGATTTTGTTTCTGTTCTAAAGGAGTCACCCCCGAGTTGCTCCCATTTTAATTTCTGACGATGCGCTTAGGAACCCCTCAAAAATGTAAAGCAGATCGTCCTGTGTAAATATTGGATATCTGTTCGGTGTAATATTTTTCACTACTGAAAATCGTTGGTAAAAAAAAAAAAACCTCCTTTTGTTGAAGTCGGTTAAAAAGTTATAATACATAAATAAACACATTATATGTAATTCTTGTAAAATACGAAGTAAATAACAGCCATAAAATATTAGTGACTTTGTGTGACAGCCCTAGCGGCCTCAGTGGGCGACAGCGCGCAGCGGGACGTTCCGAGCCGAGGGGGGAAGTAGGTGTTCCTTTTTCGCCGGATTCATTATTGGACGAATTCCGTTTTGGCCAGATTCTTGTTTGGAAACGCTAGTGATTCCATTTGACAAATTTATTTTTCATCGGAAATGTATACATATCAGGAAGCTGGCAAAGGTATTTGGTTTGTACTCATAATACATATCAATTAATTAAATTGTGCCATCAGTTAGGCGACTAAAAAGATTATCCGTCCAATAAGGAATCCGGCGAAAAAGGACTGAACCTTTATATCGCGACGTTTGGAGCACGCACAAAGGAGATTCCATTCTATAGTGTATTAGTTATTCTATGGCTATGGCGTATTCTAGTCTCGCTCGCACTCACTCAGTAATCAGTATCGCACATGCCTACCTCTTGTAAATTTTTCCCATTTATATAAATGAGGGATTTTCCAGAAGAAAAAAAAAGGTTAATTCCTAATTTCTCAATAGATGACGTTGACCAGAGAGGGGTCCAATAGCAAAAGGTATGAGCAAATATATTAATTACTATTAATAGTAAAAATACACAGTACAAGTTATTAACAATCTGGGTGTTATTGACGACCTGGTTTGTGTAATGATTGCCACGCCGGACTGTCAAGCCAGGGTCCTGGGTTCGAGTCCCGGTTCGGTCATGGATGTTATATGTTAAATAAAGATGTAAATAAATAAATAAGAAAGAAATTAGGAACTAACTTTTTATTTTTTTTTTGCTTTCGGAAAATCCCTCATTGACAGCTAAGTGTCCTCTTCGACGCTTGGCCTGGAGCCTGCCTTTTAGCCAATGGCCATGTAATAAAGACTTTTGACTTTGACTTTAATAGATACGCATCAGAATTTCGTCAGTATATGCAACCCTCATACAGCTTTGTCTGTGATCTTTCCTTATCTATACTATTATAAAACTGTAACAGGAAGTTTGTCTGTACATTGAAGATATTAACAAAAAAAAAGTTACGATATGGTTTTTAGGTGTCCCTGATTCCATTTCACCAATTTTTGGATTTTTTGTCTGTCTGTTTGTTTGTGTGTTTGTTTGGGTGTTTGTTTGTTTGTTTGAACGAGTATCACGCAAAAACTACTGAACCGATTTTGATGAAACTTTTTTGTTTGATAGCTTATGATCTGACTTAAAATCTCGTATATAATTTGTGCGGACGAAGTCGCGGGTTAACGCTCGTAAAGAATATTTATCTTATCTTGCTATGAAATTCCATACTACAAATTTTGTCGTGATTGTTAAACCAGGTTTAATTTTTATATGGTAAAGTCATTATTTTTCTAGCATACATTTTATTTTATCCACATCTTTTAGGAAATATGTAATGTAAGCTATATTTTAGATAAATTTAAATATGTTCTATAGAGCCATTATTTAGATACAAATAAAATGTTTACCAATATTTTTTAATGTGAATACGTTGTTAGAAGCGTGAGTGATTGTTATAAGACTGTCTCGGTTATGTTTACTGCCTTGTCACACTAGCGACTTTTCGCCAATTGTTCAGAAACGCCTCTAGAAATAGCGCAACGCCGCGAATATCCCATCGTCTTTGTGCCAAGCAACACGCTGCGTTCTAGTGCTTCTGCGTTGCTCTTGGACCTCATTGGATTGTGCTTCTACCGTGTGGTATCAACGCCGCGACTATCCTATCTTCTTAGAGCCAAGCAACACGTTGCGTTGTAGCGCCTCTGCGTTGCTCTTGGACCTCACATTGGATTGTGCTCCGACCCTGTGATATCTACAAAACCACGGCGATGCGGGGCGCCGCAACGCACCGTTTGTCACTTAGTTTTGAAATCGCGACAAATGAAATTTTACACTATATCGTTAGAAAGCATAGCTGATAAATCGCTAGTGTGTGTGGGCTCTTAGTCATTTAATTTTAGACTTTAAAGTTACCTAACCTTAGGTGGACATTTAATTTAATGATTTAATATCTCTGTGTATTGTATCATGTATAGTGTTAACCAAACGCAGAAACTGACATTTCGGTACGTACTTTTTTGTCTGCTTTTACATATGGATCTTTTTAAGGAACGCACATAGCGCTCTTTTTGAGTTCCTATATAATTTTTGCTGACTAAAAAGCCCGACCGGATTCTCTGTCAACGTTGTCCTCAAAAGTCAATGGATGTTAAGCAAATTTATTATATTATCTTACAGTGGGTTTGATGTGAAAATTAATTTCTGGCCCAAAATAGGTCATTAAACTTATCTCAAGATTGTTAATGACAACTTTATCTCATTTTCATCTATAGAATTACATGAAGGTGGTAGGTATTGTTTCTATATATGGTCCTTCTTAATTTGCTTACGGTTTTTAAGGGGATGATCAGACCATCAAACTGAACGACTTTTTCCCCTGTATACTTTGACTATTTATTATAAGGACTAGCCTTGCGGTAGCATTACCCCTCTGCCACGGTATAAGATTAATTAATCATGTGCATTTACATTCAATTTTATACCTTATCACTAAACGAGGCAGCCTATAATTGCGAAACAATAATTTCGAATTTAGAACGTTTGAACACAAGACTTCTCTTCATGTTACCTCGCCCCCCGCAAAAAGTGACGGAAATATTTGTTAGCAGAATTACACGCGTGGCTAGTCCCTATATAAGTAGTCAAAGCCTATATATGTTGTTATTAATGCATCTTAAGATGTGGCTAAGAGTGGATTTCGATTAGGCGGGAAAATGCTAAAGCACTTTTAAATGGTAATTAAATATCAACTTCATTCCATTTTAACAGAGCTGAAAATAGATGCAATATTAAAATCTAATCCAGCTGACAGCAGCAGCGTCATTTTGAGCTAAGTGTGATTGGCGGCAAGAACACGCTCGGGCGTTTTCCCGCTTTATCTGAATTGACTCTAAGTGTGTTGGTGGACTTGTCGGTACTATCGCTAATCTAGAGATATACAGGGTGTTAGGGTAAACAGTTGCATTACTTTAAGGGGTGATTGTACCCATAATACTGAACAATTTTCCCTAAGAAACCTATAGGAAATTCGGAAAAAAAATTATGGGCTTCCCATACTTAAAGCAATCAGCTGGTCGAACGTTTGTATGAAAAGTCGATTTACTTTTTTGTGAATTTCCTATATGTTTCTTTGGGAAAGTTATTCAGTCTCATGGGTACAATCACCCCTTAAAGTAATGCAACTGTTTACCCAAACACCCTGTATAAGGTCTAAAAAAATTGGGTGAAACCATTTTAAAGGGATGATCAGACCATCAAACTGAACAACTTTCTCTATTGGACCAATATTGAAATGGCGAAAATAAAATCTTCTGTCCCATACATTTAGGCCGAGTAGGTTTGTATGGAACAGCTGGTTTTTTTTCGCGATTTCGATATTGGTTCTATAGAGAAAGTTTTTCAGTTTGACGGTCTGATTATACCCTGAAAATAGTTTCACCTAATTTTTTTAGACCTTATATTATACAGGGTGTAACAAAACACCCTAGTAATACTTTAGGGGGTGATTCAGATCATCAAACTGAACAACTTTCACTATGGAGCCAACTTCGAAATCGCGCAATGAAAATCAGCGGTTTTATACAAAAATGCAGTACTTACTTGACTCAAATGACTCGACTCGAATGGACAGTTGATTTTTTTTATTCTTTCTCGGTGTTGGCTCCATAGTGAAAGTTGTTCAGTTTGATGGTCTGAAGCACCCCCTTAAGTATTAATATAAGACAAGACAGCTCTAGATTAAACCCAAAAAATGTCTTCCAATCTAAAAAATTGACAGCGATCCATAATTTATGTTTTTCTGTAACGGGCAACCCACGTCACTTTTGACCGACAAACTTGAAACTGACAAACAATTTTAGTCCCTAGCCTCTACAGGGGTGCGTTCACAACCTTTAGGTGCAGTTGTTTTTCAACTCGCTCTAAGGTACGGAACGACCGCGCCAATTTTTAACTCGCTATGAGGTACGGAACGATCACGGTTGTTTTATAACCTCAAATTTTGACATTTAAAGTAATATGGGCTTCCAGGGCTTCCATCATTTCCAAATACAATAAAAAAACTCATTTTCCATGTTAGCAAATCAAAAAGTGAGTAAAAATAGTTTGAAAAACAAACTTTTATTCAAAACGCGCGAAAAGTTAAGTAACCACAGATAATTAAAACGTCAGAGTGTTTTTTAACCATCGAATTTGATGCTTAAAATTTGCAACCCGTCAGAGGTTCGGAACGGTTGAGTTGTGACAACCGAGTTGCAAAGAGCGTTTTTCACCGAGCCTCGGGGCGTTAGTGCGAAAAGTTGCACTCGGGGAGCACCTGGGGCGTAGGTTCTGAACGCAGCCCTGATGTCCATAGTTGCTGCTTCTAGACGACTTATTGCTTCTAGATGACTTATTTTGATTGTCCGTTTAGATGTAAGCGCAATCTCTGCAGCTAGTTTAAATGTTTCGTTAATTATACTTGTTTTCAGAGATTTGATACTATACTATAATTACGTGAATTATTTGTTACTCGGATCACACAAGCTTGAGCTTTTTGACAAAAAATAAGACAAGTCATATTAATCATTAATTATATTAGAATTAAGTGTTGCAACAAAATAGCGACAGGTCAATCGAGCGCGGTGTGAGAGGGCCGAGGGGAGCGCTTCGCGGCCCCCTCTGCCTGCGCGCGTACCCTCAAAGCGAATTCAATCAGGGTACGCCTATTCCCCCAAACCGCGCCAGCATAGACCCGCCGCGAGCTTCACTATTCGTTTTAATTAAACTATGAGAAAATATATTATAATTGTTATGTATCTAGTAAAGACCGACAATTTTATGTAAATATTTTGCACAAGTTAAAATCGTGAAAAGGTTCAATTTTGCGTGATCGCAGATTACCAATAAAATGCATTATATATAAAGGGTATTATAATATTGTAAGGAATTGATTGTTTGTGTGACTTACGCACAATTGTGTTATAATTATAATTATGATGTCAAAGATTTAATTATATTTTGTTTAAATATAATTTAGATACAAATAGTATACTTGTATGTTTTATTCAATTTTCTTTTTATGTTCGATACTTTTTAAACGGTGTAGAACTTGGCACCAATTACGGTCACTTTGTATGAATACGCTTTAACATAAGGCTAATAGCAACGGCTTTAGCAAATAATGTAGAAACAGCGATGTGATAAAATAATAAATCAAATTCTATTCTGAAAGAAATAGGATCCATTCTTGGTCGTCGTGTTTTGAAAAGGAATAAAATAAAATGCAGAAGTATTTTTTCAAAATATAGTATATTTCATGAACCCGTAGCGTTTCTTAGCTGTTTTATAAAATTTATACAAATAGATTAATATTTTCATATAGGTAATATTTTTTTTACAATAATTTCATAGGTCCTATAAATTGTCTAATATTTAAAAAACCATTCGCTAAATCTAATGTCTTGGGACATTAATTGGCACCATTTTTATAAATTAGCACAGAAAATACTTTATAAAAGTTTTTCGTTACAATTGTTAAATATACCGAAACGTGTACACGTTCAAATAGTATTCTGTATTTATTGATTTTTTAATAAGAAACGCTAAAAGAATGCTAGTAAAGTTGAGATTCGAACACAGAGAAGAACAGCGGAACTAACAAACTTTTTCAATAAGTATTAACCGCAACTTAAATATAAATCAGAAGTTATGGATAAAATTAATATTAGACAGAAATCACTGGTTTTTTTTTTGATGTACGAATTAAAAAAAAAGTAATAAATAAAATCGTAAAAAGTAACAAATAAATAGGAAGTAATAATATAAAAATAATTCTTTATAAATACTTAAGAGCTAAAAATAAACAATAACTTAAATTGATTCTACATGACCAAAACCGATAAAGCGGAGAAAATTATTGGCCGTGGTAAGACATTTTTACATTTGAAATGACATCTTACGATAAATTAAACGTAAGTCGCTGTTTGTTTCAATATTTTGAAAAGTTAAAAGCTGACTGCTGTTCTTAAACCAAATCATCAATTTTAATACCAAAAAATAAATAAAACAATTATTTAAGATTTTTATTTCACTAGTCGAATTTTTAAAATTTGATGTCTTACATGGCCGATTTCAAATTATTTGATATTCATAAGAACTAAGTATAATACAATGTTTCCAAACTAAAGTAAATTACGTAAAATCCTAACAGTCAGAAAAATAATATAATACAACGTTCTAAGCCACTTGTGTGATTTATTTATGTAGTAGATAGGTCTATGTTAAAACAATAATAGAAAGACAATGTATTCTACTTAATTTTGTTAGTAAAAAAGAAATTTCAGATAAAAGCGTAAGTGATTAAAAATACTGTGGTTGGAATGCATTATAAATAAAATTGGTAATTTCAGTCGGAAATTTTAGGAGACATTTTAAGATGACCAGCATCAGAATCAGAAGTGAGAAGAAGTGATACGTCTCGGGTTTTAGATTTTAAATACCTAGGAGGTGATCTAATATAATTAAACAAATCTTTAATGTACTTTACACTCCCATGAATCGCACTAAGCTTACAACACTTATTAAACACAAAATGTATATTTTTTTGTATTTTATAATTATAATAGTCCTTACACTGTATACACATCTAAATACAAATTATGATAACATTACAATTAGTTGCTGACATAAATAAATAATGTTTATTTATTTATGTCGCGTTGAAGACTAGAATACGTTGAGGATAGAAAGCAGACGTCAATCGGGAGGAACGTTGACATTCAATTGTTTCTGCTTTATTGGCGAAGCGGTGGATTTGTGTAGAACGTTACTTTAGTACGCTGTTTCTTGTCTGCTGCGGCGTTTCCGCTCGGTTGGGTTATAATGGCGTCATGTGTCAAAAAATGGCGCGAAATGTTGTTACTGTTTGCTTGTTAGCGTTTCCCGACGAAGTCAATCATTTGATCTATCTGTTCCTCCTCGTCGTAGAGGTACAAAGACTCCATGCATCCCTTGAAGTAGGGCGTGGTGAAACATTTTGCCCTGCAAGATAAAATAGACTTTACCGGCCTGTTGTTAGGGTTAAAATTGTCCAGAATACTCCACGAATGATTCAATGAACTCTTGAATAAATTAAATTATTTTATGGCTTTTTGAAGCGTTTGTATCGAGGCGTTTGACAGTGTATGAAAATGGAAAACTTCCAAACCATTCACACGTTACTGCAACTGCTTGCGTAATGCATGGTTATGTGAAAATGCCCTTTAATTTAGTCAAAACATGAATCTTTAGTGGAATATCCTTCTTTTCGGAATAACTAGAAAATTTGCGATGCAAAGAAAATTTGCTGTTAATGTAGGCTGTTAATATAAAATAGAGTCATGTTAACCATGTTTTTTGAACTTTCTAAGATCCATATCACACAAGCTATTTTTGAGCGTAGGGGGAATGATATCTTGCGATACCGCGCAATATCGCCGCTGTATCGCCGCGATATGTCGAAGAACGATCAGTATCGACGGTATCGCGGCTACAACGCTCAGTAAAAATCGCGGCGATTCAGTTGCGACGCGATGTCGCGGCAGTGCGTTTTGCGATATAGCCTACGCTCACAAATAGATTATGATATGGCTCTGATATGTTAGTAAGCGTAATTTTCTCTAAAGATAAATTAATGCTAGTCAAGCTAAACTAATCTACACAACTAGAATAAAGTTTCAAAGTAGGTATTAGTGCGATAGTGCGATTATTAGAAAAATAAAGTGCGTTTTGCGTTAGATTTTAATAGAGGAGTAGAGTCCAGATAAGAATAAGAAGTGTTAAGTGCGTGCTTAGTTCCCCAGAAACATAAAAAAGAAAACAGATTAAAAATGAAGTAAGAAATTGTTTAAGACGTTACAAAAAGGATCCAACTAGCAAATATTATAAGAGATAAGTGTACTTTTTGCAACCATCAGCAGCAAGGCTGATTCAGTGTTTATGGGGTGTAGATCATCTCTGTGATGGGGATGGACTAGGTCTGCCTGCATAACTTCAGTCGGTTTAGGAGTTAGAGACGTTTAAAGGTCAGTAAAAAATTAACGATCAGCTGCAAGGCTGATCGTATGATATTACTTATTGTAGTATGCACTGTAGCTATGTGAATGTCAGCCTTGCAGCTGATCGTTAATTTTTTACTGACCTTTAAACATCAGTAACTTCTAAACCGACTGAAGGTATCCAGGCAGACCTGGTCCATCCCCATCACAGAGATGCTCTACACCCCAAAAACACTAAATCAGCCTTGCAGCTGATGGTTGAAAAAAGTACTTATCTCTTAGTCTAAAAAATCATTCTGTTAACCAATTATTATAGAATGTAGGTTACTTGAATGATAATAATCATAATTCAATTCAAAGTCTTTATTTGCTAGAATACCATAGTGGTGATGATGATTTTCTTTTAAGAACAAAAGTTTAGTTTGATATTGAAAGGCAATCCGCAAGCTTTTCTCCTTTTTGTAACTCCTTGCGGAAAAAGAAAAAAAAAACTATATAAAGGCATAAAGAAGGAAAAATGAGGAAGGAAGGAAAGTGAGGAAAAATAAAAATAAAAAACCAAAAAGTACCTAAATCCCAGGATCGGCCCCGTGTAACTGTTTTATATACGTCTTGAAGGTTTCTAGCTGGTCCGTTTCCTGGAGCACCTCAACGCATCCCTTGAAGTACTCCGACGTAAAACAGTCCTTCCTGTATCCCAACAAGGTAGAAAATCGTTTAGCATTCTTATATTTTATAACCGAAGGTAGTATTGGTAAATGAACCTACTTTTTAACAGGTTTTTAACAGTGTTTTATAAGGCTTCTTCTAAATCTGAACATACTCTCTAAGAGAGTATTGAGCTATGTCAAATGCCCTTGGAGTTAACCCTCACGCTCGAGACTGGTGTTCGAATTTCAGCCTTACTGGTGTCATGAATCGACTGTTATTCAATAACTGGCGTGGAGAAGTGTTCCTGTCCAAGACTAAGTGTTTCAGTCTTCAAAATAGTCATGGGAACAGAATTAGATAACCAAGTTGCCACCATACTCCAAGGTGATAAAGTTCACATTGTTATGAACGTAATAAAATTTGGAGAACCGACTGGATTTGCAAGATCCCTAATGTTGCTTTTCGTAGACGCCAGATGTACAAATGCAAACAAAAATAGCATCAAACACGAACCTGCATAAGGTATAAAGCTGCGGTTCCCTAAACAGCGCGTAGCAGTCATCACAGATGCGGTCGAGGCGTGCGAAGATGGCCGCATCGTAGACTCCCTTGCACTGGAGGTTGAAGAAAGACCGGCGCGCCACGTGGTGGGGCGTCGCGGCGGGGGGCGCAGCCGCCGTGCTGAGAGCCAGCGTCGCCAGAGCTACGCACGCCACTTGCAACGAACTTAGATGCATCTGGAACAATTGGATTGGGGGTTAGGAAGGTTGGTTCTTAAGCAATTCAGAGCAAAATCTTCAGAGTAATTAAAATCTTATATTATATCTGGGACATGTTGGATTAAGAGCGTCGCGTCGGTGACGCGTTGCGGTAGAGATATAGAAACTCAACCTTAGGTCTGGGTTCGAATCCGCACGAACGACATGCCATGTACCAATGAGTTTTTCTAAATTACTCGTACGACTGCTCTCAAACGGTGAAGGAAAACATCGTGAGGAAACCTGCATAAGCTGAAGAAGAAATTCCAACTTCTGGACAATTTAAAAAAAAATTTATATAGTTTTGTTTGTGAAGAAATAAAACTCTTTAATTCAGTTTTTGTATAGGTACATCTTACTCAAGCCAGGTTTGACTTGGCTTCAAAATGAGATAATACGTAAGTAGATATAAACGAGATATAGAGCGCTCAATACCTATACACCTGAGATGTTCATTACATTATCATTTTATGAGCATTCGAGCGGTGTAAAACTAGAATAGTAGTTTATTCAGTATCAAATACGTGATTGGTATTGCTTGTCCATAAATCCCCGTCTATAGTAGGTCAGCTATTGAGCCAAATCTCAAACTATCTGTGTCAAACCATAATACCTTTATGGTGAAACCGCAAACCGATCGAAAGTTGCGGCCGCAATTTTTATTATATTTGGAGCATTTTCCGTGAGACTTTCACTACAAGATAGAGTAGAATTATCTATCACGGTTTTAGAAGGCGAGTAATAAATTGATGTAAGTAAAGTATCAAGTGACTAATGATTTAAGAACGTAGAGACAGTAAATCGATAGAACATTCGATCGCAGATCAGTGTCGCAACTTGCACGATTACGCGGCATCCTGCGGCAAGCTGGCTGGCGCGGCGCGGGCGCAGGCAGCGCGGGAAGCGGCCATATTTGCATTTATCACGGTTTTAATGAAAGGGCGGTGCTGCCCGACCGGATTAACGCACACCGCACTAAGTGTAAAGTGAGTGGCCTGGGTGATTAAGTAAAGTGGCCTGCCGTAAAGTGTAAATATAGTGGGCCGATTAACCAGCCCAGGACCACCTCCGCTCAGTCCACTTCTGAGATTATTGGACCATTATCGCCGGCACGAATGTAATCTTGCTTTAATAACTTAACTGCTTTTAATCGGGTTGCTTTTGAATTAAAATTTGCGTTCCGTTTTGAGGGCGTTTCACCCTTTACTTGTAGCGTGCTTCGAGCTCCAATTATAAGTGATTGCAATCAGTATGCAACTACCCTTAGCTTAGAATAAGTCTACGTAATAGCGATAATTGAGTCCAATTAGGTAATAAATTATTTCCAGTAGTACTTAAGTAAGTCAAGTGAATGCTTTATGCTCACGATTCCTTAGTACCTCCTACACTAAAGAGGCGCACCATCATTGATATCTTATAATATTGTATAATTATGTATAACAGAACTACATAAACAATCAAATTTCCAAAAATGGAAAAACCAAAAGATGCTCTTTTTCGTGCTAGCTGCCAGTAAACATAACAAATACGACTGAGTCTGTTGATCAAATAAAACGTTTTAGTGCTACCCAACAGCATGCATACTTGATTATTGTGATTGTGTCAATTCAGTAAAAAAATTGCTAAGATAGCCCAGTCATTTTACGGTTTGAGCCGAGACTAATTAATAATTGTTATTTTTTTTCCGGTATAATATTGAAGAGCCAATTTGAGCCTAGAAATGACGAAAATTTAAAAAAAAATCACGTCAGCAACAGTTCCAATTTTAAAATTTAGGTATTATCTCGTTCTAAAAAACCTGATGGTAAATTTTTTTTGCACATATTTAAGGTTTTACCATATACATACTTCAAACATGGTATAAATATTTTTGTCTACTTAAAAGGTTTTGAAAAATACAATCGTATTTTCTAATAAAAACCTCATTTTTTAAATTTCAATGCCTATTTTATTGCTCAAAAATAATTTATATTGTTAAATCTAAGTCAAATGAGTGCATTGGTAATAATATTATTAATTTAAAAGCCTTCTGGGACACATAATTTTGATTTCTATGATGCGTAGCAAATTTTTATTTAATATGTTCTAAGATTGTCTTTTTGTCACTAAATGGTGCCGGTTACAGTTTAAAAGTCCAATTAGTAATTACTCCCTACCCCGCCTAACAAAACTCCTTAAAATGACTGGGCTAAGATTATGTCAATGCGCACCACGCACCAAATGCCTCGTAAGATTTCGTTAATTTGATTGTTCTATTCCTGCATATATCTAGACCCTGGAGCCTTATCAATGGGCGACCCTATTCCGGTAAAGGTACCTCGTGGACGGTCATTACTTATCACCTTAATCTCTACGTTCTTCTGTTACAGAAGAGCCGAAAAAACACATATAATTGATTTACCATAGCTTTAAACAAAAACGGCGGGTTTTTTTTCGCGCTTTCGTGTCACCACTGCAATAAACCCTGTCAGCGTAAAGCAGCGGCGTTCTTTGGAGCAGATAGCAAGAGTCAGGCCCTGAGTCATGTGCCATCGAGGTAATAAAGTTATTATGTACCTGTTCCATGGGAACGGATCGTATTCAGTACTTTCTTGTTGTTTATGTGAGAGAGATTGGTGTGTTTGACATCTTGGACTTTTAAATTGAATACTGAGTAATGGAGAGGTATCTTAAGTATGGAAACGTGGTAAGTATAAAAATTAAACTTGAAGCCCCACAAGCATCAACCTGAGCAATTAACTCCAAGTTGGTAACTTATGATTTTTTATTTAGAAATACGACAGAGACCTATTTTACCTACCTGATTGCTAACTCAGGGTGACGAAGTGGGGCTTATTGTGCTAAAACTTTGAAAGCATACAAATGTCTCAAATCAGTATCCAGATGCGCAAACTGAAAACAGGTCAAAGAATAGAGTACATGCCTACTCGAAAGCTTTAACCTTCGAGATGGCTAACGAATACGAAAACGCCTATCTGAGAAGTTCATCAATTAAACATCAGATTCCATTACCAAGTTGTTAAGGAGTGAACGCACCGCATTGCCTCACACCACTCTAGTGATTGCCAATGTATTGTAGGGCTGTGGAATACGAGAAAATTCCAAGAAAAGTTGGGGGTTTACTCGACTCAAGCTGTATAGTTCATATCAGAAAACGTTCGCAAAATCTAGACATCAAATTATTATTTTAATCAAAACTAGCGTTTGCTAAGGAAAGTCCGCGTGTCCTTTTTGGCATCGTTCCAGGTTTAGACCAGTTGGCAGCCCTACAACTTGCGCAGGAGTCGCTGAGTGCATAGTAATTACGGTGGAAGAGCTAGACTGCCCGGCTGCCACCCAAGGCGAGGGTGAACGCGTTCAGACTAGCTGGCCACACTGGGCAAAAAAAAAGAACTGAAACTGGTCCTTCGAGCCGGATGGAAGGATAAGTTAATATTGCAGATATTATTTTGCTATTTTTATTACAAAGTTGTTTTTCTTGAAAACTTTCCGTCTTCAAAACTACTTTCAACACGATCTAAGAAGTCTGATAAATGTAACAAAATGTGCCAACAGCTCGGTTTTATTGCCACCTAGTGTTAGTCACCTAATTACGACCAGTTACCTACAATTCAATGAAAATAATATCCCACATTAGTGTCGTCGGGAGGCCGGTAGAAGTAATAAAGATTTCGAATTTATTTTGTTTACAAAAACATGAAAATCCTTATTACCATTTCCAGTTTAGGTTGAGCTTCCTTTCTCTGTATTTTCTTAGGCGCAGACGTGTTTGAAGGGTCATGTTTTAATGGTCAAGTTGGAGACGAAATGGCACCGTCTTACCGACTTGCACCGTTTGCAGTTGGCACCTACGTCAGTTATATTCAGTTCTGCATCTGTAGTTAACCAATTTGTTTAAATGTGATAATAACGATATTAAGCTATAAGGAAAACATGATGCCTTGTTTTTTTGTTCAGAGGAAAGTTTTGTGTAAATATTGTTCGACGAAATCGTAGGAGTTATTTCCATCGGTTACTAGTTATTATAGAATAAACTTAGAACCTGCTTAGAACCCGTCCCCGTATTAAATATAGGTACTTTGAAAGAAACCAATATTTGAAACACTTCAAAATGGCGTAGGAAATATTAGACACTTCATTCCATAGCAAAAATAATTGTTCTGGAGTGCGATTTTTGAATCTCATTCGTTGAGCTCAGCAGTTGAAAATGTCAAAATAAATATGGAGATATGCATCTTTCTACTGCTGATTTGACTATCTAAAATCGCACTCTTGAGGTATGATTTTTGAAAGTTAAATCAGCAGTAGAAAGATGCATATAGTTATTTTGACATTTTCAACTGCTGAGCTCAGCGAATGAGTTTCAAAAATCGCACTCCTGTGGTTCCTTCGTTCAGCTTCGTTCAATCTAGGTAAATAAACTTAAATTTTTAAGTTTCAAAGGGTAAACTAACAGAAACTAAAACAATCATAAAGTAGGTAGGTATACCTAAGTAATTAACATGAATGTGTTGGACGATCATAGTTGAGATACTTTATATTTATTTTATTTATAATGAGGATGCAAGTTTGTATTTTGTTACTGTGCTAAATAAAGAATAAAATTAACAGCGTGGTGTGAAGCAGATGAAAGGGGAATTATTTAGCTTCATTTGACGTCTCGGAACATTATTTTTGCGGTTTCCAGTTGACTCATATTCATAACTTGTCGCTAAGATTTAGATTTTTGTAGCCAAAACGAATACACTTCCTATGTTCAAACTGTAGCAAAACTGATTTACATAATAACGAATTAGGAAGTACGTTGTCCACAATAAGGACTGGACACACTGTTTAACAATTATTTTAACTAGGCACGAGGCTAACAATAAAGCTATCTCGATGATCTGCGGCCATTGTGGTCGCCGCAACCTTCGCGGCGACCTCTGGTGAGGCCTTTGGATTTGCTATCGTTCGCTCTCTCTTCCTAGTTTTGAATTCTTAGCTTCAGTGCACACTCTTGAAATTTCATTTGTTTTTTTTAGAATTTTAAGCAAATCTTGTAAGTATTTCTTCAATATACGCACGTTGAATAAGCAATAAGCGCTGGTTGGTGAATCTCTTCACCACGATGCAATGGCAAATTCAAATAGACTTGAAGAAAAAGTAGGTAGGTACCTACTTTATGAAAAGTACGTAGTACTAGGCAAATACTAGGTACCTAAGTATGAAGAGTAAAATATGATTCACGTTGTTATTTTTTTATGTTTTCAATGTACAGAGAAATAAATTATGGAAACTCAGTTTTGCATACGCTGAAGAAATAATTCTGATGAGTATTTGAAGTCTACATAATCCGCATTGTGGTGGACTAACGTGCATATATATAACCTAACATAACCTACACCCTTGTTTACTTTGGAGAGAGGACAATGTCAAAATCATCTGTTTAGTTTATGCAATGATGACAAGATAAGAATGTGAGTTGTGACCAATCATTTGCATTAGCAAGCAGACGAGTCAATACCCTGGTCTTCGCAATATGCCAGTCAATAATAATATCTAACGTCAGCGTCATAGTCATAAAGTAATTGTATGGCGATACATTCACGCTATATGTATTGTGCTACAGTTTCCTTTTATTGCATGAAAGGAAACATTTGTTTTAAATAATTCTGAGAATGTTACATTTAGTTCTAGTTTATTAATAAAAGGTTCCTCGTAAAAGGCGGTAATCTTTCTATAAAATATATTTAATAGCAACTTTTAGCTTGAAAAGCTTTTTGTGTCTTTAAAAGGAATAGAGGTCTTTAATTATTGTGAATGCAGTTACTTAGGTACCTACTTTGCGTTTTGATGAGTTGTATTACAATAAGTTAGGTAAAGTATGTGCCTAATACAAACATACGATATGCCTGCCACAACATGATACGATAAATGGTTATAATAATCTTAACTTCTTAAGTGTGCTTTAAGCGATTTAAGTATTATTATCTTTATAATATAGTTTGGTCATTATAGTTCGGTCAAAATTAACAACACTCCAATAGAACAAGTAAATAAATTAAAGTATTTGGGTATGTATATAGTCTCATTAGTCATTATAAATGACTCCAGATGCACTTCACACATCGTTACAAGGATCGCTATGACAAAAATAGCTTTTAACGACAAAAAACACCTTATAAAGCAAAAATATCGAGTAAAATCCGAAAACGCCTAATTAAAGTGTACATCTGGAGCATTGCTCTGTACGGTAGCGAGACGTGGACATTTTCAAAACGAAATTGAGATTGAAATGTGGTGTTGGAGGAGAATGGAGGGGATAAGTTGGACAAAACGAATAACAAATGAAGAGGTGTTAAGAATGGTTAAGGAAAAGAGAAATATTCTAAAAACAATCTAAAACCGGAATGGAAAAATGATCGGACACTTGATACGAAACGACAATTTCTTTAAAACCATACTGGAAGGAAAGATAGAGGGAAAGAGAGGCAGAGGAAGACCTAGACAGAGTTATCTGGCCCAAGTGAAGGAAAAGGTTGATGTCGTGTCGTATCAAGAACTCAAGAGACTAGCGGAAAAGAGACAGGATTGGCAAATACTACACCGACAAGAGCGTAATAATAATAAAAAATATATATTAATAATAATTCAATAATTTTTCTTTCTATCTTTCTTTCTTAGATCTTAAATAAGATGATGATGATGATAATTAGAAGTGCAAGATTGTTGGACTAAGAACAGAAAGTAGTGAATAAAATATTGATATACTTACATACCTACTATCACAGTTACAGCCTGTGACACAAAATTCTAGTTACTTATTATTTGCTTAAATTATTGGATATTTAATTTTTTTTCATATTTATTTGATATTTATTCACATTCAATTACCTTTTTGCTGTAATAAAAAAAAACTGCAAAGACAAGTGAGTTTAGATTTTTCTAAACGTCCTACAACAAATTGATTGTGTGTTAGACACGCAATAATCAGGGTAGGTTCGTGGCGTGACCGCGGACAGCCAATGAGAGGCAATTAGACACGTGCGCCGGCGCATCTGGGTCAACGAGGAGTTACAGCTGAAACCTACGTAGTTATGACGTTAGATGACATTTTTCTTTCGAAGCCAATTATGGAAGTATTGAATGGTTTTCCGCTAGTCGTCTGATATGATGTGCGTCAATTATTGATCAATGGATTTGGACCGTCGCCGTCGGTCGTTGTTTTAAATTGTAACCGCTATTTTTGCTTCTTATCATGCATTCTTGGAGCATAAATTAGCATCCTCTTAAACTAAGATTCTACCCATGAAACTGAACAACTTTCACTATGGGAGCAAACAGATAGGAGCAAAAAAATAATCAGCTGTTGCATACATTTAGGCGTTGCAGTTTAGTATGGAACAGCTGATTATTTTTTTGCTCCGATCGGTTTGCTCCCATAGTGAAAGTTGTTCAGTTTGATGGGTAGACTGTTAGTTTAAAAGGATGCTAATGATATCAATTTCATCCTGTATATACTTATTAAACAGTTATGGGACTGACAGACTGACTGATAGAAAACGCACAGCCTAAACCACTGAAGATAGAAACTTGAGATTAGGAATACTGGAGTGCGATTTTTGAATCTCATTCGTTGAGCTCATCAGTTGAAAATGTCAAAATAACTATGGAGATAATATGCATCTTTCTACTGCTGATTTGACTTTCAAATTCGCACTCTTAAGGTATGATTTTTGAAAGTTAAATCAGCAGTAGAAAGATGCATATGTCCATAGTTATTTTGACATTTTCAACTGCTGAGTTTCAAAAATCGCACTCCAGATCATGTAGGATTGCAATAAGAAAGGATTTTTCAAAACTACAAAATCCACGCGGACGACGTCGCGGGAAAAAGCTATAGTACCTAGGTTATTGTATTTACATATATAAATACGTAAACCCAAGACCATAATTCCTTTCAGGGTGGTCAGAAACGTTGCAACCACTACCAGCTGTTTTGCATGCAGTTGTAACATAAGAATAATAACAAGGTTAACTTTTAGCGTACCTATAGGTAAGGTTTGAATTTTCAATTTTATTACAGACACTTCTATACATTTCCTAAGCCTTTCTTGTTAACTGTTATGAAATAACATCCTCGTACTATAGGTATTATATTATAATGCACAACATCCATTCTGTCCATTTTCTTTGTATTTGATCAAACTTTCCATTCATGATTTTCCCTTTGTGTGTGCCATTTTAAAAGCATATAAAGTACCTTTTTTCACCTGACTAACTAATTTATACAGGGTGTAAGTAACAGCCTAGCAAATACTTAAACGGTGAACTCAGACCATCAAACTGAATAACTTTCACTATGGAGCCTACCTCAGGAAACGCGAAAGAAAAATCAGCTGTCCCATACATTTTATTCGGATAGGTACAGCAGTTTTGTATGGGACAGATGATTTTTTTCGCGTGTCCTGAGGTAGGCTCCATACTGAAAGTTGTTCAGTTTGATGGTCTGAGTTCACCATTTCAGTATTTGTTAGGCTGCCACTTACACTTACCTATATTTTCGAAATAACATACATATTTTTTTCCTTTGCAGGTCTGTATGATTAATGATAATGTTTGTTTAAGGGCCTATGTCGAAAAATAATTGAAGCGAAATGGGCGTGTGATAGCATATATTACTGCCTGATGCGAGAGAAAGAGATGCAAGCGTAAAACAAACTTTATTTAATTGTGCTTGTACTATTTATGTAAGTTCAATTCTGCACTTATCAAAATTTGTAAAATATCAATCTCTTTTTTTTAAATCAAGTCCCGTGTTTCTATTATTCACCGTTTAGCAGTTCCAAGCGTTTATAAATAAAAACGGAGGCTACTTTGGCGTGTTTTTCTATCGAGAAAATGTGTCTTAATCGTGTTTTGGCTTTTGCCAAAACTTCAATTATATGTTCAATTTACACATATCCGCTAATCATACTCCTACTGTTAGTACTTCATGATATATGACGCTTTGAAGAATCCTTTTTTTTCACATAGTCTCTTA
The DNA here is from genome assembly GCA_927399405.1 of Agonopterix arenella. Taxonomy (NCBI): domain Eukaryota; kingdom Metazoa; phylum Arthropoda; class Insecta; order Lepidoptera; family Depressariidae; genus Agonopterix; species Agonopterix arenella. The sequence continues at coordinate 14,804,835 of OV656708.1, read as the reverse complement.
ATTTGTATGGCACTGAATTAATGAAGTTCTAGTATCGTACAAGATCTATGTTCACAGTTGTTGAGTGATATGTGTTTGAGTACCGATGCCAATTGCTTTCAGTGAGTTATATTCAATACAATTAAAATAGATCAGCGCATGCCGTTTATTTTAGAACATTAAAACACTGTAGTATTGCATCTACTTGCTTCATGTTTCTATAAATTTGACTCATGCATTAAATTATAAACATGAACTGGAGTGCGATTTTTGAATCTCATACGTTGAACTCAGCAGTTGAAACTGTACGGAGATACGCATCTTTCTACTGCTGATTTGACTTTCAAAAATCGCACTCCTGGATCAGATTTTTGAATGTCAAATTAGCAGTAGAAAGATGCGTATCTCCATAGTAATTTTGACATTTTCATCTGCTGAGTTCAACAAATGAGTTTCAAAAATCGCACTCCCGAACAATTCACACACCTATGTTCGCCCCTCAGGGAATATAGTCGTGAACATATTATGAACACTAAAAGTTGAGTTTAGTTCGTAGTTTAGATTTATTTAGGTATATTAATTTCAATGAGTTTATCCATCATCAAGAGTGCGATTTTTGAATCTCATTCGCGGAGTTCAGCAATTGAAAATGTCAAAATAACTATGGAGATATATGCATCTTTCTACTGCTGATGTTAAATTATCAAAAATCATACTTCAGATGTATATCTCCTAGTTTTTTTAAATTTTCAACTGCTGAACTCAGCGAATGAGATTCAAAAATCGCACTCCTGGTAGGTAAAATGGCATTGGTAGAGTCAATTAACTATGTTTATTATTGCTATGCTATAAGTGAACTTTGCTAAAAAATCTTTAGGTAGGTACCCTTTTAAAGTAGCTGGCAGTTTTAGAAAAGTTGTTGAACCCCAGAGGGTAATAAAGTCGTGAATATGTTATTTAAGGTAGTTGCAGTCCATACAAAAATTTGACGCACAATACGCGTAGACGGAATTAATAAAAGTAATATTTTATGTACGGAAAAATAGTTTAGAAAATCTAGTTTTAAAGCTTTATAATTACGCAGATATAAAGCTTTTAAAATGTTGTATAAAAATTTTTATATATTAATACCGTCTACGCGTATTATGCGTCAAAGTTTTGTATAAAATTGACCCCTCTGCAACCACCTTAAGGCGAATTTCAGAGGACCTATTAAGATATTTTCAATTGCAGACTGTAAATGTTCCATCGCTATTTTCAAGATCCCCTATTTCGTTATTTATTAAGAAATATGCAGACAAGATTCAGAATTAATATTGAGATACTACCTACCTATTTAAATAGTACTTTCAACGGTTCAAACTACTCGCAGTCAGAAGGCCAAGTCGCGCGCCTTGCTGTCTACTCGAACACTCACGCACACACGCACTATCTGAGGTGAACTGAATACTTTGAGCTTGTTGTGGATAATATATTACATATATATAGTGACACAGACTATGTTAAGTAAAGTACCTACGTAATTTTGTGACTTTTCCTCAAAAGTATGACGACAGATGTATTGGTCAAAGGATTTGGTGCAATAGTTTATTTATGTGGTGATTAATTATAGTACTCTGTGATAGTAACTCTTATAATTAGGTATATTGCGTGCCTCAAGTATGGTGTATGGGCGTTAATCCATTATACAGGGTGTAAGGAAAAGTATCATTAACCTATAAACCACATGCTTAACCCATTAAACTGAAACTTTTACTATGGAAGCAAACCTGTCAGAACAAAAAAAAAATCAGCGTATGGGACGGCTGATTTTTTGTTTGTTCTGACAGGTTTGCTACCATAATAAAAGTTGTTCAGTTTGATGGTTAAAGGTTAATGATACTTTTCTTACACCCTGTAGATCAGAATTTCTTCTTCAGCGTATGCAGGTTTCTTCACCATTTGAGAGCAGTCGGTATTACGTTGGTAGGTACCTACGTGCGATGTCATCCGTGCGAATCTTGTGCGAATTCGAATACTTACTACTCCGCAACGCGACACCGGCGCTCATGAAATTCTCATATGCCATGGGGTGTCAAAATTCTAGAGTGGAGACCACAAACTGTCAGGCGTAGTGTGGGATAGACGACCTAAAAAAGGTAGCGGGGAGCGACTGGATGAGGAAGGCCGAGGACAGAGTTTTGTGGCGCGCCTTGGGAGAGGCCTATGTTCAGCAGTGAACGATGATATGCTGATGATGATGATGCTATTTTATATTCTAACCGTACCTGTACATACAGAGTGCAATTGATATCATAAGCATCCTTTTAAAACTAAGAGTCTATATACTTATCAAACTGAACAAATTTTGCAATGGGAGCAAAAAAAAAAATCTAGAGTGCGATTTTTGAATCTCATTCGCTGAGCTCAGCAGTTAAAACTGTCAAAATAACTATGGAGATATGCATCTTTCTACTGCTGATTTGACTCTCAAAAATCATACTTCAAGAGTGCGATTTTTGAAAGTCAAATCAGCATAAGAAAGATGCGTATCTCCATACATTTTCAACTGCTGAGTTCAACGTATGAGATTAAAAAATCGCACTCCTGCTGTTGCATACATTTGAGTCGAGTAGGCAGCGGCGGCGGGTGCAGTTTAGTATAGAACAGCTGATTGTTGCTCCGATCGGTTTGCTCCCATAGTAAAAGATGTTCAGTATAATGGGGAGACTCTTAGTTTAAGAGGATGCTAATTATTTCAGCCTGTAGTTAACAATTCGTCATATTACCGAGTGATTTAATAAGTGTTAACTTACGGTGTCATTGTATTCGACTCGCGACCGCCATAATAGGCAAGCTGTATGCAAATTGTACATGAATTTGCATCCGATTGCATGCGGGCATCAATTTGTGTGTGACTAACCTGCCAAGAATTCTCTGACAGGTACAATATGTCAATTGCAATCGGTGCCTATGTACCTACCTAGATTTGAATAAATATGCACATAGATTCACGTTTACATTTTCTTTCGAAATGTCCGACCATTTCGAACTTTGATACTAACTATACTTTACTCATAGGAAAGGTTTTGCGTTTGTTTTCTTTTAACATTATGAGATTCTCTCAAAATTGTAACCATCCATGAATGATATAACTGACTGGTCTCAAACGGTGAAGAAAAACATAGTGAGGAAACCTGCATAAGCTAAAGAAGAAATTGTGATGCGTATATGAAGTTTACCAATCCGCATTGGGCACGCGTGGTGGACTAACGACCATAGACCCTTCCTCAGAGTTGGTCTGTGCTCTGCAGGGCGATATAACGATGTAAAATGAAGCCGCTTCGTGCCAGTAGGTAATTATCGTCAGGATCAAAACCAAAATTGGACCTGGAGTGCGATTTTTGATTCTCATTCACTGAGCATAGCAGTTGAAAATGTCAAAATAACTATGGAGATATGCATCTTTCTACTGCTGATTTGAGTTTCAAAAATCATACTCCAGGAGTGCGATTTTTGAAAGTCAAATCAGCACTAGAAAGATGCGTATCTCTATACATTTTCAACTGCTGAGTTCAAGGTATGAGATTAAAAAATCGCACTCGCGTATGTGAAGTCTGTCAATCCGCATTGGGCACGCGTGCTGGACTAACGTAAGACCCTCACTGAGGGTTGGTCTGTGCCCTGCAGACATAATGATGAAAAACCAAAATTGGACATGGATACCATTATATCAATGCTTGCAGTAGTAGCATAAGTAGCTTTTTGCATATTAAACAGGATTCAGGATCGAATGACGCTTAAATTAAAAAGAGTTATACAGGATGTTACAGAAGTAAAAATAAAAATTGAAAACTTTTAAGGGGGTGGTTTAGACCAACAAACTGAACAACTTTCAATATGGGACCAACTTCGAAATCGCGAAAAAAAATCTTTTGTCCCATACATTTAGCTCGAGTAGATCTGTAGTTTAGTATGGAACATCGCAAACGCATCGCATCATGGCGGCTATGACAAATCTCCTCTTTTTGGGGGAGGCGTATGTCCAGCAGTGGACGTCTATTGGCTAATATTATGATGATGGAACAACCGATTTTTTTTTTCGATTTCGATATTGGTCCCCTAGTGAAAGTTGTTCAGTTTGATGGTCTTAACCACCGCCTTAAATGTTTATTTGTATTTTTGTAACTAACTATTAGTTCGGGCAGCGCAGGGCCGGTTGTTATGGCGATCTTTGGGGGAGGCCTATGTCCAGTAGTGGACGTCCATCGGCTGAGATGATGATGATGATGATATAGTTAGTCAATAAAATCTTCACTCTCATTATAAAAATGTTCCCATAGGATACTAAACAGAATTCCACAAAGTAAACCAGCGTAATTACGGACCCGATCAAGTTTATTTGTGTAACTTGCAAGACTGGAAAAAACCTAGAAGGCTGGGTAACTATTGGAAAATTGTCGCCTATACAAGGCAGGTAAAGGCAGGAAAGCCGACGAACGTTCGAGATATCAGGCCGTTTATATAAAGTGGAGCCTCGGAGTCTATCTTCCGCTTTGGTCTTTACATCCAATTTTGGAGTTTATAAGTAGTTAGGTAATTAAGCACGTAGCTTCGGCTCGGAGTAAGTAAAATACGAGCAGTTCAATTTAGATCAAGTTGAATTGAGTCGTTCAAGTTTATTTGTGGATGATACATAAAAATACACAAACTCAGGACCATCATCCCTTTACAGGTAGGTCAGAAGCTTTGTTACAAGTACCAACGAAATTGTGGCAAGGCTCGATTTTTGCATATTGAGGGTTAGGTTAGGTTTTGGCATTTGTGGATGATACATAATTTGGTAAGCCAATAAGGGCAGCATCAGAGATGCGGAC